>CP136068.1:131344769-132725971 GCA_032622095.1 Siphonodentalium dalli | reverse complement strand
ATGCATTCTCTTATATATGCGAGGCGACCTATGGTCGACTCGCATATATAAGAGAATGCATTGGCACATGGCATAACTGTAACTATCACAATGTGGTCAATGAGCCGGTTCCAATGATATCCATATTTGTATGGTTTTATTGAGACAGACCCAAGATAATTTAGGCTGTTGCAGCTTTATTTGGCCGGTTTTGGCCGGTTTGTTGGGTAAAGGGTTAATACTGTTTATTCCCCACCAGATTAACGATTTCACTAAAGCCATGCATGCACATGTGATTAGAGCTACACAATGCATATAATAATATTCTCTTTTGAAATTTTCCCAATATCGAAATATGTCGATAAATGCTTGAAGTACATACAAGCATTATACCAAATGTTCCTTTGTGGCACTAAATGACTCAGATATATCATGAAATATTGCTGATCGTGCTTGTCATGTTTGAATATTCGCATGAAAACCTGCATTTACTTTTACTTTACTTACTGCACTGATACGCAATGTAACCCCGTTGTCCAACAATCTTCAGCATATCTAATTATGAGTTATTTTCTTTCATTCAGTACATGTATTAGAGTCAGTCTTTTTAGCTATAATGGTTGAACATAACTATGCTAGTTATATCAGGGATATGACAAACATGTGTATTCCCAATTCTCTCATATTTCAAACAAACACTCGTTTGCAACTGAGCCACACTAGCTGTGGTCACATACGGCGTTTATTGCGTAACATGCTTTACAGGTTATATGTGGGCACATGCTATACTAATTTACAGACACAATGTAAATACATCCTAGAAAGTTTGCACAGCCGGTCAGGAAAAACCATGCACCCCTTTTATAGGGACTGGAAACCTGAAATCCGAAGCCCACTCGTATGTGCAGCTCGGGTGTTCGGACCGCACCCTTATTGAAATCTACTCATAATTATAGATGTATCAATATTCTGAACATTGTGAATAATTTGTCATCTTTCAGCTGAGTTATATTACATAATGAAGAACGCTATATAGCTGGACACAGCATTGATAATTTCTTTCATTTGATTGAATTTTTTTTTATTCTAACCCAAAAAGCACCGCATTATTATACATGCAGTAGAAGCCACCGAAACCCAAACTTCAACAGCTTTCCATCCCAAACTTCAACAGCTTTCCATCCCAAACTTGCCCACATACAGTACAGTGATTAGGATTCTCTGTGGCTGGAACAAACATCTGGCTGTCGCTATTCAACCCATGGAAGTCGTGTTGCGTACAAGTAATACATAATGCCTCAAATGCATAAGAATAATGTTAATAAGGGGAATAAAGTTTGCCAAATACCATTATCACATTGTTAATACTTTGACCCTAAAAGCCGACGATGTTTCTTAATTGACCAAAGAATATTTTCAAGTACCGTTTACCGCCAAGACACCGATATACACTACAATACAACTTAGAAGAATTAGTTTATTAAGCGCGTCATTTACGCGCACAATACCACACTTTCATCGCACGTGGAGCGACTATAAGCTAATTATCGCTTTCGACACTGTTGCGATAATTAGATCTTAATATTGCGATTCGCGTGCTTATAATATTGCTATATATTTACATACTAAGTGTGATAATCACTAAATCCAGCATTCCGATTGGTCGGCGCCCAGTGGCTAGTTGCAATTATTTCTCGGTGAATGCGCAACAGCTCATAACTGCAAGCTCATAACAACATCGATACGTCATTTGGGTTTGGAAAGACGAACGCGTAATGTTTTGGGTGCATTTGGATTCGCGCAGGATTGACTTACTAAATAATCGGGTTTCAATTGTTCCTGTTAACTTTTGCCAAGGGTGCTATGGGATATTTTGGGCTGGTTTTGTCACGATACACTTTTCGATTTAAATACATTTACAAAAGTGGCTTTTTCGCTAAATGTATATAAATATAAGGATTAACTGTCATGTGGACTGTTTTTATGGAGATGTAACCGTGGGGTAAGTGGTCATAACTTGTATGTAAAATATGAACACTTACCTCACGGTTACATCTCCATAAAAACAGTCCACTAGCATATTTTTCTACTTTTGGTAAAACAAAAATGGCCTCAAATGGCCATCGGGTGGAAGACTTCCATTTGGTTGGAAATTCTAATAGTTGGAAAGCTTGAGGTACCAATTGGAAAATTCAGAACGAGAGGGGGGTGTGCAAATATAATTCTACAAATATGGTTCAAGGGGGATGGTGGGGTGTACTTCGACATTTGAATGTGGACACCCCACGCCCCCCCCCCCATCAACGGCGACCACTGAGCCGCGTCCATGAATGAGACTTGTGGCTGTCACTGAAATGCCCTAGTCGCATACTACGAAGTTCTATATGACATGTGGCACCCGGAATCACACAAAATGTGTGAAATTGGTGTTTCAAATTAATTTAATTTGAATATGATGAGCACCACTGTTGCAATAAACCTTGAAATACCACAATGGACGATCAATGTACCAAGGGAAACAAATTGTTGGGTGGGTGGGTGGGGTATTTATTTGTCAATTATATTGGTGGTTTACCAAGAGGATGTGAAAAATTAACATGCATAATTTGGCTCCTCTGCTATGTATAACTTGCGTAAATTTGGTTACCGAGGGAGGGGCCCGGGGGGGGGGGGGGGGTGATGTCGTATATCTAATACATATGTAGCCACCGTTTGTGTCCAAAACTTTAAATTGTGAAGAATATTATGTCATTCAATAAATGGCATAGCAAATAATGAACTTAGAAATAATCTAAAATTATAAATACTGCAGAATAGTGAGATGTGTCATTAAAGTATTATTAGCATTTGGACTAAGTGACGTACATGGTGAAGAGTTATCGTTTATACTATAAAAAAGGGGTGGGGGGGGGGTCTATGAATGTATTGTGTTATATATAGCTACAATCCTTATGTAAAATTGCAAATTTCCCGTGTCAAGATTGCGCTTAATGAGGCATCGATCTGGCCATATAGATAAAGTAAAATATATTTATAAATTGTCCGAACATTCATTATGTGAAGCTATAATGAGTAGTACATGTATATATTTAGTATCATTCAAAAACTATATTCCTTTCTGAAAATGCGCTCTTTAATGTATGAATTATAATACTGTTATAGATGTACATACAATGTATACTGTAAATAATATTCCCAATGGCATGTTATAAACAAAATAACTTCTCTGCTTACAGGTTCAATGGTGAAATCATGGCGGTCACGCGGTGTAACGTCGATGTAAATAACAAGATATGGACAAGGCTGCCTTGGCAACGACGCAGATAAACTATAATCAACCAACCAAGAACCACGGTGGAATGTATGAGTTAGACACAAATTCCACAATCAATGATTTTGGTATACATATGATGTCATGTGCTGTAATTTGGTTTCTGTGCAAGAGGCGATTACATTCAAAAAGACTATCCTCTTTGGAGCCCTTAATTTTCTTGTATAGTTCAAGGGATCTCAGAAAGCTTCAGTTAGTTTTAGAGCTTGTTCTTCTACACACGTGAGGGTGAGTCTGATGTAAGACAGCCAACCAGTAGCAATATATATATGTATATATAGCAGAGACTGACTTTCGAATTGTTCCAATACATTCAAGTTGAAGGAAAATTCTAGTTATTGATGTGAAACCCATTAATGGAACTGAAACATGCACGCTTATAGTTTAAAGGATGACCAAAATATTACGTGAATGAGTTAAACGGCTGTTTGTTTTGTGTCTTTGTATTATTGAAATTAAAGACTATAGCTATACTATATCATTCGACAATCACGATTTCTGCTGTGTACACAAAAGAAGGCCGCGGACCCCCGGGATATGCATGTTTGCTGTTTGATAAGTTAATATTCTAAAACGTCCAGCGCAGCACGTCAAGCATCAGTAGACTATAACATTTCATATGTATGGCGGGAAAAAAAGGTCCAACGATAGCCGAACTATATGTTTGGCCAATAAATATCGGTAAACACTCTTCGTTGAATATGATTTTTTTTGCAGGATTAGCAGCCTATTGTTTGGATCGACCACACTCTTTTGTACAGATGTAATGAACACATATGTGTTGTCTTGCCCAACAGCATTGTGTACAAGAACAATACAAAATAGTGTAATGGCGGTGAACACTATTGTTTGGATCAACCACACAAATGTGTACGCATGTGATTAACACATATGTGTAGTCTCGCCCAACAACATTGTGTACAATAACAATACAAACGTGTGTGGTAGCGGCGAACATATTGTTTCCTTAGTGCAAACATATTTGTGTCCATTCAACGAACAAATAAATGTGCTGGACCCAAACATCTTTGTGTGTGTCAACTACACAACTTTGTAGGTCAGTAACAACACATAAACTGTTCATCTGCATCCACACATTCTTTTGCGCAACTTAGCACACATTTAATGTGTGTCTACAAAGAACAAGTTGTTTTGGTCGATCCATACAGTATGTTCGCCACCACCACACAACAGATGTGTGGTCATTTGCCACACAATTCACCACACAATGTTGTTGTCGATCAAATGGCTACACAAACTGTGTGGTAACTGTGTGGTTCTACCACACAGTCGTTTTAAGAGTGTAATTTTGGCGGAAGACTGTTCATTCGCTGCGATATTGTTAAGAGTGACATCTGGCTGTGCACTGGTATGCGCCGTCTTCTATTCCCGACGCAAATAAAGGAATCATGAATGTGTTATAGTCAAATACAACTATAATATAATGTGCCTGACCTGATAAACGCGACATACCGATATACGCCGGCAATTTCTTTACGAAAGAACGAATTAAATTTGCGTGTGGTGTATATCGCCTGGATACATATTGTGGAAAACACTCAAGCTTCGAACATCGCGCCGCCGGTATTTATTTTGCCTTTGGCATACTACATAGGGATATATATGCATTCTGACTTATATATATGTGTATTGTTCTCATACATTAGCGAGTTTGCGATACCCGTTCGACGGGAACGGGTACGGGTAAATCCGTGAACATTGTCACGGTCACTTGGGTACCTTCAATGCAGCACATGAAGCGATAGCGAATTGAAACGGGTAGATTTGTCCCATTGACCGGTAGCCTTTCATTACGCTTTTCTCACTCAAGGGGCCATGAATTCCATGAAATTCCAGTCAGCTATGCGTTAACCTATTTATTGAAAGATTTCATGGGCAAATATTATTGATAAAGTTGTAATTTTAACCCAGGATTTGTGTTCAAATTCTCGAGGCGGCTTCTAGCATTTAGATAAATACGGAAGGCCGATTTTTTTTTACTAACAACTTTGTTCACTGCATTAATGACAGGTTGTGATTAATAGAGTGAGTAGATGGTGCTATAGACGCCCATTGCAGGGATGTGGCTATAGATGGTCTGCGCGTTAGGAAGGGTGTCCACCTTCGAATTTCTAACTACACATCTCGAACCATATCAAATTCACAAGTTTGCGCGTAAATCCACCCCTCCCCTTGGCTGGCATCAAGCTTTCCAATTGTTGGAAATTTTGAGACCTGACACCCCCCCCCCCCCACAAGCTTGAACAATTTCCAACTGTTTCTGACAGCCATTTCAGTCCAAATTTTTTTACCAAAAATAGGGAAATATGCAAATGTTGGTCTAAAAACTACAAATTATCCACTAATAAATTGTTCGAAAATCAAACCACGAAAACAATTTCAACCTATTGTTTGTGTGAAATTTCCAACAAATGTTGTGTCAGATATATCAAATTTCCAAATGTTGAACATTTGACCAAAGTTGGGGAGGGGGGTTAAGACACCCCTGTCGTCACGTCCCTGTCTCAACCCATTGTACAAGGACATAAATATATCGTGGATTTATCTATGCATTGCACATTTGAATAGAATTACCGTTTAGTTACCTTATCGTATGTAGGTGGGGACTGATTTCTCATTTTAATATATATTTACTATCTGAACGGACATGGCGCATTTGAACCACAATACTTGTGTATACTGTAGTGGGGATAATATAATGTCGCCAAATACACGAAATACCTATACATAAATCTAAGCATATAAGTAGAGCGAGTTTAAGCTGTTTTCTGTGTTTCGCACAGAAGTGAAGCAAACGCTCTTTATTCAATCCGTATAATAAACAGACTACATTTTGACACCTTTTTTTTACCAAGTTAAACATTTCAAACTACCTCCGGGTTTAGATCCCGACAACAATCCCAATTCTTGGGATAAATATTCCCTTGCCCCGACGGGCCGACCCTTCGATCTGTTGAAAGATTCCAAACAAGGGTTTACTTAAAGCTACTCAAACCGATCAGACGGTCCCCATATCATAAAGTTACAACAAGAACATTTCTTCAAAATACGCTTTTGTTATCAGAATCGATTAATTACAACAAAATAATGCTGACTGCTGTCAACTATAGTATACAATTTTGGCAGCATTACCACTTTATTTTAGAGTTAAGCATCTTCGTCCGCAATTTTGTTCGAGACCGTCGGTTTGATGACTCTTTTCTGGGCCACAAATAATTACACAATTCAAGAAATAACAGCCTTCAAAAATCGATATCTGATCACTCTGCGCTTTGATGGTGGGTTCCTCGATTCGAATCAAATATTTAGTTTTACCCCCGAAGCCAAATATAGTAACTTGGGAGCGTTAATTCGGATTATGCATCTTTAATATAACTAAATATTCCCCAACTAAAATAAGAGACAAATGCGGTATTATATCGAACTGAAAGTACATGTAGGACAATATTAGACCCTTGGTCTAAAACAATACATTTTACACCGAATATTGGTTGGACATTTTAACTATATATAACGTAATTGTATATTTGAGCTATCATAATCTATTTTCTAAGTTTAAAAATTCCAACCGATTTATTGTCAACACTCGATCGGTCTATGAAATGTAGAATCCAATTTTTGAAATTGTTACCAATATGAGTGAAAGAAAAGCAACGTCCTCTTCCAACTGCCACCTAGATCGTCACGGTCCTTGATGAAAGCAATTGATTATCATGGGGCTCATCTAATCTAAATACATATCTCCAACAACCCATAACGCTAAGTATAACATAGGCCAATAACGCGAATAACAATCTATATCATAATATCTTTTTTGTTGCAGTTGGCTCACCATACATTACCAGTCGATGTGATGAATTCTACCGGTAAAACAGTTTGCGATTTCAAAACGTGTACCGGTACGGGTAGCTACCCGTACGCGTACCGGTACCCGTACCGGTTTGAAATCGCAAACTCGCTATTATTGCCCAACTGGTAGACCGACATACGCCGGCAATGTCTTTACAAAAGAACGAATTAGGTTTGCGTGGATACGCATTGTGTATAATAGATAAGCTTCGTTAATCTCGCCGCTGAGTATTTTTATTATTGCCCAAACAGGTCGGTATTTGTATCATTTGTCCCCACATCAAATTTTTTAACATCAATCATACAAATATAGTCCACGCGATCGTATGTAGCGCCATACATGGATATGTCTCAAAACAAAATTTTTCACTCTTAACCCTTTACCCAACAGAAGGGCCCTGTGCCAATGCATTCTCTTATATATGCGAGTCGACCATAGGTCGCCTCGCATATATAAGAGAATGCATTGGCTTAACACATTAAAAATTATAAAATTGTTAAAGAATGTAAGAAAAAATGGTAAAAAGTGTTAAAAAAAGTTTTTTTTTTTAGGCCAATGCATTCTCTTATATATGCGAGGCGACCTATGGTCGACTCGCATATATAAGAGAATGCATTGGCACAGGGCATAAATGTAACTATCACAATGTGGTCAAGGAGCCGGTTCCAATGATATCCATATGTGTATGGTTCTATTGAGACAGACCGAAGATATTTTAGGCTGTTGAAGCTTTATTTGGCCGGTTTTGGCCGGTTTGTTGGGTAAAGGGTTAAATGTATAATTCAGGCGATTAAGGTTCTCAATTACGAGACATGGTATTTAAAACAAAAAACTTATTCATCATTTGTATCATAACTCGTGCATCTGTTTCCAATGTCAGCCAATGCCAATTTAGTTGAATCCGAGTAAGCGATTGGGACAGTACATGTATATTAATATCAATATGGAGAGGGCATGGGATGATTGTTTGTCATTAGAGGTGTTATATGGGCCATATATCATTACATTGTCAGTCATAACTTCGAGAGAAGATAGCACATTTGGAGGGTTAATTTCAATATGAAATTGCGCGATTGCTCGTAGAAACCATTAAAACAGAAAAG
Organism: Siphonodentalium dalli; assembly: GCA_032622095.1. NCBI lineage: Eukaryota > Metazoa > Mollusca > Scaphopoda > Gadilida > Siphonodentaliidae > Siphonodentalium > Siphonodentalium dalli. The sequence goes on along the minus strand of CP136068.1, from coordinate 132,717,687 downwards.
GTCATCGAAAGAGGTGTTTTGATACCCATGCAGCACGACCTTTCCGATGTTTTGGGACACTCCAGTTTTATATAACTATATATCGACGACATGACTTTTATAGTGATATAAATTGAAATCACACAAAAACGGCAAATTTCAAGCCAGGTACCCAAAACAATGAAAGTGAATCATTCTGCTCTTGTATTTTCTGTTCATCTGTCCGTCGTCTGATGTTATAATCTAAACACCCATCCAAATAAATAATTGGACGTTCGAATGTATACTTGTATATATAACTGGTAGTTTGATTGGTAGCTGCACAAGGTTCATTCGCTAGGGTTTACGACACCCTGTCGTCAATATGATATAACCAATATATCCCATTTGACATTAATTTGTATTTTGTCATTAAATTAGTTGCCGTTAGTCGGAAGACTAATCCATTTGAATAAGATTAAACTAATCGAGATGGCAAACTGAGAGTTGACTAAGAGGGTTTTTTTTTTTAGGATAACTAATTATCGTTAGTCGGAATGACTAATTAGATTTTCTGACTAAGATGCATTTGTCAAAGAGACTGAATGAGCCGAGGCATAGCGACAGGCAAATCTGATTTGATTAATCGTTACTGTGGCTTGATGTATATGTGCTTAACCCTTTACCCAACAAACCGGCCAAAACCGGCCAAATAAAGCTTCAACAGCCTAAAATATCTTCGGTCTGTCTCAATAGAACCATACAGATATGGATATCATTGGAACCGGCTCATTGACCACATTGTGATAGTTACAGTTATACCCTGTGCCAATGCATTCTCTTATATATGCGAGTCGACCATAGGTCGCCTCGCATATATAAGAGAATGCATTGGCCTAAAACAAATTATAATTTTTTCTTACATTTGTTAACAATTAATATGTGTTAAGGCAATGCATTCTCTTATATATGCGAGGCGACCTATGGTCGACTCGCATATATAAGAGAATGCATTGGCACAGGGCCCTTCTGTTGGGTAAAGGGTTAATCTTTGTTTGTTCAACCTACGTATTCAAGCTATTCCATGGCATGGCATCAGATGGTTTGTGAATGTGATCACATTTAAGTACTTGGTATATCGTGGAGCAAACAACTGGGACCAATTTGTATATTGCTGAATGAGAAATCAGAAACTCGGTTCGCAAGCAGAACCCACGAATCGCAGAGTGACATGCATTTTTGGATACGGCGTCAACGCTTTCTGAAATTGAACGTAGTGTTTCCCGCTTCTCGTAGACTCGGCTCTACTTGATTGAATATATGAACAACGATGCTGATCCCCAACTTTGGTAAAAATTTTCAACAGTTGGAAATTAATATCTGTCACACAATTTGTTGAAAATTCGCTATGTTGAAACCGTTCTTGTAATTTAAAGGTCGTGGGATTGGTCTGGTTCAACGGGGAGGGGTGCAGTTGGAAATTCCAATGTGGACACCACCATATGGGCCCTATGTGCACGTCACTGTTCGGCATAAATAGTTTTGGTCTGCTGATAGTGCATGTTTCATTGTTTTTGTCTGGCCTAAACTGGCGAAAGTCAATCAATCAAGTTTATTGTCTATGTAAATCAATAAATGACATTTAGACATCAATTAACATATATACATATAATTTACAGGTTACACGCGTGCGTTGTAATATGTTTCCCCACAGCAACAGGCAGCCTTGAGCATATTAAAGCCGCACACATTTCTTGGAAGTCCAAAAAATGCAAGCAGCTCCAATCTACCCACGACTACCAACCACTGTGGTAACACCCTCGTTCCCACCACCCTGCCATACCACTTCACCGGGCGCCTTGGTGGAGCACACCCCGCTCCACGCGAGACAAATGCACCGCGTGGAGCGGGGCCCGATCGGCCCAGGCATCCCTCCGCGGCACCGCAGAGCTGGTGCACTTTTACTGACCATCTCTTATTTTCCATATATCTGGCGAAATATTCTGATTTTAATTAAAATTAAAATAAACTTTAGATGAGCCTAAATAGTTCATTAATAATATAAAACACGGTATTAAAATTAGTTAATATCACTAGCATTGTCGCTGTTGGCATTGATTTCGATAGCTCACGGTAGATATAATGTATCGGCACAGAACTACACGCCTCTAAGCTACCTCTTCACGCCCCTGTTTTCATTACTGCTATTTTTGGCACATTGTCAAATTAGATCAGGGACCACATAAGCGCACGTGCAGATCATGCTGAGCGGGTAACCTTGACACGATGACACAGTTAGCCAAAAGGCAGTGACCGACTGACGTGTTCGTGAATTTGTGATTTATTTCTGGAGTTGTTCGGTAAGATTTAAGGAGTGAATTGTGAATGTATATGGAGTCTTTACGCGTAATTCTAGGTCTGAGCTTACTGGAAACAATGACACACTTTAATCTGTCTTTTATCATTTGAGTCAAATACACTTCAATTCTTAAAAGTAACTACATAATTTGACCCCGCCTGGCTCAGTGACTGCGTGTCGTAGAGTGCCGATTCATTACAATATCTGTGTTAGAGATATGGTGTTTGAAATTCCAGTCTCATTAATATTTTCACCATTGCGGCATGGTCAGAAGACCGAGAAAGTGAGGGGTTGTAATATATACACGGTGAATATCATATAGATTAAATTAAATATCATTTCATGCATATTATTATTACCACTATTCAGGAAATTTCAGGGGGGGGGGGGTCAGTTGACCAGAACTGTATGGGGACCTCCAAGCAAATCTCCACAGCATAAGTTATATATAAGCAGTTATCTGTGACGTAAATCAGAAGTATCTTTAAACATTCTTTTCATTTAACTGACGGATTGGGTTTGGTAAAATATCTTTTTTGCTATAAATTTATGGAGATTTTTCCCTGGATTTGCAACATTTGACAAAAATTTAGAATAATTACACCAGCTTTCTAGTGCTATAATGGTACATCGACCAGACTTTCTGATAAATTATGTATTATTTCCAATACCACACAACATCACAATCAGAACATTTTGAAACTCTGTAAACCTTGCTGCAGAGGCTCGCATAAAGGTGCCCACCCCGCAATGGCCACCCAACCGCCTCCCCAAATACCTACAATAATATTAAATACATTCATAACTGAGAGTGACATTAGATGAATGAACTCCCATAATTTATTAACCTCATACTGGTATATCTATCATCGGTATCACTAATTATTATTACATATTTATCATAATAATATATCAAAGACAGAATTTATTTAGTTTAATTTTGTTATCTGAGTTCAATTTTACATTTAGATTTAAATTTGGGATTGGTTGGTTGACTGCACCTCATATGAGTTCTCTTTAAAGGATCTGACAGATTAGTATTATCCATGACCATTGAAAATAAGTTGAAATTGTTCATGTTTTCTAAGATAGTAATTTAAATCAAATAATACTGATTAGAAATGGACAATTCATTCAATTAAAAATTGCTTGTATTAAATTAAAATTCATTTTATTTGTTTTTTCAGTTAATGACACATCGAGTAGTCACTTAGAATAGATTATTTCATAAGTTTTCATAAGAGGACCAGTCAGTTCACCAATCTCCCCAGTTCCCCAGAATTGAGGTTGTTGGGCTTTAGATCTATTTTTAACGTTTACAGATTAATTACTATGACAATGCACAAAAGGGATTCGTGCGATGTGTTAAAGGGACACACACACAATATCTGAGAGGCATGTGTATGCACCAATGCTGACTTGTTAACCGGGTCTCCTTGTTTGGTCTCATATTATACGGTACATGTATATAATAACTTTTATACGTTTGATTTTCATATATTTGTGTGGACACTTTTAAAAAAAAAGAAAAAAAAACTAAAATTGTGGGACACCAGTATACATTACATATCCCATATTCTCAGTTGGTTGCACTTTTAGTCTGACACATTAATACTTTGTAGTAGCATATTTGGTTAATTATCTTATTTGACTTATTAGTGAATTGTCCATTACCCGAGTATACAAACGAGCGCGCACATACTATATATACCAGTAATCATGTTGTGATCACAGTAATCCGTGACACAAGAACTTCACACAATGCTGTACACAGATTTACACCAATGTGAACGTACCCTTATCTTAACCATATCAATACAACACACCTCATGCAGAATTGAACATTATCCTTGATCGGCGAACACATGTACAGCAATCTCTAACTTGGTGATGTACTCTCGGACAAAATGGTAATATGAGAATTCTGGATTCACACACTTCACTTTATTTAAATTACTCTGCCGGTAAAAACCCAATGAACCCACTCGACCGTCCAGTCATTCCTTATAAACATATACCAGTAGATTTACTGCAACTCGAACTTAAATATCTCTATGGATGTTGTCAGTATGAAAATATATAATTGATGTCGCAACGCAAATGAACCCAAATAAAATAACGCACAAATAACAAACCAGTGTCAAAACAGATGATTGGTATAAACCCGAAAACTGATATTGAAAGTGCGCCAAATATAACAATGCAGCGAGCGCGTGGTTGATTTGAAGTGATGTAAATGGGTTCATTGCTTTTTATGAAGTGGAAGCTGCATTCATTGCTTGATAAACCTTGGAAACATTCGCGTAAGCAGTATCGCGATTTGTACTGATTCTTACTGACGCTATCTGTGTGAATGTAGAGGGTGTGTGATTATATATAGACTAACCTGGTCCTCTGTAAGGGGGGTCTTATACAACTGGAGGACATCCATGCAATCCCACGTGTTTTCCGCGCCCAATGGTCCTTCGAGGGGCGCGGTTTGTCCAGGCGTGTCACAATAGAGTCGTGATAAACAATGTCAGAATCGTTCCTATACGATATCGTCCTGTTGAAAAAGTTGTTAAAGCTCTTGAATCTTATTAACAAATTGTACGGTGGCTCTGCGTTGTACATTACATACAGTTGGTGCGGCTGGCGTGAACTTGGATATTCGTTTTGGCCAGTCCAGTACCCTTCAGCGAGATGATGTAGACTAAAAATAATGGCGTCACTTTGGTTGGCTTGATTTCTGTCCCAGGTAACGGAACATTTGGAGCTCAAATCCGGGCAATGCTTGAATAGTGTATCTTTGTTTCCCTGTCTGTATATTCCACTCCAGAGAAGGATCCGTTTACTGTTACTGACTGTATGGACTCTTCCGGGTAATATGTCAATGTATTTAGAATCATGGCAAGTCTTCTTCTTTATTTCGTAATGCGGGTAACTATAGCGTACGTACGTTATCAGTTTCAACGCAACCAACAAGCATATGAAACCAACAATTACCAGTTTCAACGAACAACGTCGTCCCATCGATGAAGCGAGATGACGCATTCTCATCCTAGAAATAAATAAATAAGCATAGCAATACACATTTAGTGTGTACATGTATACATAGTAGGGGTTATTGGGAATGCCATAATAGCGAGGGTATAAAAGTAAACCTGTAAACCGCGCTGAAAAAAAAACGTCAGTCAATTTGACTAAAATATTAGTCACAACCTAAATTAGTCAATATGACTAAGTTAAAGAGGCAATTAGTCAAATGGTAGTTAGTCATTATATGTTTGTTTTTTTAAATGACAAAAATGAGACACCTGTAGACTGTTTTCTGGGATATATATATGTTGATATACATGGCGCTGCCCACATGTTTTCCTAAATATTTGTTGAAGATTTTGTATGAGCACTGGCCAAATTCGAAATCCTTGCAAACTGCCATGTGAACTTTATAATCAACATATATAATCAACATGCATATGTATTAATATAATTTCATCAATGGATGATAAGTAAAGATATAATGTTGACACTAAAAGTTCCTATCAACTTGAGCATGCAGTCGGTAAATACATGTTTAGTTATTGGAAACAGTGGCGATAATGTTTCCGGAGAGTGATGCACGGTGACCGCTCAACGTAGAAATCTCCATGCTGCGTATAGTTAGAACATTTCCAAGACGTTATCCATTGTCTGTTTCGGGTGTCTATCCTGACGAATAGGCACAATGTGCACTTTGTCATAATGTGTAGTTGATTCAAAGCGTTGGGTGTGACAATTGGATGTCCGTGATATCCAATAAATTGTCACACCCAGATACACAACGCTTGTGTCAATTACACATTGTGACGACGCGCCCATTCAAGTCGCCGCGATTAATATGGTGGGGATAGGGATGGGTCTCACACAAAAACACAACTTCAACTTTTTTCAACTTATTTTAATTCAGTCTTATAACATTTTACATTGTATAGACTGTATATATTCATAACATATTTACAATAATAAATGAGTCACGTGATATACAGGACAAATCTGTCCTAATTTGGAAAAAACATTCCAAGAAGGCCACCGAGGGCACAAACCCGGTCCGCCAACCGTAATGTTAAGGAACTATCACCATCAGAGGGCCGGGTCCATGCCCTCCGCCGCCTTCCACGAACTGTGATTCCATGGTGCAATCACTGCACAGAATCACCCCCCCCCCACAATATATAACACAAAGATCAAAATCAAATTATTAAGTAATATGTAGTACAACGTGTGGCACTTTTATGGGGATATATACCACAGATGTCACATACATACATACACAGCAATATCCATTTCGAAAATATATTAATATCCATTAAGAAAACTCTGACACAGAAAATTCAGAAAAACTACTGGAAATCGATCGTCTTCAAGGGACGAAAATAACACTGTCACAGAAGTACACAGACTCAGTTTTGACATCAAGTCAGACATTAATTTTCTAGAATGTTAAGTCCAACTGTATAATTGATATTCCACACTGTATATGAAGTACTAAATGCCTTCCGATAACGATAATTGTGTATGTTATGTAAAGGATAATGTTCGAAGCAGAGGGAATTCGGTAAAAGAATAGACGAGGGCTTGCCCGAGTCTATTCTTTACCGAATTCCCGACGCTGAGAATATTATCTGACTTAAAACCCACTCATTGAATTGTCGTTGGAGCCAACTATCAATTGTGTCTGGCCCAAAGCTCTGCCTTGATTACCTGAGTACACGCCCACAGTTCAGCACGGACAGTTTGTGATGTCCACGATGAAAAGCAACACATTTCAATTATTATTTAATTCGAATTAGGACTCGCCAGTTGAGGGATGTTTCTTCCAAAGTTTGTCGTTGCGCTTTGGATTCGGACAGTGTATGTGAGCAATATCTTACTATATTTCTTTCTTGATTTAAAGATGCCCCATCTAATTCGACATCAAATACGTTAACATTCCATAATAATTTATCAGGCTCCCGTACCCCGTATATATCATTTCCCATATGTTCAAACCCTGGGAGCCTTTTCTATTATCTTCTGATGGGGTTGAAGATTGAACAAACCATGCAGGGAATATATTTCTGTGTTAATACTTGTTCCTTGAATATAAATTCCCAGCTCGAGGTTGCAAGATTTGTGTAGCTTTGTGAGCCAACATCAATGAAATTCCAAGCGACGCATAGTACAATCGATTAATTAAAGTCCCCCAGACCATGCAAACTCGAGTTAGGACCTTTACCTGCTATAAAATACAATGTTATTACGGAACAGTTATAACCGAGCATTATGTTAACTGCATTTTTTTTCAATGTTATAAAACTTCCCTGTCAGAGCAACAGAAAGTTATCATGTTTTGAACTAGTGGAGTATGATATCTTGGCGAAGCCAGAGTAGATATGCATGACATGTCTATACACATGGGTATACGCTATTCTGTTTCAATTTGATACTGGAAATGTTATATTTTTTCTGTGCTTCCCCATTGTATTAAAAATAACCATGTGAGCACTTTCTCGTTCAATAAGTAACGTATAGTTAAAATCTGTGTTAAACGGTTTTGTGTTTATTTGACCGACTTAGGGACGTATTTAGATGTTATCTATATGTGTTTTATCCTGTCTGCGGACTTTTCTAAATAGTCCAAAGAGCTGTTGGTGTTTTTGTATCAAAGTTTGAAGAAATTTAATTTTATTTTTTGGCGTGGCAATATAAAATCAAAATCGCTAAATATTTGTGAGTTTTAATTAGCTCAGCAAATTAAAGGTACTCAATCCGATTAAGCACCCCTAAATTACTATTTCTGTGACTTCAGGGGTAAACAAAATATTTGATTCGAGTCGAGGAACCCATCCATCAAAGCTCAGAGTTATTAGATATTAATTTTTAAAGTTTGCAATTATTGCCCCTAAGTTTGTAATTTTCTCGAGATGTATAATTTTCACAGAAACACTTATTCAAACAGGCGAAGCTGGATAACTCTAAAATCAAGTGTATTAATAACGCAATGAGACCATCCTTTTGACGGCGTGTTTCTGGGCCAGAAACAATAGAAATAACAAAACATCAAAAAACAATCTGATCACTATGAGCGTTGATAGATATGTTACTCGTCTCGAATCAATTATTTTTTATCCCCGAAGCCAAAGAAATAGTAATGTATAAGGGCCTGATCTGATTGAGTACCTTTAAGTGTTGCGATATTTAATGCAGCTTGCCGACACGCTATATTGACTCAACTTACATGATTGGGGGAGGAGCCACTCTATGACGTCCCTCAGCCGATTTAATCCCTCGTGTATTCGTAAACAATAATGCCGGGCATTCTTAAAAAATAATAAAATAATGCTCATGCGATCAAAACGCTTGAGCGTTCTGCCAGATAAGAGCCCTGTCCGGACAAAGGGATAACACGCCGGTGGGTTTTAATTACTTGTTATTACCCTGTATACACGTGAAACGAGTCCACACGAAGAACGCTGCGATATTCACAGTGAACATGCACCCTTGAAATATAGGAATTGTCCTGTTTCGGGTTAGTGCTGCTGAATATATTATTGTTCTCACAGAAGATATATAGTCCACGACATATTGTGATTATGAACACTCGTAGCTGTGTGTGTTTATTTAATTACTTTTTGACGGATGTAACCAGTTATCTGAATTTGAATTGTTTATTCTTATAAACTGTATAACATACAGTGTTAAGAAATACAAAACGTAACGTTAGGCCGGTCTTCTCCCAACACAGAATACAACATACATAATATACGGTTCTTGCATTACATTAAACACGATGATATATGACAATGCAAAATATTTTATAACATAAAGGTACATATATGTGATTGGAAGGAGATCGATCCGCCGATATGATCACAACGCATGCGCCTGTTTGATAATTTTCAACAGAGAAATTGGAAAAAATGACTAATTATGGGGGATAATCGTCCCCAACTATTACAGTGGGGAACTTGTAATTGTGATTGACCCCCCCCCCCACCCCCCCCCCCCCCCATGGCACCTGACGCATGAAGATTACTATATAGACGAGCATCATTTGTATCACGAAACAACCCAATTATTGAAAACTCCCCACCACTGTCATCATCTCACGACGACTACACATGTGCCCACCATATCAAATCCAGTCGTAAGTCGGGATTTTTTTTACCCTGTGCCAATGCATTCTCTTATATATGCGAGTCGACCATAGGTCGCCTCGCATATATAAGAGTATGCATTGGACTAACAATTTTTTATAATTTTTTTTAAATAAATGTTTCTGACAATTTTTAGGACATAAAATAAAAAATATCCATACACCCTGCAGGGAGCCCCACACATATATAGAAGCATATAGAAGAGTGTCGTCTGCTCATGTTTGTCTGGGGCTCTGTATGGGTGAAATTATAAAATTGTTAAAGAATACAAGAAAAAATTATTAAAATTGTAAAAAATTGTTAGGCCAATGCATTCTCTTATATATGCGAGGCGACCTATGGTCGACTCGCATATATAAGAGAATGCATTGGCAAATGGTAAAATAAATCCCGACTTACGACTGGATTTGATATGGCGGGTCACATAATATTATGTCCCCTCCTGTCTTCCAGTTTTGTTTTATCTCTCTCTCTCTTCCTCTCCCTCCCCTCTCTCTCTCACACACATTTTACTCCACGAATGTCATGTTAGTGCGCATGTTAATACACACACTTCTTTTGTCTTCTTTTATATAGATGACAGTATATATAGATCACACTTATCACTTAGTAAATATTGCACATCTCGTGAGTAACATGTGAACTCATGTCTTAGATATTAAAGCATATATATAGCATAGCACGTTCATGTTATTTTACGTCGCACGTTTGAATACACTTTTTCCATTTTATCCATTCGTACATTATTATTTTAGGATGTGTGCCATGTTTGTATTGTAAGCGCATTGAAACTAATTTATTGTATAATGCGTTCTAAATGTATCAATAATAATAATAATAATAATAGAGATCCATGGCATGATCATAATTCCAGCATAACGCTCCAAAGATTCACTGCTCTATTATGAAAGCAACCTGCCCGACGGAGAGCGCGTACGCCCTCGGAGGGTAGAGCCTATTGTCAAATTCCACCGAAACTCGTAAAAAGGAAAACAATGGAAAATAGTGTTTCAATTCACATTGTGATTCGTCGCTGTCCTGTCTTGGCACATCAGCCTGTACTATCCCAATGTATGCCGCGTAGTGATTTGTGACGTTTGTATACTGATCATATATATACTGAGTTATACTTAGTCTATGCGACTTCTTGCCAGTAATGATATGCAAATGATTAGATGGTTGGGGACCTTTATCGCACACTCTTTACATATTGTATTCCGGACTTGAAATTAATTTATAATTTACCACTGTGAAATTGAATTGAACTAAACGCAAATCATTGCTCAATTATTGACGATATTGTCTTCGCTTGCTGAATTCAGTGCATTCAGTTAATTTTAGACAATGACGCACACATGTTGCAGCACCTGCATGCGTTCTGCTGCATCAATAGCAGGTATCGATAAATGTTCCCCGAATGAGACCACATATCGATTCATATATCTTGTGCATGTAAAACGTAAAAATAGGCTGGATTCTGGTCTCTGGTCTGGACCAGGTTTCATGTAAACTATAGTGTAGACCAGGCACCGACCATGGTGATCAAGAAATGTTACCTAGCTTCGAATCGAGCAAGCCGGGATTATTGGTCCGAATTATAGTCCTTATTCTCGTCTTTTGAAATCTCAGGTGCACGTAAACCAAGGTGTGCCTTCTTATTGTCAGTCAAGCCTGCGTCCGGTATGTTCATATTTCGTACTATGTGGTAACGTACGATAACCGATACGGGCCTCAATTTAAATATGTAATTTTATTATCCATCCCTTAACTAACACTATTTCTGATTGGGCCAAAGTCGTCACGTGATAATCCTGGAAAAAAGTAACATTGGACTCCCGAAAGTCATATTGGACTCCCGAGTGTTCAATATGACTTTCTTTTATCGGGACTCAGTGACGTCACGAATTAACTCTACTGTGAAATGAATCGGTGAAATTGTGATGCGCGCGCAACATTGGTGGATTTAACAGACGTTAACTTCCGCACTGAGTTTTTTCTTTTTTTCGCTTCCGTGTTTACTGTTCCAAATCATGCTTTCTGATGATCAAATACAGGCTTTTATAGGGAATTAAGTGCCGACAAATACAAAACATAACCAATATCAATATACAATGTTGTGTACAGCATGTAGTTTTCTTGTACTCGTCCATGTTGTGGTGAAAAGTCATATTGGACTCGACACTGCGTGTCTCGTCCAATATGACTTTTCACCACAACCTAGCTGGACTCGCACAAAAAAAACACATACTCTACACAACATTGTATAACAACTTTATATTATTTATATTTTACTTTATTGAAATATATTAACATAAAGTGTTAGGCCTGTAATTGAAGCGATACAATATGACACAGCTGGATTTATCTTGTTTGTGTATATAATGTTAGAATATTTGTCTCGATAGTTTAAGTTTTCAATCAATGGTTCAGTTGGTTGATTTTGGGCATATCACGATAGTGTGGGTTTTACGGGTGGAGGAAAAATCACGCAGATGGTTAACTTCACCGGGAAATCACACCACCGCGTGAAGAAACTACCGACCCCCGGAAACAACTGACAAACTTGCCCACATACACGAATCTGATTATCATCTCTTTGCATGGGTCACGAATCCGCGTTTGCCGTGATTCATATCAGCTTTGTCAGCGCTGTGAGTGATATGACGGCTCAGTGTGCTATGCATCCTACCGACTGGACCACCGGGAGCCCCTTCCAATCAATATATAGTGTACAATATTTAGTTTTCAGACCAAGAACCTATAATTGTTCTAAATGTACTTTCAGTTAAAATATTAAATATTAGACTGAAATTTCCACAAGCCCCCCCCCCCCCCCCCCCCCCCCCGTGGGTGTTGCGTTTTCCAGTGCAAATAATGCAGATCGGCGATTGATGAGCACCATTTTACTACGATCATACAGAGATGGATAAACGTGATTTTATGTTGTTTCGGTTAGTGCGATTATTTAATTTTTCACGGTGTCGATACAATTATTAGGAGCGGATGTCTGCACTAGGGGCGGGCGGGTTACCACAAACATCACTATTTTGTTCAGGACTAATGATACTAATTAAGACCAATCTCAAGCATATGAATCATGTTCTCTCTTCTGAAGAGATGAAGAAACAAAACTATTGCAGTTGAACTCACATTCATGTAAAGGAAATTCAGAATTGTGACAATAAAACCATACGTCGTCGTGAAGCACGGGAATGGACGCCTTTCGCACAATGAACTACAGTAATGCTTTAATTAATCGACTCGTTAACCACAGCAGAATTATGGGTAACTTTTCAGGATTTAGTCGGAAATATGGCTTGTTGCCATTCATCGGAAAGCTCTCGCCGAGCTTTCCGATGAATGGCAACAAGCCATATTTCCGACTAAATCCTGAAAAGTTACCCTGGCGAGAGCTTTCCGATGAATGGCAACAAGCCATATTTCCGACTAAATCCTGAAAAGTTACCCATAATTCGATTAATTAGAGCATCACTGTCGTAATACTAATTACGAATAGGGCCCTACGTCACTAGATGTTACACTGGTGTAAATATGGTTCGGAGTGACATCTAGCTGACATCTCCTTGTAAATATTGCACATCTCGCCAGTTACATGTGAACTCATGTCTTAGAGATTAAAGCATAGCATAGCTGATAGGAGAGAATAAAATAGACACTGGGCCCTAATTGGTTAATAGCCTTGTGTGCTTTTTGCATAAAAATATCATCACACCTCTTCCCTGTGGTTTCCGATAGGTAAAATAGCCATTGGCACAGGAATTAACCATTTGTAGTGTAGTTTGAATTTTTTGGTGTGGTCTAAAATATGACAGTATTTTTTTATGCGGATCTGACACTAGTTACGAAAACACAAGATTTAAAGGCGAATTCCCTGCTAGACAGACATGATTTGTTTGTGTAAAAAGTTTCCCCAAATGTCAATTTTTCAGATTAAAAAATATTTTTGGACCCAAAATTTATATTGCCAACAGAATATGCTAAAACGTTAGCGCTGAGGCCTATTGAAAACATTTACACCAGTGTAACCTAGAATTTGCGTTCGTTCGATCAGTTGTCGTTTTGCAGTATCCGTATATATAGCTGCGATTGCGATTTCGAGATGCCAAGCATGGACACACGAGCTTTGTGTAACGCGGCAATAATCGAGCGGACTGCTTACCATGACCCTATACCAACACAATCAATTTCAATTTGTTTAATCTCGTCGACCCATCACAACGATTCTTCAAGAATTGTGAGTAGACTCACGCGCTCTATCCCCGACACATATGTATTGCTTGAAGTTGGTTGGCCAACTTGAAATATACTACATCAGGCAGGCGACAAAAACAATGTCACCATAGTGAGCGGACGACGGTGATTTGTGGACCGGCACGTGATCGGACTTGGACCAATTATATTAGAAGGTTGAATAAGGAGGAGTGGAGGGTAGCACAGTGTACATAGTGTTAAACTGTACCCTTATACTCACCTTCGGAGTGTCAGATGATTGAAGATATGTCTCACTATTTGCCACGAGTTAACAGTGAATTATATCATGACTCCATCGAAGCTATTCTCACGAAGAGTGATCAGGAATTAACATAGAATTTTTCTCTTAAATAACTGATGGAATATCCAATTGTATTATAAATCAACTGAAGCTATATATGAGCGTGACGACGTGGTATAGTTAATATACTTTCACTCCACGCGTTGTGTTTCTATATACGAATTAGCATAAAATTTAACTATACATCCGTCGCTAGTATATAATCACAGTAACGACAAGAATGAACGTAGATTTCTACTATAAATCCACCGAAATATATCCTCACAGGTGGACAGACACGAATTAACGTAGACGTCTAAGATAAACACATTGAAGCTATGCTAATGACGAAGCATGCATGTGCGGATTAATGAATAGAATTAAACTATAAATGCGTGGTATGCATTGTCACGGATTAATGTAGAATTAAACTATATATCCATTGTATTCATTGGTACGGATTACCATAACATGTTTTAGCGTAATCTTATGAACCGGGTCACAAATTGACTTATCATTCCGCCATAAATCTATTGTTGGTGTTGTCACGGTGGGGAACGAACTAGAGTAAATACAATAAGACGGCATTATTGATTTAGAGCGCGGACCAGTGATAAAGTAAATCGACCAACCGCTTAGGTTAAACTTTAAATATCCCATGATATATATTTATTGTGGACCTCCAATATGGAGAAGAATATGTATAGTTCATATAAATGGAACAATAATATACACTGTGTTTGCGGAGTGGCTCCGCCGTAATATGTTTACTGTCGCATATGTCCCATATGGCTCAAATATGTCCATTTGAATGTGAGAGCCGAGGTCGACATTCCAACGCCATGGATTAATAATGCACTTATAATTATTGGCCTCGAATCAGTTGACACATACTTGGTAACTTTGTATACTTTAGTATTCAAAACATATTTTAATGTATCTAGAAAGATAATATACACAGGGATCGGGGCACAAGTTACAAAACTTACAACTTGCCCCTCTCCTGATACGATCATGGAACATACATACAAATACATAGCAGATATAGCACAACATGCATATAAAGAGCAGTACAGAGTGTGTGGGGTGGATGTCGGGTTTTCATCTGTATTCCAATCTCGGTTATGAAGAAAAGCCTAGAATTCAGGGAGTTTAAAAGATGAATGGCTAAATTTAACATGATATCATACATGAATATATTCAAAACGCGTTGTTTTAGCTATACTATGGAAGATTGAGTAATGCAAACAAGAGTAGTGTTCTTGTGGTTTGATATACCTTTAACCCCATGCATATATAAGAAATGATTTGCTTCTAATGAAAGTCATTAATACTTAAGATTCATAGAACTATAAATATAGTGATTGGTGTCTTCAATATCTAAGTTACAGGGGCATATATATAGGCGAATCGGATATGCGATTATCAAACATATCCGGACGGAGATCACTAAAATGATTCCGTATTGTACAGTGTATTGTATTTGTTTTCCATTTTTCGGTATAAAAATGAAAGGGGTGTTGTTATTGGCTTTGAAATCTGAACTGGAGCTCGATGTCTTATAAATGGAATTAAAATCAAGCACAGTCCATGCATAGTGTGGTATCGGACAAGGAACGTGGCGACAGGGGGATGGGTGTGTATATGACCGCCCCACGCGCGCGGTTGGTCCAAATGTTCAACAGTTGACAATTTCATGCCTGACACAACATATTTTGAAGTTTTACACCACATATATGTTGAAATTTTTCTCATTGTTTGATTTCCCAACAAGTAATTAGTGAGAAATCTATTATTTTATACCGACAGTAGCACATTTTTCAACTTTTGGTCAATTTGTATGTCAGTAATGGCCGTCCGTTGGAATTGATCCAATCTTAAGGGGGTGGGGGTGTCACGTTGGAAACTTTCCAACAGTTGGACAGTTTGAGTTGGGTACAAATGGTATTTCGTGAACACATGAGTTTGGCCTGGTTCCAGACGTAAATATGTTTTATTCCATGCATAAATGCATATTCTATTGTGTGTATAATACCTATTTTGTAAACTTCATATTTAGACCCCACTGTGGGTATACAGCTTCCTACTTTGTGTATAAATTTCAACTGTGGGTGTAAATGTTCAAACGTAACTCCATGTGTTAATACCCAAGGTGGAACTACTTCGTAGTTAGCAAAATAGGTCCTATGTCACATTCATTTAAAATTGGAAGTTGTCATGATATAAATTATATATGAGGAAAGTTACCCGCATTTCATTCAAATGTAGCAATGCAGCTTGCAAGTCTTATATGAACTACATGTAGCAAACATATGAATGGTAATTTAATGTGACTGATCGCTCAGAAACAGACTGACGTCATGACGTAAATGTGTGCATTACTAGTTTACCACGCGTGACGCACATTCATTATATCGTCGTGTTTGTTTCTCTCGGTGTGGATACACATTCAAAGTAAACGGCGGAGTAGTTGAATTCGCGGAACAAAATACAAAATAATAATTATGGCATAACTAAAATACAGGCATAGTAGCCGAGAGTACAACATTTTCACCACAATTCCACTCGTGGTGAAAATATGGTATTCTCGGCTACTATGGGTGTATTCTATATATCATTTTTGAAGACATTGGAAAAGGTCAACTCATTGATAGACATTCTGAAAATATTTCTAGAAAGAAAAAAAAACAACTTAAACTTAATACGCGATCAGCGATGTTTGTTAACAATTCACTGTAACAGTTTTCTTTACACAACAATGGTTTAAACATTTCGCTATTGCAGAACAACCAAAAATAGATATAAGAACACAATTTACCTACATATCTCCACGTTCTTCCTGGTGGTGATATTGTTAAAGTGATGTGAAACACTGCGGTATGGTGATCAAATATAAATGGAGAATAATCTTGCTCAAAGTTGTTATTTTTACAAATATTATATCCAAATTGGCAACACACACAAGTCCGTAGCCAGCCACTAGCAAAGACAGTTCGTCATATATTATGAGGGCATTGGACACGAGCTGTGAAGCGACGAGATGGGTGTCCCCTATCGCATTGAGGGGGGGGTCCGGGGTTTCTCCCCCGGGGAAAAATTGGGAAAATACGATGCAAACGGCGTACTTTAGATCCGCCCTGAAACAAAAAAGTTGAGCTTTGATTTTTCCAAGTTTTCTCTCACAGGCCTGGATCTAAAGTTCAACGGTATCTATATAGCCTAGCTGTTCTAAATGAACCAATTGTCTTGTGCATGGGGGAGTAACATAATCCACTGAGCCTGTACCATGGATCGAACCAGTATCAGACGCTCTTTAACACGTTCACTGCCACTACGAGTTAACTCGTAGTAAACGGTTCCATGGGGACTGCTACTACGAGTTAACTAACTCGTAGTAATGTTCATACCCCATAAATAATAACACAAACCGCAAGCAATGTTGGTGTATGCGCCAATACATGCCCAATGATCCCATTGATCAATTTTATATGTATAATCACGATGGCTTGAGATACGATTCCTACAGCCCGAACAAGGGGTGGGGTCCAGTTAGAAATCTTGGTAGGATACTCCAATTCACCAGGACCTCTTCTGTACGTCCCTGAACCATGATATACATGTCCAACTAGACCATTCCCAGACACATTGTTTATCAAATCAGGGTCAAATGAAAGATGAAACATGTTATAAAGCTCTTACGAGATAACTCGTAGTCGGCACCTGGGATGAAACTCACCAGTGGTCATCGCTGGTGCCAGCTACGAGTTATCTCGTAGGTAAATACATATTATGTTTTTTGACGTATTATTCGACGAAGTCTGTAGCAATTATCATATATAAATTCAAATACCATGTCTTACATACGATATGCTTGTACATGTATAGCACTCTTCATCATCTAAGACACTGACAACGTAATTGTAAATATGTTATACCTATTGTGTTGACAACCCCAATTATTATGTATCAGTGTTATAACGGCAATTGGGAGAGGGGGTTATGTATAAGTGGATCGCACTTGTCCTCCAATCCCAATGCCAATCTGTATTGTTATATACTTATTGGTAATAAATATGTTTAAACCAACGTGATTGTATTTACCCACGAGATAATTCGCAGCTGGCACCAGGGATCAAACACTAATAAATTCCGTCCCAGTTGCCGACTAAGGGTTATCTCGTAGTAGCCTTATAACATGTTTCATTATCATATGACCCGATATTGGTCGAACCTTTACTCATACATACGTAAAATATCATCGACTATTGACTATTACCAATTGGTTTTTGGCAGTGAACGTGTTAAAAACACTTCTTCGAATATTTCCGTTATTTCGTCCAAAACTCTTCTTAAAATATCTCCGTTATTTCGTCAAAAACACTTCTTCTCATACAAATCGCCGTCATTTAGTAAGTTAACATTCTTTATAGAGTTATTGCCCTTCATATTAAATATGAAGCTAACATGCAGGATTAGCTATACATGTCGTCATTTAGTGGACAATCCCAAGCTCGCGTGCCACGCGTGGTCGGATTGTCCATTAATTAACGAACATTTTAGGTACGGATTGTCCGTTTATAGATGGCCAATCCTTGAAGAATTGCCTGGCTTTACACGACACCCTTTCGCTGTATGTATGGGTCTTTATATCCATTGATTACGGCAGGCTACTTTTAGTTGGGTATGTTGATGAACCACATGCAGGTCGAATTCCGGAGCCTTAAGCTGCTTTCAAATACCACATGATAGATTAAATTTGGAACTCTCCGATATTGATTGGGAAAAACAATTATATACTGAAGGTGACTCGACGCATATAGACAAAATAGTTGAAATGTTCACTGAAAAATTCCTATCTGTCTCAAAAAAACACATCCCGTACCATGAAATAACAATCAGAAAACGTGACAAACCTTGGTTTGATGGTATGATCAGAAAACACATCAGAAAACGGGACCGACTTAAAAAACTGGCAGTTCTCAGAAATAGGGAGTCTGACTGGAACAAGTACAAGTGTGTTCGAAACAAAGTTAACAACTTTTAAAAAGCTGCAAAGGAAAGATATATGAATGATCTAGATGAAAATCTAAGCGTGAACTCTAAACAAAAACAATTCTGGCATACTGTCAAACAACTACTAAGCAATTTTTCGACCGACAATACAATTCCTATACTGAAATCGAGCAATACAGATATAGAAGATGATATACAAAAGGCAGAAGTCCTCAATACGATATTCACTAAACACAGCACACTAGAAACTAATACAAGGGAGCCACCGATCTTTTCAGATAGAACTCATGCGTTTTTAAATGAAATAAAGACAAATGAAAATGAAATTTTTGAAATCCTAAAATGTCTTCCTATTAAAAAGGCAAACGGTCCTGATGGGATAAACAATAAATTGCTCAGGGAAACACGCAGCTCCATCAGTAAACAACTACGTTATATTTTTAATAAATCTTTTAAGAGCTGCTGTTTCCCCGAAGCATGGAAAAGGGCAAACATAATACCAATATTTAAAAATGGTGACCGTCATGATCCAAATAACTATCGTCCCATCTCATTAATAAGTTTTGTTGGTAAAATACTAGAAAAGGTAGTCTTCAACAAAGTCTTTAATCATTTAAATATAAACAACCTATTACACATATACCAATCCGGTTTTATACCAGGTCACAGTACTGAACAATAACTTATTGAAATATTTCACAATATACCGTGACCACGCTGTAGACACTGAACAAAGCACGTGTGCTGTTTTCTGTGACATCTCGAAAGCTTTTGACAAAGTATGGCACCAAGGTCTTTTACTTAAACTAAATCACTATGGAATAACAGACACTCTGCTAAAATGATTCATAAATTATCTCGAAGGGCGGCAGCAAAGGGTGCAAATAAATTCTAGCTTTTCAAAATATTCTCCAATAACGGCAGGGGTCCCCCAAGGGTCTGTGGTCGGCCCTTTGCTCTTTTTAATCTACATACATGATATTGCAGACAATATTAAATCGCATGTTAGATTATACGCGGACGACACATGCCTCATAAATTCCGATACGGACATACAAAACCTTGAACAAAGTGTAAATACAGACATGGAAAACATAAACAAGTGGGCCGATACATGGCTAGTGAAATTCAATAATTCTAAAACAAAATTACAATTTTTTACAAGTTCACAAAGCCCTGAGAGACCGAATATAGTCTTTGATGGACTGCAACTCGAATATTCTAAACAACACACGCATCTAGGTATGGAAATAGATGACGACTTAACATGGGACAGTTATATAGAAAATGTATGTACCAGAGCTTATGCTAAACTATCCCAACTACGAAGACTGAAGCATATTTTGAACCGCAAAACTCTTGAAATCCTCTATTTATCACACGTCCGTCCAATCATGGAATATGCGAGTAGTGTCTGTCTGGGCTGGAGCACCAGATAAGTTACTTAAAAAACTTGATGATGTAGAATACGAGGCTGCACGAATAATAAGTGGCTGCACGAGATCAGTATCACACAAACGTCTACTAACCGAAATGGGTTGGGAAACACTCTCAGATAGAAGGCAATTAAAGCGTTTTTCACTTTTTTATAACATTATCAATCACAAAGTGCCCAAATATTTAGTCGACTTACTTCCCCCAAAATTTTCTGACATAAGTGATCATGATACGAGATTTGCGTCAAACTTTATCCATTTTAAACCCAATTCCAAACGAATGGAGTCTACATTCATTCCAACGTGTGTAAAAAACTGGAATGCAACCAAATTTGAGCCTCGAGATCTCCGCCATCTTTGTTATGTAAACAAAATTAAACCCATAACACACAAACCACCAAAGTACTATTCTGTCGGAAAGCGGACTGAAAACATATTTCACTGTAGATTACGATGTGAATGTAGCAACTTGCTATCCGATAAGGTTCTAAATCACATTGCAAATTCAAAAGACTGCACCTGTGGAAACGGTGAAGAAAATGCCTTTCATTATATCTTTGATTGCCACCTACATTCAATCCCAAGAATTCGTCTATTGAATAAATTACTTCCTTAAAATTTTTCTTAGCTGTACAGTCATTCATACGCGAGACAAATCAGGATTCTTTTTACTAACTCTGCTAAATAATGATACGTACAAGCCAGCAAGCGAAATAAAAGAAACAAAGAAATCCGACTTTATATCAAACACTTATACAAACTTATGACAAACTCGGGGGTGGGGGTGACCGGTGATATGTATATATGTTCAACTTGTTTTTGCTAGTCATGTTGCTTTGCCATTACTAATTATTTTATTTTTCAGTGTAATAACATATGGGAGAGGGGGTACCCATAAGTGAGTAAGCACTTGTCCTCCAATCCCATTGTCTGTATAAACAATATTTGTGTCATATATAATGTGTTAGATAAATTAGACAAATAAATATGTTTAAAAATTTCACATACCTGCGGCTGATGCAGTTAGACGCATCCGATTTCAAAACGTTGCGATTACTAGTAACTGCGTCCACCGCAACCCCAGTGATATATATGGTTTGAAACGTTGTGCCTATATAATCCGATAGCCGCATGCATCAGCAGCATGTTAGTGAAAGCAGCTTTATACCGACATGTGTTGGCGGTCTATATGTGTTGAATTTGTGTGCACCAGTCTCTATTCAAACTAAGCCTGCATGTAGTATATGACTATATCTATATACGTACATACGTCGTTTGTTCGAAGGGAGGTCCCGCTCAGCAATTTGTTGCCGTTTGGTCAACTGCTGCACATGACACGTTCACCCGAACGGCGAACGGCAATTGCCACCACCGGGCACATCATGCAGGCAGAAGGGTCGTTCATTCGAAGGGTACGAACCCCCTTGGCTACGGGCTTGACACATCGTCATTCTTATATATTAATTAATTGCAGTGATTCTCGAAGATGACATAGTTTTCGTTAGTTTATCGCAGATAGTTGCGAACCGAATTGAGTAGTAAATATGTTCAATTGAGGGTAGATCAGACGATGATTTCTATGGAGTGGTACGGTCGATATGCTTGAAATTTTCGGCGATATTACTAAAATGTTACATTCCTCCAGTTGGCATATATATAGCGTCTGAATGCTAACTTATCAGTTTCACATACCCGAACAAGACCATAATATGTCTTTAAAGTATGTTTCATTTTTTTTGTAACTGCGAGTTACTTGGGTTCCTTTAACGTTGTAGAGGAAGAGCTAATATAATAATGGTGGAACAAACCATCGACGTGCCTCCTTGTGTACATACACCCTGAGTTAAAACTGTGTTTGCACAGGCTGATATGTATACATGCATATCGTTATCGCTAGTAAAGTGGTCGCCACGCCGAGATAATTATATCGACTTTGGCTTGAAACATATTCACAGTGTATAAACCGTACAAACATTAAATCGGAAGTTTTGTTGTCGAAAAGACGAAAGATGCTATTTTTAGAACGTAAATGTGACTGAAATATCACAACAACACCACAAAATCCAGGTTTCAGACGGACACACGGTTGCACCACATCTATTAACGTAATTATAAATTGTACATACACATTTGCCGATCGTAAGTGGGGGCCATTTGAGCGAAGGACTCTGTTTAATAGATAAAAACGGCCTTTGATCACTTCAGAAAATAATTTTCTCGAAAAAATTCCCTCTTCAAATGTCATTTTAACACATATCCAGAATCTGTCGGAAATCCCACTATATTGCAACGGAAAGGCCGTTACGTGTGTAACATATATGGACATGCCCTTGGATGAGAAATGTGACCTGTAAGGTGTGCTAAAGGATTTGGTCATACAAAGAGTAAAATCCAAGATGGCCAAAATGGCAGCCATTTATTTTACAAAATTTGGGAAAAAATCGAAGGCACCCATCGAGAGGTCACAACGAAGATCCATATACAGATTGGTGATGATCGGATGAATGATAAGCTCTGTATTTTGTGTTAAAGGCTTTAGTGATGCAAAGAGTAAAATCCAAGATGGCTGCCATATGCATATTTTTCAAAAAAATCATTCAAATTTGACAGCTCCCATCTATAGGTGATCATCGACCCATATAACGAATAACGTTGAAATCTGTCAAAGTTTGTTTTAACACATTTGTTTTATTGTATTACAGTTTTTTAATAGGATATGTTTATTTGAAGAGTTAAAAGTACTCAATCCGAAATGTCGCTCGCAAATCTGCGCAAATTACTATTTCCTTGGCATCGGCGGTAAAAGATATTTGATTCGAGTCGCGGAACCGACCCATCAAAGCTCAGATTGATCAGATCTAGATGTTTGAATTCTATTATTTTAATTTTAGGTGGCCCAGTAAATAATGGACGAGAAGAATTCTCTGAACATATTGCGGATGAAGATGGATAACTCTAAACACAAGTGACTTTTTTGTGTCAGATATTTGACAATAACATGTTTTGGGCAATTTTATACTATAGTTGACTGTGATTGACATTAGTTTTGGGAAATTACTCGATTCTTATAACTGAAGCGGTATTTAAAAAAAAAATGTTGTTGGAATCTGATGATATGGGGACCATCGAATCGGATTGAGTACCTTTACGTGAAGAGTTTACATTTATTTGAAGAATCTATTATTGTGTTATGCTTTTATTTACACCAGGTTGAATAAATGATTTTTAATAGAACTATTTAAATATGAGCCTTTCCATGCCAATGTGCATTGATAGACCCTTGAGCATTTAGCAAGCTGACATTTTTATTACCCCTTGGTGTCATTCCTCATTATGAACTGCTGGTGAACTCAAACTCCCTAACAAGGGTTAAGTGCATACATATTACATACTAGACGCATTCTTAAAACCTTCTGTCCTATTATTTTGAAGAAAAATGACTCTAGGAACAAAATTACAGGGCCAGGAAAAATGTGTAAGCAGGGCTGCAGAACCAACGACCGCCCGCCTACTGTTCGGAAAACAATTGCAGACCCCACCCCTGATCTATACACAATTTCATCACAGAATACAACATATTTCCTCAACCCCCAAATATAGTTTTGTTACATGCGGAGTCGAATAAAAGTAGCTAAATAGTATCGGACTACCTTGTTTGATATAAGTTCAACGACGTGACATTTCGAAGACATAGTTATATTTAAGTGGATCGAAAGGAACATATCATTACTGTACGATTCCTGTATAACATCGCAACTAGTATTGTCGTCGTACACAACTAGGCGTACATAGACTGACGAGTGTGGTATCCAAATAAATACTCTCTACTTTTAAATTGTGAATACACTCGAGCCAAGGGAATATCCATATATGTTGCACACATAACGGCCTTTCCGTTGCAATATAGTCGGGTTTCAGACAGATGCTGGCGATGTGTTAAAATGACATTTGAAGAGGGAATTTTTGCGAGAATTTTTTTCTTCTGAAGTAATCAAAGGCCGCTTTTGTCTATTAAACAGAGTCTTTCGCTCAAATGTAGCCCTCTTACGATCGGCAAATGTGTATGTACAATTTATAATTACGTTAATAGATGTGTTGCGACCGTGTGTCCGTCTGAAACCTGGATTTTGTGGTGTTGTTGTGATATTTCTGTCACGTTTACGTTCTAAAAATAGCATTTTTCGTCTTTTCGAAAACAACTTCCGATTTAATGTTTGTACGGTTTATACACTGTGATATGTTATTTGTATGATAATACAAACGGGATTGGGGCATACGTTTTTCAACATATGAAGCCGACCCGTTACCAATATAAATGTCTACAATCCGATTCGATGGTCCCCCATACAAACAACATTTCTTGAAATGCCGCTTCAGCTTAATTGCCAAAAAAAAAATGCTAACCACTGTCAACTATAGTATAAAATGCCCCAAAAATGTTACATATCAACATTTTGTTCAATATAATTTGGTATCGAGGATGTCGGTCACCATTCGTCGAATAATTGCCAGGCCGCCAAATGTTCCAGGTGGTGAAGAATAACAGATTTCAAAACTCGAAATCTGATAACTGTAGCTTTGATTGGGCCATTGGTTCCTCGACTCAAAATTTAATACCCCCCCCCCCCCCGAAGCCGAAGAAATAGTAATTTAGCGGAGTTGAGTCGGATTGTGAATCTTTAAGCACACATATATTAACAAGGCGACAGCTGAATATATTTGCATGCATGATTTGTAACATAATGGTACTTATTGTATAGGATCTTGTAATACCGTCCAGGTCACATTGCTATGGGTTACGGTTGATTTACTGGCCAGGATGTGATGGAGTATGTGTGGTTGTTCGTTTCATTTCAACTATATATCGGCGCATGGTTCCAAACATACATGTACCTTGTACTTTTTTTTTTTTTTTATTGGGGGTATTTTCCTCATATTTTTTAGGCAATTATAATCTGATACACTACTGCTCTGGGCAGAGACGTGGCGACAGGGGGTGATGGGGGGGGGGGGGGGGGTTCATCCCCAAACTTTTGTCAAATTTTGTTCAACAGTTGGAAATTTCATACCTGACAACATTAGTTAGAAATTTCGCACCAACAATAGGTTGAAAATGTTCTTGTAGTTCGATTTTCAAACAATTTATGGGAGGGGGATTTATTGTTTTTGGACCAATATTTGCATATTTTCCTTCTTTTGGTAAACATTTTGGACTGAAATGGCCATCAGTTGGAAATTTTCCAACCTTAGGGGGGGTGTCAGGTTGGAAATTTCCAACACTGTCTTGGAAAGCTTGTGTCCTGGTCCCTTCCCCGTGGCCAGTCAAAAATTGCTTGTTAATTTAAGAAAACAATATTGTCCTACATTTGGTCAAAATTGTCACAGGAATTGTCATCAGTTGGAAATTTTCCAACCTAAGTCGAGGTGTCAGGTTTGAAATTTCCAACTCTAGGAAGGCTTGAGGCTAGTCTAGATGCTATGATTTTGCAATTTTCTTGTTCAGATTTCAAAATTATCGCACACCGGGTCAAACCATGGTAGGCCCGGTGTGTCCTGGTCTCTTGTCTGTAGTCGTGTGCATTTGTCTGGAGTTAGACCACTAGATGTTAGGATTTATGCAATTTCAGGTTCAAATATCTGAATATTATCATACCGGGTAGATGTGCAAGGGAGAATGGAATTATGCAAAACCTCCATTGTTTTGTCCGATTCAAAGGGGGGTGCAAATGGAATTATGCAAGACATTGTCTCTGGTGTGAGATTTTCAAGGGGGGGGGGGTGCAGTTGGAATTCCCCAAGGTGGACACCCACCCACTCCAACTTAGAACCTCTAGCCACGTCCCTGGCCATGGGAGACAATATATGCGATAGATCAATAATAAAGAACTGGGAAGTAGTTCCTTGAGTATCGACTGATACATTCGGGTTATCGTCGAGCACTCTAATTATGTTTTATATCGTTTCACTCCAACAAACATGAATTGAAATTATCGATTGCCGTCTAACGAAGTGGCGATTCGATGTTATGTATACCTGTGTGATACAGAATACATTGTAGGAAATTCTCGCGCAAATAGGTTCATATTGTACGGCAGCCTATTAGCGCCACCTTACAGGTACACAATCCGATGTGCTGGTCCCCGTATCATGCTATTCCAACAAAAACAATATTTCTTCAAAACAAGCTTTGGTTATCAGAATCGATTAATTACCAAAAAAAGTAATGCTATAACCACAAAATTTAATACAAAATTTTTCAAAACATGGTGTATATCAACATTTTGTTCCACAGAATATTGGTATCCAGAATATGTCGGTCGGCTCGTCGAATATTTGCCAGGCCGACCAATTTTCCAGGTGGTGAAAAAATAACAGATTTCAAAAATCAATATTTGATAACTCTGAGCTTTGATGGGTGGGTTCATCGACTCGAATAAAACATGTTTACCCCCGAAGCCAATAAAATAGTAATTTAGGAGAGTTAATTCGGATTATGTTTATTACAGGCATATTATGGGCTTGCTCGAGTGTGTGAAACTGATAAGTTAGTACGCTGGCGTACTGTACGCAGACGCCATGCCAACTGTTGGAATGTAGAATTCTACTATACCACTCCATATAACTCATTGTCTGAACTACGCTCAATTATAAATATTTACATCTCGATCAGGGACGATAAACTAACGCAAATGATATCGTCATCGAGAGTCATTGCAATTAATAATATATAAGAATGACGGTTTGTGCTGTAAATTTGGATTGATATTCGTAAAAATAACTAGTTTGCGCAAGATTATTCTCCATTTCCATTTGATCACCTAATCGGAGTGATCACATGTTTAGACAGTTTTGTAGCAGAAACAAGTTGGCGATAATACGCTGCCGTAACATTGAACCTAATTGTTCACATAGGTTCATATTGGACTTGTTTGCTTCTGAAATAAGCCCGTTGTGAACTTATACCCTTTATTCCATTGAATGACGCGGGCCACAATGGAAACACATTACCACGGCAATAGGCTTGTGTGTTGCGTATTGCTCAAATAATGCCATATTAGACTTATTACGTTTTGAAATAAGTTCATATTGAACAAAATAGGTTCATATTGAACAAAATAGGTTCATATTGAACCTAATTGGACTCTCTTTTTTTGTTATCCATGAGAACAGGCTATATTGGTACCATTATTTGTTAGATTTCCAATTCTTGACTCCCAACGTAGAATATATGTAAAGGCATATTTTCACTCTCATTCAAGTATCAATAGGTATATTTCATTTCGCTAATGAATGTCACAAATAAAATACTGCTGGTAAATTTAGCCAACTGTATAGGGCATATTCTTGAAAATTGCTCATATAACTCATAGATTACTACCTACAGTTATATGCGCATTGCAGCTGACCTTATAGATTTTCCCACAACCTCGCCGTCAATTATCTTATTCACCCAATAGACCGTTATCATTGTGCATGTCCCTTTATAATACATTCGATATATACATGGACAGAGTGAATAAAGTATTGATTGATTGAATAATTGATTGATTGTCGAGCACTCTAATTTTGTTTAAATTCGCATCACTCGAAATTAGGTACAGGCTATTGCCTACTGGCTTAAAACTGTATGAACATTATTTCAGCGAATGGGTCGATCGAGGCTGGCAACAGTTTTCTGACTAAGTCTTGTGACGCTTTTGTCGTGCTTTTCATGTGAGAAATTAAATTACGGTACGAAGTTTATTGGGTTCTGGTAAGCTAAACGTGCCGCCTATAATGCATCGCTGTTTAATCATGTAACATCACAGTGATGCGCTAAGGACGTATAGAACGTCAATGACCCCAGTCAAGATTCAAGATTCAAGATTCAATAGAGTTTATTTGATACCAAATTTCATAATAATAATAATAATAATAACAATAATGTAAAAACAGGACCCTGCAAAAGTTCAACTTATCAAGGCAGGGCCCTTATGGAAATATTATATTATGGTATATTATTATGGCTCACCACCAGAAGTTTGTTAACAAATTGAGTTTTATAGTTAATTTATAGGAATTTAAAATTCGTCAAATATAGCAGATGGCGGTGTTGGTACATGGTACATGTATACTATGTTTTTAAAGTCATAGAAAATTATTTACGACATATATCCCTTTTCTTTGCACCAAAATACAATGTATATTATGCCTGAGGAGGCAGAGTTCCAAACAAATAAAACAAGATGGTATATCGACCACACATGCATCTTGCGGCTTTCAATATGGGGTCGGTGCAATCAAGGTGAACCTGGCCTGTCAGTATAGAACTCCATTCGCATTGGTCATTCTAATAGGCCAGCATGATAAATTGCCACCGGGGTAGCTGATATATTCGAGAGTGAATTTATTCAGAAACCCCGAAAATGTCTCTAACTGTTCTGGCAACCTTGCGTGGCGTGGTTATTATTTAATTTTCAGGAAGACGGCCCACTTCAGCCATCCCGCTCCTGTACAATGCCCAATAGCATCAATTTGTTTTGTTATTATCCGATTTACTATTATAAAGCTTATAAATATTTACCACTATAATTCATTGAGGTTGATGTAGATCATGCTATGAATTTCTGCTCTGGCTAACGCCCGTAAAAATCACATTCCACCAGTGTATACAAAACCTTGGAAGTTTTTGAAGTTGTCACAGGGAACTTTATAAAGTCAGTAAAATAACGCCGGGCATATATTTCTAAGTTATTATCTGTTCCTTACTAATGTACTTCACTGTAGGTGAAGATCCCAACTCGAAACTGCATGCTTTTCTGCGACTTGTGTGGGCTGAGATCGCAAACAATAACATCAAATTAATTACCCATGCAGGGAAAATTCCATACTTGTTAGCAACGCAAACCAAGATCGCTCACAAATTCATTTAAATCGTGAAATTTCGAGTTGAATAGTTATGCACCTTCATATGTGACACCAGGCATTGAATAGAGTTATATCACTGTGTTTATCCGACACCGGAAATTATGCAGGAATTTTGCCAATTTTGTCTTCTCTATAGCATACCACTGTTAGAACTTGATCTATTTCATTTATAAGTAATGGTTAGAGCACAAGAATTGTTCTTTACCAGAATCAATCGAGTCGAAGACGAGATTTATTCTGGTAAAGAACAATTCGCGTGCTCTGACCGACTTAGAGCACAATTGATCCCACATAATGCAATCAACAGGAAATGTGCCGTTGAGCGTGTTTTGACCACGACGCACAATCCGTGCGCTGGCCGCGATTGGACAAAATAGCCGGTTGGCCACGCCCAACAACGTGATTAACATGAACTAATCTCCGTTGAATGTGAATAGATATGTCCGAAACTACACGGTCTGGTCCCACTTTGATGCGCCCGTGCGATTGTCTGTTATGAGTTGCGTGTGCCTAACAATGGGATAATCACTAACTATTCCTTCGCCAGCCTTGAGAATTGGTGTGCTTTAGGGTACGTTCATACACTGGCAAGTTTGCACGGTATGGTTGCAGGCATTTTTGTCGTAGAAAACGATATGGTGCAATAATATGAACGGAAACAAGCACATAAAGTGCATCTGTGCCACAGCTAACTACGTATACAAATTTCTGTATTTCCACTAGTAACGATGCTACCGGAATGTGCCTGTAAATATCATGCAATTATCTCGCAAGAATAAATAATACAGGTATTTGAAGGCAAATTCCAATAGCACTGTTACAAGTGGAATTAGATAAATGTTACTTCTCATGTCTTTCACTTTGGTAAAAATGCATGTCATGTTCACGGTTCCGTTCATATTCTGGCACCATGTGGTTTTCTATGACGAAATGCCCGCAAAAACATACCGTGCAAACTTGCCAGCGTATGAACGTAGCCTTACCAAAAATCAGGGAACGATTGCAACAATGGGATTGTGCTCTAATGCATAATAATTTTGACAAAGTCTCTCGCTGAATACGTTCGCTATACAATGGCCTTGGTTTGTTATCGACGATGAGTTGAACAGTTCAACGCACTCGGGGTACTGTTCAATGATAGCGCGTTCCTGCACGGGAATGTGTCAACAATGAGAGCTAAAACGCCTCTTATTTAATACGCCCTCTTCATTTTTCTTGAGTCATCGAGCGTTCCCGAACAGAGATTGTACCAACGAAGAAAGGAGTGGTAATTTGTATGGCAATTGTCAGCGCATCCGCACACAATCATACTTATACGTTAGATGCAAGTGTACGGCAAATTACAAATCACAATATATTTACTGTCGTGCGAATTGGCGCTTCGCCTTCCAGAAAGAAACAACTTTGTAGCCCAGAAATCGACATATACTGTGTTTTTTTTCGACAAACGTCAACAAACGAAATAAATACCATCGAATGACTCAGGTCAGGTTTTTAAGAAAATAAATCGTTTCAGCTTGACTTGAGATTTATTTGCTATCTATAATATACCAAAGGATTTAGGGAACATTTATTTTGCAACTTATTAAGCCCTTCCTCGATGCTCCAGCTCCCCGGAACTCCTATCCAAATCAAATAAGGAGGGTGGTAATTGCTCTACTGCACGGGTTACATATTTGGCTCCTCTCAACATTTCAATGTCAGTATAATTTTTGCCTTCATATAATTTATAGATGCTGGTCAACGAATATATGCATCCATACCATATCTGTGT
The DNA here is from genome assembly GCA_032622095.1 of Siphonodentalium dalli. Lineage (NCBI taxonomy): Eukaryota > Metazoa > Mollusca > Scaphopoda > Gadilida > Siphonodentaliidae > Siphonodentalium > Siphonodentalium dalli. The sequence continues at coordinate 132,686,531 of CP136068.1, read as the reverse complement.
TCATATTTTCTCAACTAATGAAAAATATTGTTGATTACCTTTTCCAATAAATTTAGTTGTGAACATAAACTTGTGAGCAATAAAGATATTCATCTATATATTAATATTCATCTATATAAATATTTTATTCCATAAATTGATATGGGATTATGGATCCCCTTGGTTGATTCAAGTGGGTGTTCAGCAATACGACTCTTTTGCAGTTGTCAAACGACCATGCAGGCCAGCTGCATCCTGAATAAATGTCAGTTGTTTAAATTGGACACATGTAGATTAATGGGTTGGTTCTTGAATTGGCATGGGGTTATCATACACGGACAAGTGACATCATTTTGCCATTGCGAATCATTTCACCATATGGATGACCGCGACCATAAACGTTATTAGAATAGTCCAAAATGTTCTCTACATGGAGCGCTGTGATGTTGGTGTGGGGTCATCAACATTTTTTTAAATATTCGCCGAACAGACGGCCGTGAACAAACGTGCGTAGCTGCCAATAATTTCCACCAGCAATGGCCTTACCACATCATTCATGCACTGGGGTTATATTTGCCTTCTTGTTTGCAATTCATGTCAGTAATCAGATAACACCATGTGGACATCGCAATGTCCGTTCAAAGCGCCGTTACATGTACTGTGTGCATGTATAAATGGCACAACTGGCAAACGAGGTATTCATTCTGTCCAAAATGTCATCATTTGAGGTCGCACCCGCGTAGTAGAGTCTGTTCAGGTGGACAACGAAACAACATGTGAGATATGCGGATTAAAAAATAAATACAAGTATAACCTGAATATACATAAATCAAGCCGTCACGAAACCATGTCGCAAGTGTGCCGCAGCAACCACATGAGACACAAGCTCAGAAAAACACAATTTGTGTGGAATTTGTATATGATGGAATAATAATCGGCAGATTCTAAGTGGAATCAGTTTATATTTTTTATAATCGAAAAAGGGAGATAGCTCCGTCACAAATTAGCAAATCTGAATCACGTTCAAAGTTAACTTGAACAATGTGATGGATATTCCTGAAGTGAAGTTTATTTGGGATTAGTTGATATTTTAACTGGAATTAACCGGAAAACACGAAAATGGCAATTTAGAGGTCTGAAAATGACTATAGGTCTAATAAAAATAAACTGACCGGAACGATATTGGAACTCGACCTCAAAAACGTAATGTTTATTACTCGTACAACGTTTCGTTCCGATCGGATATTATTCACCGGAGTTATTATCCGGACAACATGAAGATAGCAATTTCTAAGTAAAAGAAAAGAGTCATAACTGACAGAAAAAGATCATCGGACTAGAACCATATTTGAAATTGACCTCAATAATATAATTTTCAGTCCCCATACGAAGTGTCTTTCGATCGGATAATTTGAACTGGAGTTAACAACCTAACAAGAAATCGGACGGACACACGAACGAACGGACGGACGCGCGATTACAATAGTTTTATCACAATTAAATATGTTTTGCATTTTCACTTTCTCTCCTTATGCAGGCAATTTATAATTTTAAAATGAACATCCGCTTGCTCCTTTTATCGGGCCACATGTGTAATATACAGATGTTACAATGATGATATGTAAAAACTACACCAAGACATAATTGACATAGTTCGCAGCACATTTTATTTATATTTATAAAACATTGTTGGGGTGTTACTTGGTGTAAACTAAGATTGACTTCGAACATTAGTAAATGGGAGGTCTTTTATCATTAATGCTCATTTCAATGTTTGGCGTTTCATGGAAATATGTATCATAAACATCGATCGACAAATATGATAGTTTGTGTTAAATTTCAAAGAGGACCTACAATTGATCATGTCAACTAGAGTTCTGATAGATAGCCCACTGAATTTAACCCTTTACCAAACAGAAGGGCCCTGTGCCAATGCATTCTCTTATATATGCGAGTCGACCATAGGTCGCCTCGCATATATAAGAGAATGCATTGGCTTAACACATTAAAAATTATAAAATTGTTAAAGAATGTAAGAAAAAATGTTAAAAAGTGTTAAAAAAAGATTTTTTTTAGGCCAATGCATTCTCTTATATATGCGAGGCGACCTATGGTCGACTCGCATATATAAGAGAATGCATTGGCACAGGGCATAACTGTAACCATCACAATGTGGTCAATGAGCCGGTTCCAATGATATCCATATTTGTATGGTTCTATTGAGACAGACCGAAGATATTTTAGGCTGTTGAAGCTTTATTTGGCCGGTTTTGGCCGGTTTGTTGGGTAAAGGGTTAAAGCTAAAAACTAAGTCACAATTGAATTGGCATACACTTGGTGTTCCAATGAGCTGGAAAGGAACAAAACGACGCAATCGTTACCATATTTTTCGGGATATAAACCCGATTGTAGGTTGAAAAGTTAAACTTGGTAACGATAAAATGTGTTAAAATGTAGTCTGTTTATTATACGGATTTAATCAAGAACGTTTGTTCACATCTGTGTGAAACAAAGAAAACAGCTGAAACTCGTTCTGATTATGCTTAGATTGTGTTGAGTATGTATATGTATTTCGTGTCTTCAGCGACCTATATTATTCCCACTACAATATACACCAATATTGAGGTTCAAATTTGCCATGTCCGTTCAGATGGTAAATATATATATTAAAATGAGAAATCAGTCCCCACCTACAAAAGATATTCAAATGTGCAATACATCGATAAATCCACGATATATTTGATGGCCTTGTATAAAGGGTTGAGCCAGGGACGTGACAACGGGGGTGTCTCAGCCCCCTAACTTTGGTCAAATGTTCAACCGTTGGAAATTTGATATAAATTTCACACCAACAGTAGGTCGATTGTTCCCTTAGTTTAATATTCCATCAATTTATTAGCGGAGAATTTGTAGTTTTTAGAACAACATTTGCATATTTTCCTATTTTTGGTAAAACATTTGGACTGAAATAGCTATCAGAAACTGCTGAAAAATTTCCAACTTTAGGTGGGGGTGTCAGGTCTCAAAATGTCCAACAAATGGAAAGTCTGATACCAGTGTGGGTGCTAGGATTTAGAAAATTTCATGTTCAGATTTCAAATATTTCTTACACAGGGACGAATCATGGTCGATCCGGTGTGTTCCGGTCCATCCCCATTGCCAGTCAGAAACCGATAATTAATTTAAGAAAAAAACAAATCGGGGTGAATTTGCATGGCGTTAGACCACTAGATATTAGCATATTAGGTTTGTTTAGGCTCAGATCTACACATTTTCGTGTACTGATCGGCCTAATGGATTATATATACCCACCCCCGCTAGTGACAAAGAATACTGCTTCATTTGGAATATGCTACCATCCAGGCGGATGTGAGGGACCAGTTGGGAAAATCAAAGCACAACGGGATGGGGAGGGTGTGAAAATGGGGTGTAGTTAGAATGTGGACGCCCCTCCTAACGCGGATACAATCTATAGACACGTCCCTGCAATGGGTCGAGACTGCGTCTATAGCACCATCTACTCACTCTATCAACCACAACCTCTCATTAATGTAGTGAAAAAAGTGCTAGAAGCCGCCTCGAGAATTTGAACATAGAACCTGTTTTAAAATGACAACTTTATCAATGCATGATGTGTGTCCATGAAATCTTGCAATCAATATGTTAACGCATAGCTGACTGGAATTTTGTGTAATTCATGAACCTTTGAGTGAGAAAATCGTAGTGAATGGTTACCGGTCAATGGGACACATATACCCGTTACAAATCGCTATTGCTTTATGAGCTGCATTGAAGGTACCCAAGAGACCGTGACGATGTGCATTGATTTACCCGTACCCGTCGTGTTGAATTCAATGCAATTACTTGGGCACAGCACGTGTTCTGCTACGTCAATAGCAGGTATTGATAAGTGAACCCTGAATGAGACCAAATATCGATCCATATATAGTGTAAATGTAAAACGTATTTACGTTTTAGAGCACAATCCCATTGTTGCAATCGTTCCCTGATTTTTGGTAAGGCACACCGATTCCCAATGCTGGCGAATGAATAGTTCAATGATTATCCCATTGTTATGCACACGCAACTCACAACATACAACTCGCACGGGCGCTTCGAACTAACTTCAATTACCAGAAGCCACATGGGCACGAACAGCGCTCTGATTCCCCCAAACACACTGCCATTATACGCCGTTACTATGTATGCACCTCTAATATACTAAGCAGGCACATACATAGGTACGGTGTATAAGGGGAGTGCTGGTGGGGGTGCATGTCCTCTTGTAAAATAACTGAAGCTACATTAAAACGACCGCGCGATTTGTTTGTTAAGGACTTTGCTAACCCAATTTTCCCCAAATTGGATGGAGTCAAAATAAAGGTTTATGTTCACTTTTGTTAGTAATCACAGTAACCAAACACATGAATGCAAGATTTTAAAGAGTATTATTCATGGTGGAATATGTTAGAAATACTAAATGTGAAATTTATAGAGGTTTTTAAAATCTATTGTTTCGAACCCAAAATCAATAAACACAAAGTCCATATCAAAGAAAAAAATATAGCAATGTCTACTGAACACTGTGAAGATTGATGAACAATAAAATAATATTCATATTTATCAAGCATTCTTTGATAAAATTACTAAGAACCAATTGTTTACAAATAATTGAGTAAGTTACCTGACATCGCTTGTAGCACAGTCCTAGGAATCACTGTCCATGTAATATTAAATTTGATTGAAATATAACAAATAGATCTAGATACATTACCTCTACTATACAGATAACAGGTGCAGTTAGGCAACTTCAGATTTTGTTATTATGTAAACAATCATCTCAGTGGCTAGAGACCACCCCCTGTGCTCTATCACTAAAACGAACAATTGGATTTTTCGTTCGAAAATATTGCATTTATCTCCCCACAATTGACATGTGACAATTAAGTTAATTGTTCTTAATGCGCTCGTTGGGTCATATCAACTCTACCTGGTCTGAGTTGTACATAAATCGTGATTTTCCATCCAAATATCAGCATAAATTAACATTTATGGACACTTCCTTAAAGCGAATTCGCAACATTTGACTAAAATACGAAACGGATCCCGGACATCTAATGTTGAAATGGTGATATCGGGTTGATAATTAAAATTCGAATGGTGTTTTTTATTCAATTCAAAACATAAAAATTTGTTTATCCGACCATCGCGATGTTCTTATTTGCCAAGTCCTGTAAAATCCAGGATCCAGTCTTGGTTCCTAGCACATAACAATCACAGATACAGAGGGGAGCGGGTCGATTCGGTCCAGGGCTCTCCGTTTTATTTAATGTTAAAATGTATCCCCACCCAGATACACAAACACGACGCCATAAGGAATGAGCGTAACGCGTAGAACAAGGTGCATACTGGTAAGCAATGACGTCATGCCGTCAGCCTGTTTCTTAGCCATCATGCTGTCACTTGATATTGTTACTGAAATGTTTCCTAATCCATATAACACTACACGCTACGTTTGATTGAATTGCAGACACTTGTCCTCATATTTAATTGAGAGCATAGTAACTTCCAATTTAAAGTTGCGAATAAGTAATTTGCTATTTAGAGAATGGACATGTGTTCCCAAATCGTAAAGAATTCCAATAAATTTGGAGCCGCAGTAGGGTGTAAAGATAAAATGTACGAAATATGTGCCATACACATAACATAATACTAATTATGATATAAAGATCTTTGAATGTTGGGTAGGGTAGGCCTATATGTAAAGCACTAGACTATATATTTACCATAGCGAAACGTGAAGGGAATCTATGAGTTCTTTTGCACAACGGGTTCCAGGTCTGGCCATGTAGAACTATAGTAACTTCACCAGTGAATAAAAAACAGTGCAGCACACGAGGAGCGAACACGAATCGAATGACAAAGGAGATGTTGGCCCTATATGGTCGTCGCATATGATTTTAATTCAACGAACATGATCACGGGTAAAATTAAGTTGAGTAATATTCCACGCGTGCACACGAGTATTAATGTTCTCAATCAAGTGAACTGGAAGGCGGGGGCACCATAATCCGTACTATTCCAATTATCTGAATGAGAATTGAGCATTGTAGCCATTAATCCGGTAATCAAAGCCGATTTCGTACTCAGAGCACTGGCTGCATGTCACACGTGTTTTAACAAATACCGGTTGCGAATAAGTAATTTGCTATTTAGAGAATGGACATGTGTTCCCAAATCGTAAAGAATTCCACCGAGTTTGCACCTGAAAGAATATTCGAGTAACTAACAGCTATTTTCTCGTAAGTTGGGAAAGATACTAACAATCTGAATACACCATCGTTTCAAGAAAAAAATACGGAATATGATGATATAAACTCAGAATTAGCGAATGTTTGTGTGGCATAAAAATGTGTACTCTGTATTTTCGTGCAAATCATCTGCCAATGAAAATGCAGTAGACAAACTTTTTACTTTCCAAACTGTACATAATATATATATATATATAATAACTGAATATAAAATATTGATTTAATGTTATTAAATAATATTTTATTCAACTAACAGTGATTCCTAGGGACTGTGCTTGTAGTGAGGTGGCAGTTAAATGTTAATATCTGTGGACAGTGGTGTGTTGTGAATTTCTTGACAAAAGAACTGGGTAATCCCCCAATCTGGTGTAACACATAGCACAGAAACTAGGCCACCAATCAGCCTGAGTCAGGATAAAGTACTCTCGTGGTTCAGCACTGGCTGGTCATAATCCCAGCTGGCTTGAGTGAACATTATCTTGACCCATCAAATTCAGTTCCAAAATAGCTTTGCTGAGCAATGAAATCTACTATTTGTAAACAACTGCTTCCAAGCCAAAACTCTTAATAAAATTGAAGAAATGCGAGTATATCTTTATTGTTCATCATTCTTCACAGTGTTCAGTACACATATCTTTTTGTTAGATATAATCTTTGTGTTTGTTGAATTTGGGTTCGAAAAAATAGATTTTAAAAACTTCTACAAATTTCACATTTCGAATTTCTAACATAATCTACCATGAATTATACTCTTAAAATGTTGCATCCATGGGTTTGGTTACTGTGATTACTAATAAAAGTGAACATAAACCTTTATTTTGGACTACATTAAATTTGGGGAAAATTGGGTTAGCAAAGTCCTTAAGAGTGGCGCATGTCGAACAATGGGATATCACTGAAATATTAGTTTGCCATCCTTGGGAATTGGGTGTGATTTACCAAAAATACAATATATATATATATACATCAACAGGACGAACGGAGGGAGTGGCACTATAGTAACACATTCATTGGTTGAATTATTTATTAACTATAGTAGAATAATTACATGTATTATTATTATTCCACAAAACTAATCCAGTTCCGAAAATATTCTCAGGACCACTAATCCAACGATGAAACTAAATGAATTAACATTTACATTTGAACTACTAAATAGTGATATATCCAATAATCCAACAGAATCACCATTTCACTGTATAGCGCTCCACATATCCGATATATCGAACAACAGAAATTGTATCTGGAGAATCTGGAGGAACCAATGGACTACTATGGTAGTAATTTCGAAACAGTTTCTTGAAAAGGCGACACGTTTGTCACATAATCAGTAATGATGTGCAGCATTACCTTTAGCAAAAAGTAGTTAGTTGTTGGTTTCAGGTCCAAATTCCATGTCATCATTGTGGCAGACAGACTTCTTCGGAATTCATGATCCACTTATACAATGTATATAATAATAGTAAGACACAATCATGCGACTTCCACATTTGACTTTCCAAACACATCTGCGAGTGACTTGGTTTGTGAAAACGGGTCACACGTTAATCCGTGTCGTTTCGGACATATTTATTCACATTCAACGGCGATCACCGCATGGGTAATCACGATGATTGGTATGGCTAACGGGTCATTGTGTTCATCTCGGCCAGCGCACGGATTGTACGTCGTGTTCAACGCACGATCAATTGCGTATTTCGAGATAATCGCATTATGTGCGGTCAATTGTGCTCTAAGTCGGTCAGAGCACGCGAATAGTTCTTTACCAGAATAAATCTCGTCTCCGACTCGATTTATTATGGTAAAGAACTATTCTTGTGCTCTAACCATTACTTATGTCTTATAAATGCCTGATATTCTTTCACTGTGTCACGACGTGTATATGTAGTCAGGTTCGAAAATCTGAAAAAAAGCCCCTTGAAACGAAGGTGCGGGCATTTTTCTTTCAGAAGCTTTTGAGAATTGTTTCTAAAGTTATTTTTTATGCTGATTTCAAAAACCAATGTTGGCAAGTTGACAAATTATTATATCTGGTCAAAAATGGCAATTCAAAATGGCCGCCATCAAAACAAAGTCTAACTGTACGTTTGTTGTTATATGTTGCTCTAAGACGTTTGAATATTGAGTATTTCTGTACTTTCGAACTAATTGGAACAAGAAGAAGTATACACAGAACATATGTGGTAATTTAAAGTGAACATTTTTGACATTTAACCCCATTTATGCTCATAAAATTACAAAAAACGCAAATTTTATAAATTATTACGGTCTTAAATGGCAGAAAGTGAAATATGCTGGGAACGTATTCTCCAAATTGTATAGACAGTTGTGTCTAAATGTAATTTGTAGCCTGATTCCAGAAAACAATGTTGGCAACTCGACAAATAATTATTTCTGACCTAAAATGACAAATCAAAATGGCCGCCATCAGCACAAAGTCTAGATTTTCGTGTTTACTGTTATATGTTGTTCTCTGAAGTATGAATGTATGCCAGGCCATTTGTGTCAAAATGCACCAGTATCACAAAATATGATGCATCTGATATCGTAGGTAATGTTGAAAATATAGCTTACAGTGTAATTTTTTGCTAAATATGTTAGAAAGTATCAATTGTGCATGAGGTATTGGTGAAATAGGGGCAAAATAGACAGCCTTATACATCCTTATGATCCAGCTCACATAATTGCCAACTTGGCTTCCCATACCAAAAAATAGTCCCAAAAAGCAAATGGCCTGTGTTCAACTGATGGAGGGTGCCTTCAACTCAATGGATTTGTAGCTAAAACAGTGAGTTATTTTATAAAATGACGGTCCCTCTCCTCATCCTGGAATCCTAATCTATAAGATGCCACAATAATTATATATTTTTTCTTTATTAGTTTTGACTTCTGGTTATTGGCATAATTTCACTCACTTTCCAGTTAATTTTCTCAATCAACTATATCTTTTAAAAATGTGGATGTGATGTCAAAACATTGTTTAATCATATTCCTATATCCTTGTGAAATTTCATGTCAATTGGAAACATAGTCTTGCAATGGCTGGCATTTATCGGAGAGAGGGGTATAAAAACTCATTCGGCCATCTTTGTCACGTTTTGGATACCCGTAATACATTTTGTGCACCTTTGGGTCGGCCGCCGCCGACTGCTTGTGGAAATCGAGTCGATATTAAACATGCAGTTGCTGAACAAAACTTGTATAGCTAACAATGCATGTGCATTGATCCATCCTGTGTCAACAGGCTTCCGTTCTTTCTTCAAGTAAATCGATATGACGGGAATGTCGACAGAGCTGCCCACATTAAAGATATATAAACCGATTGAACGCCCCTAGATTACTATTTCTGCGGATTCGGGGGTAAGACAATATTAGATTTTAGTCGAGGAACCCGCCCATCAAAACTCGGAGTTATCAGATTTCGAGTTTTCATATTCTGATATTATTCACCATCTCGAATATTTGGCGGCTTGGCAAATATTCGACGAATGCCGACCGACATACTCTTAACATCAAATTGCGTCTAATGAAATGTTGAGATATATAACACCTTTTCCGGCAATTGTATACTATAGTTGACAGTGCATGGTTAGCATTATTTGTTGGCAATCGATGCTGATAACATTTTCTGCAGCGGCATTTCAATAAATGTTGTTGCTGTTGTTGTTGTTGTTGTTGTTATTAGAATATGATGATATGGGGATTGTGTACCTTTAACTGGCAAATATTCCCACAATGAATCACATATAGCAATATATCTTTTTTTTATCTTTTATAATATATTAATCTTTTTGGTACTTCTTGTAAAGTTTTGATTTGAACAATATCTATAAATAGAACTGACAGGGCTGCCCAGCGTAGCTCGTGTTAAAAGGAACCATTACTTAAAATATATTTTCTGTCGGTTAACAAATATGCCCAAGAATTTGGCTGATTATTTGTGGATTATGTATCGATGTCAAATATCCTTAACTTTCATTATACGACCTGCATGGTCTATATACGGCGTATATACGGCGGAATATTTTAACTATACCATTTTACCAAGACCCTTTTGTTATCAATGCTGTTGCCCCTTACCCGATCTCCTGGGTTAGTCAGCACCATTTGGGAACACACAATTCATCGTGGGATGGTGGAATGGTGGGATGGTGGGATGGTGCCGCGCGCCTTTATATGGAAGTTTACAGGAAATTCGACGCATATCACTATTTCTTCATGTGCCCATTGTTCTCTGAGAAACTAACCTGTGAAGATCTCATAATAAGCACCATTGCAGAACTCATGTGTGGAATACCCCATATCTTGTCCCAAAAAATATGAGACTATTTTACATCACACAGCAATATATTGCGGCGACTAAGCGTTTCGACCCCTAAAAGATTATACATTGTATGTATGTATGTGTATATGTATGTGCATGTATATACTTATGTATATTACTTTTGGCATTTATCTCACAAATGGACCAGCCTCCCCCACAAACATGGACGTTCTTATTAATTGTCAGTATTGTCTTCCAGGGCGCTACAAAAAACAAAAACCGAGTATATGACTGTCTACTATTACTTTGTTCTAACCTCCGAACATACACCAATATATTATATTAGCACTCGTTTATCGTGCCAAATATTCATAATGTAGCCAACAAATCTCCACAACCTCTGGAAGTCATTACAAATTATATATCTCAAAACTGATCATCATGTAAATACGTTTATACCGTCATCTTGATTACATGTATGTTATTATTGTATCGGGAGAGGGGCTTCGTCAGTTGTAAAAACTTGTGCCCCAATCCATTTTGTATATTATGCAAATCAAAATAAAAATATGTTTCAAGGAAATTCGGCACAATTTTTCGAAACATGGAGAACTTTGTATTCCTACATTTTCCGGTCAATTGTTTTTTTAAATTTGGCCGATTGGGCAATTTATATTGCAGTTGTTTTGCGATTCGTGTATCATTAGTCCCATTGGGACATCCCACCTCGAGTTATAGAGGCCATTACTTATATGCAGGTTGTGGTTAACACAGACTTACCAATGTCAATATTCGTATATATATCGATGCACGGTAACCTGGCATGATGTGATACACACGTGAACCCATCTAAACCGTAACAGATGAACAGTTAGAACTGACCCAGACCTCACATACAGCAATTGCTGTCAGAAGAAGCACTTTTAGGTTTTGTTATTTTTCATTTGTCGAAACACGAATCGTGTGGTGTTACTCCCCTATATTGGGACAAACATTTAACAAGGGGGGGGTGGTGGGTGGTCAGGAGATGGGCAAACAGTTCAACCCGTGTGTAGAATGTTTTTTCCAGACTCACCCCCTGGGAATAAGTTTATGAGATGACAATTCACTTGTTAACACTCGAACATATGGTCAAAGCTATGGAAATTACGTTTGTGGGAAACAATATGCTGAAAAGGCACCAGAAATCCACTTTGAGATCGCGATTTGTCCAAAATTTCCCCGGCCGGGGAGGTCCACCTGACCCCAACCTTCGACTGCTATGGAACACCACATATCGTGCTCTCCCCATGCGACGTGTTCGGTGTCGATCAGCCCCCCCCTAATATTAATTTCCTCCCCACGTCTCTGCTCCGGCGATTCACTGCGATTCGCGGCGAAGATTTCCGGCGAATCGCAGAGAGATTGGTAGCCCAATTCTGAATGTGTCAGTTAGTCCCCGTCGCCACGAATCCCCGGTGTGTCTGTTAGTCCCCGTCGCCACGAATCCCCGGTGTCGGTGATTTTTGGTTATGGGGGAGGTCAAGTGATCAATTTTGAATGGGGATTTCCATGCAAATCTGATGAGCAAAAGTTAGGCCCGTTCCAAACGACGGATTTTTGTCGACTCGAATCTAATACCAGACCCATGCACAATTGTATTAAATGCGTCTAAAATGCGACGTTTGAAACAATTAGACGCACCACAGATAGTCCAGTGCATTTATGGTTTCACCTCAAAATAATTGCAACACAAAGTTTCTCAGTGGGAATAAGTACTTTAACCCATCACAAATAATATACTAAAAATCAACAAGAATCAAGAAATGCGAAATTGATGAATTTTGTGAAATAAATTTGTCAAAATTTGGTAAAATACTCATTTTATAGCTTTTTAAGGATGTTTATAAAAAACGTCCTTTCACATGTCCTTCCATTTATATAACCATTTTGTAGAGTGCACAACCCTGATTACAGAACAGAAAACCTTTCCTGGATACGTTCAGTATTTTTTTAGTTATGTGCCTCCAAAATTTGGAGTTTGTCTAATTTCGGAGGCTCAATTTCTCAAATTTAGTTAAAATCCATTTTTTATGGTCTTGTATTTTAAAAAAAAAGTAAAATGAAGGGATTCCTTGTTGTTTTAGTCATTTCCTCTCTAGGTTGTGCACAAAATATGATTTCTTTATGCATCTATGATTGAGAGGACAAAAATATTCTTAAACAAAATGTGTGTTCCACCATTGTATGGGCAGCCAAATTTGCCTGTGGTCCAGAACCGGCGTGATGAAATAGCATATTTGATGTCATACAAATCAATAATTATATATCCATATTCCCTGTCTTTCTCATAATCTCTTAAGTATACATTGTTAAACACATTGTAAAGGAATTTCCCAAATCATGGTGTAGAAAATCAAATTATGGCCCTATGAATCTTTAGAATTGAATCATCTAAAAATGTCATTTTGGGGAGTTTTTTGTTCATTTTTAAAGGTTTTGTGTATAAATTGTGAAAACAATGTATGTTTAATGTGCAAAATAATTTGAACTTTCCTCCTGAAACACTTTAGTGTTGAAATAAATGCTTTATGTTGGACATGTCAATGAATGTCACTGAATTTCACTAATTTTTCTGGAAACTGATGCCAAATTTGAATATCTGAAAAATGGGGTAGGGGAAACCATATTGACAAAATCTAGAATATATGGATCTTGATGCATAAAAAATTAACATCACCAGCCCCTACAAACGTTATTCTTTCATACAGAGTAAACTGCTTCCTGTTTTGATGTTCATATTTAGAGCTACGATCCTTTTTGTTGTAAATCAATGGCGAAATGGCGAATCATTATTTCTGGCTGGTTCTATATAACATGCTGATAAAGTTCTAAATAAACATCTAATAATTATTAAAGTACTAAACTGTTTACCATACAAGAATAATCTGCACAAACTGGAATAAAACAACCCTGTGTCTCCAATGACTAGAATATGGTGACAAGATCATAGCCTTTGTGATTTCACCTACCCCATTATCAACATTCAAATTTGGAGTCAGTTTCTTGAAAAAATATGTGAAATCCAGTGACTGTTGATTGGCATAACCAATGTAATAATATTTTTTCCAACACTAAGTGTTTTAGGAGGAACGTTCAAATGATTATTAATTTTATTCATTGTTGTTTACTATTTGTGCAAAAAAAAAAAATTTAAATGGACAAAAACACCACAAAACAGTCCAAAATGGCATTTTTGGAAAAGAGTCAATACACAAATAGGGCCATAAGTTGATTATGGCACATATGTGTTTAGCAATTCCAGCACAGTGTATTTAACCTAGTATACGTAAGAGGTTATGAGAAATACAGGGCATATTGATATCAATTTATTGAGTTGTATGACCTCAAATATGGTATTTCATCACACCAGTTCTGTGTCACAAGGCAAATGGAACACACATTTTGTTTAAGAATATTTTTGTCTTCTCGATCATAGATGCATAAAGAAATCATTTTTTTTGCACAATATAGTGAGGCCACTAATACAACAGTAAGATATCCCATCATTGTTCTCTAGTTTTTAAAATACTAGACCCTAAAATATGGATTTTAGCTAATTCTTCAGAAATTGAGGCTCCGAAATTAGACAAATTCACAATTTTGGAGGCACATAACTGGAAAAATTCTCAACGTATCTGGAAAATGTTTTCTGTTCTGTAATCAGGATTGTGTACTCAACAAAATGAATATATAAATGGAAGGACATGTGAAATGAAGTTTTTTATAAACATCCTTGAAAAGCTATAAAATGGGTATTTTACCAAATTTTACTAAATTTATTTCACAAAATTTATCAATTTCGCCTTTCTTGATCCTTTTTAGTATGTTGTTTATAATTGGTTAATAGACTTATTCCTGCTAAGAAACATTGTCTTGCAATCAGTTTGAGATTTGGCACTTTATTCTCATAAATGCACTGAACTAATAGACACGAAGATCCTTATGAACATGGGAGGGAAAGATGTTATGAGTTATGTATTCAAGCGAACATCCCAAGCAATAATAATGAGTGCTCCGTCTCTCAAGATCGACAACGACGTTGTACACATCGACCCTCAACTCTTGTTTCAGAGGCTTATCACTGTTGCCAAAGCGCCGACCAGATGTGATGTAACCTGCTGTGTCAGACCATCGACGTATATTGTAAATATAGATCGATGGTCAGACTTTTATGTAGAAAAGGATTTCATTTACATACAATATCACCAGGTGCAATGTCGGAAGGTGCTTAATTTGGAACCAACTGATTGGGGATGGCAGGTTATTAATAAAGGATGGGTGGCTTAATCCTATCAAATGCGAGGAACCACCAGCTCCAAACGAACTACTGAACATCATTCGTTGTAAATGTAAAACGGACTGCAAAAGCAATAGGTGCACATGCCGAAAACATGGAATTATGTGTTCTATGTCTTATGGGGAATGCCAAGGTGTTGACTGTTCGAACACACAGCCTTTCGACAACAGTGAAATGGAGGCCTAGACTGAAAATCAGAACGATCTATCCAGACTTATTATTTTTTCAAAATTCTCTATTTTTTTAATGAATTTCTATATTTTTTCTCTTTTTTTTTCTATTTTGCCACAAGATATGGACAACTTAGTGTCATTGATACCACAACCTGGCCCAAAATTGATGCAAAGTCCCATCTATAACTGACTGACAACAGTCCAAGTCCAACTATGGCAATTTTCTAATGCATAAACATGTAATGCTAAATTCCATTTTTCTCTGATTTCTTGTCATTTTTACATCTTTTCACCCTAAAATATTTTGATTATTTGCTTGTAGTAACAACATGAAAAAACCCCACAATTGTGGATATAACTATAGAACAATAGTTCCAAGCCCAGTTATGACAATTTTACAACTGCATCAAGAGTTATTGTAGACTTCCATTTTTCACTGAATTTTGGCAAATTTTTCAACTTTTTGACCCAAATTTCGAAAATTTAATAAATATTTATAGAATAAAATGATACAAAATCTTGGATACAAATGTACCACAGTTCATCATTGTCAAAATATAACAATTGTATGTTTACATCAAGAGTTATTAACAAAAAATGTTAATCTCCATTTTTCACCAATTTTTCATCATTTTCGCCACTTTTTGCCTCAAAAAGGCCATTTCGCATGTTCATATTTTTGTTGATTTTTAGCTGAGTATACTCTATGATGCTCCCAACCAAAATAAAACAAAAACTTTTGTGTTGCAATTATTTTGAGGTTCAGCCCTATTTTCTCATAAATGCACTGGACTAAGACGAATCTCCGTCCAATTCAGACGAATCTTCGTCGGTGATGCGTCTGAAATCCGTCTTGGTTTCAAACGACGGATTTTTGTCGACTCGAATCTAATACATGTGACGAGAAGAGCCGAAAGTTGCCGAATAACGAATGCAAATGAAATGATAATGATATGATAATGGTATAATAATGAGGGGGCTCCCCTTATCTGCGGAAATACCCACATGACGTCATTTGTCGCACACTCTCTTTGTTATAAAGAAAGATATATCTATAATAATTAGGTAACATTGTGAAAATGTTAATTATTATGGCAGTTTGATTTCTCAACGAACATGGCATGTCACTGACTCACATCTTATAATGGATATAGTATCAATGATTTATAATAATTCATATATACCAGTATAAGGGATATGGGTTGTAGCAACTGATTTATAATAATTCATATAGACTGATATTCCTTATTGTAAGGGATAGGGGTGGTAGTCTCTGATGTATAATAATTCATATATACCCGTATTACTTATTATAAGGGGTAGGGGTGGTACCACTTATTTATAATAATTCATATATACCGGCATTACTTGCTATGAGGGGTATATGGGTGGTAACCTCTTATTTATAATAATTCATATATTCCGGTATTACTTATTATAAGGGGCAGAGTGGTAACCTATGATTTATAATAATTTATATATACCGGTATTACTTATTATGAGGGGTAGGGATAGTATAGCCTATGATTTATAATATTCATAGATACCGGTATTCCTTATTATAAAGGATATAGGGTGGTAGCCTATGATTTATAATAATTAATATATTCCGGTATTCCTTATTATAAGGGGTAGGGGGTGGTAGTCTCTGATTTATAATAATTCTTGTATACCGGTATGTACATGCATGGTATACACGTATAGATGGCAATTGGTTGCACGATATAACATTTATTTGTAGCGCCTATTATAGTATATTATATATCTGTATGCACTATATACATCCTCATATACATGAGCACATATATTCGCGCTGCAGTCGCGCATATATATATACATAATTTATACTGTATTTTAGTATATATATGTATAACATATACCGGTATATATAGGCCTCTATATCTACGCGTGACCAATTTTTGACGACAAAGATGGGTCCGTCTGTAACAAAATCGACCGCAGACGCATCACCAACGGATTTAATACAATTAGATTCGAGTCGACAAAAATCCGCCGCCCGTTTGGTTACAGAGTTGCACATACTTATGGTGCATGGTATTGGAAACAACAGGTATTTGTCTGGCGGGTTCGCTTTGAACCTGTTCTATTATAATGTTGGTGTATTTATTTTTGAATTTTATATTGATTTTTCAAATGTAGGTCATGTGATGTATTTTACGAAGAAAAATTACCAAAAAGGTATTTATTGCAAAATTGTATTGCCTAGCGCACCCGCCAGTTAACCCTTTACCCAACAAATCGGCCAAAAACGCCCCAAATAAAGCTTCAACAGCCTAAAATATCTTCGGTCTGTCTCAATAACACCATACAAATATGGATATCATTGGAACCGGTTCATTGACCACATTGTGATGGTTACAGTTATGCCCTGTTCCAGTGCATTCTCTTATATATATATGCGAGTCGACCATAGGTCGCCTCGCATATATAAGAGAATGCATTGGCCATTATAATTTTTTCTTACATTGTTAAACAATTTTTATAATATTTTTCTACATTTTTTGACAATTTTATCATTTTTAATATGTGTTAAGCCAATGCATTCTCTTATATATGCGAGGCGACCTATGGTCGACTCGCATATATAAGAGAATGCATTGGCACAGGGCCGTTCTGTTGGGTAAAGGGTTAAATGTTATGACTGTTAAATGATATGCCTGCTTTGGTTTCCGAACTGCTTCAAACATAACTTCATACATAACTCCGAAGATTTGCATGGAAATCCCCATTCATAATTGGTCACTTGACCCCCCCCCCATTAAGGACTTTGCTAACCCAATTTTCCCCAAATTTGATGGAGTCCAAAATAAAGATTTCCATTCATTTGTATTAGTAATCACAGCAACCAAACCCATGGATGCAACATTTTAAGAGTATAATTCATGGTAGATTATGTTAGAAATACAAAATGTGAGATTTATAGAAGTTTTTAAAATCTATTTTTTTCGAACCCAAATTCAACAAACACAAAGTACACATCTAAGAACAAATATGGGTATATGTACTGAACACTGTGAATAATGATGAACAATAAAGATATACTCACATTTCTTCAGTGCTCTTCAGATTTTTTGGCTTGGAAGCAGTTGTTTACAAATAGTATATTTCATTGCTCAGTAATGATATTTGGGAACTGAATTTGATGGGTCAAGTTAATGTTCACTCAAGCCAGCTGGGAAGTTATGATCAGCAGGTGCTGACCCATGAGAATATTATCTCCTGATGTGTGACCTAGTTTTTGGGCTACAGGATATTCCCAGATTGAAGATTACACAATTATTTTGTCAAAAGATTCACAACACACCACTGTCCACATAACCTCCCAACAAGCAGTGCATGTTAGGCAAGTTATTCTATCATTTGTAATCAATTGGTTCTTAGTAATTTTATTAAAGAACGCTTGATAAATATGAATATATGTTATTGTTGATCATTCTTCACAGTGTTCAGTACACATTGCCATATTTTTTTCTTAGATATGGACTTTGTGTTTGTTGAATTTGGGTTCGAAAAAATAGATTTTAAAAACCTCTATAAATTTCACATTTAGTATTTCTAACATAATCCATCATCAATTATACTCTTAAAATTTTGCATCAATGGGTTTGGTTACTGTAATTACTAATAAAAGTGAACATAATTCTTTATTTTGACTCCATAAAATTTGGGGAAAATTGGGTTAGCAAAGTCCTTAAAAAAGCCCCGCCGCGTTGAACAATGGGGTACTGTTGTTGTGTAGTTTCCGCCGCAGGCCGGGTAGGATGGTCGGAACACATTGTGCAATTCCCTTCACCCTTTCTTGATATCTTCGAAAATCGGTAATTTTGGCTGTTGTAGGTGCTGTGGTTGGAGGCAAGGCGGCGAAAGCGTGGTGGGAGAGTCCTAGCGGCGGTTATTTTGTGTCTTTCTATTTCTATTTCTCTTTTTTGGCGGTGGTTCGGATGGTGATGTTTGGTAACTTGAAGTCGGACGATTAAAGAACTTTTCGGCTTTGGTTTGTCGTAATTCGGCTTTTCTTAATGATTCTTGTACTTTCGCTAAAAGTTCCATTGTGTGCTTTTGTCTTTCTTTTTCTTCGGAATCGGAGTCGGAGTCGGAATCAGATGTGTCGTCGGAGTCGGAATCAGATGTGTCGTTGGAGTCGGAGTCGGATGTATCTTCGGGGTCGGATGATGGTGTTGTGTTTGCTGTATGAGATGCAGGTGAAGACTCCGGTTCGGTGTAATCCGGCGTATTCGGGTTGAAAAGGGAGGTGTCCGCGTCTATCCGTGGCGATGGAGAGTCCATTACCATTTCGGACGGTGCATCGATCTCGGCTGTGCGGGAGGTGTCGCCTGGTGTGGCATCAGTCGATTTCCTCTTTTTCCACGCAGCCAATCTCTCTGTGTCTCTCTTATTCCCGGATGGAGTCTTTTTCTTCTTCCTGGCTGGTTTGGTAGTTTCCAGTCCTTGCCCGGTAGAGAGCCCTGATAAGGGCTTTGCCGGGCAGGACTGGAAGTCCAAAACCAACTGGTATCCGCCTTTGTGTGCATGGAGTGACCAGCTCACACAAGGCGCGACATGCATGGAGTCCAGCATTGTTGTGATAGCATTCGGGATTATCGGTGGCGTAGTCATCCTGAGAGGTGGTGATCCTAACTCTCTGGTGGTCCGACCGAGTGTCATGTGTGTGAATTGTCAATGGGGTACTGTTTTGTGATTGCGTCCCTTTATCGACATCGGCCACCATGTGGCTATATCCGCCATGTCCATTTCCGGTATAACAAAATCACACTCATGCATCTCTGTACATAATAGTTGCCCCTGGACTTGATAGTAATAATTGTCATTGATCTTGAGGCTAAGATTGTTATTTACATATTCAAGATATTTAATATGTTCTGGAGAATTTTGAGGAAGTTGGTGATGTTGGTCTGTTTACAGAAGCCATTTTTTGTGTTTGTTTCCTTCTCGGGTTTTGCCATGTTGTATATACCCTGTTGGGTGACAATACTATTAGTTTGTGACAATAAGCTTGCCCTCGAATTTGTTGTGTAAGTTTGTTTTAATGGTTCTAACACATAATCAAAATGCGATTACGCAGAATACTCAGCAGTCCTTTCTTGTGTCGCGAACGAGTGCGACATGCTAATCCTAATCGCGCTTTTTGTGTATACTTGTAATTAAAATAACGCGTCGATTGCACGTGCTTCATAACCCTAAATTAATTAATTACGGAATATAAAATCCCGGATCAATTAAAAGAGCTAACGCCACAAAAACTAGTGTAGTTTTCGCACCTTCTTCGGTGACAGATCACACACTTTAACGTGGCTTCTAAGCCGAAACACAAACAACCGGAAGTACCTTGGACGGTTATGCACGAATTATCTCCCCGGAATGCAACACCTCATTCGATGCTGTTTCGTCTTTGTGGTATTGACGTGATATAACACAGCGGCCGAAACAACGATGGTGCCTTTCATTATTTATTTGAGTGCCCCCTGTATGCAACCGAAAGATGCGAACTCTTCAATAAGATTGCAGCCCACCAATGTTATAATAATATCTAACATTTCCTCCTTACTCACAGGGATTTCATCAGAATCGAATCGACGCAATGAAATTCTTGTCCATTTTGTGTATTCATACATTTCATCAACGAAACGATTTAATTAGGCCCCCTCTGCTAACAAATATAGGCTATAGATCCTCCTGAGCGTTACAAATGTTGACTACCTCAGATGACATTTCTAAAGCAGGATAGGACTGATAGCAATCACAACCACACCATACATCATCCTGTATATATGTTATGTTCGTCATCTACGTTGTATTTGTTAAAATGTTAATGGGAGAGGGGCGGATGTAAGTTGTTAAAACTTGTGCCCCGATCCCTCTTGTAATATTATATTACAATAAAATATGTTTAAACAAAAAAAAACGATAACACCAATGCAACAACAAAGAAAACTTACCAGCAACGCAGCATCACATCCGCCTCTGTGGCAAACCAATAGTTATTTCCTTAGTCTCCTGTGTTAATAACGTTTGTGGAGTATAAAGTGAGAATAGCTAGTAATATAATACTATTTAACGTACAGTAATGCCCTAAGTAATCGACTCCTTAAACACAGCAGAATTACATAATTATGCATGTTATCCCCGCAAACAGATATAAATGTTTTAAGTCCAAAAGAAAAATAGACTTCACAAAGCAAGTCGGTATGTGACACGGGGTCGAATCATTCAGTGGATTGCCCCTTTACGAACCAGTGTGCGCCAATTCAAGGCATGGCAGGTTGATTAAACACTGTAACCGTTGTCCCTTGTCATTATTTAGCCATGGTTGTTAAACAGTTTAGCTCACGTCGATACACCGTGGTTGGCTTTTTGTAGGTCATATCAATACACCGTGATTGAATTTATGCTGTTCAGATTTGTCGCCATGATTACATATTGATTAGTTTTATCGGTTTTAATACTGCACGAATTGTCTACGGTCAGGGCATTGTCCATGCTCCGGGTCGTCATTCGATCGGGACTTAAATACATATTATGTACTTATTCGGGTGCGTGAAGCTAATAAGTTGGTATTCAGGCGCTATGCCAACTGGAGGAATGTAGCATTCTAGTAAAATCGCCGAAAATTTCAAACAAATCGACCTTACCACTTCTTAGAAAACATCGTCTGAATTACGTACAATTGTAAATATTTACTTAGCGATTCGGGACGCAGCTATCTACGATAAACTAACGAAAACGGTTTTGCCATCGAGAGTCACTGTATTTAATTAGTATATAAGAATGACGGTGCTTGTTGTCAATTTGGATATAATATTTATAAAATTTACTACTTTGAGCAAGATTATTCTCCATTTCTATTTTATCATCCTACTGTAGTGTTTCACATCACTTTAATGTTCAATATATTACTTTATTGAATTTCAACGAAGAATTGTTTGGAGATAAGGAGTTAATGGAAAATATTAAATCGACGTGGGTTAAATCGACAGGGGGCATGTCTGGGTGATTGGCGACAGTGGTTCACGCGTGATAAGCATTGCTTGCTATTGAATAGATTCAGCACGGGTTTCTCGATTGTTCTTCAAGTGTGCTTGAACGAAAACGAAGATGTCAGCGCTCATTCTGCGTTCTATAATTTTCTATAATTTGTAGTTTCTATAATTCGTAGTTATTCTAAAAATCATTTATGTTTGTTCGAGTGTAACGGGTTACACATAACGTTGTTTCTCACTAAAGTATGATTGCAGTGTTTGAGAGTAATAGCGCCCGCTCTCCCGCGGCGAAGCCTCGGACGCGAAGCGACCAGGGTATACGTATGCGAATACGAGATATATACTAATCGACTTTTTCGGCCCAATCTAAAAATAAATTGAAATCACCTAAAATAGGATAATTTATTCATAACTGAAGGGTCAGCCAGGGTCAGCGGAGTTCAAAATTCTATTGTTGGCAACGGTCGCCATTTTGTATTGATTAATGCCACCTCGAAATTTGTAATTGGGCAAAATGCTCCAGGGCAAAAATAAAAAACTTTGATCTAGCAACTGTTAGCTATACTTCATCATATGAAGGAACATCATGCTCCTAAAGCCAAATATATTTTCAAAAAGTTATGTAAATTGAACAAAAGCTCTGGTTAACAAAAAAGTTAAATTGCATGAAAAAGTTTTGTTTACATATTTCATAAAATTATTAAAAATATTTACACCGAAAGAGGAATCTAGCGACCTTGCTGGCCGTTTACATATTATCTTCAATTTTCTAACGGTATTTCCGCCTAAAAAAAATATGAAATATTCTCAAAGTTCAAGGCCGACAAACGGAAACTTTAAGTTCCGATTGAAAGATCGCAGAGTCATTTTAAGATTGCTTCTTGGGAAACCAGTAAAGGCGTCATGACATCAAGACGTACATCATGACGTCACTACCTACACCAGCGCGCAAAATTCCAGACAGAACTGCGTCGATGGCCAGACAGCTGAGACTCGTATTACATGGCAGGCTAAATATCCACATTTACGTTATATGTGATTATTTACATACATTGTATATATCATTTTCTTGCGTCCCATTATAATTAGGGTGGATACACACATGCATGTAATTTCTGTATGTAAAATACATGTATTTTACATGGCCACACCAATAATTGACAACATTAATCACCTGCGCGCGAGCGGTTCATTGTTAACAGGCCAGACAAGTGAGCAGTGCTAAGCGAAGTCAAATTGTCTTCTATCAGTACATTTAAGGCCAGTCCAAAACATGTCTTCTCTCACGGATGCGGAAATTAGTCAAGTATGTGTGATATCTGGCATTTTATTAATGCACGACCACCAGAAGCCATACGTCTGGCATATACAGGCTTGATGTAGAACATTTTCAACCATGATGCTTGTTTGGGTGGGGTCTTGAAAGCTTAAAATCGCTAAGGGACTTAGTTGAATGTATCGGTCGGAATAATCTGGGCAAGAAGGTACAATATGATATGTTTTACTTAAATAGCTCAGAGTTAGCCACCCCCGCCTTGTAGCTTTCGGGGTCATATATAGCCCCCGCATGCGTCGGGGAAATCCTGATCCACCACTGCTATAAATAAGAGAGGACTGGTAATTATTTAAATATAAAGTCTAACATATGGGTTATCACACGAACAATTATTTTAAGTGGCCTGGCGACTCGGTCCAAGATAACGGCTTATCTAGATTCCGACTTAATTGGAACTAGAACTCAGTGCGTTCAACACGTAGGCAATGATTGGGTTGTCAGTGGACACATATTACATCGTCTGTATGATCAATGTAAAACGCCAAATACACGATAATTACAGAGATTACATACATGTGTGTATCCACCCTTAGGGTTTATCAAATCCTTCTATAAAGATAACAATTCATCCGATAATCCCATGCACAATAACAAGCGGGCGCAAATTACGTTTACGAACATGATCATATTATATAATTAAGTTTTGTAAAATAATAACTTCAATGAAATCGAGTACACCTAATTATATGGTATATGCAGAACCTGGAAGGCATCCGATATTAATAGAAATAAAATATAGAGCACTATCGTATTGGTCAAATCTAGTGAGTCATGATGGGTCAGAACTAGCAAAGAACATATTTCTTTTATTGAGGTATGTACATGAAGACGATATCTTATTGCAAGACAAGATCAAATGGATTAGATTTGTGGAAGGGATCCTTCACGAAGTAAACATGGACCACATTTGGTCAAGTCAGTCATCGCTAAGCAAAACAGCGTTAAGATACATAAAAAGTAAACTGATTGAAAATTATGAATGTAATCTTTTCGACAGTCTGAAGTCGTCCTCATCTACCAGAGCTATATTCTACAGCAACATAAAGAACTCGATTAAAATGAATCGATATCTAGTATATTTGTCAGCCCATTTATCTAACTTCTTACTGAAAATACGAACATCAAACCATAAATTGCCAGTTGAAAAAAATAGATGGACGAAAGGAAAAGATAATAATGATTTAAACTGTGTTTTGTGCAGCAATAGCCCATGTGATGAGTACCATTTTATGATCATATGCCAAGAGCTGAAAAACTTACGCGAATTATATATTCCAAAATATTACTGGGATAATCCGAACCGCAATAAATTCCATGGACTACTTTCTCTTGAAAACATGAGCGTTCTGAAAAGACTGAGCATATTTATTAAATTGGCATTGAAAAAGATCTCTTAATATACTATTAGATATACAGATGAATTATATATATATATGTATATATATATATATATATATATATATGTATGTGTGTATATGTATGTGTATGCATGTTTGTATACAATCTGTATATATATATATATGTATGTATATGTATGTATGTATATATATATATGTATATATATAATATGAGACACATCCATAAATTGGAAATTGCATAATTATGAATCGTATATACGTGCTGTGTATAGTCATTATATTATGGTGAATTTGTTACGGAAGTATGATATGATAATTGTTAACGTATAAATTGTTTGTATAAATTGTTTGTTTGTATATATGTATATATGTTTGGCTATGTTCCAACTTAAATGTTGGCTTTGCAAATAAACAATCAATCAACAAAATATGGTTGAGATTTATAAAACAAAATATCGTTCCATCACGACAGAGCTGGTATTATTATTTAAAACAAAATATTGATCCATTTATTGTTACATATCGACAACAAATATTGATGAGATAATCGTATTATCAAAACGATTTATGGTAATATAAAACAGCAGATAACAAATCTATCATTTTATATGACGCAATAGGCAGGTTGCGAAACACGAGTTTCCCGTTCAAACGGCAAAAGCCAATGTGAATTTGGCATAAACGTCACTAATTTGGTGGTCCGATTTCCCTGTCAGTGACCTCCAGTTCACGTTCGGTAGCTAGATGCATTTGGAGTGCGGATACGGGTAGTAAAATTACGTGGAACGGGTAGTGTATGGGCAGATATATAATTAATTAATAAGAGTCACATTAAAGTTTAAAAACAGCCAGCTCTGAATATACCAAATTGAATCGTGTCTCGAAATGGGATTATGTGCCTGCACTTAGAAGATTGGCATATCCAAAACGATTTTCAGTGTAAACAGTTTGACCAAACGTATAGGAAAATATGAAAATGTTGGTCTAAAAACAACAATGTCCTCACTAATGAATTGGAAAATCATACTCCGAGAACAATTTCAACATATTGTTGGTGCGAAATGCAATTTGCACCCATTGAGTTGTTCTATTCCTAACTGGTACCCAATTATTTATGAAAATTTTGCACAAAATACTGATTAAAAAGATTTAAATATCAGTACAAATTCAAGCTATTATCGGGGTAAAATTGCACTGGGAGGGCTTGCCATAGAGTGGGGATGTGAGGGGGTCTGAATCAAGCTCCATTGCCTACCAGACCCATGTGTCCCATACGTATGTCTTCCACTCCTTACCCCTTGTGAAAATGCTTTATATACTCATGGAGTGCATGGTAACACAGACTGCAGTGTCCCCTTAAAATGTTACTTTAAAAATATATACACGGTTACACGAGGGACATGCACGCATGGTAATATATACACGGTTACACGAGGGACATGCACGCATGTTAATATATACACGGTTACACGAGGGACATGCACGCATGGTAATATATACACGGTTACACGAGGGACATGCACGCATGGTAATATATACACGGTTACACGAGGGACATGCACGCATGGTAATATATACACGGTTACACGAGGGACATGCACGCATGGTAATATATACACGGTTACACGAGGGACATGCACGCATGGTAATATATACACGGTTACACGAGGGACATGCACGCATGGTAATATATACACGGTTACACGAGGGACATGCACGCATGGTAATATATACACGGTTACACGAGGGACATGCACGCATGGTAATATAGCACTCAGCAGAAGAATGGTAACAAAGGAACCAAGAAATTGAATATTAATGATACATATTAACATCAAGGGTAAATGTCAATGTTCGGGATGCAAGAATTTTTTTCGATCTTCCATACATGGTCAATGTGCGACAATGGACCTATCCGTACGTACCGCCCACCAATAGACGACATGGTTACTGTTACTAAGCACCACATGCCATCTCAATCTCGCTACGTATTCATTACTAAAATGGCTTCCGATGAGAACGGACTGTGTTGTTAAACGCAATGTAACACGATACTATAGCTTCTTTCTGAGTTTCACGATTTTCAAGATACCAATGTGTGTATATATGCATCTTGTAAAAGTGACTGTCGTTAGATATAAACAAAAATAGAACCAGATTTAAACAAAAAACCAGGTGTGATTGTTTCCGATAACCAACAAAGATCGATGTTTGCGTTGAATCAAACTGTGTAAATGAAGCCATTATATAACTTCAATATAAAATAGCAAATTTAATATCGAAGCTATGCTAATGGTTCACACCTTGATGAAATAAACCAAACGGAGATGTACAAATAATAATAATTGTTTATTCTTACACCATGTGTACATGGGTTTAAAGAATTACATATCAGAAAAACACAAATAATCAACAAGATCACAGTGTGGACATGACACGTGTTCAAATGTATATAAATGATGGATGTGACAAATCGATATATATATAATAATATATGTATACCATAACATTATATTGTCGACGTTCGGTCTGTGGTCATTGAAAACTGAGGAGAACGGCTAGTTTTCGGTTGACAACACTGATAAACATGCAGAGCCTCTTCATGAAACTGGGCTTACTATTTGACAAAAGGATGCGGAATTTAGCTTCATTGGGAAAGTTATAATATGCACGCGGTATGTATCGTTTTCTTTCATCTACAAAAGCATCACAACTAAGAAGCGTGTGGTATTCATCACCGATTACGTTACGGGTACAAAGTTCACATGTACGTTGAATATACGGGATTTTGTTCCAACGACCGCGTTCCACTGGGAGTACATGATTTGCTGTTCTGAATCTCGCGAGAATCTGCACATCTTTAAGGCTCCAATTATGTATGTATTTTTCGATTCCAAAGTTTGCTTTGATTGCCTTATACGTCAACCCCTTAGTAGAGGCCTCCATTGATGAGGCCCATTCTTGCTTAAATTGATCTTGTATGCGGGATTTTACTGCCTTAATAATTATATCGTCTTCTATGTGGTGTTGGCATAACCATACATATGACATTCCACATTTGTCAAGCATGTTTTGAATATACCTTATCCATGGTAGTTTGTAAGTTTACATGTAAGTTTACATGTGGTAATTAATCTATAATCCCTCTTTTGTCGAAATAGATATAACTATATATCAGTTTCCCATACTTCAAGCGTCCTGCATGAGCCCCGGTGACATCAGACCGGCTGCAAGTGCAAAGGATTATCAAATAATTATCTTTTAAAATTCCACGTCATATTTTGCCGTCACTAAAGTACATTAAAGAAAACGCCGACTATCATGGAGTCAGTTACATGTTGCCATGTGGCAACAACGGCACAAAGTGAACTCGTTCGGGGAAGGTTGCGTGTTAACATCGCGAAGAACGTGCAATGTGTGAAATTTCGTGTAAGTCTCTTGGAAAACATCTGTTGATTCTCATTTACACGTACATTGTCGCATTAATATGGAGGAAGCTTTAGATTCTCAAATGGATTCAGTAAAACGTTCGCAGGAGATCCTACAGGTTAGTGTGAATAGCAGACATTTGAACGCAATATTACCACGGTGTTATAACGCATCATCGATCGGGACTACTATTTCCACGTTTTAGTTTGAAATCTGTTATATTAATATTGGAATTTAAATAACATTAGGATCCGAGTGTGGTCGTTGGCATTGTTTAATCCAGCGTAAACAGATGTCTTAGTTACTTTTTTATTTAGGAAACAGAACTAAAACATGCATGTGTATAAATATCGTTCGTTAACCAGACATGTTCCCCGTGTACATTTCAACACCATTGTAGCTTTTTAACACATATTTTGCTCTCGTGCTCGTAAATTTCGGATCGCTTACAATGGTTGTTAAGGAGCTGCTTGTGGTGTCTTTCATATCACTAGGCAGGCATATGTCGCTTCGGCGATTAAGCTATCGGCTCATTGGCTATAATTGAAATTGGGGCGGTACCTATACGATAGGTCCATTGGCTCAGTGTCGTTTACATTCGTGTAGATCTGTGTACATAACTGTGTGAAGTCTTGTGTGGCGGATTACTGTGATCACAACATGATGACTGACAGTCAACGCGCGGTCAGAAGTACGCAGGTAAGGCCCGTTCCAAACAACGGATTTTTGTCGACTCGAATCTAATTGTATTAAATCCGTCGGTGATGCGTCTGCGGTCAATTTTGTTTCAGACGGACGCATCTTTGTCGCGTCGAATCTAATACATCGGTCGATTTATTGAAGGTGCACTCCATGTTACCTTCACAAAATGGTCACGCGTAGATATAGAGGCCTATATATACCGGTATGTTATACATATATATACTAAAATACAGTATAAATTATGTATAAATATATGCGCGATTGCAGCGCGAATATATGTGCATATGTATATGAGGATGTATATAGTACATATAGTTATATAATATAATATAATAGGCGCTACAAATAAATGTTAGATCGTGCAACCAATTGCCATATATGTGTATACCATGCATGTAAATGCAGGTATACAAGAATTATTATAAATCAGAGACTACCTCCCCTACCCTTATAATAAGGAACACCGAAATATATGAATTATTATAAATAAGTGGTTACCACCCCTATACCCCTCATAATAAGTAATGCCGGTATATATGAATTATTATAAGTAAGATCAGTGGTACCACCCCTACTCCTTATAATGAGGAATACCGGAATATATTAATTATATATTATAAATCATAGGCTATATACCACCTATATATCCTTTATAATAAGGAATACCGGTATCTATGAATTATTATAAAGCATAGGCTACCATCCCTACCCCTCATAATACGTAATACCGGTTTATATGAATTATTGTAAATCTGAGGCTACCACCCTACCCCTTATAATAAGGAATACCGGTATATATAAATTATTATAAATCATAGGCTACCACTCTGCTCCTTATAACAAGTAATGCCTGAATATATGAATTATTATAAATAAGAGGTTACCACCCCTTTACCGACCATAATAAGTAATATCGGTATATATGAATTATTATAAATCAGTAGTACCACCTCTGCCCCTTATAATAAGTAATACCGGTAAATATTAATTATTATACATCAGAGACTACCACCCCTATTCCTTACAATAAGGAATATCGGTCTATATGAATTATTATAAATCAGTTGCTACAACCCCTACCCCTTATACCGGTATATATGGATTATTCTAAAACATTGATACTATATCCATTATAAGATGTGAGTCAGTGACATGCCATGTTCGTTGAGGAATCAAACTACCAAAATAATTACAATTTGCACAATGTTACCTAAGCAATGCTAAAAGATATATCTTTCTTTGTGACAAAGAGAGCGTGCGAAAATGACGTCATGTGGGTATTTCCTCAGATAAGGGGGGCCCCCTCATTATTATACCATTATCATATCATTATCATATCATTTGCATTCGTTCTTCGGCAACTTTCGGCTCTTCTCGTCACATGTATTAGATTCGAGTCGTCAAAAATCCGTCGTTTGAAACCAAGACGGATTTCAGACGCATCACCGACGAAGATTCGACTGAATTGGACGGAGATTCGTCTGTGGTGTGTCTGTCACGGATCTAATTGTTTCAAACGTCGCATTTTTGACGCATTTAATACAATTGTGGGTCTGGTACTAGATTCGAGTCGACAAAAATCCGTCGTTTGGAACGGGCCTAATGGGCAATTCACAGGCCAGACAAACAAAATGATCATGCACTACCGGCAGGCCAAAGCTGTTTAGTCTATGTCGAACAGGGACGTGCTTAAAGGGTCCACGTTGGTGGGGGGGGGGGGGGGGTTACACATTTGAACCATATAAATTCCAATAGCTTTAAACTAGTGGGGAATATAGAAGGCGAGACAACTCTATTGTTTGTATTGGTCATTATGTGCTGTTTCACACATTACTGGTATCCTGACGAATGGTACATAAATGTTGATTTCCGTTCTGTTAACCCTTTACCCAACAAACCGGCCAAAACCGGCAAAATAAAGCTTCAAGAGCCTAAAATATCTTCGGTCTGTCTCAATAGAACCATACAAATATCATTGGAATCGGCTCCTTGACCACATTGTGATAGTTACAGTTATGCCCTGTGCCAATGCATTCTCTTATATATGCGAGTCGACCATATGTCGCCTCGCATATATAAGAGAATGCATTGGCCTAAAAAAAACCTTTTTTTAACACTTTTTACCATTTTTTCTTACATTCTTTAACAATTTTGTAATTTTTAATGTGTTAAGCCAATGCATTCTCTTATATATGCGAGGCGACCTATGGTCGACTCGCATATATAAGAGAATGCATTGGCACAGGGCCGTTCTGTTGGGTAAAGGATTAAACGACGACAGTCCCAAATGAGACCAGCGATACACTTATTTGGTTTAACCCTATCATGACTGGAGCTTCCTGAAACTTTGCGAAAACCTTGTGCCAATGCATTCTCTTATATATGCGTGTCGCCCACAGGGAGCCTTGCATATATAAGAGAATGAATTGGCCTAACAATATTTACATTGACCTTGTACGCCAGTGTATTCTCTTATATATGCGAGGCTCCCTGTTGGAAACTCGCATATATATATAAGAGAATAATGCACTGGCACATGATATTTAGTGCTGCACCAGCGCAGCTCCCGTCATGAAAGGGTTAAATCAAATTAAAATCTTCCTGCCCAGGCAAAGCTCTGCTTGCACATAATTGATTAGTCATTTCGGTTAGCAGGATATTGGATTATTCCTCATGGCTACAAAATATCGAATGTTGGACACAAAACTTCTGAACGATTTTACCGTGTAGGTGTATGCGTCATCGTCACGTGAGTCAGGTGATTTTCTTTTGCCATGGTAACACACGTTACAAGTTACATGTGTCTGATCATGTCTATTATGTCTTAAAAAGAGAAAGAGATAGAGAGAGAAAGAGATAAATAGAGGAGGAGAAGGTCGATGGTGAAAGCTACACGATGACGTTGCTCGTCGAATTTCGTTGCAATCGACATGATGACATTTTATGAATGACATGAACACGATGAAATCGACAAACTTCTTCGTATAGTACACATCTCAATCGTATTGCGCACACAGCGTCAATATAATGGTTAATTTCAGTATAATACTCCCCTCTATACAACAACCAACAGTCTTGACTACTTTCAGTTTGATGTTGGTATAGTTTATATTCTGTAATGTAATAATTTGTTCAAAAGGAATAGCTTTTAAAAGTTTTTTATTTAGGTTTTAAATCTGAGTCGGTGAGCTCGTAGTCTGTTTGCATTGTGAATCTCTGATTTCTCGCATGCCTTGATGTCTGATATGATTGACCTAATTTATACACGACATTGCTATAGAACCAACTCTGTCGATGAACCATTGTGCATGTCTGTAGTGTAATATCACACCACGATATAAGGCCTAAGTTAATCTTAGTTTATATGAATACGCATCTATGAAGTTATTTTATAGGATTAAAAAGACACAGATATATCCTAGCTTATGCATGTGTTTTAGCTGTGGTTCGTTAATTACGCTAGCGTCTGGTCATATTACAATTCAATATATACTTAGAAGAGGCAATAAAGAATATAGATACACAGAGTAAATTCATCAATATATAAACATACCCACGTAATTTTTTTATACTTTTTTACTTTCACAGTAAAATGTTTGTTCCGGTGACCAATAATTCGGTATAGGTTATTCCCCATTGATGGATACAATGTATTTCAGTAACTAATGCATGAATTGCCTTCGGATATGCCATTGTGCACCATAACACTGAGGACGTCAGCCGGGACTGGAAGCAAACGTTGTTTATAGCTCTATAATGTAATCGTAAGATGGCAGTCCACGGAATTTATAAAAACATTGTCACACATTTAACCATGGAATATGTTATCGTGGACGCCATATAGAGGGTGCCGTTAGAACAAACCTTTTTTATTATTTCATGGTGCAATTATTCTCTTTTGTGTTGGTCGTTTTCAATTGCCTCACGCTATTATTACGTTTCATTAAAATCACACATGCATTGCAGTCTATAGACTTACGAGTCCCAATCTATGTATATTACTTATTGGCGTTTAACCCTTAACCTCTTCGCTGGCAAATGACGTTATGACGCGTGTGATGGGATGTTGACGTTAATGCAATTTTCCAGTGGAAAAAATATAACGGGAATATCACAAAAACTATGCATATATACTGACTCAATTGAAGGTTATTTCTCGATAACCTAAATTTCTACTATTGACAACATTTAGTGTATATAGGTAATAAACTAATTTGGATGACTAAATAGACTTTTGGTAAAATTCGGATTATGTATCTTTAATAATATTCACTTTTTAATTTATCCCGGTTTCAACATAGGTCGATATGTACTAAAAACTACCTTTCTGTGAACATTAAATGTCCCAGAAGGACTTATTGAAGTTACAACAATACAACTTTGAACAATTTTGAACAGAAACAGACTGTTCCGTGTTAGTCTATTCCTAATATGATAAAAATAAAGAGCATTTGTTTCACTAGAATTCTGCATTCGACTGGTAGACACTGACATAGTCGGCATTATTAAGAGGGTTAATGGGGTCAATATCACATCTAAACCAAGACAGTGGTTATCCAAAATTGTTTTAGGTGGATTGTACTACTCATGTATATATGATTTGGATATTAAGGTTAATCCATATTCTATAAAATGAGAGAAAATTGAAGTTGTTCTGAAAATACATATTTGGGAAAAAATTACATGCAATTTTTTTCCGACAACCCCCCCCCCCCCTAAATGAATAAGGAAAAAATTTACGTGTAAATTTTTTACGCCTAGGTACCCCCCACCCCCCGGTAGGTTGTGTCCCGCAGTTTTTTTTCCGCCCCCCCCTGTCGTCTCAAGTATTTTTAGAGCCCATGCAGCGGGTATATAAACACAATCGTATATTTGTCAACCTATCGTATACCTTGTTCCAAATTACGTAGACAGAATACAGAATTTGGAAGCTCGAATGAATCATATCCGTTTAATTGCCACGCTTTTTTAGGTCATACCGAGCTATAGCCGAATATGTGTTCATGTAAATTGAACAATAACTACTATGACGAAACCATGGAAACGATTAAACACTTTGCGAAAACACTTACAACAACATCAATATAAACAACAGCAGCAACAACAAGAAATCGAATTCTACTAAACTCGTTATTTGCATAGCTGTGCCTGGAAACACAAGAGAAGCGCATAAACTAATTTTTCTTAAAATTTCGTAAAATGAAAGTGCTATCAAATATGTTACAAAGCTCTAATAATAGTCACAATTCCTGTTTTATAGTTTGTAAGGAAAACTAAGACTTTAATTACAGCTATATCCCAGTAGCATAAGATAAATGTATGATCCCTCTCCCACCCTGGCTAAAAGGTCTTAGTTTATACTTCTCAATCAATACAGAAAGTTTATGGAAGACATACATGTATGTCATTTGAAGAGAAACATTATTAATTAGCTATAGGTTATCGGCCGCAATAAGTAATACGCTGCCCGCGTCATACTCATACGTAACAAAAAGTCGGCCAATAAGTAGAAAACACGGCCAATAAGAAACAAAAAGTCGGCCAATAAGTAGAAAACGCGGCCAATAAGTCAAGGTACCGTAAATGACGTCATACGTAATTAGCTCGATCGGCAAAGAATAATGGGTGGACGGAAGATAGATTGCAGTTGATTTCGGATGAATTACGGACAGTCACTGTTTTTGGTAGTAAATATACATGTGCGTGGATGAACTACATGTATCCGTATCAATATCACTCCCAGTGAAAAATTCTAGTTCAAGAATCATAACTCTAATAGTTGCTTGCAAACTCATGCCAAGCTATAAGGCAGAGTTCAGGCCCCTCGCTACGATGGTCTGACGCTGCATGCCATCGTGTGTATTTTGTATTCATTTATAACATTTGTTTTTATTTAAGTCTTTCGTCAGTTATACTTGGTCTACCCAATGTTCAATGGACAGTTCGATTTCGCAGAATAATGCAGAATGAATAGTAACCGATGTCACTGGACTTCATTATTTTCGGTTATGGAAAGCGTACTCATATACAGTTGCCTATAGTGTACGTCAAATTGGATGGGACACCGTTACATATGCACTGTCCGAGTTGACTCCACACAATCACCATCTGGGCGTTCTTTTTACCGGGACATAATTAGGTCGGGCACATTAATGCCAATTAATGGGATCTTTTGTGGCCAGAAATAGACTTTCAAACGGAGAAGTGTCAAACAACGTGTTGAATGTATTTCGCCAGCCTACCAAATATCCAATGACCATGCTTCTCTGATAAAGAGCGTGAATTATTCCTTCGCATATATAGCGGTATAATGATAATCAATTATTATTAATAATCAATTGTTAACGTTTATACTGGTTTTCTACGTAAAACTGATGGATGCTTTGCGAATTATCGCGCTGACTGTGTCATACAAATACGGTGATTGTAAGTATATGATAATGGCTAAAAACTGTACATTTTTTCAGGGAATGGATCGATCGAGACCGTAGGTCGAGATCTTTCCATTAGCTGAAATAATGTACAGTTTGAAGCTATTATCTGACTTAAAACATGCATGGTCGAGTCCATTTGTTTGATGCGTCACCTCTTATCATAATGGATTATCCCGAAAATGGGTCAAGACACCTGAGTTGTACCATGTGTTCGACCCTATCCGCTCGCTAATTGGCTGCACGGATGACGTGACATCTGAACCCATTGTCAACTTAACGGACAAGCAGCAAACCGTCGTCGCGCCATACATAATCGAATGTTTTTGAGAAGTCGATAACCATAAACCATTGCGTTTCCGACCGTTGAATCAACACGACGTATATACTGAGACTGAGTTCATTATGTGATAGATTTACGAATATCATAGGAAGTTTTGCCATTTTATTTCGGCATTTGTATTAACCCTTTACCCAACAAACCGGCCACGAACGCCCAAATAAAGCTTCAACAGCCTAAAATATCTTCGGTCTGTCTCAATAACACCATACAAATATGGATATCATTGGAACCGGTTCATTGACCACATTGTGATGATTACAGTTATACCCTGTGCCAATGCATTCTCTTATATATGCGAGTCGACCATAGGTCGCCTCGCATATATAAGAGAATGCATTGGCCTAAAGAAAATCTTTTTTTAACACTTTTTACCATTTTTTCTTACCTTTTTTAACAATTTTTATAATATTTGTCTACATTCTTTGACAATTTTATCATTTTTAATATGTGTTAAGCCAATGCATTCTCTTATATATGCGAGGCGACCTATGGTCGACTCGCATATATAAGAGAATGCATTGGCACAGGGCCCTTCTGTTGGGTAAAGGGTTAAATTATTTATGCGGCATATTTCGGATTTTGCTGAGAATTATACATTGAATGTCAGATTGGTGCGAGCGGGTGCAAAGTCGTAGATTTTGCGATCTTGTAGTTTGAGATCGCGTGTAATACTGAAGATCGAAGGACTACATTTACATGCAAATTACTATATATAGTTTACGTTTTATCGTGAGTGGTGCTACAACAGGCCGCCCGGGAACGGAATCAGATTCGAGAAATTTTAACAGTTGCAAATTCAATGCCTATTCATTAAACGACATGCGTGGAATTTGAAGTTGTACGCCTCCACCATTTCACCTCAACCAGAGTGACGAGGCTCTATATATAGGTCTATATCCCTCGGTCCTGTTCTAGCAATCAATCAGAGCGAAATTATACTTGAAAATTGTTGTCTACACAATATAGCTACGTGCATATATTATGGTAACATGCATGCATCGTCCGTAGCAAAATAACCGTTCATTAAATTGGATATTGAGCGTCCGATATTAAAATAATGAATCGTTGTTTGCAAAATAATGTACGATCTCGACAATAACCATCCATTATCCTATAAACTGGACTCGATGCACAACGGATCAAATCGGACCGTGAATCTTTAAATATGCATAATCCAAATTAACGCTCGCAAATTACTATTTCCTTGGCTCCGGGGGTAACAAATATTTGATTCCAGGCGAGGAACCCACACATCAAAGCTCAGAGTGATCTGATATCGATTTTTGAAATCTATTATTTTTCACCACCAATACTTTAGGTGGCCCAGCAAAGAGTCGACGAGAAGACGGTATCGGACCAAATTGCGGATGAAGATGGATAACTCTAAAATCAAGTGGCTTTTTTGTGTCAGACATTTGACAAACCGGCAAAATTTCGTTGAACAAATGTTAATAAATAACAGGTTTTGGGCAATTTTATACTATAGTTGACTATGGTTAGCATTATTTTGGGGCAATTAATCGATTGTGATAACTGAAGCGGCATTTAAAAAAATATTGTTGTTGTTGGAATCTGATGGTATGAGGACCACCGAATCGGATTGAGTACCTTTAAATGTTACCTGCATACACTGTAAATTGTAACGTGCGGATCGCTTAATTTATGGTCATCCGAAAATAATAATATGAAAAAGCGCACAAAATCTAAAATAAAGTGCACTCTTCAATATCCGTCTCTGGCGGACAATATAGACATACACGCTCTTTATCTCAGGTGATCAAATTGCGTTTGTGTGAGGCTGAACATCGTGTGAACATCGATACATCCATACTTGCTTAAACTCATATTTTCGACTAAGATCAAAATAAAACAAGAGGTTTCATCTCGGATGCTGACAAACCCCACAATTCTAAATTGAAATATTAGCAGTACGGAACCCCCAATAATCTAAAAGTGGAAATGCGAACATATTCAACACATCATTGAAAATCCATAAATTATATGCCTTACAGTCATTTAGTTGTGTATTTTCCCGATTGCTGTCGAACCAATATTTACAATATTTAAAATTCAGTTTCAATATGGTTAAATTTACTAATTATATTATTTATGGTAAACTCAGAACGTAAATTAATTAAAGCTGCCCTTTTAGTGTTTGGAACTCTGATTCTTCAAACCTTAAATAGTACACACCATCTACCACTTTAGCTGTTTAGTGAGCGAAATTTAAAGTTCTTCTGAAGACATAATATTAATTTATTGTTCGTTATCACCATTGTTGTTGCTAAAGAAATCCCATGTCTAGTGTCGCTACTTCGTC
Source organism: Siphonodentalium dalli (assembly GCA_032622095.1). NCBI lineage: Eukaryota > Metazoa > Mollusca > Scaphopoda > Gadilida > Siphonodentaliidae > Siphonodentalium > Siphonodentalium dalli. The sequence goes on along the minus strand of CP136068.1, from coordinate 132,648,527 downwards.
TGGCTTTTAAGTTGAACGGTATCTGCTAAAGTATTCTGAAAACAATGTGTGCCTTTAAATATTTTATAATTACACGTGACAAGTAATAATGTAGGCCATGGCATGGACGAGTTACGCTCTTCCATGTCATGGGTTTAATGAATGAGTGCATGCACGTATTTTGTCTCTTCCTCCCTTATTATTCCTTATTCCCCATGAACAAATTTGTGACCCGCCATATCAAATCAAGTCGTAAGTCGGGATTTTGTTCACCCTGTGCCAATGCATTCTCTTATATATGCGAGTCGACCATATGTCGCCTCGCATATATAAGAGAATGCATTCGCCTAACAATTTTTTATCATGTTTTTTAAATAAATGTTTCTTACAATTTTTAGGACATAAAATAAAAAACATCCATTACCCTGCAGGGAGCCCCACACATGTATATAGAAGCATATAGAAGAGTGTCGTCTGCTCATGTTTGTCTGGAGCTCTGTATGGGTGAAATTATAAAATTGTTAAATAATACAAGAACAAATTATTAAAATTGTAAAAAATCGTTAGGCCAATGCATTCTCTTATATATGCGAGCCGACCTATGGTCGACTCGCATATATAAGAGAATGCATTGGCAGAGGGTAAAGAAATCCCGACTTACGACTGGATTTGATATGGTGGGTCACATTTAGATTATGTATAACCCATGGCTGATACTCAGGCGGACGAAAACAAATATTATATGCAGGGGATACAGGGGGGGGGGTCGGAATTTTTTTCCAGGCACGTATGATGGGGTGGGTGGGTGTCTCTTGGGTCCAAAAAGCAGTTTTTTCCATATGCCAAATTTTTTTTCCATTCCTGCTATTGAGTCTTATTTTGATGTGTTTTGAACAGAAACGGGTCATATATAGTTAATAGTAATGCTATACTACAAATAGAGGTTATCAGAAGTTGGATCAGTTGCACAATGGCCAACAATAACCTAAATTCAACTTGATAGAACTAGAAACTGCGCCATTGGAAAAATAAAATTTAATCAGGATTCCATCTACTGATACAACAAAATAAGAAAAACTATGCAGAATTCAGCTGAAAATAAGTAATAAAATGAAAGCACACTTTACCATATGTGACATGGAAATAAAGATATATTAAATAATGGAATAAAATAGACTTTTGACAACGTAAAACATAAAATCTTAACAAATAAATTGAAGGCCAGCCGGGCCAGCTTGAACAATTTCACATTGTTTTCCATGTTAATGTGGATCAGCTTGTAATGTTAATCACAGTAACGAAGATTTTATCGTCACTGATATCGTGAGGAAAAAAGAAGTGAAATTGAGCTATCCATCCATATTATTACCAATTATTACGAAGCCTATTACTTCAGGCAGTGGCTACAAGCCTGCCATTACACGTTATAACATGTTTCCTCAGTTCTGGTTTCTGAGATGCCCCAAGAAGAGTAGCGCGGGTATATCATGGTTATGTTTGGTATTAGCATTATTCTTCAAACTGGGATGAACTGGGATGAACAGTTGTATTTCCACATGTTTTGATAAACAATTTGATTCCAGCAATACAGTAATTCCCTAATTAAACGACTCCATAACCACAGCAGAATAATGAGTAATTTTTCAGGATTTAGTTGGAAATATGGCTTGTTGTCATGACAACCAGCCATATTTCCGACTAAATCCTCAAAAATTACCTATTATTCTGCTGTGGTTATGGAGTCGATTAATTAGGGCATTACTGTATATCACATAGCAAATATCAAAATATCAAATAATCTGAAATTTGTTGTACCGGTACCATTTATTATGTAGAATACTCAAATGTGATTATGTGACTAGATCATGTGACTATATATTATGAAAATGAATGTTAATAAAAACTTCGGCACTCTGCCTATATATCCCTTGAAATGTGATTATGTTGACACATTTCTTGATTAATGACACTTATATGATAAATTCAAATAGTATCGTTATCTCATTATGCACTGTTCTATTCAAATATCGCGCAATAAATTATGATAATGCAGGATAATCAGCTATTTGGTTGCTCAATTGATAATTTTCTCAAATTTAGGGGGTGGGTGTGTCCAAAACTGACCGGAAAAATCTTCCTGAAACGGAAAAGAAAGGGTGGGTGTCCAAAATTGCCTGGAAAAAAAGGCCGGAAACAGAAGAAATTGGGTGGGTGGGTCCCCCGAGGCCGGAAAAAATTAAAATGATCATACGTGCCTGGAAATTTTTTCCGACACCCCCTGGGGAAAAAGGATACATCTAGGACGAAAAATACAAATAACCACCCCTGGTCAAGTGGTCATGCTAATCTGCTATGATGCGGTTGGGTCCTGCTGAATTGCTATGATGCTGTTAGGGCAAACTGATGCTGTTAACAAAAACTACCGTTATATTTTTTTAATTTGTCTTTTTCGCGGTGTTCCGATAATCTGAACATATCCAGGAAAAGCCATTATGCGTGTGAAACATTCAAGAACATATTTGTTGCGAAATATTTGTAATACTGGTTGTATTTGTTGCGAAACATTTTTAATACTGGTTGTATTTGTTGTTGAAATACGACTATGATCAAGATGGTTATTCTCGTCGTTTCAGAAACATCAGCGCAGGCATTATTATATTTTTCAAACATATATATGTTCTTGAACGTTTCATACACACACTTTTTTTTTTCTCAAGTCGCTCGGATTAGCCAAACACCGCGAAACTGACAACCTTACACAAAATAACGGCACTTTTTCGCAACGGCATCAGTTTGCCCTACCCGCATCATATCAATTCAGCAGGACCACCAGCATCATAGCATATTAGCAGGACCACTTGGCCAGTGATAATGGAATTGTGCACTATATTCAAACGACTGCGGTTGGCGAGCCTCCATAACAAATTACATTACGATCCGATGAACAATGGCAGATGTATTTGCGTGGCCGAACGGAGTAGGATAACTCGATCTGGAGCGGGGGGGGGGGGGGGGTGGGGGGGGGGGGGGGGGTCGGAAAAAAAAATTCAGGCACTTATGCTGATTTTGACTTTCGACCCTTGTTGGGACCCACCGACCACCGCGTCCAATTTTTTTTCCGTTTTCGGCAGTTTTTCCCGACCATTTTTGGACACCCACCCCCCACCCCTTTAACACTAAAACAGAGATTTCCGGGGGAAATTCACTGTAAATAGCTGTATATGAATTTATGTGCATATTATTTGTCATGGATGTTAGTTAACATTGACATGTAAATAGGAACGAGTCATTTTGAGGTCATTCGGCCAAAAAAACATGGCTGCCAGCGGCCATCTTGGATTTCAAAATTTGCAACAAAATACAACACGATAACTGCCTGCAGTCAGTTTAGCAGTTAGAATTACATTATTTCTCTTATTCTAAGGTGTTTTGAGCCAAACACATTGCAAAAACAGTCAAAAGAATTGCAGGAAAAAACATTTGAGTTGCGGGGGGGGGGAAATGTGTTGGTCCCATCAACCACCCACCCACCCCGACACACGTGCCCGGACAATCCCCCACCCAGCGTGGAGTGGAAAAAGTTAACGTAATTTGCCCCTCCTTTGAAAGAAGTCATGAGAGAAACATACATACAAAATTTCATTCACACCAGATAACTCATGGCTGAGGTATATGCCTAGACGGACGTGCGGACATACCGACGACCGGGCGGACAAAGTCAAGCCAGTACCCCCGACCATTTTGATAGCATAATAACATATCTAATCAATGCATGTATATAAGCGGGGCGATCAGACATGCAGATGATCCCAGTTACTTCAGATTTCAAAAGCAATCAATAATTACACCTGTCAATATCACAGTGTGCACGGTGTAATGTTACTGTTCCCGAGTGTTAATATGGGTTTGCACATTGTACAGAGTGACGAATTATCAATCGTACTCATACGACACAATAGAAGTAATGTGATTAGATTTTAGAGTTGCTTCCCATGGGTCTCGATATAGACTTCATTACAAACACTCATGTGAGCACTGTGTCACCTGCAATGTTTGGCCATCGAAGCGACAACAGGATATATATCAATACGTCACACAAACCAGGATATAAACACGTAGTGACGAAGGAAAATTTATCATTAACATTTAGCGCTCTGAACTGTTTTCGCTGATAAAGACATACACACTGATACACTTTGGATTCAAGAGACATATACATAGATTGAACAACTTCTCTCTTCTGCACATCGATCGGAATCACAGGTAATCTATATTTGTCTCACCTGTACATAAGTATACGTTTGTCAATATCAATTGACGATTGTCGACCTACATACATTTATACATATATCTGTGTACACTGGTGTATAGGGTAATGCGCATTTTGTGTTATCTTGTTGTCACCCCTATATATACTAGCTGAACAGGGTCATAATAAACGTCGTGTAAATTCAAGTTAATGCCGCAAACAGGTATATGCATAGGGTTATACGAATAATCAGGACTCAAACTACTTAATTCAACAGGTTGTTTATGTGGTTCATCTATATGACTATATGAGGCCAAGGAAATACAGACGTTTGGTTCGGGTTATGGGTCAGAAAAAAATGGCGTCGGTAGGTAGGCTTAAATATTTAAAATTTTCAGATTGATACCGGACATTCATGGAGCGAGTTCATTATTGCATCAGCATCCTTTCTGTATGCTGGGCCGCGGCTCATTCGGCCCATATGCCTATGACTTGGTTAGTGAAACGCACCCATTCACGTGTGATGCCACAGGCCTTCTAAACAGTGAGTGCTAAATAAGTAAAATATAATTTTAATTAATATTTACCAATTTTATAAATAAAATAGTATATAATTAGGTACAGGTATGAACCAAAGAGCCATCTTGTATTCCCTTCTACTGACAACTGGTCATATTTACAGTGTACTGGTGCTTTGTCCATTTCAACACTGCACATGGTTGACAGGAAGTAGTGAGTGGACACAATGCACTGGCCAATTATATCAACAAAGAATTGAAATTTGCTAACAGTTGTCATGCCCAGTGGCCACTTCTGTGGTCAGTTAGCTACTTCATGCGAGGAGTTGAAATGGACACAGCACTAATACACTGTAAAATGGCCACTTGCCAGTAGCAGGGAGTACAATATGGCTGTTTGATTCATAACTGTACCTACTTAAACCACAGGCCTTCCAAACAGTGAGTGATACATAATTAAAATAATTTTTTTTATTAATATTTACATATAAGAAGACACAGGTATGCACCAAGCAGCCATTTTCCTCTCCATTATACTGGCAACAGACTTGCTGGTCATTTACAGTGTACAAGTCCTCTGTCCATTTCAACACTTCCCATTATTGACAGGAAGTGGTGAGTGGACACAGTGTACTGGCCAGTTGTATCAACAAAGAACTTTGAAATGGACAGAGGAATTGTACACTGTAAAATGACCAGTTGCCAGTATCATGGAGAGGAAAATGGCTGCTTGATCGATACCTGTGTCTTCTTATAATTATGTAAATATTAATACAAAAATTATTTAAATTATTTATCACTCACTGTTTGGAAGGCCTGTGCTTAAACACATGTAATATTGTACTATAGAATTGGTAAATATTAATTTAAATTATATTTTAATGATATATCACTCACTGTTTAGAAGGCCTGTGTGTGATGTTACCAAATATGTTCTAACGACCACATCGGTGTCATTCGCGTGTGATATATTATATTTACGATCGGCGTTGGCGGTGGGTATGCTGATAAAATATTCACCTCCGTCAAAAACCGCCATAAACCGCCATAAACAGAAGAAATAGTAAGACATAGACAGACTGTGTTCTTATGACAATCAGAAATATGGCATAAACAGTATGGTATTGTCATTTTTTCCCCTTTGTTATATAAACAAAAGCAAAAAACGTTACGTTTCCTGGCTTTTGTTTAGATCCGGATATGGTAAATATAAAGAGTGGTATTTGTTACTGTTTTCCTGATATGGAAATAATAAAGAGCGTTTATATCATTTTTGTATGATTAACCAATATAATTGCGCTGTGTTATGTAAACAGAAGCACAACTTCTGTAACACGAGCAGGCTCTTGTTTACGTACACCATCGTACGTCTTGGCGACAATATACTATTTACACGCTGGTTATGTCTGGAATATGAACGGAACTGTATATATTTTGGTGTTGATGCCGATTTGAACAAATATAAATATTTCTGCAACGAACGCCGCCCGTGCATTTAATAATAGGGGGTATCCCCATTAATAAGGGGGGGGGGTAAATTAAATGTGCCTGCCTGACATCTTATAATTATATAATTGATATCGCCCTTCGTCCACTTCTCTTCTTTTTTCTTGCTCGTCTTGTATCTGTCGTTTCTATAGCAGTGTTCATGAACAACATTCTTCGTGATGCACAGAACATGGTCGCGTGCTCATTGGCATGCGGTACATATATATGATTTTTTCCATATCTTCATTAATGGAGGTGAATAAATAAATAAATATGAACAGGTTGTTTGTATGGTGCCATTGGTATGACTATGAGGCCTGGCTCGAGTTACGTACACGTCGGATTCAAATAGCTCGATAGGTATGTTTAGATATTTGTTTTCCTATTTTTACATATTCTAATTGGCTTTCGTGTCTTCTTTAAGATTTCGATAACAATTTTGATTCTTATTCAATAAATTCTGAGTTTTTGTTATTAAAAACATTCAGAAGGATTTCGTGAAAACCATTAATACAACTTTAGGGTATTGGCGGTATAAAATAAGGTAAGTTGGGAAACACGAACCAAAATATGTTTTACTTTGCCATGATTTGTTTATACTATAGAGATTTGCAATTGACTCAACCGAATTCCTTCTAGATGTTTATTTTATTGGGCGACACAATATAATATTAATTAATATTTACCTATTAAATAATATTATACTAAACAGTCATGCATCCAGACACCATATTGAATGTCCACTCCAGCATTGTCAGTGTACTGCGGGGTGGCTATATTCATTTAGATACTTCACAGGAAGTGCACATGTAGCTACTGGCCATGATATAATTGTTTCATAAATATCGGTCAGTGGTCGTGCCCGTGCAGTATCTACTCCACGTGAAGCTTCTAAATGTCAGACTACACAAACAGAGTGGGCATTCGCGATGTTACAGATATATAACTAGTTTAATGGTATTTCCATAACTGCACAGAGACAGACACATTTGCATACATAATCATATATTATGTGAAGATAATATAGAGTGTGATAATATTTGTATAGAATATATACAAATATCAATAGCGACAGCTGGGTAGTTCTGAGCAATGGGAAGTAAGACAGTGGATTACTAAATCAATATTAAGACATCTGAAGAACAGACCATATATATCACAACAGAACTGCCATGGCGCAAAGAGGGTTATAGAGACTGATAACATTATATAGGAAAGTGACAGCAAGAAATATTAGGAGAGCAGAGACATTAGACACATATAATATAATACCATATAACTATATATACGATCTACCTCATTCATGACATTGCAAACTGTACGACCCTCATATATTAATTCAAATGAGATATTTACGACAGGCTATGCAGACCATCGAACTCACTATCTGGGATGGGTATATTCACCCCTGGTTAAGTAGTCCTGCTATGGTGCGGTTGGGTCTTGCTGAATTTCTATGATGCTGTTCAGGCAAACTGATGCTGCTAACAAAAAGTTCCGTTATGTTTTTATAATTTGTCTTTTTCGCGATGTTCATATAATCTGAACATATTCAGGAAAAGCCATTATGCGTATCAAACATTCAAAAACTTATTTATTGCGAAATATGTGTTATACTGGTTGTATCAGTTGTTGAAAACCGACTATAATCACGATGGTTATTCACATCGTTTTAGAAACACCAGCGCAGTCATTATTATATTTTTCAAAAATATATATGTTCTTGAATTTTTCATACACACACTATTTTTTTATTTGTCAAATCGCTCGGATTTGCCAAACACCGCGAAAATGACAACTTTCGAAAAAAATAACTACTGTTTTCATAAAGGCATCAGTTTGCTCTACACGCATCAGAGCAATTCAACAGGACTACCAGCAGCATTGCATATTAGCAGGACCACTTGTTCAGGGTTGGTACAGACATGCTTCCAGGAAATTGCTCGCACATATCTACACCCTTGATGTCGAATCCCGTTCATTCACGGGTAAATATCAAATTATAGATGTATATATCATAATTCTATTCAAAATACTGTTTAAACCAACCCAACAGGATGCACCAGTGTTGTGCAGGTAATTTAAAGCCCCGGCGTTTGAAGCGTGAAATATTGCTGTCGTTTGTTATACATCCTGGTAGATAGATATATATATGCTTTATTTATAACTCAATCGCACTATTATGCACAAAATATAGAGTCATGTAACATATTTACAGTGTACATAATTTGGCCGTCGAATTCGGGGTCCTTTGTTTGCGTAATCATCGGTTTCGGCAATTAAAGGGAGACTGTATACCAATTTCAATACTTTCCAGGTAATATAACAACGATCAATATATCGATAATATATAGAAAAATAATTAATTTGAGTGGAAGATATCTTCTATAAACGGTCAGGTTAACGGGTTATACAGAAATCAAAATAAACCATGTTAGATATTTTCCTTTGACAAGTCGAAATCAAATTAATTGAAGGATAATGGATTGGTAATCGGTAGACAACGGGTGCACACTTCGTGTGAAAAATATGTTGAGACGGGGCGTGAACTCAAGCCACTCACTATACATTAACATTTATGAGTATATGGGGATATTATGCATATATAATATAACATTTATTTGATTCATTTGCCTGAAACTGTATATATTATCTCGATGAGGAGCATTATATTTTTCATTCCGGCTTATCTGTCATCTGTATCATTACTTCGTACGCAACAGTCAAATAATGGACAGTTGGCGTGCGTATACGTAAATATACTTATATACGAATCAGTAATCATCTTTTATTTATACAAATATACATTGTATATAGTTACATTCATATTTTATGACTTGAGTACATCTTTCTGGGACATAAACTGTTCACATAAAGGTAGTTGAAGTCTACACTAAACTAAATAACAACTAAACACATGTTTGATCAGATACCCAGTGTCTTTATTCGCAGAAGTTGACACCAGATGGGCACACCAAAAACCACTGGATGTACAACATATACAACATTCATTACAAATTAATGTGCGTGAGCAGCTCAGTTCAATATAATGTTCACATATTGTAATTCCGATAATTAGATTGTGACGATTAACATGTCATTCCATGAACACGAATCCTACAAAAATCTCCAGCAGTTTCAGGTTAGAATTCCTGCGATAAACCAGAGATAAAACCACATTTTGTGGGGAAAACCCTGGAAGCATTGAATGCTGCGTGCCCAGTGAACATAATATTTATGTTGGCATATATATGTAACATGTCACATTCGAAACGTATGTTTTTGTGCGTGTACGAGACGTTTCCGTCCGCTTCGCCATTCGTTAAATATGTGTTACACATCTGTATTTATTAAATCTTCTTCGATGTGCAATTATTAATTACTAGCAGGTTAGCCCGCCACTGGCGGCAATCGTCAGAAACATGACAATTCTTTATTGTTTTAATTAATTTTTTTGTTTTTCAATGAGTTAATTGTGCCTTTTAATTTACTGGCTTTTTAAATAAAAAAATTAATTATTTTTGTAATTTAATTTTTAGTTTTTCAATGAGTTAATTTTTTAATTTCAATTTTTTTTTTCAATTTGACCCGATTTGACCTTGAATTGATAATTTTCAAGTTCAAGGTCAGGTCGGGGTCACAATTTAACCCGTCCATGACACTTCCCGATGGTAGCAAGTTTGAACTCAATCGGTTCGAGTCTATAAATGACACACACATATATATCATTTGTGGGTACCCGTTTGAAGGTTGACCCGATACAAATCTCCCTAGTTCCTTGGAACCCCTAAGTACGAAATTAAGTACGAAATTTCGCATCGAGACGGTCAATGAAGCCGTATTTATACTCGTCATGTATATAGACGCTCTTTATCAACGGCACTGCGGATAGAAACGCTCTTTAACTATCAACGCGATTAACCCCGCAGTGCCGTTTTTGTGACTGAGAATGGAGAACAGGTGCTCTGAGCTTCTCCAAAATGCCGCGACGACCATTCCCGTGATTTTTACCCTTAGATGGGAAGTTTGAGCACGATCGGTGCAGCCGTTTTCGAGTTTTCGAGGACAAATATACGGAAGTCTCAAAATATATAGGAGATTAATTTGTACAATTATATGACCATTATTATTAAATTATGCTTATGTAACTATACTCATATACAAATATTTGTACACAGATATGTGGAATTTAAGTTGTCACTCCTAGCGAAAAACTCCGTGAACTCTAATTATCGTTAGACAGATTCTCTAGACAACTCAGTTGGATTCACACGATACGCTACAGACAATAGTTTTGGGTTAATCTACGAAACGCTCAAAACATGTAGTATTTATCGACCTGTTTCGATAACGAAAACATTAAAAAGTGAATATAATTAGGTGTCTTTTGGAGCGCAACCGCCGAGTGGCTTTAAAGTGCGTTCAATGTTAGTTCATAATTGGGAAAATTGCTTTGACTTTGGCTAGTTTATGCAGAGCACACGATACATGCAGATCGATATTTCAGCATTTATCGACCTATCTGTGTAACTTAGCCCTTATTTGACTAAATATGCATTGACTAGTCGTTCATACAGGAATTGTTCAGATAATAAGTTCAACAATGCCATAGTTCGTCTGTTGAACTAATTAGCTGAACATTTTTACCAATGAATATGAATCATTCTGCATACTCTTGTGTTATCTGTTTTCTGTCTGCATGACGTTTGTTGTTGTTACCAGAACACACCACCAAATGAATAATATACCATTCCATTAATACTTTTATAACTGGGTGGAAAAATCCATTTAGTATAGAAAGTGTTAATATATATCCCTCCAAATTACGTAGACATACTTTGGAAGTTTAAATGAGTCGTGCCCGTTTAAAGACACGGATGGCCATCGCGGTGGGTATGCTGTTAAAATAGTCACAGCCGTTAAAACCACCATAAGCAGATAGCATATTAAAATATAGACATTATTGTTCTAGAACCAATCATAAATAACGCGTAAATAGTGTGTTATTGTCAAGTTCGTACGCGGTGTTATGCAAATATAATTATGTTACAGTACAGTGCGTAAAGAGTGTGCGATAAGCAAAACACTCAGCACCGGGATATCATACTTTGGTTAAACTGCCACCATGTTTATACAGCATACCGGTATAGCGCTCGCCAATCATCGCCACTCAAGATTTCGTTGTTTCACCGTGAATCACTCTACCAAATCATCATATTTATTGTCATAATACATGTAATTAATTTCCGTGTTCAGTTAAGATCTTTCAACAAAAACAATCGCTCCAGTATGCGACTTGTTAGCTGAACCCCACATGTCGGGAGAGTAATATAATGCAATAATGCAACACAAGTGTTTCGCCGTACGTAGATATAGGCTCGGCTGAATGGAATGAAATGTGGGTTTACTTGCACACAATACAGGTCAAGTTCTAATTTCGAATTCCACCGCCAATTTATGGCCCTTTGTCGAAATTACCATCCGCGTATAAATTTTGTCGCGCACAAGCGATGCTCTTGTTGAGTATATAAAACCTGGACATATACATCAAATTCTATATTTAATGGCCCATGTCGGTTTAACCCTTTCAGTGCCAGGTCCGATTTTTGTATCAACCTATATACCCTGTGCCAATGCATTCTCTTATATATGCGAGTCGACCATAGGTCGCCTCGCATATATAAGAGAATGCATTGGCCTAACAATTTTTCATCATTTGTTATAATTTTTTACAATTTTAATAATTTTTTCTTATATTCTTTAGCAGACATATTTTGTAGGTTTAGTGCCAGGGTATCTTACGTTTTTCATGGGCATCAAAATTATTACTATGAATACTTGGTGATAGTTTTGAGTTATAACATGCCCCTAAGGTTTTATCCAGTTTGATTTTAAATTCGCTATAGCGTGCTTAAGCATACCCAAAAAATATTCAACCCAAAAAAATCTTTAAAAAATCTTTTAAAAAATCGGCCCCTGGCACCGAAAGGGTTAACACCAGTGGACCAGACTTGAACACAAATTTACTTTTCTGTTCTGCTACTTGCGGGCCAAGTACATTTAATGATCATATACAATACTGTTAAAGGCTCATATAATTGTCGATTCGCCGACTATATGCAATAGTGACTTGATATGCGATTTTGATAACAATCTATATGACATAAGAAGCAGCTGACATAAAATATAATTAAACTACTCTTAATTCATCACCATTTGTAACGTCTGTGTCTCAGAAGGTGCCAATAGAGTAATAGAACATAGCTGATATCATATCAACATTTCCCCCGTTTCGCTCACAGAATGCAACGCAATTCAAACTAATATATAATTCCCCTCACATTGAAAATAATAGACTTGGCAATACAGTCCAGATTAAACTTAAAGGGGTACTGTACACAGAGATAGGCGATTTTTTTATTTACTCCCATTGAAATAACTTTCAAGTTAGATTGTGTTCGTGTTATATAAGTTTCGTATAAACCTAATTTAGCGAAGAAAATATTGATCTTGGAAACAAAAATATTACGATTTCAAACTACGCGCCATGTTTTTGACCTTCACCGGAGAAGACGCATGTCGCAGGAAGAACCGGAAGTTCATTGTTCACAGCTTCGATTGATGCCTTCAATCTCTTCGATCGAAAAATCTCACTCCCTATTAAAATACTTGACACTTTATTACTTGTTTCTTACTCCTTTTTTCCGAATCGGTTATAAAGGGTCTTCCTTTTGCAGGTAACATGTTTTGTTTGCAACTCAATAATGTTTGCGAACGGCCGTCGATAAAAGACACGCAACAGATCCGATTTCAAGAACCGTAACTCGTAATGGCACAATTCTCCATTTTATGACTCCAGCCATAAATGAATTTATATTAAATAATTCAATTTTACTTTTATGATAGCCTGTTAACCGGAACGTTTTCAGTAGACATCGTCGACTCATATTAGTTATTTTATAATATAATATTGATATTAGATCGCTATTGTCACCGGGAATTTATTGAAATTGGGGTACAGTACCCCTTTAAGCAGAAAAAACACAGTCGGTTCCCTCAACAAAAAACATGTTCACAGTTTATTACACCGGATAAGTTGATAATACAATGTTTTGGAGCTTCATCTTTCAAATGGTATATAATATGGCATATATTATATAATGTGATCTGGGTGTTCGTGGTATATAATATGGCATATATTATATAATGTGATCTGGGGGTTCAAAAATTAAGTGAGCCTTTAACTAATGTTTGTATTGTGGTTTATCGTCATTTCAGCCGCTTGGCCATATTTCGACGTTGTCAGTTTCACAGGCGGAGGAAAACCCGCACATAAACTCGGAAATTATTCACCTGCACGTAGACACCACCGATCACAGGAACGTTGGTATATTTTTGAGTTTATCGTCATGCAGCCATTAATAGCATCACATTACGATGTTGTCAGTTGTATGGGCTGGATAGGGGGGGCAGAGATGGCAATAACAGATAGTTAATTTTATTGTGAAATCACTACACATACACACGAATCGGATCATCTCTTACATGTTTATTGGGTGACCAAACGTAATTTATCGGATTGTAACTATGCAACTTCGACATCACTGAACAAGTTATATTAATTGGCATAGCACTATATGACTTTGCCAACTTAGCAACCAGGGACCCGATATTAGCACTGCGAACGCATTATTTTAAATATCTTTGTTTTTCTTTCCTTATTCAGATGGCACAACAGCCTCCACCGCCCGGTTACGGGGGGCCACCACCAGCAGGTTACGGTGGACCACCACCACCCGGCTACGGTGGACCACCACCACCATCTTATTCTGAATATCCACCCGGTCAGCCACAACAGGCGTGGCCTAACCAGCCACCACCACAGGGCCACCCGGGGTACGGACCCGGCCACCCGGGATCATACGGACCACCCCCACAGCAACATCAACCTCAGGGGTATCCACCGCAGGGGTATACACAAGGTGGACATCCGCCACAAGGTCAGGCGTATCCAGGACAACAACAGCCTGGTCAATACGGTGCCGCTCCCGGGCAAACGTGAGTACATGTATAGTGTCGCACATGCATGCAATTGGTATTCATAAACATTTAAGAGATCAGTGATATGTGGCGAATGTAGAAAGGTTTCGTAAAATTAGGACCACGTAGCGTATTAAGTGAGTGTAGAGTCAATTTAAATTAACAAGGGGTTCGTTATAATGTATCTGAAGAGCAAGCGTACAAGTACCTCAGCGTTTTCTCCCGTGGCAAGTATATGTACCCTCGTTTTATATCCAGCCGGCATGTATGGATATGTGCACTCTCATTATCTGCAGTCGGCATGTGTATGGACTCCCGCCCCTTATCTTCATGAAATCGGCATGCATATGTACTCCCACGTTATCTCCAGTCGGCATGCATGCGTTATAACCAGTTGTTTTGGGTTGCCACCAGTTCTGCCAAACATTTATCACCACAAAACTGCAAGGCAGACCTCAGTCTTCTGCTACAACGGACTTAGCACTGTCACCACCTACACATGCTGTGAGGATATCACTCTTCTTTGTATTTAAGACTTGTATCGGTTACAATTCATTTTGCATTATTGTGAGAAACCTAACTGCCCATATTCATTTGAAAACTGGCTAGATAAAGCCATAATGAATTGTAGCTGGCAAAACACTTAAATAAAAACGTCAGTACACTGCCCCCACCAAATTCAAGATCAAACCAACTACACTGCCCCCACCCAATTTAAAACCAAACAAACCACACTGCCCGGCCCACCCAATTCAAGACAAAAATTATCAAATTTTGGAAGGGTTTTAGAGTTGAAGTTTTTCAATGATTCCTCCAATGTTGCAACTATACGTGTAGATAGAACATCCAACCTAACACCCCCCGCTAAGTTTAGAAATGTATTCCTTGTGGGCATTTGTTGTAAAAAATATTTGCTCTAGGTAGGAACATATCCCAATCTTGTAAAAAACGACACAATTTACAGTGCATAATTATATTGGTAAGAAATTAAAACTGTTGCAAACATTTATACATGTTTTCACTCCGAAATCCCGAAATTCCGTTGATTCATGCATGAAATTTTTAACTGTTGAAAATTTTTACCAAAGTTCGGGGACGCGGAGACACAAGACACTCCTGTCGCAACGTCACTGCTTTGATAGAAGAAAGCACGTGCTCTTTCGCGCCATTCCTGAGATTTCATGTTTTTGTTTGTTTCATTTACAGAGTTGTCGTTCAGCAGACCCAGCCAAAACAGAAAAGCCGGAACAACAATGAGGAGATCTGTTTATTAGCGTGTTGTGCCGCCCTTCTCTGCTGCTGTATAATGGACTGATCACAAATGCGTGAAAAAGTGTGTCTGACATTTGCCGAATGAGATCCCCAGAGGGTGAATATAGTGACTTTTTAGTGTCACCAAATTCACCCTCCGTGAACCCCATTCCGCTTTGGCATCAACTGCAATGGGAGACCTAGAACTAGACTAAAGTTACCATTGAAGTTGGCGATGTTCACCCATTAGTGATCTAGATTATGCAATTTACCTTCTGCAAAATAGGGGATATAGAAACTGAACAGAGGGAAAAAGTAATTAAAAACAATCTTAATTTTACACCATAGATACTTCCCAGAAGATGAGGCTTTAGCATAATTAGGTCCCCATATGGTTTACATTGGTGATGATAGCCCACTGTGTTGTGTATAATCACTGAATTCACCCTCTGTGGTCCTCATTCTGCAAATGACAGGCACACTATTTCAAGGCTTATCACCGACTTCTTGTTGCTGGACTATATACATGTATAGTTTACTGTTCACCTGTTCCCGGTTGCTGAACTGTCTTCCACTGCTTCTAGCAATAAGGACACTGTAAATGGGCTGATCACCCACTTCCTGTTGTTGTACTTTGTTTTACTGATCACATACTTCCAGTTGCTGGACTGTTTGCATTACTGACCACCTACTTCCGGTGCCTGGACTGCATTTTACAAATCACTAACCTCCGGCTGCTAGACTGTCTGTTTTCAACTGCTACTAGCAGTTGTTTGGACGAATTTACACTGGTATATGACTTTACACATGTTGTGGTTTGCAATTATTGCAACAAAACACAATGGAAACATACCAGCAACCAAGATGACGATTTATCATAATTGTTGTGAATTCATTGTCTCACGAATTATCAGGTATTAGATAATTATGTACATATAGAGGATGAGTCGCAATTATATTATTTTATTATATTAATTTATTAACCAAGTGCATTAACTTCAATTCCACCCGAGCTTTAGTGAGACTCGAATCGAATTTAGTGGATGAGGTTAATAAATTTCGTATATAATTGCGACGAATTGGAGATAAATTGTATCACATAATCACACTTTAGCCAGGAAAAACCATTGCGAAACGGCTGGGGTTAACCCTTCACCCAACAAACCGGCCAAAACCGGCCAAATAAAGCTTCAACAGCCTAAACTATCTTCGGTCTGTCTCAATAGAACCATACAAATATGGATATCATTGGAACCGGCTCCTTGACCACATTGTGATAGTTACAGTTATGCCCTGTGCCAATGCATTCTCTTATATATGCGAGTCGACCATAGGTCGCCTCGCATATATAAGAGAATGCATTGGCCTAAAAAAAATCTTTTTTTAACACTTTTTACCATTTTTTCTTACATTCTTTAACAATTTTATAATTTTTAATGTGTTAAGCCAATGCATTCTCTTATATATGCGAGGCGACCTATGGTCGACTCGCATATATAAGAGAATGCATTGGCACAGGGCCCTTCTGTTGGGTAAAGGGTTAAACAAAATTAGTATATGTTTCCTTATCATAATCAAGAGGAAGTAAAGACACCTTCAAGAAGAAATATAGTTCCATTTTAAATGTGCGTTTTCATGTTGACAAAATTGTTCAACCGCCCTTGTCACCCATGTTTATCTCACATTTAACACTAAATAACCCAACAAAAATCGAGTATAATAATAATATTAAAATTAACATTATAGAGTTGCGGCATTGACATCGACGCCATTGCGCTAAGCTCTTACTTCACTGCGTGTGCCGATAATACACGTGTGTCTTACTAAAATATATGAGGCTGAGTTTAGGGGCTAATTATGTGATAGCTCATCCGGTTCTCCGCGCAAGAATATATATATATTGTCTCAATTAAAATGTTATATTAAAATACTTATGAATAATAAGCTGCCAACTTCATGTATGGGTATGGTCGGGTCAATTTTGGGGGTCGGGCTGTGACGTAAACTATCACGTTTAGGTGATTATAGTATAATTCGTTGATTTATAGGAACCGGCGACAACTTTTTCCGGAAAATTCACACAAAACAAGTGTGTTCAGTTCGTTTAAGACTTCTCAGCAAGCCCTTCTACGATCACAATAACATTTAGTCCAGGATCATTAAGGGTCAGATGAACGTTTTGCCAACATTTCCTGGTATTTCAAAATGGATTTTATTGAAATCTGCCAGGAATTTCTTTGTGAAATTTGGTATATACGATTATATTTAAGAACCATCGACCCATTGGATATTATAACTTCATTTACTTTACTTTTATGGCATGAAACATATTTAAAACTTCACTGTTTTCAGGTACCAAGAACTTCTGTAAAATATTTTATTATCTAATGTGCAGTTCATATATCTATGCTATCATATCTCAAGATCATGAGAAGAGACTTAATTATTCTTGATTAGTGAAATTTTATGAATATTTTCATGTAGAAAGGCGACTACACATAAATTATTTTCTATATTTGAATATTTTCATGTCATGCCTCTTGGTGAATGAAATGTTGGGCTGAGATGAGTTGTGGGTCATGGGTTCATAACCAAGTTCAACTCTTAACACTGTGGCCTAATTCAATGTGATTAATCTCTGCTTGAATGGACCACGCTTCATATCAACAATTGTTTTCATTGGGCTGGAATATGTGTGACTTTATTCTTCATTATAATATATGGGGGTATGATGCTTGTATAGCGCAATTAAAAATATAACTCAATATTATGATAAAAATGAAGCATCGTCTCATAGAGCCAAAACAATAAGCTATTTGGTAATTGGAGTTTTGTGTGAAATTAACAATTATTCTAGTAGTTATTGGTACCAAAAGGGACAAAAATAATATGTTTAACCTCTCAAATGTATTAAAATTGTTTTTGTTATCTCTTCATAATTGCTCAGATTCTATATGCTATGAAGATGATATGAGAAACTCAACATTTTTTGCCAGATAGATCCTGAGAAATTCATTGTTGAAAAACTCTTGCCAGTTTTGGCTGGATATATGCAAAACGTGCGTCTCCCCTTAAGGTAAACTAAGGGGAAAATATCACTGAACAGATTTGGAGGCGAATATGTCTAGAACAACATAGTAAACATCCCCAAAAAAAACGATGTGATAAATTTATCCTATGGCATTCCTCCTGCCGGTGCATATCTCCGTGAAAGAAAATATGAATATTGGTCGAAGAGTTTTAACATGTTCACATAAATATTACTTGTTGTATTCTGGAGCGGCGCAAACCGCCATATGGCTTTAAAGTCCAATTATCAATAAAACGGGTATGATGTCTCAGCCATGCACTTATAGCATTTTCCACAAGTTATGTGCATGATTCTGAGACTCGAGAGTTCAGCACATTTAAGTCCGCATCATCTGCTGCGTGTACTGCTGCCGTCACAAATATGTGGCAGTCCCTATAAAGATACTTCATAACACCCAGCATGCCAAGATCCGTCTTTACAGTTATAGTTATATCGTGTGCATATTTAAGCTAATACATCTGGTAAATCAGCAACGTGTACACTCTGCCCACTGCAAGAATGAAGCATGGAACTTATATTAACGACAATACCAACCACATCGGTTGTACCATTTCAGAGAACACAACACTGAATGACGCACCCTTGTGAATATTTAAGCCCTGAACTCGGACAACTTCAGCGACAAACACAGTAATGTTTCCATCAAATAGAGAACTAAAATGTGTATTTAAGAAAGACTTTGCTTGTTGTCAATTTCACCTGAGCGAAGTGGTCCACATCACTATAAAGTAATCACCTGTATCGACCTGACTTGTTATACCAGAAGACCGTATACTTCGCATCAATGCTGCATCTGCTCTGTGTTTGTTGTGATTGGATAAAACGCACAAATGTTTTAACCCTTTACCCAACAGAAGGGCCCTGTGCCAATGCATTCTCTTATATATGCGAGTCGACCATAGGTCGCCTCGCATATATAAGAGAATGCATTGGCTTAACACATTAAAAATTATAAAATTGTTAAAGAATGTAAGAAAAAATGGTAAAAAGTGTTAAAAAAAGATTTTTTTTAGGCCAATGCATTCTCTTATATATGCGAGGCGACCTATGGTCGACTCGCATATATAAGAGAATGCATTGGCACAGGGCATAACTATAACCATCACAATGTGGTCAATGAGCCGGTTCCAATGATATCCATATTTGTATGGTTCTATTGAGACAGACCGAAGATATTTTAGGCTGTTGAAGCTTTATTTGGCCGGTTTTGGTCGGTTTGTTGGATAAAGGGTTAATGCATTAATCACTATCATTGGTTCCCATTATATAAGTTAATAGTAAGTGTCTATCAAATTATCAAATATATAAATGGCGGAACTGCCCAGGCTGGTAACCGCGATTCACCGGACACAGTACGTTGTAATACATAATATATTGATTAACCTGGACAATACATTTACTATACAATGCAGTGTGTGAGCGTGACAAGTCACTCACTAATGCTTGGTTATTTATATGTGGTGTGGAGTAGTGTCTTTAAATAGCATACCACTGTTCACACTGTCTTGCCTTTCCTCCATGGCTAATGCTGTCGATAGTTGTATAATAATTCAGACAACACCAAATTACCACAAATAATATGTGCCGTTTTGATAATGAACGATCGAAACGAACAACACACACTTTTGGGGTGAAACTTTTGGGGTTTCAAATATCTGTCATATGGCGGATTGGAGAATGAAATTTCAAAATAAAGTTGCTCATTTGCTTACATTGAATACACTACTCCAACATTTCCAATGTAGCAAACAGAGTAAATACTAGCCGATGTTGCAAATACCAATGACTCTTCCATTCAAACTAATCAATCGAGCCAATGACCAGGAACTGTTGAGTAGTTTACTGCATTCATTATATTTATTTCAAAAAGTATGGTGGCCATAATGGTTGCCATCTCAAATTAGCTTCAGTTTACTCAACATGTGGGCTAGCTCTCATAAAGCATATGTGGATGAATTTGAACGATAAATGTATTTTTCTCTAGGTTATAAGTGCATGGGTTTAAAAAGATTAGAGCAATAAAACCTCCAAATTGTGAATTAGAGATCACACCTAGATACATACTGACTGTGTGGAAACATATTTAGGCATGTAATATATGTGACTGTGTAGTTGGTAATAAAACCACACCATAACACTATGGAGTTGACAGGAAGTGTAGTATTGTTTCCTCGTGAACAAGTATCTTATATTCGGCAGCATTAAGAAGTTGGTGGTTTTGGTAATTTTTTGGCAATTTGTAGTCGCTCATTTTATTTTATTTTCGGGGACTAAGTGCTTCCTGATGGACAATCCCATCCTATAATGCTATAGAAAATAATAGAAATGATATATGCATGTGATTACCACGTACATGTACATGTATATATATTTCAATTAGGGCCCAAAAGTTCAGAAAATAGGGTTGGCCCTTAAAATACGACTTTGGCCCCTTTTTTATAATAATATGGACAGGGACAATGAATTACTCGCCAAGTACTTCAGAATCACTACCAAACATAAACAGATACCATATTCTGTAAATATAGCCTAATGGCGAGACAGCTGATAATAATTCAAAGGCAATATTCAGAAGTGGGAGATAGTTTTGTTTAGATCATGTGTACATTATACATTGGACCAACTATGCTATATACTTTGGGATTTCCCCGTCAACGATGGTATCCAAGCGGCGTAACTCTAAATTTATCGTAGTTCATCGCGCTGTTATCACAGGTAAACGATTGCTTTTATTACGGTATTACCTTCTATCTCACTATATCAGGCCCTCTTTAACAATCGGCCTGCAATTTCGTATTCCAAGACGTGCAACCGGATATGGTAAACATTTGTGCCCAATCTGAAATTTGGGTCGAATATTTTTAAACGCGACAGAGTTACATGCAGACAAACAGACAGACACAAACACGCAACGGTCAGATGCTCGTACCCCGTATATTATAACCATGGGCATATTTGCCAGATATAACCGTACACAAAAAAAACCGCCGTTCTTTTGACCGTGTATTTCTCAATGATTATGCCTTTGGTTGGCCGTAACCTGGTGCACGGTGTTATTGTTTTGAATGGTAATCATGTTCGACTTTCGTGTTGTTAGATTGGTAATGATTAGCGGTTTCTATGTCTTGTCGGGTCAGGTTTATGTTTGAACCTTGTCTGAAATATACGCTATTTTTACACTAAAATTTGTGCAACAGGAGCACGAGAAATTCGCACGTCGGGTTGGTTTAAGGGTTTTTAGAAACAGAATATTTTTTTGATATAGAGAGGCCAACAGAAAGAAACCATATGTATATATAATACATGCAACTACATGTACATCCTATTTGGGTTGATTGTGGTGTCTCTCTCCTGAACTGTATGTATATCCATGTATATTCTTCCTGAATATCTCGCCTTAGTCGCTTTCATTGTTTAGTAATATTTCTTCGTGACAGGAACACCTGCATACTTAACACATTGCCCTTATTGAAAATTATTTATAACTGTACATTCTTATCAGCATCGGCCTATCACTGAAGTCTGTAACATAATTTATACTTCATTCGTTCATATTCGTAAATCCAATCGTGATATTTTGTACTAGTAAGTGTTATATCGTATTAGGAGCAGCAGGAAGACGACCAACTATGGTCATGCTGCTCCTTACAATAACTGTTATATGTCATTTGTCAAATTGTATTTTTTTATTGTACAAATAAAATCTAATCTAAAATTATTCATGTTGTGTTGTGGTTATGAGAGCTCATGCATTTTTGTACATGTAATTGGCCCCCTAATTTCTGCTCTCTGTGATCTTATTTAAAATATCTATATATTTTCCAACAGGGGTGTCGCCAGGATATCCCCGACGCAGGGGCTATACGATTCCCCGACGTGGGGCTATAGCTACCGGGCTTATACCGTTGCAGTTCTCCCCGACGGGGGAAGGGGGCTAACCCTCCCTGATAGGGGGTTGTATCCATTGAACCCTCCCCTGATTCCACCCCTGTTTTCCAACAAAATATAATGTCGACGATTTCTCGTCTACAGTTAACCCAAAAACCGCGCACTTGGCGTGGGGTGCCAAACAGGGACGTTGCGACAGGGGTTGTTATCCGGCGGTCTTACCACCCCCCAACTTTATTCAAACCTGATGCAACATTAGTTGAAAATTTCAAATCGGGGTATGAATTTGCCTGGCGTTAGACCACTATGTTATGATTTTTTAACTTTCACGCTCAAAATTCTCATACTGGGCCGAACCACCCTTTTCGTCCCCCTGCATGGCCAGTAGACACGAGACTACTGATCAATTTAGAGTAGGCTACCATCTAGTAGTATGCGAGGGAACAATTGGGAAAAATCAAAGCCCCATTGAATTACGCAAACTTGTGAGTTTCGTGCTGTGGTTTAACCCTTTGAGTGCCAGGTCCGATTTTTGTATCAACCCATATACCCTGTGCCAATGCATTCTCTTATATATGCGAGTCGACCATAGGTCGCCTCGCATATATAAGAGAATGCATTGGCTTAACAAATTTTTTTTTTTTTTTTTTTTGGACAATTATTTACAGTTTTAATATATTTTATTATATTCTTTAACAGACTTATTGTGTAGGTTTAGGGCCGATAATATCGGCCCCTGGCACTCAAAGGGTTAGGCGGGTGCAGTTGAAAATTCCAAGGTACATAACACCCCAAGCAGACCCTCTAGTCACGTCTCTAGTGCCAAATATTCCAGACTAAACCAGGTTGCATGGCTCTCGCGACTTGCTTTCGGCATAATTTTTCAATCCGAGAATACACGAGAATACACGAGAATACACTGCACCGGCGGCATAATGTTTCTATCCGAGAATACACTGCACCGGCGGCATAATGTTTCTATCCGAGAATACACTGCACCGGCGGTATTATGGAGCATTACTTTAAATGAAAACGCGGTGAACACACGGTAACGTCGTGCAGCCAAATAAGGCCAAACTTGTGTCGTTGAAATGATACGCACGACCGATCGTCAAAAACAAAAACGAAACATAATACAAATGCACAGGACAAATAGTTAGGGAGCCCGCATATGTTCTATTTACACCTTTGCGTACAAAAGGTTTGACCCCCTAAAGTTGGTACCAATAATGGAACATTCTGAAAAACCGATTTCTTAAGTTGCGCATTCCTGGGGTTTAGGGGCCGCTGAACCCCAAAAAGTGCCAAAAATCACTTCTATTTACACTTCCGCGTACATCGATGAATTTTGGTTTGATGATACTCCTAAGTGTACTGATTAAGAAAACACAACTTAAGAAAGGGGTTTTCCTGGGGTTTTCAGATAAGAAAGGGGGTCCCATGCTGAACCCCAAAACGTGATTTTACACTTTTTTTTACACTTTCGCGTACATCCATAATTTTTTGTCTCAAAGTACTTTGATATATACTAATTATAAAAACACAACTTAAGAAGCAACTTTTCCTGGGGTTTTACGATAACAAGGGGGTCATCGGGTCACCCCTCAAAACGTAAAAAAATACTTTTATTTACATGATTGCATTCGTCCAACGTGTGTGTATGTGCGTACACCCCTGGAACGTTGCACTATTACAACCAATACATCCCTAAATCGATACGAGCAACTTAAGAAATATATATTCATGTAGTTTTCTGATAAGAACGAGACTTGTTACCCCCCCCCCCCCCCACAACCCGATCCATTTTCTAGAACTATAAGTGAGCCAGTTTTATGAAAATTATAGCGGGAAAATCTAGTAAAATGTATACAAATGTATATATTTTCGTGAAGCTAAGACATAATGACACTTTTTTGGGCCAAAATTGAAACTCACCATCCAAGATGGCCGCCAAAATGGCCGCCGGAAGTTGAAAATATGACATTTTTTCACAAATATCTTCTAGATCAATTCATGCTGTTTGGAACTGGTTGAGTAATGCAACTTTATTTTGTGTTTTGTATATTAACTGATCATTGGAGCAATTAAAGGTCCTAACCCCTTCCGATCCCTCAAAAATTCGATTTTACAGAACGCAGTACAAAATTTTACAAAAAATCACAATTGGGATTCTAGTCACATTTCAACAAGAAATGAAAAGAACATTGTAATGTAAGTGAGGCATATCATTACCTATGAATATTTCAAATCTCTGGAACCATAAATCTTACCTTGGCTCAAAATGGCTGCGAAAATGGCGCCAAAATATGGAAAATGGTAAATATTGCCCCTGGGTGTCCTGCAATCGCTTACAAGTTGTGGTTGATGTACACAATTGGCTAATCCGTTTTCAATACATTGCATACTAACATGTCTGATGCACCATGGATCATGTTTACTATTGACACCACTGACATCACCAGAAATATTGGATTTTTCTCTCACAAACTTAACATAAATATCGGCAAAATTTAACTTTTCAGGGTTCGACCATTTGTTCAAGTAAAATGTAACTATCTTTGGATTGAAATGTGTTTATTGTTTTGGTCTATCTTAATATGTGTCACACTACGGTGTTTATAGAATAAATTGCTCAAGATGGCTTCCAAAATGGCAACCAAATTTGTAAAAAGTTAAAAGTTAACATATCCCGAACATTATTCTCTGCGTTATCCGAAAAAGGTGGCAAATTGTGACTCACTTGGTTATTGTACGTGTTAGTTACAATGTAATTAACTGACAACTACGTTCTATTATGTTTGTCCCAGTTCCGTATGGGGCATGACAAATTCATTTTAAAGTTGCAGTATGGAATTTTGCGGAGAACCTCTTTTGTGATTCTGGCCATATTATTGAAAGGAAATGGGCAGAACTTTGAGACGGAACTGAGATGAACCATGATATGTGGGTATTCTGGCCCATTATGATAAAATATTATCAACTGGATACCGGATGGAAGCCAAGATGGCAGGCAGGGAGTGACTCTATGATTATAGATGAGGATAATAGGTACTAGATAATACAGGGAGTTATTGTATGGTCATGAATAATGTGTGGGTATATAGGGAGTGCCCTGTTGGCAACGATGGGGCGTATATTTATATATGTTGTGGATGTGTTATCATTGGTGGTGTATGGGGAGTAGATTTATTATCATGGAAGGCGTGTATGAGTATGGCAAGTATGGAACTTATGAGTGGTCGTATGTGCGGATATTGGTATATCTGGAAGGGCTCACCATTGGTGATGTGCATATGTATACCTGGATTGACTCTATGGTCATGGGTATGTCGAATAGGTATACATGTAGTGGATGTATGGTCCATGGTGAGGTGAATATGTATACAATGAGTGACTGTATGATCGTGAATGTAGTGAATATGTATACATAGAGGGACTATATGGGCATGTGTCGGGTGTAGGTGTATACCTGGTGTTCGTGCATGGTGACTCGTGGTTGTATCGTCATTTGTGGTATGTACGGGTATAACTAAGTATGGCTGTATGATCAGGTGTACTAGTACATGTACGTGTATAAAGTGGGTGACTATGTTGTCATTTGTGTGGTGCTTATGTACATATGGAGTGACTGGGGTAATGGGTGGGTTGTACATGTGTACGTTGTGTGGCTATCGCTTTCCACAATAACTCAAGGATATGTTAATCAATAGAGAGGTCATGTCATATCGTGGAAAGCGATAGCCACCCATTATCACACAGTCATTACATATATACATAAACACCACAGACATAACAATATAGTGACCCACTGTATACATGTACACCTGACCCATGACCACGGATGACCATACAGCCACGCGTCACAGTGCAGGCACACCGGGTATACTCCTAAACATGACCCATAACCATATAGTCACTCCTTGTATACCCATTCATCTCACCATTGGCCATAAGGTTATCTATCCCCTGCACACCACAACAATGAACATAAAGTCACTCCGGTATACATATGCACATCACCAATGGCCATATAGCCACTCGCTTCATACACATACCTCACCCATGTTACCTTGTATACTCTTTCACCTGACCTATGGTCATATAGTCACCCCGTGTGTACCTATTCAAAACATTCATACATTATCATGGTCAATTCTTGTATACATATTCACCTCAACATTGGCCATGTCAATCCCTGTATCCCTATTTGTCACACCATAGCCGAATAGCCACTCAAGATATACTAATACACCCAGGTGTCAGTATAGTCACTCCATGTATGCATATGCACCTCATCCATGGCCATATTGCAACTCGTTATATACACATATACCTCGCCCATGACAATAAAGCAACACGTGTGTGTACTGGTATAACCTACACATGACGATACCGACACGAGTCATTAAACAGGAACATCAGGTACATGTATACCCATACGCCTGTCACCCCCTGTATACATGTTCATTACATTTATGATCATACAGTCACTACTTGTATACCTACATGTACTCATATCACCATTAACCATACAGTCACTACCTGTATACCTATTCGACACACAGCCATATGACCACTCGATATACATATGCAGCCCAACCTAGACCATAGATTCACTCCAGGTATACACGTAAACCTCACTAATGGCCATTCCGCCCTTCCAGATATACAAAAAAACCGCAAATACGACCACTCAAACAATCCATACTTGAATATACAACGCACACATGACAATTCAGCAATTCACTGTATAATCATACACGCCATCCATGATAATACAGCTAAGCCCTATACACTCACCAAAGATAACAAATACACGAGATATATAATATACATCCCACCCGTTACCACAAGGAGACTCCCTATGTACCCACACGCTCGATAATGTCCACCCAGCTTACTCCAGGTATTCATATTCAATCATGACCGTACAGTCATCCCATCTATACCTATACACATTACCCGTAACCATAAAATCACTACCATGATCATACAGACAACACACGTTCATCCCACCCATGACCTTACAGTCACTCCATATATATACATAACCAACACATAGATGACCATGTAGTTATATCCATACACCACACCAATGACCACACAGGCACACCGGGTTCACCCGTACTGGATATACACAATCATACACCATACAGTCACTACATGCATACTGATTCACACCACACCTGACCATGACCTCTCCCTGTATACCTAGATGCATCTTACCATGGACAACCCACTCATAGCCATATAGTCACTCATTGTATACCTACTCACATCAGTCATGACATGCAATAACTCCCTGTATACCTATTCACCTCACATGTGATCACAGAGTAACTCCCTGGCTACGATCTTGGCATCCACACTGTATCCTGTTGACATTTTTTTATCATAATGGACCAGAATAGCCAAAGATTATGGTCCATCTCAGTTCTGTCTCAAAGTTCTGCCCATTTCCTTTCAATAAATATACCCAAAATCACAAAAGAGGTTCTCGGCAAAATTACATACTTTAAAATGAATTTGTCATGCCCCATACGGAACTGGGACAACTGGGAATAGAACATGTAGTTGTCAGTTAATTAACTAACACGTATAATAACCAAGAGAGTCACAATTTGCTACCTTTTCGGATAATGCAGAGAATGTTCGGGTTATATGTAAAACATTAGCATTTTACAAATTTGGTTGCCATTTTGGAAGCCATTTTGAGCAATTTGGTCTACAAACACCGTAGTGTGACACATTTAAGATAGACCAAAACAATAAACACCTTTCAGTCCAAAGATAGTTATATTTTACCTGAAAAAATGGTCCAAACCTGAAAACTGAATTTTTGCCAATATTATTGTCAAGTTTGTGAGAGAAAAGTCCAATATTTTTTGACGATGTCAGTGGTGAAAATAGTAACAATTAACCATGGTGCATCAGACATGTTAGTATTCAATGCATAGAATGCAGAATAGCCAATTTTATACATCAACACAACTTGTAGCGATTGCAGGACACACTGGTGTAATATTTACCATTTTCCATATTTCGGCCATATTGGCAGCCATTTTGAGCCAAAGTAAGAATTTTGGTTCCAGTGATTTGGAATATTCATAGGTAATGATATGCCTCACTTATATTACAAAGTTCTGTTCATTTCTTGTTGAAATATGACTAGAATCCCAATTGTGATTTTTTTGTGAAATGTTTTACCGCATTCTGTAGAATCGAATGCAAGTCTTTGAAGATGTGGGTTTGTTTGAAAATACAGTGTGAAAAATAAAACTTTAAATTATTTGTTTTCATCCGATAGGCAACGTTGCTCCTTTTTTGTTTGAAAATCCAAGTTTTTATGACCACATACATGTATGTATTATCAGAATCATGAAAATGATGAAATACTATATATGTCAACAATACAACAAGGAAGTTTATATTCCATGAGTCTGTGTCTACGTTTTTGTGGAATCCCGTACATGGATACCAACAATGTAACATAACTCAAAATTCTCACCTCCGATGTTCGGGGATAGTACCTGTGGTGTTATTTCGCATCAGCGGACACACAAACTCGGCAGTGGTATTTATTTCCTTACATCGCCTCTGTGTGGTCTAATATTCCTGGACTAATTGGAAAATGAGAATAATTGAGATATTAATATGTTGGTTTTATTTATTTTTATTCGCAAACAAAAATTTCAAATGAATATACCAGTATGATATTTGCATTCACCAGTGATCTTTTGAATATACCGGTATGATATTTGCATTCACCAGTGATCTTTTGAATATACCGGTATGATATTTGCATTCACCAGTGATCGTTTGAATATACCGGTATGATATTTGCATTCACCAGTGATCTTTTGAATATACCGGTATGATATTTGCATTCACCAGTGATCGTTTGAATATACCGGTATGATATTTGCATTCACCAGTGATCTTTTGAATATACCGGTATGATATTTGCATTCACCAGTGATCGTTTGAATATACCGGTATGATATTTGCATTCACCAGTGATCTTTTGAATATACCGGTATGATATTTGCATTCACCAGTGATCGTTTGAATATACCGGTATGATATTTGCATTCACCAGTGATCTTTTGGAATGATCGCTAATTTGTACGTCAAGACCTGCCTGGGTTTTTTCCAACATGTTTTTCACTCTTCATCTTTTGAATATACCGGTATGATATTTGCATTCACCAGTGATCTTTTGAATATACCGGTATGATATTTGCATTCACCAGTGATCTTTTGAATATACCGGTATGATATTTGCATTCACCAGTGATCGTTTGAATATACCGGTATGATATTTGCATTCACCAGTGATCTTTTGAATATACCGGTATGATATTTGCATTCACCAGTGATCGTTTGAATATACCGGTATGATATTTGCATTCACCAGTGATCTTTTGAATACTTCCGCAACGAGTTCGATAAAAGATTCGAGATTATGATGCAAGTTGTGTTCTGTATTTATTCTACACCGTTCAGTCAGATAAGTTCAATCCACGAATGTCACCTTCATTGTTATTATAGCTACCTTTATTGTGATTTAAGTCTGACAAATAACCAGTAATTATGGGGGGAATGATCGACGTAATGTACGTCGTCTTTATTGGCGACAACGTCAACAAGAATAGTTCCTGCTTGTATTCCACTAGAGGTATACACTAATATTTATTATACGCCCAACAGTGAATTATAGAAAAAAACGCGTTTAGATAAATATCGATATCACCCAGAATGGGATATAGAAGGATATACTTTCACACTAGCTTGCGCGTGCGACCGATTCACTTGCGAGTACCAATACTGTTTCCGGTTTGTACTATTGAAGAAGGTCAAACTGAAAGAACCCATTGTAATATTCTAAATTATATTATATTCACTGATAAAGTTATAATTAAAATCTATTTTATGTTGAAATTAGACATATTTATGGCGGAAATAAAGGGAAGAATACGGGAACTATATTTTTATATTCTGCGGATGGTGAAGTAGCATTGTGAGAACAGGCATCGATCAGCTGGTGGCTTCAAAAATTATGCATCGATTGAAGACGATTGTGATATCATTTAACGTCGTAAGTGGTGAATTTCTTTGGAATTGCGTATAATAAAAAGAATATCTAGTGTTTTTTTCAGTGGATACCGAAAAATACGTCATTCGTGACCGCGACAAATGTTTATTTTCGCTCGCGGCAAGCCGCTCGCGAAAATAAACATTTGTCTCGCTCACTCATGACATATTTTTCGGTATCCACTCAAAAACACTAGATATCCTCTATGTATTCAATGACTGGGATTCCGTTGAATACATGTGACTCGCGTCAATGGGTGTGGAATAAATAATGGATACTAACTTATTTGTTTTATTCCATGAAATAAGTCCATAACATGTCTTTATTTAGTCGCATATAATAAATTACCTTCCCAAAGTTCCATCGCATTCCGATTACCACATCTGAAGATTCATAGAAAATATCAGATGAAAACTTACGTTTTCAAGATGTTGACTTCCACAAATATCAGAAGAGTTTGTCTCTGTATAACTTTCTATTGCAATCAACTAATTTTCTCATAACCGGTTAAGGCGTACACATCTTGGCACATGTTATCAATATTCATCATGTCTTCTCGCTTCATTTGACTCTTCCACCTAGTGGCCGTCAGATATGAGTTACTCCTGATTGTTTCAAATTGACCAGAAACTCTGCCAGATAAAGAACTATACCTGTACCACGCTTTCACGTGTTCCGGCATTTGGCGACCTAATTTCCGATACGTCAGATCCCCCGTCACAACAGGATCTTTTGCCATATCTTCGTACTTTACCGTGAAAACCCTGCTCCCTAAATAGTTTTGCAAAATGTGCATGGTTTGTAAATTTCTGTACATTTCGGTACATATGGTATCATATATTCCATCTGGTTCGTTCCTTATTTTTCTGATTGCCTGTGTTCTTCCTCTAGGATCCCTTATCTGGTGAACAATTGTCAGACCGGGAACTAGATTAAATGCTGCCACGAGAGCCAATAGACTCGGCATTTCGACAATTTTGATTGAACGCACTTCTGCCGTTTCGCATTCTTCGTTCATATAGTTGTAGCACTTGGCAATGGTCGCGTTTGTTTTATGCAAGCACGCGTTGTATGGGGAGATTGGGGCGTTAGCTAACAATGGTTTGTGAACATTCGAAACATCTTCCAAAGTCATATCGCAGTTCATAAATGCTGCAATCTTCCTGGCTTGTGAACTATCTGTTTCGTCCAGCTCACAAATTTCTCTGAAAGTTCAAAGACAGTGGTTGAATACTAATTGTGTTGCAATAACTCTCGTTGGCAGCACTCCTAAAAAAACAAACACTAACAATAATACTGTATAATAAAAACACAAATAATACCAGACTTGTTTTGAGAGATATTTAAATATTGTTTCCCATTCAACTGCACAAGGACAAAAATAAGAACAAACAAAACCGCACACATGAGAACCATTGTGTTACATACATTTAACTTAACAGCATTTTAAACCAGCCTGCATGTTCTCGTGAAAATAAGCATTTTGAATGTCACGTCTTAGGCCCAATTAGAGCTTATTTGAGGAAAAATACGCTCTCGTAAAATAATCTGTTCAAAATAAGCCCGTATAGAGCTTATTTCAGTACGAAAGAATCTCTTATTGGCAGTAATTAATCTACTATTTTCATCGACACGACTTACCAGATGAATGTATTTTTTATAATATGTCTTCACTGCGACCCGCGCCATTCAACGGAATGATGGGTATAAGTTCTATGAGCTTATTTCAGAATCAAATAAGTCCAATATGAACCTATGTGAACCTATGTGAATATTTATGTCCTATATTATCCAACTAACATCCAAAAACTACGATAAGGCGGGACGCATTTGCAAAAATCTAATCCCAAATTCGAAAACCTGATCGATTAAAACAATTGTGTACTTGGCATAAAACATGTGTACTATATACATTGTATTTCAATAACTGTAGCGCATATATACCTCTATAAATTTAGTTGTGTATAAATTCTATACGTATAGAGGATCTCTAATGAGTCGTAGTTCTATACGAAATTTATTAACCGAGTGCACTAAATTCGATTCGAGCCGAGATTTGACGAGGATTGAATCGAATTTAGTGGACGAGATTAATAAATTTAGTATAGAGTTGCGACGAATTTGAGATCCATTTTATCACATAATCACACTCTAGCAAGGAAAAGCTCGGCTCGAATCGAATTTAGTGCACTCGGTTAATACATTTCGTATAGAACTACGACTCATTAGATATCCTCTATGTATAGAATTTATACGCAACTAAATGTATAGAGGTATATATGCGCTACAGTTATTGAAATACAATGAAACATTTAAGAAAACTTTCCCGGCACGCGAAAGATGCAGCCGCACATTTATACAACACATGTTTCCACCACCGGCCTACATAGAACAGGCGACAAGTCCTGATGTTCACTCTTGACCTGTATACAGCAGTACTCGGATATCATTAGGCCCACATTCCCTGACACTTCACAGCTTTCTACTACTCTGATCTCCAAACGGCTGGAATTAAAACAAATTAATATTGATTTCCTTATCACAACCAAAGAAGAAGTAACGACACCTTCAAAACAAAAATATAGTTCCATTTTAAATGTGTCTTTTCATGTTGACAACATTGTTCAACCACCATTATCACCCATGTTTGTCTCAAAGTCAAAACGAAATAACTCAACACAAGTCGAATATCATAAGTATATTCTAATTAACATAATAATAAAGTTCCGGCATTGACATCGAAATCATTGCGCTGAACTATGACGTCACTGCGAGTGGCGATAATACATGTATGTCTTACTAAAAGATATGAGGCCAGGTTTTGCGGATAATTATGTCATAAATGTATATACTCACGAGTTCCATGGTATATTGGTGTGCTGTGGTTCAGATGGTTTTGGATTATCGTACAGCGGCTCGAACAGATAGAAGCCATTCGGGTGGCGAGAAAACAAATCAGATCCAAAAGTTGAACCACCTCTGAAGTATCCAATGAACACGACTGGTAAAGGTGATGAAGAATCATATCCACCTATATAAAAAATAACACAACTTCTTGTTTTATTGTTCATTGTTGTATATGTAGCCAATAAGTGGTAAGTGAGTGTCCATGTGACACATCATGTAGAGTTAGCGAAATAACACATAGCATCCCGGGATGACAGTAAACCATCATAATGAAATGCTGGCTGGCGGCTCGAAAGCTTTTAGGATAAATAAAAATGGCCTGAAACCAATTAGCCATATAACATTTTGTCACAAAGTGAGGTTGGCACCAAATGTTTGGATGCCAAGAAAAAGAAGAGGGAGTCTGCAAAGCATATGGATTAACCCTTTACCCAACAGAACGGCCCTGTGCCAATGCATTCTCTTATATATGCGAGTCGACCATAGGTCGCCTCGCATATATAAGAGAATGCATTGGCTTAACACATTAAAAATTGTTAAAGAATGTAAGAAAAAATGGTAAAAAGTGTTTTTTTTAGGCCAATGCATTCTCTCATATATGCGAGGCGACCTATGGTCGACTCGCATATATAAGAGAATGCATTGGCACAGGGCATAACTGTAACTATCACAATGTGGTCAAGGAGCCGGTTCCAATGATATCCATATTTGTATGGTTCTATTGAGACAGACCGAAGATATTGTAGGCTGTTGAAGCTTTATTTGGCCGGTTTTGGCCGGTTTGTTGGCTAAAGGGATAAAGGGGGATGAAGGAACAGTGACCAAATTTTGTGCTGATACCTTATTCCTCGTTCACTTGACATGAATTTAGAGTGGAGAGCAGTGGCCCGGAGTGGTTCAACACAATTTGGAGAAAACAATTCGAACGTACGTACCAAAAATGTTCAATTCGTAAAATCCAAAAGTTGAAATTTATAGTTTATAAATGATATCCTCAGAGAAGGAAAAAAGAAAAAGCCAATAAGATCTTCATCAGTTGCAAGTTGCTAACCCATACCATATTATACTAAGCGTACGGACACCAACGTTTCGACCTTTACTTGCAACAAAAAGGATGAACCACCTTTGAAGTACCCAATGAACACGACTGGTCATGTTGATGAAGATTCATATCATGCACCTGCACCTGTCTTGTTATATTGTTCATTACCAATGTCATTAAATATATTATTCACATTTGTAAAGCGTCCATTTCACGAAATTGTGTTCATAGGCGCTTCACAATAAACATGGGTGTTCAATTAAAAGTTATATATGCACAATAAAACAGTTATTCGATGACATAAAATTAGCATAGCTTCGTCTTCCGAGAACAATCGAATATCCTCGTGCTCTTCAATCCGAGATGAATTTTCTTCTCGACATGACACGAACTAACCATACAAATCATCGCCAAACTCAGAGAGCTTAAATCAGGTTTAAATTCGGAAGTTTAAAATGTATACGATGAATCCAGCCAATATGTTTTTATCAAAACAACTCACAAGTCGGCGTTTGTTAGGTCAGTTATTCACAAGGTTGTTTTGCAACATTGCGGTAAGCAGAGTATTTTAACGGACCACTTCTGTTGCAAACACACAATCATCGTTTGACCTTGCTGTAAAGATATTAACTATTCACGGCCAGATTTAACACTAAATAAATCATAATTATCTAAGGCAAGTGTCCGATTACCAGGCAATAGAACATAACAAGATAAATGAAAACAACTGGCAATCATTGGTATAACATAACATAGGCTACACAGTCATTCATGAATAATAGGCCAAAAACCATCACAAAGGTGCATAATAGAGAACTCTCTTTATTATCGACCACTGTTTTTGGGCGACCGAATCATGGTCGCTATTTATAAAATGATATCATCTATTTTTTTTAAGCTGACAAAAATGAGAAAATGATAAAAGTTCATCTTTTGAAAGGCGATAGTTGGCAAATGGTTCATGTCAAATTATTTGCTGGTATAAAACACATACACATTGTGGTAATTAAACCAAGTCTTTTCGGTCCACAACAGTCAGCAGTTTCGGATACCGGTTGGATTGATGCTGTTTTGGACCCAGTCCCTTCCCGTTACTCTTCTGTAATATACTTTCATTGAAAAGACACACCATGCACATTTACACGTGAGCTCGCCCATTCGCATCTACCCATGAATGTGATGATTAAATATCTGGTATATCCGTGATTAATCTGTCTTCAAAATGATATATCATTTACCGTGATAGTAAAAAGGTAAAGTTGTGATACGATGCATAATATAGTGTTTACATACATTTTCTGATAGCGCGACAAATCGAAATTCTCTGGAAAACAAGGCTTTGTTTATATATACATTTAGTTGCGTTGACATTCAACGGACCTCTGTTATACCATCATGAGTGGGAAAGGCTGTCCTCTATGTTCATATACGCAATGTGTTCGTTTTACATAATTCAAAGATATACAGGCGAGATAATTCCCGCCCACGATTCTGGGCGTAAAGTATGTTATAGAAGAGTAACGGGACGGAACTTCGTGGGTCCAAAACAGCACCAACACAAACGATATCACAAGCTGTTGTGGACCAAGGAGACTTGGATCAAAATATGTGGTTTTATTGCATCAATCGGACAGGGGGTCATTAAAACCCATAAATACAACAGTAATACAAATATATCATCTGCGTTGTTTCATAACTGCTTAACTTACGGCGTGCTATTCTCCGAATTTCTAAATCCAGTAGTTTGATGTTGATTGTGGTATTTCTTTCTGGTTGGAATTTGCGAAGAAACTCTTCCAGCTGTCGGGCAGTATCAGAGGGGTCTCCAGTCGTCCCCGAATTCCAGGGAATCTTAACTGAAACACCAAAGTGGAGATATATGAGTATGAATGGAGGCAGATGCGTATTTATATTTACGAACTAGTCTCGCCAATCAGTGTAATATCACTAGTATTTTTAGGCAGATATGTCAAATACCACAATAGCATAGCAAAGCGAACCCGTCTGGCAGAAACTATGTTTATCTGTCTAATATGAATCATACGTGACACGTAGTGGAGCAACCACACACGCTGTTGTCGTCATGGATAGTGCAATCTTGTCTGGATTCTGGCCCACACAGCCAACATGACGTAAATGACGTCATGAACCGTGCCATGACGTCTTCTCTGGTTTTCATTAAGCTAACGAATTACATTGGTCTAAAGGAAACTAATTAGCCTAAATCACATGGGAATACGTCGGAAGTTGTACGTGAAGTTGACAATTTTATTTTCATCTCGTTGGTCTACTTCCGATTCCGCACTTTTACAATCTCCAGACAGGAAGTCACGTGTATTTCTAACTAGTTATGAATAGGCGTGTGCTACGTATCACTTAGCATCACACCAACAAAATGACATCACCGCGTCATTATATTGATTCATACGGATTAATACTATTTCGGAAAGCCGCGCATGACAAAAGGGCAAATTGGGGGACTATATTTTCCGTCGCCAGCCCCAGAGGCCAATACTGTCACACACGGTTGTGAGCGTCTCAGCCAACGCTGTAAAAGTTTGCATGTTGCAGCTTCTTTTAAGTATCTTGATTTGTTAAAAAGGCATAAAGCTCTAGTGTTTTTCATGTGATATACAAAATCTTCATCTTCAACTGTTGGGATATAATATTTTATGACAATTCACAACCTCTATATATGTCCACCAATTTACTAAGGCGTGTCCAAATGAAATTAAAACATTATTGTGATTTCTGTTTCATAAGAACGAAGTGACAACATTCTCTTGAATTCACCGTGTAATACAGTTTCGGGTTGTCGTAGATTCAAAACAATTTAATGCAACATTAGAAGCCAAAAGTATTATAACATTAGACAGTATTTCATTCAGAGGGGGCTATGCAAAAGTGTCGTATCTCCTTCGACATTATGATCCAGAAGCCTGACACGTGTATTTTCTTAATTAAATCTGACATTTTTTATTGAAGTGTTTTGTCAGATACAAATCATTCTGGTTTTATCTAGACAATTTTCAAATGAATATGGACAGTTCAGTTTCTCAGAATAATGCAGAATGAATTGTAACCTATAACAGTCTGATATAAATAAATGCCACATTTCTTCACATTATGTGTTGGTGCGGGCAGCGGTAAGTCCTGCGTAGGGGGGCTGAACTCTATATACATGGAGCTTGCTCTGATCGTTACGACTCCTTTGAGACCACTCTGACGCATACTATGCGTCGGCGCTACTCTGTGTTGTACTCTTCCATGATATTTTGTTAGGAAATACATGTTGCATGAAAATTCTTCTAAATATGCTGTATATTAAAGTTCACTAGGACGAAAATTTACATCAAGTATAACATAACTGCATCATAATGTTTAGTGAATATATAGAGGATCTACAACGAGTCACCAGTTTATAGCGGAATTTACATAACGAGTCCAATAAATTAGGTCTGGACCGAGCCTTTGGCGAGGTCCGGACCTAATTTACTGGACGAGTTTTGTAATTTCCGCTATAAACTTGGGACGAGTTGTAGATTCTATTGATTACATTATCCAAAACATCGACAAAACATATATACTTAAATCAACAACACGACGCGAAACTAACATCGCCGGGCTTCTATAAGGCATGCGATGAAGTTTCACGTAACTATTCGTTGTTTGCCGCGTAAAGAAATAGTCCCAGATAAATAGACTCTTTGGTGCATTTGATGGCGTATATTTAATGACATAATTTTTCAAACTCTTCATTCCTGATAGTTTGTTGGAAAAATATTGGAAGCCATATTATTTTCAGACGTAGCGTACGGAATGATAAGACGACAAACCGGAAGTCAAAGGTCACCTGGCACTATTTCCTGTTATTAAACGAACTTTTAATATCACAATTTATAGAATGGGTTTATTGAATGGAATAAGTGTAGGATCATGTAATAAATAGGTGTTTAGGCATGCATGTACCAAATACTCATTCTGATATTTAAATAGTTATGGATATCATTGAAATGATCTCTAATTTATGCATGTATAACCAAAAATATCGCGTTATTCCGCTGAGTTAGAAGAAAATCAACATCTGTCTGCTTGTATTTAAAATAATTTGGGTTGGCATAATGTTGTTAACTCAAACTGTACTTGACCACATGCAGTATCAATGCGTTGTTGTGGACATTGAGACGTGCTCTCGTGCACCTTCAACCTGAAATATGTGTATTTCATGTGCTTCGCATATGAATAATGGTGTATATATATGTTGTACATGTAAATATAATATTGACTATATTCAGTCAGAGTTTCCGCAATTTATATCTCATTAACATAACAATCTTATTTTCCCTATGGTTTCGTATATATAAACGCGGGAATCGTACTAGTTCACGATCAGTTTTAAATTCGCGCATCGATGGGAGTGCAAAATTATATCTGAGCGAATTTTAGTACGAGTAAAGTACATGTTTGATGTTGCACTGATGGGGAAATATCGATCTGTTTACTTTGATTTAATTAAATGCATGTAGAATATTATGGTAGTAAAATATTCTACACACAAGTCCGATTTCGCATGGAGTGTTAAATCCAAACACCGTATGCTAATGTATATATGACTCGAAAGCCAGTTCAGAGTT
Source organism: Siphonodentalium dalli (assembly GCA_032622095.1). Lineage (NCBI taxonomy): Eukaryota > Metazoa > Mollusca > Scaphopoda > Gadilida > Siphonodentaliidae > Siphonodentalium > Siphonodentalium dalli. Next base: position 132,609,345 of record CP136068.1, on the reverse strand, counting down.
ATACGAACAATAAACCCAGTTCACAATCGACGGTGCATTGCGTCTCCCGTGGAGAACCAACGAAGCATGGTATGAAAGAGAGAGCATTACATTTTAAATGTGTGTAAGAATCATCCCTGGTCAAGTGGTCCTGCTAATGTGATACGATGTTGGTACATGGCTCCTGCCGAATTGCTGTGATGCTGGCGAGCATCGAGCATCTTAAGAAAAATAGAATGGTTGTTTTTTTTCTAAAATTGTCATTTTCGCGGTGTTCTTAACAAGCCTTGAAATAGGGTGTCTGTCATTTGCAGAATGAGGTCCCAGAGGGTGAATTTGGTTATGCTAGCCCGCTATGCGGGGTAGCATCACTAAATTCACCCTCTGGGGACCGCATTCTGCAAATGACAGACACCCTATTTCAAGGCTTGGTTCTTACACTGCAAATAATGTGGGGAACCAGATAAGCTTAGTTGGGTCTACAAATTGTCATGTTGGCGGAACCAACAGAGTTGGTTCTTCACAGTCGAAGAACCAATTGGTTCTTTACCCATTTATTGAATAACCAAACAAAGAATAAATTGGTTCTCGGTTGACGAAGATCCAAATGGTTTGACGAGGAACCAAATAAGAAATATTTTTTACATCACTGAAGAACCAAATGAAGAACCAAAATCGTTACCAAGAACCAAAATTTTGGTTCTACAACTGTTTTACAATTACTACAATTACCAAACTGTCCCAGTGGCGGAACCAACTAAGCTATTTGGTTCTTCCCAAGAACCAGTTGGTTCCTCATAAATTTAAAGAACCAAATAATTTTCATCGATTGTCTTGGTTCTTGGTTGTTCGCGAAGGACCTAAAGTCACCTAATTATCCGGGGCAATTCCAAGAACCCCAATTTGGTTCTCCGCGAAGAACCCATCTGGTTCTTCGTGAAGAACCAGATGAGCTTCTCACGGAGAACCAAATCGGATCCTAACGAAGATAACCCATTTCCTTTTTCGTGAGGGACAAATGCAAATTAATGCATATCTGAGAAGTTCCCTACTCCAAAGCTAGCAAACAATTCCGAAACCAAACGAGTCAATCATGTTTATGGTACTGATGTGCAATGTCACAAACTTAGGGGTGTCGGAAACCGATCATTATGAATGTTTCCTAAGCCGAGGTGACTGTTCTAAGTAAGTAATTAAGTAAGTAATGCTTTATTCTCAGCCATTATAATACATGGTACATGAGAAAACATATATACACTATATACAAATTAGAACTTCCCGGGGTATACATAGACAGAATACAATGCAGTTATAATCAGTTACGGTCCAATATTGCATTAACATGTCCGGAATAGAACAATACATATCTCGATAGACTTATTTAAAGATTCTAAGCGAACCGGGGGAAAAAAGAAGAAGAAATTACATAAATATACATCATGGTTAGTATATATAGTACTGTTTTCTCATTTTCTTTTTGGAAACCAAGTTGTTGTAAATGATGATGTACCAATATTACGTACATGATTATTATCTGTAATTAAATTGACTCATATAATGTATACACACACTTATAAATACACACATATATACGTATACATACTCATGCATATACCTACACACACAAACATACATACATATGTATAAATATACATGCATACAAACATATACATACACATACACATACATATATACCGAACTCAGTGCTAACACACTGTCGTCGTCGTAGTTATCAACATTGTCATCATCATCATCATCGTCGTCGTCGCGTCGCAGTCACTGTCATCTTTATCGTCGTCGTAGTCATCATCATCATCTTTATCGTCGTAGTCATCATCATAATCGCTGTCGCCGTAGACATCATCGTTTTTATCGTCGGGTCATCATCATAATCGCTGTCGTCGTAATCATCATCATCGCTGTCGTCATTGTTGTAATCACCATTGTCGCTGTCGTCGTCGTGGTCATCACCATCATTGTTGTCGTCGTCATGGTCATCGTCATTGCTGTCGTCGTCAAAGTAATGAATAGATGACGTTGTTGACGATAACGACGAAAACGAGGACGGCTTTAATGCGTGCTGATGGTGAAGGTGACAGCGATGATGGTGACGACGACAACAACTATATATACGACAATTTCGACGGTGATCGTAATTCATACAGATGGCGTCGACGAACACGATAATGATGACGATTATAATGATGATGATGTCGACATCGATGAATATTATAATGATGACGATGTCGACATCGATGGCTATTATAATGATGACGATGTCGACATCGATGAATATAATAATGATGATGACCATGTTGCTACACGACGATGGTGATGATGGTAATAATTGGGATGATGCTGGCGACGATGATTATGATGACAACGGCGACGATGATTATGATGACTATGGTGATTATGACGACATCAACGACAGCGACAATGACGATAACGAACAGCGAGTATGATGACTACGACGACAACATTGATGATGCGATGATGATGACTACGCCGACAACTTCGATGATTATGATGATGACTACGACGACAAAGATGATAATGATGATGATGACTTAGACGACGACAGCGATGATGATGGTGACTTCGACGATGACAGCACTGATGATGATGACTACGACCTACGACGACGACAGCGTTGACGATGACTACGACGACAGAGATGATGTTGATGACTACGACGACGGCAGCGGTGATAACAACGGCTATTATGATAACAATGACGACAGCGATGATGATCATGATGAAGACGACAGCGATGATGGTAATGACTACGACAACGATGATGACAGTGACTACGACGAAGATTCAGATGGTGATTGTGATGATGATCATGATGATGACTACGATGACGACAACGATGATGACGACGGCGTTGACGATGACGATTGCGATGACGATGAAGATGCTTACGATGATTACGATGACGACGATGATAATGACGTCGAAACGACGACGATGATTGAAGTTTAGTTGTAAATAATCCGTCTGTCCGCTTTGGGTTCTTCAATTCTCAAGAACCAAAACAGCAGTAATTGTAGCTTTTACTGTCTATTGTGAAATAGTTTAACAATTTTTATCATTTTTTTTTATATATTCTTTAAAAATTATATAATTTTGTTTTATAAATTGTTCTTACATTCTTTAACAATTATAATATTTTTTAGAAATTTTTCTTTTATTCTTTATCAATGTTTATCTTTTTTTCTTCTTACATTCTTTGACAATTTGATCAATGTTTTTATCAGTATTTTTTATCATTTTTTTTATTTTTTCTTACATTGGTTAACAATTATAAAAATAATATAAAATTTGTTAGGCCAATGCTTTCTCTTATATATGGGAGGCGAAATATGGTCGACTCGCATATATAAGATAATGCATTGCACATTGTTTTCGCAAAAAATCAGGAAGCTCCCGCCTTGAACGGGTAAGAAAAATATAATTTTTGAAAGTAACAGATATCCAGGAACTGTTAGACTTGATTAACCCTTTGCATACCATACTCATATTTAACCCCTTTGATACTAAATTAATTATGCCAGTCAGTTAAAAACTGTACATAGGAATGTCTATTATTGATTTGGAGGGATGTTTTGTATATATAAAGTGATAAATTAAAGCAGATAACATATATTTACAAGTAGAGAAGGAGCACTAATTATTGAGGGAAATATTTAGACAATAAGTTCAACAAATGGTCGTCTGATTTACCTTTTGCATAATTAACTACTATACTGATAATAATTACGAAAAGGATATTACGTCACTAGAATTTGTGTTCTTTCTATCAGTTATCGTTTTTGTTCATATCCGTGGTTACGATTATGCGGCCTCTAGAAACCAAGCATCGGCAGGAACACGTGTGCATGAACTCGTCGAGTCTACCGCTGACTTTGACTTGTGAGCAACTTAATTAATTAAAAATTAATCACGGCAAACATAACATCATCACACTACTGTGAGTGGCAATCACTTTGAACAGCACTATTTTCTCACAAACCGACTCGTAGTTGTCAATTCTGCGAAAAGTCTTTTGGACCGTACGAAAAATGTAGGACTACTATAAACTACATGTACTCGTAATTCTTATTTGTGCTAGTTTATTATTCGAAACAGGCCTGAAAATATGATGTCTGTCATTTGCAGAATGAGGTACCCAGAGGTGCGTTTGGTGACGCTATCCCACATGGCGGACTAGCGTCACCAAATTCACCCTCTGGAGACCTAATTTTACTTAGGCCTCAGCTGCTGTGTGAGACCTATAGGATCAGATTGAAGTTTCCCAGTTGAAGCTGCATCAGTCACCTCGATTATACATTTTATCTTCTGCAAATTAGGGGATAGAGAACCCGAACAGAAGGGAAAAAGTAACTAAAACAATGTTAATTTGAGAATATAGACACTTCACATAAGATGAGCCAAAGCAGAATGAGGTCCACAAAGGGTGAATTTGGCAATGCTAGCCCGCTGTGCGGGATAGAATCACTAAATTCACCCTCTTGGGACCTCATTCTGCAAATGACAGACACCATAGTTTCAGGCTTGTGTGCGTATGTTGTCAAGTTACTATGAGCTTACCTCTACTAAAAAGAATAGTTATAAATACAGCCACACAGAATGGTGTCAAGTTACTGTGAGCTTACCTCTACTAAAAAGATTAGTTATAAATACAGCCGCACAGAAGTTACTATGAGCTTACCTCTACTAAAAATATAGTTATAAATACAGCCACACAGAAGTTACTATGAGCTTACCTCTACTAAAAAGAATAGTTATAAATACAGCCACACAGAAGCCGATAAATAACTTGCGAACATGAGCCATTTTGGATTCCGATGAATGAGCCGGCATATATGTTGACTGGGGCCCTTCAATTGTTTTGTATAGTATTCACTGTTTTGACACGTGCAATTATATTGTGCATGCATGGATGCTTATTATATATTTATAAAATGTTATCCGATCTCGGTGCTTCAATCATTTGCGAACCAGGTGTGAATTAGTAGATATATGACATACCGGGGGGGTCGAGCAATGTATATACGTGTATTTATCACCATAACCACTAATATATCATCGTCGTCAACATCATCACCATCATCATCATCAGCAGAATCATCCTCGTGCCACTAATCATTTGTTTGTTAACTTACTAATGCGTGTTTGTTACATATTAATTTATGGCTAAGGCATAATAAACATTGAAACACATAGGAATGTATTGAGTGGTGTCGAATGGTGTGTATGCAACAGCAGTTTCCTTGAATGACAACCCCCTCATGCGTGGCGGCTGCATCAACAAATCATCCACCCGTATCACATTTTGTCGCTCAATGTAATGTCTAAATTCATTCGGTCACATATGATCAGTCATAGGCTTTCGGTAAGGGATATTCCTTCAATCTTTACCAGAGCGCACCAGTCATACTTCCATTCTGACTCTGTAACCGGCTGGGTACTTATCCGTGTTTCTATATTTAGCATGGGATTTTCCAGCAAAAATGGCGAAACCCGATCGCTCCAAAGTCAAATTTTCTATGTGCTTTGAGAACAATTCCCACACTAAAACATAACAAGAAAACCAATGTCAGAAATGGTAACGCGCTCAGGATCATATATTATATACCCTTGATTGTAATTATAGAATATAAAATATATTGGTTTTGCGAATGACCAACTCAGAATTCCGTTAAAATAACAATAACAGCCAGCACCTAATTAACGAACCGGCGGCCGACTCGGCCGTCTCTGACCACAACCCCCAGTGGGCTGCAGAACAAAAAATGTCTAGAAAAGTTGAAATATAAGATTTACAAATAATTTTTTTCATTTCTTTTATTTGTAATTGACATAACCTGTCACAAACCAAAAATCAACATTATTGACATAATAATGTAAAGGACAATAAACGAAATTGAAATTACCAACTGTATACGCATTTTACCGGACTCGGCCTCCTGGTCGCGCAGTTCGACTTTTAAATTCGTCCCAAAAATTCACAATATCTATAAATAAAAGCCGCAGCGTAAACGCCATCGCCCAGCCGAAACAAGAATTTGGACACCAGTATACACGCGGCGCGCATAATGACAGAATGGAAAATCAGAGCGGTAGTTTTGTTGACGATTTTCGCAAGCTATTCGTCAAAATTTAAGCAAATTAGAACTCTTGTGTTTGACTTGCCGTTCGATTTGTAACAAAGTCGTACACGTGCGTTTATACTTTTGTGTTTATAAAATAATCGGAGAACCGAATCACACCGTTTCGAAATATAGTTTTTCGGTTTCAGTGGGACTTTTCAAACATAAGGTCCAAAATTAATACAAATTTTGTTCGATATTTTGTGTACTTAACAAGGGCAGCATTTTGCTCTGTTCGCTTAGTATATATTTTAATACCGCGGAAGTCCACGAAGTGTGGGTGAAATGTCGCCGGTAGCAGCGGTCTTACCGAGTCATCAAGGGAGGTAAACCCTGCATGGAGTTTGGGATATTCCGCGAGCGCAAGGATATTCGAAGAAATTAAATCCACATGGCGGTCTGTGCTCCAAAATACACCTAATAATATTCGCTTATGAATTGCTACCTTTCTGCGTGCATTATATGTCACAGAAAGACGCATTAATATCTTCAAGTATTTTTCAGGGCATATGACGCCGGTATATCAATAGTTCGTGTATTTGACAACCTATCTTATACATCCTTCCGAGTTACGGATAATTTGGAAGCTCGAATTAGCATTGTCCGTTTAATTGTTGTAAATGTGACAAATCAAAAATGTTTTTAAGACCATGATTACTCAGAAGAACATTTAGGATTCCTTATGTCGAAAAAAATGGTCGCGCGTTTTCTGAATGTTAAAAGCGATATGAGAACGGTTTAGATATCGCCAGTGTGTCTATTTTCACAATCTACCTGTTTCCAGCTTGATATTTTAGTGGAAACAGGTTTATGTGCGGCTTTTGTCTGTGTACCCCTCATTTTTTCCCCGTCCACCTGGTAATAAAAACATGCAATTACGCATAGCAAATTCAGTAAGTGACCTTCTTTGTTCCTGGAAATCGAAAAATAGGGAATGATCTTGCCACAAATTGCATAATTTCATATCGTAATGTGGAATTTTATCATAAAATCATCAGATGAATTGTATTTATGACTGCATTTTCAATTTTCTTTCCAAAATATTAAGCTATTGTATATTCATAAAATCAGCTACATCACATATAGACGAACATGAATAATCTACAGGAATATCTTGATCATATGTCACAAACAAAACTCCGATACATCAATTTTTGGTAAAGATATCGCAGAAAAGATAACCATACCCCACCCTCGCTGATTTCACAAGTCAGATTCCTTTGTTGAAAAAAAAAACGGCCGCGCAATTTCGGAATTTGTAAACACGACATGCGAACGGTTTATTTATCAATAGCGTGTCTACTTTCAGAGTCTACCTGTGTCCAGTTGAAATTTTATTGGAAAAAGTGTTTTTGAACTGTTTTAAGAATTTAAAGAGCGTTTGCTTATAATACAAATATTATTCCTCATAACTAACCTTCAAGTGGACTGTGCGAGTTGAAATTAGCAAAAGTATCAAATGTGGCGGCCTACTTTCATAGTCTATCTGTTTTCAGTCTGACATGTTAGTGGAAACAAATTGTTTGGAAGGTTTTAAGAATTTAAAGAGCGTTTCCTGGTTAAAAAAAAATTATTAACTAACACGATTAGCCTTATCATGAATTGTGCGTGTTGAAATTATGCACATATATCAAGTATGACTCTGAAATGTACTTTTGAGAATATTGGTATCGTCAGATAAGTCTCCGCGGGTACAGTAATACAGTTGCGATCAAAATTTAACGTTGAACCATATAGATAGTTTGACAATTTACTCAAATGTTCACAGTGATGGAACTTAATGGCTATCATATATGCATGGCTCTTACATGTAATATACTATAACGATATGTGATTTTACAAATTAAACTTGCAATATAGTCAGGCCACCAGCTACAGTAATTGATAAAAAAAATATATGTGGTTCACATCAATCATATACATCACAATCACGTGCTTCAGTGATAATGTCAGCTATTCTACAAATGTAATGTTTATCAAGACTAAAGTTTCAGGATGTCGTTTTAAACTGATTGATGGTGTTTTTTCATCAATTGACAAAGTTAATGTTTCTTGCTAGGACGAATTACCGCACAATACGGAGTTGTGTGGTAACAAATCTGCAAGTCATATATATGTAAGTGTCAGTCACTCTTTGTTAAAATTGTTCTGTCGCGTAGAATGTTTTATATTTTCATGCCAAGCTATGGTGCCTATGGATCATTCTATTTTAGTATTAAATTTGGAGAAACGCGACCAACATCAATGTAACAACTACAACAACTCATCTATGCCAATGATATGTTTAGCCATACATGTGAATAGGGTGGTATTGTTTCAAATTTTTAAACAATGTTATCATGTCCATATGTATTGCTAAACATTGCTGGGCACAGATTGGTTGTTGTTCTATAAATCCTGGTCAGGTTTATCCAAATTGGAAGTTGAAATTATGTTGATCTGATTATAAAGAAGAAACTTTCTCCGCCCACTCAAATTAATACATCCCCCGATGTGCACGTTTCACATATTAAATTAACATCTTAGTCAACATAACAAATCACTCCCTCAAATCCTTTGCCACAAGAATAAAATTAGATTGTCAGTATAAATAGGCAAGACATCTCTGGACACTTTCGAAGAGATAAGAAGACATATACGTGCATTATGTGCTTGGTCTTATATATAGTACAACACATCAAGATGCAAGTGACACAGTGCGCGGACAAAGCTTTAAAAGATTTGCATATGAATCACGATTAATGGGATAGAATAATAATGACACGTGTTGTCAATTTAACCATGTCTACTGCAAAATTAAAAATAATAAATTCTATATTTATGTGCATGTGTGAGAACTGTGTGTCTTAATAAAAACAATGACTTTGTAGTATTATTATATGGTGATAAAGTTTACTATAATTTCTCTCGTTTTGCGACAAGTATACGTGCCTTTACTGGACGGACAATTTTCGATATTGTGGATTGTACAGCATTGTTTATATTGTGAGGAGAGGGTTCTATATATCTTATGCTGACATGATAATGGTGCGACAAGATCACGAAGAGAATGAAGTCGTGCATGGTGGTTTCGTGCATACCACTTGTTGATACTAGCAAAGTGTCGAAGAACATAGTTGAGGGGAACCTTCCATCATCCTTCATAATGTATCATGACTCCATATGTTGTGAACAAACCATCGACTTGGGCTAAATGGATCGTTCTCCCACAGAATATACTTGGGCTTTGAACTGTGACTTCCCATGGCGGTCAACACTCTGTGCCGTGGTGTTTTCCCGTAGCGTCTATAGTCGGATGATATTGGTTCAAATGGTGACATTGATATGAAACTGAACAGGTTAATTGGTACCCCATGACCCATTGATCATTATAAGATTGAGAAATTTAGCCTAGGCAACTACCAGGAATTGAATGGTAATTGCAATTATAGCTTATAGCGTCGTAATTCAACGCCAGTGTTTGCGTTTCCGATGCAGTTAATACCCACATGTGAAATTTGATATATACATCACCATCGGAGTGAACCACATGTCTTATTTAAGGTTAGCAATGGTTGCTAATCAAATACCACAATCGTGTACTAATCATTCATTGGTATTTTTGCCTTAATTTAATATTAGTCAGTGTCTAATGACATGGTGCTGGTTTTGTTCAAAGTTAGGCACATGTATGTCCAAAACTGTGCAGGCATGTTTGTTCTGCATAGGCTACTGATCATTATACGATCGGGAGACGTTGCCACCCGATAGCTCCTTAGTAACACTTACTACGCACCTGTTCGGAATGTGCAATTATAGTTGATATCTGTTTTACTCATTAAACTCTACTTCAGTGGAAATTTGAATTTACTTGATTGTCACAGCTATACATGAAGCGTGAAGATTAATTGTGGTTAGAATATTGATGGGGAATGTTCGGTTTCAGTCGCATTAACTGGCATGGGAAGTGTGAAAGCAAAACCTATACTGCTATGGTAAAGATCTCAGCTGCACCAAAATGTCCCTTTGTCAATAGCACAAATCCTGCGAAAATACAGAATCACCCAGTGTATGTGGGATAGACTCCGATGACAGCGATGGAGTTAATTACTATGAACAACTAATATCTACCGGTATACCTGTGTGTTTGTAACACTACATCCAGTTATGATCAACGATGTGGCTTAAAAAATGGTCAGTGGACCACAAGACAGACAGGTATCAGCTAAAACAATAATTCAATATGTAATCACAACGTGAAACTTCAGTCTTGTTGGGAATATTTTCGTTTGACTCAACAGACTGCATATTATCGATATTACAAAACCACTCGACACTTACTTTTGCCAATTACTGTATCTTGAAGCATAACTGTATCATATATTGCATCTATTAAATCACGGATAGCTACAATTGGTCAAACACAGTGTTAATCTTCATATATAGTTGCACACGATCGCCAATAATTGATATTACAATCAACGTGTGAGCATAACACGAAATTCTCCTTAGGGTTCAGTGTTAAATTTTGATCGCAACTGTAGCCAACAAGAATCATCTGATCACATCCAATCTTTTTAAAACTACGTCCGTGTTTCATACTTAGTATTTTTTTAGGAACTCATACGCAAAATGGCGGCATTTATCCAAAATACTAGAATCTCCATAGGGCTCAGTGTTAAATTTTGATCGCAACTGTAGCCAGCAAGAATATACTGATCACATCAAAATTTTCAAAACTACATGTAAGGGTCATAGTTAGTAATTTTGAGAACTTTCAAATCGCACCTATCACCATACGCCAGATGGCACCATCTATCGTTTTCTGTAAATACGAAACGCTCTCTAAATTATGTTGACCCCGATTTAGGCCGACCCGCCAAAATTCAAGATTGGAAACAAGTCAACCCTGAAAACACACCTACTAGGCATACAGAATCCATTTTCAGGTCGCTTTTAACAAACCAAAAATGCAAAATGACATAAGGAATCTGACTAATTGAAAAATAGAGAGACTTTATTAATATTTCTATAATTTATAACTCTCCGCTGACGATAGGTCGCATGCATGTTCAAACCATTGTTACGTAAGCATTACTGTTACAATTAAATCCATTGTATCATCAAAAACATCGCATATTACAATTGCAAATTAAAATTTTCTGTTGAAAATCTATTATTCAGGAATATTTTGCATTGCTCTTACCGTTTGATCAGACTTTTATCAACAGTTTGTTGACCAAATGTCTGCCACTATAACAGTAATGTTTACATAAAAAGGAGTTTGCAACAAAGTGAAAAGCTATCACACGTAAATATAAGAACAAAGTCTGTCTATTTTCCGTGCGTGTGTAAACCCAACGCTTTGAAGACATGCATATAGTAAAACAATGTCCTCACATTGTTAACAAGTTTTCCCTTAAATACATATTATGTACTTATTCGGGTGCGTGAAACTGATAAGTTAGCATTCATGTGCTATGCCAACTTGAGGAATGTAGCATTCTACTAACATAATCGATAACTCAAGCAAATCGACCGTACCGATCCATAGAAAAACATTGTCTGAACTACGCTAAATTGTAAATATTTACTACTCGATTCGGGACGCATCTATCTGCGATAAACTAACGAAAATGATTTCGTCATCGACAGTCACTGCATTTAATTAATATATAAGAATGACGATATGTGTTGTCAATCTAGATATAATATTTGTAAACATAACTACTTTGAACAAGATTGTTCTCCATTTCTATTTTATCACCCTACCGGAGAAATTTTTATTTTTTTTTATTTTTGAATAGGCGGAAATGATACTACGCATGCGTTACAAAGATTGCCGTTATTTCGTTAAAGGTACCCTCCGAGTTTGGATATATTTCCGAAATAACGGGAGTCCTCACAACTACGGTATTGTTTGAATTTCTAAAGAAATGTCCCCACAACGTATGTAATACAATCAAGGGTGTTCTTGTTGATGATGGTTGTACAAAGTTTTATTTATGTTTTTTTCAAATATACCCATTGCGTGTGCATGTTTTATGTCTTTTTAATACTTCGATATATCAACCTTGTTTAGTTTGTATAATATATATTCAAAAAGTAATTACAAGCAAACTGTCTAAACTCGATCATGGCCTACTGTGTGTACAAAATACATCGCTCAAAAACAACGTATATGTCGAGCAACCATTCCAATTTCCTAGCGTGGAGACAGACGTAATTAATATCTAAACTCAGTCGAAGTTAAAGCCACATGACGGTTTGCGCTCCAAAATTCACCTAATAATATTCGCTTTTGAATTGTTCCCGGTATCGAAATAGATCAGCAAATACTTGAAATACCTTGATCTAGCATTATATGTCACATAAAGACGCATTGAAGTCATCAAAAATACAACTTTGAACATGATGTTTTGGGTCCCAGACATAAACAGTTATTTGCCCTGCATGTAACAGAAAAGAGCGTTCCGTGTTAGACAATTCCTGATATTGTAGCAATAAAGAGCGTTTGTTTGACAACAATTGAAAACAACCGACAAATGACTGTGACCATGGAAAGTTTTCTTCGGAGCATATAAAGACGGTATATCAATAGTTCGTGTATTTGTCAACCCATCTTATACCATCCTTCCTAGTTACGTAGACAGAATTTGGAAGCTCGAATGAGCCATGTCCATTTAAATACAGACCCACATACAAATAGTGGGTCAGAATTAATTATCGTAACTTTCTATTTCCCGAACCGCGGAATTCCCAAGTTAGTAGGGTCAATCAAAAATCATAATTAGAAGCACCATGATAATAGTGCCCACCCGAAACGATTAAACTACCGCGATGTGGCGTCAAAAGTTACGAGAATACGATAAACTCAGTATCAGTATAACAGTTCGTGTATGTTATAACCGTACTATGGTGCTACATATGTATCTATAGTTTTGAAATAATGTTTGACATATAGTCCAGGAGATATTGGTAGACCTCTGCACCCCCCCCCCCCCACATGACTCAACTTCACCCCACTAATTTTCTTTCTTAATGCCTCCTCTAATTTTTTTCATCATCGCGGCCATTTTTTAAATATGCACCAGGTATCTTTGATCGCCGTTATAGTAAGGATGCTATTACATGCGGTCTTGTTTTCCGTTCGATTCGTTATGGTAATATATAATCCTTAAAATTAGCCAAAACTCCGACACAAAAATCCAATATGGCGGCCAAGTTGGCCGCCGAAATGTGAAAATTTGCTATTTTTTTGACATTTCACCACCTTTCGTTTGTCTCTGTGGGAAAATATTGGAACCTTGACGCGATTTTATAATTTATCGTCTAGAATAGTCATTGGCGAACACACGTGGACCATAATATACATTCCTTGGTGGATATTTTTGTCCGATATCACGTTTTCCCAAATGCCGATAAAATCCGGTCAAAGCCAAATCGACGCTAATAACGCAATGTCTGTTTCGAATCAATGAATGTTATAACAAAACCCATTCGTATATATTTGCAGGAGATACTCGAGCTAGGATTCCTGTTATACCTGAGTTGAGGAATATTCACATCATTGGGCAGTATTGTCGAGAAAACTCCACACATGCTGACAGTTGAGTTGGAAATACTGAGGTGAAGCAATTACCTTGCACCTGATGAAGGAAATTTGTTTTCCAAATCGAAGATGGTGACCAAAATGGCGTCCGTAATTTGAAAACAAGCTTACATTCCTTTACTTTCTTACTATGGGCATCATTGTTACGCGAATTCTACCCACAATTACATGTTCATATGGAACATTGATATGAATTATTCATTTGAGTTTGGCCAACTCTCACAGTCAAGATGGCTGCCAAACTGCCGGCCAGAAATAGAAAAGAATTCGAAATTGTCACATGCTAATTTCAACTTTTTGTCATAATATCAATGTATGGATCGAACGAAACGGTACATAAACCATCTATTAGTTCCAACATAGGTCGCCGCCTTCTGGAAGGGTGAAGACCCACAATAATCGCGATGTGGTATTTCGAAATCCATTCTCCACTAAGCGCCCATAATGGCCGTAACCGTATATGGTTGCGCCGTATACTCATATTATGACTTCCAGGAATCAAAACAACAGTACCTGAGCTTATTCTGTTTGGCTACATTCAGCATTATATGGACCAGCATCCGTCTCTTCGTCACATTAATCTATATCGCTCACACCAACACAGTTTTCCACACTTCTTGGTAGAAGGGTCCCACTAATCGGAATGTTTCAAACAACATATATGCCGGTGTCAAGCTCACGTGTTTGTCTCGAAAGCTGGGAATTATTATCCTTATTCTTGATGAGCTTCTTTCGTGGTAGCTTATGGTATAATTCACATGCTACATATGGGATCTGAGCGTCATCTTGCGTGATAAACTAGAAAGGTATGCGGTCGATGCGTATACTAGCTTTCAGAAGGACCTCTCTATCTGCGTATTTTTTAGAATTGGTTACCTAATGTGGATAACAAAATGTACATCTGGTGATCTTTCCATCCAGCCACTTCTCAATATATGGTTCATCAATTCACATATTCACGTACTGACGTAGCCGGACAACTTATGTATATGGCTTCGAATGTTGAAAGCCTAACATTTGACGGATGCCTTTCTGCTAAGACGTAGAAAACCATAATGCATAATATACCCACACTTCTTGACCATGATCATAAGAACAGTCCTGGTGGCGTCCAGCAATTGTCTCACTGTACAGATCCAAGCAGATAATAACAATACAAGCGGTGCTAGTTTGTGGGCATGTTTCATGATAGTGGAAATGAAATTGGAACATGACTGCACCGCCACTTCTTTGGGTATGTTTTATATTCAGACATGATATCATGTGGCTTTGCTTTCCTTGTATGCTAAGATTGTATCTTCCAGTCCGTTTGGAATCCGTTCTTAATCAACTGGACCAGGCGTGTAACATTGGCTACTACTATATAACCCCCACCCAGACCGGGATGTAGTCTTAAGGACGATGCATTTGATAGTTGATATGTCATACTCACGCTGGGTGGTGGTCGGTATTGTTCAAGAAAGTACAATGCCATCAACACAAGGGTGAAATGTTCAAAGCGAAGAACATCTAGAGGAATGTTACTTTGGTGAGATCTTGCATTCATTGTAACCTACGTTGGGTAAAACAAGTGATTTCTTGGTAACATCACCATTCAAAGCCATTGTCCTGCATGAGACATATTAACTACTATATTCTAAAGTTATCTAATATATATTTTGGAACTTCTGTTTGTTTGTTTGTTTGTTAGTCTGTTAGCTATGGCCGGGAAAACTGTCGGACGGATTGAGCCCAAACTTCCCATCTAAGGGTAAAATTCCAGATGGAATGTCATCGCACCGCTTCTGAGAACGTCAGACCACTCATTCTCCAACCCCCGCCATCGCAATGGGTAGTTCATGGGTTAATCGCGTGATAGTTAAAGAGCGTTCGTATCCGCAGTGTCGTTGATAAGAGCGTGTATGTGTCCAGACATTAGCGTATTGTGTCTGTGTACAGACGTGAGCGCGTTGTGTGATTCTGTGTTCGTACTTAGGGGTTCCTGGGAATGGGGGAGATTTTCATCGGGTCAGTTTTTCCACCCGAGGTGACATTCACCTTGAAACGGGTACCCACAAATGATCTAATATATTTTTGGGACTTCTGTTTGTTTGTCTGTTAGCTATGGCTGGGAAAACTGCTGGACGGATTTCGACGAAATTTGATACCTACGGGTGATTTTGTCCGGGGAGTGTTTTGGATGGGTCAAATCGTGACTCCGACCTGAACTTGACCTTCAAAATGGTCAATTTAAGGTCAAAGCCCGGACGAAGTCGGGTCACCTGCTAGTATAATATAAAGCTATATAACCATAAAGGTCACGTTCACCAACGTCCACATCCATTGCCGTCGAGACTATAAATTGTTCACACACAGTGAAATAAATCTTGAATAATACCGCCCACATACTGACACTAACCCTGAGAGAGGATAACAACAACGCATACTTTCATTCCATAAAGAGATTATTCTTTAGCCCATCCGACAAAATTATACGTCTGGTCAAGTTGATTCAAAACGGCCTTGAAACGGATTTGGAAATACAATCTTACCACACCAAGACATGGCTTTCTATATCTGAAACATGCACCTGGTGTAGGGGTGTATATCGTGGCCCATTTAATTTCCACTGTCATGGCGCATGTCCACAAACTAGCACCGCGAGTATTGTTCTTCTCTGCTGGGAGCTATTCGACGAGACGACTGCGGGACGTCACACAGTTTGCTTAGGATCATGGTCAAGAAGTGTGCGTAGTCGGTACATTATGGTCTTCTCCTTAGCAGATAGGCTAGCTACCTTCGAAATACTGCCGAAGTTGTCCACGTGTGCCAATACGTTCGCTAAGTTTGTGAGTTGAACCATCTATTGAGAAGTGACCAGTTAACTGCGAAGTTCGCCAGGTGTACATGTTGTTATCCCCATGGGGTATGAGAAAGACATACGTAGAGATGACCTTCTGTAAGCTTGTATACTTATCGACCCTATGCGTTTCTAGTTCAAGATGACGAACAAATCCCATATTTAGCAAGTATTTAAAATCTTAAGCTAGACACCGGAAAATTAATTGTTTGAAACGTTATGAGTAGAGGGACCCTTCTCCCAGGAAGTGTTGAATACTTTGTCGGTGTGAGCGAGCTAGATTTATCAGGCAAAGAAATGGAACTGGTCCAGATCATTAAGGATGTGGTTACGGCCATTATCGGAGCGAAGTGTCAAATGGATTTCGAAATGCCACATCGCGATATTAATTGTGGGTTTTCGTACTTCCAGAAGGATACGAGCAATGTTATGCGTTTTGATACGTTTTAAGTAGTAGATGGTTTGTGTATAGTTTCGTCCATACATATCGATATTATGACAAACAGTTGAAATTTGTATGTGAAAATATCGATTTTTTATTTCAATTTCTGGCCTCCAGTTTAGCTGCCATCTTGGCATTGAGTATTAATTGCCAAACTCAAATGAATACTTCATATCAATATTCCATATCAACATGCAATGGTGGGTAGAATTCGCGAAACAATAACGCCCATCGTAAGAAAGTAAAGGAATGTAGGAATATCGGTCGCCATTTTGGCCGCCATCTTAGATTTGGAAAACATTTTCTTGCATGGGATGTAAGGTAATTACTTCACCACAGTATTTCCAACTCTGCTGTAAGCATGGGTTGAGTTGTCTTGACAATAATGCCCAATTATGTGAATATGAGGAATTTTCGGTGATTTTTCTAAATATGTCCGCCATTGTGGGCACCATTTTGGATTTGGGGGACTTTTATTTGGATCAATATAAGGACAGTTCTTCGACTCAGTGTTCCAACTCACACTAGTAAGCCAGGTGTGGAGTTGTCGTGACAATAACTCTTAATGATGTTAAAATCAGCGATTTTCGGCATTTTTATATTTCTGGTGGCCATTTTGGCCGCCATCTTGGATTTGGATGAATATTCCCCAACTCAAGTAAAAGAAGAATCCTAGCCCGGGTATCTCCTGCACACATATAATCATGGCTGGAGTAATAATAGCACTCGTTGATTCGAAACAGACATTGCGTTATTAGCGTCGTTTTGGCTTTGACCGGATTATACCGGCATTTGGGAAAACGTGATATCTGACAACAATGTCCGACATGGAATGTATATTGTGATCCCCGTGTATTCGCCAATGATTCTTCTAGGCGATAAATTTATAAAATCGCGTCAAGATGCCAATATTTTCCCACAGACACAAACGAAAGGTGGTGAAATGTCCGAAAAATGACATTTTTCACATTTCGGCGGCCATCTTGGCCGCCATATTGGATTTTTGTGTCGGGTTTTTGACTAATTTGTATGGGTTGTATATTACCATAACGAATCGAACGGAAAACAATACCGCATGTGACATCATCTTTACTATAACTGCGATCAAAGAGACCTGGTGCATATAACAAAAATGGCCGCCATGATGGACGCCATCTTGTCTGGAGTCTCTGCGGCCACATTTTGTTCTTGTTAACAGCCGAATAAAATTAGAGGAGACATTAAGAAAGAAAATTAGTGGGGCGAAGTTGAGACCTGGGGGTGGTGCAGAGGTCTACCAATATCTCCTGGACTAAATGTACTTGATCACACCATGAATCTCTAGACTGGCAACGCCCGTTGTCTTACAACATCTGGGAACTGTTTGATGTTCTGACCTATTCTGACGGAAACTTTATAGCTTTGAACACACAGCTCAGGAAAATATTTCTCTAGTTCACATGCAATAAATGGGTGGTACTATGGCACGACTTACGTGACGTTTGTCTGCCGATTTCGCAATAAATATTGAATTTAATGGCCTGGGAGAAATAGATGATTGTTAGCGACGCAAAGCAAATCCCGCCCACACAAGTCGTCTAATCATGCATGCAATCTAGAACTGATAACTTCATCTATACTGTGAAATACATTATGAAGGGTCCAGCTGGAACCTTAGAACCAAATATAATTTTCAAAATTTTCAAATGTTGGTCTCGTTCAGAGGTGGTGGTGCAAATGGATACCCTATGTCAGCCATTCCCCTCCCAGTGCATGAATACATTTTGGTCCCGTCCTTGGTAATCGCATATTCATTTTGGCGCGTTTCTGTGGATCGCCTGCAAGCGTGTTAAGAGCTATAACGCTCCCGTCTCACACACACGGAGTACAATCAAATTAATTTCTGCAACGGCAATGCATCTGGGAGAATGCAGTGAATGTGACGTTAATAATTAACAAAGTAACCATGTTAGATTAGCCTCATCCATATCCCAGTTGACAGTTTAATGTCCCGCATCCACTGTGAACCCAGAAGGCGCGAATTTGATGCAGGGATGTGCTTTGTCTCATGTTCGTCGTGGAAGAGCTTCGCAACTTCAAATTAGCAACTGCATCATCCTTTGGACCCAAGCAAAAATCCCCAAACTCTGCGTAATTTAATGTACACCCCCTTGGGTTGGAATTTGTAATTTTCCACGAGTCCACACGAAGAATATAGAACAAGTATTGATATATTTGTCAGGACTAACGACCAATTTGGTCACTTCTAGAAACTGTTTCCAATTACCATGCAATTGAATTTCAGCGAGTCCTCAGCACGAATCGGATCACCCGATCTTAGTGACGCTATATATATCACCGTCTATATATGCTACATTGCCCGGCAGCTTAAAATATCGAGTTTGGAATTCGAATGAAATCAGCAGCCACGGCAACTCACACACTCTGTATTTCATATCCCTTGCCAAACATGTCTGCTATCTTGTAATTCAAATATATTTGGTTCAAATGTATCAGGAGCGAGGCTCCATGTAAGTTGTAAAAACTTGTGCGTCAATATTTTTTCCAGATAAAGTGAACTATACTGAAAGTCATAATTCTATATATAGCATGTGGGCAGTGTGACATCTCGGTCGGTTAAAGGCACGGGCGGCTTTCATTGTAGAAATATTCATATTTGTTCAAATCGCCATCAACAGAACGAATATTAAAATATATATAGTTCTGTTCATATGCCAAACATAATCAGCGCGTAAATAGTATATTGTCGTCAAGGCGTACGATGGTGTACGTAAACAAGAGCCTGCTCGTGTTACAGACGTTTTGCTTCTGTTTACATAACACAGTTCAATTATATTGGTTAATCACACACAAATGATATAAACGCTCTTTCTTATTTTCATATCAGGAATACAGTAACATAACGCTCTTTATGTTTACCATATCCGTATCTAAACAAAAGCCAGGTTCTGTAACGTTTTTTGCCTTTGTTTACATAACAAAGGAAAAACATTTGACAATAACATACTGTTTATGCCATATTTCTGATTGGTATAAGAAAAAATTCTGTCTATATTTTACTATTCTGTCTGTTTATGGCGGTTTTTGACGGAGGTGAATATTTTAACAGCATACCCACCACAAAAGCCGCCCGTATCTTTAATAGTGAACATATACGCGTGACCAAAAGCGATATTCAATAATAGAACACAATTTCGGACCATTTTACGACCGCGGTCGGTTGAATATATTGAGCTACATGGACTTGTGTCTACATATAAGCTATATCAAGGACTAATGGCCAGAATATCTGTTTCCCGGACTAGATTTGAACACATGCATATGTACAAACTATCAAAAGATGTAACTTTTGTCCGACCTGTCGTGATACGACCTTATATGTCGCTAATACACTCTACCAGATATTATTTGAGTGTCAGGCAGTCATGTTCCCGGGAGTGTGGGCGCTTTTACGAAGCCAATCTGGTGAGATTACGCGACAGCAACATTTGGTGGAGAAAAATGATGGCCTGTGGACCATCTACTAATATATATTGGTATATGGCGCTGCTGGTATATGTGAGTGTCAGACACCAGTGTTCTGGAAATGATTAAGCGACTGAGTATTCACGTTTTTCGTAATGGTGTCTGGTGAGACCATATTATATCCTGATGTCAAGGAACGATGGGGTTTCTTGAATTAACGTTGTCGGGCCCAAGGTAGCTATTACGGTATTATAGTGGTTTCCCGTATGGGATCTGTCGATTAATAATGTATGAAAGTACTCTGGAGATAGTGGTCAATGGTTGATAAATCGTACAAATCAGAGGCCCGGTGTGGCTTGAAATTTAAATTTACACAAAATAGTTATCGCTCTTTTCACATCCAGACCCAGTTCCGATTACGACCACTGGTCATTACAATCGTGGTGGAGGGAGGAGGGTGTACCAACATTTAAAAAAATTTGTTTTTGTCGTCCATTACCATAAAATGTTTATATATATAATATATGTATAATCATATCTGTGATATGAGGAATCTCATCGTGTGATTTAAAGACGACAAATTTGTGCCGTTCGAGACAGGGATGGTGGAAGGGAGAGGTACCAAATGATAAAAATATTTTTTTATCTCTGATGTTCATCAACTTTATATATAATCACATATATGGTTCGATTAATCTAACCAGGCGGTTTAAAGATGGCAAATTGGTTCTGTTAGAATCAGAAAAATTAGAGGGGCACCAAAATTGATAAAAAATGTAATTGTCGCCGATATCACCGGAGACTATATATAATCAACTCCCTGATACGAGAAATACAATGGTTTGGTTTTAAGAAACCAATGTGGCCCCACTCGACTGAGGGATGAGGAGGGGAGGGACACTACATGGGAAAAACTATATGTCGCCGATTTTCGCCAAATTTATATATCGTTAATCCATGCTATGAACGGAATCTAATGTGGGGGTGATCACAAATTTGTTGACAATAATCACATTTTAGCAAGTAAAATGATCATAATGGGCAACAGAAACGCATACATCTTTGGCTGCCACGCTAACATATCATCTGCCTACACTAAAAGTCACTTTTGGGAGTAGTTATGTATATTATTTAACAAAGTATCTGTAATGATTGCTCTGGTTGGATAATCTCATCAATTTGAAATGGAATTTTATTGAAATCTTCAATGAATTATCAATCTAAATATGGGCCAATCATTTTGTGTGTTACTTGGCTACTCACCATATCATGCTCAAGTATACTTCTACCCAAATGTATCACATAATTAGCCCCTAAACCCGGCAAATGTTTTAGTAGGACACACGTGTATTATCGGCACGCGCAGTGATGTAAGAGCTTAGCACAATGATGCCAATGGCGGAACATTATTATAATGTTAATTAGAATATAATTATGATATTATATTTGTGTTGGGTTATTTGGTGTTGACTGTGAGATACACATGGGTCATATGGGTGGTTGAACAATTTTGTCAATACGAAAAGATAAATGGTTAATTTCTGGTGTCAACTGTCAAATAATAGGACTGTATATTTACGGAGATAATAGATCGCTTTGAAAACTACACGAGCTGGGCTGTTGTTGTTGGCTAATCACTTTGTTTCGTGACAATATACTATGCTTATCAAGGTCATAATGTTTGGCTATTCACTTGGTTTGTTAACAATATACTGTGTTTATCAAGGATATAATAACTCACGATAAACGGATAACGGGGAACTTTAAGTTATAGTTCTATGAAAAGAGAATGTTACAGGCCTATTATACACGTTATATAGTTGTACAGATACAACGACATTTAAATTATTTATGTGTAGGACTATATTAAAGGCTTTGAGTTATCGAACTTGTGGCACGTTTGGGGTGAATTGTCTAAAATATAGTTTCGACAAATATATTTTACAGAGACATAAAGCAGTCCATGAAAATGAGTAGCTATTTAGTTTATTAGCCATCTCATTTGTCTAACTACCTATTGAAAATCAGAACAACTAATCATAAATTACCAGTAGAAAAAATAGATGGATAAAAGAAACCACAAATTCCGCAGACAATTTAATGTGTGTTTTATGTGAAAACAAGTCCTTGCGACGAATATCACTTTATGATCCTATTTCAAAAGTTACAAGATTTACGCGAAATCCATATCCCCAAATATTACTGGGAGAACCCTAACAGAAATAAATTTCATCGTTTACTCTCAATTGAATATTTGAGCCTTCTTTAAAAAGTAAGCATATTTATAAAACTATCTTTAAAAAGGATACCACGTTAATGTAAATTGCATCTAGGATTACAATATAATTTTGTGTGTATGTATTGTTATGTTTGTGACTTATATGCTATGGGTGCCTTGTGTATAGTATGTATATATGTTATTGCATGTTCCAACTTAACTGTTGGCTTTGCTAATAAACAATCAGAATCACAAAACAACCAAATATGTCAATCATGCTAACCGGTTGACCGTTTGGTATACATATACATGTAACTAATAGGCAGGTTGCGAATTATAAGTTCCCGTTCAAATTGCTAACGTCAAGTTGTTAATCGGGCGAAAACTAATTTCGTGGTTGGATTTCACTCTCAGTGACATGCATTTGGTGTCCCATATATGTAGTTTTATTTGGAACGGCGACAAGGTAGTAGTAAAACGAGCGGTGTATGGCAAGACATGTGCGGTATAAATGCAAATGGTCGGCATGTCAGATTCGGTCGAAATTACAATTGTCTTTATTGGTCAATTTGTTTGAAGAATAAGGTGTGCTTTATATATGTGTAGACGAACATCTGCTATGTATTTCGGGGTATACAGAAATTGCGATGATACTTTAGGAATGCAAGGACAAATTAAAAAACAATTTCGATCTTCCACACATTTCCATTGTTCGAAGATCGCATTTGTCTCGAGCAATATAACAAATGTGTCAAAACATATAGTAGGACGGGTTAAATGCAAAAAGCTTTGGCGAGCTCATGGGGATGATTTTGTATAAGTGTGGTGGCAATCGGCGACTTATTATCAAATTTAGTGCCCACCCCCTCCCAATCTCTCATCCAAAAACAACAATTTGGCGTTGTTAAGTCGCACAATTAAATTCCTTAATTGTATCATGAAGAAGAATATATATAAATTTGGCGGAAATCGGCGCTAAAATTAGTTTGATCAATTTTGGTGCCCCTCTCCCCTTCCGTTCATCCATGACTCAAACGACGCCACTTTTGACATATTTAAACCACACCGTTGGATTCTTCATATCATGGGGATGATTATATGTAAGTTTCGTGTAATCGGCGACAGAAAACTGCCCCCTTCCGGGCACCCCTGACGCGAACGGCGCGACTTTTGCCATATTTAAACCACGCCATTAGATTCCTCATATTATGGCGATGATTATATATAAGTTTGGTGGCAATCGGCGACAAATTTTTTCTGCCCCTCCCCCTTTTCTGCCCCTGACAACAACGGCGTCACTTTAGAAAATTATAACCCCGACCATTATCTTTCTCGTAAAAAGCTACTCCTAGTAGACCCCTTTGGCATCATCTAGATGGTCCCCTGTGAATTTCTATAGAACACAGACAGACAGACAGACTGACAGACATTCGCAAATATAGATATAGATTTCAGCACGAGATCCCCGATATATAGGCTATTTCAGCATGAGACCCCCGATATATAGGCTATTATGAGACCCTCGATATATAGGTTATTTATGCATGAGACCCTCGATATATAGGTTATTTCAGCATTGATAGTCATGCAGCGAGATCATGGTTTCCCTTTTATTCTATAAACGTGTGTATTTCACAAAATATTACCATACAAAAACAGGCGTAGTTTTGCCAGAGATACTATATAGAGAGATAGGACAATCGCATACAGCTCTACGTAATTAATTTGCGCTGTTAGCGTAGGTTTCTGAGAGGGTCTTTATGCCAGGAGAGATGACTGGCAATAGAAAACTAATAGGGGATAAACTATGTTTTATCACATAATCTGTCATGTTTGTCAGGTGTTTCACAGACAAAACAAAATCACTTACATGCCCATGCTAGTGGATATGAGAAAATTGATACATGTATTTACAAATGATTATTTTTTAGTAACGTTCTATCCTTGTGCGTTTTTTGTTTTCTGTTTAGTGTCGTGTTCTTTGAATTTCAATGTTGCATGGATTCTCAGAATGATAAATATATCCGTGATTGTCTTGCTAACTGAATCACAACATTGGAATTTCACTCACTGGCACCATGCATGAATGCTCTCAGCCTTGCATGTATCTTGCCAAGATTTGGCAAGAGGGTGACAAATATTCATTCAAGGAGAGTGAATTTCATGAAGGTTTCGTCAGTTGGGATTATGAGCCCTCCATATTCTCCTCTTGATTGATTGATTGATGTCTTTCAGAGAAGTATATCACCATCTGATTGCATTTATTCACAATTATTTTATCTACATAATTGCAGCTTGTGTGGTTTTTAGTTGCTTTAAAGATGCAGTATCCCGCAATGTACATTAATGCATTAGATATCGGTAATGATGCCACGATATCACTGATGCCTGTGACAATTTGTGCCTGAGTGTCTTGGGTACTGGAAATTCAAATAATTTGGTTGTCTTGATAGTTTGGTACATATACTTCCGATGGTAACTTAAATCTTGTCAGCATCATCGATGCAATTTGATGTTTTCGTGCTGCAGTGACAAAGCATTTCCTGAATGAATTGGCAAAGTGATCAGCCTCAAGATTGTCCCGAAATCCAGCTGAAGATCTGATACCTGAAAACAGGTTCTCCAGACAATCCTGATTTTGTCTGTTAGTAAGGAGGTATTTAAGTCCGTCGTCAGATAGTTGCTTCGAAAGGTCCAACAGGCAAGCGATGGAAACTTTCCATCCATTTAGGAAGTGTAGCTCCTTCTTTTTAAAAATTGTTCGTGGAGCGACTTCTGCAATGCTGCTTGATGGGGTTTGAATATGCTTTTCATTTGCTTCGACGTTTTGAATGAGACTGGCTGTTGGTTTTGCTGTTTCTGGTAAAGCACCAAGGGAAATATAGATCTATAATGTAGCAGAAACAGTTCGACTGTATAGACCCTCATTTTTGAAAAGTTAGTCAATACCATATGTTTTGTGCCGATTTTGTGATACAAACGAATTTGTTGTTTTGAATCCCGATCATAAAGTTCTCGCACATATGACTATTTGATAATAGCATTGTCAATCTTTAAATCATATTTCATGATACTATTTCTTATGCATTTGATTAGATGAGGTGCCGAGTGTAAATTATATTCTATAATCAGTTTTTATGTAATCAGTCTTATGTACATAAGTACACCACAATTCTGGCCAGGGATTTGCTCTATGTGGGAGGCATTTTAACAATTCCCCTATAGTTTCTCATATATCATTATATGACATACGAAGTTTCTTGTGTTTCTGAAGTAATATGTTCACAATCAGTGGCATATATATGCCACCATATAGATATGTTTGTTTACAACCCACACATATTTTCCACCAATACCGGTCATAAGTCGTATGTTATCAGCTTTATTCACCAGTGTCACACACATTTTTAATTATCTGACCTGATAAGAACACAGTGCTATGTTTCCTCAATTTTATAAATGTGAAATTATTTCATTCCTGACGTTTATTGAAACTTAATCATCGTTGTATATAATGTAGGTAGATGTTTCAATGCAATTTCATTAGAGACCCATTGCTTCGCCCCCCTCAGGCATCAGCGGAGGTAATTTCAGGTTTATCGCTGAGTGTCGTATCTCTCTATATAAATAGTAACTCTGGTTTTGCCGCGTATTGACCAACTCTGTATATGTGCTGGTGGTTGGCCTCTTGCATGGCGTTGTTTATATGTGGGTATGTAGTTTACTCAAGAATGGGCCTGTCGGTGTTGTTAGATTGGCAATGGGTTATTTGTTACACAACTGCATGGCATTGGCCCGAACTTGAAGTATGTCGCAGGAATCAATCGTGCAGTAACTCTTGGGATTGCACCCCCCCCCCATATGTAACAATACAATAGAATATACAGTGTATTTATCAATCGAAAGTGTGCATAGATAGTCAGATTAAATAATAAGTTTATTAATGAAGTTAATTTGCCTGGTAATTATGCCAGCTGTGTGAACTGACACTTATAATAATGCATAACCAAGTTTGACCCATACTCTTTGGATCCAAATAAACATAGTGGTGGAATAATAGTACAGAGCGAAATGTCATCAAAATTAAAATTGTACAGGGGTGAAATAATGGAGCCATTTTCCAACATAATCTCTGTTTTTTGCCTTATAAAACCAAGAGCGGATGTGTTAGCCCTTGTCTGATTCTTAGTAATCATTTTACATCATATTTAAGTAGTTTTTATATGCAATGCAGTCATTTGAAATGAAATAAAATAAACTATAGGGACTCAAAATAATCATGAATATAAGTAAAACATGATTTGTTATGGTTTATTAACGGCCCTGCAGTAATGATTAATAGCACAAGGGTCCGAGGGCTGTTAATCATTCCAGAGAGCCGTTAATAAATCATAATGCCCTCAAACATAATTTTGTTATTATTACTTCCACATATGTGGACATTTGACCCAATTGAGGATTTAGTGGAATAATGAAGTTGATTAAGATAGAGAATTGTCCAAGAATATTTAAATTTAATATAATTTAAACACCAACACAATTAAACTTTAAAACTACATGTAAGTTAACATTCGTTTACCTGCTTATGGTGCATCTGAATTGAGCGGTCGTGGAATTTGGTCCAGCCATGATACTTTGTGTGAGTGGATGTTCATTCAGACTTGTCAGCTGATACGGAGTCTCGAACATAGGAGAGAAAACAACCAGCACTGAAGACGAGCGACAAACGATGAGAGGTTGACAGCTAAAGTTATTAATGCCTATCTATGTTTGGGAAAATAATATTTCAACCATATAGCGTTATGTCCAATCATAGAACCACAACGGTGTCGGGGAAATATGGTACATACATAAATATGGTCAGCCGGAAGTTGAAGGAATGTAACTCGCGTGACAATATATGAGCTATAACTTCCGGTCAGGTGCCGGGCCGGTGGGCCCATAACGAACAGAGCTTCTAATTATCTGCCTGGCGGCCTCGTGTTTTGGTAACACTATGCTATTTGCAACACCCTTATAGCCATATTAATGGTCAAGAGAACGCCCTATAAAGTGGTAATATTTATTAGTTTCCTTCATGTTGCTCTTCTTGCATTACAATTACATGTACACTGTCGCAAGTCGTGCACGGATAAAATCATAGGTTCCTGAGAGTAATCAGTCACGGCATTTTTAGGACGCGACGTCCATGCGATCTGAGATCACGTTAATTACAGCAGTTGACAAGCTGATTGTGGGAGTGGAGAATAGTAACCATAATTTGTGTGCCAACTCATCCAATGACACAGACTGTACAGTATGAAAAGAGTGTGCGATAAGCAAAACACTCATCACAGTGGCGAGGTTTTGGGATAGTGATCCACTCAACACCAACATCGAGCGCTATGGTGTAAAGAACATAGTATTAAATATATCAATATTCAATGTTTAATATATGTTTATTTCTCATTTAACTGAAAATACAGTGTTTGATATTAATAGATAATACAGCAGGCGGGGTTTACATGGAAATAAATAATAGATATATACATATTCACGTGTATATACATATGTTCATCTGGATAACACTTAACTTGTTACGAGGACAAAGTGGATTATCTCCCCTGTAAGTATTAGTATATAACTTCGACTTACAAGTAATAACAATAATATTTAGAGAAGAGCAATATTCATTCCACCACGACAGAGTTATTATTACATAAAAAACATGTTGATCCACATTATTATTGCATGTGGGCGACACATTTTGCTCGTATAGTCATAATATCAAAACAATTTCTGGTATAATGGGAACAATTCAGATAACTTATTTTTCCGACTCCATCGTTTTATACGACATATATGCTACGTCTTAAAGATAGCACGGGAGAGAGGCCACATTATTAGTGTAAATTCATCAATATATATTTACATACGTCGGAGATAAGCGCTAACAGTGTATCTGCAATCGTTTCGCCCTCGAACGATTTACTAGGAATGTTATCTGTGCCTGAAACCGACGATTCACCTCGAGCGACAGACCGTCGCCAATCGGTCACAAACAACAACGACAATCGAACGGACACAGCTAATCAAGGAGGCTTCATGGGCGTCCCTGTTCATCGCAAAAGAAGAACCCGCAAGTTCTTCCTTAGCCGCATCACTCCAGAAACATCGGCGGACGATATCGCAGACTTTCTCATCAACAAAAACATGAACCCAATCTACATTAGAATGATGAGGAGTTCAATCACAGGAATCCAATCTGCTCAACTTGTACTTCCAGTGAGTGAGGCCGGTATGCTAAATGATAAGAGACTCTTACCAAGGGGTGTGATGTGCCGCCCTTGGTATATTGACCCTCCTCGAAAACCCTCCCCTGATGGACAGCATGCTGGACCCGAGATCCAGATGGGATAAACAATCACGTGCACGAACATTAATTCTGTCATAACGTCTCTATCGATAATGGAGTTTAGATTCGTAACATGGAACGCCACAGGGGCTAGATCTTTTTCTTTATATTTATGCAAACTCTTGAAATTAAATGTATACGATGTGATAGGTATATCTGAACACTGGTTAGACGAACAGAACTTGACATTTCTGGATTCACTCTCTAATCAATACGTGTCAGTAGCAAAACCCGGAAGGAGGATCACAACCTCGTCAGGAACTTCATTTACGCGTGATGGTGTAGCACTTCTGATACGATCATACTTAGCACATATGTGCACGTATTTGGAGACAGATAGTGCCAGAACTATAGCCATACAAATAAAATATGGCGACCTGTCTTTGATTCTAATCCAAACATACCTACCAAGCACTAACCACGACGACAGTTTCTTCAGGGATTGTCTGACTTCGCTGGAAAGTTGTGTTGTTCAGATGCGAAATCTTGGTCAAGTAATAATAATGGGTGATCTCAACGTGCACCACAGCGACTCGACCTCACTGCCGTGTCCACAATCTCATCTAGTTCGCTCACGAGCATTCCAAACGTTCCTCCACGACATGGAATACTTCTCCCTATGTGGCAACAGTGCACTAACTGGCGGAAGGCCCACATTCTTCCCTTTTGCACCGGGCAGTAACCCGACCATCATTGATCACATCCTGATGCCCGAGGCATCCGCGGATATGGTCACATCGTGTCTCGTTTTCGATGATGACAATGACAACACAACATGTCACGTACCAGTGGCATGCACTATGGGCATCCCAGATATAACCGCGCATCATCC
The DNA here is from genome assembly GCA_032622095.1 of Siphonodentalium dalli. Classification (NCBI taxonomy): domain Eukaryota; kingdom Metazoa; phylum Mollusca; class Scaphopoda; order Gadilida; family Siphonodentaliidae; genus Siphonodentalium; species Siphonodentalium dalli. The sequence goes on along the minus strand of CP136068.1, from coordinate 132,579,427 downwards.
AAACATGTTCACCAAACCTCTATTCAACTGGAAGCGTCTGGATCAGCTTTTATATAATTCACATCTAGAGTCATGTTGTGTCGATTTCGATTGGGTGTACTCTATGAACATTGGCAGTCATTCTCTGGATAATCTATACGACCAAATTGTAAATGTTCTTCTTGCTGCTTCCGAATTAGCGGCGGGTTTCAAACAATTTAAATATCATTTGAAACCATATTGGAATACCAAGCTATCAATGTTTCACAAGGCTTCGAAATCTAAAAGACTGGCGCGGATTGAAGCTGGTAGAGAATATTCAACTGAATCGCGTACTTACCGTGAATACAAGGAAGCCAAACGTGCATTCAGACGTGAATTTCGATTTGCTGCCGAAAATCATCATCAAAGCATGTTGGACGAACTTGAACGTTTTGCTACTTGTGACCAGGTTGCTTTCTGGAAACAAGTTAACGCTGATCGCTACAAACCATGCCCAGTTGGTTCCGCCCTTATCTTCGACGAAAAAGTGGTGCGCGATCCAAATGACATTATTTCTGGATGGAAGTCATATTTTGCGCAACTATTCACTCAAAGTAGTCACTTGGACCCGGTCTTCGAGTCGGAAGTAGAGAGAACTGTCGAAAATCTATTATCATCATCAGTTGATCTTCCGAATGTTTACTATGGGGAAATCACAGTACACGAAATATCCACTGTTATTCGCTCGCTGAGGCACAACAAAGCGGGTGGTGCAGACGCCATTGTAAATGAACACCTCATATACATTAACACACAACAGTCGTTCATTAACCTGTTATGTTTGTTCTACAACCGTATACTAATACTTGAACATATACCAGTAAAGCTGAAAATTGGCATTATCGTACCACTCTACAAAGGACTCCCGAAACCAAGAAACCGTCCAGACAGCTATCGCGCCATAACATTGTTACCTGTCTTGTACAAGGTATTCGAAGGCGTTATTCTCAACAGAATTTCACATAGTTCTATTCTCTATGGATTTCCACACTCACTACAGAATGGCTTCCAGAAAAATATAAGTTGTTCGATGACGTCCTTCGTCTTACAGGAAGTCACCAACTACGCCAAGGACCAAGGATATCGGGTGTATACCTGCTTTTTGGACTCTCAGAAAGCATTTGATAAGGTTTGGCACTCTGGTCTTCTGCTGAAATTAAATAACCTAGGCATAGGAGGCAAATTGCTCCGCCTGATTGCCAACATGCACCGTGACTGTACGAGTCGAGTAATATATAACGGATGTATATCTGATCCACTGAACATAAGTCAAGGTACCCGCCAGGGTGCCGTGTGTTCTCCGTTTTTTTACCTCGTCTTCGTGAACGATCTCATTAAAGAACTATCGTGTGACACCAAGGGACTATCTGTTAATGCTATCAAGTGTGCTGCTCCAACGACAGGCGATGACATCGCAATCATGTCACTCACAAAACACGGCCTCGACTCGATGCTCTCAACCTGTTTCAAATACAGCACAAAATGGCGGTTCGAATTCTCATCTTCCAAGAGTCAGATTGTAGTATTCAACGAATCGAAGCAACAGCACAATTCACATACTAGGTCGTGGTCCATCGGGGGGACCCCCATCACTGAAAGTTCGGAGTGTGTTCATCTCGGTATCTTACAGACGAAATTCCACACCCCAACAGTGCGAGCAGACATTATGTCAGATAAATTGAGACGGACATACTTCTCGGTGCAAGGAAAGCGGGCGCTACAATCAAGCACACCGAGGACTATTGTCAAAATAATGAAGTCTGTTGTATTTCCTAGAGCCCTATACGGAGCCGAATTATTACCGCTTACCAGCACTGCTGCAATTCAAACCTTAGAGAAGAGCCTGCGTACCTGTGTTAAACATTGTCAGTCTCTACCAGTTCGTGCGCGAACTACTCTGTCGATGGGAGAAGAATAGGGGGCTCGTTAGAGCCACATCTAAAAATAGAATCTTTGGGTCTAAAATTGTTTGTACTAAAATATTCCCAAAATATCAAAACCCAAAAAAAATTTCAAAAATTCCAAAATTTATTTTTTCCAAAAAATTTCAAAAACCCTAAAATTAATTTTTTCCACAAAAAAATTCAAAACCCCCAAATTTCAAAAAAAGAAAAAATTTCAAAACCCTCAAAATTATTTCTCTAAAAAAAAGTTTAAATAAAAAATTTATAACGAGTTTTTTCGGTTTCTGATAATCTCGATATTAAAATATCGAATGTTAAATTATTTGCGCGTAATATCTTTCGTTATTTTTTTGTTCAACCAATGTTTCAATGTATTTATTAATCGATGTTTAGAAATATCTTTATACCAATTATATGTGTATGGACAGTCGCTGTAATGTTGGACATTGTGACCAACGGTATGAATGCATACATTCCAGTGTTTAACGGACGCAGTTCATATAATTGTCATACCTGAAAATAGACACCATTACTTTTTACATAAATAATAAAGAGCGTTTATTCTTTACTTATCTCTATATGAAGTTATTGAGTATATGACAGGCGTGTATTTTCGTCAATTATTGGAAGTATTGAAATGTACTATGTTGAATCCCTAACGGTCGAAAATTGTAAGGCGAAATTACAACCCCCCAGAATGAACTGTCATATTGAATGAATGATGATTTAATCTCAGCCATTTTTACATGGAACATGAGCGATGTACACTCAATCACACACGCCACATTGGTGTTAACAATGTGTCTTTCACACCTTTGCTTTACCAAATGAATTCTATTATTTCCCCGGTCACAGCTATATGGTATTCAGAAAACATATCGATTTAATGTCTGAACAAACGGGGTTAGTATCAATTAAGGTTGATAAACTGTGTCATTCACGCGATAATTAGTTAGCCAAAAACATGCATACATATTAAGTCAGGTCGTGAGACACTCAATTATACAAATTGCTTTGATCACATTGTTATAACAACATTACGTAATAACCCCTTATCACTCCATTCACACTTACGACCATTTTGTATGCCGAAAACTACAGGTAGCACCGATGATGTAACATTATATCACTGCTATTGTGCCAATGATAGGTTCAGACATGTTCTATGTTTAGAAAAATAGATAATCTGCAGGTGTTCTCAGCGGGGGGGAACACAGGGTTACGTAATAATAACCAGTTAAACAACTAATGTTGCCTCGTCCGTACAAAACCAATTATCGGCCTATTCATACATTACGTTCATATATATATAATCTTATATAATGTTACGTAATCCGTGCTTGCATATGTTCGGGATTTTATGGTATAAAAATATAGCTTACTAAGCTGTATTCCATATAGTGAATATACGCCGCTGTAATCACTACTCAGGACTTCTCGAAAAATGGCTGAAGAAATAATGACATCTCTAACAGTGGATGAAATTTATGAAATAGAATGTATTCTGCAAGACATCGAAGAATACGACAAGGCTATCGTAGCTTATCAACTGGATGAAGATATAATTGAAGCATCTACGCTTTGTTCAGGAGATGATCCATGGCCGAACCAAATCGGATACGGAGAAGATGATGCGCCTAAAAATGATGTTAACAACTCACAACCCGGTACAGCTGGACCATCAGGATTACAAAACCGAGAAGACGAACATACACCTCATCAAGATGAAGCCGTAAAATCAGACAATCAAACAGCCGACAGTTCTGATATTCAAATAACTGGATATAGCATTCGCAAAAGGAGTGAACGAATCTTCGGAAACAATTTGGCAACACAGAGAACATATGAGATCAAATTAGATGAAATTTACAAAGAGAAAAAGTTAATCGACATATACAGGAATCTGCATTCAATGTTCGAGGACACTATTCAAAGAGCTCGTGGAAATTTGGCTGACAATGATCTTGGCAGAGTTATCATTCACCATGAGAGTTTGGACAACCCTATAGTAGTTCCGTTACAAACGTTGCAAACGTTAAATGCTAACACTGTGATTGACAGAATCGAACTCGTTTTGAACAGTAATCAAACACTGACTGTCAATCAAAGTTTCCACATAGATATAGGCACCATCGAGTTACCTAAAGGCGGAGCACGGAGGAGGATAACGGCTTTACATAATGAAAGTAACAATCTAAGAAATAAAACATCGATCGTTACGATTGAAAATACCGACAATATGTGTATGGCTCGGGCTATCGCCGCATGTTGGTGTAAATTAAATATTTGCAGTCCTGATGAATGGCTGGAAATAACACAGAATAGAGGAACCAGAAATAATTTACAACTCATCATGGAATACAGAAAAGTACCGAGCAATTATTACAAACATATGACGAACAAAAAACGCACGGAGCAAGGAAAATTAGCCAAAGCAATTAGTGTCATCGCAGGTGTATCAACAGACAGACCGGCCAGTTTAGCAGATCTAAAAGCATTCGAGGAAACTCTGAATTTGACAATACTAGTCATCAGTGCTAGACTGGGTAATAAATTCATTACCAGCGCGCCTACAGACGGTATAGAAAGACCCGTGATATATTTATATCTCACTGCTAATGAACATTTCCACGCTATACAATCCATAACGGGATTCTTTAGCGATGCATATTTCTGTGTGCATTGTTTAAAACATTATTCAACCAAAGGAAAGCATTATTGTGAACACACCTGTTTCGTGTGCAAAAGCGATAAATGTGAACAAAGTGAAAACAAAGAACATTGTTCAGATTGTAATATGACGTGTATGTCTCATCAATGTTTCGTGCGTCATAAAGCAAAACCTATTAATCAAGCTTCGGGAGAAACTACAGCGCCTTGTCAAAAATGGTGGAAATGCTTGGACTGTACAAAAGTCATGGAGAGACGGAAAAGACGTCCGAATCAACACGTGTGCGGAGAAACATTTTGTAGATCGTGTGACAAATACACAATGGGACCACACGAATGCTATGTGAGGGCCATACCTCCCGTTACTGATGATGAAAGAGCTAAATTCTGTTTCTTCGACTTCGAAACCATTCAACATGATATATTGGAATGTTCTGAAGGATATGCACCTTTACATACAAAGGATTGCCAGGACTGTAAAGAGGATCATATATGCAAGAAATGTGCTAAGTGTCAGGTGAGTCTTAACCTAATTGTAATATATATATATATGTAACACATTACAGTCGAAATCACGATAACGTAACGCTCTTTATTAAAGGCGCGCATAAGTAGAGACGCTCTTTCATTTTTTTTAAATTAGATTATCGCTGAACGCTCTTTTAGCTGTTACCTCGCGTGTTATATTACCATATAACAATTACATACTTGAATTCGACCAAAGTTAAGGGTCTCAATATTAAAATTCAACTGAGTCACAGATGTTAAATCGAGTAATTAACTTTTTTAATTCTTGACACATTGAAAATGTGTAGCATATTTTTTTTGTGAAAAGAGATTTGTAATTGTTATATAGTAAACTAACGTAATATATAATTGTTTTAACTTTATTGAACTTGATAGCTGCGTGCTTGAATCGACAATTATACAGGCTATATGTCGGATCATGATATACATTTATAATATTGACACGTAGATTGGAACGAGTAATTTTTTAGGATCAACCAACGAACAATAGTAATACGTCAACGCTCTTTATTAACGTTGAACCTATACCAAAACCCTTTTTTTTTAAATTTTTTTTTAAAAATAATTATTTAAACAAAGTGTAGACGTTTTATTTTGTTTTTTATTATCGATAAAGCTAGAGGTTAAAACGTTCAATTATTACTTTTCAGAACTGTTTAAAAACATGGTGCGGAAAAGTCCAGCATACACCGAACTTCCTCGTCGCCCAAACAGCTTGCTACGAATGCATGCATGAATCGTTGGAAGTGAAACCGAACTGTAAAAATTGCGGACCTCTATGTGATGCGTGTATCGACAGTGATGACAAGAAGAAGAAAAAGAAGAGTGACCGAAATTTATGTTCGGATACATGCGGACTCCGAGAGGTTATATTTAGCGGTCCTGATACCGGTGAAAAGTTTGGAAAATGGTTATTCTCGGAACAACACAAAGGGTTCATAGCACTGGCTCACAACTTCAAGGGTTACGATGGATATTTTCTCATGGAATATCTCATTGATCAATCCTTGAGACCCAAAGTTATATATAATGGATCCAAATTGATGTACCTATACGTGGAAAAAGATCTTCATATAAAAGTACTGGACAGTCTCAGCTTTCTACCAATGAAGCTGGCACTGTTACCGAAAACTTTCGGTCTTGATGGCGAGAAAAAAGGATGGTTCCCGCACTTTTTCAATAAATCAGCCAACCAGAATTATGAAGGACCCTATCCGGATGCCAAATATTACGGCGCTGATTATATGAGTGTGGCTGAACGAAAAGACTTCACGAAATGGCACGCTGCTCAAACAAATGCAGTTTTCATCTTCAAGAAAGAATTATCGGATTATTGTCGTAGTGATGTCAATATTTTGAGACAAGCTTGCATAAAATTCAGAACCCACATCATGAATGCGACTGGAAATATACAACCCGTAATTGACGAGTTTTCTGGCGATATGAAGTTCAAACTGGTCGGTGCGGTTGATCCATTCCAATACGTTACAATCGCATCGGTATGTATGGGTATATTCAGAACGAAATTCGTCGACGAGGAATGGAGAGTGCGTCTAAGTACTGAAGGGAAAACGTGGCTTCCTGCTAAATGTAAAGATGGAACCTTGTCTATTTTATACAAAGGTGAATGGGTTCAAGACACAAAACTTCAAGATGAACGCGGCGTCCAAATTCGTGAGAAAGAATTTCTCAAATCCCAGATAGCTCGAATCCCCAAGACATCGTATAAAGATCAATACAGCAAAAGTTCTATTCAATGGCTGGAATGGATGATGTTCAAAGACAAAGTTCACATAACTCACGCATTGAACGGCCGTGAAAAGAAACTCGATGATGCAAAATACAGATTGGATGGCTATTGCGAAGAATTAAACACGGCATTCGAATTTCACGGCTGTCAATTCCATGGATGTGAACTTTGTCTGAGTCACGATAGAGACATAGTCAAGAATCCGATAACCAACCAGACACCTAATGAATTATACGGACTCACACAGAAAAAGAAGAAGTTTATAGAAAGTCGAGGCATGAAATATGTGTGCATTTGGGAACACGAGTTCGTCGCTGCTCGAAAGACTAATCCGGAGCTTCGTGACTTCATCGCTAGTTTAGACATTGTTGAGCGGCTAGAGCCTAGAGACAGTTTCTTCGGCGGCAGAACGAATGCAACTAAATTACACTACAAAGCTGCCGCTGGTGAGAAAATACACTATTTTGATTTCACGTCGCTGTATCCAAGTGTGCTCAAATACTCTCGCTATCCGATTGGACACCCTAAAATCATTTTGGGCGATGACATTACCGAGCTTAAGGATTACTTCGGAATAGCGCAAGTCAAGATTTTACCACCTAATGGACTCTATCACCCCGTATTACCGTATCGATCCGAAGGTAAACTGAAGTTTCCACTGTGCAGGACTTGTGCTGATAATGAAAATCAACGACCTTGCACGTGTACGTGCCAACAGAGAGCCATTACCGGCGTTTGGTGTATTCCTGAACTGGAGACAGCTGTCAAAGTGGGATACAAGATTCTCAAAATATATGAAATATACCATTGGACCGAAACGTCAGACTATAGCCAACAAAATGGATTATTCACGGAATATATAAACACATTCCTAAAGTTCAAGCAGCAGGCTAGCGGTCCTCCGGATTGGATAAAATCTAACGAAGACATGGATAAATACATCACATCGTATAAAGACAACGAAGGTATATTACTGGACAGAGAAAGCATCGAAAAGAATCCAGGACTGAGGCAAATCAGCAAGCTCATGCTCAACTCATTTTGGGGGAAGCTAGGCCAAAACCAGAATTTCAAGCAGACCGAGTATTTCCATGAATCGGAACAAGACAATCTATTCCAGCTGATTTCAAATCCAATGAAACAAATGGAAAATTTTCATGTCATAACTGATGACATGCTTCAAATGGAGTGGACCTATCGAAAAGACTGTGTGCCTTGTGGAGCAGCGAATAACATATATTTGGCCACATTCACGACGTGTCACGCTCGATTAATGCTATATGAAGTTATTCATTCCTTGGACAGAAGAGTATTATATTACGACACGGATAGTTGTGTATTTAGCAGCACTGAGGATCAAATTAATCCCCCACTGGGCGACTATTTGGGCCAACTCACCAGCGAGCTAGATCCGGACGAATACATCGAAGAATTTGTTTCTGGAGGCCCCAAGAATTACGCTTATCGAACAAATAAAGCTAAAGAGACGTGTAAAGTTCGGGGGTTCTCTTTGAACTTTGAAAATTCACAGTTCATCAATTTCCAGACGATTAAAGAGCTGTTAGAATCTGGAAGCACAGTGCCCATCACCACAACCAATCCAAGGAAAATATGCAGATCGAAAGGAAAAAGAAAGATATATAACAGATCTGAGGACAAACAGTACCGAGTTGTTTATACCAAACGCAGACGATTGGATAACATGGATACACTGCCATATGGATATTGAACGAGGTACGTAATATATATATAATTTAATCGTCTATATTTGATCAAGGTTGTAATGAGAGTGTAAATATTCGATCGATGGTAGTTATCGGATTATACTAAGACTCGTTTAAACACGTTCGATGTTAGATAACATCGAGCGTGTATGAACACGTATTACTATAAACGTATGGCCGTCATTGGTCAATTTATCCAAGGTGTCCATTTTTTCGATCTATAAAATGCTACCCGATCCAATTCACAATTACAAATTCGGTAGTCCTATACTGTGCGTGTGAAATATTCTATACAGGTTAGTTATGAATTATGATTTCTATCATTACATTTTTACCTCCAGTACAATCTCATTTTTGGTTTATACTTAAACCAAAAACAACTTTTTTTTTTTTTATTTTCTCAACGAAGAGTCACCATAATTCCAGATTATTCCGAATGACCAGATTAATTCATTCTCTAATTCTGAAATATATTTCGATTTACTTGTAGAAATGTAATCCAAAATCACGCCGCTGTTAAGTATTTGTTCAATCGTGAACAGTGTACCCGGTTCACGGAGAATGATATATCCATGAATTATTGTCACTTCTTCAAAACTTCTCTGATTGAAAACCCAGTCTCGGTATTCTGCAAATCTCACAAAGTTATCTCCAATAAGTTCACGAATGTCATGTATTTTGTTTTTAGGAACGCCTCTAAATACCCAGCGATTTGAATACATTTGATTCAATATATCTTGTAAGAAATCAGTTTCAAATTCAGACCTCTCAATCAAAGATTTCAATCGTTGTACAGGAAAATATCCTTCATCTATATTCTTCAGTATTATTTTAATTTCTCTTATAAACCAATTGTGTAGTAGTTGTTTTTTTATTTCTGGATTTATAGTTGACATTTCAATTAGCTGATTGTATATTTTCTCCAGTATTTCTGCGGGTAGTATTCTCTCCATAATGAACTGACTCAATGACTCAATTTTCTTATTCTTATTGAGTATGCGGGCGGGGGGCGGGCCTCCCCCCTCCCCCCAGGGCGACAGGGCGGGGGCGGGGCTCCCCCCTCCCCAGGGGTGGGCGGGGGCGGGCGGGCGGGCGGGCGGGCCTCCCCTCCCCAGGGCGGGCGGGCGGGCGGGGCGGGCGTGCCTCCCCCTCCCCCAGGGCGGGCGGGGGCGGGCGGGGGGCGGGCCTCCCCCCACACCCAACATCCACCAAACGCATGAGCGGACTCCTTTCGGACTTTTGTATTCTCGATGTGTAACTGATAAGTAATGTTTTGTTTTCTTATTTTCCAGGTTCAAAATAAAAAAACAATGACTGATCAACCTGATGTTGAAGGAAACCAACGGACTGAAACCAACGAGAGGGCGTTCCATCCACAATGCTTGGCCCCGTTAGGAAATGACATTTTCCTATTTGACGGCCGATTCCAGGGAAATCTGTATATACACATACGAGAGTGCGGTGAAAGTTCTGCGGGCCATAAATTTCCGACAAAATCTGGAATAACATTAAATCTAAGGAGATTCAAAGAGTTGAAATCTTACTTAGCAGATATACATCAAGAAGTGGTCAGTTATCGTACCGGTGAAGACGATGTATTCATGAGACGTCATATCGGAGGGAATTTCTTCATTACGATAAAGAGCGGCATCCCGCGTGTTGACATTCGCAGGTATTGGCTGCCTGAACATTCAGATGATTTGTGTGCAACCAAATACGGAATATCTCTGACATTCGACCAATTTGAAGAACTAGTTGGAGCTATATTCGTCCTGTGTGCTAATATTCCTGAAATTGATCAGACTGTGCAGTGCTATTTGACCGACGATCACCAAAACCAGGAAGGATCTTTAAGATGTATGGAATGCTGCCCCAACGGCGATAGAACGTGTTTGATTAACCGGATGCAGACATTGATCTAAACATTACTCCTATGATGCTACGAATAACTAATGTCGTATGTTCTGCAGATTTGAACTGTTCTATTAATCTAAGGGATTTGACACTCGGCTGTTCGAACATTGAATACAATTCCAAAAAGTTTAGCGGAGTTGTATGGAAACATTCTAAATTCGGTGGATGTTGCCTCGTGTTTAACACGGGTAAAATCGTTGTTAACGGGCTTTCTGATAGTGTCAAACAGACACGAGTTCGATTGCGTCGGTACGCTCGACATATTCAAAAATGTGGTTGGCGAGTGAGATTAAATTCCATAAAAATTTTGACAATGTCTGCATTTTGTCAGTTAAATGGAAAACTTGACTTAAACATTTTAGTGAAACTTATGGAATGTTCTTACGAATTAGAGCTGTTCCCTGCGGCAATGTTCAGACGTGAGAAAATACATTTTACATGCTTTCATAATGGAAAAATTGTGATTACGGGCATTAAAAGTGAAAAGCAGATGTTAAATATTGTATATCCTACCATATGTGAACTTGAATTACTTTCAGAATAAATATATATATGTATCGATTATCTATATTTTTCATTCGGGGGGATGGCTCACATACCTTTGTTTTTTAGGCTTTTGACGAAACAAACAAAAACAATAGATTTTTTTTGTTTGTTTTGACAACAGACCTAATACCACCTCACCGGACTCTCTCCACAGACCCCCCACCCCCACCCCTCTCAACCCAGTCATATATATATATATATATATATATATATATATATATATATATATATATTTTCCCAGTCATACATATGATAATATAAGAACGATAAATGATTGTATTTACAATATTTTATTTATATACATAATATAATTTAAAGAGTGTTTATCTCGTTGTCGCTAATGAAGAGCGTTTACAGAATATATTTCAACATAAAATCCTTAATAATTAAATCATTATACATATAATTATTGGCACTGAAACGTCTCATTATATTTTCTAGACTGTATCCGCACAGTTTATAGAATGCAAAGTATATGCAATAGGGACCGCATATATTAGAACCCTGTAATCTGTAAGCATTGCACTCGTAACGAGGTCCATTCAATAACAACACGTGTTTAAATCGTCCGTTGTAACACTCGGGTTTTAATCCCATAGGGTCGAAGAACTCTGATACGTTATGTTCCTGGAATGTCATCAATATCCAGTGGCGTCCAGGTTGGCTACTCTCGTCTGTGTTAACTATATACATCCGGGGATATTGGATATAAAGAGGTAATTTGTCTATGGGACAAACATCTATCTCATTATGGTTTGTGAAACTATTTATCGCCCTCATGAGTCCGAGTGTATTCATTATTCAATGCAAACTTTACGACTCTCGTCAACTTTGAGAACGGCAGGAAATTTTGCGTATACGATTACAGTACAATTGTCTTTCAAAGCCGATGAGAATTTAATTTCGAGGCGTGTGTGACCTTTGTGTGGTATGACCCTGTCGTGATTAATTCCTTGCGGGTTTATCCGATATATGCAATAACCTTTCGCATAATCCTCATAAGTAATATGAACGGCTTTTCGTTTCGCATCTTTTATTATCGTATTGTAAGCTTCTACATATTCCTTACTGGTAAAGTTCGGTTGGAGTGCTTGGGCGGGCATAGACTGCCCGTTGACGTAAAATCCGACGAAGTTGCATCCAAAAGTCGCAAAGTTGAACGGGTTCTTATCGCGTGAACCGCTTTCAGCCTTTGATGATACTAAGCCAATAATACAGCTACTGGGTACGTTTCCTTGAAATAGATTATCTTCTCCCAAACTGAATGCACCTTTTGACACTGTATACGTCTTTATGATAGATTTTGAAAAAGGATAACACGCGTTATTTTTCTTGAGTGACTCAGTATGACTGAGTAATACACCGGGGGTTAACTTTCACAGTGGCTAGTCTCAAATTAGCTTCCTGTATTTTCAACTTGTATGTCTCAGTGGTTCCCCCATACATCAGTCTAAAAACATCTCTCGTCTGCCAGAATTTTAACGTGAGCGGGAGACCATTTAGTAGTAATTTGTCCTGTTGGAAGAAGTCAAGCTGAATTGATCCCATAATATCCATTATTTGACTAGTACGGGTTGTTTTGGACCTGTAATACAGGCCAGAGTTCCCGCTTTTCGAATCTGCCAGGTCCATACCACCTGCCGTGTCCTTTTCGAACGCTTGTCCATGTAGCTGTTCCTTACGTTCAGTTTCTAAGAGTACATCGAAATATGCTTTGTATGGATAATTCGGACCGACTTGACTCACGGGAACTTGCTGTATATTCAAATCGACCTGCGAAAATATTGAATGTAGGGGTGCATTTATCAGACCCACATCGTCATTAACGGTTAGAGCCGAACCATCTTGCTTGGTTATTTTGAGTTTGAGAAGTAGCAATGTCCGTTTGAGGTCCATGTAGGTTGTGGCCATGGCGGGAATATTGAACTCTAAAGCTGCAGTGTCTGTCAGCTGATTCACGGGTCTGTAGTTTATCCATTCTGTCGCTTGTATTCCGCTGTCAACCGGGGGCGATTCAAATAATGCCAATTTAGAGGTATGGTACTCTCTGTATTCATTCATGGTTTATCCCACCAGGTGCTGGTTTTCACTTTCTTAGGGTTATGAGCCAAATCGTTAGGTAACACCCTCTTATTGTTTTTTTTTGACGTCTTACGTGCTTGTGTCAACTTATTTTCTGCAACTTCTGCTTTGGCCATTTCAATCGCTTGCGCTATGGGTGTCACTACGTTAATATGTGGTTTTAGAACGTCTTCTTCTTCTTCACTATCGCTATTTTGAGTTTTGTCAATAAAGTAGCGACCCTCATTATCTGGCGTTAACTTCCCATTAATCATGTTCCTGAAATGTTTTCGCCACATTTCAATATCGGCTGGAATATACGTGATCGACATGTTTCTTCTTCAGATGTAGTGTACAGGTCACTCTTTTTTCTGCATTTATTTTAGAAAGTTTATCGCCTCTTATAAAAATCCTGAGACGCTGAAGTTTATCCTGTCTTACGTTTATGTAGAATGAGTGCTCAAAACTCCGCCAATGACCCGTATCACGTGTGTCTCTCTTTATAACCCGGAGGATGGGGTATGATGTGTCGCAGGCTATTGATTCTCCACATATGTCCGAACAAATATATAATAAATCCGTGTCTATATGGTCAGTTATGTTTATGTCTTTCAAACAACATAACCACGCCCCTTCCAATATTAATACACCAGGTAACTCTATTGTGAAGTCGAGAGGACGATTATCTGGATATTTATCTATGGAATCGTCGCTAGTCAGGTACAGATAATAATTATCCATATGACTAGTTTCTATTTTGTTTCAAATGAGAATCAATGTTCATCTCTTCTCTTATAGTTTTATCAACATCACTGAATATATACTTGAAGGCAGACCACTGGTTATACGGAATACTTATAATCGCGGGAGTGTTATTCACAACTCGCCTAATGCGTGTATAAATGCGCCCTTGATTATTACATAATGTAACAGTAATGTTTGATCGTATTGTCCACTTTTTCACGAACCCACAGGGGTGTTGTTCGTAATCATGGGGGGCGTGACTCGTTCGTATGCCGTAATTCATAGTCCCCCGTCTGACGTGGTATCTTCTTTGGAACTATTATAACCGGTAGTGACAGAGTTATTACCATAATCGTAATTCCTATCCATTTAAGGAGATTCATATGTAGACGACCGCGTTCTGTTTGAAACATATTCGTCAAGGTATCTGTTCTATTATTCATGATTGTAATGGTTTCCCCCCCTCGGATAGCTTGCTCTTATTAATTTTGATATCTGTCGACATCAGACTCTAAAATCCATGAATTAAATTTGTCAGGCCATGAATGCCAGTGCACCAGGACTTCAGTTTGACCCTTTCGTTTCCTCTTTTTGACAATTTTATCTATTCTGTAAACTGTTTCGTCATCAACGCGCACCCCCTGAAGTTCTGACTCGTAGAAAGCACCCTCAATGTTTTCATCCAAGAAATCTGTCAATGTATACAAGGATATGTTCTGCCTGTAAAACCTCTTAGTCACTTTGAACAACTCTCCAGTCCATTTCTGAGAATATTCTCGGTCAAAAACTGCTTTGGTGTGTGATATTCTAACAATATCATTTACATTGTATTTGAACTTTTTCTTCAATTTACTTTTAACACCTCCCTTCTGTCTTATTAACCACTGATCGAGACGAGACTCATCTTCATTCTCAACAGTTATGGAGTCAGGGGTGGTGCCTAACGAACGATGTATTGTATGGTTATAACTTTTCACAATATCTTGTAGAATGTCGATATATCTAGCATTATTATGCTTTATCATATAACGCGAAATCTTCTGCTTTATAGTTTTTATGACCCGTTCCGAATAATTGGCTTTCATTTCGTTTTGAGTAAAAATTTGAGATATATGAAGACCCTTTAGGTAACTTTTGACCCGTTTGTTTGTGAACTCCGAACCGCGATCCGTTCGGAGGACGCGCGGGGTTCTTCCACCTTCAAATATATGTTTCATAGCATTGATCGCATTAATTGCAGTTTTCCTCTTTATAGCTTCACACCATAACTTCCTAGAAAAAATGTCAATCATTACTAACACGTAGGTGTAATTGTCGTTGTCTTTGGAAACATCATTCATATCCATGAGGTCTCCATCCCATTGACTGTCAGAAGCGTTTACAATAACACGAGACCTCGGGAATTTTCGTCTAACACTTTTTGTCAGGGAATAACTTTCATGATTTTGTAGCCACGTCACAATCTCGCGCTTGGAAATGTTGTGCTTATTTTCAGATTTTACAGTCTGATGCAACTTTGTAGCTCCTGAGTACGATGCGGGGTGACCCGGATTAAAATAAATTGAACTCAAATAATCTTTCCAATCGGCCATATTGTTCACAGTGATAGCCAACGTTTCTTCTTTATCTTGGTCAGCTTACCGGCGATTATACCAGGAGGTCTAGATATTTCACGCTTAACTCCTCTTATTTTCTTTTTTCTTTGCTTGGTACGTGTCTTTTTCGATGTGTTAACTTCTGATTTTTGGATTGCATCCTGAGGTTCAGTGGTTTGAACTGTATTAACAATCTGATTATTCATCGGGTCCATTTCTTTATCCATTTCATCGGAAGGGGTACTATTGTTTGCCGAAATGTCGCTGTGTTCAATGTTAGACTCCGATGAAACTTTTTTGTGTTCACTTTTTTCAGTGTACCTCATATATCTTTCATACGGGATCAAAACAGTTTTCTTCACAGACTCCATCACAAAAACTGTTTCAATTTAGGTTCAACGATGTTCAACATCAAAGTAATGGCGGTTGAGTGATTATTCACACTTTTTCTTTTCCTCAACAAACTCACAGATTTATCACTCAAGAATATATAAAATGATTTATATCGCCGTAATTTAGCTTTTTGTTGAACTGTAACTGTTAAACTATCATGTAGTAAATTGATCGTAATTTCAACCAGAACTTTCAACTGATTATTAGTTATCGATGTCAATAATGCGTTTCGTTGAGATCTTGATTGGGTTGATGCCAATAGTCTGACAAAATTCAACTCATTACGTAATAATCGACTCATTTTATCGTCGCGACTCAGCTCCGATACTGTCCCCTTCTTATTACGTAGTAGGTACGTAAATTATAGGGTCTTGGTTGGGAAACACGTCTGTTCGTAGCCTGTATTTATCCTCAGTGTGAGGGGACATATCTATTATAAGATACGCAAATGGTTTCTTCATACAATCCTTGTATGCCTCAATGAGTACTTTAGATTTACCGGGATACAATTGTCTACCCAATGTGGAAATTTGTGATCCATCCCTCAAATTTTTGAATAAAATTAGATATCCTGTGTTTAAGGCTATAGTTCTCGCAGCCTTGCCTTGTGCGTATAAATTTTGTGAAATAAACAGCACCGAAAGACAGCGATGATGAGTTTGCTGCGTAAATAGTGTTTCAATCTCTTTTTGGTCAATAATGCGATGCATCAAGTCGTCTAATATTAACATATTATGTTTACCGTCAGCAAATTCTTCGATTTCTGTTTGGGTAGGTAATCCTTGATGCATGACCAAATTTTCGATTGATGATTCAATTTCATCATAGAAATTTTGATAAATACCGTAACAGTACATTATTTTCTTAGGTGGATCTCTAGAATACATTCCATTAAGATTTTGCAGGAATCTGTAGACCCATCTCGTCTTACCAGAACCAGTTGGTCCGGTGATGCAAATACTAGAACAAGGTTCAAATGGTATGGAGCTATGGTTAATTGGACCCATTTTTTTTTTGTGTTCACTGTGTCCTATTTATTAGGAGCTATACAGTTCTTATATACATGATAAGTAAACATTTGTTATGGCTGTTGTAAATGAATTACCAGGATGTCACTGCAAGCTATAATATTATAAAAACCTACAGTTCTTATAACATTATTGGTTTTGGTAAGTGATGTGAAGGTGTTTGGTGGATGTTGGGGGTTAGGTGTGGGCTGGTATTATCACGTTGGTCTGTGATTGAGTGTACAAAATCTCTTGTCAAGTGAACACCTGCAGATTATCTATTTTTCTAAACATGGAACATGTCTGAACCTATAATTGGTACAATAGCAGTGATATAATGTTACATCATCGGTGCTACCTGGAGTTTTCGGCATACAAAATGATCGTAAGTGTGACTGGAGTGATAAGGGGTTATTACGTAATGTTGTTATAACAATGTGATCAAAGCAATTTGTATAATTGAGTGTCTCACGACCTGACTTAATATGTATGCATGTTTTATGGATAACTAATTATAGCGTGAATGACACAGTTTATCAACCTTAATTGATACTAACTCGTTTTGTTCTAAATCGATTTGTTTTCTGAATACCATATAGCTATGACCGGGGAAATAATAGAATTCATTTGGTAAAGCAAAGGTGTGAAAGACACATTGTTAACACCAATGTGGCGTGTGTGATTGAGTGTACATCGCTCATGTTCCATGTAAAAATGGCTGAGATTAAATCATCATTCATTCAATATGACAGTTCATTCTGAGGGGTTGTAATTTCGCCTTACAATTTTCGACCGTTAGGGATTCAACATAGTACATTTCAATACTTCCAATAATTGACGAAAATACACGCCTGTCATATACTCAATAACTTCATATAGAGATAAGTAAAGAATAAACGCTCTTTATTATTTATGTAAAAAGTAATGGTGTCTATTTTCAGGTATGACAATTATATGAACTGCGTCCGTTAAACACTGGAATGTATGCATTCATACCGTTGGTCACAATGTCCAACATTACAGCGACTGTCCATACACATATAATTGGTATAAAGATATTTCTAAACATCGATTAATAAATACATTGAAACATTGGTTGAACAAAAAAATAACGAAAGATATTACGCGCAAATAATTTAACATTCGATATTTTAATATCGAGATTATCAGAAACCGAAAAAACTCGTTATAAATTTTTTATTTAAACTTTTTTTTAGAGAAATAATTTTGAGGGTTTTGAAATTTTTTCTTTTTTGGATAATTTGGGGGTTTTGAATTTTTTTGTGGAAAAAATTAATTTTAGGGTTTTTGAAATTTTTTGGAAAAAATAAATTTTTGAATTTTTGAATTTTTTTTGGGGTTTTTGATGTTTTGGGAATATTTTAGTACAAACAATTTTAGACCCAAAGATTCTATTTTTAGATGTGGCTCTAACGAGCCCCCTATTCTTCTGATGGGCCTTCTAGGAATGTTACCTATAGAGAAGGAAATCCACATCAAAAAGCTTTCTTTCATCGGAAACTTAATTCGTCTTCCAATTGGTCATCAGGTTCCGCTGGAACTTTCGTTTTCAAGGCACACCAGTACATTCTTTTCGACAAACGACCATTTGGATTCGTAACAGATGTGATGCCACTCCTTGAAAAATACGACCTTCTGGTGTTTCTTCTAGATTTCCTTGACGCTGGGATTTTCCCAGGGAAACAAGAATGGAAGAACCTCGTCAAAACTCAAATTGAAAACTGCTACAGGGCAGAGTGCTTGGAATGTATTACTAGCGATCCTGAGCTGTCTTTCTTCTCGCAATGTCACTCTGACCCTCTCACTCTATGGGACGTCTGGTATCTCTATTCCCGGAACCGCCATCGCTCAAGGGAACTGCGTAATCTCGCACTTCTCCTGAACAAAACCACATATGCAAATAACTTGTGCTGCGCTCAATGTGGCTTGACATATAATAATGAAATTATACATGTAACGTTTGAGTGCTGTGCGGGAGTGTTGATTCGTCTTCGCGATATATTCTGGGAAAGAGTGATTGATATACAGGGTATAGAGCAGTACGAGTTTTTAGCTTCCCTCTCGGGGGAGCAGCTTTCGTCACTTTTCCTAGGAAACGTAAACATTCTCGAAAGATCAAATACTTTGATTAATGTTGGAGACCTTATCGTCGATGCTGCTGTCTTTCTTCTTCGTGCCTGCAACATTGTGAAGGGAGTACAGAATTACTAAAGATTGTATATTCTCAAATTTATCCGGCCGTGTACATATGTATAGTCTATTTCTCCATTAATTGTTATGTTGTGTAATATAATCTCTCCATATAGGAGGCAATAAAGATATATATAAGTGTTGTCATCACTAAATCCAGCATTCTGATTGGTCGGCGCCCACGTGGCTAGTTGCAGTTATTTCTCGGTGAATGCGCAACGGCTCATAACACCAAGCTCATAACACCATCGATACGTCATTGGGTTTGGAAAGACGAACGCGTAATGTTTTGGGCGCATTTGGACTCGCGCAGGATTGACTTAATACATCATCGGGTTTCAATATGAAGAGAAATTGTTCCTATTAACTTTTGCCAAGGGTGCTATTGGGTATTTTGGGCTGTTTTTGTCACGATACACTTTTCGATTTAAATACATTTACAAAAGTGGCTTTTTCGCTAAATGTATATAAATATAAGGATTAACTGTCATGTGGACTATTTTTATGGAGATGTAACCGTGAGGTAAGTGGTCATAACTTGTATGTAAAACCCTTCGGGTTTTACACAAGTTATGTCCACTTACCTCACGGTTACATCTCCATAAAAATAGTCCACATGACAGTTAATCCTTATATAATCACACACACACAAGTAAAACTGCTATAGCTCAGTTTTCACAATAAAATATTTACCCCGGGTGAAAACGAATTTTAGTATACTGATCAAAAAGGGGCAT
Organism: Siphonodentalium dalli; assembly: GCA_032622095.1. NCBI lineage: Eukaryota > Metazoa > Mollusca > Scaphopoda > Gadilida > Siphonodentaliidae > Siphonodentalium > Siphonodentalium dalli. Next base: position 132,559,622 of record CP136068.1, on the reverse strand, counting down.
GGTGGTGGCAGTTTTGTCCAAACTTAACTACATGTATATACAACCACAAATCAGCTTAACACACGATGGATCACCGGTACATAGTCACCGCGGAAACGGAAATCGCATGGCATAGGTCACCAATTTCCACAAATGTTCATTTTCATTTGTCATTAAATACTTGAACAAGTCAAGACAAGATAACTATCAATGTATATAGATAATACTGTTATAAAATAAATCGAAATTGCCTAAAGTAAAGTATATGTGACCCGCCATATCAAATCCAGTCGGAAGTCGGGATTTTTTTACCCTGTGCCAATGCATTCTCTTATATATGCGAGTCGACCATAGGTCGCCTCGCATATATAAGAGAATGCATTGGCCTAACAATTTTTTATCATTTTTTTTAAATAAATGTTTCTGACAATTTTTAGGACATAAAATAAAAAAACATCCATTACCCTGCAGGGAGCCCCACACATATAGAAGCGTATAGAAGAATGTCGTCTGCTCATGTTTGTCTGGGGCTCTGTATGGGTGAAATTATAAAATTGTTAAAGAATACAAGAAAAAATTATTAAAATTGTAAAAAATTGTTAGGCCAATGCATTATCTTATATATGCGAGGCGACCTATGGTCGACTCGCATATATAAGAGAATGCATTGGCACAGGGTAAACAAATCCCGACTTCCGACTGGATTTGATATGGCGGGTCACATATAGTTGTCGGTGTTTTGCGGTGATTCTCAGTAGTTCGCTGTGATTCCAAAACTTGGCGGCCCTCGTCAGTCTTCAAGATATCTGTCGATCCACACAAGTTCACCTTTGATTACAGCGAAAACAATCACCACATGTGGTTCCTGGTGATCCGCAGTGACCAGTATCCACTGTGGGCTTATAGTCCATCCTGAGTTTAGTGTTTTGCTTATCGTACACTCTTTGCGCACTGTATTGTCAGGGAAAATCGCACTTTATCGTTCCGAATTTAAAGCTCCGAGGATGAACCTATGATCAATTGATTTTGATTATTGTAATTAACACAGCAGCGCTTGGATACCGACGATCACGTGACATGTGTGTATTATCTGAGAAGCAGGGAATGTGTCCCGCACAAGTCATTCATTGCGCTGACTCGTATCGGATAGAACCCGTCCCCGTTATCAGGTAGGTCGTCATGCTTCACTCAGGGTTTGTTCACACAGCTGTTAAAATTGCCAGGAACATATGCATGTATCGTGAAAGTCTGTATATATAGCTAGCTATTTATTGCACACTTTCGTTTTATAAATTTCGGAATGGCACAATTATATATTCGATTGTTTTATGGCATATTTGGGGCGGCGATACCTTGGAACTTTAAATTGACAACAGTAATTATGTTATTGCACGATTGATTCTTTTGATAAAATTATTATATAAATATAATAAAAATAGAATATGCATATATTATAAATATAATACGTATATAATATAAATACAATACGAATATAATATAAATATAATATGCATATAACATAAACATAATACGCATATAATATAAATACAATACGCATACAATATAAATATAATATAGATATAATATAAACATAATACACATACAATATAAATACAATACACATTTTATATAAATATAATATACATATAATATAAATATAACACGCACACAATATAAATATCAATATAATATAAATATAATATAAATATAGTATAATTATAATATAAATACAATATAAATATAATATACATATAACATAAATAGAATACGCATATAATATAAATACAATACGCATATAATTATTAATATAATATTCATATAATATAAATATTAAATGCACCTAATATAAATATAATACAAATGTAATATACATATACTATAAATATAACATAAATATAATATAAATATAATACGCATATAATATAAATACAATACGAATATAATAAAATATGATATAAATATAATATAAATATAATATAAATATAATATAAATATAATATAAATATAACCGCGTATATATGCAAGTAGTATAAACAGTGAGGAGTGTAGTACATGTATAGTATAGTTTGTCGTTCACGTCTTCGCACTGCGCAACATCCCTCCGCGAAGAACTGCCTGAACAATTGACAATCGGACTTGCCAGTGTGTGAACGAACACTTAGTCGCAAAACATGTATGTTGTAGAGCATTGAGTGTGTCAGTACGTGTATTTACACTGTAATATTGTTATACGGACTTATACAATGGATACTTTATTACGGACTTGAAAGCTCCATTACATTTGTATATCCGCGATGGCCGGTTCATACATGTGTGGATTAGTCAATTTGAATGTATGACTACGTAATCGTCTACAAGCGGTCAAGTTGAATCATTAGCTTCAAGTATGAAATTAAACACACGCTATTAAGACAACCGCACATATGGTGGTTTTACGGTATCAAATCTGACTGGATATCTTTAACGATGAGCGTTAAAGACAAACGGTCCGATTTGATACCATAGAACCACACTGTTATTATAGTATAAAATAATTAGTTCGTGACAGTGATCCCATTACAATTGGTGGATTTTGTATGACGGTCAGATGTCGACTTTCAAAAATTGAAGTTTTAAACGGACATGGCTCATTAGAATCTTCAAATTTTGTCTGCGTGATGTGGAGGGACGGATACGATAGGTCGATAAATACACGAAATATTTATAATTTTGATGATACCAAAGTCATAGCCATTTTTCAGCCGGTTTCAGTTTTTCGCCAGAAGTCAGACGGATGTTCATTATTGTTACCATATCAGACTTAGACTAACACGGAACGATCTTTTCTGTTCCATATATCGTGCAAATGGATGTTTGTTTGTTTGTTTTGTTTTTTGTTTATTTGAACCCAAACAATCGTTTTCAAAGTTGTATTTTTCCTGTATTTATCGACCTGTCGTATCCGTCCCTCCAAACTACGAAGACACAGTTTGGAAGATCGAATGGACCATTTCCGTCTATAACTTCAATGTTTGAAGGTAGATATCTGACCGTCATGCTATGGAAAGGCAGCTCAAGTATTTATCGACCTATTGTTCATATTATTTTATTACACGCTTGTCACTAGAAGTACAGTGTTATTGCTGTTCCATCTTTTAACTTCCGTGCGCATCTCGCTGACATTAAATGACGTTCGCCTCAATCATGAACCCGGAACTCAAAAATAAAAGCATCATCGCACATGACAAAACAAGGCCCGTGTATGTGCCTAAATAAACCTTGACCTGTATGTTGTAATGCACGGATTCTAGGACGGGTGACACAGAACGATCCGGTGTTCATGAGTTGGATGATAAGGCACTTGTGCCATCGCGGAAGGATGTAACTGGAGGCTGCGTAAACCCCCTAACACACTCGTGTCGTTCTCTGTATGTACAGTAACGCCCTACGTAATCGACCCTTTAACCACAGCAGAATTATGGGTAACTTTTCAGGATTTAGTCGGAAATATGGCTTGTTGCCATTCATCGGAAAGCTCTCCGGGAGAAAAGTTACCCATAATTCTGCCGTGGTTAAAGGGTCGATTACTTAGGGCGTTACTGTATACCGTGTGGTTTTATATGACGAATACCAGCAAAATATACCAGGCAGATGTGGGAGCGTGCATGTGAAGGCGGCCTTGGAGTAGCTGGGAGTCCGTAGATGTGTGCTATAATGTTATGTAATGTTCCGTTGTCATTTCTGGAATTATTAATTAAATTCGCCACATCATTTGCCTCTCTCAAAGTAATATGTAATATATCTTGTTCTGTTATTCTCGGCACACAACGGTTCGCTCCGCGACAGCTGAATAGACCAAGACACTTGATTGTGAACATCCTAATACTAATTATTCTTCGGTAAATTGGATGAATATATTGTGTATTTTGTACGCCGATGATACTGTCTTGTTCGCAGAAAGGGATACAGAGAGCATTGGTGATTACACTGATGCATGGAGGCTTTGTATAAATGTCGATAACACTAAAATTATGGTATTTTGTGATCAGAAATCGAATGATGAATTTTAATTTCAAACTCATGCAATGGTGAGAAATTGGAAGTGGTCGATTCGATATGATACCTTGGAATTAATTTTTCTAACAATTTTGCAGATCAATTAAGCGAATTAGTACAGTTGGGAATAAAACTGTTTATGGACTACTGAACAAAGCGGTAAAAATGGTCCGCAGATCTTATCTATATAAGCTTTATTGATTGTATGATAGAGCCACTTTTGCTCTATGCCAGTGAGGTGTGGTGGTTTTGACAATTATCAATGTTTTGACACCATTCAACAGAAATGTATTAAATATAATTTAGGTATGAAATCGAGTACACCACAATACATGGTTTATGGTGAGACTGGAAGATTTCCTACACATACGATTAAAGGCACGGTTGGCCTTAATTGTCGAAAATATTCATATTTGTTCCAAACACCGTAAACAGAAAAATATTAAAACGCATACAGTTTCGTTCATAGATACCATGACCATCGCGTAAACACCATGTTATCATAAAGATCTACTATCTTTTACCTAAGCAAGAGCCTGATTGTGTTACAGAAGACAGCACAATGCTACTGGCTAATCACACACATATGGCATAAACGCTCTTTATTAGTCCCATATCAGGAATTCACCAACAAAGAACGCTCTTTATGTTTACCATCATAATATAAACAAACACCAGAAAAGTAACTTTTTATGCTTTTGTTTACATAGCAATGGTCAAACATATGACAATAACATACTGTTTATGTGATATTTCTTATTTGTATACGGACAAAGTCTGTCTACATTTTGATGTTCTTTCTGTTTGTGGCGGATTTTGACGGGTGGAAATATTTTCACAGGATACCCACCACCAAGGCCAACCGTACCTTTAATCGTGATCGCGCATTGGTCGCGATTGGTAACCGGTCAATGTTCGAAATTAGCACATAAATTTGATTTATTACTAAAGGAGTTCGATGAAAATGAATAATTGGGTAACAAAATTAGCTGGATAAGCGCGATTAGATATATATTGTCTAGTGTAGGATGGAAAGAACTTTGGACGACACAGACACCGAAAGTCAGAATTAACATGTTTCAAGAAACGAGTAGAGTCAGTTATATCGAACAATGGGGAAGCGAAGTCGGCAAGTCAGATAGGGGTGTGTTTTATGGCAGTATAAAGAATTCTTTCGAACAGAAAAATACCTTACAATATGTGACCCGCCATATCAAATCCAGTCGTAAGTCGGGATTATTTTTACCCTGTGCCAATGCATTCTCTTATATATGCGAGTCGACCATAGGTCGCCTCGCATATATACGAGAATGCATTGGCCTAACAATTTTTTATCATTTTTTTAAAATAAATGTTTCTTACAATTTTAGGACATAAAATAAAAAAAAACATCCATTACCCTGCAGGGAGCCCCACACATATATAGAAGCATATAGAAGAGTGTCGTCTGCTCATGTTTGTCTGGGGCTCTGTATGGGTGAAATTATAAAATTGTTAAAGAATACAAGAACAAATTATTAAAATGATAAAAAATTGTTAGGCCAATGCATTCTCTTATATATGCGAGGCGACCTATGGTCGACTCGCATATATACGAGAATGCATTGGCACAGGGTAAACAAAATCCCGACTTACGACTGGATTTGATATGGCGGGTCACATATTGTAACCCAAATGTAATGGGATATACAGCGAGAGTTCGAACGAGAAACCACCGATTATGCAACTTACGAGTAGGGGATGAACTTCATTTTATGATAGAAGGTCTGAAGTTGAATTCAATTAGACGTAAGTATATACCGATGAAATATTACTCACCTAGCCCTGCGACGTAAGCTAATCTTTGCGATCTTTTGAATTACAATAATGATCAAATATTTAAAAACTTAGCGATTTTCATTAAGCTGGGGATAAGAGAGTTTCCCAATATAACTCAGAAACTAAGCAATTCTAAGGGTAAACGAAGTGACGACGACGATGATGATGATGATGATGATGATTAGACGACGAAGACAATGATAATGACGATATGATACCGGCCAGCGTAATCGTGACGATGATGATGACGACGACGACGACTATGACAACGACCTAACATGATGTCGATGATGTTGACGATGCTACTGATGATTCATGATGCTGATGATGGTGACGAAGTTGAAGGTGACGACGATGGTGGTGATGATGATGATGACGACGATAACGACGAAAAGGACGACGGCGACAGTGATAGTTTACTTAGACAAACGATTTTGAGATAGTGGACCAGCTTCTGCACCGCAGTACACTAACTTAACCGCCATTGCACCACATATGTAAATATATTCCATTATGTATATGTTCATGTCAACACTCTAATTGTGTACTTTCTTGTGCTATTGAGTATTAAATCATTCAATCCCTCTGGTGTCGAATGTGTTGGTTATCGAACACTATATAGATACTGTATATGTGCCCGCCGTATACACAACCCGCGTATCTCGTCATTAACCCTTTACCCAACAAACCGGCCAAAACCGGCCAAATAAAGCTTCAACAGCCTAAAATATCTTCAGTCTGTCTCAATAGAACCATACAAATATGGATATCATTGGAATCGGCTCCTTGACCACATTGTGATAGTTACAGTTATGCCCTGTGCCAATGCATTCTCTTATATATGCGAGTCGACCATAGGTCGCCTCGCATATATAAGAGAATGCATTGGCCTAAAACAAATCTGTTTTTAACACTTTTTACCATTTTTTCTTACATTCTTTAACAATTTTATAATTTTTAATGTGTTAAGCCAATGCATTCTCTTATATATGCGAGGCGACCTATGGTCGACTCGTATATATAAGAGAATGCATTGGCACAGGGCCCTTCTGTTGGGTAAAGGGTTAACCAATATGTTAAACTCAGAGGTATCGTCCCGTGGATTTACGATCTTGGAAACTAGACCGACCCAGTCTCGGATGAGTCGCGTGTGTAATTCACAGTAAGAACATCGTGCTCGCTTGCTCCAGGTTATAGCCCATTATCGTGTCCGACCTCGGCCCTTGTACACCTGGGACACCATCAATTCAGTTGACTCGGTATTGATGATGGCTTTCATTTCTATTTAGGCGGGTGACTTTACTGTGATAGTCTTTTAGTCCCAGGCTGTCATCTGTGAGGATACGCACATGCTAGTGTTACAACTTCCTATATATGTGTTCTGATGGAATCTGAGGATCAGACGAAACACGGATTAGGTGAGTTTGTATTAAGTATAAGGTGTTCGGGTTCAGTTGAATATCTTTGAAAATTTTGTTAATCTGTTATTACAAAAAATATATATATATAAAAAATAAAAGGAATTAACAGAATAATTTAAATTTTCATTATCACAATCATCCAGTTACGAAAGTTGACATGTTGAGATAATTGTTTGTAAACATACACTGGAACAGTCAGTAATGTTTAGGTTTTCATGAACAATAGCTCGAAATACAAACAACGTTGTTCGTGATCAGTTGAGATGCGTACATGTACTTGCAACATCAATAGCGGCACTCAAGTATCTTTATATTGTTTTCTGTGTATGAAATAAAACGAAAACATTACATGTAGCATAAATGATCTGGCAAATATCGCAAAAAATGAGTATTCACAATGTGTTTGTACCGTTTCATGTATCCCGACGAGGCTCATTTTCGTGATCATATAGCGACTCGGAGAGTAGTAGCTGAGTCGCTGAACGACCACGAAAATGAACCGAGAAGCGATTCACGAATCGGTACAAACACAATGTGTGTATAACCCGTTAATCTACCATTCGTCTGACAGAATCCACAACACAACTTGAATTGTAAGCCAAAATCGTTGGATTTGTGTGCGACGTATATCTTTCTTGAGTAAATTCTCCCAACCTGCAAGTGTATCTGTGTCACACGATTAGCTATTTTTGCTAAATTCTCCCAAACTGCATTCCACGCGCATGCATATGTCTAACTGAAATTGATTTCAATAGACAATATATATTACACTTGCGTGTTTTATATAATTATATAATAATTACTCAATTAGTAATCGCCAATTTTATCAGGGAATTTCATAGGAAATGGTAGATAAATACTTATAATACCTGATAACACGATATCATTTTCGCAAGTTCAAGTTCCTATTTCTATTGACATGGCGAACGCATTGATGGCCTTTAATTGTGCCCTGTCTGATTTGACACTATAAAATCACAATATGTACGTTTTTGTCATTTAATTGTGCCCTCTCTTATTTGACACTATAAAATCACCATATGTACGATTTTGGCATTTAATTTTGCCCTGTCTTATTTGACACTATAAAATTACCATGTGTACGTTTTTGGCATTTAATTGTGCCCTCTCTTATTTGACACTATAAAATCACCATATGTACGTTTTTGTCATTTAATTGTGCCCTGCCTTATTTGGCACTATAAAATCACCATATGTACGTTTTTGTCATTTAATTGTGCCCTCTCTTATTTGGCACTATAAAATCAACTTCTGTACGTTTTTGGCATTTAATTGTGCCCTGTCTTATTTGACGCTATAAAATCACCATATGTACGTTTTTGACATTTAATTTTGCCCTGTCTTATTTGACACTATAAAATCACCATATGTACGTTTTTGTCATTTAATTGTGCCCTGTCTTATTTGACACTATAAAATTACCATATGTACGTTTTTGTCATTTAATTGTGCCCTGTCTTATTTGACACTATTAAATCACCATATGTACGTTTTTGTCATTTAATTGTGCCCTGTCTTATTTGACACTATAAAATTACCATCTGTACGTTTTTGGCATTTAATTGTGCCCTCTCTTATTTGACACTATAAAATCACCATATGTACGTTTTTGTCATTTAATTGTGCCCTCTCTTATTTGGCACTATAAAATCAACTTCTGTACGTTTTTGGCATTTAATTGTGCCCTCTCTTATTTGGCACTATAAAATCACCATATGTACGTTTTTGTCATTTAATTGTGCCCTCTCTTATTTGGCACTATAAAATCAACTTCTGTACGTTTTTGGCATTTAATTGTGCCCTGTCTTATTTGACGCTATAAAATCACAATATGTACGTTTTTGACATTTAATTTTGCCCTGTCTTATTTGACACTATTAAATCACCATATGTACGATTTTGTCATTTAATTGTGCCCTGCCTTATTTGGCACTATAAAATCACCATATGTACGTTTCTGTCATTTAATTGTGCCCTCTCTTATTTGGCACTATAAAATCAACTTCTGTACGTTTTTGGCATTTAATTGTGCCCTGTCTTATTTGACGCTATAAAATCACCATATGTACGTTTTTGACATTTAATTTTGCCTTGTCTTATTTGACACTATTAAATCACCATATGTACGTTTTTGTCATTTAATTGTGCCCTGTCTTATTTGACACTATAAAATTACCATCTGTACGTTTTTGTCATTTAATTGTGCCCTCTCTTATTTGACACTATAAAATTACCATATGTACGATTTTGTCATTTAATTGTGCCCTGCCTTATTTGGCACTATAAAATCACCATATGTACGTTTTTGTCATTTAATTGTGACCTGTCTTATTTGACGCTATAAAATTACCATCTGTACGTTTTTGTCATTTAATTGTGGCCTCTCTTATTTGACACTATACAATCACCATATGTTCGTTTTTGTCATTTAATTGTGCCCTGCCTTATTTGGCACTATAAAATCAACTTCTGTACGTTTTTGTCATTTAATTGTGCCCTCTCTTATTTGGCACTATAAAATCAACTTATGTACGTTTTTGTCATTTAATTGTGCCCTCTCTTATTTGGCACTATAAAATCACCATATGTACGTTTTTGTCATTTAATTGTGCCCTCTCTTATTTGGCACTATAAAATCAACATATATACGTTTTTGTCATTTAATTGTGCCCTCTCTTATTTGGCACTATAAAATCAACTTCTGTACGTTTTTGGCATCTAATTGTGCCCTCTCTTATTTGGCACTATAAAATCACCATATGTACGTTTTTGTCATTTAATTGTGCCCTCTCTTATTTGGCACTATAAAATCAACATATATACGTTTTTGTCATTTAATTGTGCCCTGCTTTATTTGGCACTATAAAATCACCATATGTACGTTTTTGTCATTTAATTGTGCCCTGTCTTATTTGACGCTATAAAATCACCATATGTACGTTTTTGGCATTTAATTGTGCCCTGTCTTATTTGACACTATAAAATCACCATATGTACGTTTTTGGCATTTAATTGTGCCCTGTCTTATTTGACACTATAAAATTACCATCTGTACGTTTTTGGCATTTAATTGTGCCCTCTCTTATTTGACACTATAAAATCACCATATGTACGTTTTTGTCATTTAATTGTGCCCTGCCTTAATTGGCACTATAAAATCACCATATGTACGTTTTTGTCATTTAATTGTGCCCTCTCTTATTTGGGACTATAAAATCAACTTCTGTACGTTTTTGGCATTTAATTTTGCCCTGTCTTATTTGACACTATAAAATTACATCTGTACGTTTTTGTCATTTAATTGTGCCCTCTCTTATTTGACACTATAAACTTACCATATGTACGTTTTTGTCATTTAATTGTGCCCTCTCTTATTTGACACTATAAAATCACCATATGTACGATTTTGGCATTTAATTTTGCCCTGTCTTATTTGACACTATAAATTACCATGTGTACGTTTTTGTCATTTAATTGTGCCCTCTCTTATTTGGCACTATAAAATCAACTTCTGTACGTTTTTGGCATTTAATTGTCCCCTGTCTTATTTGACGCTATAAAATTACCATCTGTACGTTTTTGTCATTTAATTGTGCCCTCTCTTATTTGGCACTATAAAATCAACTTATGTACGTTTTTGTCATTTAATTGTGCCCTCTCTTATTTGGCACTATAAAATCACCATATGTACGTTTTGTCATTTAATTTTGCCCTCTCTTATTTGGCACTATAAAATCAACATATATACGTTTTTGTCATTTAATTGTGCCCTCTCTTATTTGGCGCTATAAAATCAACTTCTGTACGTTTTTGGCATTTAATTGTGCCCTCTGTTATTTGACGCTATAAAATCACCATATGTACGTTTTTGTCATTAATTGTGCCCTCTCTTATTTGACACTATACAATCACCATATGTTCGTTTTTGTCATTTAATTGTGCCCTGCCTTATTTGGCACTATAAAATCAATTTCTGTACGTTTTGTCATTTAATTGTGCCCTCTCTTATTTGGCACTATAAAATCAACTTATGTACGTTTTTGTCATTTAATTGTGCCCTCTCTTATTTGGCACTATAAAATCAACATATATACGTTTTTGTCATTTAATTGTGCCCTCTCTTATTTGGCACTATAAAATCAACTTATGTACGTTTTTGGCATTTAATTGTGCCCTGTCTTATTTGACACTATAAAATCACCATATGTACGTTTTTGTCATTTAATTGTGCCCTCTCTTATTTAACACTATAAAATCACCATATGTACGTTTTTGGCATTTAATTGTGCCCTTGTGTTATTTGACACTATAAAATCACCATATGTACGTTTTCTATACCAGAAAAAAATATAGATCGGACCAATGAGCCCATTAACATGTTTGTCCAAAATAAATTTGAATCAAAATAAATTATAATTTTTGTCAGACTAGAAAAAATTTCAAATATCCATTATAAAGAGCGTCCGCGCTCCCGTCCCCAAAAAGCGGTGTAGATGAAAAAGGGCGTTCTCAATTAAAGGGGGACTGTACACTAAATCCGGACATTAATGGAACCAACTCATGTTATACTCAACATAACATGCTAATTATAATGAAATTTATGACTCCAGTCATTTATTCATTTTCTTAATAATTACCATGTTGTTTGCATCGTTCATAGAGAACACGTGTGTATTTTGCACTATTCCATGGCTCAGATTTCATTAATTTGTTGCATATATTCTGTTGAGTATAAAAGGATATAGGCGTGTACATTGCCAGATGTAGTGTACAGTCCCCATTTAACAGCTTTTGTGGTCTTTTTCGACGTTTTACATATGGATAATTTTATGGATTTCTCGATGCTTGTGTGATATGAATAATGGCGATTGCCAGTATTTTTCATTTCTTGTTTTTTGCCTGATAAGCAGAAGTTCGTTAGGACAGTTCTGATTAACCATTTCTATACTAATTACCCATTAATGAGTAGTTACTCCTTGTGAAATGTTCAGATAATCAGTCCATCAAGCGTTAGTTGAACGTATTTTCTAAACACTTCCCTCCAATAAATATGACTCCTTCTGCAATTGTATGGTCTGTCATCAGCTTTTATTGCATGAACACTCCCCCCAAATCAACATATACCATTCCAATGTATACTTTTTTCAACTGAATGGGATAATCCATTCAATGTGGAGAGGGTTAATGGGTATCAAAATAGAGCGTGGATCATACGTTCACATATAGTGTTAGCGATCCCTGTTTATGTGGTCCTGATATAACGTCATGATGTTGGTGGGTTCGGTTTATCGGTCTATGGTGTTGATGGGGGCAAAATGACGCTGTGAAGAACATTTGCCATAACTTTTAATAGAACTTATTCCCGTTCAATAAAATCGTATATGCTAGACTCCAATTAACCTACCATATTCATAATAACTTTAATATCACAGCTTGAGTTTATACTATTTTGCACTCTAGTTGATGAAAAGGGTCTCTTTCGGAACAGAAAATGGAGTCTCGCCGCTGGGGATTGAAAACCACACAAATATTTAACCCTTTCTATACTAAATACTCATTGATGTTCAGATAACTTATTCTATTAACAATTCCCATACATTAATCAAGAATCCCGTTGCTGCAGTTGTATTTTCTCTGACTGTCATCTGCTTAACATTGTGTTGCAATGAGTTTGATGTAATACCATTAGCACATCGGATACATGCTGACAATGGCTTTTCTTCGGATCGCTACGATTAGCCACATATTTAGAACGACAACTTGAGTAAAATAACCGTACTTTTTATTAACAGTATCACGTTTACCCCCCACCATCAGCATCATTGTCAAATCAACAAGACCACCAACATCATTACAAATTAGCAGGACCAGTTGACATGGGTCATCACACACATTGCATCAATGTAAAAAGCATCCAAAGTCAGTCTAAAAAGGGAAGAAAATTCGTGTCACAATAATAGTAAATTTGAAATATTCATATCATTTCTTCTACTAATTTAAAGACGCGTATATTTTCGGCTAAAATAGTTGACCACACGCATAATCACACGCGTAATTATCTATATATATTATATCTCACGCGACTTTCTCGCATACTGATTGGCCGCAAACTGCTATACTATTTTACGATAGTAGCCCAGTACAATTCCTACATGCCTTCTATTCTTTTTCTATTTATAGTAACAAACTCATTTCGCGAAATCGGTTTGCCGCCTGAAGATTCGGCCAATCTTAAATCATTAGATTTATTGGTGAATTGTCAGATCATAGTTAGCCAATGTAAACAGTTTGTCCGTTTAGTTGGCAAGCGGCCAGTCCTAATTTTGTAATGCCAGTGGACGCTATTTATAACTTCCTTTTCCGGATGAATCGAAGTTAAGCAAGTTAACTTCTAAAATTTCGCCAAAATGTCTTTGCTAATGACGTATTTATAGAAATGAAACATGAAGAGATGCTGTTAGATGTAACTAATAACATAGTTATGCTCCCCTGCCATCGTCAAACTGTCCCAACTACAGCAATTGTGTCGCTCTCCAAAGCTGGTCTCGATGAAATGTTATCTGTCTGTCACGATTACAGTGTGACTTGGAGGTTCAACTTTTCGAGTACGAAAAGTAAGGTTGGTGTTTTTAATGAAAATGCCCGGCAAAATGAACAAAACAGAACATGGCTACTCGGAGACCATAATCTCAGTGAAGTAACAGAATATTCTCATCTCGGAATTACCCAATGAAAATTCAACAATTCAGCCAATCGTTCAGAACAGAACATAAAATGAGAAATACATACTTCGCTCTAGCAGGAAAGCCAATGACTAGATCTTGTTCTCCATCCGTAATGGGAATCACTGAACTAAATGGTTTCCCATAGGCGACAGTGTTAACGTTTCGGCCAAATTCACTGAATTGAAGCCTGCAGGCCATACCAGTGATGTTTACCCAGCTAGATTGACACCAGTTGATCACGAAAATGCAAGAAAAATCATAGGTCATGTGTTTACTTTTTAAAATAAATCCCCAAGTCTACGACAGGGCTATCTCACAGCCAAATTTTATCTGGAAAAACCCCGAACTACAGCAGCCAGTTAATTAAATTTCCCGCTCACAAAAATCCATTCCCCAATTCATTCACCAGTTTAAATTATTTAGATATTATGTACAAATCAAATAAACGCGATGTGATCCTTTAATAACGTGTCGCATGTATCAGGTGAAGGTCATTCTTCAGTTACCTTCACCTTTAGCATTCCACGGTGTACTCGCTCCCCGACTCTGGAACACATTTAGCTCCCTGATTCCAATGGCCAAGTTACTGAAATGTATCGTTCTCCCTAAAAGCTATATATGGGAGCGAATTACTTCCCTTATACAACATATATACTCTGCTAACAATTGAAAGGTCATTCCGTGCATGTGTGAAACATATGCGATCTCTTCTCTTCCAACCAGGACACCAACAACTGTGGCGCTTAGTCTCCTGAGATTGGTTCCAGTCGAGATGGAAATTCATCTGCGGAAACTGTGCTTCCTTGAAAAACTCATGCACATGCCGGTGGGCCACCAGACTCAGTTGGGGATATTTCTTTTCAAGGCACACCTATATCGGCTATTTGGTGGCTCCATGTCAGGATTTGTTAAAGACATGTTCACCTTATTAGAGGAATGTCATCTTTTAACATTCCTCACTGACTTCATGGACACAGGATTATTTCCATCGAAAAGTGAATGGAAGAGACTGGTTCGCGAGACAGTCGAAACAAACTATTACTCTTCGTGGTATCATTCGACTGCGCTCAATGCCGAGCTCTCATTAATCCTGTGCTGCCATTCCCATCCCAATCAAACATGGAAATTTTGGAATCTGTGCAAGTCTCACCGATCATTCTCGAAGCCACTGAGACATTTAGCAATGCTACTCAACAAATCAACTTACGTAAATAATTGAATGTGTAGATTGTGCGACACAGATTATAACCACGAGTTATACCATGTGTTTTGGTCTTGCAGGTCGGCCATAGTGATACACTTAGTTGATCAGCACTGGGAAATGATACTAAATAAACACGGAATCGATGTGTATCTGTTCCTAGCATTTCTCGCACCAACAGATCTGATGACAGTTTTCCTCAGAGGTCACATGTCGTCGCTCTCCGAACATATCTATGATGTATTGGACTTGGTCATCATAGACACACGTGTCTTCTTGCTATATATAAATATGTAATATGATCACAAACACCAATTCGGACCATGTTTTCCAGCGTTTTTCATAAATATACGAATATGTACTATTGTGTGTGTCAGATTGCTATCTAAATGATTCTGATAATGCATGGACTATCTCAGAAATGGTGTTACCAATCTTGTTAAACTGTATATTTATATATGTACTAGCAGGTTAGCCCGCCACCGGCGGCGTTTGTCCGAAACATGACATTTTATGACATGTTTATTTTTTAATATTAATTTAATGTTTTTTAAATGTAATATATATTTTTTCTGAATTTTTTCCGAAACATGACATTTTATGACATGTTTATTTTTTAATATTAATATAATGTTTTTTCAAATGTAATATATTTTTTTTCTGAATTTTTTAAATGTAATATATTTTTTTTTCTGAATTTTTTAATTTTTTGTTTCTGGCGGAAAAAATTACCCGATGAAATCCCCCCTTCCTAGGAACGATATTGGGTTTTTCAATATTTTACCCGATTTGACCTTGAATTGATCATTTTCAAGGTCAAGGTCATGTCGGGGTCACAATATATAATTTGTGGGTACCCGTTTGAAGGTTAAGACTGACCCGATGACAAATTCCCCCGTTCCTATGAACGACAGACATAAGAATGTTTCACACAATGCGACGTCGACGATCCCCGTGTGTTTTTACACTTATGTACGAAGTTTGAGCTCACCTAGGGCGGAAAAACTTACCCGATCCGCGTTCTTAGGAACACAACACGCTCCGCGTTCTTAGGAACACAACACGCTCATGTCTATACACGCCCAGACCCAGAAGAGGTATGATTGTATTTAACCTGCACGTGGCCATTAAGCAGCCCCTGACAGAGGTTGTCCACCCTTACGAGATGGTCAATAGTCCCCGCAAAGTTAATCCCGTCGCGAACCCCATCCTCGCAAAGAGCGGACAGTCAATTAATCCCGTCGTGAACGCCATCACCAACGCGACGTAATTTTGTTTGGTATCATGTGTTGCGTTCTAAAAATAGGAAAGCCCCGTATACGTTTGCGTAAATACGAAATTGTGAGTGTTGGTTTGTAACCGGGATTTCTGAGAAGCATTATGCCTATAACTACCCCCATAAGCCCTGACCTAAGTGTCATACATACTATAACAATGATGTTGTAAGAGTACTATGGCATCCAATAAATCTCCCCGCATAGGAAACCACTCAATGTTCCCGTATATCTCTCTGCAGATGCTAATAACGTTGAATGGTAAACAGACGCTCTTTATAGCGATGCGTCAAAAACTAACGCTCATTAAATAATCACTTGATTAACCCACGCCGTGCCTTTGCGGTGATTTGGGAGTGGATAAAGGGTGTTCAGAGCTTCTCCAAAACGCGACAACTACGGTGTTCGTGCGTTTTTACACTTATATACGAAATTTGAGCTCGATGGGTGCAGTCGTTTTCGATTCTATAAAGTACACACACACGGAAGTCTCAAAATATATAGTATAGAAGATTATAACTCATGTAAATATCTACTCTCCCACGAGGAGGCAATAAAGATATAATTCTCCTCTCGGACCACTATTTTGGCATAGTCAATTCCACCCAATTCATTATCTACATGTATATAATATATAATATCAGGATAGTAGGGATTTTTCTGCCATACTTCTGATCCGATTTCAACCAAATTTGGTGTGGTGACTCGGGGTACACTGGCGGAGGTTAAAACGGCATTAGTTTTCAAAAGTTTTATTTAAAAAGATTTAATTATATAAATAAATAAAATAAGCTCACTATGGGCCTATTTCAGAATCAAATAAGTCCAATATGAAAATATTTTCACGAGAATATATTGCAGCAGATATGTACGCTCTTTATATATGTGTTTTCAATGTGGCCCGTGCCATCCAACGGAATAACGGGTATAAGTCCACTATGGGCGTATTCCCGAATCAAATAAGTCCAATATGAACCAATGCCAATATTTAGGTCCGATATGAACCTATTTGAACGATTACATATTGAGTTGGCATAATAAATATTACATTACCAGTCAGAAGAAGTGGTATATATGGGCGCGTCTTTATTGCGATTGAGCGTGCTTAATTTCGAAAAAGGCACGATTACAGCGCAATACCAAAAATATGTCGCGCTTATTATTGCGATATTGAGAGCAAAATATTGCGATATTAAAAACGCAAAATTTCACATAGACCCGATAATGTTATATTTATATTAGATAAATAATGTGCATATAGCGTATACATATAGTGTACATATAGCATTTACAACTATAATTATATAAAAATCTAAAACATCGTCTCTATTTATTCAATAAACAATATAGAAGAAGCAATAATTTGATTTAACTGTCACAATTTTGAGCGCAAGATATCGCATTATTAACTGCGAAATATTGCGATATTAAGCGCAATATATTGCAATAATATCGCAAGCGGCGCGCATATAAGCGTTTCCACTTGCAACATTATTGCGATATTGGGTGCGAAAAATAGCGCGCTTGATATAACACTTATTTTGACTGGTACTGTATATATATATCTTCCGTTCGGACTTAACATTGACTACAAAGGTGTTTCTCGAAATTTATTGTGCTTTCCTCTGATCTACAATCGTAGAAATGTTGAAATCGCACACATTTTCAGAAAAAACTTTGCATTATTAAACACTAAATTGACCGAGCCTCTCGACAAACTGGTTATTATTGCCTACAAGAAAAATCCCAGTTTGAGAGATATGCTCGTTCGAACTAGACTCAGACCTTGATTAACACGCAGTTCAATTAGCATTTTAGCAATTTCAACATCATTATCCTTTGTTTGTGCTCAACACAATATTTATGTCAATTTCCGACACAACCTAACAAAATTTAGCTAGTTCCATAGAAATAATTACATAAGAAATCGGATAACCGACCTGTGCCAGTGCTCTTCCAAATATATATACACACACAAGAGTAGGAACTATCTGTCATGTGCAAGAAGCGGACATGTATGTCGTGTGCGCGAAGCGCGCATGGTGACCGCAGTTCCCAAATGCACAAAGGGACCGTATACCCTTTGTACAGGGCCCGCAGGCTCCTCCGCTGTATAAAGGCTCCCGAAGGGAGGCTGTTTCAGTTATATAGTGCTTCAATATTCGTGTACGGCTGCTCGCTTCATTATGATGAATTCCCATTCCTAACGCCATGGAGTGTGACATTTTTAGATAGCTCAGCCATGGGGTGTAGATACTTCATTAAAGGTCTTTGTATACACGTTTTATAGAGTTTCTGGGGCATAAAATAATTGATATGAAGACCCCTGTCCGCAAACGCTGCTATTAATAAATAAGTCCTCCACATGGGATTCATTTCTGGGCGTTCCAGTATTTGATGAAATGCATCACCGATTAACCCTTGTCGCACAAAGCGCAAATGCATGAATGGTGTTTCCCACATCGGAATTTCACGGAATCGTTACATTTTTTACATTAAAAACCGTTATTGTTTTCGATTCCAAATCGTGTCAATGATTCCCACAGCGTATTCCTAATATTAAGGTCGCAGTTGTACATGTATGTTCCCAAGCGGAATTATATGCAAGATATCAGCTGCCAACATTCCTGTTTTCGTCGATGTTGTGAATAAACACGAATTTATGTCGATTATGCGGCACAACGTCATCGAAACGCCGGGGAAACCTCTTCGTGGAGATAATGGACCTTTCAACAGCTGTCAATACTGTTACCAGGTCAGGCACATCCTGAATTCCACTATTATAGTGGTATTTGACTATAACACATTCATGTTTCCTTTATATGCGTCGGGAATAGAAGACGGTGCACACCAGTTCACAGCCAAATGTCACTCTTAACAATATCACAGCGAATGAACAGTCTTCCGACTAAATTAGTTGTGCGATCTTTTGCGCCAGCTTTGATATTTAATAATATTATAATATTAATAATATATCCCTTTCTAAATGACAATAGCAGGATGACTCAATCACTCCTTCATAACAATATTTCAACTAATTGCATGCTAATTGAGTTGCTTATCGTGTGCCGTCATGATTAATCATTCTCATGGACAAAATATATGTATGATACCGCATTAGTGCGACCTGATCTTGAATACTATTTGTGTGAAATATGATTATGGATTAACCCTCTTTTATTAAATTAACAAAACGGTAATGGTCATATTCCACTATAATAGTGGAATACCACTATAATAGTGGAATTCAGGATGTGCCTGACATGGTTACTCTCTGCCTCAAATGGACGAATGTGCCGTATTATAGTTTGCTATAGTAACAATTCTTTGTTCACCTATAATTGTGATATCCACCCATACTCACAGTGTTAAATTGGCTATTTTCAAACATTTTTTTTGTCTGTCAGATCATAACGGGCTAACATCTAGATTTGAACAATGTTGTTAGTAACTCATCTATGATTATAACACTGTTTTTCATTTCCCATTACACTCGTCATTGTTTCTACAATTAAAGACGAAAATAAAACATGTGTCTCGGGTGTAGTTTAGCATAGAGACATGCACTGTTGGAATAAATAAGCAATTTCTACGAAAAGCCTTATCTACTAGCAACATTAAACTCATTACGCCACATGTGGTGTATCTAGTTTCTGTGATTTTGATATTGTGTGGTGGACAGGGCGAATGTATTCTTGGAGATTTGTTGTACCTTACTCAATCGTACCGATAGAATCGCGTAGATGCCGAAATTGTAAAGTTAACGCCACCGGTGTATAATATGTTTATGAAAATATGATAAATCGTATCGATAGAGTCAGGACAGGCTGAACTTGTAAACTTAAAGTCACCGGTGTAATAATATGTTGTTGAAAATATAAATAATTTGATAGACTGAAAATAATATATAACCCATTGGGAGCCCCTGGTGTATTCTTGTTTGTACCTTACTCAATCGTACCGATAGAATCACGTAGATGCTTAAATTGTAAAGTTAACGCCACCGGTGTACATTATGTTTTTGAAAATGTGATAAATCGTATCGATAGAGTCAGGACAGGCTGAAATTGTAAACTTAAAGTCACTTGTTATTGAAAATATAAATAATCTGATAGACAATAATGTGTAACCCATTGGGAACCCCTAGTTTAGTGAAGTGCATTGTGGTAGTTTAATTGTGTTTCTCCTCCATTTTTATTTTCTGGAATTATCACCAAGATTTCTCCACTAGATTCTCTTAAAATCTACCCTGATCGGTCAAATTCTTTTGATAATTCTATCTAAATACATCTTAGCTACTATTCGGATCTGCTGTCCCGGTCTAAAAATGGATAGTTTGACCAAAACGACTATTGACAAAACTTTGTTTACAAATTGAGCGCACTCGAGTCGATGACCCGTCCACGCTGCAAATTTATTATCGAAAACAAATTAAATTTCTTCCATCTAAAACATAATTACGCGCTGAACTCTGTCATTTTAAGAATATAGTAGTATTACACACATATACACCAAGTTTCAGCTCAAAATTTTGAAAAATGACTGTTTTATAGACATAAATCGATTTTAATGGCAAATCCTGTGTTAAATTTTATCATTGAAAAAAAAATCATTTCTTCGATCTAAAAAATAATTACGTGCTGTACCCTGTCATTTTAGGAATATATAAGTATCTCAAACACAGACACCAAGTCTGAGCTTAATTTTTTGAAAAATAAGAGATTTATCGTCATAAATGGATTTGTATATGGCAGATGCCATGTTAAATAAATTGTATGGCCCTGCAAATGTTTTCTGAGCTGTTCAATATTGGGCACTAGAGTCCATATTTGACCGGTTCACCCTGATAATTGTGTGATAGTACAGTCGCGTTACTTTATACGTCAACATTGGTCATTATCACTCGACAAATTTATTTCGGTCTATCGTATCAACTCCTATTTCCCCCGTGTAGCCTGACTAAGTGTCAACATTGGTCTTTATCTCTCCACTAGTTTGTATCGTTTCATCGGTATGAATTCCATATCCAATTATCCACATATAACCAACCCAACTTCTAATCCCTGTCCAATTTATTTATTTCTTTCATCGGTAAATAGTCATGTTACGTAATATTTTATTTCGTGATACTTGTACTTATATGTCTATGGTATTACTATAGTATACCGTATACGTATATCAATTGCTTTTCCTTTCTATATAATCCTGGTGCCATATATAGAGATAATTTCAACCCCTCCCCCCCCCCCCCTCAATTTTATATCATTGCTGCTTTAGTACAGTCGCGATGCATTATATGGCAACATTGATCCGCTAATTTATGTCAGTTCATCGGTACAAACCCCTTTTCTCCGAGTCCATATAACCAACCCAACATCTTATAGAACTCCATAAATGACTATTCTGGCACTATATAGAGATGACTAAGATTCTGACACCCCCCTATTTTATAGCCTTGTTGCAACAGTAGAGTTGATATGCATAATATGTCAACATTGGTCGTTATCGCTCTACAAATTTATATCGGTTCAACCCTTAGTTCCCTGTATCGCCCACCCCTCCCTCAATTTATTTTTTCATTTGTATTATAGTCTCGTCACATACACATTTTATCTTTTGTAACTTTTGCTTCAACGCGTCGAGTTCGCTGCAGATAATACAAAACTGACAACATTTTGAAATGTAAGCAGGCTTCAAACTCATCTTATCCAAGAACAACTCTGGTTACATAAGAAATTTGTGTATAAGGTGTACGCGCATTTGTTGCGTTAAAAACCAAAGGTCCCAAGTCAAGGTCCAAAACCCCAACTCACTGATGTGAGGTTTAGCTCCATCTATATTCAGTAATGTGCAAAGTAAGTGATCACTTAATCACAGCAAATTTGTGTGTATTTTTTCATGATTCTAAATCCTGAAAAATTACCCATAATTATGCTGTGGTTAAAGGGTCAATTACTTTGGGCATTACTGTAACCAATATAAGGATTTGAGGTTTAATGATAACTCAATCATCATACAGTAATGTTCAAAACAATTGACCACTTGACCACAGCAGAATAATGGGTAATTTGTCAGGATTGTAAATGCTGAAACAATACCCATAATTTTGCTGTGGTTAAGTGGTCAATTACTTTGGGCATTACTGTAACCAATATAAGGATTTGAGGTTCAATGATAACTCTAGCCTCACACAGTAATGTTCAAAGTAATTGACCACCTGACCACAGCAAAATTATTGGTAAATTTTCAGGATTTCAAATCCTGAAAAATTACCAATAATTCTGATGTGGTTAAGTGGTCAATTACTTTGGGCATTACTGTAACCAATACAAGGATGTGAGGTTTAATGAGAACTCCATCCACATAACTAATAATTATGTGTGAAAATTAAAACAAAACAAAATAAATTCCATGATGGCGTCCAATATGGACTGCCTAATTCTGCTCCAAAACATGTATATTGAATATATGGATGTTTATTTGGGCGAAACCGATTATTTCAATGATATTTTCATTAACTTGGATCCAAAACCCGACTTACGGGATCGTGCGACTGTATCTTAAGCATATGTGCATATTTAATGAGCCAACAATTGGAATCCCAACAGAGAAGATTGGCGTGGGTCCCTTGCGCGATCTGTTCATCGAAAACTATTTAGACATCTCAAGACACGTAAGACCCAATAACTTAATATACAGAATAGATACATCTATTGCCTGAATGACTAATATTTATATTTGTTACAATGAGGTCAAATAGTTGCGAAGCCAGCACCACAATTCTTTCCCTCCATAGTAAATCTTAAAACAACTTCTAAAGAATTATTAATTCTTCTTATATTTGGTATGAAGCGTCCTTTGTTAACTGGAGTTCAAATTTTTTAACATCACGTCACCAAGTTAATTACTTGCGAAGCCACAGCGATAAATATTTCCCTCCATAGTAATTTTCAAAACAACTTCTTAAGAACAATTGACCAGGTCAGTCGCGCAATTATTGGAAGAGCCACGGTCAATAATTTTTTTAAAACCAAATGTTACATTTAAATTATTGCTTTATTTAAATAAAAACAAAAAATTAAATGAGAAAATTAACTTTTACTACTTGCTAAATTTTATCTTTTAATTATTTCATTTTAATTTTAGTATTTACAGTATACTATGCCCAAATATTTATAATCTGTTGAGTGACCCCACAGTCGTTTACTTTGTTAGTAATAATTTGAAGGATTACTTGTTTAAACGCAATTGTTATCAAAATATTTTATGTATTTTTTATAATTTCTATTTATATGTAATAGTATAATCTTGGTGGCGTTACCATTTCTGACTATGATTTTCTTGTCACACTAATGGATATGCGTGGAACGCTCAATTTGACATTCTTTACACTCAATATTGTAGAACGAGACGGTTTTGTATTATCGCCACAATTCCCAACTGTTTATATCCAAACACTTGGAAAATCCCACAAACAACTGCAACAAAAAAATATTTTCTACCGTTTATGTTATGATGCTACAAGCTTTGGAGACATTACGTCACATGTGTGTATTTGGAAGAAGTAGCACGTCATATATCCAATCGGGTTGTAAACATTGAAATTGTTTGTTTGCTGCATATGTTTTTCATATTTTCCCACTGTTCCTTTATATCTCCATGTATACTTTCACAGGATTTGCGGAACCAACTGAATCAGATGGTACGAAGACACATAAACTAAATTCTCATAAAAAGACGAGTCAATCAGAGCATTATGGTACATTTTCCAAAGCGAGGCAGACTGCACGAATTACGCCGACCATCATTACGGCCGACCACGAAGACAATAGTTCGAATGACCCAAACAAGGCGACCGACAGGACGAAAATAATGTACGTTTAAACATATTATATTGTAATATAATATTACAAGAGGGATCGGGGCACAAGTTTTAACAACTTAAATCCGCCCCTCTCCCATTAACATTTTAACAAATACAACGTAGATGACGAACATAACATATATACAGGATGATGTATGGTGTGGTTGTGATTGCTGTCAGTCCTATCCTGCTTTTGAAATTTCATCTGGGGTAGTCAACATTTGTAACGCAAAGGAGGATCTCGCCTATATTTGTTAGCGGAGGGGGCCTAATTAAAGCGTTTCGTTGATGAAATGTATGAATAAACAAAATGGAAAAAAATTCATTGCGTCGATTCGATTCTGATGATATCCCTGTGAGTAAGGAGGAAATGTTAGATATTATAAATTGGTGGGCTGCAATCTTATTGAAGAGTTCGCATCTTTCGGTTGCATACAGGGGGCACTCAAAGAAATAATGAAAGGCATCTTCGACTTCGTATCCACATGTGCATTTAGAGGTATCAGAGAAAAAATTGTTGTACATATCTGATTTTAGTTCACTACAATAGTTGCGAATTCTGCAATGTAAGATGCTTAGTTTTCTTGGACCATTAACAAAGAATTGGGGATGTTTCGTGGGCGGGTCAATTAATTTCAAATTCATCCTAAATTCAGGAAGAGTACTTACATTTGTAATAGGCTTTGGTAGTTTATTCCAAGATAACGTACTTTTAGGTAAATAAGAGTTTCTGAAATGTTCTGTATGCGAACGGTATGAATAGAATTTGTCAGGTTGGCGCATATCATATCATATAATACTGGCAACTTGTCTGGATCGGGGTGGCAACATAAGCGTGAGGTAATTGGGGACTTGTTTGTTTATTATTTTAAACATGGTGTGCAACTCGTGGAGTTCTCGTCGAATTTCAAGCCTTGGCCATCCTACTTCGTCAAACAAGCGATTTATATCTACGGAACGCGTTAATCCTGTTACTATTCTTGCAGCATCCTTGTGTATGTCATCGAACTTTTTAAATAAGTAATCTGTTGCTGAGCCCCACACTACATCGGCATAGTCTATAATTTGTAATATATATGCTATGTATATTTTTTCAAGCGACTTTCGGTCTAGGTCGTACTTCAGTCTTCTTAATTGTGAGAGACGCGATGTTGCTTTGTTTGCTATTGTATTTATATGAGTGTTCCAGTTTAGATTCGATTGTATTTCAAGTCCAAGATGTTTGTGTGAGTTTGTAAATAATACATTTTCTTGTTCGAATTTTAAATTCTGGGTCACGTTGTTATTTGTAAGGGAAAAGGAAATTGCCCTAGTTTTCTAGCCATTTATTTGCCCAGTCTGCGACTCTTTCAAGGTCATCGTTCATGTTCTTGGTTAGGATATCGATGTCATAATGGGTAGTCATAAGGCAAGTATCGTCCGCGTACATTCTTGTGGTTGCATTAATGTGATCAGGGAGGTCGTTTATATAAAATAAAAATAGGAAAGGGCCAATAATTAAGCCTTGCGGGACACCCGCTGGGATAACTTCAAAATTTGAGAAGGAGTTGTTCACTAAGACCCTTTGTTTGCGATTGGACAGATAATCTTTTAGCCATTCTAAGAGATTTCCAGAGACTCCATATTGTTCCAATTTATATAGCAGCCCCCTGTGCCATACTCTCTCGAATGCCTTTGATATATCAAAAAATACTGCATATGTATAAAGGCTGTTGTCGAGACTATGGCACAGGTTGTGATATAGTTCTATTAACAAGTATGTTGTACTATGGCCAGGGGGGAAGCCAGACTGGTGATTATATAACAAATTATTTTCCGTAAAGTATGTCATAATATGTTGTATGACCGCTTTTTCGAAGATTTTGCCTAATGTCGGAAGGAGAGATATTGGTCGGTAATTTTCGGAATCGGCTGGGTCGCCTTTTTTGAAAATAGGGATGACGTTTGCCTTTTTCCAGGTCATTGGAAACTTACCAAGATCCAATGATTTTTTTTAAATTATTAATAGGGGGATTGCGATATTTTTCGGCAGTACTATGCAACATTTTTGGGCTGATGCTATCGTGACCATACGCCTTATTTAAATTTAATGATTTTATAGCGCACACGATACTTTGATATGTGATTGGGATTTCGGATAGTATGTTATTGGATCTACGAGGGAAATAAGGAAGATGTTTGGCATCGTCTTGTATAGTGGCATTAGAAATGAATATTGCGTTGAGACACCTAGCTTTTTCGTAATCATCGGTTGCATATGATTTCCCTTCCATTGATACGTTGCCATTGGGGCTATACAGAGGTGGGGTATTCGTAGATTTCTTTTTGTTAAGTAGATAATTCATAATATGCCATAAATCGCGGGGAGTGGGGGTTTCATTTATTTTCTCCTCAAGTTTAGTTTCGAATTGAGATTTTGCATACTTTTTCATGTTGTTAACTTTATTTCTAATATCCTTGTGTTTTCTCCAAGTGTGCTCTGAATTTCGTTTGAGTGCTATTGATCTGAGTCTATCGCGACGTCGTATTTCTCTCCGTATGTCGGAATTAAACCAGAATTTGCCCTTTGTCCTTATCGTCACTGTCATTTTGGGGATTGATTCTTCCATTATTTTAATAAATCTCTAATAATGTACATATATACAGTAATGCCCTAAATAGTCGGCTCCTTAACCAGACCAGAATTATGGTTGACTTTTCAGGATTTAGTCGGAATTATGGCTTGTTGCCATTCATCGGAAAGCTCTCAGTGAATGCAACAAGCCATATTTCCGACTAAATCCTGAAAAGTTACCCATAATTCTGCTGTGCATGGTTAAAGAGTCTATTATTTAGGGCATTACTTTACAAATAAACAACAACTACATTCTCGGCAAAGGTCAACCAGACGGCTCAAATTTTTAATTTATCCCGATGTTATGATATCTTATTGGCTGCGGACACACGTACCACAGTAGCGATGGCATAGTAGGTATGACAATTTATTATGGTGGAGTTTTGTGACAATTGGTCGTCAAAATTAATATGCCATAGCTAGCCATGTCGCCCGCTGCATATTCGCACAATGAGTCTTCCAAAGTTCGTTATAATCAGCCTTTTTCTTCTTTTCGTCATTGTATAGTTCGCGTTGTTTATTCCAGATTATATAAAACGTGCATGATGCTACGTGCATGACATGTGAATGAATGAGGGGTTGTCACGGTCAAACACAATTCTGGACGATCGATCGTGCAATTATGTATATCGTAGATAATACAATAGCAAAACGCAATGAATAGATATCAACCTTGGTGAAATGCAATTGGTTAATTTGGTCCAGTGGACTCATTGTGCGGAAACTCAGCGGCCAACATGGCTAGCTATGGCACATAATTGTGACAACTAATTGTCGCCAAACTCCACCATAATAAAGTGTCACACCTACAATGACATCGCTACTGTGGTACGTGTGTCCGCAGCCATTCAATAAGGAATTGAAAATTCAATGATTTTGGGGGGGGGGGAATTCATATGTTACGCATGGGGGTTTTTGGTGAGGGGGAGAACAGTTCAAAAATTAGCCTTAAAACGACATTTATAATGAACGTCATGGGAAATAGTTATTAAAATTTCCTAAAGACAAATATTATTTCACAAATAATCATAAAGGAACCGATACAGTATAACATGCCTATTGTTGTGAGAAACAGATCATCGGTTTCTTTACAAAATGTCCTGACGTCTGACTAATTGAAGTGTAACATACATGACAACATTGAAATGTTTTGTATCTTCCTTGGATATGGAGTGAAATGTTGTGACTTAATTCACATATGTTAAGGTAAACAGAACAATGCTTAAGGGGTTTGCACGCCTGATGATTTTCAGCAAGTATAACAAATTATTGGAAATGATTAACTGCCATAAAAAGTACATGATCTGAACTAGTGCTAGGCTCGATCGAGTATTTAATAGAGAACAACATTTCTTCAAGACATTTAACAGAATGTTAATGTGTGCTGGGAATTTGTAAGCATCCATTTACAAGCACTGTTACCTTGAATAATCAGTCCAGTTAATACACATGTTGATATGTAGGTCATTTACTCAAGCAGGGAGCAAACAACTTTAAATATGACACAGTGTTAGAGATAGCTGAGCAGCTGGGTATTTGGTTATGGAGATCATTGTGACCTAGACCTCACCTCAGCACAAAGGTTTATATTAGGTCGCCGGTCTCCGTTGGTTTCAGGGAAGGTATATATGCTGTCGCAGACCAAACATGGTTTATCCATATATCAAATTATAGGGAATACGACATTTTTATTTTATGTCTATAATTGCATTTCTGTGAATGTTTTGGGAAACTGGAAATTCTCAATTCGATTTATAAACATTGTCTTATATATGTTGGAAGATCGATGGATCTACGTAGCAAGCCCAATAGTATTTAGATACATGAGCGCTATTGGCCATAATCTGCAATTAAACGTTTACTGAAAACTCAGAATAGTGTTCGGTTTAGATCGCTCTGCAGACAATCTTTCCACCGTTGCCAAATATGTTTGTTTTGAATAACCAGATTCTGTGTGTCCTTAGCATATAATTGTTACTAGTTTTTCATCGCGAAATTTGTTGTGTTTTCTTAACAACTCCAACTGTTCTGGCAAAAATAATAGCCATATCAGCATAGCAACGTTCTTTTTTAGGTCCCCATATTATGGATGCTTGTGAGTCAAATTTACTTACAAATATGGCGGTTATGGTGGAGTTTACAGTACATTAGCCCGAGGGCTCGATAGTCCGAGTGCTCATTGGTCCGATGGTATGATAGTCCGAGGTTCGAGAGTACGATGGTTCGACATTTCGAGTGTTCATTGGGCCAATGGTTCGTCAGGCTGAGTGTTCGATAGTTGGACACACATATAATATAAATGTGCCATTTTACCTGCAACTTACTTCGGCTGTCTGCTGAAGACGCCACGCTTTTCTGGTTGCACCTGCATGACACGAGAGACGACTCTAAATTACGTCGACTGATAATATGTGAGAGTTCAGTTGTGCCTCTTTGTGTTCTCCTTATTCAATTACGGAATCAGGGAGCTAAATGTGTTCTAGAGTCGGGGAGCGAGTACACCGTGGAATGTTAAAGGTGAATGTAATTGAAGAATGACCTTCACCTGATACATGCGACACGTTATTAAAGGATGACATCGCGTTTATTTGATTTGTACATAATATCTCAATAATTTAAACTGGTGAATGAATGGGGGAATGGATTTTTGTGAGCGGGAAATTTATTTAACTAGCTGCTGTAGTTCTGGGTTTTTCCAGATCAAATTTGGCTGTGAGATAGCCCTGTCGTAGACTTGGGGATTATTTCAAAAAGTAAACACATGACCTATGGTTTTTCTTGCATTTTCGTGATCAACTGGTGTCAATCTAGCTGGGTAAACATCACTGGTATGGCCTGCAGGCTTCAATTCAGTGAATTTGGCCGAAACGTTAACACTGTCGCCTATGGGAAACCATTTAGTTCAGTGATTCCTTACATACTAATTGAAAACAGATGGCGACACATATTTATGATGGTAATTGGAGGTGAGGAGCCTATTAATTTTAGATAGAAAAAAAGATAATCCTGAAATACTGTCTTTCCAACACATGCACTTTATGCGATTAGTTTTGTTATTATTTTCAATGATCTCATATCAAAAACGTTGCGATATTCACACTAATTTCACAGTACTGACGAATAGGGAAGAGTCTCATTCGCACCTAAAGGTTTCATAACATAAGTTTTGTGTTGATGTGCATTCAATGCATACATTAATATTACATATGCTATTATATAATTATGTACATGTTAAATGTGCTTTTGTCATATTTGTATTTAAATTTATATATCTCAGATACCATGTTTATTGGTTAATTGAGATTAAAGAATTGAATTGAAAAATTGAAATCGTCTCGCTGAAATATATGCTTTCCTATGTATTTCAGAGATGATAGTGATGATAAATCTGAAACCAAGCCGACTCTGTGCGGGTTAACTTGTATCCGGAAATGTGCGTACTGTTCGTGCGTGTTCGTGCTCAAATTGTTGGATGGTCTTACCCACTGAGAGGTGAACACACTCCGCCACAGACTTACATGAACATGGCAGTGTTTATCAGGTCAGGCACATCCTGAATTCCACTATTATAGTGGTATTCCACTATTATAGTGGTATATGACCATTACCGTTTTGTTAATTTGATAAAAGAGGGATAATTCAAAATCATATTTCACACAAATATTATTCAAAATCAGGTCGCACTAATACGGTATCATACATATAGTTTGTCCAGGAGAATGATTAATCATGACGGCACACGATAAGCGACTCAATTGGCATGCAATTAGTTGAAAATTGTTATGAAGGAGTGATTGAGTCATCATGCTATTGTCATTTAGAAAGGGATATATTAGTAATATTATAATATTATTGAATATCAAAGCTGGCGCAAAAGATCGCACAACTAATTTTGTCGGAAGACTGTTCATTCGCTGTGATATTGTTAAGAGTGACATTTGGCTGTGCACTGGTGTGCACCGTCTTCTATTCCCGACGCAAATAAAGGAAACATGAATGTGTTATAGTCAAATACCACTATAATAGTGGAATACCACTATAATAGTGGAATTCAGGATGTGCCTGACCTGTTTATTGTTGATGGGGAGATATGTTTGTCAATCCTCTCTTTATTAAATACTCACTGACGAGTAATGCCCTTTAGACAGCTGTTTGTTGAACTTATTATCTGAACATTTTCCTCCAATGAATAGGAATCCTTGTGTACTTATATTATCTTTTCGTATGTCGTCTGCTCATTTGTTCTGAACACCACTCCAAACGAATAATAGACCATTCCTATATACTTGTATAACTGGATGGGAGAATCCATATTAAAAGAAAGGGCTAATTAGCACTCGGTACTACTCCCGGTTTAACCCTTCCACGACGGGAGCTTTTTGGAAATATGCAAAAACCCTGTGCCAATGCATTCTCTTATACATTGTATATGCGGTCTCCCATATTGAGCCCCTTTCTATAATACATATCCCATATTGAGCCGCGCATATTAGATAATACATTGACCTAACAAGAGTTGCATTGACCTTGTAAGCCAGTGCATTCTGTTATATATGCGAAGCTCTCTATCGAAGACTTTTTGTTTTTACTGATGCACCAGCGCAGCTCTCGTCATGAAAGAGATAAATTAATTGTTTAACAGTATTTATCTTGAACGTGTAAGCCAGTTCATCCTCTTATATATGTAAAACTCCATATGGGAGACTCGCATATATATAAGAGAATACACTGCACATGCTATTTAATGCTGCACAAGCGCAGCTCAAATCATTAAAGGGTTAGTTGCTCGAATGATGACAATCCATTACGTCACATCTGACTTGTCTGTGATTTGCATGAATCTAGTTAAACGTCAACTCCATCATAGTCACTATCGTTCCACTGGAGTTGAACTGGTCCCTTTCTATAATACTTTACAATTATTAGCATATATACCTAATACTCAAAACAGTTACATTATTCACACGTTTCATCGAGACAATCCATTAACCCTTTACCCAACAGAGCGGCCCTGTGCCAATGCATTCTCTTATATATGCGAGTCGACCATAGGTCGCCTCGCATATATAAGAGAATGCATTGGCTTAACATATTAAAAATTATAAAATTGTGAAAGAATGTAGAAAAATATTATAAAAATTGTTAACAAATGTAAGAAAAAATTATAAAATTGTTAAAGAATGTAAGAAAAAATGGTAAAAAGTGTTTTTTTTAGGCCAATGCATTCTCTTATATATGCGAGGCGACATATGGTCGACTCGCATATATAAGAGAATGCATTGGCACAGGGCATAACTGTAACCATCACAATGTGGTAAATGAACCGGTTCCAATGATATCCATATTTGTATGGTGTTAGTGAGACAGACCGAAGATATTTTAGGCTGTTGAAGCTTTATTTGGCCGTTTTTGGCCGGTTTGTTGGGTAAAGGGTTAATAAACAGTTAAAGATGCATAATCCGAATTAACGCTCGCAAATTACTATTTCCTTGGCTTCTGGGGGTAAAACATATTGGATTCGAGTCGAGGAACCCACCCATCAAAGCTCAGAGTGATCAGATATCGATTTTTGAAATCTATTATTTTTCACCACCGGTACTCTTTAGTTGCCTTGACGAGAAGACGCTCTCGGACCAAATTGCGGATGAAGATGGATAACTTTAAAATCAAGTGGCTTTTGATAACTGAAGCGGTATTTCAAAAAAGGTAATGATGTTTGGTCCTGCTGAATTTATATTGTGCTGGCAGGGGAAACAGATGCTATACTATTTCTAAAGTTGTCATGTTACGGTGTTTGGCTAATACCATTTGGCACAAAATCAAGGAATACGAGGAACTGACACAAAACATAGTAGTTTGACTGTTACGAGCATATGCTGGTTTATTTTTGAAACAAGTTGATACCTTGTTTGTTTTTCTATAACATTCTGACCAAACTTTCCAGTCGGAGGTGCGTGTAATACACCAGTCCATACATCTTCGAAAATCCTCGGACTGACAACTTTGGTCAGAATGTTAGAGTAAACAAATGTGAATTTGGACACAAATGAGGTATCAGTGTGTTTGAAAACAGTATGGCTTCTGCTCGTAGCTGTCAAAATAATATGTAGTATGTCATATCTTAGTTTATTACCTTTTTTCCTCACTTCTGGTCGCGATTTAGATCGCCTCGGCCATTTTGAATGCGCGATACTCATCAACTCGAAACCACGTGATTCCCTTTTGCATCTTGTATCCTGTGTCAGGTAACGACTTATTATTTGGAAAAGCCCGGTACCATTTTCTTCAGGCTGCAGCGATGAAAACATGTTGAACATATGTTATTGTGACCCACAATATACAGTATACATTCCATTATATCATTAGCTTACAGAGAAGTGTGGGCACAGAGGATCTGGGCACAAGTTACGGAAGTAATCAGAGCTCATCTCCTCTGGCATTCAGCTACTAATAAATGTGTTATATTAAGAGATTGGTTCAAAAACATTCTGTTTAATGCATGTGGCACCACAGATCACTTGGAAATTTGAGTACAAATCTACAAATCATTCTTGACGAATGTACTTTTACAAAATCATTATTTTCGTGCCGTATATTTACTAGGACACATGCACTCGCTCATGTTATATGACGACGCGCAAAGACCCCATCTTGTTTGTATATTATGCTGACGCAAATATAGCAGAATATCGCTCAAAACGGACGATAATTGTTCTATGAATTTGCAAGTTGAGTGTAGATATAACAACAGGATGTTGATTGTGTTGCATGCGTTCCATGACGTATGCATGGGTGCAGGTTTGTCTGAGATTTGTATGTGTAGAACGCTTTGTGCTAACTTATCCACAATTATACTAATTGATAATATGCATATTCAAATGTATAATGCGTATTTACGACTGATGCCCCGCGTCTAATAATGCTAAGCATGTTTATTATTTGTATAATTCATTTGCTCATGTGCAATTTGACTGCATAGACAATTAATCGGCGCGCTGTTCGGTATTCGATCACATTCCGTCAAAGTGATGCGAATGTACACTGAAGGAATCTACCATAGATTGTGGAACAATGGCGTTTGAAAGAGTGTTAGTTTGGTTCGCTGTTTTATGCGTGATTGCATCGTTCCAGCTTGTAAAAGTGGAGGCTGGGGATATTTGCAGTGGGTACCCAGTAAACGAAACTATCGGTGGTAACTTCACGAAAACGGATTTACACAACCATTTGTTCAAGTGCAGTGGGTATGTGAGAGATATTTGGGACCACGAACCGAACGATGCGCTGGTGACAGTTATCACTGGCATTAGGAAACTAATAGACGTGAATTCCGCTATGGGAGAGCTAACTCTGAAAATTGGAATATTAATGACGTGGCACGACAGAAGACTGAAATGGAACACAACATGGTACAGTGGCGCCACAGTTATTAATAAAGATCTCGAAGAAGTTTGGGTACCCCCTGTGGCGCTCTCGCTTGCACAGTACACACGTTTCGAGCGTCTCCGGGTTGAAATTCAACATACCGGAACCCACTGGTTCTTTTTGGCGTTCAAACTGAATGTACCCTGCGATTTTACACTCCGATTGTTCCCATTTGATCGACAATCGTGCTGGATAAATTTCACCGACCATACAGCCTTGGAACACCAGGTGCAGTATCAGTGTGCGGATGTGACGCATTCCGAAAATAATATGTACAGTCATAATTCAGAATGGAACCTCGAGAAAACGGATTGTGGCGAGAAAGTAAAGAGTGGCCGCGTCATTTTAAAAATCTATTTATCTCGGAAATCGGAATTTTATGTTCTAAATGTGTTGATCCCAGTCATGAGCCTTAGTGTAATGAACGCTTTAGTATTCCTGCTGCCGGTTGAATTCGTCGGCCGAGTTGGACTGTGCGTTTCTGTGTTCCTGGCCTGGACTGTTTACATCACATTTGTCATTAGTATCGTTCCTAACGGTTCCGATGGTATTCCGTGGCTTTCATACGTCCTGGTAGTTCAGTCAATAATCAGTTTGGTATCTCTTCTGGTGAACGTGTTACTGATTAGACTGAACTTCGTCGAAAATGATTGGCTGATGGGATACTTCCAGTGTAGTTGTCGCCCTTGTCAGGGTCGCTGCTTGTTATGCCGACCAATTCGTTGTCCGCGTAAAAATCGAGTTCACCGCAAGAAACTTAAATTCGATGACGACGAAACAGAAGCGGAAACGGAAATAACAACCGAAGGGGGAAGCGGCGACTATACTGCGACAGATAACGTCACATGCATATCAAAGTTCGTGACGCCGTTCGGTTGCCAATACAACAAAGACCCGGAGGGGTGCACTGTCATTCTCTTCAAGAAACGGATTAACAACGGATGCCTTGTCATGTGTTTTGTGGTAACGATTGCCTTATATGCATCTTACTTTGCAGCAGTGTTCGTGAATTGAACTACAAGCTGATATTGTGTTTCTACATCATTTTGGTAAATGTACATGCATGTCACATTTTATTTTCAACATTCTTTAAGCGGAACCAAGCAAACAATGTATTAAATTATATATTGGTTGTTTACTGCGGGTCCGGTGTCTTTACCATGTGTTAAACACAAATTTGGGGAAACTGTAGTAATCAAGTGTTTGCGTCTGATCTCCGTGCATCGATATGAATAACAGAAAGTGGTTACGATTTCCCCACTAAGTATTTTCTGATCGGGTAAGTTTAATTATGAAGGGACAACACAAGTATTGTACATGTACCACAATTCTACATGTATTTGAACAAATGTCATGACCTGTGAACAGATAATCTAGTTTACATATCTTCGCAATACAGTCAAAACATCGTAACCCTATTGTGGATGATTACTCTGAGTCTATAGGACACATGATTTGAGACAAGAAGGAGCATAGCGCATTATGACAGCATACATAAGTCTTCCATCGATGATGAAGCTGGTTCGAATCCTCAACCTGAACCTTTTGTCGTGCCAGAGCGTCATATTGGCATGTAATGTTAGTCTGTATATCACTGCCAAAAATATTTTCTCAATTCAGGAAAAAAAAAACACTTGAAATGAGATATTATCTTGGGAGAATAGCTAGAAAAATAAGACCAACATATTTTCTAGGTCAAGAAATGAAAGGGTGGGAAAATTTCTTGTCTGAGAAAATTTCTTTAAGAAAACACAGTAATCTTAGTAAGAAAATCCTAGTAACAAAATCTTAGTATAGATTTTTTTTCTTAATGTAGGAAAGATTGTTTTTCTGACATAAGTTCATTTTTCTTGAAATAAGATAAGTTTAAGATACTGCGATTATCTTGGGAGAATAGCTAGAAATTTAAGAAAGTTATACAATTAATCTAGAACAAGAAATTATATTTTCTATAGTTAGAAATATCGTCAAGATATTTTTTCTTAAGTGATGCCATTTTTTTCTAGAATGAGATTTTCTCAAGCAGGAAAATAAATCTAAGTAAGGAAAACAAGTTTTCTTAACTAGGAATATTTTCCCCAATTAGGAAAGATATATTAGAAAACAATTCTTAATTAAGAAAAACATTTAATTTTAAATTAATATATAATTTCAATTGTGTTTTAAAATATACAATTGACATTTATTCTGAATATAAAAACTTCTTTGTAAATATCATTGATAAATGTATAATAGAGACAATACGGGGGCTTAAAGGCACCGTAAACAGAAAAACATTAAAACGCATACAGTTTTGTTCATAGATACCATGACCATCGTGTAAACAGCATGCTATCATAAAGACCTACTATATTTTACCTAAGCAGGAGCCTGATTGTGTTACAGAAGGCAGCACAGTGTTACTGGCTAATCACACACAAATTATATAAACGCTCTTTATTCGTTCCATATTAAAATTCAGCAACAAAGAACGCTCTTTATGTTTACCATCATAATATAAACAAACACCAGGAAAGTAACTTTTTATGCTTTTGTTTACATAACAATGGTCAAACATATGACAATAACATACTATTTATGCGATATTTCTTATTTGTATACGGACAAAGTCTGTCTACGTTTTAATATTCTTTCTGTTTGTGGCGGTTTTTGACCGGTGGAAATATTTTCACAGCATACGCACCGCCAAGGCCTCCCGTACCTTTAAACTTTAAATATACAATCAACAATTTCTCGTTACAGTTATGGGTTTCTAAAATTGCAAGTGGCCAAACAAAATACTGTGTACATTCGCGAAATGAAACTATACAAAGTACCTGTATCTTGTTCTGCCTCTTAAAATTGTATAAACCTATATACGCAACAAAAAATATATTGATTGCTAATAATTACATCCCGACACATGATTTTCAATATATTTATAGAAAGAGTTACCTCAAATCTGTCGGTTGCAAAAAAAATATATAACAATTTCTGTTATTTGAGTATCCAGTTCAAACGATAGGAAAAAAAATCATCACACATGACAAAACAAGCACTGTATGTGCCTTAATACACATCGTAACCCTGTATTTTTAAATGCACATATTCTAGGACGGGTGATGTGTAATAAACACAGAAAGACACTTGTATTAATGGATTTGTTGATACGGCACTTGTGCCATTGAGGAAAGATAGAACTCTAGGGTGTGCTGTTCATTCTATCATTGTGCGCTAGCACTCGTGTCATATCAACAAGCCCATAAACAAAATTGTGTAATTATGTGTTTATACAGCATGGTTTCAATAGCTGTGTCATGAATCATGCAGATTGCAGGTTTACTGTTCAGGTACTAGCCCAAGTCTTTTCGGTATGCAACAGCTTGATATATCGAATACAGTAATGCCCCGAGTATAATCGACTCCTTAAACACAGTAGAATTATGGGTAACTTTTCAGGATTTAGTCAGAAATATGGCTTGTTGCCATTCATCGGAGAGCTCTGAGAGCTTTCCGATGAATGGCAACAAGCCATATTTCCGACTAAATCCTGAAAAGTTACCCATAATTATGCTGTGGTTAAGGAGTTGATTACTTAGAGCATTACTGCAGTTGAAACTGTTTTGGATCGAGTCCTGTCCGGCTACTCTTCTATAACCTCTCAAGATTTTGAAGTGTTGAATGGGTCACCATGAATCGCTCAATTAAACAATCGCAACGGTGTTGAGTGTTTTGCTTATCGCTCACTATTTACTGCTGTATATAAATAAACGATTGACTCACACAAAGTGTGTTTTGTGGATAATAACGCATTCATATGAACATTATCCTATACTATTAGTATATTCTTGGGAAACTTTTTGTAAATGTTATTTATAAATTATAACCTATAACGAAGGCCATCCATTCCTTTAAGTTCCAAAGATATAAGGAGAATCACTGCATTTTAATTGCATACCGCATCCCTCGTAGTGCTGTTTTGTGTTCAAGCGACAACCTTACCATGGTGTTGGAAATTACTGCAGTGTAATACCACAGCATTACCGGGGTAACACCACGTTAGAGATGGTCAATTACTCTAAGTATATGTAGGTTTTAAATCATCATGCTTGGGAAAGGCTGCCCTCTATGTTCTTATAAAAAAGCGTCACTTTGACCTAATCTGACGAAATACTGGTAGTGCTACAATCAAGATAACGTCAACCCACAATTATGGGCGTAAAGTCCATTATAGAAGAGTATCGGGATAGGACTCGGTCCAAAACAGCAACAACCCAACCGATACCACAAGTTGTGGACAGGGAAAACTTGGTCTAAACAGGTACTAGTACATGCATGTATTACAAGCATTAAAGGGTACACTAAATCCGGCCATTTATGAGACCATCTCCTTTTATACTCAAAAGAATATATGCAACAAATGAATGAATTTGGCCCATGGATAAGTGCAACACCTGTGTGCTCTATGAACAATGCAAACATGGTATTTATAATGATAATGAATTATTGGCTGGAGTCATAAATTCATTTTCATTATAATTTATACTATGTTGTTTGCATATATTCTGCTGAGAATAAAAGGAGATGCTCTTAATGCTCAGTGTAAAACACTGCAAATATGGAACTTAAAGAGCTTTTGTCTATCTTCTACTGGAAACAACTGTTAAATTTATTAAGACTTTATCAAGTCTTTTCACAGTATATAGTCTACATGTTTAATAGCATAGCACTAGTACTCACTAGTATTTCCAGACTTTTTGTGATAAAAATGCGGATAAAAGTGCAGAATTCTAAATTGATGCATTAAGTTGCAGAATTTTAAATTGATGCATTAAGAGCATGAGCTGCTTTAGAGTTATTTGAAGTGCGGTCATGCAAAATAACATAAAAGTTTGTAAAACAAGGTACATGTACATACTATGATTATAGCGGTATGAAGTGTCTGGAGCACCTTTGATGGATAAAGGCGAATGTATACAGGCCTTAAAATTTTGCAAGAATCAAACTATAGCATTTCTACATCAAAGCAGCTGCTTTTTACCAGACTCAAACGAAGAATCATGATTCTGACTCTCATCACACTAAAATCCCTACAAAATAATCTACCGGTGTGCAGATATTTCATTGAGTGTTTCAAATCATTTTAAAGGGACCCAAGGCACTCATAGTGAGTAAATATGCCAAACATATAACATACAACACTCAGAAAAACATGAATTACTGATTCCTATATTAATTATTGAAAGTTTTCCAATAACGAAATTTCTCCTGTTGGAACCATTGCTATGTAAACAAAACTGTTACAGTGATTTGTCAACAAACATTGCTACTAGTAATCGCGTAGAAGGTTAAACATATTTTAGTCTATTAAAATATTATTTTCAGAATATTTTTCAATGCTTTGGCCATGCACTGTTTAACCCTTTCATGATGGGAGCTGCGCTGGTACAGCATTAAAGATCATGTACCAGTGAATTATTGTATATATGCAAGTCTCACATAGGAAGCCTCACATGTATAAAAGGATGCACTGGATTACAAGGTCAAGGTAAATATTGTTAGGCCATGTATTCTCTTATATATGTGAGGCTCCATTTTGGAGACTCGCAAATATAAGAGAATGCATTGGCGCAGGGTTTTAGCAACATTTCAAGAATCTCCAGTCATAGAAGGTTTTTATTAAACTTTGGCATCTTATTGGACTTATTCAACATTGAATGGTAATGTCACTGTAACAGTGATGTTTATCATAATTGCTAGCATGCAATGACATTCTTTCATATAAATTAATTAACTCACAGAATATCGAAAGACCAGATGTGAGTATAATATAAATTTATCACCCCATTTTATGCAGGGATACAAAAAATAAAGATAACATATGTTATGCTTTAAAGTCATCATGGACAATTAAAGGTAAACAATCTGAATTGATGGTCTCCATACCATCATATTCCAAGAACAACATTTCTTAATCGATTAAATACCAAAACATAATGCTAACTACTGTCAACTCTAGTGTAACATTTTCCAAAACATGTTATATATCAAAATTTTGTTCATCGCAACTTGGTATCAAGTTTAGGTCAGTCGACTCAGTCGGCTCGTTGAATATTTGCTACGCCGGGAAATATTCAAGGCGGTGAAAAATAACAGATTTCAAAAATTTATATTTTATAACTCAGAACTTTAAAGGGTGTGTTGAACTGTGTTCCTCGACTCGAATCAATTATTTTTACCCCCGAAGCCAAAGAAATGGTAATTGAGGAGCGTGAACTCGGATTATCTATCTTTAAATGTGCATGTATGGTACATGTATAAGCCACTTTAAGCTCCTTGTACAGATTACTTGGTGATACAGCAGGTTGACAAAGATAAAGGAACATTAGAATATGTTGATTCTGTTATGAATTTTAAGGCCTGTATGTGTACATGAATCTGATTATATTGACATACTGCAATAATTTGTCAATTAAAAGTTCATATCCTTCAGATAAGCTCAGAAACAAGGCTTGAGACTGTTCCATGGGTACTGTTGTGCTTTGTGTGGAGATTTGAAACTGGTACACCTCCAAATTCTGGTCAATGTAGTATGAAATATAAAAAAGTTTATGCATACGCTGGATGCCATAGTGCACATTTTCTGAGACTCGATGAAGCATACAAGTACATGTCTGTTGTAGAATTGAATTCACTAACTTCACTTGCTAAGATTTTCACCACATAAGTCTGATACAATGTAGAGGTCACTGATCGGTCTCCATCAAGGAAGGAATGCATACATATATGTGTCATTTTTTACTTTGATGAACACATTGATCGTCATTTGGTTATAAATTAAAGCCTCCCCTTCGCTGCAGTGTGCACTAGTTACCAGGTAAGCATGGTACTGGATTCAGTGCATACCGTCCGTAGGTATACATATGGTACATGTGTATAGCCAGGAGACTCATGACTCACTGTCACACAGCAACAACATACATGCATGCATGGACGAATACCGATATACATGTACATGTACATATACACCGAATAACATTTGAAATCCTTCCTCATCCAGTCTTGGACAGAATTAATAATATTGGTATTAAGGGTCACCATGCAGTGTCTGCAAGAAGCACTCTGACAGGAAACATGATTCTATGATTGGTTATCAGATATCAGGCCTTGAATGAAATTTTGATGTCTCAATCCAGTCAAGCAGCTCCTCCTGTCTGAAAAAAAAAGATTTGAATGCTTGTAATGACATCAGAAATGAGGAATGACTGATCATATACATATTATTAAGATACATCATCAAAATTGATCACCCGGGGGCCGAGTTATAACAGTAAATTATATACATTCAAATGCTGCAAGATGGTCAGAAACAGCTACAAATACATGTACCGGTATCATATACCGGTGTAACAGATATCTCCCCCTGGATATATCCCCCACTCTGGATACCCCCCCCCATGAATGACTAAAATAAAATTTAACTCATTTGATATATGTTACTTGAACAAACACAAATTAAATATAACAAAACAAACTTAAATCTCATAAAACATTTCTTTCTGGCCATTTCAGGGTCAAACGATATTAAATGAGTGAATTTTCTTTTAGTCATACATGGGGGAAAATGCCCAGGGTGTGCGAGTGAGATATCTGAGGACATTCGCAAATACACTCCCACATGGAGGAAGATATCCAGACAGGAGGAGATGACGTGTTACACCGGTACCTGTACCAAATACTCCCAAAAACATTCCAGATACATGTATAGGTACCGGTATGATATCATATTGGTCTTGTAAATATCATATACTTGTAAATGTTTTAAGGCAATTGAAACAGCTTGGGGGAGGCGGGGGGGGGGGGGTCAAAAAAAAATTCCGGCACATATGCCGGGGTGGGTGGTCAAAGCCACCAACAAGCAATTTTTTCCGCAACTAAAACAAAATTTTCCTGCTTGTTTTTTTAGTGTTTTGGCAATGAGTTGGGCTTCAAAACCACTTTGAATGAGAGAAATAATATAATTATAACTGGTAAACTGACTGCAGGCAGTTATCGTGTTGTATTTTGTTGCAAATTTTGAAATCCAAGATGGCCGCTGACAGCCATGTTTTTTTGGCCGAATGACCTCAAAATGACTCATTCATTCCTATTTACATGTCCATGTTAACATCCATGATAAATAGTATGCACAGAAATTCATATACAGCTGTTTACAGTGAATTTCCCCCCGCAAATATCTGTTTTAGTGTTAAAAGGGGGTGGGTGTAAAAAAACGGTCGGAAAAAACTGCCGAAAACGGACAAAAATTTGGCGGTGGGGGTGGGTGGGAACAAAAAATGATCGAAAGGGAAAAAATGCCATACGTGCCTGAAATTTGTGCAACGTGGCACCCCAAATGTCAATACAACATTTGATTTTATCATCTTTACTTGAATTAGGTGAGTTCACAAATACTCTATTTCCATGCATATACTAGTAAACACAATTATACATAATCATTGGGGAATTGAACAAATTATACTGTACAATATACAAGCATAATTATGTATACTAGAAGATAGCGGCACAAACTATTACTTCTGCATGTCAAATATCACACATACCAGTATAATTATACCACTTATACTGCGGATTGACTTCTTTAAAAACAATATTGGCCATCATATCAGGGGGGATTTCCGGGCACGTATGCCGGGGAGGATGGGTGGATTGGCTATCATATCAGGGGGGATTTCCGGGCACGTATGCCGGGGTGGATGGGTGGTTGAACTTGATGGGACCAACAAACATTTTTTCCCGCAACTAAAATGTTTTTTTTCCTGCAAGTCGTTTGACTGTTTTTGCAATGAGTTTGGCTTAAAACTCATTACACTAAGAGAAATACCGGTATTTATAAACAGAAATGACAAATTTCATGATGATCAGACAAACAGTATAGCTTGTAGCTCATGCTAATGGATTGAATTGTGAATTCCAAGATGGCCACCGGCTGGTGACCGGCAGCCATGTTTTTTTGCTGAATGACCCCAAAATGAGTCGTTCCTATTTACATGTCAATGTTAACATCCATGACAAATAGTATTCACAGAAATTCATATACAGCTGTTTACAGTGAATCTCCATAATCCATTCTCCCACCCCCCCCCCCCCCCGCAAATCTGTTTTATTGTTAAAATGGTGGGGTGGATGTTTGGACGCGGGGGTGGGTGGGTCCCAACAAGGGTCGAACGGAAAAAATCAGCATACATGCCTGAACATATTTTCCGACCCCCCCCCTCCCCCTGATCATATGACCATTTTTCGTCTATTTGTCCAACTATACTTTCTATAGGACATGGGAACGCTTGATAGAAAATTTGTATTGTATATACAAGTAGGGGGTTAAATGTAGCACACCATGAACTTCGAAGTTGCCGAAATTGTGTCTGGTATCAATTTATAAACTCCACCCATCGCCTGTTGTCAGGCCGCATTGATTGGCATTACACAAACAGGCATGGCAACACAATATAGTGATTCATCTTATACATGCATATATATGTTCATTTAACGAGATCCTTGTGGTTGTATTAATTTTATTTGGTGTATCATAACTACTAGTACACGGTACTGTAGCTCCACAACAGTGACCGTGGCTAATGAATCTGGCATTTCTGTAATTGGAAGTAAAATATGCTGCATATACATGTATGTGATATATGGATACATGTATTTTCATAATTTGCAAACATATTTATAAACAAAGTGTAAAGTTCATTCTTCCAACAATGTGAGCGCCCTCGGAAATTCAGATGACCATGATTCACCTGACAAAATCATGGTAGTTTGTTGACACGATTACGATGTCATCGCAGATGAGTATATTTATATAGGCGGGTAACCATGTGATTAACTACCCTATGTTTTTTCCATTTACTTTGTACGAATTTTACGTACACACCCAGTTCTGATTTAGTCACAAGTGGATGTAACCAAGGATACGCCACAATTTCGCATCTAAAATTACTTTTTATCACTCGCGATCATGTCGTGAGCATGCGCAGTACAACTACCGGTTACTACCCACAACGAAATCTTTCCACTTACGATTGAATCGTGATAATAAGAACATTCACTTGGTGAACGTTCAGACGACCACGATTCAATCGTAAGTGGAAACTTTTCCGTCGTAGGAAGTAACCGGTAATTGGACTGCGCATGCTCACATCAAATTCGTAGGTCAAAATTAATATCAAGCACTGTTTGATTTTAGATGCGAAATTGTGGCGTATCCTTGGTTTGATACCTCCACGCAAGATTCGCAGTCCTGT
The DNA here is from genome assembly GCA_032622095.1 of Siphonodentalium dalli. Classification (NCBI taxonomy): domain Eukaryota; kingdom Metazoa; phylum Mollusca; class Scaphopoda; order Gadilida; family Siphonodentaliidae; genus Siphonodentalium; species Siphonodentalium dalli. Next base: position 132,514,959 of record CP136068.1, on the reverse strand, counting down.
GTACGTAAAAATTGTAGCTGCATGGAAATGGCCGGTGTAGTCAATCACATACTTTAGGATGTTCATGTACACGTAGGACGACATCGCAATTGTGTGAACAAACTATCCACGATCTCGTCGGGCCCCGATTCCTCCACTTACGATTGAACCGTGGTCGTCTGAACGTACACTTAGTGTTGAATTGGCCACACAATAACGAGAGTGTGAATGCCATGGGCATTTTAATATTATCAGGTTCACATTTGTTCAAAATAATGCTATGCAGAAGTACCTTTAAATGGAGCCACGGAGGTGACATCCGAATGTTTTTTTAAGTCGTGGCCACGAGAATAAAGTCGTGGCCACGATAATATGAAGTCGTGGCCACGAGAATATGAAGTCGTGGCCACGACTTTATTCTCGTGGCCACGACTTCATATTCTCATGGCCACGACTTCATATTCTCGTGGCCACGACTTCATATGCTCGTGGCCACGACTTCATATTCTCGTGGCCTCGACTTTATTCTCGTGGCCACGACTTAACAAAAAACATTCGGATGTCACCTCCCGGGCTCCATATCGGAGCTCCATACCGTTATATACAATTGCCTTTTAAGTTATATTTTCAATAAATGTGACCTTTTGGTCTTCCAACTAGTATTGTCATATTAATATCGACCGATAATACACAGCAATTATGGCTTTATGCCATAATTTGATTTTGCAGAGTAAAGATTCCCATTCACGGAATACTTTCCTTTTATATAGCATAGAAATTAAGCACAAATTATAATTTAATAAAAAACATTTTTGCAAAGTTTCCAAGTTTTGCGAATATTGTGTAGGGGTACATATATATACGAATGATCAATGCCGTATAATCATAGTCCATCAGATGTTACTATTTTAACATGACAAATCATAACATATCACAACCCGATCATCGTAATCTAAAATTTTGTACATATTTCACGGACAGTAAAATTCACGTTGATTTCATTTGAAGAATATGAATAAATCACGCAATTTTAATCGTAGTTCAATTAAGTATATCACTCGTAACAACATTGTCGTAAAGAGAAAACACTTCAACAGTTTACTTATTAGTTCACTTACCTGAATAATCATATCAAGTGAAGAGTTCATTTCCGACCTTGAAAAATTGTCAAAATGGACGAACAAACCCCGTGACGTGGCGGTAAACAAAATATCAGGAACGGTTGTTATATCGGAACGAAATTAAACACATCTCTGTATCTGGTGTCATTTCTGCACAGATCTATACCATTTGCATGGTCATAAAAGGTATCTAGGGATTACTCATATGGTGGTCCTATATAGACTTGAGTGATGTGTGTTGGCCTGTGCCATTTAAAATTAATTCAGGGGGGGGGGAATCAATGCATATTAATTTTTATTTGCGCTGCTTAAGCATATACATTTGCGCTTAAGCTCAAATGATAGAGGTTATTTGCAATTAAGCGCAAATATTTGTGCTTAAGCGCAAATATTTGCGCTGAAGCGTAAATAAATTAATAAATGTGAAAAGGGCCCCCATACATGTATATATGACCATGGCGGGAATTGCGCTGACCAGTGCAGCATTAAAGACCATGTGTTAGAGCATTCTCTTATATATGTGAGTCATCCATATGGAGCATCGCATCATATATAAGAGAATGTACTGGTTTACAAGGCTTGCCAATAAACTAAACATTTCTCAGGTTATTGCATGCACTTTTAATACACAGGGCAAGGTAGATTACACCATTTGATAGATATTCTAGTTTTTTTAAACTAACTTAAAGTCATATTTTATGCACCCTGTCTAGCTAACTGAACTATGAACTATAGACATGTTATTATTTTTATTATCAGAGACATGCCTTCTGCAAAGATATAGCATTAAACATTATAAACATGCAAATAGTTGCTTCATTTGGGCTAACATCCATCATTTAGAGAGTCAAATCTGAGGAAATTCTCTTAGTTTGAAAGTTGTAGCATGCCTGGCCTGCTGAATTGATGTCACAAACATCAAATGTTAGTACTTCTTTATTAGATGGATATCTCTGCCAATAAATTAAACATTTCTCATGATCATTGCATGGATTTTAATGTACAGGGCAAGGTAGATTACATTATATTTTGAATATTTGACTTAAAATATTTTGTGGAAACTACCTAAAAGCCATATTGTATGCATCCCTGTATAGCCAAATGAAATTAAACTATTGATATGGTATTGTATATTTCATCAGAGACATGCCTTCTGGAAAGATATAGCCTTATACATTATAAACATGCAAATAGTTGCTTCATTTTGGGCTAACTTCCATCATTTAGAGAGTCAAATCTGAGGAAATTCTCTTAGTTTGAAAGTTGTAGCATGCCTGGCCTGCTGAATTGATGTCACAAACATCAGATGTTAGTACTTCTTTATTAGATGGATATCTCTGCCAATAAATTAAACATTTTTCATGGTCATTGCATGCATTTTAATATACAAGGCAATGTAGAAAACATCATTTGATGGATATTTTACTTAAAATAGTCTGTGGAAACTACATAAAAGCAATATTGTATGCATCCATGTATAGCCAAATGAAATTAAACTATTGATATGTTATTGTTTATTTCATCAGAGAGATGTATTCTGCTGAGATATAGCCTTAATAAACATGCAAATAGTGGCCTCATTAGGGCTTTCTTCCATAAATTAGAGAGTCAAAGCTGAAGAGATTCCCTTATTTCAAATTTATAAGATGCCAAGCCAGCTGAAATGGTGTATCAAACCTCAAATGGCAGTATTTCTTATCAGATGGACATCTCTACTAATAAATTAAACATTTCTCATGGTCATTGCATGCATTTTAATGTACAGGGCAAGCTAGAAAACATCATTTTATGGATATTTTACTTTAAATAGTCTGTGGAAACTACCTAAAAGCAATAGTGTATGCATCCATGTATAGCCAAATTAAATTCAGCTATGGATATTTTATTGTTTATTTCACCCGAGACATGCATTCTGCTGAGATATAGCCGTATAACATTTTAAAGGAGCAAATGATGGCTGCATTGTGCTTCCTTTCATCATTTAGAGAGTCAAATATGAAGAAATTCCATTAGTTCTAAGATACCATGCCCCCTGATATGGTCTCAGACCTCAAATGTTATTACTTCTTATCAGATGAACATATTTGCCAATAAATTAACATTTCTTATGGTCATTGCATGCATGTTTGTATACAAAGCAAAGTAGAATACATCATTTGATGGATATTTTCCTTAAAATAGTCTGGAAACTACCTAAAGGCCATACTGAATGCATCCCTGTAAAGCCGAATGAAATTCAACTATGGATAAATTAGATATTTTATTGTTTTATTGAGACATGCACTCTGCTAACATATAGTGTTTTTCGTTTTATAAACATGCAATAGGTGGCTCCATTTGGGCTTCCTTTCATCATTCAAGAGAGTCAACTCTGAGGAAATGCCCTTGGTTTCAAATTTATAGCGTCTTCCAACCTTATAGGAAGGGGTGTCTGCCAGCTTGTGGTACAGGTTTAAGTGGTTCAATGCAAGTGGGCATCAGAGAGGTTTGTCTAGTTCTGGGGGGGGGCAGATATACCGTCAGCTGGAGATTTCAAGGGACGACCTCCTCAATGGAACCCACTATAATGTGCCAAAATTATTTTAATAAAATTGTATAAAGGTCACCATCCATTAAGAACATTGAGGAATAGATAAAAACTTACTGACAGTTCTCCAATAACAAAATTTCATCTGATGAAACTATTGTTATGTAAACATAACTGTTAAAGTGATTTGTCAACAAAAGTATATAATCCTAGCTGTAGTATTAGTTCAAATATTTAAGTATGAATATGATTTTCAGAATATTTAATCAACATGTTGGACCTTTTCCAATGTATACCATAACATTTTGATCACAATTTTGCTCTCATTGGACTTTTACAGTTATTCCAATACAGCAGTAATTTGTACATAACAATTAATTCTTAGTTTAGAAATATTTTCTATATTTTCTTTAAATATTTCTTAACTTAGAAAAAAAATCTTGAAACAAGAAATATATATTTAATTTTTGAAGCCATTTTCTTAGTAAGGAAATTGTATCTCAAATAAAATAATTATTTCTTGTTTCAAGACTAAAATCTATCTTTTTTGAGAAAACTATCTCTTGTCTGGTGGGAGTTTCTTAAATTTTCTTGATGTAGCAGACTTGAGGTGTATATTTCTCAAAATAAGATTTATTTTCCTGTTTCAGGAAATTGTTTATCTTGTTTCAAGTAATTATATCTTATTAAGAAATTATTTTTGGCAGTGTACTGAAGGCTAATACTTCTTTAAAGAAAAGTATTTTACCACAGTCCGACCTTATCGGGTGTTTGTGACTGAGTCCGTGCTTCCATTTTTCTGAAATATAGAATAATATACATTTAGTATACCAGTAATCGCATGGTCACATTAATTTAGGAGGAAGTGCACTGTGTTGTTCCAATATAATGGTATAGGTCAGTGCTGTTTCAATATGAGCGAAAATCGGGACAGATTGTCAAACTTGATCTGAGCTTACACTGTAGTACATCTCATTCTGCCATTTCAATCGATACATGGCCATTTCGATAATAAATTCAAATTTATTCACGCTCACAAGCAAGCGAATTTGAAGCAGCGAACACTCACACTGAGTCCGCGCCTCCATGCTGAAAGAGACATAACCCAATTAATACAATAATTTTAAATGTGTAGGAGTTTGGTTTTGTTATAATTGAGTGAATAATTAAACAATTGATTCATTTCTCATAATGAACAACTACTGGTAAGTATCGCGAATAGCTTATAGTGGTTGTAAATTATTCGGACATTCCAAAAACCCTTTCGCAGAATTGTGGACAATGAGTCCGTTTGTGCAACATATCTTCGCATAAATACGCACATAATCGACCTATAGTGTGAAATGGGTACATAAATGTGATTATTTGATTCTGAAATAAGCAGATAATGGACTCTTACCGCTATTTCGTTTATGGCCCTGGCCACAGTGAAAACACATGTTAAAGAGCGTACACCTGAAAAGTCGCGAGTCAACTTATTTGTGTCATTGTATTGTGCTCACAAAATCAGCTTAGAATCGCCTCATTATGAATCGATAATATGACTAAAATGTCCTAATTTTCAGCACATTATCGACTCAATATGAGGCGAATCTAAGCAGATAATCTACCTAAATCAATTTATATTATAAGCATATAATATGCTGGTTTTCGGGAGATCAGTGCTGGTTTGTGAGAAAATAGTGTCGTTCAGACTACTTGCCACTCAAAGTGAGGTGATATAGAATGTAGTTATGTTTGGCTTGACTATTTTGTACTTATCTGTGTTACCAGGTCATAATCTTTGGTTGGCTCGATGACTGCATGCAAATCCCGCGTGTCCTTGATTTCCTTTTCAATTCAATATCAATAATTTATTCAAGACACTTATAATAAATCATATAGAATAATATTTTGTAAACAACATAATTATTATCATTTAAAATATAGCTAAAAAAAAAGAAAATCAATATTTGTTATACCAAACAACATAAATATGCTTGAAACATAATAATTGGGATTTCATAACTTTAAATTTGTTGCTGTTATACTAAGAACCAGGTTTGGTATCAGCAGGAAAATTAGCCTTATATAAACGATGTACCGTCTCTTTGACCTTGTTCGATGGTGTGCTAATCTATTGCAGAGATGTGTTTGTGTGTGTTTTTTACGTTGCATAGTATAATAAGCATTGCTACATACATACGTGATTTATTATGTTTTTTCCACTCTGTGACCTGTTTTACCCTTGTGACCTCTACAGTAAAGTGATATCAGCTTCATCTCCAGTCGTGATGCAATTAGAAATTAATTTCCATCATTTTGATACAGGATAATTATGACGCATGGCCCCGTACTCCAATCATACGTTATGTTGGTACGTTTATTTAAAATCCCTATATACCCCTAACTAGAATCTACCGAAAACTCACATGGGTAGTGCCAGACCCGATGTCAGTTTTCATATTGTGCACACAGATCTTCCAGAGGATGTTATCTATGTGGTGTGAAAAGGGTCCCCGCACACCATGAACATAATTTAAATTATGTAAAAATGTTGTCTAGGTTAGGCCACAGTTCTCGTATTTTGACAGGACGAATAGTAATAGAAATATTTACGGGAATATAATTCAGGAGGTGGGAACTTAGGTCTGTGTATAGAGGGCAGCTCTTCAGAAAGTGTCTTTCATCCTCTATCTCTTGCAGTAGTATAGGTATGTAATGGTATTTACCAGACATGTCAACCTCTATAACTAGACCTACGACTATACACAGCAGCGGGAACATACATTACGTCACCGATCAATAATCTAATCTAAAGTGTTTTTTGTTTGTTTTATATCTGTTTAAAACATATATAAAAGTTTGTCTAACGCGATAAACAGGTACATGTGCTGTGGAATTTCACAATGCACATTCAAGTATTACTAATTGTTAAAAACTCATATTAATAACAGGGGGGAGGTCGTGCAAAAAAATTCCGACACAAGGCCGGGGGTGGGGGGTCGCAGCTCTTGAAAACACGTTTTTTCCGGTGTTTTCTGGTGCTTGCAAATTTTTTCATTTTGCCCTTTTTTGACATGATTACAAGCTGTTTAGTCTATATAATGATTGTTTGATGTGTTATGATCTAAATAACACATCTAGTGTACACACACGATACTAGGTACAGTTATCTGTGGTCAGGTTGGCCTCAGAATGTTTTGATTATTTGGTCCCTTCTAATACTAAGTAAACCTTCGTGAAATTTTTAACTGCGCTGGCCCACCTGGGTTGGATAACCACTTGGTATGTAAATATATTATAATGAACTCTAAAGACAAATAAACCACATAAACTTCAGTAAGTAAAATAAATATCACATTACCTGATATGATACTGAAATTATGTGTAATATAAATGTAGAACATGCCTGTTCTCTAATCTATAAACATGTTTCTGGTACAAAGTTACTAATACTATAAAAGACAAAAGTGCTGCAGTGTTACATACCCAATTATTAATGAACAGACATTCACATGGATCTCTATCAGTCTCAATAGCATTTTCTTAGTAAAACATGACTGTCTTTCACTTGTGAAATAATGAGATATTATTTATTTATATGCGCTATTCTACAACCATTTAGCTATTGTTAATATTAAAATGATCCATCTAACTACGTACACTGCATATTGTAAAACAGGCAAGAAACAGTTTGATAAGTGTCTAGTCTGAAATACTTGGGTAATTTTGTACCAGAAAATGTAACCAAAGTTTCTTGTTAAACTCATTCATTTCTTAATCCAGATTAGATAAAGATTTTGTAAATCACTTTGCACAACAATAATTGAAACTTCACCTGAGTTTAAATTAACTTAAATAATTCTTCAATCAGCTTTAACGTTTTTCAAAATTCAATTTAGAAATGTCAGTTGAACGACATCGATGATAAAATGAAAATGAATACAATGTATATCTGATACATTTTGCATCGAAAGTCACTGCTACATCTGCCTCCATTAAATCCAATAAGATCGGAGTGGATCGTTCATAGGAAACTATATTAATACCACCAGTCAAAACACTTATAAGGACACACTTCCAATGGAAATATATAGGACATACACTTTATGAAATACTGCATAACAAAAAGAGCTGAACTGTCTCAGCACAAGCAATACACTCATGTGAGATTTAAAACATTTATCTAGAAAACCCCATCTCAACCTGGGCAGCATATCATTTTCCGGTGTGTCAGAGTGTGTTGTGTGTTTACAACTTCACTTTAACTAGCAACTTTAAAAATATATATAAAGTAAACACGAGTGCATTTCATGGATAAAAGCACATTACACAAAGTCCAGTGCAAATCTGGAATAAATAATTAGATAAAATATTTTTTTAAAGTTGTTTCACTGGTTGTGTCAGCTGGTTGTATTGAGTTTTTCATGATAAATGTTTTTAATCTCATGAATGTATTGCTTGTGCTCATAGTTATAATTTATTAGTATTGAGTTTAACTGGTGGCGAAAGTACACCAAAGTTGGATGATGCTTGAAAAAACAGAATATGTCAAATTACAAATGACTGATAATTATTATATATGTTCATTCTAATTTAACCATTCTCTGTTTCTTAACATCAGTCACCTTCACTGGACATTCTACACCCTGATGTTTTTGCCTATAATGGCTTTCCAGCTGATAAATTTCATTCAAATGTGACTGGAAAGGGGGGGTCCCAAAACCATGAGTGGAAAAAAATATTTTGTTTGCACAAAGAGGGGGGGGGGGTGGGGGTCCAAAGTGCTGCAAAAAACAAAATTCAGCGTTGTGTATGGAAATGTTTTCCTGCCCCCCCCCCCCTGTTAATAACCGAAAATACAAGGAGATAGGTATCAATTATGTCCCTCACTCATGCAACAATTATCCATATAGTAGCTATCCGAGGGTCTATTGGTGTAAATCACTACAGTGAAAAGCTTAATGTGCGCCTGTTTGAGACAGTACAAACATTTATCGCATCGACAGACCGTTTATCTTAATCTCATAATTATCATAATTCTCTCTCACTAGAGTTTCTCTTACCCAAATCTGCGAGAACATAGCCGCTCAGTAACTTCTACAATACATCTGAATTAAAAACCATCTCCGATAACTAAATATATTACTAATTGAATGCCAGGGGAGAGGACCTCCGATAAGTTCGGCAACTTGTGCTCCAATCCTCTGTGCCCACACACATATCATCATTATTATATATCATCTGTGTAATATATATTGTATATTGTGGGTTACAATGAATATGTTCAAATGAAAAAATCAGAACGTCTGCTTCGATGGGTTAGAGAATACAACAGTGACGTATATTCCGGGCCCTGATACATATTGTACATTACATGGACTATTCCATACATGGATGTATCCCCCTCGGTGTATTCATGTCTGGTTTCCTATGGCGGGACTCTTCTGTCTTGGTGTTTTCAATGACACACGTCTGTTCTTTTGTGCGACTCTGTTGCCGTGAATTATATTCTAAATAAATGAATAATCAAGTTTGTTTTAATCAATGGGAACATCCAGGGCATGCTACACAATATGCATGTATTGATCGTAGAGAAATGCAGACTAAGCATAATGCATGTCGATCCTTGAATTGTGACTCCACATTGACTGACGGCCGTGCATGTATTTATTCCATATATAAATTGCCGTCTATATAAAATCAATTCACATCTGCATGTCAGATAATATGCATATATGCAGAGAATATATGTGCGAGTAAGTGCATGCCCACAATGCACTCATGCTGCATGCGTCTGCGGATAAGCTCATAGTCTGACGTCTTATTGGTCTCACAACAGCAGCACTCTACCTACTGTTAGGAAATCCCGACTAACTAGTTTAATTAGGATTATACAGTGTTCCGCACGAACCTAACTACATAAATATTTGAGAATCACTATATGCTGTTGCAGGTCTTTCTGCATATCACCAGCCGTAGGGGTCGTTGGTTGTTTAGCCATGATGGGCCAACATACGATATACCGGAACAGTTTGTCCTTATCATTTTGGAGTTATGTCACCAGTATTATTTGTGTCACTTCTGAACCGACGTGTAGGTTCGGGTATGACGCTCCTACGAATGGAACCTATACGAAAACAGACCTACATCACCACCTGTTCCAATGCGGCGGGTACACGAAAGAAGTTTGGGACCACAACCACAGTAAAGAAGAAGTGGGAGTGACTACGTCAATCAAAAGGATAATTGACGTGGATTCTACGAAACAGACCGTCAAGTTAAAGATCGGTTTGTTGATTCGGTGGTCTGATAATCGTTTGCGTTGGGATTCGGTTATTTACAGCAATGCAAAATACATCACGAAGGAAGCGGAGGATATTTGGGTTCCGCCTCTTGTTCTTGCTAGTATCCAGAGAACAGGATGGGAACACATGAGGGTGGAAATAAATTCAGCAGGGAGGCATATCTTCGGGATAGAACTAGTGTTAACTGTTCCGTGTACATTCGATTTGAATAAGTTCCCATTCGACACCCAGTTCTGCAGGGTGAATTTTCCTGACAACACCCACTTTGAGCACATGCTGTGGTACAATTGCACGGACGAGACAGACTCCACACCAGATTACTATGTTATGAACACTGAATGGAATTTACTAAAAACAGTATGTATCGACACGCGACCCAAGTCGCTGTCGTTAGAACTGAACATCAAGCGACGGCCAAAGTTCTATATTTTAAACCTCATCATCCCAATCATGTGTTTATCGTTGATGAACAGTTTCGTTTTCTTGCTGCCGTACGACAATGGTGGCAGAGTTGGACTCTGCGTGACGTTATTTCTATCATGGACTGTTTACATTACTTATATCATCGGAATAGTTCCTAAGGGATCAGATCAAATGCCTTGCTTGTCGGTTATTGTTGTTCTACAGAAAATAATCATGGTTGTCTCATTGCTCATTAATATATTGGTGGTTCGTTTCAATAGACAAGACCATCCTGGGTTGAGGATCTTCAAACTCTGTGCATGTGGACAATGTCCGAAATTCACTGGCCCGGGCGAGCCAGAAGTGGTGGGAAAAGGTACACAATTAGAAAAGCTTGCTGACACACATATCAATGACGGACAACTGGACGGAGAACCCGATAACGAACGCGATCGCCAGAAAACAATGTGCATTCAACTGACGAAAAAAATTAATAACATTATATTCTATGTTTGCTTTTCTATGACAATGTTTTTGTACATCGTGTATTTCCTTATCGTTTCGTCGTAATAGAATGCGCTGTTCAAATTCTAATTAACAGTTTTGATCTTGCGTAACATGTAGCTGTAAACGCTTAATGTCATTGCGTGTATCAAATTCCAAAAGATGTTTAAACGTGATCTGACACAATAACCTTTTTTTGCAACAGATCGCTGATAAACTTAGGTTGGAAAATACTCGCAATGCTTGTTACATGTATATGGGCCACGTATGCCTTGTAAATATATGTAATTTCATGTGCATTTATCAACTATTGTCAAATATAAGCACTTCTTCCTGCTTCAAACATCTTTTCTGAAATCAATGCGGGTCGATCAATACTTTTATATTGAATCTATATTCTCAGAAACTACTAAAAGTGGTAGAACGTTAAACGTTCTGTTCAACCTCCTTTGCATGCATGTTTTCCACGTTAGAGAGAAACTAACAGCGATCTAACCATTTACATCACCTAATACGAACACGATTAGATAGCAAAATATACGTAATCGAGGTACACGGACATTTGTATGAAATAAATTACAACACCACAATTGATCAAACTTTGGTAAACTATAAGTCTATTGTGTGGGTGTGCTTACGGGGGGGGGGGGGGGTCAGGGGAACGCGCTTTAAAAGCACTTCTTCAAACAACTATGTTATTTCGTCAATAATCCTAGCGTCAATCCTAACCTCGCGTGCCACATAAATTGTTATTGCGCTTTAATATCAGTCGCTATGTAATAGTGAACCCCTATTAAAGGGGTACTGTACGCCAAATGTTGTTGTTGGTTTCTATAGTCTCCGAGTCGGAGAATAAGGTAACAATTTTTCCATTATTTGAGAGTCTGTTGAGTACGAAGTCATGTTACGGATGACAAATTTACCGGAATGCAAAAATACAAATTGTCGTTGTCGAGTAATTTTTGTAAAGTTTTCAACCAAATGAATCAAATAAAAGTTATATTATATGCATACTAGTCCCATATAATCATTTAAGTTATTGTATCGTCGCTAGTCAGTGAGTGGCTTGAGTGTTCTCCCCGTATCATCATAATATTTTAAGCGATCGTGTGTGCGATCGGTTTAACAATCCAGTATCCCTCAATTACTGTTTTTGATTACGGTAATTCGTAATTTAATTGACGCCATTTTATGGCTCCAGTCATAAATTCAATTTATATCAAATTATTAACTTTTAAATTATTAAATTTTAAGATAGCCTATTAACCTGAGCGTTTACAGAATACATCTTCGACTCAAATTACTTATGTTTCTATATATTATCGATATTAGATCGTTGTTGTCACCGGAAATTTAATGAAAATGGCGTACAGTACCCTTTTAAGTATATTTCGCTGTCCAATCGTGTGCGTGTTTGCTGTTTACATCAGTTTGATTGGTGCTTTATTCTCATAATTGCAAATGAATATTGAAAAATACAGAATGATATTTACAGACTGATATTAAGATAGAGGATCTCACATGAGTTTCTATTTTATACGGAATTTATCAACCGAGTTCACTAAATTCGATTTGAGCCGAGGTTTACCGAGGCTCAAATAGAATTTAGAGGACGATGTTGATAAATTACGTATAAAATAGGACGAGTGTGAGATACCTTTTATCACATGATCAAATAAACCCGAAGCAACGCGAAATAATCATCGAAAACAACAATCATAAACTACAGCGATCGCAAGTTATTTGAAGAACGCCGTGACGTCATCGCACGCGCTGATATTAAACGTGTCTATTACCGATAATTATGAAACTGCTTTTATGGCCAAATTATGTGATAAATACATGTCTCCGGTGCAGTGGGGATATCTTACACTAAACAAATTTGTTTTCATTTTGTCTCATTCGACACGGCGATACGAAGATTCTTAGAGAACGTTTTGTTTCTGCGCGAATTCCGAATGGATTTTCGAACAAATGAGTTATGTTGGACTTCGAAAAACAATGGTAATTATTTATTTATTTAATTACGTTAATCGTTATTTACATGTAATGTCGATAAACACGTGTGAATGCTGTGCCAGTCTGTTGGTTAACAGTTGTCCGGGAGATTATTCATATAATTGGGCATTATGATTCTATTCACTCAGTGAGTGCAGCTGGGATTACCATTGACTATGATATCGCCTGTATCGCTGTCAAGACTTCGCAGTCACAGCGTGTTATTGCTATTACATGTGGCTTCTCGCTGTCAACAGTTTACTGTCAATTTGTTGGTCACTAGGTCAGTCGCGACCAAGCTTAATTGTGATATAATACCAGCTGGCTGATATCGATTCGGCCATGAGTTGGGAGTTTATTTTTATGGTCATGATAACTATTGCTACATGTAGGTGCTCCATCATCAACAATACTAATATAATATATTAATATTAATTAACATCCACCTTAAGGGTTGATTCGCTGATCACGCGTATCGTAGTATTTCCAATGGTAGTACCCATATGTATTTTCAGCACCCCTTGTCACATAGAGTGCAGTATGTTGCTTGTAATCTGCATATCGTCGGTGTGCTTCGGAATTGTCGTATAATAAAATTTGCCGCCAAAACTAAATTTTACAGGAGAGCAAAAAAACTAAATCATTCTTCTTCTGTATGACCTACAACAATGTCGTCAGGCATGGAGACTAATTTATAGGCCCTCTATTCAATGGATATCATGGCTTATCGATATACTGCCTTATATGGATATTAGAGCTCATACGACATTTCGGAATTATAAACAGATTATACGACATGTTTACGACAATTCAGATCTATTGTTCGTGAATGTCCGACATATACGACATTTCGACACTATCTCCGAACTATGATGGCTATTAATTATTCACACAATTCACACAATTCCAATGTAGGGAATGCTCTATAAACATTGGATGACAATGAATGTGTGTTTCTGTAACATTTTACGATCATATCAGAATAGTGGGGTCCTTAATTAAGCTAAATAATGGTTGTGTACCCACAATTCTGAGATAATGTGATGTTACCAATTCCTATTACATCCAATACGTAATTTAGATATGTCCAATTACACTGAATTATGAAACTAACCAGAATAACAAGTGTATTATATAGCAGACGATGGACAACATCCCATAACCACTGCATGTTCATTATGGGTAATCCCGAAAGCGTGTACACATTCAGATGGGTCATGGTAAATTAGCAGACTGGCGATCATTGGTATTATCCACGCATTCATTATGAATCAGTTGGAATAATTAGAATGACGTTTTGTTCAAAATGAATGAAGTATTAATATTGATATGTTATTGAAACATAATAATAAAAAGAAAATACCAATTTACACAATATCAATTTAAACAAATAATAATAAAGTATCGATAATCTGACACACACGGAAATCCTTCATCGTGTATATGCACTTAAAATTTGTAACATCAGTTTGAAACTATATAATCACAATAACATCGAAAGCATTATATTGCTCATGTCAGTGCTATATTAGCCTATTTTGTTTTAGACATGAGCTAGTCTATCGTAGAATGCATGGTAGTCAGATGGGATTATTTGCTTTAAATCTTGTAAATCTCCGTAAATTTTAGTACATGATCGAAAACTGCTTTAAATTGCATAAAATGTGCCCATTACTCTAACCTTAAACGCAACGGTGTCTATATGAAATGAAACGTTTGGTGGTTTGGTCAGGGCGAATATTGTCGATTAATGAACATATTTTATACGATAAAGCATGATATTTTAAGCATGATATATTCTAATTAACTAGTTTACACAAATTACCATAAGAGGGAAATGAATGTTTTCATCTTATTACACAATATTGCGGTCACAGATTAATGGTTCCTTTGTATACAAATCAGGTACTAATTCCTGTTACATAACGTGTTGTATTACAAAATTGGGTCCTTTAACGGATATATTGGTAATCGTAATCATATATACACACATGAAATGACTGATTATGTATGAATAAACGTCTAATAAACACACGATTGGTATTATTAGTATCACCAATGCATGTGCTCAAATGAGGGCGTATTTGATTGTCATTCTCAATGCATGTGGCAGTCAAAGTCTTATTGTATATTATTCATTAACTTTACATTTTTATCTCTGGTTACGTCATCTGTTGCGAAAAACATTTGTTGGGATTTATTGGTACCAGTGGGTAACCACATAACAGCATACTACGTGTATAAATCAGATAAACATCACAGCGATCGTATATGACAAACATTACCAACCTTGCTGACATTAGACCAGGCGGATACACCAGAAACCCAATTTATATGACTTAAAATAATATTATGCTAACAACCTATGTATCCTGTTAATTGAACACCACAATACCACATGAACAGCACCAACACGTCCACCAACTGGAAGTTATTTGTGTTATGACTGTATTTACACTGCTGTATATCTGTATACAGATCTGTATGAAGTCCCGTGTCGCGCATTATTGTGATCACAACATAATTACCAATAGTGAACGCGCGCTGATCAGTACTCTGGTAATTGACAATTCATTACGAGTCGTGTCAGTTTAGGCCAGACATAAAAATGGATCAACTATCAGCAAACAACAGCGATTTGGTATGTGCCGCATGTATTTAAAGTGCATCCTTATACCACTTGATAATGGTTCGAAGAAAGAATGCAAATCGCATAGGAATACATAATAAACAACCGTGTGCACAAATAGAGAGGCACCCATATAGCTTTAGATGGCGATTCCACCAATATTTAGGATTTCAGGTGATCATCTATATATCTATATGTCTCCTGTTTGACACCATCTGGGCGGTGGCCATTTTGGATCTGTATGGAATGGGTATCCACCCTACAACACCCTTTATTTGACCAAATGTATTAAAAATTCCAACTGATGACAATTCCAATGACAATGTTGGCCAAATGTAGGACAATATTGTTTTCTTAAATTAACTAGCAGTTTTTGACTGGCCACGGGGAGCGACCAGGACACAATCTTTCCAAGTGTTGGAAATTTCCAACCTGACACCCACCCCCATGATAAGGTTGGAAAACTTCCAGCTGATCGATGGCCATTCCAGCCCAAAATTTTGATAAAAAGTAGGATATTACGCAAATATTGGTCCGAAAACAATACCCCCCCCCCCAATAAAATGTTTGAAAGAAAATCAAACTAAAAGATAATTTTCAACCTATTGTTGGTTTGGAAATTACAACTAATGTTGTGTCAGGTATGAAATTTCCAACTGTTGAAAACTTTGACCAAAGTTTCCATTCCCTGTCCGTGTTCAATATTCGAAATACACGGGTTGAAATGACAACGACCACCAAAACACATTCACCAAGCCCAAGCAACAATAAATCAAAACAGATTTGCCTGTCGCAATGCTTCGGCGATGACCGTGACGTGTATCGGACACGATTTTTTCTCACACGAACTCGTACCGTTTTCCTTCTGTTTGCATTCCTATATCAACCCGTTTACACTAGTCTGCGTGTAGATCTGTGTACAGTTCTATAGCAATGTAAATGCACCCTATACCATTAAAGATGACATTCAGTTGAGCGTTGATTTGCATTTTCATGATCGTGTCGTGACAGTTTGCCCTCTGTTGTCAGCATCAATGCTCTAATCAGAACAATTTTTATACGTTCTGATAGTGTGTTCCAATATCTTCAAAATGACTCATAATTCATTAATATCCAATTTAAATAAGATAATATGTATGTCAATACCATTTCCACTACCCATAACGATCGGGCGTATATGGGGCGCCATCTCTGCAAATATTCGTTTTCGGAGATATCTCCTTGGATCCAAGCAGATATCTGCTCGCATTATGGATATATCTCCTCGGTTTCAAGGAGATATCTGCTTGGAAATATTTTCAAGGAGATATCTCCTTGAAACCGAAGAGATATCTCCATAATGCGAGCAGATATCTCCTTGGATACAAGGAGATATATCCTTGGGTCCAAGCAGATATCTGCTCGCATTATGGAGATAACTCCTTGAAATATGTTCAAGGAGATATCTCATTGGATCCTAGCAGATATTTGCTCGCATTATGGAGATATCTGCTTGAAATATATTTCAAGGAGATATCTCCATATTCCGAGCATGATATCTGCTTGGATGTATTTCGATCATAAATATATGTACTGTGGAGAAATCATTAATATTTCATGGCCGTGGTTTTCCAAAGAGATATCTCCATAATCCAAGCAGATATCTGCTAGGAATATTTTCAAGGAGATATCTGCTTGGAATATGGAGATATCTCCTTGGGACCAAGGAGATATCTCGTTGAAAACTATTTCAAGGAGATATCTCCATAATCCGAGCAGATATCTGCTTGGATCCAAGGAGATATCTCCTTGGATCCGAGCAGATATCTGCTTGGATTATGGAGATATCTCGTTGGAAATATTTCAAGCAGATATCTCGTAGTTGCGAGGAGATAACTCCTAGGATCCAAGGAGATATCTCCATAATCCAAGCAGATATCTCCTTGGATCCAAGGAGATATCCCCATAATGGACAATATTCCAAGCAAATACCTGCTAGGTATTGCAATTCCAAGGTGATATCTCCTCGAAACCGAGGAGATATCTCCGAATTACGAGGTGATATCTCCGAAAAAGAATATTTGCAGGGATGGCGCCCCATTGGCGTAAACATAAAATTTACAAGATATTTCGTGAACGGTATAATGTTATATTAGGCTATATACAAATAATAAATATGTTGAATAGTGGGGTGCTGGGGCATGGGATCATGGGAACACGTTCAACCTGGTCCGCCATGACTGGCTATGAAAGCTATAAACTGAAAATATGAGAATTATTGATCTAAATGAATATATACATAAACACAATTGGACAATTATGCTGGATTTGTTAATGGTGATGTATATATACACATGTTGGGCTTACAATTATGATTAATAATCACAGATTTTAAGTTCTAGTCGTGGGATTGGTCGCTTTCAAACGATGTTTGGTCGCTTTCAAAGGATGGGACGTAATTTCGAAATGACGTATAACACCATGCGGTCAACAAATATAATTCAGAAATGTCGTATAACTTATACGACATTTCGGAAGCACAAGAAATTGACCAATCAAAACAATGCATAATAAGAACACGTCATAAATTTTTTCTAGGATGGGCTTTCTAGCCAGGATTGAATTTTTCCCGCTGTAATCGATGACGTAGAATCCGATTCTGCAATAAACATATTTCGCGCCAAAATGACAAAAATCGCAGTATACGACATTTCCGAAGCACACCGACGATATGCACATGTATGACATAGCATGGTGCATCTCAATGTCAGTCAATGGTGCTTGCTTGTATCAAGTATATAGCAAGTTCAACTTAAAACAAGATCACGTAAACCCCCGAATGTGGTTGATCACCTGACATGTCTGCGATTAATCTTTCTTCAAAATGATATATCATCTAGCATAATAGAAAAAGGTATAGTGATGATACAATGGTTTAATTTATTGTTTACATGTATTTTCTGATAGCGTGACAAATAGAAATTACATCTCGTTGCTTTGCCATTTAACGGGTATCTGATAATTAGATGCATGTTTGATATCATCATGCATGGGAAAGGCTGCCCTCTGTGTTCATATACGGCGAGCTTCAATTTGCCTAACCGAAGATATACAAGCAATATGACTCCCGTCCACGATTCTTGTCGTATCGTCCGTTATAGAATGGCAACTGGGTGGGACTGTCCAAAAACAGAATAATCCCAACCGACACCCCAAGCTGATGTGGGCCGAGAAGACTTGGTCTACAAATAAGGCCGCTACTTGTGGGTAACAATTCACACTCGGTGTTGTGCTCAGTCGAGCGTAACAATTCACACTCGGTGTTGTGCCCAGGGCCCTGTTTCATGAAAGCAACTTATGACATAGTTGGGACTTAAGATGGTCATAAGTTCAAACTTCAGTCATAAGTGCGTTTCACGAACAAGGTCTTAACTTAAGATGGTCTTAACTTTGATCTTAACTTTAAGACTGATGTGAGGTGTCATAAGATAATCTTAAAGTTAAGACCAACGTGATAAGTGGCATATCGATCACAAGTATGGCGGCCTATGTTATTTTGCAAATTACGGAGATATCTGTACTTTGTCTGGGTGGGAAATTCGTCGTCTGGTATACAGGGTCGTGGCTACAGAGTGAGAGGGGGTGTTCGCCTCGAAATGTCCAACTACACCCCATTAAACAACACCAAATTATCTGTGGGTTTAAACATTCCAACTGGTACCTCAAACTTTCCACTTTCCAAAAACCATAGTTTGGAGAGGGCAACCCCCCCCCCCCACCCTATCACAATAGGGTTAGTTTGGTAAAAAACAATTCAGAGCACAGGCTTATCACCAGGGACGTGGCGAATGGGGTTTGTGTGTTGTCTACCCCCCCCCCCCCCCACACACACACTTTGGCCAAAATGTTTAGCAATTGGAAATTCCATGCCTGACAACAACATTAATCGTACACTATATATAGGTTTCAATTGTTTGAATTTCTAACTAGTAAAGGAATGTGTTGTTTTAGACAAACAGCAGCAACAGAAAATCGCCAACTTTAGGGGCGTCAGGTTAGAAATTTCGAACTGTTGGAATATTTGAGATACCAATTGGAAAGTTTAAATCCAACGGGTGGGGTGGACATGACATTTCGCGAACATGGAAGTTTGGCCCGCTTCAATTAAGGGGCGGGTGCAGTTGGAAATTGCACGATGTACCCCCCCCCCCCACAGAGACCAACTAGCCACCCGAGCCTCGTCGAATGTAGGATATAGTCAATTATCAGCTGTGTATGTGACCTATAGATAATATATATTATAAAATTGTATTACCCACGAATTAAACTTTTGATAAGAATTATGGCCTGGCTCAAAGCTCACAATCTCCTCAATGTTATTCCATATGTGTGTGGGGAGATGGGGTAAAATGAGATCAATTAATGTATTGATTCTTTCCTCTTTCCAAATTTCCGTCGGCTGTTTACAAAGCAGATATGTTATATAGGAAAGGTAACACAAACGCTCTTTATTTAAATATCTTTTAGAAATAGTGACAATTTTCTATAGAGAATATTATTTTTATTGAGTTTATGCCCACGCCCATATGTCGTGATTTTCAAGGCTGTCCAAATTTTTGTCATGTTTTTTTTCCAGGGGTGGGATGACCGTTGTACAGCATACTGTATATATGATATACACACCCGTAACGATGACACCCCTTAATGCGAGTGTGCTAATGAAAATGTAGTTATATATATATCCATGGTATGACAACCGCATAAAACATCTGCATAAAAATAATAAAAAAGTTACTCTAACAAATATTTTTCATTTCCCTTGAATCGAAAAATGACCTATGTGTGTCCTGATGACATCGCCGATTTATTTTGAGTATTGCTACACGTAGCGAGCGGTGGTCGATAATACACGAGTTATGCCGGCTCACATACAAAAATCGCCGCCTGATCATTGCTCTCAGTGGAGTAAATCGGCGTGAATGCATGGTCGCAGTCATGCATCGATCCATATAATTATATTGTCTTATTTCTGACACCGCCACTCGTCAGTAAACGCAAAGCTCGTCATTTTAAGAGCCTGCAATGTACTCATGTTCGAATTCACATCGTGGAACTCATACAAGTCTAAGATCCATATGCGAATATAAGGCCATGCATTGACTATAGACACTAAGATACATGCGCTGATTCGCCCACCCCACCCCACCCCAGCCGCTATCCAGCATCCCTGTCACACAATAATGTCAACTCGGACTCGGCTCTTTCTCGATAACCTCTCAATGCCGTACATAAAGATTGCACAAGCCCACATTTTTTTGTTCCGGACTGTAGAAAATTGTCGATAACCAGTCTAAATGAGCGGGAACTTAACTTACTACTTAAGTAGGACTTAATCTTGTTTTGTGAAACGCGTTCTTGAAACGGAAAAGTTACATCATAAGATCCACCTTAGATCTTAGATTAAGTCCATCTTAAGATAATCTTATTACCTTGCTTCATGAAACAGGCCCCAGGGTTGATTCATTTGATGCACATCGATTCATTCGCACGCGAGCTTTACTCAGATATGGACATGTTTCTTCAATATGATTTTTACAACTATCTTGTGGTATTTTTTTTTCCGTTTGTTGCAATCATGGTGTTTTCTACGAATTCATTTGAAGGGTTCAACATTTTAATTTTGACACCAAAACGATCCTACCGCACGACCAGTTATCCTATGCACATAGTTTGCAATCCTAAACTTATATTGCTATATAAGTCAAATTTGATAACTTATTTTGATGTAGATCATGCCACAAAGCTCTACCATGGCTACTCCCATAAATTCCCATAATATTCCACCAGTTCAAAACCTGGAAACATTTTGATTTTCTGCATGACGGGAAATCTATGACATTGAAAAAAATCAACGCATATGTAATATATTTATTAAAAGCTGTGCCTATGCATGGTTGCCCACTTCCAACCGTTCAGATGCCGCTTCTGATGTGCACTCGTAAGCAAATTGCCTTTACTTGACTGACCTCTTGGTCCAGGATTGACTCGATTGTGCAGTCTTTATTCAGCGTCAGAGGGGCGTGCAGCCCCTTTGTGCGAAATGGGCCTGCGACACCTTTGCAGCCATTTTGATCATTTGAAAATTTTAATTTATTTTAAAAAGTAAATAAATTTAAACCAAACAAATATTCGTTAAAATAAATTTAAAATTTTGTTTCTTGTTAGATTCAAGTCCTTACCCAATTTAGCAACACAATTTTTTCATTTTTTAAAATAAAATATTTCTTATTTTCAAATCAAATTTTTTAAAACCTAACGCCGTTATACCATCCGAGTCACCACACCTAAATTGGTTGAAGTCGGTTCAGGGCCTCAGGGGTATGGGAGAACAGTTGCGAACAGACAAACGGACATACGGATAGACAGCTCATATACCCTTTAATGTATATACAAATATACATGTAAATACACCAAATTTAGTTTTTGCGGGTAAAGCATCTTGCAGAAAATCTATCACAAACAAACTGATGAACAGCGCGTGAAACTCGTGTTGAGAGACATGCTTTTGTCAGAGTGATTTTAAACCCAGAATGAGATCGGATTAAGGGTGCATTTACATTGCTATAGAACTGCACACAGATCTACACGCAGACTAGTGTAAACGGGTTGATATAGAAATGCACACAGAAAGAAAACGGTATTAGTTCGTGTGAGCAAAAATCGTGTCCGCTATACGTCACGGTCAACGCCGAAGCACTGCGACAGGCAAATCTGTTTTGATTAATTGTTACTCGGGCTTGGCGAATGTGTTTTAGTTTTCGTTGTTATTTCAACCCGTGTATTTCGAATATTGAACACGGACAGGGACGTGGCAACTTTGGTCAAACTTTTCAACAGTTGGAAATTTCATACCTGACACGACATCAGCTGTAATTTCAAAAACTGCTAGTTAATTTAATAAAACAATATTGTCCTACATTTGGTCAACATTACTGTTGTTTTGTTTAATGTGTATTCCTATGCGATTTTCATTCTTTCTTCGAACAATTATCAAGTGGTATAAGGATACACTTTAAATACAAATCGCTGTTGTCTGCTGATGGTAGATCCATTTTTATGTCTGGCCTAAACTGAAACGACTCGTAGTGAATTGCCAATTACCAGAGTACTGATCAGCGCGCGTTCACTATTAGTAATCATATTGTGATCACAGTAATGCGCGACACGTGACTTCATACAGATCTGTATACAGTTCTGTATCAGTGTAAATGCACCCTAATGATCCATGAGCGACACTTGTTAATCAATGAATAAATCCATTGAGCGTGCACGCGTTCGCGATAATTTATGACGTGTCAATAACCATTATATCGGCCCGTCTTTTGGTCCGATTGGTAAGAGGGCAGTTTGACTGCATGCTCATATCAACGAATCGAGTTGTCTGGGCCGCCAATGTAGGTGTAAACCAGGTTTAAACAGGAGATGACGAATCCGGCCTATATGTTCTAATATTTTAATAATGGCTTGGTGTAGTTAGTAATATTATATTGTTTGGCTACTTTTCATAAGATAAACTTGTCGATCATTTTGCTCTGATTTTGTTTGTCCCAATAGGGTGGGTTTATGGGATGACTCCATTTTGAGTTTAATATTTGGTAAATGTACAATGTTATTATATTATATGGTATATGCCAGCTTTATGTATCCAGGGGCGTGTTGTGCCCACATTATTTGGGTATTTCTTGTTCAAATTAACGCTGGTCATTCTGCACTCGTTTTCCAACATCATGTTTAGTTCCCAGGGGTCCGGGGAATAACGAACAATATATATTTTAAATATTTGAATTATAAGTGTTTACAATATACATGTTCTGGATGCTTTAAACACAAAATGGCTTTTTCTAGATTCGTTCAATCTAACGAAATATCGTGAAAATTCCACGATAGAAAAAAATTAACGGTAACAGCATCATTTGGCAATATCAACATTTCAGCAGGACCCAGCAACAATATAGTAATTTAGCAGGACCACTTAATCATGAGTGAGCTGTCTTGTGTAATAAAAGTGGTATTTCCCAATTTAGCTAATACTCATCCGCTCGTTGGACTTTTTATGAGTTTATTGATATTCTAAAACAGAATATTTCAGGTTATTGCACGCGCCATGTTTCACGCTGGTTCACACTTTTGTTTTCGAAAATGGCCACACAAAAACTGTCATTTGGCCTATGGCCAAATTTTGTGTTTATACGAAAATCGTAAATCTAATACAAAAACCCAAAAACAATGTAATAAAACATTAATGAGGATTGACACATACTAATTACTGGATGGAAAATGAAGAACTACCAACATATTTGCAGTCTGAAATTTGCTGTTGGTGAGGTGCCAAACGTGAACATTTGCAAAGTTGAAATTTGTTGAGACAACCTCATGTCGCCATATCACCGACCGTGCACGATAACGATTAACATCACCAGTATATACAAGAAAACCATAGTCAGAAATGGTAACGCGCTCAATGTCATATATGATATACCCATGCTTGTAATTATAGAATATAAAATATATTGGTTTCGCGAATGACCAACTCAGAATTCCGTTAAAATAACAATAACAACCAGCATCTAATTAACGAACCGGCGGCCGACTCGGCCGTCTCCGCACACAACCATCAGTGGGCTGCAGAACGAAACATATCAATAAAAGTTGAAATATAATTATTTTTTTAATTTATTTTATTGTTAATTGACATAGCTTGTCACAAACCAAAAATCGACATTATTGACTTAATAATATAAAGGACAATAAACGAAATTGAAATTCCCAACTATACCTTTTACCGGACTCGGCCTCCTGGTCGCACATTTCGACTTTTAAACCGGAAAAACCAATTATCTATAAATAAAATGCCCATCGGACCACAGCTATCAAGAATTTGCAGAACGGTATACACGCGGCGCGCGCTAATAAACGGCTAAACATATCAGCTGACAGACAGGCCGCCATAACAAAACAATCACAAAAAGGCCAATTGGAGACTGACTATTAACTATTCCAGTTGTGCGAATTCGGGTTAACATTGTTAAGAAAATGTGTTTAAACATAGTGAATGGCTTTAACTACCCTATAACATAATAATCCGATAATTAATGTTGAAGCATGAAAACACGGCGGGGCATGAAAAAACAATATCACTCAATGTAAGCATTCGCGCAGGCCGCCCACCGCGTGGGACCACAGACTGATCGATATATGATGCAGAGGATCTCCGCGGAATCAGTACACACATACTTTAAATTGTAAGTTACATATGATTGACATATCATGTCTGTGATACGTAACATTATCGAGGTGATTTTCTTCGTTTGACATTTGCAGTATGTTCTGCGTATACAATACCAATATGGAGAGTAATTAGGGTCACAATTCCAAGTGCTAACTTATATATTGTAGAATGCGAAATGCTATTGTCAATGTGTCAAATGGAAGAATTTAGTGCTAACTTGTATATTGTAGAATGTGAAATGATATTGTCAATGTGTCAAATGGCAGAATTTAGTGCTAACTTATATATTGTAGAATGTGAAATGCTATTGTCAATGTGTCAAATGGCAGAATTTAGTGCTAACTTGTATATTGTAGAATGTGAAATGTTATTTTCATGTGTAAAATTCCCGAATTTAATTTGTATTTATTAATTCTAAATGACAAAATTAAGATTATATTGCAACTTTATAAATAATTAAAACTTAAATATAATAGTTTATGTAAACAGTATCATGTGTCTATCAACTTCATTGGTGTAATTAACATTTTAAATTCTGAAAATGAGGTTTTAAAAATTAAAAAAAATAAGTAAGAAGTTAAAACGTAAAAACTAGTTGATGAAATATGAAAGTTATCTTCTACTATTTACAAATGTATTTATGACCCAACGCACTGTCAAATTATGACGATAGAGGTAGTCACCAAAGGGTGTGACTAAAACGCAGAATTGGATGATGGGATGGGATGGTATTAGAATGCACAGACCAATGACTAAAAAGCAGAACAGTTAAGATGGGACGGGACAAAAATCCGACGTTTGTGAATAATACAGCTTGTAGCAGCTTTGATAGAGCTGATTTCGGGTTGATTCAAGATTGAGTCTTTCTGGGGAATTAGCATTTATTTTCACAATAGAAATATACGGACATTCTGGAAACAGTTTACCAAAACAATTGGAACTCCAGTTGTGTAATAGGTGAAACGTGACTGAATATTGGAGTTCCAAAACATAAAGTGCCATATCACAGTTTTACAAATTCTTATATACAAAGCATGAACAGGTGTGAATTAATGACGCATGATTAGATTAACAGATTTGCATTATAAATTATCCGATCACCACAATGACATTAACAGTTCGACAAATAAGTTATTATTAAAAGTAAAGCTAAGAATGCGTGCGATGGATGGTAATTAATGAGCACATGCTTGGGCAAGAATTAACAAGTTGCATAAGAATAGCCAGCTGATTAATACAAAGAAATGTTGTAATTTCGAGAAAGTCTAATCTAACAAAGAAACGAACCTAATGCGAATACTATAGAAACGAATATCTGATACAGGCAAAATCAATGTAGATAAACAAGGTAATAATTGTCCAAAAATTAGCACTCTGACATCACACTCTCCTCCGGGTGAAATTGGTCCCACAATTTCTCTGTTTGCATGCAGAACGAATGAGTGTTCAAATTGACTTTTGTCATCTGCTTTTGAAGGCCGCGGCGCACTGACTCAAAATCTTATGTGCATCTGTTTTGGTACTACACTTTCAGGTATCTTAATCGCTGGGTAATCAGATATGTAGCACATCGCTTCAAAGTTCAAATCATCTCTATTTACCCATGTGTTTTTAGTTGCTGGGAGTCCGCGCCATTTGATAAGGTATTGTGGTTCGCCCTTGTGCAGCCGTTTTCGAACAACTTTTTCAGTCACCGTAACTGACTGGGAATGTTGAAAAGGTTTAGTTGTCGTTGATTCATTCTTGGGAACGATGTCGATGATTTTAGATTTGAATTGTAATGATGCCGGAAGCTGCTCCGTTGACGAATCGTGTTTCTGAACTACGGAGTCCGGTATCGTTTGGATAGCACTATTAACACTGGGTGTCGATGGCGATGTCGTGATACCAATATCGGTTTTTGAAATAACTTGAGTTTGTGTACTCACAGAATCCGAAACGATCATTACGCCACCTGTGGTGTTTCTAGCTTCTGTGAGTTTGATATTGTGTGGTGGACAGGGCGAATGTATTCTTGGAGATTTTGTGTACCTTACTCAATCGTACCGATAGAATCACGTAGATGTCGAAATTGTAAAGTTAACGTCACCGGTGTATAATATGTTTATGAAAATATGATAAATCGTATCGATAGAGTCAGGACAGGCTGAAATTGTAAACTTAAAGTCACCGGTGTAATAATATGTTGTTGAAAATATAAATAATTTGATAGACTGAAAATAATATATAACCCATTGGGAGCCCCTAATGTATTCTTGAACATTTTGTTTTGTACCATTACTCAATCGTACCGATAGAATCACGTAGATGCCGAAATTGTAAAGTTAACGCCACCGGTGTATAATATGTTTATGAAAATATGATAAATCGTATCGATGGAGTCAGGATAGACTGAAATTGTAAACTTAAAGTCACTTGTTGTTGAAAATATAAATAATTTGATAGACTAAAAATAATGTGTAACCCATTGCGAACCCCCCCCCCCCCCTGGTGTAGTGAAGTGAATTGTGGGTAGTTTCATTGTGAATATTCTCCGCCATCTTTATTTTCTGGAATTATCACCAAGATTTCTCAACTCTATTCTCTTAAACTACACCCGAATCGGTCAAATTCTTTTGATAATTCTATCTAAATACATCTTAGCTACTATTCGGATCTGCTGTCCCGGTCTAAAAAGGGATAGTTTGACCAAAACGACTATTGACCAAAACTTTGTTTACAAATTGAGCGCACTCGATGACCGGGTTGACCGGAATGACCCGTCCACGCTGCAAATTTATTATCGAAAACAAATTCAATTTCTTCCATCTAAAACATAATTACGCGCTGGACTGGTCATTTTAGGAATATATATGTATCCCACGCACATACACCAAGTTTCAGCTTAAAATTTTGAAAAATGACAGTTTTATTGACATAAATCGATTTTAATGGCAAATGCCATGTTAAATTTTATCATTGAAAACAATTCATTTCTTCCATCTAAAACATAATTACGTGCTGTACTCTGTAATTTTAGGAATATATAACTATCCCACGCACCAACACCAAGTCTCAGCTTAAAATTTTGAAAAATGACAGTTTTATTGACATAAATCATTTTAATGGCAAATGACATGTTAAATAAATTTTTGGGCCCTGCAAATATTTTCTGAGCTGTTCCATATTGGCACTAGAGTCCATATTTGACAGGTTACACCTGATAATTGTGCGACAGTACAGTCGAGTTACTTTATACATCAACATTGGTCATTATCACCCGACAATTTTATTTTGATCTATCGTATCAACCCCTATTTTCTCCCGCATAGCCTGAGTAAGTGTCAACATTGGTCTTTATCGCTCCACTAATTTGTATCGTTTCATCGGTATGAATTCTATATCCAATTATCCACATATAACCAACCCAACCTCTAATCCCGGTCCAATTTATTTATTTCTTTCATCGGTATAGTCACGTTACGTAATATTGTATCGCGTGATACTTGTACTTATATGTCTATGGTATTACTATAGTATACCGTATACGTATATCAATTGCTATTCCTTTCTATATAATCCTGGTGCCATCTATAGACATAGAGATAATTTCAGACCCCCCCCCCCCCAATTTTATATCATTGCTGCTTTAGTACAGTCGCGATATATTACATGGCAACATCGCTCCACTAATTTATGTCAGTTCATCGGTACAAACCCCTTTTTCTCCGAGTCCATATAACCAACCCAACATCTTATAGAAGTCCATAAATGACTATTATGGCACTATATAGAGATGACTAAAATTATGACACCCCCTATTTTACAGCCTTGTTGCAATGTTCAGTAGAGTTGAGATGCATAATATGTCAACATTGGTCATTATCGCTCTATAAATTTATATCGGTTCAACCCTTAGTTCCCTGTATCGCCCACCCCTCCCTGAATTTATTTTTTCATTTGTATTATAGTCTCGTTACGTACACATTTTATCTCTTGTAACTTTTGCTTCAATGCGTCGAGTTCCGCTGCAGGGAATACAAAACTGACAACATTTTGAAATGTTAGCAGGCTTCAAACTCATCTTATCCAAGAAAAACTCTGGTTACATAAGAAATTTGTGTATATGGTGTACGCGCATTTGTTGAGTTAAAAACCAAAGGTCCCAAGTCAAGGTCCAAATCCCCAACACACTGTTGTGAGGTTTAACTCCATCTACAAACAGTAATGTCCAAAGTAATTGATCACTTAACCACAGCAAAATTATGGGTATTTTTTCATGATTTTAAATCCTGAAAAATTACCCATAATTATGCTGTGGTTAAGTGGTCAATTACTTTGGGCATTACTGTAACCAATATAAGGATTTGAGGTTTAATGATAACTCAATCCTCATACAGTAATGTTCAAAGTAATTGACCACTTAAGCACAGCAGAATAATGGGTAATTTATCAGGATTTTAAATGCTGAAAAAATACCCATAATTCTGCTGTGGTTAAGTGGTCAATTACTTTGGGCATTACTGTAACCAATATAAGGATGTGAGGTTTAATGAGAACTCCATCCACATAACTAATAAATATGTGTGAAAATTAAAACAAAACAAAATAAATTCCATGGTGGCGTCCAATATGGACTGCCTAATTCTGCTCCAAAACATGTATATTGAATATATTGATGTTTATTGGGGGAAACCGATTATTTCAATGATATTTTCATTAACTGGGATCCTAAACCTGACTTACGGGAGCGTGCTTCGCGCGGGACTGTATCTTAAGCATATGTGCATATTTAATAAGCCAATAATTGGAATCCCATCAGAAGATTGGCGTGGGTCCCTTGTGCGATCTGTCCATCGAAAATTATTTAGACATCTCAAGACACGTAAGACCCAATAACTTAATATACAGAATAGATACATCTATTGCCTGAGTGACTAATATTTATATTTGTTACAATGAGGTCAAATAGTTGCGAAGCCAGCACCACAATTCTTTCCCTCCATAGTAAATCTTAAAACAACTTCTAAAGAATTATTAATTTACCTTATATTTGGTATGGAGCGTCCTTGGTTTACTGGAGTTCAGATTTGTTAACACCACGTCACCAAGTTAATTACTTGCCAAACCACAGCCATAACTATTTCCCTCCATAGTAATTCTCAAAACAACTTCTTAAGAACAATTGACCAGGTCAGTCGCGCAATTATTGGAAGAGCCACGGTCAATCATTTTTTTTAAACCAAATGCTACATTTAAATTATTGCTTTATTTAACCAAAAAAAAACAATGAGAAAATTAACTTTTACTACTTGCTAAATTTTATCTTTTAATTATTTCATTTAAATTTTAGTATTTACAGCATACTAAGTCCAAGTCTTTATAATCTGTTGAGTGACCCCACAGTCGTTTATTTGCTTTGTTAGTAATAATTTGAAGGATTACTTGTTTAAACGCAATTGTTATCAAAATATTTTATGTATTTTTGATAATTTCTATTTATATGTAATACTATAATCTTGGTGGCGTTACCATTTCTGACTATGGTTTTCTTGTATCTGACTGTGTCGCAGCTACACTGGTACAGTTAATTGATATCTTCTCCTTCTTTTGGATGAAATCCTCCATACGAATTCGGTCTCTAATGTGCCAATACGGGTACATATAACTCTTAAGACTATCAGAACGGTTTGATTATTTAATTACAACAAAGTCAATAATGTTCAATCATCAGCATCTGGGTTCTTCCTAGTTGAGTTTATCTTCCTGTCGTCTGCACGGGTTATGGTCTCCTAGTGTCCTCGTACGTTGGGCGTGTCTGCTTGTCATCGGCTCGGTTGCGTTCCGGTTGAGTTCGTCTTCCTGTCGTCTGCTCTTCTTCTCCCCCGGCGCATCAGTGGTGTGTTGTTAGAAATACAAGATCATAATGTGTTACCTTGCATTCCTATCCATGCTTCCGGCTAGAGATCCTAGCTGTCTTCTTGGCGTCCGAGAAGTCTTGGTCACTGCTGGGTAGTCGGTTAGAACTGTGTTTCGGGTCTCGATTCGTCCGCGTTCAAATACAGGAACGGTATTATTCCTGCTCGGTTCGCATTTCGTGGTACGTTAATTGGGGCGTTCCTAGGTTAACCAGGCGGGGTAGTTTTCCTGTGTGTTTTTCAGACTCTTCTCCCTGTGCCTCGCGCTGCGTTAGGTTTCAATAACTTTTCCAAGCGAAGTATCTGGTCTCGCTAATCCCACAATCGTTCTGTTTACTTCCCAATTATCCTCCTATGTGTGTATCGTGTATTGGTACTGCATATATGTCCACTAATCTGTTTCGGTGTCCAGTATTTCGCAATCTTGGTGTAGTCAACAGGGGCGCTGATATGTGTGTGGTAGTCTAGCGGCCCCCGCGACTCAGAGACTGTCCGTTTTCCCGGATAGGAAGTCGTGTCCCGGGGTTTGTCTTGGCACACTAAGTATGTTCGATGCAGACTTACATTTTCGTGTTACCTTCTTCCAGTTGAGTGACAGCGACATGTCTCCGTCCTCCATCTTTACGCTTCAGTCGAGTCGGTGATTCAGAAACTCGAACGTCTTCAGGATGTTAATGATGTTTTTGGGTATCGGCTGCGTCATTCTTCTTTTCTTCCGGGAACGTTGCGTTGCAGTTGGTGAAATAGCAACACTGCCCGGATTCTCCACCAATTTGATAGAGCTGGTTTCGGGTTGAATCAAGATTGAGTCTTTCTGGGGAATTAGCATTTATTTTCACAATAGAAATATACGGACATTCCGGTATAGTTGGAAACAGTTTACCAAAACAATTGTAACTCCAGTTGTAATAGGTGAAACGTGACTGAATATTGGAGTTCCAAAATATAAAGTGCCATATCACAGTTTTACAAATTCTTATATACAAAGCATGAACAGGTGTGAATTAATGACGCATGATTAGATTAACAGATTTGCATTATAAATTATCCGATCACCACAATGGCATTAACAGTTCGACAAATAAGTTATTATTAAAAGTAAAGCTAAGAATACGTGCGATGGATGGTAATTAATGAGCACATGCTTGGGCAAGAATGAACAAGTTGCATAAGAATAGCCAGCTGATTAATACAAAGAAATGTTGTAATTTCGAGAAAGTCTAATCTAACAAAGAAACGAACCTAATGCGAATACTATAGAAACGAATATCTGATACAGGCAAAATCAATGTAGATAAACAAGGTAATAATTGTCCAAAAATTAGCACTCTGACACAGCATCAACATGGATTTATATAGTCAGTATTATCATGGCGTACAGGAAACAATTATTTGATAATAACATTCGCCAAAACAAATCGCATAGTATCGGCTAAAAATAGACATAGTAAAATAGCACTTGGAATTGTGACCCTAATTACCATCCATATACCAATGCTGAAGGAGATTAATTGTTTGAATTTGGAAATTCAGAACGAGGAAACAATTTGAGTCAAACAACAATTATCAGAATGGGTGGTGTCACTGACTCAGTATAATGTGCTCATTTGGCTTCATACTTGACTCTTTTCGCACACAGAACTACTACTGATACATGTACAAATTTCGAATAAACTACTACGTCATTAGAATGTGTGTTATTTCTATCAGTTGCCGTCGTTACGATTACGGTTTAGAGAAGCTAAGCATGACTACGCGAGCTTTGCATGCAATCGAGGCTGACCTGATAACAACATAGTTAAGGATATTATAATAATGACAAACAGTACCACATAACCTTACTGCGAGAGGCGAGAAGTTTGAACGGTAATATTTTCTCACAAATGAACTCATATAGTCGTTAATTATGCGAAAAAAAATTGAACCGACCAGAAAAGTTACGACTACTATTAGCTATTCTTAATTTCTATGAGTATTAGCTCATAATCAGAATGTTTTTTAATATCAATTCCTGTCAAAATGGCCATGAATGTTACGATCGGAATGGTACATTGAGATATCCTCAACTCAGATAAAGCTTGAAAATCGGTTCCGATTTTCGCACACGTCGGGGTTCGAATCCACGCCAACCTCATCTACCACAGACTGGGCGATATTAGCCGCGACTTAACTACATCAGCTACTTGGAACTCATTTGAAGGGCAGATGCACTGTTTTCATAAATCCAGTCAAAAATAACAATAAATCTCCAACTAATGAATTATTTTGGATCTATCTCGCGAAAAATCTTGAATTTCACATATCATCATCTTCATTGTAAATATAATCTGAGCAATTATTAAGAGACGACAAAAACAATGGATGTTAATACATTTGAGAGGTTAAATATTAATGAAATTTGTGTCCCTTTCGGTACCAAGACTGCTAGCATTGTTAATAATTACACACAACAATCCAATCACCAAATAGCTTATTGTATTGGCTCTATGAGAGGAGGCTTCATTTGTATCATAATTTTTAGTTAATTTTTATTTTATAACATAACATCATACTTTCATATATATATTGAAGAATAAATCAGTAACAAATAGTCCAGCCCAATGAAACATATGTTGACATGCAGTGGATGCTTGCTGCATGTTTGTCCTTTGGACTGGGCTGCTTTTTGCATGAGGATTTGTTTATCTATTATTTAATGTTAATACGGAATTATGGTTGCCGATGATCAAACAACGGGACCTCCCTTGATCAAGTAAACGAAATAACCTGTCACGATAGTGTGTGGATAATTCGATAATAAATTTTGTTCAGTGTTGGTATCTTTTAATAAGTATATAAATATTATGGTTTACATATGCATATACATGTTAAGCGCAATTATCTTACAAAGACGGGGGATCCGGACTGGGAAACTCGTGGTTAATAAATGTACAGTAACGACATGGAGACATCACGGGTACTAAATTTACAGAAATGACCAGGGGGCCTCGCTTTTTTGATTATTTCTTTTTCACATAACTTTGATCATACAATGATTAAATTAAATATTATTATGAAATATAAATCATAACACGAAATTTGTATGTGTTCTCTGGGTTTCTGCTATCTTTTATTTTCCTACTCTTTATGACTATATCAGAAACTGCCTATACAGCAGAGTGCTCTACCTATCATTAGCTTATGTCAGCTTCCGGTGGGTAAGACATGGTACCTCTAATTGTGGACTCTTCTGCTATAGGGCATCCCCCCTTTACTCACATAATGTGGGTCACACAAAGCA
The DNA here is from genome assembly GCA_032622095.1 of Siphonodentalium dalli. Lineage (NCBI taxonomy): Eukaryota > Metazoa > Mollusca > Scaphopoda > Gadilida > Siphonodentaliidae > Siphonodentalium > Siphonodentalium dalli. The sequence goes on along the minus strand of CP136068.1, from coordinate 132,481,064 downwards.
ATGAAGCAGGGAGCAATCAACTGAAATTAGGCCACAGTGTTAAGACATATGGTGGTCAGCTTTAGCATGGTTATGAACCCACGACACAGAACTCAGCGCAGCTAGATTTTCCGTAATTAAGAGGCATGACATGCATATTCTCAAATATTAAAAAATATCTATGTGTAGTATCCCATGAAATCATTAAATTTCACGAATCAAGAATAAGTAAGTCTCCTCCCGTGATATTCAGATATATCATGGATATATGGACTACACACTTCAAACAAATCGTTTCCACACAAGTTATTGTTACCCGAAAACAGTGAAATTTAAACTAATGTTCATGCCATACAAATAAAGTAAATGAGGTTATATGGATTGATGGTTCTTAAATAGTTTGTCACAATTATCGCTTGTACCAATTTAAAACAAAATGAAATTCCTGACAGATTTTTAGAAAATGAATTTTGAACTACCAGGAATATTTGGCAAAACGTGCGTCTGACCCTGAAAGAAGCCCTTTCATCGAGAGTTATAGGGGCACTGTACACTAAATCGGATCATGTATGGGACCATCTCAAACTCAACATAATATATGCCACAAATAAATGAATTTGAGCCATGGATTAGTGAAAATACACCCATGTGCTATATGAACGATGCAAACAATATGGTTATTATAATGCAAATACGTTCAAGAGTCGAACTCATTTTCATTATATTTGCCATGTTGTTTACATCGATCATATATAGCAAATGAGTGCATTTTGCACTAATCCATGGCTCAACTTCGCTTATTTGTTGCATATAGCATGTTGAGTTTAAAATGAGTTGGTCCCATTAATGGCCGGATTTAGTGTATAGTCCCCCTTTAAGCTGCGTGGCAGTCTGAGCATGGGATTTACCGTTATTGGAACAGCACAATGCACATTGTCTGTAATTGTATATTAAAACATTCGATTACTGTCACTTGCATAAACAAGTATTAGAATGGGTGGATACATTGGTTCAGTATGATGTGTTCACGGGTCGTGTGTTGGACTTATTATCAGAACATTTCCAACAAATTAAAAAAAATCCTTCCTCACTTATAATCTATGTTCATCTGTCTCCCGTATGCTTACAGTTCCTGAACATACTTCCAAGTGAACAATTAAAGACATATATTATGGACTTGATCAGGGTCGTGAAACTGATAAGTTAGTATTCAGGCGCTATGCCAACTGTGGGAATGTGGCATTGTACTAACATCGCCGGAGATCTCAAAGATATCGACCATGGCACTCCATGGATATAATCGTCTGAACTACGCTTAATTGTAAATATCTACATCTCGATTCGGGACGAAACAATCGGCGATAAACTAACGCACATGATTTCGCCACCGAGAGTCACTGCATTTCCTTAATATATTAGAATGACAGTGTGTGTGTGCTGTAAATCACTTTAACTAATTCAACGTATCATTATATAACTGATTGACAGAATCCATTCTGCATACGAAGGGTAAACCGGAGGTTAACCCTTTAGATACTCCATACTCATGTCGAGTAATTCCCTTATGACATGTTCAGATAATAAGTTCAACAAACGACTTTTTGTCGTTTGTTTAACTTAATTATCTAATCATCTCCCACCAATGAACATGAATCATTCTGTTCTTGCGTTATCTAATTTTTTTGTCCTTCATTTGCTGTTATTACCTGAATACCCCTTCGGATGAATAATAGCTTGTTCCAACGTATAATTTGACAGTTGAATGGGAGAATCCATTCAGTATAGACAGGGTTAAATTGCCACATGCTTGTGGATAATAGCCGTTGCAACGAGAGCATGACATAGGTGCACGCTAATTGACTACTCAATGGAATTACCCGGCCATATAATATGAACATACACACATTATGGTGCCTCATAATTAGATGAGAGAATCCATGTTGTGTAGTTGGTTGTATGGATCTTGCACAAATGCATGTTCAGCAAATCAGAACAAGTTATAGACTGTACAGACTGTAGCAAACATTCAATGTAGTAAGGAGAAAATACGACCGGACGTTAGTTCAGGTAGTTTTCCTAATTTTTCTAAGAAAACCATGAGTTGGAATTACAGGAATCCTTAAACTAATGCTGAATTGGTTTCCATTCGCGATGGGCTGTTTAAATTTACAAGTTGTTCTGTTTCTATGCATATATTGCATTAATATCTCCATCGGAGAATCACTTGCAGAGCATTGTGACGTCAAAACTGACGGGTCGGTAAAATACACCAAAACGGATTTACATCATCACATGTTCGAATGTAGTGGATACACCAAGGACGTTTGGGACCATGGTGACGAACCGGAAGTGATTACTGTCGTGACCTCTTTGAAGCAAATCATAGGCGTAGATTCCACTAAAGAACTCTTCACGGCAAAATATGGACTGGTGATAATATGGACCGATCAGAGACTAAAATGGAATTCGACGCTTTACAAACATTCGGACTGGATAACAAGAGAACTGGAGGAAATATGGGTGCCGCCGCTGGCGCTTGCCAGCATGCATAGAACAGGGTGGGAACACATGCGTGTTGAAATAAAATCAAACGGTAGGAACTATTTCTTAATCGAGCTTGTGATAACAGCACCTTGTTCGTTTGATTTGACCCAGTTTCCTTTCGACAGCCAGAAATGTAGAGTTAATTTCCCCGACAGCACGCATTTCGAACATGACCGCCTCAAATACAACTGTCAGGACGCCACCAGAGAAACTCCAGGATATTATTCATCAAATTCAGAGTGGGCGTTACCGGGAGTGAAATGCGTTTCAAGTACAAACAAAAAAATAGCAATCGAAGTTGCCATAAAACGTCGGCCAGGTTTCTACATCCTCAACTTACTAATACCCATCTGCATGTTGTCTATCATGAACTGCTTTGTGTTTCTGTTGCCTTACGATAATGGAGGACGAATTGGTCTGTGCGTCACGCTGTTTCTATCCTGGACGGTCTACGTCACTTATGTCGCTGGCGTCGTTCCATCGGGATCAGAAGGTATTCCTTGTCTCTCCTTCATTCTGATCCTAGAGAAGTTCGTCATGATGATTTCCTTGTTAACCAATATTCTTATGGTTCGATTCCATCATTCCGTGGACGGTTTGTGGCCGGTTTTCGGTGAGAAATGCACAGGCGGACTGGACGTGGCTACAAGTACTGATAACATCGAAATGAAATCGGAAACAAACGAACAAACAAGTCTTAATGGAGATAAGTCTGATCACGAGAAGGAAAACGAAAAATGTGTGGCGCTCAAAAAGAGGATAAACAATATATCATTCTGCGTCTGTCTGGCTGTTACGGTTCTGCTCTATCTTGTTTACTTCATTGTGGTGCTGTCGTGATAATCGTTTCGGTTCTAGTTTAGAACTGCAGCACAAATTCGAACGCCAGTTACAAATAAATGGATATATGTAGTTCATCACAAGAACTAGAACCACGCGCTGCACATAATCTATGCACAAACACATTATGGTGATTCATAACTAGATGATAGAATCCACGTTGTACAAGTGTGTGTATGTACATGTACCTTCATAAATGCATGTTAAGCAAATCAGAAAAAAGCTAGCAGGTACACATAACTTACGCTAAGGTGATTGTAGCAAGAAGTAATTACGACCGGACGGTTTCGGCGAAAAATGCACTGGCGGTCTGGTGGCTACACGTATACTGAAAACATCGAAATGAAACCAAACGAAAACGATCAAACAAGCCTTAGTGGAGACAAATTTGATTCTGACAAGGAAAATGATCGACATGTTACATTGTAGCGCTCAATACATGAAAAATAACATATCAGTCCTCGTCTGCCTGACTGTTACTGTTCTGCTCTATCCGTTTTACTTTATATTGGTTCTGTCGTGATAATTTAGCACTGCAACACCAATTACGGCTTCATATGAACGCAATAGAGATACCATACTATTGGATAATTTATCTCGAGCAATGGCTGCGGACACACGTATCACAGTAGCGATGGCATAGTTGGTGTGACAATGTATTATGGTGCAGTTTTGGGACAACTGGTTGTCATAATTAATATGCCATAGGTAGCTATATCGCCCGATGCATATTCGCACAATGAGCCCTCCCAAGTTCGTTATAATTAGCCTTTTTCTTGTTTTTGGTCCTTTCTTGCAGCTGCATTTCATCCAACAGTTCCGACACAGCTTCATCGTCCAACATGATAATATTAGTGGAATTATGCGTAGAACTAAACGTCGCAAAATGAAAAACGCAATAGGGGAACTGTCTTAATAGGCATGAAATTAATATAAGTGGATAAAAATGAATTGAGATCATATACAAAAAACGTATTATATGTGAGTGAATGGGGGATTGCCACGGTCAAACAATTCTGAACGATCGACTATGCAATTATATATATCGTAGAGAACACAATGTAGCAAAACGTAATGAGTAGAGATCAACCTTGGTGAAACGCAGTGGGTTAATTGTTCAAGTCGACTCATTGTGCGGAAACTCAGCGGGCAACATCGCTAGCTATGGCACAGAAATATGACGACCAATTGTCACCATACTGCACCATAATAAATTGTTACACCTACTTTGCCATCGCTACTGTGGTACGTGTGTCCGCAGCCAATGAAACATGGCAAATATTGAAGATCAGCTATGACATCGTATTTGTTGTAACAGGGATTCAGTGTACATCGAAATTAATTTCGCCAACAATAACGAACAACCCGTGCGTGCACTAACAAAGTCAGTGTGCGAATGCTGTTATGGGTATCTTTATTTGGTCACCCATTATTAAAGGTTATCGCCCATGTATATGCACATATACATCTTTGTTTGTCATTTCGCTACACCAATGCCACATCATATACTTTAAAATATATCTCTCAAAAGGCATATGCTTCGGCACGCTGTTATGAGGCCCTGCATCTCATGAGACGCAAAATCAACTCAAGATTTGAAGATGCCCTGTCTAATTTTATGTCATAAAACCACCATCTGAACGTTTTATATACCAAACCATAATAGCATCAACAAGCGCGCCGCGGTGCGTGTGGTTGTTTATACCTTAGGCGCAGGCGAATATAAATTGTTCTATATCCATCAATGAGTTTTCAAAGTTCGCGGGTATGGATTTTGGAGAAATTGTCACGTGACTTCCGGTTAGCAACTGTCTGGAGATTTCCAAAGTGCGGAATTGGGAATGGACCAAGGCGATGAAAATGAAATTAGCTATACTTCACAACTTACGAATAATTTCCATGTGATTGAGGCCTATTAGTTGCATTTAGACCAATTTCGTAGCTTAATGAAAACCAATGTGGACATCATGACACGGTTTTTGACGTTATTACGTAATTTTGGATTTGCGGGCCAGAACACAGACAAGATTTTGCACAATTAATCCACAACAAATATTGTCATGTCGTCTCCATCGGGACCACATAAAAGGCAGATTTGAGGCACATCGTGTGTGGTTGCTCCATTACGTGTCACGTACGATTCATATTAATGTGTGCTCCTTTTCAATCGTTTTCAGCTTATTGATCATGAAATTTTCATCGATATATTCTTGTTAATGATCGAAAAATGAATATGTGGCAAAACAGTCGATGAGCCTGTCTATGAATACTAAACCTAAATCATGGTATACTATAAATACAAATAACTTGCAATGCAAACTGGGATATTTTTCATCAAAAGCGTTGTTCTCGATACAAAATGACGGAAGTTAGTGACTTATAAGGTGAACAATTGTGAACTGATGTTTCTTAATTAAAGTATGTTAGTTTTATTTCACAATTGAATTGTCAAATCTCATAACTAGTTATTTTATGGCCAAAATTGCGCTTTTTTGGCAACCATCTTGGTTGTCATCTTGGATTTAACGGTCACGTGGATTAAAAAAATAGGAACAGATTCTGCAAATATTCTTTGGAACCTAAGCTTCATGTCTTGTATAAGACTTGCTTTCTACCAAAAAACATATAAAGTATCATAAGTTCTCTACATTTGCGCCCCCACACTATGGTTAGATCTGACCCATCAGCATATTAATATCCGGTTTTAATGGCCATATATCGGCATACAAAAGAGAAAGTTTTAACAAGTTTTGGTTTTATGTTAGTCTGTTGCCAAATCCGGTGTCATCAGTTTGTGACCATCTCTATTATTTAATTATGATTATTATAGCATATTAGTCTAATCGAAATGTGTTTAGTTTCTGGTATTCCGTTTCCGGCGTTCTCAGTGTACTGTACATTCACGGTGTAAATTATCACAGAGATTCCTTATTTCCGCTTTGGCCCAGTACGTCAGATGACCAGTTAATTGTGACATTTACCAGTGAAGGCAACAATATCGAAATCAAGCAAATTCGCATTTTACCGGATTATAAAATCAAATTTTGAACGCGATAATTACCTATCCCTTGATGATAATAGAGCATTTCACAATATTTTAGCTTTCCGCACTAGAAACCACAAACTCCCTATAGAACTCGGTGCTTGGACGAATACCGATTATTCCGACAGAATCTGCACTCTATCTAATCTCGAAATCGGCGATGAATACCACATGGTGCTGAAGTGTAGGGAACTTAGCGAACTAAGAATAACATATCTGAAACCCTACTTCTATCAGAGACCAAACACTTATAAATTAGCCTCCAGAAATCATAAGACAGTTCAAAACTTGTCAGTATTTATTTGGAAGGTCCTTGAGATATTTAGGTCTCCCTGAGGCCTACAACCACCAGCCTGTCGAACTGAAACAGTGTAGTTAACGAATATCGTCCACCACATTTCTATTTTATGTCAAATATATATATACTAGAAGGTGACCCGACTTCGTCCGGGCTTTGACCTTGAATTGACCTTGAATTGTCTATTTTGAAGGCCAAGGTCAAGTCACAGTGCCCGAACAAAAGTACCCGACAAAAGTACCCGTCGAAATCCATCCGGTTTTACCCGATTTGACCTTGAATTGACCATTTTGAAGGTCAGGTGGGGTCAAACACCAACACCCCAAAAATGGTGGAAATCGGCCCAGCGGATACCGGGAAATCGGCCCAGCGGATACCGAGATACCCTATGCATCAAATTTCGTCCGTAAAAACCGCCAGTTTAACCCGATTTGATTTCCACTCAAGTATATAAACGCGCCTCATACACACACGCTCATTAATTATCAAGTTTCAACGTAAAGATAAATTACCATCGGTGCCCGAGATATCGCCAAGACGTCTGAAACAGTCAAATGCATCGGCCGGTTAAGCGTTAACGTGATCTAACGTTATGACCTCTAACGACGTCATAGAAGTTACGCATTGTTTTTATCCTGATGGTAGATAGTACCACTTCTTCTTGATAATTGAGGCAGATAACTAAAACGGATACATACGCATTATATATCGTTGGAAAGAGGAAACACGAAAGATTCTCACAGTGTCATTATTATATATGACTGGCATTTTATTATTGCGCTGTTTCGAATCGATTTTAAGCACCGAACTCAAATGAAAGTCCCGTAACACAGCGTAAAAACAGATTTGACCTCGGCACGTGAAAAGTTTACCTCGGATCTGAAAATCAATAGGCCTATGTTACTCCTGACCCGAAAATACCCCCACATACCAAGTTTCATCGAAATCGGGTCGGCCGTTTTCGAGTTCATCGATTACACACACACAAACAAACAAACAAACAAACAGATCTTCCAAAATATATAATAGACTAGAAGGTGACCCGACTTCGTCCGGGCTTTGACCTTGAATTGACCTTGAATTGTCTATTTTGAAGGCCAAGGTCAAGTGGGGTAACGATTTGACCCGTCCAAGACACAGTGCCCGAACAAAGGTACCCGACAAAAGTACCCGTCGAAATCCATCTGGTTTTACCCGATTTGACCTTGAATTGACCATTTTGAAGGTCAGGTGGGGTCAAACACCAACATCCCAAAAATGGTGGAAATCGGCCCAGCGGATACCGGGAAATCGGCCCAGCGGATACCGAGATACCCTATGCATCAAATTTCGTCCGTAAAAATCCGCCAGTTTAACCCGATTTGATTTCCACTCAAGTATATAAACGCGCCTCATACACACAAGCTCATTAATTATCAAGTTTCAACGTAAAGATAAATTACCATCGGTGCCCGAGATATCGCCAAGACGTCTGAAACAGTCAAATGCATCGGCCGGTTAAGCGTTAACGTGATCTAATGTTATGACCTCTAACGACGTCATAGAAGTTACGCATTGTTTTTATCCTGATGGAAGATAGTACCACTTCTTCTTGATAATTGAGGCAGATAACTAAAACGGATACATACGCATTATATATCGTTGGAAAGAGGAAACACGAAAGATTCTCACAGTGTCATTATTATGACTGGCATTTTATTATTCGCGCTGTTTCGAATCGATTTGTAAGCACCGAACTCAAATGAAAGTCCCGTAACACAGCGTAAAAACAGATTTGACCTCGGCACGTGAAAAGTTTACCTCGGATCTGAAAATCAATAGGCCTATGTTACTCCTGACCCGAAAATACCCCCACATACCAAGTTTCATCGAAATCGGGTCGGCCGTTTTCGAGTTCATCGATTACACACACACAAACAAACAAACAAACAGATCTTCCAAAATATATAATAGACTAGAAGGTGACCCGACTTCGTCCGGGCTTTGACCTTGAATTGACCTTGAATTGTCTATTTTGAAGGCCAAGGTCAAGTGGGGTAACGATTTGACCCGTCCAAAACACAGTGCCCGAACAAAAGTACCCGACAAAAGTACCCGTCGAAATCCATCCGGTTTTACCCGATTTGACCTTGAATTGACCATTTTGAAGGCCAGGTGGGGTCAAACACCAACACCCCAAAAATGGTGGAAATCGGCCCAGCGGATACCGGGAAATCGGCCCAGCGGATACCGAGATACCCTATGCATCAAATTTCGTCCGTAAAAATCCGCCAGTTTAACCCGATTTGATTTCCACTCAAGTATATAAACGCGCCTCATACACACACGCTCATTAATTATCAAGTTTCAACGTAAAGATAAATTACCATCGGTGCCCGAGATATCGCCAAGACGTCTGAAACAGTCAAATGCATCGGCCGGTTAAGCGTTAACGTGATCTAACGTTATGACCTCTAACGACGTCATAGAAGTTACGCATTGTTTTTATCCTGATGGAAGATAGTACCACTTCTTCTTGATAATTGAGGCAGATAACTAAAACGGATACATACGCATTATATATCGTTGGAAAGAGGAAACACGAAAGATTCTCACAGTGTCATTATTATGACTGGCATTTTATTATTCGCGCTGTTTCGAATCGATTTGTAAGCACCGAACTCAAATGAAAGTCCCGTAACACAGCGTAAAAACAGATTTGATCTCGGCACGTGAAAAGTTGACCTCGGATCTGAAAATCAATAGGCCTATGTTACTCCTGACCCGAAAATACCCCCACATACCAAGTTTCATCGAAATCGGGTCGGCCGTTTTCGAGTTCATCGATTACACACACACAAACAAACAAACAAACAAACAGATCTTCCAAAATATATAATAGATATATATATATATATATATATATATATATATATATATATATAGCTATATATATATATATATATATATATATATATATATATATATATATAGCTATATATATATATATATATATATATATATTGTATTTATGTATACAACTCTTCTGTAATGTTTATACTGACGACCAGAATAAACTAATTGAATAAACTAATTGAAGCAATGTTGCCCACCACGGTAGGGTTCTTTAATTTGTTTTTAAATACATGTACCTACATCCATGACCATAACTTCCTATCCCAATGCGCCTGCAATCATCACCCGAACGGAAACTTACCAAATATCTAATCACTCAAGTATTCCTTGTGTGAAATTTATTGTTGTTATATGTCATAATTGAATATGTTGATGTCACACATATCCTGTCTATAATATCTACATATCGATTAACAGAAATAAATTGAATTGAATTAACGCGCGCATTTGTTAGTCTAATATCCCGCAAAAGCATAATGGGATACGTTCATGACGTTGGCAGTTTATCAAATGTAAATTATTATTATGTATTTGCAAAGTTATCCATAAACATATGGGATGCGAACATCAAGTTGCTTTAGTCAATCGTTATTATTATTAGCAAAATGTAGTCGAGTTCATTTTTGATCGTTATTGTGCATTGGCAACAGGTATAGTCGAGTTTATTATGATAAAAACAAATAATGATGAATACCATGTCCATATATGTATATAAGGGACGCATCATCAGAACAGGACAAATATGTTATGAAGTATATTATTAATCATTGATATTAAAGGTACGGTTGGTCTTGGCGGTGGGTATCCTGTGAAAATATTTCCAACCGTCAAAAACCGCCACAAACAGAAAGAACATCAAAATGTAGACAGACTTTGTCCGTATACAAATAAGAAATATCGCATAAACAGTATGTTATTGTCATATGGTTGACCATTGTTATGTAAACAAAAGCATAAAAAGTTACTTGTCTGGTGTTTGTTTATATTATGATGTTAAACATAAAGAGCGTTCTTTGTGGGTGAATTCCTGATATGGAACTAATAAAGAGCGTTTATGCCATTTGTGTGTGATTAGCCAGTAGCATTGTGCTGTCTTCTGTAACACAATCAGGCTCTTGCTTAGGTAAAATATAGTAGGTCTTTGTGATAACAAGCTGTTTACGCGATGGTCATGGTATATATGAACGAAACTGTATGCGTTTTACTGTTTTTTCTGTTTACGGTGATTGGAACAAATATGAATATTTTCGACAATTAAGGCCTCACGTGCCTTTAAATACTCTATATTTCCATGGATAATTATAGGCCGTCTTACCACAGAAAATGCTACCATGTCACACATTTATATGACCATCAGGGATTACCTCACGTTGAAGGCCATGACAGTTCGCCCAGCGAGGCCTCGGAATTATTATGTATATCATACAGATTATTTCAGTGTGTCAAGAAGACAAGATATAGTCCACCTATAATACTATTCCCACAAATGGCCGCTTGGATGTGTGTTGTTTTAAAAATTGATCACTCAGCTGAGCTATTGTAAAACAAACATTACAAATAAAAGGTCTGTATATGTGAAGCGAACTTTTGCTTTTCCAAAACGTGCAAATTCCGGTATGTCTATACGCCTTAATATTTTTTTAGAAAACGTGTTTAAACATAGTATATGTCTTGAAAGACGCATGGCACATACAATACACATATCCTTTGAATCTTAATGTGTATCCCCAATTTATCTTCATTTATAAATCATACAAGTGTTCTTTGTACACCTTTATAGTATATGTATTGCAGGCAGGAAGCCTAACTCTTTTGTTAATTGTCAATTGTTTGTTGGAAATGGGCGTCAATAAGTTAGCAATAACTTGTGCCCCAATCAAATTAGCTATTTTTGCTCTTCGCTTTTTATTTTTTTCCGGTATCGAAATAGGTCGATAAATACTTGATTGACATTTCTGCGTCCCAGAAAGAAGCATTGAAGTGCTAAATAAATAAAACTTTGAACACGATGTTTGGATCCCAAAACAAACAACAGCCACGTGCACGGCATGGAGCAGAAAAGAGCGTTCATTGTAAATAAAGAGCGTTTTTATCTCTTCTGTGCGCAAAATTGAAAACAGCTACAAAATGGCTGTCACCACGACACGTATTTTTGCGGACCATATTAAAGGCCCCCTTAATTTTTGAATGCCCAGATAACATTTTTCCATATTATATACCATTTGGAATAGGAACCAAACAAATATATATTCCACCAGAATACGAAGCAGCTGTGGCCCAGGACTGCCCACCAAGTGATAGAGATTCATTCCAAGACTTCCCCCTTGTCAACCCAGAATGCATCATAATTCAAACTAAAAGGTAGAGTTCTTCCCCTTCCATTGAGTATAATATACTTTATAGTACAGTCCGGATCAAAATTAAATACAGGACACACCTTGGTACCTTGACAAAAACAACATGTTCCCAGTCTATTCGAACGGATCAGTTAAGAATACAATGTTTTGGAGCTTCCTCTTTCAAATTGTATATAACAAGGAATGTGTTGTATATAATGTGATCTGGTGATTCGAAAATTAAATGGGCATTTAAGCCGGTATATCAATATTTCGTGTATTTGTATATATTATACCTCCTTCCAAATGACGAAGACACAATTTGGAAGCTCGATTGAGCCATGTCAGTTTAACTGCTCAATATATTGCACCTGGATATAATATCTCATGTTAGTCTCGCACGCGTGAGTATGACCTATTTACTTCAAACTGGGTCAGCAGGTTTGCTACATAATCCGATAATTAATGTTGAAGCATGAAAGCACGGCGGGGCATGAAAACATGACCTCACTCAATATGTGTATTCATGCATGCGGGCCGCCCACCGCGTGAGACCATGAACTGATCAATATCTAATGCGGGAGTATCTAATACTCACACGATACCTCCATTTAACCCTTTACCCAACAAACCGGCCAAAACCGGCCAAATAAAGCTTCAACAGCCTAAAATATCTTCGGTCTGTCTCAATAGAACCATACAAATATGGATATCATTGGAATCGGCTCCTTGACCACATTGTGATAGTTACAGTTATGCCCTGTGCCAATGCATTCTCTTATATATGCGAGTCGACCATAGGTCGCCTCGCATATATAAGAGAATGCATTGGCCTAAAACAAATCTTTTTTTAACACTTTTTACCATATTTTCTTACATTCTTTAACAATTTTATAATTTTTAATGTGTTAAGCCAATGCATTCTCTTATATATGCGAGGCGACCTATGGTCGACTCGCATATATAAGAGAATGCATTGGCACATGGCCCTTCTGTTGGGTAAAGGGTTAATGTTTATCTAGCATTAGAATATTTCAATTTGACGACTGACCTTCTGAACAAAGACATATCGAATATACACGAATGGTCTGACAAAATTTAATGGCTCGTTACATTTAACCCATCCAACACTAAGTCTTATTAAGAGGATATGGATTAAAGCGAACCACCCTCATCTCAGAATGTCAAATCAACCAATATGCGAACTAACTATACTTAAAACATGGCTATGACGTCACTCCTTTGTTAATCGAGTCCAGTTTATTGGATAATGGATGGCTATTGTCGAGATCGTACATTATTTTTCAAACAACGATTCATTATTTTAATATTGGACGCTCAATATCCAATTTAATGAACGGTTATTTTGCTGCGGAGGATTTAATTTTATATGACATGAATGTACATGTATGATACCATAATGTATGCACATAGCTATCTATAGACAACTGTTTTCAAGTATAATATCGCTCTGATTGATTGCTAGAACAGAACAGGACAGACACTCAAGTTGGGTGAAATGTGGGGGGAGGGGCGTACAACTTTAAATTCCAGGCATGTCGTTTCATGAGTAAGCATTGAATTTGCAACTGTTAAAATTTCTTGAATCTGATTCCGTTTTCGTGTGGCATGTTGTAGCACCACTCACGATAAAATGTAAAATATATATAGTAATGTACATGCACACCGCTCGCACCAATCTGCCATTCAATGTATAACTCTCCGCAAAATCCGAAATATGCCGCATAAATAATTTAATACAAATGCCGAAATTTAAAGGCCAAACTCCCAATGATATTCGTAGATCTATCGCAGAAGGAGCTCATTGTCGATACGTCGTGTTCATTCAACGGTCGGAAACGCAATGGTGTGCTGCCTGTCCGTTAAGGTGACAATGGGTTAAGATATCACGCCATATATGCAGCACGAGCGGATAGGGCCGAACACATGGTACCACGCATGTGTCTTGATCCAATTTCGGGTTAATCCATTCTGATAATAGGTGATGCATCAAACAAATGGACTCGGCCATGTTTTAAGTCAGATAATAGCTTCAAACTGTACATTATTTCAGCGAATGGAACGATCTCGATCCATTTCCCTGAAATAATGTACAGTTTTAAGCCATTATCCTATACATAATCAATCACCCAGGTCTAACATTCAGTTCCGATGGTAAATGGAGAAACCATATCGAAGATATTGAAAAAGAAGCCTACAGTTTACTGTCCGCGCTGAGGAGGCATACATTTAACCTTGAAAGGAGGTCGTGAACTAGAAGAACATATCTATATATATATGTCCCCAATATAAGGGATTCTAACATTTTACGACTTCAGACCAAAAGACATGAACCCGGTCTTGTGTAATACTGAAGCCTATAAAAACCCTTTGTGTCTGCAGCTGTGAGTCGATGGAATAATCTACAAACGGAAGCCAAACAATGTGAAACCATAAGGGAATTCAAATCATTTCTTAATACTGATCGTGTCGTGAGCCCCCGTAACATGGAATTTGCCTACAAAAGACAAAGTAGACTTCAATTGTCAACTATGTCTAGGGTGTAGCAACCTGTACTACGATTCAAGGCGAAATCATTTGCAAAACAATCAGTATTGTATATGTGGCCAGGTTGAGACAGTAACACACTTCTTGCACTATTGCCCAGTCTTTCGATCTGAAAGTGACATACATGTATTTATCATATGACTCAATCGTTATTTACGACGGAAACTATGTCATAAATCAATTTCATATCAATTACTAATGCATATCACCTTCCGATAATTTGATTGGTTTGTTGACAAAAAGTGTGTTCTGATTGGCTGAATGGCAGCCGGGGGCCGAGCCGCATCTCTGACTAAATGCAGGTCAAATTCGTGCGCGTCAAATACACGAATCAACGCGATGCCGAAATTCTCGCAATTATAATCTTGAAATATATAGTTTTGGACATTGTTATACGATAAATAGAATATGTAATTCGTATTTATCTAATAAACATACGATATAATGTCACAAACTGAGAACAGAATAGCGCACTATATCTTCGCGTGTATATTATTTCTGCTAGTTCACCCGGTGTAATTGGGCTTCCGGTGCAATGAAGTGACGTCACATTAACCTTTTGCTGCCGATGTCATATAGCTATTTAGTGATTTGTTTTGGACATCATAATCAATTTATAGGTGTCATATGATAAATAGAATATGTAATTCGTGTTTCTCTCATATGATATTTATGATACTCGTCACGAATTTTCAGTTTCTCTCGCCGGAGGCTCGAGAAAACTGAAAATTCTTAGACTCGTTTCATAAATATCATATGAGAGAAACACTCATTTCATATCCTTTATATATCTCACAGCAACTTTAAGAAATACTCTTAGACGGTTCTAAATCACTTCCATTTTTCAGAAACATTGAGATGTTCAAAACTATGTAGAATTAACTAGCAAAGCCAAGCCACAGTAGGCGCAGCCCTTGTATATGATCTAGGCAATATGCGGTAAATAACTGAAATTGAAATAAACTAAAATCAACAATAACATTATGTGTAATTTCCAAAGTACCCTGCTAAAACCTGGTTTGATTGGAAGGGGGCTATCAGGCACACTGTCATATATTATAACTACAGTTACATTCATATACATCGAATTGTACGTTTTATTTAAGATAAGCACTGTGCTTACTGCTAAATCCTTTTATAACCAACATTCTATCATCATACCGTGAATTGTGTGCACTATTTTGGATAAATAAAATGTTTAAACTAATACTCAGCCTTCGGTTGTCCTTTGATGATTTCTGACCTGACGGTCTCATTTCAGCTGATCAGTTTTGCGAGTCGCGCATAGCGACCGAGAAGCTGGCGGAAAGAGGTTGGTGCGATAATACGGAATAGAAGCCGAATACTTACTTCCATTCCGGAACGAATGTGGTTGGGGTAGCAATAAATCAAACACATGGTTGAGAAATACATGCTTCCAACATACAAGCTTAAGATTGAATAGGGATTTTTTTTAACCCATCGATATATATCGCTTTGTATACGACTGATTTAAAATCATGTTCTGGTCAAGGGTGTGGCGACAGGTTGTCATCTGAACACTTTTTGGCGCACCAGTCAAGGGGGGGGGTCGAAAACAAATTACAGGATACAAGGACCGGTGGGTGGGTGTTACCGAGCCCGGAATGCAGATTTTTTCTGATGTCTTGCAATTTTTTTCCAAAATCATTTCTAAGACAAATTACAGCTTCAAAATGAATTGAAACAATCAGATTCATATAGTAGTGCATGCTAGTGAGGAGGGCTCTATATTTGTTTTTGTGTCCACAATTTATCCCTTTAACAGTTGAAACCATGGGGTGGGTCCGGTTTTGGTCGAGGAAAAACATTGCATTGAAAAAAAAATCCATTCTCATCTTTTCTCATAGTTTATCATGGCTTTTTTAACTTATTATACATAGAGGATACCTGCGTGTTTTGAGTGAATACCGGAAGTATCTCATGAGTGGTCACGGTGAGGTACTGGAATCATCACGAGTGGCCTTTAGGCCACGAGTATTTCTCAACCATGAAATCATGTATTTCTCAACCATGATTCCAGTATCTCACTGTGACCACGAATGAGGTAATTCCGGTATTCACTCAAAACACGAAGGTTTTCTTTTTATTATATGCGATATTTACTAAAATAGATCGAGGAATTAATTCAAAATCGAACTGATTCCGATTCACATCGGCAATACAATTTCTGCACAACAAACAGAGAGACCACGTGGTTCAATAAAATACTGTCGATAACTCAGAATACACATGCTTCAAATGTGCGTAATATATCATATAACTTTATTTCAAATATACCAACTTACTTGCTTGTGTACTATTAGCAATGTGGCATTGCATTTTTGTCACTTATTGACACAAGATCGTTATTTGAACAGTGATTGGAGCATTAAAAGGCTCCAGATTCAGTTTCAAATTTTCCGGGGGAGACCCCCTGACCCCTTCCCATACTCTCCCCTCGGGCCTTCGGGAGATGCCTTCGGCATCTCCTGCTGGGATACTACTCGCCTCGACATTTTGTAGGAGAGCTACTCGCCACTCGCCTAGAATGATTTTAAGGGGAGCTCCTCATTGCTCACCAGTAATTTCCCACATGGAGAGGACTGGAACTGTGTTTATTTAATCAAATTGATGGTCTTTTTACTTTACACATGCACATATTTTAACTTATTGCTAATAAGGGACACAACTATCCTGTTAAAGTGGGTATTTTACCTTTATAACCATAAATATTTTGGTTTTTAAAGGTTTTGTCACTGGGTTTTTTTCCACCTTGTATCAGTAATTTTTTATATACCGTAATTTACATTATTTTGACATAGACATTTGAGTTTACACGAAGAGCATCAAATTACTAGTAGACGGAAGTCTTTGCAAGACGAATCAACACAAACACCACTGCAGCGGGTAGCTGAGGTGCAAATGAAATGTTGCCAAACTGGAACATGACCTGAACCCGTGCTCCCACACAGCCGTCACCCATTGACAGTTCCGTTGCATCCTTGGTTTTCGGTTGTAGGTTTCTTGGGAAGAACATTTTGAGGCACAAGCCAGGCTCTTCATCTCGCGAACAGCAGCTTGTTGCCACGAGTTAAAAAATGTTCCCCAGGACGCCCCAGTTATGGTGCGTTCACATGTACCTGCAAGAAAATATCTTGCTGCAAAGGTTAAGCCCGTGAGAACGCGGCGGTTTTGATGGCATTAATTGAGCTCAATCAGAATAGTATTAGTCGTCGTGCTGGTTCAAGTGAATTGAATTCGGTAAACAACCTATAGTCCATATTGGCAATTCATAATATTATGGCATGTCCAACAGTTGAAGTGTATTACCGTATAGTCGGTGGGATGAGGCACTCACCGACATGTAGCCACGTTGCTCTCATGCACAAAGACCTTATATATAATGAGTGTTCACCATGCGGTTGGAAATTTCATATCTGACACAATATTACACCAAAATGGGTTGAAATTGTTCTGGTTGCCTGAATTTCCAACCAGTAATGTATGTCGAATTTGTTGTTTTGACCAACATTTGCATCTCTTCCTACTTTTGGTCAAAATATTGGTTTGAAATTCCTCTAGGTCCCTCCCTCCCTGGTGTCCAGTCAAAATTCAAGTTAAACAAACACAAGGCATTGTGTGGTACCAGGTCGGAAATTCAAAGGCGATGGGGAGGGGTGCAAATTGAATTATGTGATGTTGGGAGATTGGCCTGGTTCAAGGGGGTGGGTGCCTCTATAGATATACGCCTCTATATATCCATATAATACTTCAGCGATTATGTCAACCCATCTAAAATGAAATTACGAGGTCAGTTGTTGTAACAGACGATACTATATATATTGATGGATCATAACTCGAGTGCGTGAACGGTGACAGCGAATCCCTTAGAGATTATTTTACGGATACCGATGACCACCAATCAAGGTGAACACATATTACACACAGGCGACACTTACCCGTTCACTGCCTCCATCGGATATTTTCCTGTTTAATTTTTTTCATTGGTCAAGTAAGTCACATGGGGCATACCCGCTATACTCTTGCCCGTCATGTATACGCACCATTAATCTCATGCTTATCTGATGTCGATACATTAACATTCATACCAAAGACAACGGTGGCCGATAAGACCACACTCGGACTATTGGCCTTGCAGATTGTCTCCGCGACGACAACAGAATCAAACATCTATCTTTACAAGAATGTCAGCGATCGTATTAATATGGTGGATTAAATGAGCTGCTATGTATATTCGATACTTTTCTCAGTCCCCACAACAAGCCATAGTTTTCTATTTGGACTGCATAAATGAACACAACTTCTGAGGCGTTTGGCCACGTGGTGTTTATCGACATAGTACCACTTGGGGGCTCAGATTACTACGTTTTTAGATTTTTGCACATTCGACCAGGAACCAGTCTATTCAACAAGAGACAATGAGTGCGCACAAGTAAACAGACACGACAGTCGCAAAAACTATGACAGACGACATTTTTCATTCACAAAGCAGTTATACCAGAATGAATATTAAAATATAGACATATTTTGTTCTTTTAGCAATCATAAATAACGCGTAAATAGTATGTTATTGTCAAGTTCGCACGCAGTGTTACATGCATGTAAAAAAGCCAAAAATGTGACAGAACCTGGATTTTTTTTATATAACACAGCGTACGTCCTTGACAATAACAAGCTATTTACGCGATTTGTTATGATTGGTATAAGAACAAAAATATGTCTATATTTTAATATCCTTTCCGTTGGTGTGAGTTTAAACGGATGATACTATTTTAGCATTATACCCACTGCGATGTCCCCCTATCTTTAAGCTGCGAGTCAGTCTGAACATGCATGGTTCTAAGTTTGACACAGAACGGATCTTCCGTTATTGGAACTTCGTCTGAAATTGCATGTTAAAAAATTCGCTTACTGTTGCATACTTGTATCAGAATGGGTACATACAATGGCTCAGTATTGTGTGGTCTCAGGCCGTTTGTTGAACTTATTGTCTGAACATTTCCCACCAATTGAAAAAAATACTTCTGCACTTGTATTAGCTGTCAATCTGTGTGTCGTATTCTTACAGTTCTTGAACACGCCTCCAAATGAATAATGAATTGTTCAACGTCTACTTGTAGAAGTGTATGGCAGACTATGTGAACCATGTGCATACTAAATACTCATCGACTAGTAGTTCCCTTATGAAATGTTCAGAAAGTAAGTTCGGCAAACGACCATAGACATCTCATACCAATAAATATGAATCATGCTACTCTTGTATTATCTAAACACCTAACAACAAAAAAGTCCTCCTAATATATTCGGTAATATTTTATGGAAGAGGGGTGCTTTTCAAAAGTTGCAAAACACTGACGTAGAGTGGACAGTCACTCCAGTGTTCCATTGTTCACACAATGTGTTACTGGCTGTGACTGTGGTCCAAAAGCGGCGTTGGGTCTACGACAACATGTGTGTCAACTTCGAGACACAATGTGCCCAGGCCATTCAGTCTAACCACATTCCATTGGAATGACACCTTGGAGTTTCATGCCACAAACCATTGTTCCCCACCATGTAGGCCATTGAGGTACCAACCGATAGGGATGTTCCAAGCCCGTGCGAGAAGTGGGGGGACCAAGGCACAACTGAATGACTGTGATCCCTCTACCTGTGTTTTTGCATTTTTTTTTAAAGTGCCCCTACTCCATTCAATTCGTGCTCACTCAGCCATGTCTAACCTCACAGCACATTTCTTAGCACATTTGATGTCCTTGGTATCACAAATCATTTGTGGAAAGTTTCATCAAAATCCAATTAAATCTCTCCGAAAATACCACAGAGTATATTAAGGTGACTTTCTCTTTTTGAGGTGTTTATTTTTTCCGTCCGTCGTCTGCTCGTATTACGTGAGCACCCATCTATATAAATACTAGACTGTACCCATGTATACGTTTATAGTTGAATGGGGGATCCATTCAGTATAGAACGGGTTAAAGCGCCTTGAGTGTGGATAATAGGCTTTGCAACGAGAGCTTAACATAGGTGCACACTAATTGACTATTCAAAGTCAGATAATATACACATTAGTACAGTATGGTGCTTCATACTTTGATGAAAGAACCCATGTTGTGTAGGTGTATATGGATTTACCTTGCACAAATGCATGTTCAGCAAATCAGAACAAGCTAGAATGTGCAGGTAACATGCGTTAAGGTGAGTGTAGCAAGATGAATGTATACGACCGGATGTTAGTTCATATAGTTTTCCTAATTCTAAGAAAACCATAGGTTGGAATTACAGGAAGCCTTGAACTAACAGCAATTGTGAATTGGTGTCCGTTCGCAATGGGCTGTGGGAACTTACAAGTTGTTCTGTTTCTATGCATATCTTGCATTAATATATGTATTGTACAATCACGTGCACAGAGTTGTGACGTCAAAAATGACGGGTCGGTGAAATACACCAAAACGGATTTACATCATCACATGTTCGAGTGCACCGGATACATCAAGGACATTTGGGACCATGGTGACGAACCGGAAGAAGTTGCTGTCGTGACCTCTTTGAAGCAAATCATAGGCGTAGATTCCACTAAAGAACTTTTCACGGCAAAATATGGACTGATTATAATATGGACCGATCAGAGACTAAAATGGAATTCGACGCTTTACAAACATTCGGACTGGATAACAAGAGAGCTAGAGGAAATATGGGTGCCGCCGCTGGCGCTTGCCAGCATGCATAGAACAGGGTGGGAACACATGCGTGTCGAAATAAACTCAAAGGGTAAGAACGTGTTTACAATCGAGCTTGTGATAACAACACCTTGTTCGTTTGATTTGACCCAGTTTCCTTTCGACAGCCAGAATTGTAGAGTAAATTTCCCCGACAGCACACATTTCGAACACGACCGCCTCAAATACAAATGTCAGGACGCCACCAGAGAAACTCCAGGATATTATTCATCAAATTCAGAGTGGGCGTTACCTGGAGTGAAATGCGTTTCAAGTACAAACAAAAAAATAGCAATCGAAGTTACCTTAAAACGTCGGCCAGGTTTCTACATCCTCAATTTACTAATACCCATCTGCATGCTCTCTATCATGAACTGTTTTGTGTTTCTGTTGCCTTACGATAATGGAGGACGAATTGGTCTGTGCGTCACGCTGTTTCTATCTTGGACTGTCGCCATCACTTATGTTGCTGGTGTCGTTCCAGCGGGATCGGAAGGTATTCCTTGTCTCTCCTTCATTCTGATCCTAGAAAAGTTCATCATGATGATTTCTTTGTTAACCAATATTCTTATGGTTCGATTCCATCATTCCGTCGACGGTTTGTGGCCGGTTTTCGGTGAGAAATGCACAGGCGGACTGGACGTGGCTACAAGTACTGAAAACATCGAAATGAAATCAGAAGTAAACGAACAAACAAGCCTTAATGGAGACAAGTCTGATTCCGATAAGGAAAAGGAAAAATGTGCAGCGCTCAAAAAGAGGATAAACAATATATCATTCTGTATCTGTCTGGCTGTTACGGTTCTGCTCTATCTTGTTTACTTCATTGTGGTGCTGTCGTGATAATCGTTTCGGTTCTTTTGTAGAACTGCAACACGAGTGCGGTCGTCAATTTCAAATGAATAGATGCAGATCATCATTAGAACTATAGAACTACTCGCTGTAGATAATCTACGGATAATCACATTACATTATGGTGGTTTGTGATTAGATTAAAGAATCCATGGCGTACATATGTTTGTATGTACTTGCATAAATGGATGTTCAGTAAGTCAGAACAAGCTAGCAAGTACATATAACACCCGTTAGGTGATTGTAGCTAGAAGAAATTACGGCCGGAAGTTTTAGGCGAAAAATGGATTGGCGGTCTGGTGGCCACAAGCATACAGAAAACATCGAAATGAAATCAAAAGTAATTGATAAAACAAGCCTCAATGAAGACAAACTTTATCCTGATAAGAAAAAGGAAAGATTTGTATAGTGCTCAACACACTCAGGAAAAATAACATATCAATCCTTGTTTGTCTGGCCGTTACTGTTGTGCTCTATGTATTTTACTTTTTATTACATGATCCTAACCTTATTCCATTCAATAAACCGATTCTATAAAGTGTGATATTAAACGTTCGTTTAATAACAGGAAATAGTGCCAGGTGACCTTTGTCGTATGTTAACATTTCATACGCTACGCCTCAAAATACTATGGCTTCCAATATTTTCCCAACAAATTATATATCATGAATGGAGAGCTTGAAAAGTTATGTCATTATATAAGAAATGAACGGCGGTTTCAATGTGGTCATGGGATTTTGACCGCAAGAAAAATTCAACAAACTGCATGAACCCCGCATGCGGAGTTTGCTGAATGTTTATGACCACGTTGAATCCGCCTTTTATTATTTATATTTATATACTTAAATTCATTATCAACTAGGACTGTCTGTCTTTCCGACTATTTATTCAACTTTAAATGAACGCATGGAGTTCAGTTCGGACAGTTCATATCCTCGCTTTTTAGAAAACCAAACATTATGAGAATCCGTTGACGGAGTGTGGAAAAACGCAATTTCACAGTAAAGTATACACAAATGATAAAATGTCTTGTTTAGCTTGTAATGAATGTAGACGTGTTGATTTCAAGAATGATAATATCTGAAACTCACAATTAAGTTTCGGTTGTGGATGATAAGAAATTGACAACACGCCGTTCTACCATCTATATCTATATTTGCGAATGTCTGTCTGTCTGTCTGTCTGTCTGTCTGTCTGTGTTCTATAGAAATACACAGGGGACCATCTAGATGATGTCAAAGGGGTCTACTAGGAGTAGCTTTTTACGAGAAAGATAATGGTCGGGGTTAGAATTTTCTAAAGTGACGCCGTTGTTGTCAGGGGCAAAAAAGGGGGAGGGGGCAGAAAAAAAAATTGTCGCCGATTGCCACCAAACTTATATATAGTAATCCCCATGATATCAGGAATCTAATGGTGTGGTTTAAATATGGCAAAAGTCGCGCCGTTCGCGTCAGGGGTGCCCGGAAGGGGGGGGCAGATTTTTTTTCTGTCGCCGATTTCCACCAAACTTATATATAATCATCCCCATGATATGAAAAAACCAACGGTGTGGTTTTAAAGTGGCGTCGTTCGAGTCAGGGATGCACGGAAGAGGAGAAGGGCACCAAAATTGAAAAACTAATTTTAGCGCCGATCTCCACCAAATTGGTATATATTCTTCTTCATTATACAAGGAATCAAATTGTGCGCTTTAACAACGCCAAATTGTTGTCTTTTGGTTGAGATATTGGGAGGGGTGGGCACTAAATTTGATAATAATTGGTTTAGTCGCCGATTGCCACCACACTTATACAAAATCATCCCCATGGTATGAAGAGTCTAATGGCGTTGCTTATATCTGTCAAATGTGGCCTCATTCGAGTCAGGGTTGCATTGAAAGGGACAGTGGCACCAAAATTGATGCACAATTTGTTTTGCGCCAATTTCCACCAAATTGATACACGTTCTTATCCAAGATACGAGGAATCTAATCGTGTGATTTAAAGACGCCATATTGGTGCTGTTTGTTTGAGAGATGGGGGTGTGGATTGTATTTGATAAAAAAAATTGATTAGTCGCCGATTATCACCAAACTTATAAACAATCATCTCCATGATATCAGGAGTATAATCGTGTGGTTTAAGGATGTCATACGTTGGGCCATTCGAGTCAGTGGTGTATAGAGATGAGAGGGACACAACGAATTATATCTATATGTTTAGTGCCGATTTCCACCAGATTGATACATATTATTCTCTGTTATACGAGGAATCTTATCGTGTCGTTTAGATACACAAAATTTGTGCCCTATGGGACCTTAAATTTGATACGAATTTGTATACTCGCCAATTTTCACAAATTTCATATATATGCATCTCTAATCTCTAATGAGTCTTAGTGTGTGCAGCTTGAGACTGAAATAGGGACGGGAGGGTCACCAGGACTGATACAAAATATTTTTAGTACTAATTACCATCAAATTCAGACACGTTCTTCTCAAATGATACAAGAAATCAAATCGTGCTGTATGTCTGTCTGTCTGTCTGTCTGTCTTTCTGTCTGTCTGTGTGCGTTCTATATATAACTTCACGCGGTACAATCGAGATGGCACCAAGGCGTTCTAAGAGGGGTAACTGTTTACAAGGAAGATAACGGTGCGGGTAAAAAATTTCTAAAATGACGCTGTTGGTGTCAGGGGAAGAAAAGGGGGAGGTCGGCAAAATTAAAAATATATCGTGAAATAGTTTTGTCGCCGATTTCCACCAAACGAATACATAATCACCTTCGCAATATGGCGTTGTTCGAGTCAACGTTGCATCAACAATTGATTTAATAAACTATTTTTAGCCCAGATTTCCACCAAATTGATATATTATTCTTCTCTATGATACGAGGAATATCATCGTGTGATTTAAAGACGTCAAATTGCTGTCGGTTGGGTGAGAGATATGGGTCATAACTATTCTCAGAATTTGTTTAGTTGCTGATTACCACCAAACATATATATAATCGTCGCCAGTATATCATGCATCCTTGAGTATAATGGGAGTGGTTTAAATATGTCAAAAGAGGCAAACGCTGGTACACATTTATTTGGCACCAATTTCCACCGAATTCATACAAGTTTTTCTCTAATGATATACCATGAATTAAATCACATTTGGTGTCGTTTGCGTCGCGGATGGCGAGCGGATATGCACTATCATTGATAAGATTGCTATTCGCCTTCATCCACATATAATTTATATACAGTCACCCAGGCCATCTCCATATCATTTTAAGTAATTTTGGACGTTCACATTTCACAATCCCGACATATGGTGACCCACTTAAGTCACTTGAACAATTATATCTTGTTAACTGTCATATTTATATGGGAATAGCAATCAGGGCATTCACAAATGAGCTAGCAAAAAGAGATACATAGAAGAAGCATTAAACGTATATTTATCATTCTATTGAAGAGATACATATATTCGTGCAAACTGAGAGACCCCGAACCGTCAGAGGATTGCATATATATTATAACAAAATTGAGTCTGTTCCATTCAATACAGTTTCCACAAAAAAAGTTACAATTTGTCAAGAGATATGGAAGGCCTGTTCAAAAATAGTGGTCACAGTGTGCAGTAAAATATAGTTTCTTCTGATATACAAGAAAATGCAGTTAGTAGCATAAGACTTTTCAGGATCCTCCCAATACTGCACATCTGACAAGGGTTTTATAACAGACTCCTCGACTGACATAAACAACTCAAAATATCGCTCTTAGTGTAGGTAGTTAGCGTTTTGATCAATACAAGTCGGATAAAAGCGCCATTTTTTAATATCTTGTTGGACAGCATCTCTAGTCTAGGAATTTTCTCAAGAACCAACTTTTTGACCGACGTAGAGCCGAAAATTTAAGATGGCGTCCAAGATGGCCGCCGGTTTGACGCTGGTACACTTAATAGCTTTGCTTCTCAATTTTACATGTTTAACATAACGAATTCCACCCTATTATCTAAGAATGGTGGTTATCGAATAATAGCCCCCACTTTTAGTTGAAAAATGGCCACAATTATTCAAGATGGATGCCAAAATGGCGGCAAAAACATGGAAATGTTGTTTTTTTTCCTTATTTTTGTTTAAATACTTTACAATTTTAGAGATAATATAAGAGAAGATATCAACAATGTGTTGACTATTCGATGGAATAACCTCTGTGAAAGAGTCATGCACACTAAAGGCGAAGTAGTGTAGTTTGTTCTGGTACAAATGTGAGGTAGAATATGTGCTATGTAAATGAGCAAAATTATTCTCCGACAGGTTTTCATTCTGTAAATGCTTAGAAACGAACCATGAATGGCTCTGATGTCTTCAATTCTATTTGCGACACTACTATATGGTTGGATAAATTGAATAAACATTTTAATATCGAGATATTTACAAATAACAATTTAGTAGTGGATTTACCACGAAATTAGGAAACACCAAATGACAAAACCCATAATCGTCAAACTCAATTTGGTTCTCAAAACAGGAACACATGGAAGGTATTCTGCAACACATCTTCATCATCCGGACTCGTATTCAAATTATAAATACTATGAAATTTGAAAATGCACTTTGTTTTAAAAAAACTGAATTGAACAATTCACTTCTCACAACCACACGGCTGCACAACTTCGTACATGGAAGTTTGCTTCTTGAACATTTTCACCTGAAACAAACCGATATGCAAACACATTTAGTCAACTCTGTGCACTCTCTAGCTGCGTCTAGGTTGTCATCCATACAGTAACAAAAGAACTGTCAATCAATTTCCATCCAAAGAAGTCAGGTGTTGGAAACTTTGCATCTACTGTGGGGCTTACAGTCCAGATACCAGTCTGATATATATAGCACGATATTCATTTGAAAGAGCATGTTCCTCGTTGGTGGTATTGAACATTTCATGTCTAGTTTCATTAACTGAGGTCAGGTTCACAGATTTGTCATAAACAATCTCAACGAAATGCTAAATACACTCAATAGTGGTGATGAAACATCAAGAACCACACAGGGATTCCTCGTAATTGGCATCAAGCATTCTGTGAGCTAAGCTTTACAAGCATCCCAAAATTGCGCTTACCCTTACCAAGGAAATGGGAAGTTGAGTCGCATCCTGATATCGGATGGAATATTGGAAGTACAGTTGAATTTTGTTTAGCCCATTGAATTGCAAATATCAACTATGTTGTAGGTAACATGGGATTTAGACTTCTCGAAAGACAAACAGTTTCAAATGTTTGCATTGAAGAAGCATAGCATGCAGATGTCCCAACATGATCACGATAATATATGTGTCAACAGTGTGAACAATAATCGATGAATTATCGGTTTGTAGCATATGAAATATATGTTCTTCTCACACCAAAACCATCTATAAAAGGAGGGGCGGTAATAAATGTGACTTCCTAAGCTGCATGAAGGTCCCATCCGATTCAAACTGCATAGAAACTGCAGAGCCAAATCCAAAGGTCGAGTGTAAGGTGTTCGACGGAGGTGCTCTGATACATTTACTGACACCTGAAGTCGGGCTGACCTTCTCAATGTATATCAGCACAAAGTTTATTCCATATGTTATGATGCAGCTCGCAGATTGTAGAAGTATTGACTTGGTTTTGGACAGGTAAATATAGGGTAGTATCGAAACAGGAACGTGAGAGAAACGTGGTTGTGGCATTCGAGGTAAGGTTGGGGTTTACTTCAAAAAATCAACCGAATTGGAATGACTTTCTCAGAAACACCACAACAGGCAAGAATTGTTTGCATTGGTCAATGAATGTCTCTTTAAATTGGAAACCCTAACAGGGAAAACCATCTTCGTAACGGAGGATGGTGATACCGTCCAAATGTGTAACCTATACTCTTTGGATATACGTATGAAGAAGCTGACAGTAGATTAGTCGGACATATATCTCATATGCTACACACTCATTATTCATCGATTATTGTTCGTACTGTTGACAAGGATATTATCGTGATTCTGTTGTGACATCTGCATGTTATGCTACTCCAATGCAAAGATTTGAAACTGTGTCTCTCGGCAAGTCTAAATCCCATGTTATCCGCAACATAGTTGATATGTACAATTCAATTGGGCTCAGAAAAAAATTCAACTTTGCTTCCAATATAACATAATTTCCATGCGATATCAGGATGCGACTCAACTTCCTTTTTCTTTGGTAAGGGCAAGCGCACATTTTGGGATGATTGAAAAGCTTACCCATGGCTAACAGAATGCTTGATGTCAATTACGAGGAATCCTTTTGTGGTACTTAATGTTCCATCACCACTATTTGTGTGTATTTAGCATTTCGTCGTGATTGTTTATGACAAATCTGCGAACATGACCTCAGTTAATGAAGATAGACATGAAATGTTCAGCAAAGGCCGTGCACACGAACAGTTACCACCAAAGAAATCGTGCTACTAGTATATATCAGGTTGGTATATGGACTGTAAGCCCCATAATAGATGCAAAGTGTCCAGCATCTGACTCACTGGGGGGAAACTATTTCACAAGAATCGATTCTATCGCCTTTCTGGTTCTGTCTCTATCGAACTAAGTCCCGACTCTTTCGCGATTTAAAACAAATATTTTCAAAGTTTTGACCGCCATTTATACACTAAATGTCAAAACAGAACTATTTTCTAAACAAATATCCGTAGATTAGGTATTTGCTCGTGCTTATTGATGATAATAATGCGAAATCAGCAATTTTGTGCACACTTAGAGGCATAATGCATTTTTGTACATTTCCTATTTAAATTAAGCAGCAATTTGATAAGTTTATCGGCCTTGACACTTTTAGTTGGGCTGGAACATATATCTCTGTATGATCGAACACTATAATAACCACATTTTCTATCATAAAACCTGACAAGTTCCAGCCCAAATTGAATGTGATAAAATCTGAGCATCAAACTGCTGCTTAATTCTCGTGGGAAATACACTCAAATGCACGTCTCTAAATGTGCACAACAAGCATCCGATTTTGCACATACAAAGACCGAATCTGTCGATTGTTATTGGAGAATACTTTCTGTATTGACAGTCAGTGTATAAACAACCTATCAAAACCTATCGAATATTTTTTTAACAAACCGCGAAAGAGTCGGAACTTAATTTGATGGAGACGGAACCGGAAGGGTGATATAATTGATTCTGGTGAAACAGTCCCCCCCCCCCCCCCAATGTGACTCCTTCTGGTGGTTATAATGATTATTTTGTTCCTGTATGGATGACAACCACAGAAGTGGCGAGAGTGTGCACCGAATTGAATAACTGTGTTTGCAAATCGGTTTGTTCCAGGTGCAAATGTTCAAAAAGCAAACTTCCATGTACGTAGTTGTGCAGATGTGGTTGTGAGTAGTGAATTGTCAATTCAATTTATTAAAACAAAGTGTATTTTAATATTTGCTGATCCCGTCTTCCCACAACATGGCCCCATGGAGTATATCCCAGCAACAATAGAACATACAAAATTATACATATGCATATATATGCAATACATTGCACTAATGTATATACTGTTGAATATGTGCTATTCGCATGATTGCTTCATGTTCTGTTGCGGGAATAATTGAGGACACTATATGATACAAGGAAATAATATTATTTCTTATTCCGAACTCAAATATACTTTCGAGTATATGCTTCAATCATTTTGTGTATAATTTGACATAAAACACTGAATTTAAGTATTGGTAATTTGAATACGAGGCCTGATGATGAAGATATGTTGCAGAATACCTTCCATATGATCTTGTTTTTTGAGAACCAAATTGAGTTTGAAGAATATGGGGTCTGTCGTTTAGTGTTTCCTAAATTCGTGGTAAATCCACTACTAAATTGATTTTTTATTCGTAAACATCTCGACATACAAAGTTGTATTCAATTGATCCAACCATATAGTAGTGTCGCAAATAGAATTGGTGACATTAGTGTCATTCACGGTTGGTTATTAAGCATTTACAGAATTAAACACAGTCTGAGAATAATTTCATTCATTTTATATAGCACATATTCTATCTCACATTACTACCAGAACGAACAATACTACTTCACCTTTAATGTGCATGACTTTTCCACAGAAGTTATCACATCAAATAATGAACACATAGTTGATATCTTCTCTTATATTATCTCGAAAATTGTAAAGTATTTAATAACAAAATAATGAAAAAACCCAATTTCTCATGTTTTGGCCGCCATTTTGGCATCCATCTTGAATAATTGTGGCCATTTTTCAACTAAGAGTCAAGGTTGTTATTCTATAAACACCATTATTATACAATGTGGGGAAATTCATCATGTTTACCATATCAAATCGAGAAGCAGATCTATTAGGTGTGCCACCGTCAAACTGGCGGCCATCTTGGACGCCATCTTGAATTTTCGGCTCTACGTCGGTCAAAAAGTTGGTTCTTGAGAAAATTCCTAGACTAGAGATGCTGTCCTACAAGATACTAAAAAATGGCGCTTTTATCCGACTTGTATCGATCCGAGCATTTTTTGTCGCTAACTGCCTACACTATCTGTGCCTGGCACATGTAGCTAATATTTATGCGCATCAACAGTTCGTTTAAACTGAGAATATTTAGCCAACATATAGCACCATGAACAGAGGAGCACCTGGAAATTTCTTTGAAACATCTGTATCTTCATGGAGATAACCAGGGGTCCACGAGAACTTAGTCCAACCCACTAAATTGATTGATACATCTCAATATTTAAAACCCAATTATCATCTTTTATCGAACTAATGTGTTTATGATGGTCATGTATCATATTATAACGTCTAATGTATACGCAGTTGTAAATAAATACATACTTCATTATTGTTGGAACGGATTAATAGCGACAAACAGAATGACAATTGACAAGGTGAGCCACTACTTATATCCCATGACTGTAATAATCATGTTTTATGATGCTATTTGAATATACAATTTATGAGAAAACGTATAACACTTTTAAGCAAGAGCATTCTCTTTCCCCAACAAATATCCACAGCATACAGAGGGTTTCTCATTGCATTAACCTGGGCAACGCCGGGTAACCCTGCTAGTAATGCTATATTTGTGAGGTCGTGGGTTGTGTAATCAGAGGATATGAGTTTTAGGTGCAGGTTAACAACACCTATTATAGACCAAAACAAATTGCTTGCCAAATCCGGACGTGCCGAATAGTCAAGCAGTCGTTCTTGTCCGACAATCCCGGGTGATTTTCCTGGATTAATGTGTTCACAACCCTATGAACGACATTGAAAGTGACGTCACGTTACGTTCATAGGTTTATGAACACATTGACTCAGGGGGCGTGTCTACCGTAACGCTATGGGGAAATCGGAAGCGATGTTAGGTGTATGTAAATATATATACATGTACGCCATTAAATGCGCCAAATCTGGGACTCTTTCTTTACGCGCGCAAACAACGAATAGTTACGTGAAACGTCATCGCATGCCTTATAGAAGCCGATGTTAGTTTCGGTCCTACTTGTTGATTTAAGTATGTTTTTTGTCGATGTTGTGGATCATGTAATAAATAGAATCTACAACTCGTCCCCAGTTTATAGCGGACATTACAAAACTCGTCCAGTAAATTAGGTCTGGACCTCGCCGAAGGCTCGGTCCAGACCTAATTTACTGGACTCGTTTGTAAGTTGAAGATCCTCTATATAGTGGTTCTGCATTGATAATTTAGCACTGCAAAATCAATTGCGGCGTCATATGAATATATTGTTGATGCCATACTATCTGGTTGATTTTTTTTTCGAACAATGAAACATGGCAACTATTGAAAATCAGCGATAATAGCGTATTTGTTACTACAATGGGGTTTGTGTGTTCCGAAATTGATTTCGCCAAAAACAATTAACAACCCTTGTGTGCACTAACATGCAGTCATTATACGAATGCTCACTGTTGTATGAATATGTATTTAGTCATCCATTATAAAAGGTTATCACCCATGTATGTGCATATACATTTTGGTTTGTCATATCGCTACTTCAATTCAACATTATATACTTATAACATATATCGCTTAGAAGTCATATGCGTTGTCATCAGGCACAACATAAAATCGCAAAAGTTTTAAAGATACCCTGTTCAACTTTACGCTATAAAACCACCATGAGCCTATCTATTAAAGGCACGTGCGGCCTTGGCGTTGGGTATCCTGTGAAAATATATCCACCCGTCAAAAACCGTCACAAACAGAAAGAACATCAAAATGTAGCTAGACTTTGTCCGTATACAAATAAGAAATATCGCATACACAGTATGTTATGGTCATATGTTTGACCATTGTTATGTAAACAACAGCATAAAAAGTTACTTTTCTGGTGTTTGTTTATATTATGATGGTAAACATAAAGAGCGTTCTTTGTTGGTGAATACCTGATATGGAACTAATAAAGAGCGTATATGCTATTTGTGCGTGATTAGCCAGTAGCATTGTGCTGTCTTCTGTGACACAATCAGGCTCTTGCTTATGTAAAATATAGTAGGTCTTTATGATAACATGCTGTTTACGCGATGGTCATGGTATATATGAACGGAACTGTATGCGTTTTAATGTTTTTCTGTTTACGGTGTTTGGAACAAATATGAATATTTTCGACAATTAAGGCCGCACGTGCCTTTAATACTAATCCTAAATGATGGTCTACTACATACAAATAAATTGCAAAGCGTGCGAATTCGGGTATTCGGTGTCTATACGCCCTCATAATTTTTAGAAAACGTGTTTAAACAGAGTGTATATATTTAAAGCCACATGGCTGTTTGCGCTCCAAAATACATCTAATAGCATTCGCTTTTGAATTTTTCCCGGTATCGAAATAGATCGATATACAAACTTGATATACCTTTCTACGGGCATTATTATGTCCCAGAAAGAAGCATTAAAATAATACAAAATACAACTTTGAGAACACGGTGTTTTGTGTCCAAAACAAAGAACAGCCACGTGCATGACATGGAACAAAAAAAGAGCGTTCCGTGTCAATCTGGTCATGATATTGTGAAAATAAAGAGCGTTTGTTTATCTTCTGTGCACAAAATTGTACAAAGCTGGAAAATGCAAGTATGATTTCGAGCATATTAAACCATACTAATACCTCCATACAAATTACGTAGACATAATTTGGAAGCTCGAATGAGCGATGCCAGTTTAACTATATATACTCTTTAGAATGCACGTTGATATAATCTCTTATGTTAATCACGCATGCGTAAGTGTGACATATTTACATCAAACGGGGTATGCAGTGGATGCACGCGCATGTTTGCTACATGATCCGATAATTAATGTTGAAGCATGAAAACACGGCGGGCATGAAAACTCGACCTCACTCAATGTAAGCATTCGTACAGGCCGCGTACGGCGTGGGCCCTACTGACTGATCGATATCTAAATGCGGAAGACACCGCGGAATCAATACACACAAATGGACATTGAATTGTAAGTTACATATGATTGACATGTCATACATGTATGTCTGTGCTACGTAACATAATTTATTCAGGTGAAAATTTTCGTTTGTCATTTGCAGTATTTGCTGTATACAACACCAATGCTAAAGGAAATAATAAATTGTTTGATATTGGAAATTCAGAACGAGTATTTCTAAAGAGGCCATCAGTTGGGGCAAATGAAAACGAAAACGATGTATACATTCGATGGCACTATTAATGGAAATGTTATAGTTATATCTGAATGGGTGGAGGCACTGCATGGCTCAGTATAATATGTCCATTGCTTCATTGTATGTTACATGTACATGTAATGGTCAGGTTACGATTGGAACCCCACACTGAGATATCTGAGCAGCGTAGAACCTCCACACCACTTTGACTTACTATCTTGATTAATCAACTAACTATCATGATAAATCAACTTCGCTATCTTGATTAATCAACTTAGCTATCGTCATTAATCAATTATCTCACTATCTTGATTAATCAACATAGATATTTTGATTAATCAACTTCACTTTATATTCAGAAGCCTATACAAACTATATAGTAGCAAACCAGAGCTGCGTGGGATGTTGCAAGGTGCACACCACCTTGTTGCATACAGTCCAGAATGGACATATCCAAAGTAGAAATAACGGGACACCGACCATCTTCGATCACATGAACGGATCCTTTTTTTTTAAAGGCTGTCCTTGTGGTGAATATATTCACCCAGAGTCCATTCAGCTTGAGATCTGATGGCCCATTGTTCAGATATCCGTGCGGGCAGATACATATATATAATTTATATATAAACAAAGAGCAATAACTCTAGAATAAATAATCCACACAAAACCAATTAAAACAGCGTTGGAAAACCTGGAAGTCCTCATTATGGTCAAAATTCGTACGGAATGTCATTGAGATCTGATATCCCGTGACTGAGATATTTAACAGACGGACACAAACACCAACATTTCCTAATAAAAGAAGGAGAACAACTCTAGAACGGAGATTGTGAATAACACCGTTTGTAACTTCGTTCAAAGCCCTTATGACGATCAAAATCCATATAAAATTTCATAAAGGTACCACAACACATGACTGACATTCTAATGGAGACAGGCAAAAAATCGAAATTTCAAGATAAACAAAGATGAATAACTCCAGAACGAAAAAATATAAACAAAAGGATTTAAAATTCATATGAATGGTCGGACGGACGGACGAAGGACCAGGCTCATGCCACCCAGTATAACCACTATTATGTCCGTCATGGAGCATACATTACTTCGGCAAAACCCACCCCATCCCACCCCCATAGTGACAGATGGCTATGGGTGGAGTTGTTGTTAATTGAGCCATAATAAACATTTCACAAATGCACCATTCGATTACTGGTAAATAGTTGGCGCTACTTCGCTCATCACAAAACACTATGGAGGGTTAAAAGGGTTAAAATTAAAATCCAATATTCCAATTCTAACTTCAACTTTCCCATTTAAATTCATTATTTTATATTTTATTTTGCTATTTTGTTCTTATATTACAATTCTAACTTCAATTTTTCAATTTCAATTCAACATTTTAATTGTTATACATTTTTTAAATATCGTTTTTCCTGATTTTTTGTTCCAATTTAAATGTGTAGCTTTCTGAAATCAATATATAATTTTATATATTGCTTCTAATAGTATTAGAATTTCAAAAAACAATATAACTAATGTGTAACATTTAAACAATGGTAAGCATTTTTTGGAATTCAGATGGATAAACAACATCTATCAATTACAACCGAACCCATAAATTGAAATTAAGATGGAAACTGGCAGCTAAAAACTATTTAACCCTTTTTACGCATTGCCAGTTTTAACTAATTCGCCGTTACAGGGAGATAACACATGGAGACAGGCGGCGCTGATATCGTCAATTCTAAATAACGTGTAGTCTGATTGACAGCCATCTTGTTCCAATAGTATAGTTGGATTAACTGATTTCGTAACCAAATCATGGGAGTTACCCCTCATAACCAGTGGGAAACAAATTGAAATCTGAACCTAAAAACAAAAACAAAATAAACTAACTATAATAAACTCACAATTCACTCATATACAATATTGAGAACATTCCAACGACACGTATGTCATTTCTACACAATTTGGTTTAGGATCAAATTTAAAACATATTGTGAAGAATCTGTACATATTTGTTCTAAGAGTGTACATAATTATCGAACTTGTTAATGTATGTTAATGATGAAAAGCGCCTTGAAACTTCGATGAGTTGTGCCCTATACAGGATGTGTGTGGTATTGTATGATATGATATGATATATAACCCCCATCGCGCCCTGTCTGGTATCGTAGCACCTGCATCGGGGAAATCCTGGAGCCACCCCTTCTTATGTTATATTAGTACATGTACTTCAAATGAACAGAATCCGTCGCTGTGACAACTTAATGATAACGACATATTTTAATGTCAACATTTTTGAATTATTTGAAAAATATCGAGTAAATATAATCTACGGACATGTTTAATACTGACAATTATTGACATGGGCTTGATTTGCGAACAACCCCAACTCGTTCGTGTGACTTATATAGACATAAAGTCTTGTTGGGGGAGCGTGTCGGGCAACTGTCCACCAGACTGGAACTTCCAGGTGCAGGAATTCATTGGGTTTGAAATTTCCAACTGGCACCGTATGCTTTTCAACTGTTCTAAATTTCCAAACAAAACGCCCATGCAATATGGATAGAAACGTTCCAAACTTTTGGCAAAAGGCATGTACGAAAATAGTATACTTTTAGTTAAAAAGTAACAAAAGGCATGCAATCTAGTTACATGGTCAAACTACATTGTGCATCAGAACGATTCCAACCTATGGTCTGATATGTTCAACTAATGTCGTGCCAGGCATGTGATTTCCAAATGGCCATAGTTGGGGTGTATGTTAAACACCCGACGACCCATTCGTCTCGTCCCTAGACATCACACCTGCATGCTGGTCGACAATGAGCAAAACTGTCATCAAAAACGACCATATGACTTAGTGTACAGCAAGGCAAATATGTCAGTGCGTCCACGTAGCCTAATAATATTATAGAAGACCGACTTGATATTATACGACCAAAGAGTTAAACTATCACATTTACAACTATTTTGTCGCCAAAGAGTTTCGTATGTTACATTCAACTATATATGCTATGGAATATGCGTTGAATAATTTTAACTCCCATGATTTGGTTGCGAAATCAGTTACTCCAACTATACTATTGGAACAAGACGGCTGTCAATCAGACTACACGTTGTTTAGAGTCGACGATCGCAGCGCCACCTGCCAGCATGAGTCAACTCTCCATAACGGAGAATTTGTAAAAAACTAGAACTGGTCAACAAGTTTTCAGCTGTTATTTCCTTTTTTAATTTTAATTTAGGCGTTCAGTTGTAATTGATAGATGTTGTTTTATCCATCTGAATTCTAAAAATGCTTACCATTGTTTAAATGCTACATTCTAGTTGTACTGATTTTTGAAATTCACAAACCGCATACTATTAGAATCAATATAATGTTAAATTTTGAAACTAAATGCTACAAGCACATTGGAACAGGAGAAACGATATTAAAAATTGGTATAAGAATTAAAATGTTGAATTGAAAAGGAAAAATTTAAGTTAGAGTTGTCATATAAAAACAAAATAGCAAAATTTAAATTTTGAATTGACATTGGAAAGCTGAAGTTAGAATTGGAATATTGGATTATAACTGTGACCATTTTTACCGTCCATGCAACGGTACATATCGTATTGAATTTCTGAATCGAGCGTCAAATTCACTATTTAGTTTTTCTGGGCATCATCCTGTATACTCTTCATATTGTCTCCCATTAGTAGGTGTCGTGTGCTATTGTGTAAAGTAATGGCCAGTTGAGCCAGAGTCGACATATCACATATTTCACTAGTTCACCAGCTCTGATGCCCACACAATACAGTCCGATTGCTAAGTTGATTAATCAGGTAATCATGATAGCTAAGTTGATTAATCAAGATAGTTAAGTTGATTAAAGACATATTATGTACTTGTCCGGGTGAACGAAACTGGTAAGTTACTAGTTAGGCTCTATGACAACTGGGGGAATGTAACTTTCTACTAACATCGCCGAAAATTTGAAGCAAATCTACCGTTCCACTCCATAGAAAACAACGTCAGAACTACGCTCAATTGTAAATATTTACTATTCGATTCGGGACGCATCGTTCTCAGATGAACTAACGAAAATTATTTCGCTATCGAGAGTCACTGTATTTAATTCATATATAACAATGACGGTGTGTGTTGTCAATTTGGATATACTATTTGTAAAAATTACTTCTTTGAACAAGATTATTCTCCATTTCTATTTGATCACCATACCGGAGTGTTTCACATCACTTTAATCATGATGGCTAAGTTGATTATTCAAGATAGCTATGTTGACTAATCAAGATAACTAAGCTGATTAATCAGGACAGTAAGTCGATTAATCTAGATAGTAAATAAAGTGGTGTGACGGTCTTCGCTGCCGTATAGGTTACACTGGTGTAAATGTTTTCCATAGGCCTCAGTGCTAACGTTTTAGCGTATAGTGTTGGCAATATAAATGGTGGGTCCAAAATTTTCTTTAGATCTGAAAAATTGACATTTTGGGAAACTTTTTACACAAAAAAATCATGTCTGTCTAGCAGGGAATTCGCCTTTAAATCTTATGTTTTCGTAACTAGTGTCAGAACCGCATAAAAAAATACAGTCATATTTTAGACCACACCAAAAAATTCAAACTTCACTACAAAGGGTTAATTCCTGTGCCAATGGTTATTTTACCTATGGGAAATCATAGGGAAGAGGTGTGATGATTTTTTTATGTGAAAAGCACACAAGGCTATTGACCAATCAGGGCCCAGTGTCTATTTTATTCTCTCCTATATATTCATCCCGCATCCGCTAGATGTCACTCGGAACCTTATTTACACCAGTGTAACCTATAGATATCCCTCAACTCAAATCAAGTTTTAAACAATTTCCGATTTTCGCACATGTCGGATTCAGAACTCACGCTAACCTCGTCTATGGTCCAAAGAGTAATTGATGGTGGTGGTATCCGCGACAGAGCCACATCTGCTACGGAGAAATCCTTTAAAACGACGCCCTTTCATAGAGTGTTAAAACGACGCCCTTTCATAGAGTGTTAAGCTGCGTGGCAGTCTGAACATGGGTTTGACGTTTGACACGAGCGGATCTTCCGTTATAGAAAAGTCGGCTGAAATTGCATATTAAAACACTCGATTACTTTCACTGGTGCATACGTATATCAGAATGAGTTGAGACACTGGCTCAGTATTATGTGTTCTCAGGCCGTGTGTTGAACATATTATCTGAACATTTCCCACAAGTTGCAAGTTGAAAAAAATTATTCTGCACTTGTAGTATATTTAAATTTGTCTCTCGCATTCTTAACGTTCATGAACTCACATCCAAATACACAAATTCAACGTTTACTTGTATAACTGTACGGCAGACACCATTCTGTACAGAAAGGGTTAACTAATCGTGAACCATTTATATATTAAATACTCACTGACGAGTAGTTCCCTTAAGAAAAGTTCAGAACGTAAGTTCGACAAACGACCATAGACATCTCATACCAATGATTATGAACCATGCTATACTCTTGTGTTATCTAATTTTGCTGCTCGTCGTCTGTTTTTATTACACGAACACCCCTCTAGATGAATAATAGACCGTTCTGATGTATAATTGTATTGTTCAACGTGAGAGTCCATTCAGTATAAAAAGGGATAAATTGCCATGAGTGTGTACAATAGACACCTTTCGCATCATGAACGACAACATATGATTATTGCGAATAGGGTACTTCACTAGAATTTGTGTTCTTTATATTCGATGTCGTTTTCCCTATCCGATATTAAGCAAGATTACGGCTTTGGGTTGTCAACAAAACCCACAAATACCTGATATAGTAATAAATTCGCAATCATTTATCAGCTCCTCAATGTGGGAGATGACACTCAAATTATGTCCTTAAATTGTGATCGCCATATGGTCTTAATTTTTTGTCTATTAGTGAAAATCACACCATTCGTCATCGTGAAACACGAGAATCTTGCGAAACACAAAGCGCTAAGCTATGACCTGATAACAGCTTAAATTAATTTCATAATAACCAGTTAAGCAATAACACAACCCCCTTACTGCGAGTGGCAAGCACGATTGTATCACAAACGGAATATTCGTAGTAATTACCTGTCGCGGCTCATTATGCGAAAGGTGTCTAATTGGCGTTGCATCGAGGGCATAACACAGGTGCACACTAATTGACTATTCAAAGGTTTAACCCGCCAGATAATATGCACATAAATATATTATGGTGCTTCATAATTAGATGACAGAATCCAAGTTGTGTAGGTGTGTATTTATGTACCTTGCATGCACAAATATATGTTCAGCAAATCAGAACAAGCTAGCATGTACAGGTACCATACGTTAAGATTAATGTAGCAAGAAGAAAGTGCGGCCGGACGTTAGTTAGTCAAATTGTTTTCATAATTCTTCTAAGAAACCCATAAGTTGGAATTACAGGACGCATTGAACTAACAAAAATGTTTAATTGGTTTCCGTTCGCAATGGACTGTGGGAACTTACAAGTACTGTTTCTATGCATGTATTTCATTAATATATCTATTGTACAATCACGCGAACAGTTTTGTGACGTCAAATCTGACGGGACGGTGAAATACACCAAAACGGATTTACATCATCACATGTTCGAGTGTAGTGGATACATCAAGGACGTTTGGGACCATGGTGACGAACCGGAATCAGTTTCTGTCGTGACCACTTTGAAGCAAATCATAGGTATAGATTCCCGTAAAGAACTCTTCACTGCAAAATATGGACTGATCATAATATGGACCGATCAGAGACTAAAATGGAATTCCACGATTTACAAACATTCGAACTGGATAACAAGAGAGCTAGAGGAAATATGGGTGCCGCCGTTGGCGCTTGCCAGCATGCATAGAACAGGATGGAAGCACATGCTTGTCGAAATAAACTCAAACGGTAAGAACATTTTTGGAATTGAACTTGCGATTACAGCACCTTGTTCGTTTGACTTGACTCAGTTTCCTTTCGACAGCCAGAAATGTAGAGTAAATTTCCCCGACAGCACGCAATTCGAACATGACAGCCTCAAATACAACTGTCAGGACTTCACGACAAAGGTTTCCGGATATTATTCATCAAATTCAGAGTGGCTGTTATCGGGAGTGAAATGCGTTTTAAGTACAAAGAAAAACATAGCAATCGAAGTTACCATAAAACGTCGGCCTGGTTTCTACATCCTCAATTTACTAATACCCATCTGCATGCTGTCTATTATGAACTGCTTTGTGTTTCTGCTGCCTTACGATAATGGAGGACGAATTGGACTGTGCGTCACGCTGTTTCTATCCTGGACGGTCGCCATCACTTATGTTGCTCGCGTCGTTCCAGCGGGATCGGAAGGTATTCCTTGTCTCTCCTTCATTCTGATCCTCGAAAAGTTCATCATGATGATTTCCTTGTTGACCAATATTCTTCTGGTTCGATTCCATCATTCCGTCGACGCTCTGTGGTCGGTTTTCGGCAATAAATGCACAGGCGGACTGGACGTGGCTAAAAGTACTGAAAACATCGAAATTAAATCAGAAATAAACGAACGAACAAACCCTAATGGAGAAAAGAAATGCACAGGCGGACTGGACGTGGATAAAAGTACTGAAAACATCGAAATGAAATCAAAAATAAACGAGCAAACAAACCCTAATGGAGACAAGTCTGATTCTGATAAGGAAAAGGAAAAATGTGTAGCGCTCAAAAAGAGGATAAACAATATATCATTCTGCGTCTGTCTGACTGTTACGGTTCTGCTGTATCTTGTTTACTTCATTGTTGTGCTGTTGTGATAATCGTTTCCGTTCTCGTGTAGAACTGCAGCACAGATTGGACGTCATTTACAAGAACTTGAACAATGCGCTGTAGCTAACCAACGCATAAACGCATTATGGTGATTCGTAATCAGATGAAAGCATCCATGTCGTGCATATGTTTGAATAAATGCATGTCCGGTAAATTAAAACAAGCTAGCAGGTGCATATACCGTACGTTATATTGACGTGAAACACTCCGGTGAGGTGTTCAGAAGGGTATAAGATATAATCATTCAAAATTACTTTATTTTCATAAATTTAATATCCATATATAGTCCGCGCTGGACCAAAATTTACTTTTGCCAAATAATTTGCCAAATGCAAATATTGTTTTCCAAATTCTTTTAGAATTTGCCAAACGATATCCCTGAAAGTATAATTTCTGCAACGTTGAGTCTTATTTTGTAGTTTATTATACAACAATAAACCAATCACCGAACAATAAAATTGTAGAATGGTTG
Source organism: Siphonodentalium dalli (assembly GCA_032622095.1). Classification (NCBI taxonomy): domain Eukaryota; kingdom Metazoa; phylum Mollusca; class Scaphopoda; order Gadilida; family Siphonodentaliidae; genus Siphonodentalium; species Siphonodentalium dalli. The sequence continues at coordinate 132,439,007 of CP136068.1, read as the reverse complement.
TTTCATCAAAAGGTCACATTACAAGAAGATTACCTATGTAAACACAACCAACACACTAAATACGGGTAATCCATCAACCCATCAATACTAATGCTATCAGATTAATTGCATCTTAATAAAGGTTTTAACTTTTCCAAAACCTTATAAAACACCACTAATATAACTATATTGTGAGAGTTGCCTGAAATGAAAAGTATTGACTGACCAATATTTTTCAACTTTCTTGAGGAATTAAAAAGTGATTTGCCAAAACTTTATCCAAATGATAATATCTTTTGCCAAATGTGAATTATTTTTGCCATTGGAAAATTTGGCAAGTGACAGCGCGAACCATGGTCAAAAGCATTGTTATAAGAGAATCACACACAGTGTTATATTAAATCGCAGTCATTATCCCAAATAAAGTGTAAGTACGTATGTGTGTGCGTAGTTAAATCATTGTAATCTCTGAATTTTACAGTCGATGTGGTTGGAATTTAGTTCATTGCTACATTCTTCCAATGGTTATAGTGTCTGAATACTAACGTATCCGTGTTATTTATTGGCATATATTCACCGTATGTCATTAAGGTGGTAATAGCAAGCCGAAATTACGACCTGACGTTTTCGGCTAAAAATGCAATGGTAGTGCAAGTATACTAAAAACATCGAAATTAAATGAGAAGTGAAAGAACAAGCCTTAATGGAGGTAAACTTGGTTTTGAACAGGAAAATGATTGGCGTATAGCGGTCAATATATAATACCTAGCATATCATTCCGCCTCTGTCTGACTGTTACTGTTCTCCTCTATATATTATACTTTATTGTGGTTCTGTCGTGATATTCGTTTCGGTTCTCATTTATCACTGAATGAATGAATGGTCTATTAGCAAAGTCAACATCTAAGTTGCAACATGCTATACAACTTATGTACATATATACAAACAATACATAACATACATGTACATCAATAACTGAGTCCATCATATTATATGATTCTAGCAGGTGGACCCGACTTCGTCCGGGCTGTTTCCCCTCTGCTTTTCGGCGAATTGCGCGATTTGACCTTGAATTGTCCATTTTGAAGGTCAAGGTCAGGTGGGGTCACGATTTGACCCGTCCAAAACACTGCCCGGACAAAAGTACCCGACAAAGGTACCCGTCGAAATCCATCCGGTTTTACCCGATTTGACCCGTCCAAAACACTCAGTGGACAAAAGTAACCCTATGTATCATTTCGTGGAAATCCCATCAAAATTCGCGATTCGACCTTGAATTGACCCGATTTCAAGGTCAAGGTCATGTCGCACGGGCAAATGAATAGGCACACTCCCCATACGAAAGTATCCCTAGACACTAATTTTCATCGAAATCCCGTGATATTTCGGCGTTTGACCTTGAAATGACCCGATTTTAAGGTCAAGGTCACGTCGCACGGGCAAATTAATAGGCCTATGCCACTCCCCGGCCGAAAGTACCCCCATATACCAAGTTTCATCGAAATCCCGTGATATTCGGGCGTTTGACCTTGAAATGACCCGATTTCAAGGTCAATGTCACGTCGCACGGGCAAATGAATAGGTTGATGAAACTCCCCATACGAAAGTATCCCTAGACACTAATTTTCATCTAAATCCCGTGATATTCGGGCGTTTGACCTTGAATGACCAGATTTCAAGGTCAAGGTCACGTCGCACGGGCAAATTAATAGGCCTATACCACTCCCCGACCGAAAGTACCCCCACATACCAAGTTTCATCGAAATCCCGTGATATTCGGGCGTTTGACCTTGAAATGACCCGATTTCAAGGTCAATGTCACGTCGCACGGGCAAATTAATAAGCCTATGCCACTCCCCGACCGAAGGTAACCCCACATACCAAGTTTCATCGAAATCCCGTGATATTCGGGCGTTTGACCTTGAAATTACCCGATTTCAAGGTCAATGTCACGTCACACGGGCAAATTAATAGGCCTATGCCACTCCCCGACCGAAAGTACCCCCACATACCAAGTTTCGTCGAAATCCCGTCATATTTGGGCGTTTGACCTTGAAATGACCCGATTTCAAGGTCAAGGTCACGTCGCACGGGCAAATTAATAGGCCTATGCCACTCCCCGACCGAAGGTAACCCCACATACCAAGTTTCATCGAAATCCCGTGATATTCGGCCGTTTGACCTTGAAATTACCCGATTTCAAGGTCACGTCGCACGGGCAAATTAATAGGCCTATGTCACTTCCCGGCCGAAAATACCCCTACACACCAAGTTTCATCGAAATCGGCTCGGCCGTTTTTGAGTTCATCGTGAACACACACACACACACACAATAATAGATAATGTAATACTTGCGTCATGGTAACTTTATAAACGCTAATTTTAAGAAAACTCTTTTCAATATACTTATATTAAGCAGTGACAGCAATCTGTAGAATTTATTTCTGTTAGGATTTTCCCAGTAATACTTCGGGATATAGGTTTCTCGCATGTCGTTAAATAACAAAATGGTATTCATGACATACATTTTCGCCACATAACCAGGGGGGTCGGAAAAAAGTGACATGACATTAGGCTGAAAAAACTTTTTTCCGGCTCTTGGGTTCCCACCACCCCCCTATTTGAAGGAAAAAATATTTTTTCCAATTTCATGCGGGGTACCCACCCCCTTTTTACCTCCAAATCTGTAATATCACACCATTTAAGCTTGATGGTCAGTATTACAGTTACCCTATTTCCATTTCTGGTTCTTCTAAGTCATTCCAACTTTTGTAACAACACGAAACAGGTTCTAAAAAAATACCTGGAAAAACCCAAAATAACACACAGAATACATGTGCTGATCAGTAAATTATTGATTGATTCTTCCCCAAATATTGTCTAAGGTAGCTCATAATGCTCATTATACATGTAAACAAATATAAAAGCATTAGTGTACCTTCTTTTCATCACAGAAAGTGTAACTTTAGATGTGTCCCATAGTATCACATGAATCTATGTCAATTATGATTTTTGAAAAAATTATTAGGGCAACACCACCTGGCAATTAACTCTCCAACAATACAGGTATTCAGCTGAAATCCACTATGTATCACAAAACTAATTTTCATTTCCATGAGCTTAGTTCTTGGGCTAGGTACTGTGCTAAGGCCAGACCCAGGTCAAGCATTCATACAAATACATGTACTGCGTGTAAATAGAAACTTGAAAATAAGACGGTCATATGCAGTCTGCAGAATAAGCTCCAAGGAGGGTGAGTTTTGTGATGCTACCCAGCAGAGTGGGCTATAGCATTACCAAATTCACCATATGTGACCCTCATATGTAGCTAGTTCTCCATGGTTGGTCGAGACCAAAATAGAATGAGGTCGTTAGAGGTTGAATTTGTTGATGCTATGCCGGGTAGTATCGCCAAATTCGCCCTCTGCAGACTTCGATCATTTTGCTGATGACCAGCACATTATTTTTAGACTTGCATATTATATTAAGTTATATTATATTTTCTTTCCCTTCTTTTCACTCATCTGTTCTGATTGTGTTTATTCCACTTAGCAGCCTTCTCCATATCTACACATTCAAGGTATATGTATGCTCGCCCAATCTTTTATCTGGGTCCCACCATCTCAATATTATTATCTCAGTGATATGCGTTGTTGCAGTCTACAGTCCCATGCCAAGTTCCGATACAATTTTGACTGAGTCATCTGGTCTGATCAGGTATAATGAGTAAATATTAATGAGATAAATGAATAGCTTTTTTCATTTTATTTATATTAAAGTTTATTCATGTGCTACATAACTGTCCATTTTCATCTGGAACCAGTAGCATTGGTACATGGCAATGTGATCGGATGTAAAAGGCGAATTCCTGAGAGTTGGTTCGTAATCTGGATTTCTGAGAAGCATCATGCCCATATCCACACTAACTACCCCCCTAAGCACTGCCCTAAGTGTGATACACACCTTAACAATGATGCTGAACACTTTGAGGCATTTATATTGAAGAAATGTTGCAAGAGGAAAAAATTGCGACCACTCAGGAAAAAAGTGACTTTTTCGCAGCTGAACCACCCACCCACCCCGGCCTAGTGTATGGAAAAAAGTGGATGACCCTCCCCCCCCCCCCCCCCCCGACATAACGGGCATTTCGTGTCTTTACATGTACTTTTATTCCACCTACATTGCTCCACCGGTAGTCTGTGGTTGGCTACACCAATTACGACGTCATATGAATATATTCTTGATGCCATACTGTTTGGTTTATTTTTCTCGTGCAATGAAAGATGACAAATATAGAAGATCATCGATAATAGCGTATTTGTTGCAACAGTGTGCATGGAAATTAATTTCTCCAAAAATAATGGACTTTGCGTGCGCTAACAAAGTCATTATACGAATGCTCACTGTTGTAGGAATCTTTATTTGGTCACCCATTAGTAACGGTTATCGCCCATGTATGTGCACATACACATCTTGCTTTGTCATATGGCTACGTCAATTCCGCATTATATACTTATAAACTATATCACTTAGAAGTCATACGCATGAGAACGCTTCTATGAGGCGCAAAAATAACTCGCAAGTTTTAAAGTTGCCCTGTTCAATTTTACGCCATAAAACTACCATCCGAACGTCTTATATTCCAGAAAATAATAATGTGTTCCTTTCATTTTTTTTCAAATGATATTATAACCTGACACAAGAAAATATAACCTTTACCAGGTCATGCACATCTTGAATTCAACTATTATAGTACTATTTCCCTGTTTTGTGGAAGCGCAACCTTTTGCGCCAGCTTATTTGATATAATAATTAATAATTAAATGTTCCTCAATATATTCGTGTTAATGATCGAAAAATGAATATATGGCAAAACAGTGATAACATTAAAAAACTCCAATGTCAAGTAGCCTATTGGTGAAAACTAAACCTGAATGCTGGTCTATTACATACAAATAAATTACAATTCAACTAGGATTTTTGTCATCAAAAACATTTTTGTCAATGAAAAATGTGGCGAATGAGGAAATTAGTGACTAAAATGTGAACAGTTGTGAAATAATGCTTCTTAAAGTATGTCGGCTTTATTTCACAAATGAATATTTCAAATCTCACAACAAGTGATTGCTATTTTGGCGGCCATCTTAGATTTCAAGGTCACGTGGATTAAAACATTGGAAACGAATCTGAAAATATTCTATGGAACATAAGCTTCATTCCAAGATTATGACTTGCTTCTAATAATAAAATATACAATATCATAAATGTTCTACATTTGCCCATATGGACCTTTGTGGAAAACAATGTTTACATAAAATAAATATATATATAAAGGGAAGACAACTGGTGGTATACAATTTCGTAAAATCGTTGAATGTCTTACTTACTGCAGCGATTATGGCTGCGTAAACGGCATTGTCGTGTTTTTCTTCTTCCAAAAGTGATAGAAAACCTTACACTGTCAAATGTAGTGTAATGTTGATATAAACTAATTGGGAGAACACGTGACCCTTTCTCATTGGTCGATATTTAATATAATGTTTGTTTGTTTTTTCCAACCGTGTTTCGTAAAAATAAACTGGGAATTTCCAAGTACTATGAACTTTTCATAAATATCAGCCAATGAGAAAGAGGGTCACATTTTCCGACGATTAGTGGCGATATACGAGGTGATGCCAATGGTTCGCGGTGAAGCAATTATCTCACTTCAAAGTATTCATACGGTTTATATCGGCATTCCACTGCATTGAAAATGGTTATAATGTTTTCTATTTTTTTTCTGAAGAAGAGATATACGCGATAATACAGTTTACCCGACAATAATCGTCACAGTAAGTCAGAAATTCAACGGTACCGACTTTTATCGCGGTTTTCGGTACCGCCTAATGTCTTCCTCTAGCTAGGATATTATATATATAAATGAAATTGTCGATGACACTGTAGCTCAATATGGGGATGCGTTAAGTCTGAGCACTGTTTGTTGGCTCTCGTTATATTGTTATCAGCGGTGACGATATTGTCCAACGTGTCATGCTTGTCACCATCAGTTTCTACCTCAGAACGACTTAAAGGTTCATATATGAGCAAAAAATAGCGTTCCTTATCAGCTTAGAATATACGTAGAAAAATGTGTGCACATTGGTCACATGGCCAGATGAATGTCATGGGATAGGCGCCTTCAACCTCAGATAATTTAGAGGGGACTGATAACTTGCATGATTAAAAAAGAGCGATTCTCATCAGCTCAGAAAATATGTGGAAAAATTGGTGCACAGAGATAACAAGAAACGGGAAATGTCACGAGATAGGTGCCACAGTCCTCAAACGATTTAAGGGCACTGATGATTAGCAATCAAGAGCATTTTATTAGCAGCTTAAACTAATTCTTCACACTATATATGTGACCCGCCATATCAAATCCAGTCGGAAGTCGGGATTTTTTTACCCTGTGCCAATGCATTCTCTTATATAAGCGAGTCGACCATAGGTCGCCTCGCATATATAAGAGAATGCATTGGCCTAACAATTTTTTTTTCCGACAATTTTTAGGACATAAAATAAAAAACATCCATTACCCTGCAGGGACCCCCACACATATATAGAAGCATATAGAAGAACATCGTCTGCTCATGTCTGTCTGGGGCTCCGTATGGGTGAAATTATAAAATTGTTAAAGAATACAAGAAAAAATTGTAAAAAATTGTTAGGCCAATGCATTCTCTTATATATGCGAGGCGACCTATGGTCGACTCGCATATATAAGAGAATGCATTGGCACAGAGTAAAAAAATCCCGACTTCCGACTGGATTTGATATGGCGGGTCACATATATGTTCCTGCATGTCATGTTTGTCATCCGTCATTTTCACGGGCGATTCCCTATATATATATATATATATATATATATATATATATATATATATATATATATATACATTATATATACATTATATATACATTATATATACATTATATATACATTAGCCGGGATAAATTCCATGGTTGTGAATGATGCAAAGCAAAATCGGCTAAAAAAAGTCACATAAATCATGCAATATCCAGCTAGGATATTCACCTACCGTTAAATGCATTGTTATGAAACATGTATTAACTAGGAAATATATTACCTGCATTATGTTTTTACTGTTATATATAAACACTTCTGTGTCAGAACATCAAATGGTTCCCAGGCATTGAAGTGGTGAAATGTGATCTCTACGTGCACAGAGTATATAATCACGACATGACCTACATGTAGCTAGATGGGTTGAAGTATGTTTAGTCCGCGCGTTGAGTTGAGTGTGCATACATGTAATGGATGTGCAGTTTGTGGCGTTCCATGGATGATGAATGCAGGCTGGTCTGACAGTTTCGCAGTCGCGATGCGCACAAAATGTCAAACCAATCGAATTCATGGAACGCTATAAGTAAATCAACATACGGGCATTTCTTAACTGCAAACCGTGCATTATTCATTATTCATATTATACCATTATTCATTATGTATATATATCCATACACAATATATCACAATGGTGTGTACCAAGCTCCACACAGAGTTCAGTACCCTGTGCCAGACCTACCGCTGCCCGCAGCTACACGTAATATGAAGAAATGTCATTCTGCATTATTCTGAGAAACTGTCCATATTCATTTGAAATTTGTATAGATCAAGTCATAATGAATTGCAACTGACAAAACACTAAAAAACATTATATTTAATTAAGCAAATACACATGCCGGCAGGGTTCATACATAGCATAGTGAGGGGACTGAACTCTGTATTGCAGATTAGTGCATGTGTATACGTACGTGTACATGTCGTTTTGAATTGGAACGCTATGTTTGTGGGTTTACGCGTCGATCATTGTGTTTGTGATATATGATATCGATTGAATGACCGTTATTTGAAAGGCACTCGAAACAAATATCCAGCTGGGTGTAACGAAAGTGACATTGCGCATACAATAACCACACATCAGCAATTCGTAACGGAGCCATGGTTATCGACAGCGCACGTTGATAGCACACGTGTTTAACAAAGCATTTCAAAATGAGTTAGAGTTTCAAAACGATGTGTTGTTCAAATGCGATATGATTACATTAAATAAATTCTAAACGATCTCGGCTCGTTGAAATTCCAAATGATATCAAATGTCAAAGTTCTGCCTGCTTCAAATAATATCAGATAACCCTTTCTTTACTAAATGGAAACCCTCTTTCAGTTATAAAATTATACATTGGAATGGTCCATTACTCATTTGGAGGGATGTTCGGGTAACACAAGCAGATGATAGACAGACGAACAACTAATATAAGTGCAGAATGATTCATTGTTCTTGGTGGGAACTACTCGTCATTGATTATTTAGAACAGTCCACAAGATACCAAAGTCGAATCAAACCTATCTAGTTTAGACTAATATAAGGTGTTTAGCGATGTTTGTTGACAAATCACTATACAACAGAACACTGTTATGTCTACATTACAAAGTTTTAACACGCGAAATTTCGTTATTGGACGTCTATATCGATAATTAACCCTTTACCCAACAAACCGGCCAAAACCGGCCAAATAAAGCTTCAATAGCCTAAAATATCTTCGGTCTGTCTCAATAAAACCATACAAATATGGATATCATTGGAACCGGCTCCTTGACCACATTGTTATAGTTCAGTTATGCCCTTTGCCAATGCATTCTCTTATATATGCGAGTCGACCATAGGTCGCCTCGCATATATAAGAGAATGCATTGGCCTAAAAAAAATCTTTTTTTAACACTTTTTACCATTTTTTCTTACAATCTTTAACAATTTTATAATTTTTAATGTGTTAAGCCAATGCATTCTCTTATATATGCGAGGCGACCTATGGTCGACTCGCATATATAAGAGAATGCATTGGCACAGGGCCCTTCTGATGGGTAAAGGGTTAATGTAAGAACAAAGGCTATGTATCTCCGCGTTATAAGTGGTGGTCATGTTTTACATACTTTTATACAGCGAATACATTCGGTCCCTTTAAACCATTAAAATTGCACAGTACATATCAGGTCTCCGCATGAGATGTTATGATTTGCATGAGTCTGTAAGGCTAATTCGACCGCAGTGCAGTGTGTTGTGGCTATAGGAATCACTACCACAAAAAGCATAGCTCCTTAATCCATATGCACTGGTTGACCCCAACTCGCAGTCAGACATACGCGTGCCACATAAACACTCGTGTGTGAAACCGTGTGAAGATGTTGAGATACCGAGACCTCTGGAAATGATATGTAAACATATGTTCAAATTGAAGACAGCTTATCGGGCGAATTAAAGGCAACATTACTTGCACAAAGCCAATCCGTGACACAGGATAAAAAATATGAGAATATGCCCAACAACATGTTGCATAATACTTTAAGGTACTGTCTTGGGTGTTTGAAACGTTAAATTGTACATAACAATATATTTCAATCGGACAGTATGCGGCCCCCTCGTGCTCCTCTCCAGTAGCCGTATAAGACTGTTCTGATTGTTGCAATAAATTTGTTGGATACACATTGATACTTGTTTAAATTTTACTACCATCAGCTTACGGTCATTCTATGTTGTTTTTTTTTGTGCAAGTGGAATGACAGCTTTAGAAGTTATGTTTATCCCATGCACTTTAAGAAAAAGTTTCATACTTGGTTATATGGAGAACCTAATACCCATATAGCACCCAGGAGTTTGGTTCCACAATTATTTGGTTCCACATGGGACCAAATTCTATGCTTGGTTGTTCATAGAACCCACCGAATCCGAGGTCTATGTTGGGGAGGTGTCCTAGCTTGTCCTTTATAGTCTGAAATTTATCAATCATTCCATGCATTTGGGTTAAGATTTGGGGAAGATGTGCGGACATGTGTGGACCTTTTGGGGAAGATTTGGGGAAGATGTGGGGACCTGTCCTAGCTTAACTGTCCTATAGTCTGAAATTTAACAATCCTTCCATGCGTTTTGGGTTAAGATTTGGGGAAGACTATATACCAAGCGTCATACCAATGAACACATACCTAGACTGTTGTTCATTCATATTTAGACTCTGATCATTATATTTCTGGCGGGGTAACTCTATTGTTTATATCACAAATAGTGGAAGCAATGTATGCAACAATAACTTTATGAATAAAATTAGATATTTACTTCAGATATCAGAACATCTTCGTGGTCTGTTCGGTGAATCAACATCGTGTGATATCAATTTTAAACAGTATCATGTACAGTAATGCTCTAAGTATTCGACTCCTTAACCACAGCATAATTATGGGTAACTTTTCAGGATTTAGTCGGAAATATGGCTTGTTGCCATTCATCGGAAAGCTCTCGGGGAGCTGTGGTTAAGGAGTCGATTACTTAGAGCATTACTGTATTTACGAACTGATCGAACATTCGGAGACAAAGACACCGCAAACGAGATTATAAATGTAGCATCGTATCACATCACAGCGTTTCCAGCACTCATATAATTGTTTCCAATAAGCCATTTCGTGAATCACATGGGGGACCCAAAGAAACTACTTGGTTCATTAATCAATTAATTAAAGCAACTCAGGTTGGTTCACCCCTCAAACCACAACATTTAGAAATATTTTGTTTCCACGTGAAACCCCGTTGTCCATTTGTTACTTAATTTGGTTCTCAATTTGGTTCTTTATTTTGGTTATTTGTGAAGAACAAATTTTGCTCTGTGTGTGGGTCCGATTAGAGTTCCAGTGTGTGTCGATTAATTCGGTTTACATGTTGCACAAGGCTTTATACATGTACATATTTAGCACGGGAATGTTCCTATTTCTCCTGAATGGTTTCGATATGAACTCCTCACTGGTTTATTATTTATCTTCTATGGTTGTCGGTATGACATTGAAGGTGTTCTTTGATTATATCACTTAAAGCTGGATCGCTTGTCAGTGTACGCTGTAGTTCCTTTATGGTATTTGTCATATTTCGTTTTGAAATAAGTTCATATTGAACCTACATGTATATACCGACCTCAAAAAGGTTCATATTGAGCTTATAATCCAGGAAAACAGGCTGGGAGCAACCTATACCCTGTCATGTTATTCAACTTCTGTTATCGACAGAAAATTTATCATATGTTAGAATTTGCACTGTACTGAAGCTGAGCAGACGGCACCACCAATATTGCAGAAAGGTCAGGTTACTCCTTTTTCATTTTTTTCGGTGAACAAAAACAAGGACCAGTCTATCGCGCGAAATTCGACAACAACTGTCTAAATTTCTAGTTCATGGAAGTAAAAGTACATTTTAATGAACGATTTTCGTCTCAAAGTTGATAAAACTGCTCATTGAAAGAAAATTACTATTAAGATGTCGTCTGTCAATGCATGTGTTTGCGACTCTCGTGTCTGTTTATTTGCACGCACACATGTCTCCTGTCGAATAGACTCGTTCCTTGTCGAAAGCGTCAAAAATCTGAAAACGTAGTAAACCGACCCCTCCACTGGCCTCCAGCATATCAGGACTTTACAACTTGACATTGATATGGTCGTTTGGAACCCCAATGTGTACGTACAATTCCTCGCTGCTGTCACATTTTGGATCGATTTGGGGGGGGAGGGATAAACAATGTCGATAAATACATTATATACTCTATACCGACTTTTATGTGTCACATAAAGACTTATTCAATTCATAGAATTTAGACATATCTGGTTACGACTTTTCTTCATCAAGAGCGTTCGTTGGTAACCCTTTACCCAACAAACCGGCCAAAACCGGCCAAATAAAGCTTCAACAGCCTAAAATATCTTCGGTCTGTCTCAATAGAACCATACAAATATGGATATCATTGGAACCGGCTCCTTGACCACATTGTGATGGTTACAGTTATGCCCTGTGCCAATGCATTCTCTTATATATGCGAGTCGACCATAGGTCGCCTCGCATATATAAGAGAATGCATTGGCCTAAAAAAAATCTTTTTTTAACACTTTTTACCATTTTTTCTTACATTCTTTAACAATTTTATAATTTTTAATGTGTTAAGCCAATGCATTCTCTTATATATGCGAGGCGACCTATGGTCGACTCGCATATATAAGAGAATGCATTGGCACAGGGCCCTTCTGTTGGGTAAAGGGTTAATCTATTTCCTGATACGGTAAGCAGTATAGGTCGTCCGTTTCACTTTTGTACGAAACCATTTAAAACATATAACATTGCTATGACATAGGCAATTTCCTCTGAGTGCATGAAACCTGTAGAATGGTATTGCGTGTATTTATCCCTGCCTCGCAGCCATCATTTGGATGTTCGAATGAGTCAATACTGTTTGATGTGAGTTCACTAGCTGGCACATGTGTCTGGAAATCTTGCTGGCACTTCATGTAAATGGCTGTAGTTTGCTAGGATATGGGCGACAAACTATTTATAAAATGCACAGGTCCAACAGTAACTGTTTACTAAATGCATGCAGAGGGGGTATCTACAATGCATGCAACTCTTTAAGTTGTTATACATTGGTATTTGCCCGATATTAGATTTTAAATATGTAGCAAGCAAGAACTATTAGTGCAATTCCATCGCTCTAATAACTGATGGAACAAAAGAAGACATTCTGTAATTTCAAACATTATCATTCAAAAGTGTGCTATTTAGACAGCAATCTAATAAAAATGTCATGAAACTCTGCCAGGCAATTTTTCCAACTGTGTGAACGTTGTCATAACCCCTCCACGCGCTGGAGCATTACACATCATGTGCCATCATGATAGCATATGGGTCCGATAACTAAGCTACACATATATAAGATGCACTGGCTTACATGGTCAAGGTAAATAGTGTTAGGCAAAGGCATTCTCCCTATGGGAGACTCGCATATATAAGTGAATGCATTGGCACGGGGTGTTCGCAACATTTCAGTAAGCTCCAGTCATGAAAGGGTTAATACAAACGAATGCATCAACGGAACCGGAAATGAAACGATAACACTGCATGCACGTTTGTTTCATATCTCGCGGATTAATGCCACCACGCTCCGCTGCATTCTCAGAAGTCCCCCGTGGATAAACGCACGCGCGCTGATAGACTCCGCCCATTCCGTGACATACTTCTGGGAATAATCGAAAATCGAATAAATGATTGTGTTTATACAAAAGGGATTTGAGAGATTTGAATTAATGCGTGCAGTCTGCTTCAATCAGTTCGCTGATGGAGGCAATTTTAAGGCAAGTGTTTATATATATAGACAAAGAATCGACGCGTTGTGCATAAGTGAAACGCAAACATTCAAAGCAGGAGCGCTTATAAATACGAGCTTTTTGTGCTGGATATTTGTCAATGCTACCTGGGGAATACATGTGTCAATTTATTCGGAATTAATTCTTCAACAGCTTGGATTTATTTATAACACATAATGCATTGCTATACAAAAAAAAACAAAGAGTGCGACATATAAAGGTGTTCTATACGTGTACCAACCCTCCCCAGTGACCACGTCTCATACCATTATTCAACATCAGCCTGTTCGCTGGATATGTGTGAACACAAGGATCATATGCAATCGAGGAATCTAGTTTAAGCTTTTCGATCCGGATATTGTTCCATACTTTTAAATTCTTTCGGAATCATCTTTCCTCACACCGTCCATCTACATCGGAATGTGTGGATATATGTGATACGTGAATTTTCGACAGAATCCTCCTTGTTTTATTGATTGCACCAGGCTAGAGTGATTCGTGAGAAATCGACGCATACGGGTACATGTAATGTAGATATACGGCACTATACTAAAAAACCAATTAAGCAACCAACATCAATTACGGTAACCACCAACGAAATCGAATAGAACAATTTCACATCAGATTCACACATCCTCTTAAAATCTAAAGAATCATTCCTTCTATTGTGGACCAATGGCTTTCGGTGTGATTTTCGTTTGTTTTATTTCATTGGAAATGCTGTCATCTTTCTACCTTCTAAAAGTTGAGGCTGACGATATCTGCGATGGGTATCCAGTCAATGAAACCATCGGTGGTAACTTCACGAAAACGGATTTGCACTCACACTTGTTCAAGTGTAGCGGCTATACGAGAGAAGTTTGGGACCACGAGCTAGACGACGAGAAAGTATCAGTGATAACTGCTGTGAAGAAATTAGTCGAAGTGAATTCCGCTAAAGAGGAGATAACTCTAAAACTCGGAGTAGCAATAGTTTGGAACGACAAACGATTGAAATGGAACACAACATGGTATAGCGGTGCCACATATATTACTAAAGATCTCGAAGATGTGTGGGTTCCCCCCATTGCGCTATCGCTAGCACAGTACACACAGTTCGAGCGACTCCGGGTTGAGATCGAACATACCGGAATCCATTGGTTCTTCTTGGAGTTCAATCTGAATGTTCCCTGTGATTTTACACTCAGACTGTTCCCATTTGATCGACAATCTTGCTGGCTGAATTTCACCGACCATACCCACTTTGAGCACAAAATCCAATACATGTGTTCGGAGATGACTCAACTGGCAGAGGGTTACTTCAGTCCAAATTCAGAATGGGACCTCGAGAAAACTGTATGTGGCGAGATACAACTGAAAGGAGTCAAATCAAAAATATATCTTGCAAGGAAACCCGAATTTTATGTTCTAAATGTATTGATCCCGGTAATATGCCTCGGTGTTATGAACGTTCTAGTATTTCTTTTGCCTGTTGAATACGATGGTCGAGTTGGAATGTGCGTCACTGTGTTCCTTGCCTGGACTGTTTTCATCACATTTATCATTCATATTGTGCCTAATGGTTCTGATGAGATACCATGGCTTTCGTACGTCCTGGTGGCCCAGTCTATAATCAGCTTGGTGTCTCTCTTGGTGAACGTATTGATGGTTAGACTGAACTACGTCAAGAACGATTGGCTGATGGGGTACTTCCGGTGTAGTTGTCGCCCTTGTCGATGCTCTTCTTGCAGACCTTGTCCTCGCTCGTCATGCCGATGTCCGTGCAAAAAGCGGAATCACCCGAAGAAACTTGAATCAGATAACGAGGAAGCCGAAGCCGAAACGGAAATGACCGCTGAAGAGCGAACAAGCGATGAGACTCCTTTGGATAACATGACAGGCGAATCAACGTTCGTGTCGCCATTTGGTCGCCATGACAACAATGACCCAGAAGGGTGCACTTTCATTATTTTCAAGAAGAGGATTAACAACGGATGTCTTGTGTTGTGTTTCCTGGTAACACTTGCGCTGTACATAGCTTACTTTGTTGTAGTCTTAGTGTAGGATAATAAGTCTTAATCTCTTTGAAAAGCCGACGAAACTCCTATCGGATGTACGTCTCTAGATGTCTCTATTATAATTAGTGTCTGTATTGATGGGATTCCCTCCATTTCATTGGAGAGTGGAACAGACTATGTGTGCAATTCCATTGGTTTATGGCATAACATATCACTTCACAGATCAGAGGTCAATGGCGTGTTGACAATTTTACCACGCATTATATAACTCAACTATTGTTGGAAAACTGAACACAGGCGATATATACATAATTCATTTAACTCATTGCAACATAGGAGACATCATCTTCGAGTTTTATCAGTCAACGATATTCATGACTGATTATTCTTTCGCATCTTGTATTTATAACTATTTCTAAATACTACGATTCTCACAAACATATATATACTACGCAAGGAATTCATTCCATGTTTGGAAACTGATTATTACGTCATGTTGGGAATGCCGCGTCATCGTATAAATGAAATATAATGGACACACCAAGACGTATATCCGATAGGAGTTTCGGGAATGCCGCGTCATCGTATAAATGAAATATAATGGACACACCAAGAAGTATATCCGATAGGAGTTTCGGGAATGCCGCGTCATCGTATAAATGAAATATAATGGACACACCAAGAAGGATATCCGATAGGAGTTTCGGGAATGCCGCGTCATCGTATAAATGAAATATAATGGACACACCAAGAAGTATATCCGATAGGAGTTTCGGGAATGCCGCGTCATCGTATAAATGAAATATAATGGACACACCAAGAAGTATATCCGATAGGAGTTTCGTCGGCCTTTCAAAGAGACTGAAGTCGTATATGCTTTATATATACGATTTCTTACAATGTGAAAGTTTGTAAAATTCAATGCACTGAGTCAATTTCTCAACAGTAATATTTTACTTTCAAATCTTTAAAAATTTACCCTCTCCCTGTATCTTCAGTCAAATGAGTTGATGTGCATGTGACAGGAAAGCAGAATTGCAATATTTATTGTAAATGTATAGCTTTTACTTTTGAAAGATTTACTGTTGGCCAATCGAAAAAAGACCCTGGTCTAATAGCTATGATATGATGTCGTTATATAACAAAGCAGAGATACATACGTATGTATGCGAGAATAAACTGATGCTGATTCTCGTATAAATTTTAAGCCCTATTTAACCCTTTACCCAACAGAACGGCCCTGTGCCAATGCATTCTCTTATATATGCGAGTCGACCATAGGTCGCCTCGCATATATAAGAGAATGCATTGGCTTAACACATTAAAAATTATAAAATTGTTAAAGAATGTAAGAAAAAATGGTAAAAAGTGTTAAAAAATGATTTTTTTTAGGCCAATGCATTCTCTTATATATGCGAGGCGACATATGGTCGACTCGCATATATAAGAGAATGCATTGGCTTAACACATTAAAAATTATAAAATTGTTAAAGAATGTAAGAAAAAATGGTAAAAAGTGTTAAAAAAAGATTTTTTTTAGGCCAATGCATTCTCTTATATATGCGAGGCGACATATGGTCGACTCGCATATATAAGAGAATGCATTGGAACAGGGCATAACTGTAACTATCACAATGTGGTCAAGGAGCCGGTTCCAATGATATCCATATTTGTATGGTTCTATTGAGACAGACCGAAGATATTTTAGGCTGTTGAAGCTTTATTTGGCCGGTTTTGGCCGGTTTGTTGGGTAAAGGGTTAAGACGGGTATCAATCCTGAAAACAGACTAACAGCGGAGTATGAATCCGGCGTATACCACTGAACAAGACCTGAATTCTCCGCATCAAAAAGGGAGGGGGTGAGACAATCAGTATATGTCTCTACAGTGTTTTGGAATATAACACCTGTCATTAAAGAGGGACTGTACCCTAAATCTGGCCATTTATGGGGCCATCTCCGTTTATACTCGACAGAATATATGTAACAAATGAATGAATTTGAGCCATGGATTAGTGAAAAAACACACTTGTGTGTTCAGTGAACGAAGCAAAAAACATGATAGTTATAAAGAAAATGAATTTATAAATACATTTTCATTATAATTGCCACGTTATTTGCATCGTTCTTAGAATATAGCAAACAAGTGTAGTTTGCACTAATCCATGGCTCAAATTAATTCATTTGCTGCATATATTATGTTGAGTATAAGAGGAGATGGTCCCATAAATGGCCGGATTTAGCTACATTTCTCCTTTGATGCCCTTAAGAGACATTTTCAGAAAACTTGGTCTGCAGATACAAAAAAATTACCTAAATTGAGAACCTATATATTATTTATACACACATACGAATTAGAAAGATATGTAACTCTTAACATCAGTAAAGCTGAAAGATCGAGCATATAAACACTTGCGATCAAAACTGATGTCATATATCGCGATTGAACATGGACAGACACAATTTAGTGACGTCGGCTTGCTTACTCGGCTAATGAATCGGTATCCTCTTCAAGTAGCTAAATTTCTTTATAGTGCTTATCAAAAAAGACAAGATCTTCTTAGCAAAACCTTTTCCATCCCATGAATGTGCACAACAATTTTTTTTATTATTTTGTTTAAAGTGACTTATATGCCTTATTGGCCGGGTGTGTTGTTATTTTGTTACTCGACATTGTTATCACCTGTATGTGATGTTTTGTATACACTATAGGCTGGGGACACACGTACCACAGTAGCGATGGCATAGTAGGTGTGACAATTTATTATGGTGGAGTTTGTTGACAATTGGTCCGTCAAAATTCTGTGCCATAGCTATCCATGTCGCCCGCTGATTTTCCGCACAATGAGTCGACTGGACCAATTAACCCATTTCTTTTCACCAAGGTTGATCTCTACTCATTAAGTTTTGCTAAATTGTATTCGCTAAGATATATATAATTGCACGATAAATCGTCCAGAATTGTGTTTGACCGTGGCCTGGTGGCAATTCCCCATTGGCTCACATAGCATTATTGTGGTACGTTTTTTTTATATGATCTCAATGCATGCATGTTTATCTACTTATATTAATGTCATTAATAAGAACAATCATGGCTGTTGAGATGGGTTATTCATTAAGTTATCAAGTGGACTTGTGTCTTAGCATGTAAAATATAACACTGCTTGTTGAGTAAAGACATTCAGGTAGATACACCCTTGAGAGATCGACCGTCACTTGTAGAGCTTGGTAGACTCATTGTGCGAATTTGCATATAGGGCGACATGGCTTGCTATGGCATATTGATTATGACCACCAATTGTCACCAAACTCCACCATAATTAATTGTCACACCTACTATGCCATCGCTACTGTGATACGTGTGTCCGCAGCCATTCACACATGTCACTATAATAAAATATTCGTTCGTTCGTTCGTTCGATACAAATTCAAGAATCCTCAGTCCATCGGAAATTAAAATCACAATTCCTATACTATTATGACATGCATAGTTCTGATCAGTTCACTGTTTTCGGTTAACCCTTTACCCAACAAACCGGCCAAAACCGGCCAAATAAAGCTTCAACAGCCTAAAATATCTTCGGTCTGTCTCAATAGAACCATACACATATGGATATCATTGGAACCGGCTCCTTGACCACATTGTGATAGTTACAGTTATGCCCTGTGCCAATGCATTCTCTTATATATGCGAGTCGACCATAGGTCGCCTCGCATATATAAGAGAATGCATTGGCCTAAAAAAAATCTTTTTTTAACACTTTTTACCATTTGTTCTTACATTCTTTAACAATTTTATAATTTTTAATGTGTTAAGCCAATGCATTCTCTTATATATGCGAGGCGACCTATGGTCGACTCGCATATATAAGAGAATGCATTGGCACAGGGCCCTTCTGTTGGGTAAATGGTTAAACCACAAGAAGTTCCCCAGAACTGAACTTGAGTGCAGCTTTTTATATTAATGTATATCCGTTATATTGTATCTAAATATTATGAGAAGGAACTTATTTTTTTATTCAAGGCTCTCAATATTATTTTCATTTTGAACTATAACCATCCAGAAAATTAGTGTATGTATTTTATAATGTTCATGGTGGCATGCATGTTGATCACTGAAATATTGCGTTGGCATAATTGGTGAATAGTTGTATGACATATTCCATTGCTACCAGTTGCCAAACTAATTTCATAATTATTTTCATTTAAAAAGACAACCATCCAGAAACGCATACATGTTTTTGGGAAATGGTATGGTATACATGTTCTTCGTTGAAATATTCTGATGGCAACGAATACTGAATATTTTATGGCATATTCCAATTCACACCAATTTCCAACATTAATTTCATAATTATTTTCACTTTGACCGACAACCATCCATAACTGAATTAGTATATGTATCCCCAAAATCAGTAGATATAATAAAGAGTGCTATCAATTAGTATCCTTTAAAATTGTACTCATTTTGAACGTAACAGTAGTGGATGCTTTTGAATCTTGATATATTCGGATGGCATGAGGGTGATTATTGTCACTTCACATTCAGATTCACACCAATTGCCAAAACAGTCGCACTTCTTAAATACACTAATGTAGAAAATCCGACAGCTTGGTGTGTGAATTTCTGCAGATGTTACCCACATGTAGCCTGCAGGTTGAGCTGTCCTGCTAATTTGCTATGATGTCGATGGACTCTGTGGAAGAAACAATATCGTTATTTAGTTGTCATATCCGCAGCATATGGTTAATCTGAACGAATTGATGAAAACCCAGTGGCGGGATTCATCATCTCTAGTTTAAAGATGCATAAATCGATTAAGCGCCCCTCAATTACTATTTATTTGGATTCGGGGGTAAAAAAATATTTGATTCGAGTCGAGAAACCAACCTATCAAAGCTCAGAGTTATTATATATCGATTTTTGAAATCTGTATTTTTCACCACTGAGAATTAATAGTGGCCCAGTAAAGAGTCGACGAGCCGACGGCCTCGGACCAAATTGCGGATGAAGATGGATAACTCTAAAATCAAGAGGCTTTCTGTTGATAATATAAGGCCAAATTTCGTCAAACAACATGTTGATAAATAACATGTTTCGCGGCAATTTTATATTATACATGTAGTTGACAGTGGTTAGCATTATTTTTGGGCAATTAATGTTAACTTCTTGTCGAACTTCGTTGCACTAACGAAAATAGACAAACAAAGGGACAAATTGGGGGACTACATTTTCCGTCGGCAGCCCGAGCACGCAATAATGTTGTATACGGTTGTGAAGCGTCTCAGCCAACAATGTAAATGTGTGCATTTTTAAGCTTCTGTTAAGGATTTTGATTTGTTAAAAGGGCATAAAGCTCAAGGGTTTTTTTTTTCATGTGATATACAAGCTCTTTAACTCGTTTTGTTGGGATATAAGATTTTATTTAACTCGTTTGATAAATTTGATTCACACCTCGTCTGCGACTCGCTGTGAATCAAATTTATCAAACTCATTTCATAAAATCATATATCCCAACATAACTCGTTGGAGATCCTCAATGTTCCGGTTGTCATGATATAAATGTTGTAATTGATGTGAATATATTGTGTACCACATATATGTGTTAGTAATTTATTATAAAATAAATATATGATAAGTATTCATAATGCATAATGTGTTCTATTATACGGTACATTGATCGCGCATGTAGGTGGACATTATAGTGTTATGTTAAATATTTACAATTCGGTCGTTGGAAAACTATTTCCCAACTATAGTTAGATATTGTACACTGAATACTTGGAAGATAGTTCGCAACAAATTAAAGATGTCCTGTCCGATTTGACACCACAAAACAACCACCTGGACCTTTTTCTATGCAAGATCGGAACTACATGTATGAGCCCATAATATTATAGGCTTTGGTAATCAGATATCTACATGAACACTTTAAAAAAAAGCAAGTTTTAACACGCTTTGAAACACGATCACTTCTTCTCTCTGGTGCAGCATTAAATACACTGTGCATTATATATGCGTGTCTCCCATAGAGAGCCTCACGTATTTAAGAGAATGTACTGGCTTACAAGGTCAAGTTCAATATTGTTAGGTCAATTTATTCTCTTATATATATGCGAACTATGCTCCCCGTGGGATTATGGGAGACTCGCACATATAAGAGAATGCATTGGCACATGATTTTCGCAAAATTTCAGGAAGCTCCAGTCATGGAAGGGTTAAATAAGCTTTCTCGGTAATGATCTGTTGTACCAGATTTCCAAGTAAAATCTATTTTGTGTATTTTCATGTTGTCTGAATGATGGTGATTGTAGGTATTTTTTAACTTTTCGCTTATTTTATAGTAGTTTTTATAATTGTTAAAAAAATGAATAAAATTATGAAAACAATTGTTAAAGAATGTAAAAAATAATGATAAAAATGAATAAAAATGTTAAAGAATGTAAGAAAAAAAGAATAAAATTGTTAAAGAATATAAGAAAAAATGAATATTTTTTTTATAGAATTTCAGAAAAAATTAAAAAAAATTATAAAAATTGTGAAAGAATGCAAGAAACAATTATAGAAAATATAGGCCAATGCATTTTCTTATAAATACGAGGCGACATATGGTCGACTGGCATATATAAGATAATGTATTGGCACAGGGTCTTTAATGTTGCGCCAGCGCAACTCCCGTCGTGAAAGGGTTAATGCTATGTGATGGTTATTAGTTGACAGTCTTGAATAAGTTGGTGTCAAATCGGACCGTGCATCTTTACGTGCGCTCGCGCAACAGTATGGCGATCAGACAGATTCGTAGGTTGGTGTCACTCTGCTCCGTTTCACTCCATGACGTCACCAAAAACGACGTAAAACCTCGCGGCGTTCTGACATTTTTACTGTGCCGCGTTTTTGCTATGTTTATTTTATGTGTTGTTTTCGATTATTTGTTAGTCGCCGATATCGCCATTTGTCGGGAGTCCCTGTTTCTATATTTAAAACTGGCATGCTCGTAGTGAGCCTCGATTTCGATTTTTTCTCCCAGGTCAAAATACGTCAGAGTTATGACAAAAATAGATCGACCTACATTTTCTCCATCAGAACTCTACATCAAAGAGTCTATAGACTCCTTCGGGACCTACATAGACTCCTTCATTTGGGTATTTTTACTTATAATTGGGAAGTTTTATCCTTTTTGGTTCGTGCGAAGACCTCTTTTTATCGTGCGGGAAATGAGAGATATTCAAAACGCGATTTCGTAATTCGACGCAATAGGCTGCATAGCCTAACCTTCAGCCGAGTTCCGGGTCAAATACGACGAATGACATAACACAAAACAAAACGCATATGTTGACACAAACACCGGTTGAAGAGTTTATTATTACATAAAATGATCGTTATTGATTAATTATTGTTGCATATTGGCTGCTATCAATATTTACACAAATGGTATTAATTATTTCTTATAATTGCTCCTTTGGTCAACTTTGACTATCGGAAAATCAAAATCAAAATATGCCGCTGAAAAAAATGTAATCGATATTAAAGGTACGGTTGGCCTTGGCGGTGGGTATCCTGTGAAAATATTTCCAACCGTCAAAAACCGCCACAAAATGTAGACAGACTTTGTCCGTATACAAATAAGAAATATCGCATAAACAGTATGTTATTGTCATATGGTTGACCATTGTTATGTAAACAAAAGCATAAAAAGTTACTTTTCTGGTGTGTGTTTATAATATGATGGTAAACATAAAGAGCGTTCTTTGTGGGTGAATTCCTGATATGGAACTAATAAAGAGCGTTTATGCCATTTGTGTGTGATTAGCCAGTAGCATTGTGCTGTCTTCTGTAACACAATCAGGCTCTTGCTTAGGTAAAATATAGTAGGTCTTTATGATAACATGCTGTTTACGCGATGGTCATGGTATATATGAACGAAACTGTATGCGTTTTACTGTTTTTTTCTGTTTACGGTGATTGGAACAAATATGAATATTTTCGACAACTAAGGCCCCACGTGTCTTTAAAGTCTCATCCTTTCGGCAACATGGAATTGGTTTTAATTACTTAAATGATTAATATAGTAATTTGCCTTTTATCTGTGATGAAATGAGAAATGGTAATTGTCTTTTTTTGCTAACATTAAAGGTACTCAATCCGATAAAACTCCTCTCAATTACTATTTCAATGGCTTCGGGCGTCAAAAATATTTGATTCGAGTCGAGGAAGTCACCCATCAAAGCTCAGATTTGTTAGATATCGATTTTAGAAATCTATTATTTTTCATTATCGGGAATACTATCTGGCCCAGAACTCAGTCAAAATTGCGTTAACATTACCACTTGATTTTAGAGTTAACCATCCTTGTCTGTTTGAATAGATTTGGAGTACACATCCAGAGCAGAGTACGGCAGTTATTAGTACTCATCTCGAGTTAATAACAAATTTCAAAAATCAATATCTAATAACTCTGAGCTTTGTTTGATGGGTTCCTAGACTCGAATCAAATATTGTTTACCCCCAAAGCCAAAGAAATAGTAATATAGGACCCTCTGATCGGATTGTTGTTGTTGGAATCTGTTGAGATGGGGACCCTCTTTATGGATTGAGTACCTTTAAATTAAATTAAATAAATTAAGTAAAATACAGTAAAATTATTTTTTTAATTATTTGTTATTACATTTTTGCGCACGTTGGCATCTCTCTGAGTGCATTCTAGTTAACGGTGCCATGACTGGAGCTTGCAGACAGTCTGCAAAACCCCTGTGTCAATGCATTCTCTTATGGGGAACCTCGCATATATGAGAGAATGCATTGGCCTAACATTACATTGACTTTGTTAGCCAGTACACTTTTTATATATCCGAGATTCGCATATATAAGATAATGCACTGACACATGGTATTTAATGTTGTACTAGCGCAACTCCCGCCATGAAACCGCACTCTTACACTGTCAGAATGATTGCTATGTGGATTGGATTATCTATCTTCCATCACATTCATTTATCGTCAAAATAAAGGATATCTAAAGAGTCGCAATTCTTCAGGACATTTATTAACCGAGTGCATTGAATTCGATTCGAATAGAGCTTTAGCGAGACTCGAATACAATTTAGTGGACGAGTTTTATAAATTTCGTATATAATTGCGACGAATTTCAGATCCTTTTTATTACATTATCGCATTTTAGTAAGGAAACGTCTTGGGTTTAATATTGATTTCCTTATCAGAACCAAAGAGGAAGTACAAAACAAATACAGTTCCATTTTCACTGTATCTTTTCATGTTGTCAAATATGTTCAACCACCCGTATCACCCATGTTTATCTCACAGTCAGCACTATATAACCCAACACAAATTGAATATCAAAATTATATTCTAATTAACATAATAATAACATTGATCGATTTCATTGCGCAAAGCTCTTACGTCATTGTGCGGGACGATAATACACGTGTGTCTTACTAAAAATATGAGGCCGAGTTTAGGGGCTAATTATGTGATAAAGTCATAACGGACTAAATAATTATATATAACTATTATTGTTATGAATGGGTTTTGTCGGGCATCGTTAATGCTTTCCACATATCGTTTGTGATAATTTCATTTGGGAAGCAAGTTATCGCCGACAAATATAAGTGCTATGGAAGGGAGGGAAATAACTCTATTACTTCGTATAAAGTGCGTTCTTGAAGTCTGAATATCGACATATAAACGAGGAAATTCATTTATGCTACAATGTAGGCCAATACATCCCCTTTGTCAAGTGGTCCTGTTAATTTGCTATGATGCTGGTAAGGCAAAGCGATGCTGTCAGGAAAAAGTATCGTTATGTTTTCGAAAGTTGTCATTTTTGGGGTGTTTGGGTTGTCTGAGTGATTTTTAGAAAAAGCCAGTGTCTGTATGTTTTTTAAATATTGTAATAATGGCGGCGATGGTGTTTGCAAAACGACATGAATATCAATTATGGCCGGTTAGCAACAACCAACACAGTCATTATTAAAATATTTCACAATATACATGTTTTTGAAAGTTACTTAATTCTCTATAAAAGCCTGTATATTGATCATCAGAAAGCATGATTTGGAATAGTTAACACGGAAGTGAAAACAAAAACTCAATGCGGAAGTGAAACGTCTGCTAAATCAACCAGTACTGCGCGCTCATCACAATTTCACCGATTCATTTCGCAATAGATCTAACTCGTGATGTCACAGAGTCCCGATAAAAAAAAGTCATATTGCACACTTGGGAGTCCAATATGACATTCGGGAGTCCAATATGATTTTTTTCCGGAATAGACGTGGCGGCTTTTGCCCAATCAGAAAAAGTGCTAGTTAAACGATGGATAATAAATACCTTTATAGACAACAGAGTACCGACCATTAATGGAGAATATATTTTGTCTTCATATATTTTGATGGCAAGATTAGAACGAAGCCACAACAATCGTTTTAAACCTCCACGGGGCTCTAAATTTAAATAGTAATGGCCCATATAACTTCTTTGAAGTAAAGACCCAAAGGCAATATACGTTCATACAGGTGCTCCGCCAACATTGTAGGTATTACCGACTCACCAGTTTGGTAACAGGCAGATGTTATCTGATGTCGCGATGAAACCCTACAAGGTGGTGGCGACATGGAAGGGGTCGGAAGCCGCGAGATAACTTTAATGACATATTGTGCACTTGTTCGGGTAAGTTGGTATTCAGGCACCATGCCAACTGGAGGAATGTAGCATTCTACTAACATAGCCGAAAATATGTTTTTAAAATATTGTAATAATGGCGGCGATGGTGTTTGCAAAACGACATGAATATCTATTATGGCCGGTTAGCAACAACCGACACAGTCATTATTAAAATATCTCACAATATACATGTTTTTGAAAGTTGTTTTCACATATTTTGTATACTGTTAAAGACATATTATGCTCTTGTTCGGGTACGAGAAACTGCTAAGTTGGGGAATGTAGCATTCTACTAACATAGCAGAAAATCTGAAGCAAATCTACCGTACCACCCCAAAGAAATCATCGTCTGAACAATGCTCAAATGTAATTATTTTCTTCCAGGTTCGGGACGCAACTATCGGCGATAAACTTACGAAAATGATTTCGCCATCGAGAGTGACTGCATTTCATTAATATATAAGAATGACGGTGTGTGTTGATACCTTGGATATAATATTTGTAAAATATAACTATCTTGAGGAAGATTATTCACCATTTTTATTGTATCACTCTACTGGAGTGTTTAACATCACTTTAATATGAGATGTTGAAACACTTGGACATTTCATATTGTGTTCCTTTAAATATATTTTATTTGTAATTAAGCTTATAAAAGGAATTGGGACATGTTACAGAACCTACTTAGCCCCTCACCCGATTTGAAACAATTTCATACATAATTTGACAAAATGGCGAAGAAAAAGTCATGGTCATACACATTTAACATAGGTACATTGACGCTAAGTGTCATTTGTAAGTGTTGGGGTGGGAGGTGCCAGTATCGGACTTTGTTTTTTTTTATGTTTGTTTTTTTTCGTTTTTTTCGTAGCTATTTTTCATAAGGTGGGTGTCCTCAATTGCTTTGATCTATCAGACTTCGAATTGTGTTTGTCTCAGTTATAAATAGATGGACTGTCGCAAAGAGATTTGTATTTCTTCTAATCGATGTGTCTGGAATTCTGAAAAGTAAATTGTATTTATGTGTAATAATCAGTCCTTCCTGCCGTGATATAATTCTTGACACGTTTCTATCTTCTCATGTATTTATACAATGGCAACGGGCTGTCAGAGATGTAATTTTTTAAACATATCAGATCGTACGTATAGGTCGCTATATTTGTTCCACAACATGGCACGGTTAACGTTAACTGTATGGAACTTTCATATCTGATTGTCTGTTTTTCCAACCAGAATTTAGTATACAAGTTGTCGTTTGCAGAACAAAATATGTTCCCGTTGTTGGCCAATTTGTGAACTGAAATGGCAATCTGTTTAGAGGTTTCTAATTTTCGGGTGTTTCCAATAGATGGAAAGCTTCGGGTACCAGTTGAAATAATTATTTCAACCCAAGCATGTGGGTACAAGTGAAGTTTCCCGGACATGAACATGAACATGTATTATAATGGCTGAGAATAAAGCATTACTTACTTACTTACTTAGGAGGCTGCAGTTGGAAATTCCAACTTTATTACCCCCCTCCCTCGAAGGAATTATATCCATGTCCCTGTATAGTTGTGGTGAATATTCATGATCTGATACCACGGAGATGGCGCCCACATCACCAACACAAAGCTTTTAGAGCGGATGGTACAAGACTTTATGGACGTGATCGTGGACCGATGGGTTTTATAGTTATTTGGATACAAGATGGAGACATCTCCCCGCGAACAAAAGGTATATGGTACATTGTATTTAAAACCCATCCAGTTTCTCCACAAGCAGTGATATCTACAGGTTGTGAGACCGCGGATTATACGTGTTGAAATATGAAGACTGTCGCTGTATTTCTACTTGCCGTCATGTTGCTGGGCGTTCTCTCGACCGCCCGCGCCGATGAAATCGGGTCACGTAAGTAAATCTATCTATGCAACTCACACGTTTTCGATGAGAGTCGCATTTCGTGTCGCGTAGTACATAGGATATCTAGTGTTTTTGAGTGGTTGTCAAACATTATCTCACAAGAAAACCAATGTCAGAAATGGTAACACGCTCAAGATCATATATTATACACCCATGATTGTAATTATAGAATATAAAATATATTGGTTTCGCGAATGACCAACTCAGAATTCCGTTAAAAACCAGCACCTAATTAACGAACCGGCGGCCGACTCCGCCGTCTCCGACCACAACCCCCAGTGGGCTGCAGAACGAAAAAAGTCTATAAAAGTTGAAATATAAGACTCACAAATTATCTTTTTCATATCTTTTATTTTTAATTGACATAGCTGATCACAAACCAAAAATCAACATTATTGACATTACGTTTATTAAGGACAGTAAACGAAATTGAAATTCCCAACTACACCTTTTACCGGACTCGGCCTCCGACTCGCAATTCGACTTTTAATCATCCCAAAAATTCCCATTCTATAAATAAAACACCCATGTTAATGTCAGCGCCCAGACGATACGAGAATTTCTACATTATTATACACGCGGCGCGC
Organism: Siphonodentalium dalli; assembly: GCA_032622095.1. Taxonomy (NCBI): domain Eukaryota; kingdom Metazoa; phylum Mollusca; class Scaphopoda; order Gadilida; family Siphonodentaliidae; genus Siphonodentalium; species Siphonodentalium dalli. The sequence continues at coordinate 132,410,639 of CP136068.1, read as the reverse complement.
GTAATGAGTGACAGAGATAAATTAATATTTTCGCGAGCGGCTTGCCTCGAGCGAAAATATACATTTGTCTCGGTCACTAATGAGATAATTTGTGGTATCCACTCAAAAACACTAGATTGTCTTTTTTTATTGTTTCCAAAGAAATACACCATTTGCTCCAACACATTTTCTCATAAACACCTTTAATCTATGTACCAAACCCAACAGCGGGTATAACTGCCCACTTATTCAATCCCATTGATCCATTAATTGTTTCCCTATAAGTTGGTCGAATTTGTATCCAATTTGTATCGTGCTATACAATAATTTAGGTTAGAAGGAACTAAAACTCCGTGTCAATGTGTGCCACACACTGACAAGGCCGCGCTAAATTCGCGAGTTCCGACGTGCATGATTTATTTATGAAAATAACTTATTTGGTCGTGACTCTTTGTTTTGCCGTTCTGAACATCTCAGCGCGGTGTTTCACATCACTGTACTATGGAAGATCGTGCGAAGTGAACATATCAAGGAGCAAGCTTTATCCATGCGTTCTCGAGTTCTGTAATCATACCCGAGTTGTATTTATACGAACTATTTGGCCCAACATAAATTATCCCACGACTTAGGTGACGTTTACACATAGCCGGTGAAGCCGTTACCCGGCGAACCCGTTAGCCGGCGAAGGTCGGGCAGAGTGTTTACACATCGCCGGCGAAGATACGCATATATTCATGTGTCTCCTTTACTTGTTAATAGTTTTCGTTTTAGTTCTCACTGAACTGCAATATGATATTGCTGTACACCTGTAAACATCTAGCCGCTTCCTGTTAGAGATATGTTTGGGCAGTATAGTGAAATAAAACTTTTTAGAAATGGAAATGCCGAAATTATTAATATCCAACTCAAACTTTCAGGTATTGCTATTGGTAATTTTATAGATATTTAAAAACATTGTTAATGGTTTGTTTGGGTTCACATACAGCCTGTGAAGTGAGTGTCGCACCAAAAGCATGGCCATTGTCAGTTTTGAGATCTTTTCGTCGCATACATCTACAAATTGGTGTCTAATCATTCGGATTGGATTTTATATTATATATATAAGTTTCAACATCGCGAATCAAATGTGACACATTTTCCGTTTGCACATTATACAATAAAATATGTTTTTCATTTTACTCGGACCTTCACCATGTCCATGTATATAGGGCCGTGGCGATGGGGGTGTCTCATCCCAACTTTAATCAAAATATTCAAAAGCTGGAAATTTCATACCTGACACGGCAATAGTTGGACATTTGACATCAGCAATATGATGAAATTGTTCTCGTAGTTTTATTTTCAACAATTTGTTATTGGTGATTTCTTTAGGCAACATTTGCTTATTTTTTTACCAAATTATTGGACTGAAATGACCATCAGTTGGAAATGATCCAACCTTATTAGAGGTGCGTCAAGTTTGGAAAATGTCCAACAATTGGAAATATTAAGGCTGAATGCTAGGGTTTTGCAATTTTCAGGGTTCAGATTAAAAAAAATTCTCACACCTGCCATAACCACGGTCGGTCGATAAATTCCAAAGATGAACAGTCCCACACTCAGATTTAGATTATTGAACTAATTTTCCATTAAGTTTGAATCCATAGAAACGTGCCATCCCATTTCCTCCATATATATATATATGGACATACATGTACATGAATTAATTCCCTCGAATGCGCAACAAATGTACCATGCACATGCAGAGTACGTGTACCATCATCGGTTAGTATTTATAATAATAGCTTATAACCAAGGTGCGTGACCACCGACCTGACAGCTGATTAGAGACAATCAAACTGGCACACTGACCAATATATACACAGGTGAAAAGCGGGCTGGTCTATCAGAGATTACACAATACTATTGTTCGAGTTAATTGTTGAACGGAAATCACCCATGACGGCATGACCACAGATAAACATCTAACTTAACCGCAGAGCGAATTAGAATCCACACGACAATCAGGTGCTTGTACTAAATCATTTTATCCAAAAGTTGAAAACCGTATAGCTGAGTATCCGGATAGCCGTAATTCTTATCCGGCGAAGTATAAACACTCTATTGTTATCGCTGCCGGCTAAAGCGAATGCGATCTTCGCCGGGTAATGTATAAACACCCCCTAATAGTCGTAACTGCTAACATTTTGAGTTTACGAAACCGCTCCATTATATACTTATTCTATAGGGTGTGGCAATGGAGGTAGATGTCTGCCAATATCTGCTTGTCCTAATACTTCTCAAGAGATTATAAATGGCGGCTGTGGCGATGATGATGATGATGATGGGGTGCAACTTGTTTGTTGTGACTTGGACGTAAGTACAAACACAATAGTCCCTTTAACGATTATTATCCCCGTAAACATTATTTATCATACAATTAGCCCCTAAACCCGGCCTCATATTTGTTTAGTAAGGCACACGTGTATTATCGGCACACACACTTATCGTAAGAGCTTAGTGGACTGATATCGATCAATGTTATTATTATTTTAATTATAATATCATAATGATATTAATTTGAGTTGGGCTATTTAGTGTTGACTGTGAGATAAACATGGGTGATAGGGGTGGTTGAATAATTTTGTAAACATGAAAAGACACATTTGAAATGGAACTATATTTGTTCTTGGGATTGTCTTTACTTACTCTTTTGGTTGTGAACAGGAAATCAATACTATTATGTTTAAACCCCGGCTGTTTCGAGATCGCCTTTCCTTGCTAAAATGTGATTATGTGATAAAAATTTCTCAAATTCGTCGCAATTCTATACAAAATTTGTTAAGCTCGTCCACTAAATTCGTGTCAATCCTCGCTAAAGCTCGGCACGAATTAAATTATAAAAGTTTAGTGCACTCCGGTGAATAAATTTCTTATAGAATTGCGGCTCATTAGAGATACTCTGTGTATTTATTGCTTGTGTGAAATAATAACTTTGGGTTAGAGACTTTCTCAATTACATTGTCATTGTGTGATTAGAAGTAATTCATTATATATATATAAATATATAGACAATTATACTTGCCTATTTTACTGACTTGAATAGTTATTGTTATTATTTATAATGCATGCACGTAGTAAACATATAGATCAATTTTATTTATTACGGTTCATGATGCTGTGTCATCAGAAGATTACGTTTCGTATATAATAAATGGACTCCTTTCATACAAATCTTATAAGTTTTATCACTTGATCTGAGGATCTGTTCAGTTTTTTAAAGTTTTTAATTGTCGGTTAATTTGTTGAAATTTGGAATATTTTTGTTCCAATTCGTTAAAAAGAATATCCATTTCCTCTGTCAATTTATTACACATATAACTTACAGCGGAGTTGGGGGTTAAATGGTTCAAACTAACTATGGGGAAAATAAAACGGTGGGATCCACATAGGGGACCCTTATTTTCTAGCAATATCGAACCTGATCTCATTACGCGTATTTTCGATACATTTGATAACCTCGATCGGGATGAAATTGTCAGTCAGTCAAGTTTTGACGAACTATGTGAGCTCATAAGTCGTACGTTGATGGCAGCGGCCGACCAAACACTGGGAACTTATCGTCCTCGAAAAATTATGCATGAAAAGGCGCGTCAGAATAAACCTTGTATCATCGGCATTCGACAACGAATGCCGAGAGGCGAGAAAATACTTTAACCGAACCAAGCATAAGTAACTATGTATGACGTTAATAAAACTGATTATAATAAGGCGATGTAAAGGACGCCAGCGCAAGTTATAAACATATCATGGATAGAAAAAGAAAGCAAACGCGAGAGACAGAAATATCAGAACTTCGGGAATTCAGTAAGTATTCCGGAAAGTCTTTTTGGCACAAACTTGATTCGATGTGTTCCGATAATCGGCCTAAAAAGAGGAGAAGTAATATCACTATTGAACACTTTAAGTTTTTGAATGCAAATATATACGATTCAGATATCACCAGGTATGTCGACGCGGATTTCGACGCGAAATAGTGCTATATCCGAAGATGAAATTCACAATGCCATAACTAAACTAAAGAATGATAAGGCAGGGGGCTGATCAAATTATTAACGAATATATCAAAGCCTCAGAAGATACAATGATAAGCATCTACGTACGTTTCTTCAATTTAATCCTAAACACTGGGTTATTTCCAAAAGACTGGGCACTAGGATTAATACAACCCATATACAAAGGTTCTGGAGATACAAATGAACCCGGATCTTACAGAGGTATCACACTTTTAAGCTGTTTTGCGAAACTGTTTACCTCCATTCTGAACAACCGGTTGACTTCCTTTGCAGATGATAATGAATCGATAAGTAAAGCACAAATGGGATTCCGGAAGGGTCATTCAACTATAGATAATATATTCATATTACATGCCTTAATAAATATATACCTCAAGAGCGGTCGAAAACTATATTGCACATTCATTGACTTTCCGCAAAGCATTCGATACGGTGTGGAGAGATGCACTGTGGCTCAATTAAAGCTTATACAATCAGATATAAATGGTAAAATACTACGAGTTATACGGAGCTTATACACGAATATTAAGCTATGTGTGCAACATAATAATGGTCAGTCAGGTTTCTTCATAGGCCAGGTAGGTTTATTTCAAGGAGACACAATGTCACCCCTTTTATTCTCTTTTTTCGTAAATGATTTACAATGTTTTTGAACGATTGTGCTATTTTAAACCTGAATTTTTTAGATGAAATATATTGTAAACATATTGGATGCTTTATTAGCATATTATGTTTGTTATATGCCGACGATACGGTTATCTTGTCAGATTTTGAAGGAAAATATGCACCGTGCTCTTTTAGCCTTTGCTGACTACGCCGAGGCATGGAAACTTGAAGTGAATACTCTCAAGACCAAACTCATTATATTTACGAACAAATTACCAAGAAATATTCCCATATTTATATACAGAGGGCAAGAAATAAAATGTGTAAAGGAATTTAAATACATTGGTATCAAGTTCTTCTACAATGGGAGATTTTGCCAATCTCTTAAAGATACCACAATTACCGCACCGAAAGCAATGTATATACGGTTTACTTAATCGAACTCGAAAACTGAGGTTACCTTTAGATATCTTATTCAAGTTATTCGATGCTATGGTTATGCCTATTATGTTATATGGAAGTGAAGTTTGGTGCTTTGAAAAAGTTCAAATCCTCGAGACGCTCCATTTGAAATTTTGTAAAATAGTTACCTCAATGAAATCTAGTACGCCTAACTACATGGTTTATGCCGAGCTTGGTAGATATCCTATATTGATTGAAATAAAATACAGGACACTAGCATACTGGTCCAAGCTAGTTTCACACGAAGGATCGGAGCTAGCCAAGAATATATTTCTTTTACTTAGATATATAAATGAAAGGGATACAAACATGCAAAATAAGATGAATTGGGTATGTTTTGTAGAAGGAATTCTCCATGACCAACACATGGAACAGGTTTGGACAACCATCAACACTGAGCAAAGCAGAGTTGAGAAACATAAAATCGCTACTGATTAAGCAGTATATAAGCGCAACCTCTTTGACAACCTGAATGCTTCTACTTCATCGCGTGCCATATTTTACAGAGCCATAAAGCAGTCCATGAAAATGAGTTTATTTGCCATCTCATTTGTCTAACTACCTATTGAAAATCAGAACATCTAATCATAGATTACCAGTAGAAAAAAATAGATGGACAAAAGAAACCACAAATTCCGCAGACAATTTAATGTGTGTTTTATGTGAAAACAGCCCTTGCGACGAATATCACTTTATGATCCTATGTCAAAAGTTACAAGATTTACGCGAAATCCACATTCCCAAATATTACTGAGAGAACCCTAACAGAAATAAATTTCATCGTTTGCTCTCAATTGAATATTTGAGCCTTCTTTAAAAAGTTAGCATATTTATAAAACTATCTTTAAAAAGGATACCACGTTAATGTAAATTGCATTATGGATTACAATATAATTGTTTGTGTATGTATTTGTATTGTTATGACTTATATGTTATGGGTGCCTTGTGTATAGTATGTATATATGTTATTGCATGTTCCAACTTAACTGTTGGCTTTGCTAACAAACAATCAATCAACAAACCGGTGTGAGTGTGAATCTATATAAGCGAACCATTTCAATCAAATGAAACCTATCATTACAGTCAAATAATTAAACTGGCCAATATAATAAAAGGTGTTCCATATCGTGTTTCATATCTTGTTGTTCCCGAGATCAGATTTTCCTGTGAATGTCCGAACGTTCTGTGGACTTAATTAGTCCATTGGTAATTTGACAGACAATTTATCACATACGCCTACGGTGTGTTTCGATGTGACAGATAAGCTTCGTATCAGATGCGTGGTCACCACCTTTTACTATCCAGGCAGCATGATATACGTAGTTTCACACCTACCAGTACCATTGTGCCATGAATATATACTCTGCTTAACCCTTTACCTAACAGAACGGCCCTGTGCCAATGCATTCTCTTATATATGCGAGTCGACCATAGGTCGCCTCGCATATATAAGAGAATGCATTGGCTTAACACATTAAAAATTATAAAATTGTTAAAGAATGTAAGAAAAAATGGTAAATGGTAAAAAGGCCAATGCATTCTCTTATATATGCGAGGCGACCTATGGTCGACTCGCATATATAAGAGAATGCATTGGCACAGGGCATAACTGTAACTATCACAATGTGGTCTAGGAGCCGGTTCCAATGATATCCATATTTGTATGGTTCTATTGAGACAGACCGAAGATATTTTAGGCTGTTGAAGCTCTTTTTGGCCGGTTTTGGCCGTTTTGTTAGGTAAAGGGTTAACGCCCGTAGAGATCACATTCCACCAGTACAATTCCTTGGAACTGTTTGGTGTCCTGGCCCCTTCTGACAGTGAACTGTATAACATTGAACAAACACGGCAGGAAATATAATTCTTTGTTTATATTTGTTCCTCGATAATTTACTTCAAAGTATGGGGTGGTCCCAGCTCGAAATTGCATGCTGTTTTTGTGACTTTCGTGAGCAGATATCGCAAAAATAAACATTGAATTACTTACTCTGGAGAATTCCAATGAAATTATTGTAAGTACATGTTGCGCAAAGCAACATCGCCCACAATGTCCCTTAAATAATGTAATCTCGAGCTGGGATCTTCGCCTATAAATCCCTGTGTCAACCTTAAAAAGCTCACATGTTTTGAACTGGTGGAATGTGATATCTACGGACGTTAGCCAGAGTATAGATTCATGTCACGATCAACCATTGACATACGATAGCCTTTAGATACAAAACGTAATATCTCGCCATACTCGGTCGCGCAATCGGTCCGTGTATGCTGTGGATGTAGCTCAGATAACACACATCAGAAATTATAATTCCTAATTGTATTCCAGGCGGGGGAAAGAGGTGGGGGTAGTAAAAAGAATGCACGAAGTAATAATAGAGATATTCTAACATGAGATCAGGGGTATTAGATTCACCTTGATGGACACCGATCGATATACGGTCAATATTCATGTACGCTATCTTCGTTTTTCGTGGGAAATCTGACGCCTCAGGTATATTTACGGTTTAGTTTGTCGCCAAGAAATATGACATCTATTGGAAATCATTTTGTACGAATTTTAAAACAGAACCATGTACCAAAATATGTATCTGATATATTTGACGAATTCCAAAGACGCATATATTAATAACGAAACTCAATTTGTTACCATAAGTCTGACTTGCGTGTGTTGACATTCTACATCCATGGCGTCGCGTCATTTACATATTCAATAGCCATTGACGGCACTATGACATGTTTAGCTTACCAGAATATAATGAATTTCGTGTCGGTAATTCAAGTTCTCACCTGAAAAGCATGATAAAAGCATAACACGACTCTTAGTTGTCGGATAGGGTGGCATGTGGGGCTCGGCAAGATATCAAAGGTCAGACGCACGTTTTACCTAAATTTCTTGGTATTTGAAAGCGGATTTTCTCAAAATCTGCCAGGAATTTCTTTGTAAAGTTTGTACGAGCAATTATTGTGACACATTATTTAATAAACACCGACCCATTGGGTATTATAACTTCGTTTACTTTACTGTTATGGCTTGTAAAATATTTAAAATTTCAATGTTTTTAGGTACCTAGAACTTCTGTAAAATACCATTTGTTCAAAAGTTTATATATATATCATTATATCATATACTACTCACATTTTGCTAAGGATCACCCATATATATTGTAATATTTTGTAAAATATACACTTTTTGGATAGGAATGGTCTGTTAAATTGTAGATTGTTTTATCCTCTTGTTATTTAATGGGTGCTGCAACTGTCCAGTGGCTTATATTTCCTAAGTGGGAAGATGGAACAACATACCCCCAATTTGACGAATTTCAATAAGTACAAACACACAAGTCAAATGTACATGTATTGAAACGAATTTTATTCATTCGAACAACAATCTCAGTACTTGGTGTGACCTCCGCGAACGCTCACCACAACTTTGCAATATCTCTAAGCCCCATCCACCATGGTACGGACGTTGTCTGGAGGCAGGTTTCGCCAATGGTACGGACGTTGTCTGGAGGCAGGTTTCGCCATTCGACAACAAGAGTTGGCCAAGCTCTGGCAAGGTTGTCGGTTGAACTGATCGAGCCGTAATGACAGCCTGCAACCTGTCCCGAGCATGTTCTATGGAATTGAGTTCGAGTGGACTCGCTGGCAAGTCCATGCGATCTATTCCTCCTTCCTAAAGGATAACATTTCATCAGCTTGGATCCGTTTGCTCCTGTATTATTGTCCATGAGAAACAAATCCTCCCTACAGCTCCCTGCATACGGCCCCACGATTGGATCCAGAATGCATGTCTACAATGTAGTCCATTAAGGTTTCTGCTCTGGGTGACGTACAGGTCCTTGTCGCCGCCCAAAGGCATCCCTCCCCATACACGGTATGTGTCAAATGGACATTGCAGCAATAGTAACCCGTGCTGTTTACTAATGGGCCCATACTTCCATGACAGACGTGTTTTGGTCTGGAAAAGGTAGAATGGGAGGTTCACCGATGCACGGATAGGAAACATGACCATAATGGTGGTGGGTCGGATATGCTGTGGGGAGGGATGACTTTGGGCGGCGACAAGGACCTATATGTCCTCCAGAACACAAACCGTAATGGACTGCATTATTGGCATGCATTCTGAGGTCAATCGTGGGGGCGTATGCGGGAGCTGTACGCGAGGATTTGCTTATGATGGGCAATAATGCAGGATCAAACCGACCCGAGCTGCTGAACTGTTATCATTTAGGAAGAAGGAATAGATCGCCTGGACTTGCCAGCGAGTTCAACCGAACTCAATCCCATAGAACATGCTTGGGACAGATTGCAGGCTGTCATTACGGCTCGGCCAGTTCAACCGACAACCTTGCCAGAGCTTGGCCAACATATTGTTGTCGAATGGCGAAACCTGCCTCCAGACAACGTCCGTACCATGGTCAATGGGGCTTAGAGATGTTGCAAATTTGTGGTGGACGTTCGCAGAGGTCACACCAAGTACTGAGATTGTTGTTCTAATGAATAAAAGTCGTTTCAATACATTTGACTTGTGTGTTTGTACTTATTGAAATTCGTCAAATTGGGGTTCATGTTGTTCCATCTTGTAATCTAAACCACTGGACAGTTGCAGCAGCCATTAAATAGCAAGAGGATATAACTATCTACAACTTAACGGAGCATTTCTGTCCAAGACGTGTATATTTTACAAAATATTACAATATATATGTGTGATCCTTAGCAAAATGTGAGTAGTATATATCATATCTCAAGATCATGATATATAGGAGACTTAATTATTCTTGATTCGTGAAATGTAATGACTATTTTCAATTAGAAAGGCAACTTCCTATAAATAATTTTCAATATTTAAGAATGTTCATGTTTTGCCTGTTGATCAATGAAAAATTGGGCTGAGATGAGTTGATGGTCATGGGTTCATATCCAAGTTAAAGCTGACCACCATATCTCTTAACACTGTGGCCAAATTCAAGTTGATTACTCTCCGGTTGAGTGGACCACACTGCAAATCAACATTTGATTTCATTGGGCTAGAATATTTGTGACTGCTTTAATCTTCATTATAATATATGGTGGTATGGTGTTGTGTTATGCAATTAAAAACTGACTCAACATGATACAAATGAAGCCTCCTTCCATAGAACCAAGACAATAAGCTATGTGGTGATTGGAGTTTTGTGAGAAAATATTATTCACTAGCAGGGTTACAAGGCGTTGCTCAGGTTACAGTGATGTAAAACCCTCTGATGTGGACAGTTGGTGGGAATAGAGAATGCTCTTGCTGAAAGGTCTGCACGTATTCTCATAAATTGTATATATAAATGGCATCACAAAACGTCATTCTTATACATGGGTTATAAGTAATTGCTCAACCTGTCGGAGTGATTGTCATTACTGTTAATTGTAACTAATTCGTCCCACCAATAAATAAGTATTTATTTATTTACACTGCACGTACATCAGAAGTTATCATTTTTAAATCGTACAGTCGACTTGGTTGCAATTGACGTTTGTTGTTTTTTGTTTGGGGGGGGGGGTAAATATTTGTTATTGTGATCAAAACATGAACATCTTAAATACATTAATTCGCAAAAAATAAAAAACGACAATTCGATAGATGTATAAATCAATATAATTGGTTAGACTAAGATTTTGAGGACACCTGATTATCATAATTATGTCCATGAACATGCAGATGATGTACAGGAGCTCCTCTGTCGTCGTGCTCATGATAAGGATACTTTTAATGCTTTCTTCTGGGGTTTGTTTTTTGCTAGCTCACTCTATAAACACCCTGATTTCCGTCCCCATATACATATGACAGTAGCGAAGATATAGTTGTTTGAGTGATATCGTTCGGTCACCATTTGTCGAGGTTGTGACATGGATGTGATTATGTATCAGTTTATTGCCCCCCCCCCCCCCCACCCCCTAGATTCCTCGTATCATGGAGACGAATATGTATCAATTTGGTGGAAATCGCCGCTAAGAATGTGTTTTATCAATTCCTGGCTCGAACGACGCCATATCATGGAGATCATTATGTATCAGTTGGTGGTAACCGGAGACAAAAATATTTCATAATTTTTGGTGGCCCTCCACTTTTCTGCCCTTAACCCTTTACCCAACAGAACGGCCCCGTGCCAATGCATTTTCTTATATATGCGAGTCGACCATAGGTCGCCTCGCATATATAAGGGAATGCATTGGCTTAACACATATTCAAAATGATAAAATTGTCAAAGAATGTAGAAAAATATTTTAAAAATTGTTAAAAAATGTAAGAAAAAATTGTTAAAGAATGTAAGAAAAAATGGTAAAAAGTGTTAAAAAAGATTTTTTTTAGGCCAATGCATTCTCTTATATATGCGAGGCGACATATGATCGACTCGCATATATACGAGAATGCATTGGCACAGGGCATAACTGTAACCATCACAATGTGGTCAATGAACCGGTTCCAATGATATCCATATTTGTATGGTGTTATTGAGACAGACCGAAGATATTTTAGGCTGTTGAAGCTTTATTTGGGCGTTTTTTGCCGTTTTGTTGTGTAATGGGTTAACGGGTTAACCCTTTACCCAACAAACCGACCAAAACCGGCCAAATAAAGCTTCAACAGCCTAAAATATCTTCGGTCTGTCTCAATAAAACCATACAAATATGGATATCATTGGAACCGGCTCATTGACCACATTGTGATGGTTACATTTATGCCCTGTGCCAATGCATTCTCTTATATATGCGAGTCGACCATAGGTCGCCTCGCATATATAAGAGAATGCATTGGCCTAAAAAAATTCTTTTTTTAACACTTTTTACCATTTTTTCTTACATGCTTTAACAATTTATAATTTTTAATGTGTTAAGCCAATGCATTCTCTTATATATGCGAGGCGACCTATGGTCGACTCGCATATATAAGAGAATGCATTGGCACAGGGCCCTTCTGTTGGGTAAAGGGTTAACACCAACAGCGTCACGTTAGCTAATTTTAGCTCACACCGTTATCTTCCTCGTAAAATGTTACCCCATACATTAGACCCCGTTGGTGCCATCTATCTAGATGGTCCCCGTTACGTGAAGTTATATAGCACGCAGAGAGAGAGAGACAAATATTCTCAAATATAGGCACCAGATGTGGCCATTTAAACCCACACGACTTGATTCCCCCATATCATTGGATTAGAACGTGTATATATGGATTTGGTGGCAATTGGCGCTAAACATATTTTTATCAGTTTTGGTGACCCTCCTCTACCTATCCCTGACTAAGGCGGACATCTTTAACCCTTTACCCAACAAACCGGCCAAAACCGGCCAAATAAAGCTTCAACAGCCTAAAATATCTTCGGTCTGTCTCAATAGAACCATACAAATATGGATATCATTGGAACCGGCTCATTGACCACATTGTGATAGTTACAGTTATGCCCTGTGCCAATGCATTCTCTTATATATGCGAGTCGACCATAGGTCGCCTCGCATATATAAGAGAATGCATTGGCCTAAACAAAATCTGTTTTTAACACTTTTTACCATTTTTTCTTACATTCTTTAACAATTTTATAATTTTGAATGTGTTAAGCCAATGCATTCTCTTATATATGCGAGGCGACCTATGGTCGACTCGCATATATAAGAGAATGCATTGGCACAGGGCCGTTCTGTTGGGTAAAGGGTTAAAACACATAATTATGAAGATGAATATGTATAAAATTGGTATGGAATGCAGTGCTCCGATTAGATTACATTCATTTATCGTGAAGAAGAATGTTTATCAATTTAATGGAACGCGCTAAACATATCTGTATCAATTCGTGTGCCCATCTCCCATACCATACACCCCTGACTCGAATGGCGCCACTTTTGACATCTTTAAAACACACAATTAGACACATTATGATGATGAATTTATATACAATTGGTGGAAATCGGCGACTAGGAAAATTGGTATCAAATATAGTCACTCCATCTCTCATCCAAACGGCGCCAATTTGGCGTATTTAAACTACAAGAATAGATTTCTCGTATAACAGAGAAGAATATGTATCAATTTGGTGGAAATCGGCGCTAAAATCGCCCCCCCCCATCCATGTACCCCTAACACTGTTAACATATTTACATGATTAGATTCCTGACATCATTGAGATGATTATGTAAAAGTTCGGTCGTAATCGGCGACTAAAAAATTATTATCAAATTTAGTCCCCACCCCCTCCATCTCTCACGCAAACGGCACCGATTTGGCGTCTTTAAATCGCAAAAGATGTTATTCCTCTTATCATGGAGAAGAGTGTGTATCAATTTGGTGGAAATCGACTCTAAAAATAATGTAATAAATTTTGGTGCCCCATGGTGCGGATTATAAAATTCTAATTCGCACCATGATCTTCCTCGTAAAAAGTTACCCCCCTTTTGCTAGATGCAAAACAAATCGACATACCTTCCTACCATTTTATTTGCCAGCCCACCCACCCGGTTTATCATAAAAAAAGTGGGCACGATAGTCCTGTACGACTAAATGATTAACCACAATTCGAGTATACGGAGGCATATATTTGTAGAATTGAATTGTACGCTCTGTTTTATTTTTTCAGAAATAGCTGAGCAACATTGGTCCTGTCTTAACACTCATGCAGTGGTCTGGTGATCCACAAGGAACTTCTCCATAAGGAACTTACACAGATAATTAATTAGAAATCAAGCTATAATTCTTGTGGAATGGCTCATAAATGACTCAATAAAATCAGCTGTAATAAATTACCTTTATATTTTTTTTTTCTGCAAGGGTGGTGTTTTTGCCCAGTCTATGTCCCCAGGAGATTCCAGAGGCGAATCGGGATACCTCGACACATAAATCCCCAAAAGCAGATTGCTTGTAGAAATATACGTTGTCCGCGAGAAACATGGTCTGGATGGGTCCATAAATTCGCGCAGTGCTATTTGTAGCTATTTTTGAATTCGCACGAATTTTACGCTGTCGCAAAATATATGATAACTAGCCGATGAGCCCGACGTTGTCCGGGCTATTAAAAAACCAAATTTCAAGTCGATAGCTCTACCCGTTTCCTAGATCTGGTCTGCGCATGCGCGAAGCTGGCGTCGCACGGGCTCGGCGACCCGATAAAATTCGTATCCGGGGCAAGATACATTCACATACCAAATTTCAAGTCGATAGCTCCACCCGTTTCCGAGATCTGGTCTGCGCATGCGCGAAGCTGGCGTCGCACGGGCTCGGCGATCCGATAAAATTCGTATCCGGGGCAAGATACATTCACATACAAAATTTCAAGTCGATAGCTCCACCCGTTTCCGAGATCTGGTCTGCGCATGCGCGAAGCTGGCGTCGCACGGGCTCGGCGACCCGATAAAATTCGTATCCGGGGCAAGATACATTCACATAGCAAATTTCAAGTCGATAGCTCCAGCCGTTTCCGATATCTCGTCTGCGCATGCGCGAAGCGGGTGCCACACGGGCTCGCCAATACGACAACGACGACCGCCTTGTCAAACTACACATACATACCAAGTTTCGTCCCGATCGGTGGAGAATCGTAGATTTGTATAAATGACAGACAGACAGACAGACAGACATACAGACAGAGGTCTTCAAAATATATATGAGATAGTATTTATGGGATGTTATTGTTTTCGTTCCAAAATAATGATTTTAATATTACTATCGTCGCTGTGTAAGGGTACGTTCATACGCTGGCACGTTTGCACGTTATGTTCTGCGAGGCATTTCATCATAGAAAACCACATGGTTCCACAATTTGAATGTAAACGTGCATATGATACCAAAGCTAACGACATGAGAAGTAAACGTGGCGTAGTTCCACTTTTAACGGCGCTACTGACATTTGCATTCAAATACCTGTATGATTAATTATTGTGAGATAATTGCACGCCATTTGCAGGCAAATTCCGGTAGCATGGCTGCGGGTGTAACTACGGGGATATTACTTCGCATGTAGTTAGGTGTGATACAGATGCATTTTATTCTGGCATCATATCGTTTTCTACGACGAAATGCCTGCAAACCATACTGTGCAAACTTGCCAGTGTATGAACGTACCCTAAGGGTACGTTCATACACTGGCAAGTTTGCACGGTATGGCATGTAGACATTTTGTCGTAGAAAACGATATGTTGCCATAATATGAACGGAAACAAGCAAATAAAGTGCATCTGCACCACAGCTAACTACTTGCGAAGTAAAATCTCTGTAGTTCCACCTGTAGCGATGCTACCGGAATTTGCCTGTAAATTGCATGCAATTATCTCGCAAGAATAAATCATACCGGTGTTTGAAGGCAAATTACAGTAGCACCGTTACAAGTAGAACTACATAATTGTTACTTCTAATGTCGTTAGCTTTGGTAAAGATGCATGTTATGTGCATGTATCCGTTCATATTCTGGCACCATGTTGTTTTCTATGACGAAATGCCTGCAAAAACATACCGTGCAAACTTGCCAGTGTATGAACGTACCCTAAATCACCACTAATATACCATTAATAATTAAAGAGTTTCCTGAAATGAGTGGTATTAATTGACAAATATTAATAAACTTTCTTGAGGAGTCAATAGTGACTTGCCAAATTTTTTGCCAAATGAAAATATTTTTTGCCAAAATTAATGTGAATTATTTTTGACATTGGAAAATTTGGCAAGTGGCAGCGCGAACGGTGATTGCACAACGAGCAGAAGATAAATGTTCATCGTTTGCTTTTCGGGTGGATTTACCTACTTCTTTTTATCCGAAAATCTTACACTGGTATTTATTTAGTGATCGACATCACTCATATGAACTGGTACGGAATTAAAGGGGAACTGTACCTAAATGCAGCCATTTATGGGACAATATCCTGCTATACTCAACATAAAATATCCAATAAAAGAATTACTATGAGTCAAGAATGAGAGTTAACCCTTTACCCAACAAAACGGCCAAAAACGCCCAAATAAAGCATCAACAGCCTAAAATATCTTCGGTCTGTCTCAATAACACCATACAAATATGGATATCATTGGAACCGGTTAATTGACCACATTGTGATGGTTACAGTTATGCCCTGTGCCAACGCATTCTCTTATATATGCGAGTCGACCATAGGTCGCCTCGGATATATAAGAGAATGCATTGGCCTAAAAAAAATATTTTTTAACACTTTTTACCATTTTTTCTTACATTCTTTAATAATTTTATAATTTTTTCTTACATTTTTTTACATTTTTTATAATATTTTTCTACATTCTTTGACAATTTTATCATTTTTAATATGTGTTAAGCCAATGCATTCTCTTATATATGCGAGGCGACATATGGTCGACTCGCATGTATAAGAGAATGCTTGGCACGGGGCCGTTCTGTTGGGTAAAGGGTTAAATAGACTCACGTACACAAAGAAACAGGTACATAACAACCTGATAATTATAACGAAAATGAGTAAATGGCTCGAACCATAAACTCATTTGCCGGATTCGTCATCTCCGGTTTAAACCTCCGAGTTTAAACCTGGTTTAAACCTGCATTGGCGGTCCAGCCAAACCGGGTCTAAGGGGGTGTTTTTGTAGTTCAGTTGCCAGCTAATTGACAACTCGATTCGGTAATATGATTATGCAATCAAACTACCATCTTACCAATCGGACCAAAAGATAGGCCGACATAATGGTTACTGACAAGTCATAAATTATCGTGACCACGTGCACGCTCAATGGATTTATTCATTGAGAAACAAGTATCGCTCATTGACTATTAATCCGATCTCATTCTGTGTTTAAATAAGGATTAACTGTCATGTGGACTGTTTTTTATGGAGATGTAACGGTGAGGTAAGTGGACATAACTTGTGTAAAACCCGAAGGGTTTTACATACAAGTTATGTCCACTTACCTCACCGTTACATCTCCATAAAAATAGTCCACATGACAGTTAATCCTTATATTTATATACATTTAGCGAAAAAGCCACTTTTGTAAATATATTTAAATCGAAAAGTGTATCGTGACAAGATCAGCCCAAAATACCCAATAGCACCCTTGGCAAAAGTTAATAGGAACAATTTCTCTTCATGTTGAAACCCGATGATGTATTAAGTCAATCCTGCGCGAGTCAAAATGCGCCCAAAGCACTACGCGTTCGTCTTTCCAAACCTGATGACGTATCGATGGTGTTATTAGCTTGGTGTTATTAGGCGTTGCGCATTCACCGAGAAATAACTGCAACTAGCCACGTGGGCGCCGACCAATCAGAATGCTGGATTTAGTGATGACAACACTTAGTGTGTAAATATATCAGTTTAACAAAGGGCATGTCTCTCAACACGAGTTTCACGCTCTGTTCATAACTTTGTTTGTGATAGATTTCTGCAAATGCTTCACCCGCAAAGACAAAAATTGGTGTATTTACATGTGTATCTGTATATATTAAAGGGTATAGGAGCTGTCTATCTGTATGTCCGTTCGCAACTGTTCTCCAATACCCCTGGACCGATTTCAATTAAATTAGGGGCGTGGTGATTCGTGTGGTATAACGGCGTTAGATTTTTAAAATTTTGATTTAAAAATAAGTAAAATATAAAAAAATTTAAATAAAAAAATTGTGTTAAATTGAGTAAGGGGTTGAATCTAAAGAGAAACAAAATTAAAAATTTAAATTAACATTTGTTTGTTTTAAATTTAATTAATTTTTTTTTAATTAAAATGTTCAAATGATCAAAATGTGCGCAAAGCCCCTCTGGCGCTGAATAAAATCTCCATAATCGAGTCAATCCTGGACCAAGAGGCCAGTCAAGTAAAGGCAATTTGCTTATGAGTGCACACCATAAGCGGCATCTGAACTGTTGGAAGTGGGCAACCATGCAAAGGGACAGCTTTTAACAAAGAAATATATTACATGCGTTGATTTTTTTTGTCAATGTCATAAATTTCCAGTCATGCAGAAAATCAAAAAAGTTCCCAGGTTTTGGACTGGTAGAATATTATGGGAATTTATGGGCGTAGCCAGAGTAGAAATTTGTGGCATGATCTACATCAAAATAAGTTATCAAATTTGACTTATTTAGCAATATAAGTTTAGGATTGCAAACTATGTGTATAGTACGGTGGCTGATTTGCGACATGCACACAACATATATTATCTCGAGATCTCGACATATTATCTCGAGATCTCGAGATATGATCTCGAGATATCGACATAATTATCTCGAGATAATAACTCGAGATCTCGACATAATATCTCGAGATCTCGAGATAATTAAGTCGAGATCTCGAGTTATAATCTCGAGATCTCGAGATAATTAAGTCGAGATCTCGAGATAATATATATTGTGTGCATGTCGCAAATCAGCCACCGTAGTATAGCATATCTGGTCATGCAGTAGCATCGTGTTGGTGTCAAAATTAAAACGTTGAACCCTTCAAATGAATTCGTAGAAAACACCAGTATTTGTGACTGCCACGAGCCAAACAAAAAAAACACAAAATAGTTTTTAAAATCATATTTTTAGGAACATGTCCATATCTGAGCAAAGCTCGCGTACGAATGAATCAACTGTGACACGATAACACGAGTCGGCAGTCGCCACTTTGACACGCCCTCACTCGAGATTATTTACAGCTCCACCATTTGACTGAGTGATTGACAATTCTAAACCGCGATGAAGAAAAGACGGATTCGTCATCTCAAGTTTAGCCTCGATAAAGCTGGTTTAGCTGGACCGCCGAATTAGATGGTTTAGTTGCCGGTTTAAGCTCATAAAACGCAAACACAATATTGAATTTGACAAAAAATTATCCCCATACGCTTTATATGTGTGACTGCTTCTCACTTATAAATTTCCAATCAAAATATGACCGCTGTCGTAATTATTGATTTTCGCAATCAATAAAACGGGGCGGTTCGCATTAGGAAAGTACTTTTAACTATCTCGACGATACAGAGACACTACTGTTGAACCTCTGGTCTGGCTGGACCAGGTTTAAACCAGAGATGACGAATGCGTCACTTAGACCTGCGGTCTCAGGTTTAAACCACGGATTTTGCTGACTCACGGCGGTTTAAACCTAGAGGTTTACGTAGACCAGGTTTAAACCTGAGATGACGAATCCGGCCATTTACATTATAATTGCAATGTTGTTTACATTGATCATAGAGCACATGGGTGTATTTTGCACTTACCTCTGTCTTAAATTCATTCAGATATTATGTTTAGTATAATAGATGGCCACATAAATGGAAAAATTTATTGTACATTCCCATTTAAGCACCGTCAACAACCAGTGTGATCAGATGACGTCAGAACCGGAGTCGTGGCGACAGGGGGTTTTGAACTGAAATGGTCATCAGTTGGAAATTTTCCAACCTTAGAGGGGTGACAGGTTGGAAATTTCCAACGCTTGGAAAGCTTGTGTCCTGGTCCCTCCCCCATGGCTAGTCAAAACTGTTAGTTAATTTAAGAAAACAATATTGTCATACATTTGGTTAACATTGTCATTGGAATTATCATCAGTTTGAAATTTCCAACTCTAGGAAGGCTTGATGCTAGGATTTTTGCGATTTTCTTGTTCAGATTTCATAATTTTCCCGCACCGGGCCGAACCATGGTCGGCCCTGTTTGTCATTGTCCCTCCCCCGTGGCCAATAACAAAATGCTAATTAGTTAAACAAAACAATATTTTACTACATTTGGCCGAACTTGTGGACTGAAATCGTCATCAGTTGGAGAATTTTCCAATTAAAATATCCAATACTAGGAAAGCTTCAGTGAGGCCAGTCTAGATGCTAGCTAGGATTTGCGATTTTCTTGTACAGTTTTCAAAATTTTCTCCCGCCGGACCGAACAATCATGGTCAGCTCGGTTTGTCCTAGTCTCTTGTCCGTAGCCGTGCGCATTAATTTTGTCTGGAGTTAGAGCACTAGATGTTAGGATTTATGCAATTTTTCATGTTAAAATGTCTGAATGTTCTAATACCGGTAATATAGAGCCATTGTTTATGAACATATAGGATATTATGACTGAGCACTGAGGTGCAAGGGGGTGCAAATGGAATTATGCAAAACTTTTGTTTGGTCTGATTCTGATTTTGATCCGTTCTATACTAAATATATTCTCCCAGTCAGTTATAACATATAATACATTGGAATGATATAGTATTCACTTGGAGGGGTGTTAAGTTAATAAGTGTTAAGATAATAAGTTCAACAAAGGATATATCGTTAGTTGGACTTATTATCTGAATATTTCCTATATAAGGGATAACTGCTCATCAATTGTCATTTAGTACAGAAAGGGTTAAACAGAAAAATAAGTATAGAAACAGTACAATATACATGTACCTGAAACGTACATGATCAACGACGGTGATACTACTTTGTTCTCTTTCAGAATGAAAAAAAGCCAATAAAAGTAAACACATATACATACAATTATACATCCACAATGTGTTTTCTAATTATTTATTTGTTAGATAGTATATATATAAGATGCCATATACATTTACCAATCATGAAATCAACTGATTTAGGGTACGTTCATACGCTGGCAAGTTTGCACGGTATATAATGGTAGGCAGGAATTTTGTCGTAGAAAACGATATGGTGCCAGAATATGAACGGAAACAAGCATATAAGATGCAACTGTACCACAGCTAACTACGTGCGAAGTAAAATCTCTGTAGTTCCACCTGTAGCGATGCTAGCTGAATTTGCCTGTAAATAGCATGCAATTATCTCGCAAAAATAAATCATACAGGTAATAATAAATCATACAGGTAATAATAAATCATACAGGTAATAATAAATCATACAGGTAATAATAAATCATACAGGTAATTGAAGGCAAATTATAGTAGCTTCGTTATCAGTGAAACTACATAAATTTTACTTCTCATGTCGTTTGCTTTGGTAAAGATGCATGTTATGTGCATCTTTCCGTTCATATTCTGGCATCATATGGTTTTCTATGACGAAATGCCAGCAAAAACATTCCGTGCAAACTTGCCAGCGTATGAATGTACCCTTATTCGTCAAAAGTAACATGAATAACGGGGTAACACTTTCTATACTAAATGGATTCTCAGTCAGTTAAAAAAAACATCGAAATGGTGTATTATTAATTTGCAGAGGTGCATGGGTAATATAAGCAGAACTTATTATCTGAACAATTCCCATATATGAGATAACTACTCAACAGTGATGCTTTAGAATAGAAAGGGTTGAAAAAGAAACAAATATTTAATGGAAGTAAAACAAATTTTAATACAAAAGTATGCAATGAACAAATAAAAATATTTGACATAAAAATTATTAGCAACTCACAAATCAATACATCATGCGTATATCAGCAGATTAAACTGTTTCTGCTCAAGATTCAAGAACTAAATAGCTCATTTTATTGGGTTATCCTATATTGAAACAGCTTGTAATAAGTAGTAATCAGGTCAGGCACATCCTGAATTCCACTATTATAGTGGTTGTTCCACTATTATAGTGGTATGTGACCATTACCGTTTTGTTAATTTGATAAAAGAGGGATAATCCAAAATCATATTTCACACAAATATTATTCAAAATCAGGTCGTACTGATACGGTATCTTACATATAGCTTTTCCAGGAGAATGATTAATCATGACGGCACACGATAAGCAACTCAATTAGCATGCAATTAGTTGAAATATTGTTACGAAGGAGTGGTTGATTCATCCTGCTATTGTCATTTAGAAAGGGATATATTAGTAATATTATAATATTATTGAATATCAAAGCTGGCGCAAAAGATCGCACAACTAATTTTGTCGGAAGACTGTTCATTCGCTGCGATATTGTTAAGAGTGACATTTGGCTGTGTGCGCCGTCTACTATTCCCGAGGCAAATAAAGGAAACATGAATGTGTTATAGTCAAATACCACTATAATAGTGGAATACCACTATAATAGTGGAATTCAGGATGTGCCTGGCCTGGTAATGTTGTAGAACAAATCCAATGTGTGTTTTGTTTGTAACACTTGTAAGTGTTTATCGATAACCAGGGGCTTAACCCTTTAATGGCAAGAGCTGCGCTGGTGCAGCATCAAAGATCATGTGCCAGTGTATTCTCTTATATATGCGAGTCTCCCGTAGGGAGCCAAGCATTATAAAAGAATGTACTGCTTACAAGGTCAGTGTAGATATTGTTAGGCCAATGCATTCTCTTATATATGTGAGGGTCCCAATGGGAGACTCGCGTATGTACGAGAATGCTTTGGCACATGGTTTTCGCAACATTTCAGGAAGCTCCATTATGGACGGGTTAAAAGCATTTGGTTCCAGGTAGTCCATGTTTCCACACAGCTGCTGAAATCGATATGGCTACTACTGATTTACGTCGAAGTACGATCTTCTTACTCATGTATGACGCACTTTACGCCCAGATCCAGTGACGGGATATTTTGTCAATTTTAAAGGTGCATTATCTCTTTGTAAACATGTATTACAGAGTTGTGGGGTATAAAATATTAGATCTGAATCGAAGACTCCTGTCTCGAAATGCATGGTTCTATCGATTAATATTCATTTTATTTCGAATATTTTCTGGTCTAAAAAGGTGTGGTTGTTTAGCTAACGAACAATAGTGGTTACTGTTAGCAGATACCAGAACTGTCATGGTATAATTTTGTCACAAATAGACGTTAATTATGCTCATTATCGCTTAAATCTATGGAATAAAACAAAACAATAATCAATCTGGGACATTTGACGTTCGATACGTAGCCACATGAACAGCCTAATGCGCTCTATCGCTATATGATATCACCCGAATGGTCTGTTCTAAAATAGACAAATAAATGGTCTCTATAAAATATTCGAAATAAAATCAATATTAATTGATAGAAGCCTTTCCGGATAGGGTGTCTTCAGTTCATATTTATTATTTTATACCCATGCAACTATTTAAAAAAAATTATTTAAAGAGATAGTCCATCTTTAATCGACTTTCTCACACAAATCAAGACAATATAATTGGCCACAAACTTTCACATTGAAAGAGTCACTCCCTGCACCGATTCTGTTCAATCCAGACATGTGCGTCATTGCACGTTTGAAATTCCTGCATGGGCACCCTGTTCATGCAGCGACGCATTTTCTCCAGATCGCGCCTTGATTCCTCCAACGAGATATACAGAACATTTCCACGGTTGGTCCTGGTACCCACTGGTACCCGGATGTGTTGATGACATGCGCATTGAGATGATCCCAGTCCGAGTTGATAAATGAGCGAGGACAGCTCGCATAGTACGTTATGTTCCAAATAAAGTCTAGCGTCGTCGAATATGTGTCTCGTCGTGACTGGGATCAGCTCTGCCAGGGATAACCGGAGTAATATCGTTGCCAGCTTGCTGTACAGCTGTTCCAATAAATGCGTCTGAAAATAGAAATGCAACTAATTATTATACATTTATCACATAATTAACTCACAAAAGCAGCTTCATAATTATTGGTCGCTGAAGTTTATGATTGTTGTTTTCAATGAATACTTCGCGTTGCTTCGCGTTTATTTGACAATGTGATAAAAGGTATCTCAAACTCGTTATATTGTATACGGAATTTATCAACCTCGTCCACTAAATTATATATGAGCCTCGGTAAACCTCGGCTCAAATTGAATTTAGTGAACTCGGTTGATAAATTCCGTATCAAAAAGAAACTCATCCTATATTTATTGTACTGTTTCGATGTTGACATACCTCGGTGTACAGCATATCAACGTATGATTTTCTTCGGAAAGTATTTCGCTTGCTTTACTTCTGCCCTCTACTTATATGATTGTTCTCCTGTGAAATGACGGATTAAATTATAAGAAATAACTCTTGTTTCGAATAAGCATATGGGTTATAATCGATAACTTTGCAGGAAATTTACTATAACGCGCGGTTATAGAATTTGTCTTCAAATTTCTCGCTCGCGCAAATCACCCGACGGGCTAAAGTGAAATATAACGAAACCTACGGTGAAATAACGATATTTCACTGTGGCTTCTAAGAGATGCATACCAAGATCTACGTTTTGGTTATTTCCCTTTATTTTATAGGCACGCATGTGATAAAAATTATTTCTCGTCGATTCGTGTTGCCAATTAACTGTTATCAACATAATGCTGAATCCCAATCAACAATGACAGAAATAAACTGGTAGAAATCAGTCGAATTCTATAAAACACAATTTTCTGTAAATTCTAAAGAAACGATAATATTACAAGAATTGTGTTTTTATGGTGTAGGACCATGTCCAGCTTGTAGACTCACCGCGCATGTGTCTGGTGTCGTGATATGTTGCCTGATAGATTCTCTGAGTGCGGTGTCGGATGAGATGGCAGCGCCCCCATTCCCAAAGTAGATACGGTCCTGGAATACAGATCGACTAAACATGTAGATGTCGCAATAAACATTTTGAGAGCCGATATCGAAATAAAAATTGCTACCCGGGATGAATATGTTATTAACTCACAAAAGCATCCAACACATTTTGTGCTTAAAATGAGTACCACATAGCATAATTGAGAACGCTCTTTAAGTATGACTGCTCTTTATCATAATTGAGAACGCTCTTTAAGTATGGCTGCTCTTTATTATATAGAGTGGTTGCTAAATCCCAAACGTGCTAAAACGGACTCTTTTAAAAGTCGACGTCTGGCCACCAAAGTCAGCTACCAATGAGCTCATGAGTACGATCTAATGGGTTCATGTGTACGATCTAATGGGATATTCATAGGCTTATGGGTACGATCTAATGGGCTATCCATGGGTCCATGTGTACGATCTAATGAGATATTCAAGGGTCATGGATACGATATAATGGGCTATTCGTGGGCTCATGGATACGATCTAATGGGCTATTCATGGGCTCATGTGTACAATCTAATGCGGGTTATTAATGGGCTCATTGGTACGATCTAATGGGCTATTCATGGGATCATGGATACGATATAATGGGCTATTCATGGGCTCATGTGTACGGTCTAATGGGCTATTCATTGGCTCATTGGTACGATCTAATGGGCTATTCATGGGCATTGTGTATACGATTTACTGGACTATTAATGGGCTCATGGGTACGATCTAATGGGCTATTCGTGGGCTCATGGGTACGACCTAATGGGCTATTCGTGGGCTCATGTGTACGATCTAGTG
Organism: Siphonodentalium dalli; assembly: GCA_032622095.1. Classification (NCBI taxonomy): domain Eukaryota; kingdom Metazoa; phylum Mollusca; class Scaphopoda; order Gadilida; family Siphonodentaliidae; genus Siphonodentalium; species Siphonodentalium dalli. Next base: position 132,385,359 of record CP136068.1, on the reverse strand, counting down.
AGCTATTATTCGTGGGCTCATGGGTACGATCTAACGGGATATTCATGGGCTAATGGGTACGATTTAATGGGCTATTCAAGGACTCATGGGTACGATCTAACGGGATATTCATGGGCTCATGGGTACGATCTAATGGGATATTCGTGGGCTCATGGGTACGACCTAATGGGCTATTCGTGGGCTCATGTGTACGATCTAATGAGCTATTCATCGTGGGCTCATGGGTACGAACTAACAGGCTATTCATGGGCTCATGTGTACGATATAATGGGATATTCGTGGGCTCATGGGTACGATCTAATGGGCTATTCATGGGCTCATGGGTACGATCCAATGAACTATTAATGGGCTCAGGGGTACGATATAATGGGCTATTCATGGGCTCTTGGGTACGATCTAATAGGCTATTCATGGGCTCATGGGTACGATCTAATGGGATATTCATGGACTCGTGGGTACGATCTAATAGACTATTCATTGGCTCATGTGTACGATCTAATGGGATATTCATGGGCTCATGGGTACGATCTAATATGCTATTCATGGGCTCATGGGTACGATCTAATGGCCTATTCGAGGGCTCATGGGTACGATCTAATGGGATATTCATGGACTCATGGGTACGATCTAATGGAATATTCGTGGGCTCATGTGTACGATCTAGTGGCTATCAATGGGCTCATGGGTACGATCTAATGAGCTATTCATGGAATCATGTGTACGATTTAGCGGGCTATCAATGGGCTCATGGGTACGATCTAATGAGCTATTCATGGGCAAATGGGTACGATCTAATGGGATATTCGTGGACTCATGTGTACGATCTAGTGGGCTATCAATGGGCTCATGGGTACGATGTAATGAGCTATTCATCGTGGGCTCATGGGTATGATTTAATGGGTTATTCATGGGCTCATGGTTACGATCTAATGGACTATTCATGGGCTCATGGGTACGATCTAGTGGGCTATTCATGGGCTCATGGGTACGATCTAATGGGATATTCGTGGTCTCATGGGTATGATCTAATGGGCTATTAATGAGCTCATGGGTACGATCTAATGGGCTATTCATGGGCTCATGGGTACTATCTAATGGGTTATTCATGGGCTCATTCGTACGATCCAATGGACTATTCGTGGGCTCATGGGTACGATCTAATGGCTATTCATGGGCTCATAGGTACGATCTAATGGGATATTCATGGGCTCATGGGTACGATTTAATGGGCTATTCAAGGACTCATGGGTACGATCTAATTGGATATTCATGGGCTCATGTGTACGATCTAGTGGGCTATCAATGGCTCATGGGTACGATCTAACGGGCTATTTATGAGCTCATGTGTACGAGCTAATGGGATATTTGTGGTCTCATGGGTACGATATAATGAGTTATTCGTGGGCTCATATGTACGATATAATGGGCTATCATGGGCTCATGGATACGATATAACATATTTTCTTATTCAAAAAAACCTATATATTGTGGTTTATGGTTAAAATCGGACAGGCCGTCTTCAAAAATAAATATTACTCACGAATGATCTTGTCAACTGTCGCAGTTTTCTGTCGAGTCTGAATATTTTTAGTGTAAGTTCAGAGAATCTTGCCCGCAAGTTTGAAATGCTGACCAGATCTGTTGAAAAATAGTTTCCCGGCCTTGTACGCCTTCCCCTACACGGTGGATCACAAACGGCAATGCCCACATCCGTAAGACTGTCATTTAACGTCGATTCTGTATGTGTGTTGTGTCGGTTTCTTCGAGATGACGGTCGGGTTTCTATCTCGCAGTGTAAGTAAATGAAGCAAATTGCTGAAAATAAATAGATGGGACGTAAGTGACACGTTAAAGGGTTACATATCGCCAGTTACAACAACAACAACATAAAATATCTAATTTAACATCATTTTTGTTTGTTTTTTTTTTGCTGAACTGTAGATCTTTATATTCATACCTGTATTCAGCACTTTAAGTCAAAATCATGGAATCAAATTGTACTATGAAAGTTTCATGGTACAATCTGATATACACGTGTACATATCAAGTAAAGTTATTATCGCGGCCAAATTAGTTGCCATCTGTACAAGTACTATTTAGGAATTATATTCGAAATGGGTGGGCAGAAGATTTTAAACAGAACAGGATCCAACAACAGCGAAATAAACGAGATCTTTATGAAACTGAACTAGATAGCACGGTTCTCGCAGAAACCTCAAAACATGACTGGAGCTTCCTGAATTTTTGTGAAAAACCTGTGCCAATGCATTCTATTATATATGCGAGTCTGTCATACATAAGAGAATACACTGGCCTAACAATATTTAACTTGACCTGTAAGCCAATGTATTTTCTTATATATATGCCAGGCTCCCGCTGGGAGACTCGCATTATATGAGAGAATTCACTGACACAGTGTCTATAATTCTGCACCAGCGCGGCTCCCGTCATGAAAAGATTAACATATCTGTCAACAGTAGTTAATCTCATAAGGTACCGCATGCACTGCCTATATATGTATGATAGTGCTGTTTACAAAACGTATCACCTTCCCTTAGAGTTACCCACAAGTTGATGTACACGTATAAGTATATTGGCAGGTGATTGGTTTATTATTTTATGATAATCAACCGGAGAAATACAAAATATTCAAAATTACGGTGGTATAGGTAGTGTCTGGATTGGTGTGTTCAATTTGTGTCAGTTTAACCCTTTACCCAACAAACCGGCCAAAAACGCCCAAATAAAGCTTCAACAGCCTAAAATATCTTCGGTCTGTCGCAATAACACCATACAAATATGGATATCATTGGAACCGGTTCATTGACTACATTGTGATGGTTACAGTTATGCCCTGTGCCAATGCATTCTCTTATATATGCGAGTCGACCATAGGTCGCCTCGCATATATAAGAGAATGCATTGGCCTAAAAACATATTTTAATATTTTTCTACATTCTTTGACAATTTTATCATTTGTAATATGTGTTAAGCCAATGCATTCTCTTATATATGCGAGGCGACCTATGGTCGACTCGCATATATAAGAGAATGCATTGGCACAGGGCCGTTCTATTGGGTAAAGGGTTAATACAACATGCATATACATTACAATCACCAGAAATACAGTATTATATGATCATAAACTTTCTTCTGAAAGTCCCATACTAAATCATACGGAAAAGGAGTTGGTATAGCTTGATAAATAGAGAATCTCCAATGAGTCGCAAATCTATATGGAATTTATTAATCGAATTTAGCGGACGAGTTAATACATTTTGTATAGAATTGCGATGAATTCGAGATGCATTTTATTACATAATCGCAGTTTAGCAAGGAAAACGATCTCGAAACGTCTGGGGTTAACCCTTTACCCAACAGAACGGCCATGTGCCAATGCATTCTCTTATATATGCGAGTCGAACATAGGTCGCCTCTATATATAAGAGAATACTTTGGCTTAGCACATATTAAAAATGATACAATTGTCAAAGAATGTAGAAAAATATTATAAAAATTGTTAAAAAAATTAAGAAAAAATTATTAAATTGTTAAAGAATGTAAGAAAAAATGGTAAAAAGTGTTAATTTTTTTTTTTAGGCCAATGCATTCTCTTATATATGCGAGGCAACATATGGTCGACTCGCATATATAAGAGAATGCATTGGAACAGGGCATAACTGTAACCATCACAATGTGGTCAATGAACCGGTTCCAATGATATCCATATTTGTATGGTGTTATTGAGACAGACCGAAGATATTTTAGGCTGTTGAAGCTTTATTTGGGCGTTTTTGGCCGTTTTGTTGGGTAAAGGGTTAAACAAAATTAATATTGATTTCCTTACCACAACCAAACAGGAAGTAAAGACACCTTCAAGAAAAGATATATTTAATTGAAATTAAATGCGTCTTTTCGTCTGGACAAAATTGTTCAACCTCCCTTATCATACATGTTTATCTCAACCTCCCTTATCATCCATGTTTATCTCAACCTCCCTTATCATATCTCAACCTCCCTTATCATCCATGTTTATCTCAACCTCCCTTATCACCCATGTTTATCTCAACCTCCCTTATCATCCATGTTTATCTCAACCTCCCTTATCATCCATGTTTATCTCAACCTCCCTTATCACCCATGTTTATTTCAACCTCCCTTATCACCCATGTTAATCTCAACCTCCCTTATCACCCATGTTAATCTCAACCTCCCTTATCACCCATGTTAATCTCAACCTCCCTTATCACCCATGTTAATCGCAACCTCCCTTATCACCCATGTTTATCTCAACCTCCCTTATCATCCTTGTTTATCTCAACCTCCCTGATCATCCATGTTTATCTCAACCTCCCTTATCATCCATGTTTATCTCAACCTCCCTTATCACCCATGTTTATCTCAACCTCCCTTATCATCCATGTTTATCTCAACCTCCCTTATCATCCATGTTTATCTCAACCTCCCTTATCACCCATGTTTATTTCAACCTCCCTTATCACCCATGTTAATCTCAACCTCCCTTATCACCCATGTTAATCTCAACCTCCCTTATCACCCATGTTAATCTCAACCTCCCTTATCACCCATGTTAATCGCAACCTCCCTTATCACCCATGTTTATCTAAACCTCCCTTATCATCCTTGTTTATCTCAACCTCCCTGATCATTCATGTTTATCTCAACCTCCCTTATCATCCATGTTTATCTCAACCTCCCTTATCACCCATGTTTATCTCAACCTCCCTTATCATCCATGTTTATCTCAACCTCCCTTATCATCCATGTTTATCTCAACCTCCCTTATCATCCATGTTTATCTCAACCTCCCTTATCATCCATGTTTATCTCAACCTCCCTTATCATCCATGTTTATCTCAACCTCCCTTATCACCCATGTTTATTTCAACCTCCCTTATCACCCATGTTAATCTCAACCTCCCTTATCACCCATGTTAATCTCAACCTCCCTTATCACCCATGTTAATCTCAACCTCCCTTATCACCCATGTTAATCTCAACCTCCCTTATCACCCATGTTTATCTCAACCTCCCTTATCACCCATGTTAATCTCAACCTCCCTTATCATCCATGTTTATCTCAACCTCCCTTATCATCCATGTTTATCTCAACCTCCCTTATCACCCATGTTTATCTCAACCTCCCTTATCACCCATGTTAATCTCAACCTCTCTTATCACCCATGTTAATCTCAACCTCCCTTATCACCCATGTTAATCTCAACCTCCATTATCACCCATGTTAATCTCAACCTCCCTTATCATCCATGTTTATCGCAACCTCCCTTATTACCCATGTTTATCTCAACCTCCCTTATCATCCATGTTTATCGCAACCTCCCTTATCATCCATGTTTATCTCAACCTCCCTTATCATCCATGTTTATCGCAACCTCCCTTATTACCCATGTTTATCTCAACCTCCCTTATCACCCATGTTAATCTCAACCTCCCTTATCACCCATGTTTATCTCAACCTCCCTTATCACCCATGTTTATCTCAACCTCCCTTATCACCCATGTTAATTTCAACCTCCCTTATCACCCATGTTTATCTCAACCTCCCTTATCACCCATGTTAATCTCAACCTCCCTTATCACCCATGTTAATCTCAACCTCCCTTATCACCCATGTTAATCTCAACCTCCCTTATCTCCCATGTTAATCTCAACCTCCCTTATCACCCATGTTAATCTCAACCTCCCTTATCACCCATGTTAATCTCAACCTCCCGTATCATCCATGTTTATCTCAACCTCCCTTATCACCCATGTTTATCTCAACCTCCCTTATCACCCATGTTTATCTCAACCTCCCTTATCACCCATGTTTATCTCAACCTCCCTTATCACCCATGTTTATCTCAACCTCCCTTATCACCCATGTTTATCTCAACCTCCCTTATCACACATGTTAATCTCAACCTCCCTTATCACCCATGTTAATCTCAACCTCCCTTATCACCCATGTTAATCTCAACCTCCCTTATCACCTATGTTTATCTCAACCTCCCTTATCATCCATGTTTATCTCAACCTCCCTTATCATCCATGTTTATTTCAACCTCCCTTATCACCCATGTTAATTTCAACCTCCCTTATCACCCATGTTATTCTCAACCTCCCTTATCACCCATGTTTATCTCAACCTCCCTTATCACCCATGTTAATTTCAACCTCCCTTATCATACATGTTTATCTCAACCTCCCTTATCACCCATGTTTATCTCAACCTCCCTTATCATCCATGTTTATCTCAACCTCCCTTATCACCCATGTTTATCTCAACCTCCCTTATCACCCATGTTAATTTCAACCTCCCTTATCATACATGTTTATCTCCACCTCCCTTATTACCCATGTTTATCTCAACCTCCCTTATCACCCATGTTTATCTCAACCTCCCTTATCACCCATGTTTATCTCAACCTCCCTTATCACCCATGTTAATTTCAACCTCCCTTATCACCCATGTTTATCTCAACCTCCCTTATCACCCATGTTAATCTCAACCTCCCTTATCACCCATGTTAATCTCAACCTCCCTTATCACCCATGTTAATCTCAACCTCCCTTATCTCCCATGTTAATCTCAACCTCCCTTATCACCCATGTTAATCTCAACCTCCCTTATCACCCATGTTAATCTCAACCTCCCGTATCATCCATGTTTATCTCAACCTCCCTTATCACCCATGTTTATCTCAACCTCCCTTATCACCCATGTTTATCTCAACCTCCCTTATCACCCATGTTTATCTCAACCTCCCTTATCACCCATGTTTATCTCAACCTCCCTTATCACCCATGTTTATCTCAACCTCCCTTATCACACATGTTAATCTCAACCTCCCTTATCACCCATGTTAATCTCAACCTCCCTTATCACCCATGTTAATCTCAACCTCCCTTATCACCTATGTTTATCTCAACCTCCCTTATCATCCATGTTTATCTCAACCTCCCTTATCATCCATGTTTATTTCAACCTCCCTTATCACCCATGTTAATTTCAACCTCCCTTATCACCCATGTTATTCTCAACCTCCCTTATCACCCATGTTTATCTCAACCTCCCTTATCACCCATGTTAATTTCAACCTCCCTTATCATACATGTTTATCTCAACCTCCCTTATCACCCATGTTTATCTCAACCTCCCTTATCATCCATGTTTATCTCAACCTCCCTTATCACCCATGTTTATCTCAACCTCCCTTATCACCCATGTTAATTTCAACCTCCCTTATCATACATGTTTATCTCCACCTCCCTTATTACCCATGTTTATCTCAACCTCCCTTATCACCCATGTTTATCTCAACCTCCCTTATCACCCATGTTTATCTCAACCTCCCTTATCACCCATGTTTATCTCAACCTCCCTTATCACCCATGTTTATCTCAACCTCCCTTATCATCCATGTTAATTTCAACCTCCCTTATCACCCATGTTTATCTCAACCTCCCTTATCACCCATGTTAATTTCAACCTCCCTTATCACCCATGTTAATTTCAACCTCCCTTATCACTCATGTTTATCTCAACCTCCCTTATCACCCATGTTTATCTCAACCTCCCTTATCACCCATGTTAATCTCAACCTCCCTTATCACCCATGTTTATCTCAACCTCCCTTATCACCCATGTTTATCTCAACCTCCCTTATCACCCATGTTAATCTCAACCTCCCTTATCACCCATGTTTATCTCAACCTCCCTTATCACCCATGTTAATTTCAACCTCCCTTATTACCCATGTTAATCTCAACCTCCCTTATCACCCATGTTAATCTCAACCTCCCTTATCACCAATGTTTATATCAACCTCCCTTATCACCCATGTTTATCTCAACCTCCCTTATCACCCATGTTAATTTCAACCTCCCTTATTACCCATGTTAATCTCAACCTTCCTTATCACCCATGTTAATCTCAACCTCCCTTATCACCAATGTTTATATCAACCTCCCTTATCACCCATGTTAATTTCAACCTCCCTTATCATCCATGTTAATTTCAACCTCCCTTATCATCCATGTTAATTACAACCTCCCTTATCACCCATGTTAATTTCAACCTCCCTTATCATCCATGTTAATTTCAACCTCCCTTATCACCCATGTTAATATCAACCTCCCTTATCACCCATGTTTATCTCAACCTCCCTTATCACCCATGTTTATCTCAACCTCCCTTATCACACATGTTAATCTCAACCTCCCTTATCATCCATGTTAATCTCAACCTCCCTTATCACCCATGTTAATCTCAACCTCCCTTATCACCCATGTTTATCTCAACCTCCATTATCACCCATGTTTATCTCAACCTCCCTTATCATCCATGTTAATTTCAACCTCCCTTATCACCCATGTTAATTTCAACCTCCCTTATCACCCATATTAATCTCAACCTCCATTATCACCCATTTTTATCTCAACCTCCCTTATCATCCATGTTAATTTCAACCTCCCTTATCATCCATGTTAATCTCAACCTCCCTTATCACCCATGTTAATCTCAACCTCCCTTATCACCCATGTTTATCTCAACCTCCATTATCACCCATGTTTATCTCAACCTCCCTTATCACCCATGTTAATTTCAACCTCCCTTATCACCCATATTAATCTCAACCTCCCTTATCACCCATATTTATCTCAACCTCCCTTATCACCCATGTTAATCTCAACCTCCCTTATCACCCATGTTTATCTCAACCTCCCTTATCACCCATGTTTATCTCAACCTCCCTTATCACCCATGTTAATTTCAACCTCCCTTATCACCCATATTAATCTCAACCTCCCTTATCACCCATGTTTATCTCAACCTCCCTTATCACCCATGTTAATTTCAACCTCCCTTATCACCCATGTTTATCTCAACCTCCCTTATCACCCATGTTAATTACAACCTCCCTTATCACCCATGTTAATTTCAACCTCCCTTATCACCCATGTTAATCTCAACCTCCCTTATCATCCATGTTTATATCAACCTCCCTTATCATCCATGTTTATATCAACGTCCTTTATCACCCATTTTAATTTCAACCTCCCTTATCATCCATGTTTATCTCAACCTCTCTTATCACCCATGTTAATTTCAACCTCCCTTATCACCCATGTTTATCTCAACCTCCCTTATCATACATGTTTATCTCAACCTCCCTTATCACCCATGTTAATCTCAACCTCCCTTATCACCCATGTTTATCTCAACCTCCCTTATCACCCATGTTAATTTCAACCTCCCTTATCATCCATGTTTATCTCAACCTCCCTTATCACTCATGTTAATCTCAACCTCCCTTATCACCCATGTTAATTTCAACCTCCCTTATCACCCATGTTAATTTCAACCTCCCTTATCACCCATGTTAATTGCAACCTCCCTTATAATCCATGTTAATTTCAACCTCCCTTATCACTCATGTTAATGTCAACCTCCCTTATCATCCATGTTTATCTCAACCTCCCTTATCACCCATGTTAATGTCAACCTCCCTTATCACCCATGTTTATCTCAACCTCCCTTATCACCCATGTTAATTTCAACCTCCCTTATCACCCATGTTAATCTCAACCTCCCTTATCACCCATGTTTATCTCAACCTCCCTTATCACCCATGTTAATTTCAACCTCCCTTATCACCCATGTTAATCTCAACCTCCCTTATCACCCATGTTAATTTCAACCTTCCTTATCACCCATGTTAATCTCAACCTCCCTTATCACCCATGATAATCTCAACCTCACTTATCACCCATGTTATCTCAACCTCCCTTATCACCCATGTTAATCTCAACCTCACTTATCACCCATGTTATCTCAACCTCCCTTATCACCCATGTTTATCTCAACCTCCCTTATCACCCATGTTAATCTCAACCACACTTATCACCCATGTTATCTCAACCTCCCTTATCACCCATGTTAATTTCAACCTCCCTTATCACCCATGTTAATCTCAACCTCCCTTATCACCCATGTTTATCTCAACCTCCCTTATCACCCATGTTAATTTCAACCTCCCTTATCACCCATGTTTATCTCAACCTCCCTTATCACCCATGTTAATCTAAAACCTCCCTTATCATCCATGTTAATCACAACCTCCCTTATCACCCATGTTTATCTCAACCTCCCTTATCACCCATGTTAATTTCAACCTCCCTTATCACCCATGTTTATCTCAACCTCCTTATCACTCATGTTAATCTCAACCTCCCTTATCACCCATGTTAATTTCAACCTCCCTTATCACCCATGTTAATATCAACCTCCCTTATCACCCATGTTAATTGCAACCTCCCTTATAATCCATGTTAATTTCAACCTCCCTTATCACTCATGTTAATGTCAACCTCCCATATCACCCATGTTAATCTCAACCTCCCTTATCACCCATGTTTATCTCAACCTCCCTTATCACCCATGTTAATTTCAACCTCCCTTATCACCCATGTTTATCTCAACCTCCCTTATCACCCATGTTTATCTCAGCCTCCCTTATCACCCATGTTAATCTCAACCTCACTTATCACCCATGTTATCTCAACCTCCCTTATCACCCATGTTAATTTCAACCTCCCTTATCACCCATGTTAATCTCAACCTCCCTTATCACCCATGTTTATCTCAACCTCCCTTATCACCCATGTTAATTTCAACCTCCCTTATCACCCATGTTAATTTCAACCTCCCTTATCACCCATGTTAATCTCAACCTCCCTGATCATCCATGTTTATCTCAACCTCCCTTATCACCCATGTTTATCTCAACCTCCCTTATCACCCATGTTAATTTCAACCTCCCTTATCACCCATGTTAATTTCAACCTCCCTTATCACCCATGTTAATCTCAACCTCCCTTATCACCCATGTTAATCTCAACCTCCCTTATCATCCATGTGTATCTCAACCTCCCTTATCACCCATGTTAATCTCAACCTCACTTATCACCCATGTTAATCTCAACCTCACTTATCACCCATGTTAATCTCAACCTCCCTTATCACCCATGTTAATTTCAACCTCCCTTATCACCCATGTTAATCTCAACCTCACTTATCACCCATGTTAATCTCAACCTCACTTATCACCCATGTTAATCTCACCCTCCCTTATCACCCATGTTTATCTCAACCTCCCTTATCACCCATGTTAATCTCAACCTCACTTATCACCCATGTTAATCTCAACCTCCCTTATCACCCATGTTTATCTCAACCTCCCTTATCACCCATGTTAATCTCAACCTCCCTTATCACCCATGTTAATCTCAACCTCCCTTATCACCCATGTTAATTTCAACCTCCCTTATCACCCATGTTAATCTCAACCTCCCTTATCATCCATGTTAATCTCAACCTCCCTTATCATCCATGTTAATCTCAACCTCCCTTATCACTCATGTTAATCTCAACCTCCCTTATCACCCATGTTAATCTCAACCTCCCTTATCACCCATGTTAATCTCAACCTCCCTTATCACCCATGTTAATTTCAACCTCCCTTATCACCCATGTTAATCTCAACCTCCCTTATCCATGTTTATCTCAACCTCCCTTATCTCCCATGTTTATCTCAACCTCCCTTATCACCCATGTTAATTTCAACCTCCCTTATCACCCATGTTTATCTCAACCTCCATTATCACCCATGTTTATCTCAACCTCCCGTATCATACATGTTTATCTCAACCTCCCTTATCACCCATGTTTATCTCAACCTCCCTTATCACCCATGTTTATCTCAACCTCCCTTATCACCCATGTTTATCTCAACCTGCCTTATCACCCTTGTTAATTTCAACCTCCCTTATCACCCATGTTAATTTCAACCTCCCTTATCACCCATGTTTATCTCAACCTCCCTTATCACCCATGTTAATTTCAACCTCCCTTATCACCCATGTTAATTTCAACCTCCCTTATCACCCATGTTTATCTCAACCTCCCTTATCACCCATGTTAATTTCAACCTCCCTTATCACCCATGTTAATTTCAACCTTCCTTATCACCCATGTTTATCTCAACCTTCCTTATCACCCATGTTAATTTCAACCTCCCTTATCACCCATGTTAATTTCAACCTCCCTTATCACCCATGTTAATTTCAACCTCCCTTATCACCCATGTTTATCTCAACCTCCCTTATCACCCATGTTAATTTCAACTCTCCTTATCACCCATGTTTATCTCAACCTCCCTTATCATCCATGTTTATCTCAACCTCCCTTATCACCCATTTTAATCTCAACCTCCCTTCTCACCCATGTTAATTTCAACCTCCCTTATCACCCATGTTAATCTCAACCTCCCTTATCACCCATGTTAATTTCAACCTCCCTTATCACCCATGTTTATCTCAACCTCCCTTATCATCCATGTTTATATCAACCTCCCTTATCACCCATGTTTATCTCAACCTCCCTTATCATCCATGTTTATCTCAACCTCCCTTATCATCCATGTTTATCTCAACCTCCCTTATCATCCATGTTTATCTCAACCTCCCTTATCACCCATGTTTATCTCAACCTCCCTTATCATCCATGTTTATCTCAACCTCCCTTATCATCCATGTTTATCTCAACCTCCCTTATCACCCATGTTTATCTCAACCTCCATTATCATCCATGTTTATCTCAACCTCCCTTATCACCCATGTTTATCTCAACCTCCCTTATCATCCATGTTTATCTCAACCTCCCTTATCATCCATGTTTATCTCAACCTCCCTTATCACCCATGTGTATCTCAACCTCCTTTATCATCCATGTTTATCTCAACCTCCCTTATCATACATGTTTATCTCAACCTCCCTTATCACCCATGTTTATCTCAACCTCCCTTATCATCCATGTTTATCTCAACCTCCCTTATCATCCATGTTTATCTCAACCTCCCTTGTCATCCATGTTAATCTCAACCTCCCTTACCACCCATGTTTATCTCAACCTTCCTTATCATCCATGTTTATCTCAACCTCCCTTATCATCCATGTTTATCTCAACCTCCCTTATCATCCATGTTATTCTCAACCTCCCTTATCATCCATGTTTATCTCAACCTCCCTTATCATCCATGTTTATCTCAACCTCCCTTATCATACATGTTTATCTCAACCTCCCTTATCGTCCATGTTTATCTCAACCTCCCTTTTCATCCATGTTTATCTCAACCTCCCTTATCACCCATGTTTATCTCAACCTCCCTTATCATCCATGTTTATCTCAACCTCCCTTATCATCCATGTTTATCTCAACCTCCCTTATCATCCATGTTTATCTCAACCTCCCTTATCATCCATGTTTATCTCAATCTCCCTTATCATCCATGTTTATCTCAACCTCCATTATCACCCATGTTTATCTCAACCACCCTTATCATCCATGTTTATCTCAACCTCCCTTATCATCCATGTTTATCTCAACCTCCCTTATCATACATGTTTATCTCAACCTCCCTTATCATCCATGTTTATCTCAACCTCCCTTATCATCCATGTTATCTCAACCTCCTTTATCATCCATGTTTATCTCAACCTCCCTTATCATCCATGTTTATCTCAACTTCCCTTATCATCCATGTTTATCTCAACCTCCCTTATCATCCATGTTTGTCTCAACCTCCCTTATCATCCATGTTTATCTCAACCTCCCTTATCACCCATGTTTATCTCAACCTCCCTTATCATCCATGTTTATCTCAACCTCCCTTATCACCCATGTTTATCTCAACCTCCCTTATCATACATGTTTATCTCAACCTCCCTTATCACCCATGTTTATCTCAACCTCCCTTATCACCCATGTTTATCTCAACCTCCCTTATCATCCATGTTTATCTCAACCTCCCTTATCATCCATGTTTATCTCAATGTATGGGTGAAATTATAAAATTGTTAAAGAATACAAGAAAAAATTATTAAAATTGTAAAAAATTGTTAGGCCAATGCATTCTCTTATATATGCGAGGCGACCTATGTTCGACTCGCATATTTAAGAGAATGCATTGGCACAGGGTAAAACAAATCCCGACTTACGACTGGATTTGATATGGCGGGTCACATATCATAATTATAATTCTGACTAACATAATAACAAAGTTCCGGCATTGACATCGACACCATTGTGCTAGGCCATTACGTCACTGCGCGTGGCGATAATACACGTGTGTCTTACTAAAAACATATGAGGCCGGGTTTAGGGGCTAATTGTGTGATAAATCACGATATCTACTGGATTTTCCTATAAATATGAATGATGGGTTAATTACAAGCTCACGCGACGTCATATGTTATTGATAGGAATCGCAGGTTGATATAAATCCTTGGTTTAAATTTTGACTAGTTGAATCTCACTGTTCTGCGGTCTCGGTGAATATTAACTTCCAATGGTTGGTAAATCCTCATGTCAACCTCGAAACAATGCAATAAATGTATATTATCACGATTATCTTAATTGTTAAATATTCGGACATTATATATATTGAAATGTCTTGAAACAACGGAACTTGTTTTAATAGCTTTTTTTCAACTCAAACGAATTTATATAAACCCCTTATATAAATTCGGCTCGATGTTGTTCGGCAAATTCCAAGACAATTTGGCAAAAATATTTAGACTAAATTTTGGGCTAGCGCGAACCCTAGCCGTTTATCTTGTCAAGTTAACCCTTCCTAATCCAAATGTATTCTCCCATGTAGTTATAAAAATAGCCATTGGACTTATCTATTATTCATTCGAATGTTGTTCGGACAATAAAAGCAGACGACAGACTGAAAAAAAGCAGATAACATAAGAGCAGGATAATTTATATCCATTTGTGGGAAATGTTCAGATAATTAATTCCGCTATCGTTTGTTGAACTTATTATCTGAACATGTCATAAGGGTCTACTCGCCAATGAGTATTTAGTAGAAAAAGGTTTAATTGTTCTATATTCCGATTAATATTACTTAACCACAACATCTCATTTGGCGTATATAGTCTGGGAACGAAAGCGTTGAATATGTATAAAGGATCAAAATTATGATATTTCGCATTTTTTTGGGGTTAGATGTCGCATGATAAAAATATAGGGGTTTGATACATGTGCAGTCGAAAATATTATACCAACCGATGTAAAGTAACTTCATCATTGAGTTCATGTTCGAAGATATCTGAATTTTTTTTCAAAATATTTGTGTCCAGAACTGATAGTGCCGGCGGACTCCAAAATGAAGATTAAAAAAACTTAGGTCGTCAATATCTACTTACAGGTTAAATCCTGGAATAACCCACAATCCAATAATATTATGTGTCAAGAAACATAATGTAGGTATCCAAAATTAGTTTGGTAATGGTCATGCAGTCGCACTGTATGCTGGTGACTGGCGTTAATCACAGGAAAAGTCATTGCTGGTAAAATCGAAAGGAAAACATTTGGGTCCATTCCTGAATTGTGCTGAATTAGTATATATAAATATATCTTTACCTTCTGGATATATTTACAGGTGCGTGTAGGCGGTAGAAAACTACTCGGAATGTACCCCAGATAATCAGCAAACCGAAAGTCTTACTAGACCGTGTTATATTCCAGGAAATTCCTTTCTTTTGCTCTCCCGATTTAAATTCTCGGATTCGATAAATTGAATGAACAATTAAGTTCTTTTGATCTCGCGTATTTACTCACAATGAATTCCATTCTAATTCTGGTGTATTATAAATGAAAGCTCGGGTATAATAGTCCATAATAAGTAACCAATAAGAGACCTAACATGTGCTGCATAGGCAACTTATCTTCAAACCGCAAATAAAACAGTAATTGAACGCATTTGCGAGATCCTGGTTGATTCATTGACTTATTAATTGACAATTAAGGTCGTTTTAACCGCTAGGCCCAATACGACTATGAACATAAACAAGTGGTCAACAACAATTTTAACAAAGCAACTGTGTATAATTAGGCATCAGACGATGAGTGGGACTAAACAATAATACCCGAGATATGTTCAAATAAAGGACCCAAGGGGAAATATTCATACTTGGAGTCAAGAGTACATATTTAAGAACTGACTATAGTATGCAGACATATATCACATGAAACCCCTATAATATCATTGAAAAAACCATTAGATATTTTCTTATCTTTCACCAGTGAGTAATCTCCGAGTGCTTCCCGGGATACTTGGTATCGCGCCAAGTAAATTACCGCGCGGATTAATACTATTTAGAAAAGCCGTGCTTGACACCAATACCAGACATGCTTTGTTAAAGTTCAATTATTGTCCAACTTCGTTGCACTAACGAAAATAGACACAAAAACAAAGATGCAAATTGGGGGACTATATGTGTCGTCGCAAGACAGAGCGCGCAATACTGTCGCAAGACTGGAACGCTTCCCTTTTACGTGCATTTGTTAGCATATTTTAAAGATTTTGATTTGTTAAAAAGGCATAAAGATCTAGTTTTTTTTTTATGTGATATACAAGATCTTCAATTCGTTATGTTGGGATATAATATTTTATGAAAATCGTTTCATGAAATCTTATACTCCAACATAACTCATTGCAGATCCTCTATATATCTAAACATTAACCATTTGAGTGCCAGGTCCGATTTTTGTATCTACCCATATACCCTGTGCCAATGCATTCTCTTATATATGCGAGTCGACCATAGGTCGCCTCGCATATAAAAGAGAATGCATTGGCCTACCAATTTTTCATTATTTGTTATTATTTTTTACAATTATTTACAAGTTTAATAATTTTTTCTTATATTCTTTAACAGACTTCTTTTGTAGGTTTAGTGCCAGGGAATCTTACGTTTTTCATGGGCATCAAAATTATTACTATGAATACTTGGTGATAGTTTTGAGTTATAACATGCCCTTAAGGTTTTATCCAGTTTGTTTTTAAATTCGCTATAGCTTGCTTAAGCATACCCAAAACAAATTCAACCAAAAAAAACAAACAAACAAAAAAAGATTTTTTTAGGGCACTCTACAGACCTTAAATTAGGGCCGATGAGATCGACCCGTGGCACTCAAAGAGTTAAGGGTACGTTCATGCACTCGCAAATTTACCAGGCAATGTGCCAGAAACCGATGATAAAATGCTTATACAAAACATTGACAACTAACTACATGAGAAGTAAAAACCACGTAGTTCCACCTGTAGCGATGCTATTGCAATTTTCCTGTAAATAGAATGCAATTATCTCGCAATATTATATCTCACGTGACTTTCTCGCATTCTGATTTTACAATAGTACCATAGAACGATTCCTACATGCCTACTATTCTTTTTCTATTTATATTAACAAACTCATTTCTGAAATCGGGGGGTGCAGCCTGAAGATACGGCCAATCTTAAACTAAACCTCGTACGATACTTGTTGCAATATCGGTATATCATTAGATTTATTGGTGAATTGTAACGATCATAGCTAGCCAATGTATTTTATAGTTTGTCCGTTTAGTTGGCAAGCGGCCAGTCCTAATTTTGTAATGCAAGTGGACTTTACTTATAACATCCTTTTCCTATTTATTCGAAGTTAAGCAAGTTAACTTCTAAAATTTCGCCAAATTGTCTTTCATTATGACGTATTTATAGATATAAATGCATGAATCATGAAGAGATGCTGTTAGATGTAACTAATAACATAGTTATGCTCCCCTGTCACCGTCAAAAGATCGCCGTAAATTGTAAAATCTGAGACCGATTTCCAAAATTCACGCTAAATACAAATGTGACAAAATCAGACACAGACATTGTGTAATAATTGGTATCGATATAATATAATAAATAATGAATGTCTTGTCGTTGACTATGCCAAAATAGTGGTCATTGAGGAGGAATAGTCCACTCGCCTGCGCTCGTTGACTATTCCTCATCGAGAACCACTATTTTGGCATAGTCAACTCCAAGCCATTCATTATCTATATAATAATTAACCATACTAGGTATGTAAAGGCAAATGTGTTAGTAGCATCGCTACATGTGGAACTACCGAAATGTTACTACTCATGTCGATAGCTTTGGATATTGTGATTGTTACATGCATGTGGCCGTTCATATTCCGGCACCATAGAGTTTTATATGAGAAATTGCCAGCAGAAAATGCTGTGTAAACTTGTCAGTGTATGAACGCAGAGTACCCTAAATAACTACCGAAATGCTACTTCTCATGATGATAGCTTTGATATATATGCTTTTTATATGCATGTGGCTGTTCATATTTTGGCCCAATAGGGTTTTTTTTATGAGAAATTGCCTACAAAATATGCTGTGTAAACTTGCCAGTGTATGAACGTACCCAAAATAACTACCGAAATTTTACTTCTCATGTCGTTAGCTTTGGAAACTATTTTATACGCATGTGGCCGTTCATATTCCGGTACCATAAGGTTTTCTATGATAAATTGCCTGCAAAAAATGCTGTGTAAACTTGCCAGTGTATGAACGTACCCTAAATAACTACCGAATTTTTACTTCTCATGTCGTTAACTTTGGAAAATATGCATTTTATATGCATGTTTCCGTTCATATTTTGGCCCAATCGGGTTTTCTATGAGAAATCGCCTGCAAAAAAATGCTGTGTAAACTTTCCAGTGTATGAACGTACCCTAAATAACTATCGAAATTTTACTTCTCATGATGACAGCTTTTGTAAATATGCATGTTATATGGCTGGATTCGTCATCTCCGGTTTAAACGTCAGAGTTTAAACCAGGCTTAAACAGGCGGTCCAACCAAACCGGTTCTAATGGGGGGCGTTTTTGTCGTTCAGTTGCCAGCTAATTGACAACTATATTCGGTGATATGAGCATGCAGTCAAACTATCCTGTCACCAATCGGACCAAAATGCAGGCCGATAAAACGCTTATTGTCACGCCAGAAATTATCGCGAACGCGTGCACGCTCATGGGATTTATTCATTGAGAAACAAGTATCGCTCACGGACCACTAATCCGATCTTATTCTATGTTTAAATCTATATCTCAACACGTACTGTTCATCACTTTGTTTGTGATAGATTTTCTGCATGATGCTTTACCCGAAAAGACACAATTTGGTTTACATGTTTATATGAAAGAGAATATGATTGGTTTATATAAAAGAGAATAGGATCTGTTTATTACTCTATGTGTATGTCCGTCTGTCTGTTCGCAACTTTTCTCCCAGACCCTGGGCCGATTTTAACCAAATTTGGTGTGGTGAGTCGGGGTAACCAGGCGGATGGGTTAAGGGCGTCAGATTTCAAAATTTTGATTTTAAAAAAAATGAAAATATAGTGTTGTTAAATTGAGTTAGGGGTTGAAACTAAGAAGAAACAGAATTTAAAATTTAAACTAATTTGTGTTTGTTTTAAATTTAATTAGATGTTTTTTTTTTAAATTAAAATATTCAAATGATAAAAATGTGTGCACAGGTGTCCAAGACTCCTAGCGCACATTGGGGTCGCAGGCCCCTCTGACGCTGAATAAAGGTTCCATAATCTAGTCAATCCTGGACCAAGTGGTCAGTCAAGTATAGGCAATTTTCTTATGAGTACACACCAGAAGCGTCATGTAAATAAATATATTACATGCTTTGCTTTTTTCTCAATGTAATAACTTTCTCGTCAATGCATAAAATCAAAAACTTCCCAGTCTTTGAACTGGTGAAATATTATGCGAATTTATGGGCGTAACCAGAGTAGAGCATTGTGGTATGGTAGCAGCTATTACTATTAGAATGTTGACAGTGTTGCCAGTTTTTTTTAACTTAACCATTCAATCCAGTTGACAGTGTTCTGATAGTTTTGAAGCACATACATGTACATCTACAAGAGAGGATATACTGTACGCACCAGAGTAATTCAGAAGAGCTTCGATGTCGTCAACAACAACAACAACACGGTAAACAATGAACTGATTCCGTGCAGTGACCACATATCTATACAATTCCAACTTACGAGTACAACTATAACAATTACACGGACCGATTCATCCCATTTTCGTCAATTTTCATTGAAACGTGTGGATATGGGACATTATCTCCATCCGCCATGTTATCGCCCAAGTTATTACAACAATTTACGGACCGGTGGTCCACTATTGGTTGGATGTTCTTATCAAACTATCTTTGGCTGACTCACTTAGATAGATACCAAGTGTTTTGATACTAGTATACACAGTTTGATGTATCACGCTATCAAAATGTATCGAAAAATGTGGGACTATGGAAGAACGTTGTCGCCAAGTCATCATGCATAGTTAATATAGGCTTTGCTGTTTTCTTTGAGGTTTCAATCCCAACAAGCTGTTACTTATATATTGTCGTGATGTACACATCCACCAGTTAAAACAAAAACTGTGATTCCAAGTGACTGGACAATTTCACGACTTACATGTAACCAAAAAGTATGCCATTAAGATGTTTTACTTTAACATGTACATAAATTTGTGTTTTAACTGTGATACATGTATCTTTCTTCCTTTATGTCTTAAAGGGTCATGCCCGATTCATATGTTAGAATGGTCGCAATTATAGTACTAGTATTACTCGTAACCGAAGGATGTGCTTTTCAGCTACATGTTGTATTATCGTTTTTATTTACAACCATATATACAGTAGTCAGTGAAAGGTGAACACATCACACAGTCTTTTTCTGGAGTAAATTCCACGAGGAAGATAACAAGTTTGATCCTCTTAAAACTTCAAAGTTTCATAATTATTGTCTGTTACATTATGCATTGAGGATTTAAGTTTCAGCAAAACTTTGATCGTAATAGAAGAACTAAGATGTATATTTCAGTTACGAATAATCACCCCCGTGTACGTGGTATCGCCAAAACCGAGGGTATCGCCAAAACCGAGAAAACGGGAAAGTCATTTTCACGTATATAATATGGGATATGTTTGTTTCTCATCGTAAAACAGACAACGAACAACGCTTGTGTATGTCCACGTGAAGCAGGAGTATTTATCCAGTTTTCCCAGATCAAACCATTTAATATTTTTTGGCGATTTTTTTCAATAGTGCCTTTTACTTTTGCTCATTCAAATTTTCGAGAACATCCACCCACTAGTATATTTCCTGGACTTCCACGCTGCCAAAACAAATGCCGATATATAGTCGAATCTGTCAATGAAGCATAGGATTGAACAGAATGTTAAAAATATCCGAGCGATATGGATGGACCACTGTCGGCCCAGAACGATGTTAACGCCGCAGATGAGGACGTCCCCAAACGCCGATCATCTGTGCAGTAAATATGCGTATCACTTATTAAGGAGCTTTTATGAGTTTTCGAGTGCTTTTATGTGTATCTGAGACTGATCAATGTAACTGCGAATGTCATCTAAAATATGAATCCATAACACATTCGAAATACTGTATACATATCTATTATGAATGTATTTCAATTGAAATTAATTGAACATCCATCTCAGCATTCAGATTTGCGATCTCAAAAAGGTGAATGAATGATAACGCGATGCCTTGATCACACGCACGTGAATGCTGTCCTTCGTATGCATGCAGCTAACCGGATATTCGTTTAGTATTAACATACTTGGCGTTTGTATATAGGCCACACGTGCAGGACGAAACGCTACGACGTATCAACGAATTGTTATAATCATGTTTATTTTACAGACTTTATGACTCGTACCCACTCGAGTAGACCGTTACGCGACAATGAAACAGAATCATCTTATCGAATATACATATATCGTATAGCTACAAATTATACTATTCTGGCTTTTTTTAAGAGTCATCAGATAATATTGTAACGATTCTATTTTAATCCTAAACATCCGTACACATATGATCGCAATGTATTATGTGCGGCACTCTGTTGTGCCTTCTCATCTGGGTGTTGATGGGCCTGTCACCTCTTTATTGTGTCTATGTAGCACACGTAGTCAGCTTACCAAGCTACAACACCATGTATAAACAAAATGAGACTCAGCGTGTATTCACATGCGTTGTTCGTTGTCTGTTTTACGATGAGAAACAAACATATCATATATGTGAAAATGACTTTCCCATTTTCTCGGTTTTGGCGATACCCTCGGGTTTGGCGATACCACGTACACGGGGTGATAATACTAATTTCGACCATTCTAAAACATGAATCGTAATGCCTATCGGGAAATCATATTGTCACCACGGGCTAATTTTACGGTAAATTATCAAATTAAGAGCAAAATGTCTGAGTCGTCTGACCGTTATTAGTCACGGTCATGATATTAATTAAACAGTGCTGAACCGTAAAAAATACAACGATCTGACTGTTACGGGTTACAGTCTGCCAGTTACTTAAACAGTTTTGTACCGTGGAACATGCTACAGCCTGACCGTATGTTTAACGTTCCAATGTTGACAGCGATGTTGCGCGGCATGACACCGTTAAAGCGACGGGCTTTTTTTCTAACAGTGTAAACACTGAGGCGGAGCGCATTTGGGAAGAGTTCATTCGGGAGTAGCCCATTTTTGGGTGTTCTATGTTGGGGTATTTCACGAATACTATTTGATATGTTGGGGAGTTTCACGGTGACTATTTGATATGTTGGGGAGTTTCACGGTGACTATTTGATATGTTGGGGAGTTTCATGATGACTATTTGATATGTTGGGGAGTTTCACGGTGACTATTTGATATGTTGGGGAGTTTCACGGTGACTATTTGATATGTTGGGGAGTTTCACGGTGACTATTTGATATGTTGGGGAGTTTCACGGTGACTATTTGATATGTTGGGGAGTTTCGTGATGACTATTTGATATGTTGGGGAGTTTCACGGTGACTATTTGATACGGACGATGGGGAATGCTTGTATGTTTCATTTTCTTTTGCCTGACATATTAAATTAGGTATTCTGGATTAGTTGACTGTCAAATAGGTCTGTCTTTATATTAATTGGAATTGAATCAACAAAACTGAAAGTTGATATCTTTATCCAGTACATTCAATGGTTTATTAGTTAATGTAGATCCATTGTGGTAGGAAATATGTTTTGTCTTGAAAACCAGGACACATTGTGGAATGAGTGTCCAAATTGAAGAACCGGTATATTGTGCGACAACATAAACAATAACTGCACTAGTTAAGTGTTCTATCTCTTCAATTGTTCAATGTCTCAGAAGATATAGGTTTTTTTTATAACATATGTAGTTTTTGAAACAATTTCCAAGATTGTCAATGCCATAACAAACCATATATGTGTCAACATAATACATGGTGCAATCATTGCTTCTATCGTAATTAATGGAAAATAAAAGAGGATATAACAATACAACTTTATTGGCAGTCAGCAAGCCGAAATAGAAGATATATAATGTAATACAAGTAATCAAACGAATAAATAAAATAACAAAGCATTAACAACAAACAACATAATCACAAAAAAAAATTAATACATTTCAGATATGCGATGTCCTCATCAACATCCATAATCATCCTCATCAACACCCACAAATATACTCATCAACATCTATAGTCATCCTCATCAACATCCATAATAAACCTCAGCAACACCCATAAGTATCCTCGTCAACAGCTATAATTATCCTCATCAAAATCCACAATCACCATCACCAACATCCACAATAACCAACATCCACAATCATCCTCATCAACAATCACACTCATCAACAAACACACTCATCAACAATCACACTCATCAACAATCACACTCATCAACAAACACACTCATCAACAAACACACTCATCAACAAACACACTCATCAATAAACACACTCATCAACAATCACACTCATCAACAAACACACTCATCAACAATCACACTCATCAACAATCACACTCATCAACAATCACACTCATCAACAAACACACTCATCAACAAACACACTTATCAATAAACACACTCATCAACAATCACACTCATCAACAAACACACTCATCAACAATCACACTCATCAACAATCACACTCATCAACAAACACACTCATCAACAAACACACTCATCAACAAACACACTCATCAACAATCACACTCATCAACAATCACACTCATCAACAAACACACTCATCAACAAACACACTCATCAACAAACACACTCATCAACAATCACACTCATCAACAATCACACTCATCAACAAACACACTCATCAACAAACACACTCATCCTCATCAACATTCATAATTACCCAACATCCACTATCATCCCGCCAGCATCAAACAGTCAATGAACAAATTCAACATAGACTATAGGACATATTAAAACACAAGGTCGAAGTATAAAACATATAAAAACATGCACGTACATGGTACTTTAAAAGGACGGAATAGTGATTTTTGATACATTTGCAATATATCAATATTTCATAGGCAAATTGTGTCAGATTTACCATTATATATATATAATTTAATCATAATCTGTCAATCTGCGGAATACCATAACACCGTGGGTTGTCACACATTTAGCCGTAAATGCTATCTCTCGATAACCTAAAGTTCTGCTCTATAAATGACAGCAGCATCGAGTGATATCACCCTGCCTATCTAAAATGTACATGAAAACTATTCGATACTATGATATAATAGGGAATTCGGTGTTGCGTCAAAATTCATTTGGGTAGGACTGCCCTGCCAATAACCTTACTGTTAATTAACAATCAGCACTTTACTGTATACGTACAGTAATGCTCTAAGTAATCGACTCCTTAACAACAGCAAAATTATGGGTAACTTTTCAGGAAATATGGCTTCTTGCCATTCATCGGAAAGCTCTCGGTGAGAGCTTTCCGATGAATGGCAACAAGCCATATTTCCGATTAAATCCTGAAAAGTTACCCATAATTATGCTGTGGTTAAGGAGTCGATTACTTAGCGTATTACTGTACAAGCGATATCAACAAGCCATGCTAATAATTGCAACTGAAATCTGAAACTGAGCAGTGCGGGCACACTGTCCAATATAGCCAATCAAAAGTGACGAATTTGTGACGTCGCTTGGTCAATCGATAATTTTATGTTTGAGTGACAGCGTGTCACTTTCAACATTAGGACTATGTGTCTTTTTCGTCGGAAAAAATTTCAAAGTTTAACCCTTGTTTTGTACTTCTACCTGCTACTAATGGTGGTTCTCCTGTGAAATGACGGATTAAATTATAAAAAATAAATCTTTTTTTCGATTAAGGTTATGAGTTATAACTGAAAAGTTTGAAGACAAATTTACCATAAGGCACGTAGCTCATTATATACATGTAATTCAAACTGTTCAGTTAAAAGGTCACAACCTTAAAGGTACGGTTGGCCTTGGCGGTGGGTAGATAGACTTTGTCCGTATACAAATAAGAAATATCGCAGAAACAGTATGTTATTGTCACATGTTTGACAATTGTTATGTAAACAAAGGCATACAAAGTTACTTTTCTGGCGTTTGTTTATATTATGATGGTAAACATAAAGAGCGTTCTTTGTTGGTGAATTCCTGATATGGAATTAATAAAGAGCGTTTATGCCATTTATGTGTGATTAGCCAGTAGCATTCTATTGTCTTCTGTAACACAATCATACTCTTGCTTAGGTAAACTATAGTAGGTCTTGATGATAACATGCTGTTTACGCGATGGTCATGGTATATATGAACGAAACTGTATGCGTTTCAATATTTTTCTGTTTACGGTGATTGGAACAAATATGAATATTTTCGACAACAAAGGCCGCACAACCTTAATCGGTACAAGATACATTATATTGTACTGTTAATGCATTGCTGTGAACAAAAACTGTGCATAAAACTGATCGGTGATACATTCAAACCCACATATACTGTATAGTGTCTTGTAGTAATAGAGTCATGCGATCTTCCGACTTTGGTATTTGATCTTGTTCAAGGCGACGGTGTGTAGTTGTGAATTCAAAGATGAGACCGTGTTCGTAATAGTAGAATGTAGTAGTAGTAGTAGTAGTAGTAGTACAGTAGTTACAATAGTCATGCATTGATCGTATAATCCATTGCATGTGTATTGCGATCACTCATAAAAGGTTGTCGATGAAAGTAAAGATATATCCATTTAAACTAAATTTTCCGGGTCCAAAAGTGGGCAGCGGTTTTGAGATGTCCACAGTACCGCCTGGTCAGAGTTCGTAAATTCTTCCAATCGAAGTGTGTTCAAACAGCCCTTCAATTTAACCATATCACGACATGACTCTCTAAGTGAGAACATCAATATGTTTCCAAGGTGCGTTCGGAAGCTGTGAATGGGCAGCTGTATGTGTATCATGCACGAAGAGGATGGCACTCTCATTCCGAAGGTGTATATCATGTTGAACATTGGACACATCACGTGATGTTCCATATAATGTCTGACGCGATGGAACTCTTCTCTGACGTTAGATGAAGTACTGTTTTCTGCCAATGACAATCGCAGAAACACCATGGTAAGATGTTCGTAGAGAGCTGCCAGGTAATGTACCTAAAATACAGATAAATCAGTGTCAATAAAACCGTTAATATGTGACCCGCCATATCAAATCCAGTCGTAAGTCGGGATGTGTTTACCCTGTGCCAATGCATTCTCTTATATATGCGAATCGACCATAGGTCGCCTCGCATATATAAGAGAATGCATTGGCCTAACAATGTTTTACAATTTTAATAATTTTTTCTTGTATTCTTTAACAATTTAATAATTTCACCCATACAGAGCCCCAGACAAACATGAGCAGACGACCCTCTTCTATATGCTTCTATATATGTGTGGGGCACCCTGCAGGGTAATGGATGTTTTTTATTTTATGTCCTAAAAATTGTAAGAAACTTTTATTTTAAAAAAATGATAAAAAATTGTTAGGCCAACGCATTCTCTTATATATGCGAGGCGACATATGGTCGACTCGCATATATAAGAGAATGCATTGGCACAGGGTAAAGAAATGCCGACTTATACGACTGGATTTGATATGGCGGGTCACATATTCAAAATTAATATTAGGCCTAGAATGTTCAGCGAAGTGTTTCTGTTGCCAAGTAAGGATTACTAATGATGTGAACTGGAGAGCGGGGGGGGGGGGGGGGGTTCTGGAAACATGCGTTGGGCGATGACAATCTCTGCCAGAGCGCCAGAAACGTATTTCCTTTCTGGCTCTGTCACCGACTGGGTACTAGTCTGTGGTTTTCTATGTTTACCGCGGGTTTTTTCCAGCCAAAATGGCGAGACTGCGATCGACCAAAGTCAAATTTCCTATGTGATTTGAGAACAATTCACAGACTATAAACTTATCGATATAATGGAGAATTAGAGCGGTAGTTTTGTTGACAATTTTCGAACAATCCTTAACAAAATGGCTGCAAATTAGAACTCTTGTTTGACTTGACATTAATGTTGTCGTTTTGACTTATTTGTTGATAAATTAATCTGAAAACCAAATCACACCGTTTCACACAATATAAGTATTTGGTTCTAGAGGGACTTTCATAACTTAAGGTACGAAATTACACAAATTTTGTTCTATATTTTGTGTGCCTAATAAGGCCAACATGTAGCTCTGTTCGCTTTGTATATATATTTATATCGCGGTTCACCAAATGTGGGTAAAATGTCACCGTAGCAGCGGTGTTACCGAATCATCAAGGGAGGTAAACCCTGCATGGAGTTTGGGACGATGAGTCGGTCTAATTGTAAATGTTTAACACGGTTATAAAATATACAAATATGCATGCATTGGAATGGTCAGGAATTATGTACAGACAACAGACAAGACAGCAAATAACACATGTGTAACACTCGCCAAAGAATATTTTGTGAATAATGGGTTAAAAATCCGAGGAGATTAATAAAACAAAAACATTACGATGTGACGTCATTCTCGGTAAGTTGACGACGTTAGACACAATCATATGAACACTCTATTATTATAACGCATCTTGTGTTCTGTGTTGAGAATAATAATTGAATTGCTATCCATTTTACGTCTGTGCGCTATGTTTACGCCGCCGCATTTGGGAGACACTACGTTGAAAACACTATATTTTACCGAGTCATCGCTGGTTGATGTGATCTGTCGACGCAAGTCAGGAGTAAGTTCAGGTTCGAACGCGCTTCCACCGTTGTAATATTGTTGATCCTGGGACTGAAAAGAGAACAATACGAGGTTATAATAATAATTCGTTTAAACTTCATATGGTGTTTAGCTCACATGGCACTAATGGACCAGAGTTAATTACTGTGATATATTATATAGAGTTAAATTTGACAAACTGGTTCTCTCGATGGCAGAAGTCTTTGATATGCATGTAATGATGTAACAAAATTGGGGGTGGTAAAACAAGACGACCAAGAAGCTATATTAATAATTAATATAAACTGTATATAGTGTTTAACTCCCCCCATGACACTGATGGACGACAGTTAATTACTGTGATATATTATATAGAATTAAATTTGACAAACTGGTTCTCTCGATGTCAGAAGTCCATGATATGCATGTAATTGGGCGGGGGTAAAACAAGACGACCGCGAAGTTATATTAATAATTAGTATAAACTTTATATAGTGTTTAGCTCCAATGGCACTGATGGACGAGAGTTAATTAATTTAATGTGATATATTATATTGTTACATTTTACAAACGGCTTCTCTCGATGGCAGGAGTCCATGATATGAATGTAATGATGTAACACAATTGGGGCGGTAACATAAGACGGCCGAGAAGTTATATTAATAATTAGTATAAACTTTATATAGTGTTTTGCTCACATGGCACTGGTGGGTGAGAGTTAATTAATTTAATGTGATATATTATATTGTTACATTTGACAAACGGCTTCTCTCGATGGCAGGAGTCCATGATATGAATGTAATGATGTAACAAAATTGGGGCGGTAACATAAGACGGCCGAGAAGTTATATTAATAATTAGTATAAACTTTATATAGTGTTTAGCTCCAATGGCACTGATGGACGAGAGTTAATTAATTTAATGTGATATATTATATTGTTACATTTTACAAACGGCTTCTCTCGATGGCAGGAGTCCATGATATGAATGTAATGATGTAACACAATTGGGGCGGTAACATAAGACGGCCGAGAAGTTATATTAATAATTAGTATAAACTTTATATAGTGTTTTGCTCACATGGCACTGGTGGGTGAGAGTTAATTAATTTAATGTGATATATTATATTGTTACATTTGACAAACGGCTTCTCTCGATGGCAGGAGTCCATGATATGAATGTAATGATGTAACAAAATTGGGGCGGTAACATAAGACGGCCGAGAAGTTATATTAATAATTAGTATAAACTTTATATAGTGTTTAGCTCCAATGGCACTGATGGACGAGAGTTAATTAATTTAATGTCATATATTATATTGTTACATTTGACAAACGGCTTCTCTCGATGGCAGGAGTCCATGATATGAACGTAATGATGTAACACAATTGGGGCGGTAACATAAGACGGCCGAGAAGTTATATTAATAATTAGTATAAACTTGATATAGTGTTTAGCTCCCATGGCACGATGGACGAGTGTTAATTACTGTGATATATTATATAGAATTACACTTGACAAACTGGTTCTCTCGATATCAGAAGTCCACGATATGCATGTAATGATGTAATACAATTGGGGATGGTAAAACTAGACGACCAAGAAGCTATATTAATAATTAATATAAACATTATATAGTGTTTAGCTCCCATGGCACGATGGACGAGTGTTAATCACTGTGATATATAATATAGAATTACATTTGACAAACTGGTTCTCTCGATATCAGAAGTCCACGATATGCATGTAATGATGTAATACAATTGGGGATGGTAAAACTAGACGACCAAGAAGCTATATTAATAATTAATATAAACATTATATAGTGTTTAGCTCCCATGGCACGATGGACGAGTGTTAATTACTGTGATATATAATATAGAATTACATTTGACAAACTGGTTCTCTCGATGGCAGAAGTCTATGATATACATGTAATGATGTAACACAATTGGGGGGTAAACAAGACGACCAAGAAGTTATATTATTAATTAATATAAACTTTATATAGTGTTTACCTTACATGGTACTGATGGACGGGAGTTAATTACTGTGATATATTATACAGAGTTAAATTTGACAAACTGGTTCTCTCGATGGCAGAAGTCTATGATATACATGTAATGATGTAACACAATTGGGGGGTAAACAAGACGACCAAGAAGTTATATTAATAATTAATATAAACTTTATATAATGTTTACCTTACATGGTACTGATGGACGGGAGTTAATTACTGTGATATATTATACAGAGTTAAATTTGACAAACTGGTTCTCTCGATGGCAGAAGTCTATGATATGCATGTAATGATGTAACACAATTGGGGATGGTAAAACAAGACAACAGATGACTTTCCACTTATTTATGAGAAATATCACCGAAAGCGTGATAGCAGACACTTGAACACAACTTGGACGAGGGGAAATATTTCAGCGGCATTTCCGTGTAATTACAATTTAGTTTAAAATACTCACGAAAGTAGAAGTTAAATTCCGCAGTTTGACTTCGAGGACGGAAAACCTGCGTGCTATGTCAGCGAAGCTGTCTGCTGGGTTGACAACTCCGACTAGGTCACGAGAGAAAAATTCTCCAAGTACAGGTGTACCTCCCCCACAAGGGACACACAAGTCTATATCCACTGATGTTAATGTCGCTTCCTCATCGAGGTTATCATGTGACTGTTGTCGTACTCGGCCTTCCGTTTCGTGAATATAAACTAGATACAACGCTGAAAATTAGAGTGGACCACCGTTAGGTCAAAGTCAATATCTACATTTGATCTAAAGTCGTGTGTTACAATAAGAAAACAATAGTAGAAATTATATAGACAACAAACAAAATATCCTTTTAATCTTATTAATATAAAAGGATATAAAACCAGAATAAAATGGTAAAATGTGTTAATTTTAAATTCATATAACGTAATATAATATGTATAAATGTAAACATATATGTTGGAGGTGTATACAATCATATTTAGGATAGTGGTTAGCGAGCCATGCGTAGGGTAAATTGATTAAACGCATTGGATATCATACTACATGTAATGTCATTCTGTAGTTAAAGTCATATCCCATCTGGAGGAACGAAAGGAAACAAATGAAAATATATACTGCTGCCCGTCTTCGTGCTCTACAGAACTCTCAAACCAGACCATTTGGGAACCGTGCTGGCCTACATTTAGTTTTGTCGAAAAATGTTTCCAAATAGAAAAATTTGCGCAATTATTTTAGAATTTGCCAAATGCTATCAATTTCTGCAACAGTTAATATAATAATCGCCGTTTGACCAACTTTTGATATCGATAAGAAAGCAGTCAATATTTTTGTATTCATCATCCTATCTACTGTGGTTTATAAAACACAACAATAAACCAATCACCAACAATATAATTGTAGGAGGGTTGCTTCGTCAGAAGA
The DNA here is from genome assembly GCA_032622095.1 of Siphonodentalium dalli. Classification (NCBI taxonomy): domain Eukaryota; kingdom Metazoa; phylum Mollusca; class Scaphopoda; order Gadilida; family Siphonodentaliidae; genus Siphonodentalium; species Siphonodentalium dalli. Next base: position 132,353,897 of record CP136068.1, on the reverse strand, counting down.
GCACATCGATGCAACAAAGGATGTAGCTATGAAGTAAACACCACCTCACGCATACTAGTACTCCATTCACACGTCATACTAATGCTATACGATTAACTGCATCGTGATAGAGGTGTTAACTTTTCCTAAACTTATAAAACACACCTAGTTAAATTATTGTAAGGATTTCGTGAAATGAATTGTAGTGATTGGCCAATATTTTTCAACTTTCTTGAGGAATTAAAAAGTTACTAACCAAAATGTTTGCCAAATGAAAATACCAAAGGTGAATTATTTTTGCAATTGGCGATTTTTTCAACTGGCAGCGCGAACCGTGCAGATCATAATAGTTATATACATTGTGTCAATAAATGTATGTTATATTCGCAGATGTATTTGTGAACACATACCTAGTAATGTGCTTGAATATTTCCAAAATATGAAATATAAGATAATTCAGACTTAAAATTGATAATGTAAATCTCAGCATCCACACAGAGTGGGAATTTACAAGTGGGGCCATCCCATACAATTGTTGGATGATAGATGACAATTCCTCTTTGGTCAAGATAACTTACAAGTTGTGACCCATGGGGTTCCTTAGGTTTGTGATTCGATCATAACACAATTTTATGTTCCGTACCGGTTTTGAGTCACACCTTTTCATGAGGTACTTTTTAATTTGAATACCCATTGGATAAAATTAAGTAAGCATTCATCCGTATTCACATATGCATGTGTGTGTTGATCGAAATCGTCGCCCCGATATTTATATGAGTTTAGTATCAATAGCCATAGTTGCACTACGAAAGAAGTAAAATACTTACCAGGTATAGCAAAATTTAAAAACTGAAAGACATTCATGACTTTTGTGTATTACTTCGAATTATTGAAAAATATTTTCTGAGCTAAATTCACGATCTTTGTAATGTGTGATCTTTATAAGATGCGTTCATGTCGTCCTTATATACTCCTATACTTACTAAATTTATCTTGGTGAAATCCCAAAACGCAATTTGGAAAGTCCAAACCACCCGGCTTCTGTTCTGATATCATTCCCTCGATAATCGCTATTGGTCACAACAGTCCGGTTCGGAAGTCTGGAACTGGTATTATCCATGTCAAGCTGATATTCGGGCCAACCCAATACACCAAAGGTTGGTGACGTGCTACCGGTATTCGACACCGCGAAACCGAAATCGCTAGATCGTTGTAAACTTCATAAGAATGCCTGCCACAATAGGCCCGATGACCCAACCTAGAAGTTAAGTACATAATTAATAGGTACTAATGGTTGTCTATTGAATGGAGTTTTACAAAACTCTGCGTGAAGCCAATGGTACTCGAATAAGGGAGCCTTTTTTAATCAGGTAAGGCCAAATTTAAAGTGTTGTTTGTCCACTCCTTACCTGCACAAGAAAATGCTCCCTACTTGCAAAAATAAGCACATAACGGGCTCATTTTAATGAGCGAAATAAGGTCATATTTGGCATCATTTAACCTCAATATACGCTCGATATGTACATAAAACGCGTTTTTTTAAACATTCCAATATTGGACCATTGTCGTACAAAATAGGCCCATTTTGGTATTATTTCATCTACCTTTTTTCATCGACACGATTTACCAGATTCACGATCTTTATAATGTGTGTTCAATGTGGCCCTCGTCATTCAATATAATAACCGACATACGCTCCATATAAGTCCTATAACCAAACCAAAAAGTCCTATATGAACTTATGTGAATATTTAGGTCCAATATGAAGCTATTTGCACGAGGATAAGTTGCCCTACTTGTAAAATTGTATCATCCTGATAGAGATGTTTTATTTTACTCTTCACCCACATATCGATCAATTTACATTCATAAATAATCTCAAGCTGTTCCTAAAATATTGCAACATTGAACCTGTTAGATCATACCGAGATGCTCTTGATCTCTCCAACGTAGAACTTCGGGTCAACGGACCACTGCAGATGTTCACATGGTTATTTTCTCGTTCATAAATATGTGTAAATACTTTCTGGTTTCTTTGAAATTAATTATTGTGCATGCTCACATATATAATTACAACTCACACTCTGTACTTTCTTATCTTTAAATTCTGATTTTCTCTTCTGTCCCTCTGTCTCGCTTCCACCTCATAATTCTTCTTTCTATTGGTATTTTTCTGGCTCTACCATTTACCCTACTGGACTTGCAGTCAAGTATAGGGCCGCGTCATTGCCAAGGGATAGGGCTTCAAATAAGCCTATGGCTTGTTGCATAATCCCATTTTCTTCTAATTTTGTACCTATTGTAATTATATACTTGAATGTCCATAGAGGGAACATAAATATTTTTTAAACTAAAAAATTAAATAGTGTTTATGCAAGTTCGATACAACTAGCCGATGAGCCCGACGTTGTCCGAGCTATTAAAAAACCAAATTTCAAGTCGATAGCTCCACCCGTTTCCGATATATCGTCTGCGCATGCGCGAAGCTGGCGTCGCACGGACTCGGCGACCCGATAAAATTCGTATCCGGGGCAAGATACATTCACATAGCAAATTTCAAGTCGATAGCTCCACCCGTTTCCGATATCTCGTCTGCGCATGCGCGAAGCTGGCGTCGCACGGACTCAGCGACCCAATAACATTCGTATCCGGGGCAAGATACATTCACATAGCAAATTTCAAGTCGATAACTCCACCCGTTTCCGAGATCTCGTCTGCGCAAGCGCGAAGCGGGCGCCGCACGGGCACGCCAATACGACAACGTCGACCGCCTGGTCAAACTACACACACGTACCAAGTTTCTTCCCGATCGGTCGAGAATCGTAGATTTGTATAAATGACAGACAAACAGACAGACAGACAGACAGACAGAGGTCTTCAAAATATATATGAGACTAGCCGATGAGCCCGACGTTGTCCGGGCTATTCAAAAACCAAATTTCAAGTCGATAGCTCTACCCAGCGCTATTCAAAAACCAAATTTCAAGTCGATAGCTCTACCCGTTTCCGATATCTGGTCTGCGCATGCGCGAAGCTGGCGTCGCACGGGCTCGGCGACCCAATAAAATTTGTATCCGGGGCAAGTTACATTCACATACCAAATTTCAAGTCGATAGCTCCACTCGTTTCCGAGATCTCGTCTGCGCATGCGCGAAGCTGGTGTCGCACGGGCTCGGAGACCTGATAAAATTCGTATCCGGGGCAAGATACATTCACATACCAAATTTCAAGTCGATAGCTCCATCCGTTTCCGATATCTCGTCTGCGCATGCGCGAAGCGGGCGCCGCACGGGCTCGCCAATACGACAACGTTCACCGCCTGGTCAAACTACACACACGTACCAAGTTTCGTCCCGATCGGTCGAGAATCGTAGATTTGTATAAATGACAGACAAACAAACAAACAAACATACATACAGACAGAGGTCTTCAAAATATATATGAGACTAGCAGGTTAGCCCGCCACCGGCGGCTTGTCCGAAACATGACATTTTTATATATTTTGTTTTAATTTTTAGCTCCACGCGTTTTAATAAGAAAAATTGTACCCGGTAGCTCCACCCGTTTCCGAGATCTGGTCTGCGCATGAAAATTTGTACCCGGCGCAAGATACATTCACATGCCAAATTTCAAGTCGATAGCTCCACCCGTTTCCGAGATCTCGTCTGCGCATGCGCTGCACGGGCGTCGCACGGGCTCGGCGACCCGATAAAATTTGTACCCGGCGCAAGATACATTCACATAGCAAATTTCAAGTCGATAGCTCCACCCGTTTCCGAGATCTCGTCTGCGCATGCGCTGCACGGGCGTCGCACGGGCTCGTCGACCCGATAAAATTTGTACCCGGCGCAAGATACATTCACATAGCAAATTTCAAGTCGATAGCTCCACCCGTTTCCGAGATCTCGTCTGCGCATGCGCTGCACGGGCGTCGCACGGGCTCGCCAATACGACAACGACCACCACCTGGTCAAACTACACACACGTACCAAGTTTCGTCCCGATCGGTCGAGAATCGTAGATTTGTATGAAGTACAACACACACAAACATAAATATATAAGAGAGATATGTAAATTAGATAGATTGTATCAAAATATATAGGAGAGATATGTAAATGATCTACACACCATTACTGGTGTTTGTCAAAGTTTAGTGGGGTATATCAATACTCATTCACGATCATATCATTGAGGTCCGGAGGGTGTGGGCTATCTCTCGAATACAAGGAGTTCTCAAAATATATAGAAGAGATAGAGAACATTCATCTAACAAAATCACGAAATCACAACTGATGGATTCAACCTTCATAAAGTTAATAATTTATGTGAAGAACTTCAAAATACCAACTTCAAAATGCAATTATGCATTGGGCTATAAGATAATATATTCATCTACTATCATGGGATCTTAGAAATGAAATTGAAGTTAAATAAAGAAAGTAAAACAGATATAAGAGACCTACCTACACAAACGTGTTACATTGTGCAGGGAATGGCAAACAAATAAATTAACAGTAGCGGCCTAATTTATCGAAAGTTCGACATATCAATGGAGATAAATAGGATACAATGAATCAAATAGCTGGTTAGCAAATGAATTTACTCTGGCAGAAATGGGCGTGCCAATAGGCCAGAAATATTGATCGGTTATGATCTTTGTCCATTATTAGCCCTGGTTATAGATATTGAAGTCTAAAAATTGTATCTATTTTTCCGGACTACACTTATTGAACTGTTTGTTAATGAAGTATCGAAGATACGTTTGCCCATAATAATCATCATTCTGGTGTGACCAGTTGACAATGATTATAAATAAAATGATATTTCCTATTGACATATTTGCAAACATCAGAGTTGAAATTTATTTTTTCTAAAATATACAGTCACATTTAGTATCTGGGGAATGTCAAACAATCTATTTCTGATTACCTAAGATTTTGTTGACTAGATCATTTTTTTCAGCTGAAAGTGAACATCTCACATATATTTTGAAGACCTCTGTCTGTCTGTCTGTTTGTCTGTTTGTCTGTTTGTCTGTTTGTCTGTTTGTCTGTCATTTATACAAATCTACGATTCTCGACCGATCGGGACGAAACTTGGTCTGTAAGTGTAGTTTGACCAGGCGGTGGACGTTGTCGTATTGACGAGCCCGTGCGGCACCCGCTTCGCGCATGCGCAGACGAGATATCGGAAACGGGTGGAGCTATCGACTTGAAATTTGCTATGTGAATGTACCTGGCCCCGGATACGACATTTATCGGGTCGCCGAGCCCGTGCGACGCCAGCTTCGCGCATTCGCAGACCAGATCTCGGAAACGGGTGGAGCTATCGACTGGAAATTTGCTATGTGAATGTATCTTGCCCCGGATACGAATTTTATCGGGTCGCCGAGTCCGTGCGACGCCAGCTTCGCGCATGCGCAGACCAGATCTCGGAAACGGGTGGAGCTATCGACTTGAAATTTGGTTTACAGACAGATCTCGGAAACGGGTGGAGCTATCGACCTGAAATTTGGTTTTTGAATAGCCCGGACAACGTCGGGCTCATCGGCTAGTCTCATATATATTTTGAAGACCTCTGTCTGTTTGTCTGTTTGTTTGTCTGTCATTTATACAAATCTACGATTGTCGACCGATCGGGACGAAACTTGGTACGTGTGTGTAGTTTGACCAGGCGGTCGACGTTGTCGTATTGGCGAGCCCGTGCGGCGCCTGCTTCGCGCATGCGCAGACGAGATCTCGGAAACGGGTGGAGCTATCGACTTGAAATTTGGTATGTGAATGTATCTTGCCCCGGATACAAATTTTATCGGGTCGCCGAGCCCGTGCGACGCCAGCTTCGCGCATGCGCAGACGAGATCTCGGAAACGGGTGGAGCTATCGACTTGAAATTTGGTATGTGAATGTATCTTGCCCCGGATACGAATTTTATCGGTCGCTTGCGACGCCAGCTTCGCGCATGCGCAGACCAGATCTCGGAAACGGGTAGAGCTATCGACTTGAAATTTGGTTTTTGAATAGCCCGGACAAAGTCGGGCTCATCGGCTAGTCTATTATATATTTTGGAAGATATGTCTGTCTGTGTGTGTGTGTGTGTGTGTGTTCGCGATGGACTCGAAAACGGCCAAGCCGATTTCGATGAAACTTGGTATGTGGGGATACTTTCGGCCGTGGAGTGGCATGGGCCGATTAACTTGCCCGTGCGACGTGACATTGACCTTGAAATCGGGTCATTTCAATGTCAAACGCCGGAGTATCGCGGGATTTCGATGAAAATTAGTGTCTGGGGATACTTTCGTTTGGGGAGTGTCGAAAGCCTAATCATTTGCCTGTGCGACGTGACCTTGACCTTGAAATCGGGTCATTTGAAGGTCAAATATCTAGGGATTTCGATGAAAATTGGTGTCTAGGGGTACTTTTGTTCGGCGTTTCTTTTGGACGGGTCAAATCGTTACTCCGACCTGACCTTGACCTTCAAAAAGGTCAATACAAGGTCAAATCGGGTAAAACGAACGGATTTCGATGAAATTTGATACCTATAGTTACTTTGGTCCACGTAGTGTTTTGGACGGGTCAAATCGTGACCCCGACCTTACCTTGACCTTCAAAATGGTCAATTCAAGGTCAAATCTGGTAAAATCAAATGGATTTCGACGGGTACTTTTGTCTTGTACTTTTGTCTGGGCAGTGTTTTGGACGGGTCAAATCGTGACCCCACCTGAACTTGACCTTCAAAATGGACAATTCAAGGTCAAATCGCGCAATTCAAAGAAAAGCAGAGGGGAAACAACCCGGACGAAGTCGGGTCCACCAGCTAGTCTATACTATATATTTTGAGACTTCCGTATATATATATATATATATATATATATGTACTTCATAGAATCGAAAACGGTTCGCTCGATTGAGTTCAAACTTCCCATCTAAATGTAAAAAACATACGGGAATCGTCGTCGCGGCGTTTTGGAGAAGCTCAGAGCACCGTTTCTCCCTTCCCAAATCACCGCAATCGGCACCGCGGTGGTTAATCAAGTCATAATTTAATGAGCGTTTGTTTTTGACACATCGCTATAAAGAGCGTTTATTTACCACTCAACGTTATTAGCATCTGCAGAGAGATTGTAGCCTGTCGCTCGAAATATTATGCAGAGCGATTTTCACGACGGGAAGCGTTTGTTTTCAATTCAATAAATGTTATCGTACTGAGCGTCTATATACACGACGAGTATAAGTACGGCTCCATTGACCGTCTCGAGGCGAAATTTGGTACTTAATTTCGTACTTAGGAGTTCCAAGGAACGGGGGAGATTTTTATCGGGTAAGTTTTTCCGCCCGAGGTGATCTTCACCTTGAAACGGGTACCCACAAATGATATATATGTGTGTGTCCTTTATAGACTCGGACCGATTGAGCTCAAACTTGGTGTCTACGGGAAGTGTCATGGACGGGTTAAATTGTCACCCGACCTGACCTTGACCTTGAAAATGATCAATTCAAGGTCAAATCGGGTAAAAGAATTAATTAAAAAAATTTAAGGGATTTCATCGGGTAAACGCCAGAAACAAAAAAATTAATAAAAAAAAAATTAAAAAAGGCAGAATTAAAAAAAAAAAAAATTTAAAAAATGTTGAAATTTTAAACAAAAAACATAAATTATATTTAAAAAACATTAAATTAATATTAAAAAATTCAAAAAAAAAATAACAATATAAATTAAAACAAAATAATTTAAAAAATGTCATGTTTCGGACAAACGCCGCCGGTGGCGGGCTAACCTGCTAGTCTTCTCTTCTATATATTTTGAGAACTCCTTGTATTCGAGAGATAGCCCACACCCTCCGGACCTCAATGATATGATCGTGAATGAGTATTGATATACCCCACTAAACTTTGACAAACACCAGTAATGGTGTGTAGATCATTTACATATCTCTCCTATATATTTTAATACAATCTATCTAATTTACATATCTCTCTTATATATTTATGTTTGTGTGTGTGTTGTACTTCATACAAATCTACGATTCTCGACCGATCGGGACGAAACTTGGTACGTGTGTGTAGTTTGACTAGGCGGTGGTCGTTGTCGTATTGGCGAGCCCGTGCGACGCCCGTGCAGCGCATGCGCAGACGAGATCTCGGAAACGGGTGGAGCTATCGACTTGAAATTTGCTATGTGAATGTATCTTGCGCCGGGTACAAATTTTATCGGGTCGCCGAGCCCGTGCGACGCCCGTGCAGCGCATGCGCAGACGAGATCTCGGAAACGGGTGGAGCTATCGACTTTGAAATTTGCTATGTGAATGTATCTTGCGCCGGGTACAAATTTTATCGGGTCGCCGAGCCCGTGCGACACCCGTGTAGCGCATGCGCAGACGAGATCTCGGAAACGGGTGGAGCTATCGACTTGAAATTTGCTATGTGAATGTATCTTGCGCCGGGTACAAATTTTATCGGGTCGCCGAGCCCGTGCGACGCCTGTGCAGCGCATGCGCAGACGAGATCTCGGAAACGGGTGGAGCTATCTACTTGAAATTTGGCATGTGAATGTATCTTGCGCCGGGTACAAATTTTCATGCGCAGACCAGATCTCGGAAACTGGTGGAGCTACCGGGTACAAATTTTTCTTATTGAAACGCGTGGAGCTAAAAATTAAAAAAAAATATATAAAAATGTCATGTTTCGGACAAGCCGCCGGTGGCGGGCTAACCTGCTAGTTACTATATATTTTGAGACTTCGTATATATATATGTATGTGTGTACTTCATAGAATCCAAAACGCGTGTACATATTGAGCTCAAACTTCCTATGTAAGTGTCAAATCACACCGACACGACCGTGGTCGCGGTTTAGAGAAGCTCAGAGCACCCGTTCTCCAATCTCAAATCACCGCAAAGGCACGGCGTGGGTTAATCAAGTGATTATTTAATGAGCGTTTGTTTTTGACGCATCTCTATAAAGAGCGTCTGTTTCCCATTCAACGTTATTAGCATCTGCATAGTTATACGGGAACATTGAGTACTTGCCTATGCGGGGTGATTTATTGGAGCTCTTACAACATCATTGTTATAGTATGTATGACACTTAGGTCAGGGCTTAGGGGGGGGGGTAGTTATAGGCATAATGCTTCTCAGAAATCCCGGTTACAAACCAACACTCACAATTTCGTATTTACGCAAACGTTATCGCTCGAAATTTATTCCCTGCGAGCACGGATGGCGCGCTTTGTTTTTACAGTATATACCGAAATCATCCCAGATAATCACGAATATAGCATCAGATTTCTCCCCAGTTATACCGTTATAAAGCTACTGGAATCTGCCAATCTACTCATAGAATCGAAAACGCGTGTAGGAACGGGCATCCCCACGGCAATGTCGGCTTATAAGACATCTTTACTACACATGACAGCCGATGGACAATTGGTCTCTATATATGTACCAAAATTACGCCGCGTTGGTGACTGGGAAATTCCAGGGAATGCCGATTGAGCTCAAACTTGCTACCTACGGGAAGTGTCATATATATATGAGTGTGTCCTTTATAGACTCGAACCGATTGAGCTCAAACTTGCTAAATATTGACTGGGAAATTCCAGGGAATGCCGATTGAGCTCAAACTTGCTACCTACGGGAAGTGTCATATATATGTGTGTGTCCTTTATAGACTCGAACCGATTGAGCTCAAACTTGCTAAATACGGGAAGTGTCATGGACGGGTTCATTGAAAAACAACAAAAAAATCGGGTAAAATTGAAAAACAAAATTAAAAAGGCACAATTAACTCCTTGAAAAACCCAAAAAAATCGGGTAAAATTTAAAAACAAAAAATTCAATTAAAAAATTAAAAAAGCACAATTAACTCATTGAAAAACAAAATAATTAACTCATTGAAAAACAAAAAATAAATTGTCATGTTTCTGACTATTGCCGAAATTTGCTGCAAATGCAGCACAAGTGTCTCGGAACCTGTTGCAATTGCTTTTTCGAACAAAGCCATGGGACGAATGCCGCCAGTGGCGGGCTAACCTGCTAGTCTATACTATATATTTTGAGACTTCGTATATGTGTGTGTGTGTGTGTGTGTGTACTTCATAGAATCCAAAACGCGTGTACAGATTGAGCTCAAACTTCCTATGTAAGTGTCAAATCACACCGACACGACCGTGGTCGCGGTTTAGAAAAGCTCAGAGCACCCGTTCTCCAATCTCAAATCATCGCAAAGGCACGGCGTGGGTTAATCAAGTGATTATTTAATGAGCGTTTGTTTTTGACGCATCTCTATAAAAAGCGTCTGTTTGCCATTCAACGTTATTTGCATCTGCAGAGAGATATACGGGAACATTGAGTGGTTTCCTATGCGGGGAGATTTATTGGATGCCATAGTACTCTTACAACATCGTTGTTATAGTATGTATGACACTTAGGTCAGGGCTTAGGGGGGGTAGTTGTAGGCATAATGCTTCTCATAAATCCCGGTTACAAACCAACACTCACAAATTCGTATTTACGCATACGTATACGGGAACAAGTGCTTTCCTATTTTTAGAACGCAACACATGATACCAAACAAAATTACGTCGCGTTGGTGATGGCGTTCACGACGGGATTAATTGACTGTCCGCTCTTTGCGAGGATGGGGTTCACGACGGGATTAACTTTGCGGGGACTATTGACCATCTCGTATGGGTGGACAACCTCTGTCAGGGGCTGCTCAATGGCCACGGGCAGGTTTAAAAAAATCATACCTCTTCTGGGTCTGGGCGTGTATAGACATGAGCGTGTTGTGTTCCTACGAACGCGGAACGTGTTGTGTTCCTATAAGAACGCGGATCGGGTAAGTTTTTCCGCCCTAGGTGAGCTCAAACTTCGTATATAAGTGTAAAAACACACGGGGATCGTCGACGTCGCATTGTGTGAAACATTCTTATGTCTGTCGTTCCTAGGAACGGGGGACTTTTTCATCGGTGTCAGTCTTAACCTTCAAACGGGTACCCACAAATTATATATTGTGACCCCGACATGACCTTGACCTTGAAAATGATCAATTCAAGGTCAATTCGGGTAAAATATTGAAAAACCCAATATTAACTCATTGAAAAACACAAACAAAACATAAAACATTGTCATGTTTCTGACCAAGCACGCCAGTGGCGGGCTAACCTGCTAGTCTCCTATATATTTTGAGAACTACGTATGTATATAAATATATGTGTCCTCTATAGACTCGAAAACGGCTGGACCGATTGGGCTCAAACTTCCCATCTAAGGGTATAAACCCACGGGAATCGTCGTCGCGGCGTTTTGGAGAAGCTCAGCGCACCCGTTCCCCACTCTCAGTCACAAAAAACCGCACTTCGGGTTTAATAGCGTTGATAGTTAAAGAGCGTTCGTATCCGCAGTGTCGTTGATAAAGATCTTCCATATTTGGGTTCGTTAACCGGTTAACGCTCTTTATTCCCTTCGGCTTTCGCATACGGTTTTGTTTACGTTATATGGAACTCGCTTCTATGTACGGGGGAGATTTTGTGTATTGCCGTGGCAAAATACGACCCCCACGGCGTCACCACGGCAATTTTAATTCACATTCCCAACACCTAGTAGGGACAAATATCTATTAGCCAGCATCAAGGCAAGTCTTGTGACGTATTAATTCAAATGCTTTCGATCAAACAATATTCTCTGTCGCACACATATTTCGTCATCTCTACGAATCCACTGCAATCGACCTATTTTTAGAACGCAACACATGGTACCAAAATTACGTCGCCTTGGTAATGGGGGTGCACGGCGGGATTAATTTTAATATGTCATGTTGGTAACAATATCTAGCCGATAATTCCTCAGACCTACAGACGAATGCGCCAAGTAAATTTCAAAATTGGTCACTTGACCTCCCCATGAATATCTTCTGGGAAATTCCAGGGAATGCGTGCCCATTATCGGGCCATTGTGTGTGTATCGCGGTCGCGCAATTTTAACACTTTCGAGGTAAATACACGTGGTTGTGAATTACGTCACGCGCGTTATGTTTTTTGACTGACCGCAGTGCCCGATCCGCCGAATGTGAACATGTTATCAACTGTTACGGCAGTCCGTGGCCCACGGCAGTCAATTGCCGTGGTGAATATTGAAGCCAACGGCGATTGCCACGACAATGCCGATTGCCGTGGTGAATGTGTGTCCTTTATAGACTCGAACCGATTGAGATCAAACTTGCTACCTACGGGAAGTGTCATGGACGGGTTAAATTGTGACCCCGACCTGACCTTGACCTTGAAAATGATCAATTCAAGGTCAAATCGGGTAAAACTGGCGGATTTCACCTAGGTGCAGCATACGTGTCTCGGAAGCTGTTGCAATTGCCTTTTCGAACAAAGCCATTAGACGAACCACGGCAGTGGCGGGCTAACCTGCTAGTCTTCTTCTATACTATATATTTTGAGACTTCCGTATATATATATATATATATATATATATATATATATATATCTATATATATATATATATGTACTTCATAGAATCGAAAACGGTTCGCTCGATTGAGTTCAAACCTCCCATGCATCTAAATGTAAAAACCTACGGGAATCGTCGTCGCTGCGTTTTGGAGAAGCTCAGAGCACCGTTTCTCCCTTCCCAAATCACCGCAATCGGCACCGCGGTGGTTAATCAAGTCATAATTTAATGAGCGTTTGTTTTTGACGCATCGCTATAAAGAGCGTCTCTTTACCATTCAACGTTATTAGCATCTGCGGAGATATATACGGGAACAATAATTTTGAGTGGTTTCCTTTGCGGGGAGATTTATTGGATGCCATAGTACTCTTACAACATTTCTGCAATATAATTGCCTCAAAGTGTTCAGCATCATTGTTATAGTATGTATGACACTTAGGTCAGGGCTTAGGGGGGTAGTTAGTGTGGAAGGCATAATGCTTCTCAGAAATCCCGGCAGACGAGATCTCGGAAACGGGTGGAGCTATCGACTTAAAATTTGGTATGTGAATGTATCTTCCCCGGATACGAATTTTATCGGGTCGCCGAGTCCGTGCGACGCCAGCTTCGCGCATGCGCATACCAGATCTCGGAAACGGGTGGAGCTATCGTCGCCTTGGTAATGGGGGTGCACGGCGGGATTAATTTTAATATGTCATGTTGGTAACAATATCTAGCCGATAATTCCTCAGACCTACAGACGAATGCGCCAAGTAAATTTCAAAATTGGTCACTTGACCTCCCCATGAATATCTTCTGGGAAATTCCAGGGAATGCGTGCCCATTATCGGGCCATTGTGTGTGTGTCGCGGTCGCGCAATTTTAACACTTTCGAGGTAAATACACGTGGTTGTGAATTACGTCACGCGCGTTATGTTTTTTGACTGACCGCAGTGCCCGATCCGCCGAATGTGAACATGTTATCAACTGTTACGGCAGTCCGTGGCCCACGGCAGTCAATTGCCGTGGTGAATATTGAAGCCAACGGCGATTGCCACGGCAATGCCGATTGCCGTGGTGAATGTGTGTCCTTTATAGACTCGAACCGATTGAGATCAAACTTGCTACCTACGGGAAGTGTCATGGACGGGTTAAATTGTGACCCCGACCTGACCTTGACCTTGAAAATGATCAATTCAAGGTCAAATCGGGTAAAACTGGCGGATTTCACCTAGGTGCAGCATACGTGTCTCGGAAGCTGTTGCAATTGCCTTTTCGAACAAAGCCATTAGACGAACCACGGCAGTGGCGGGCTAACCTGCTAGTCTTCTTCTATACTATATATTTTGAGACTTCCGTATATATATATATATATATATATATATATATATATATATATATATATATGTACTTCATAGAATCGAAAACGGTTCGCTCGATTGAGTTCAAACTTCCCATATAAATGTAAAAACCTACGGGAATCGTCGTCGCTGCGTTTTGGAGAAGCTCAGAGCACCGTTTCTCCCTTCCCAAATCACCGCAATCGGCACCGCGGTGGTTAATCAAGTCATAATTTAATGAGCGTTTGTTTTTGACGCATCGCTATAAAGAGCGTCTCTTTACCATTCAACGTTATTAGCATCTGCGGAGATATATACGGGAACAATAATTTTGAGTGGTTTCCTTTGCGGGGAGATTTATTGGATGCCATAGTACTCTTACAACATTTCTGCAATATAATTGCCTCAAAGTGTTCAGCATCATTGTTATAGTATGTATGACACTTAGGTCAGGGCTTAGGGGGGTAGTTAGTGTGGAAGGCATAATGCTTCTCAGAAATCCCGGCAGACGAGATCTCGGAAACGGGTGGAGCTATCGACTTAAAATTTGGTATGTGAATGTATCTTCCCCGGATACGAATTTTATCGGGTCGCCGAGTCCGTGCGACGCCAGCTTCGCGCATGCGCATACCAGATCTCGGAAACGGGTGGAGCTATCGACTTGAAATTTTGTAAGTGAATGTATCTTGCCCCGGATACGAATTTTATCGGGTCGCCGAGCCCGTGCGACGCCAGCTTCGCGCATGCTCAGACCAGATCTCGGAAACGGGTGGAGCTATCGACTTGAAATTTTGTTTTTGAATAGCCCGGACAACGTCGGGCTCATCATTAACTCATTGAAAAACAAAAAATTAAATTAATTTTAAAAATAAATTTTTAAATTGTCATGTTTCTGACGATTGCCGCCAGTGGCGGGCTAACCTGCTAGTCTATACTATATATTTTGAGACTTCGTATATATATATGTATGTGTGTACTTCATAGAATCCAAAACACGTGTACATATTGAGCTCAAACTTCCTATGTAAGTGTCAAATCCCACCGACACGACCGTGGTCGCGGTTTAGAGAAGCTCAGAGCACCCGTTCTCCAATCTCAAATCACCGCAAAGGCACGGCGGGGGTTAATCAAGTGATTATTTAATGAGCGTTTGTTTTTGACGCATCTCTATAAAGAGCGTCTGTTTCCCATTCAACGTTATTCGCATCTGCAGAGTTATACGGGAACGCAAACGTTATCGCTCGAAATTTATTCCCTGCGAGCACGGATGGCGCGCTTTGTTTTTACAGTATATACCGAAATCATCCCAGATAATCACGAATATAGCATCAGATTTCTCCCCAGATATACCGTTATAAAGCTACTGGAATCTGCCAATCTACGGGAAATTCCAGGGAATGCCGATTGAGCTCAAACTTGCTACCTACGGGAAGTGTCATATATATGAGTGTGTCCTTTATAGACTCTAACCGATTGAGCTCAAACTTGCTAAATAAGAAAATAGCCCCCAAGCCGTAAATATCAACAACAACGATATTACTAAATACACGTTTTCGGCAATGTGAGAGTTTTCGGGGAGCCGTGATGCCAACAACAACGACCCGAAGACAGATTTCCCGACGGGAAGCGTTTGTTTTAAATTCAATGCAATGTTATCGTAGAGAGATTTCACGAAACAAAGAATGCGTTGTCTGTCGTTCCTAGGAAGGGGGGATTTCTACGGGTAAATTTTTCCGCCAGAAACAAAAAAATTAATTAAAACAATTTAAAATTAAAAAAAATTAACAATAAAAAAAAAATTCAGAAACAAAATATATTAAATTTAAAAAACATTAAATTCATATTCAAAAATAAAAAACAAAAATAAATAATAACAAAATAATTACAAAAATGTCATGTTTCTGAAACAAAGCCATGGGACGAATGCCGCCAGTGGCGGGCTAACCTGCTAGTACTATATATAATACCCATGCATATGCATATAAAACTTGTAATACTGGTTATTTGCACAACAGTCAATGAAAAACCAACGAATCATCGCACAAAATTAAACTATTGCACAGGATCAGCATGACATAACTGTCCGTCTTCACGGTTGTTCGAATATATGTGTATTGATCTTCCCACATAATACAAAATTCAAGTTATTTGAAAGAAAAAAAATAAGAAAAAATAGGGATTAGATCATACGTTATCGCAACTTAACCAAAATTACAATTTGTGGCAATATCGCCGGGGGGGGGGGGGTGGTTAGAACGTAGTCATCCTGCTGCCCTGAATATGAAAATATGATGTCAAATTTAGACAGACAGTGTGATATTTGGTGTGCCAGTATCAGTGAGGATAGATATACCAAATCTTGCCTGGCAACATATCCTCGTGCAAATAGGTTCACGTTGGACCTAAGTATTCACATACAGGTAGGTTCACATACAGGTAGGTTCACATACAGGTAGGTTCACATACAGGTAGGTTCACATACAGGTAGGTTCACATACAGGTAGGTTCACATACAGGTAGGTTCACATACAGGTAGGTTCACATACAGGTAGGTTCACATACAGGTAGGTTCACATACAGGTAGGTTCATACAGGTAGGTTCACATACAGGTAGGTTCACATACAGGTAGGTTCATTCACATACAGGTAGGTTCACATACAGGTAGGTTCATTCACATACAGGTAGGTTCACATACAGGTAGGTTCACATACAGGTAGGTTCATACAGGTAGGTTCATACAGGTAGGTTCACATACAGGTAGGTTCATTCACATACAGGTAGGTTCATTCACATACAGGTAGGTTCATACAGGTAGGTTCATACAGGTAGGTTCATACAGGTAGGTTCACATACAGGTAGGTTCACATACAGGTAGGTTCATTCACATACAGGTAGGTTCATTCACATACAGGTAGGTTCATTCACATACAGGTAGGTTCATTCACATACAGGTAGGTTCATTCTTGAGAATACATGGGCTGGTAGATTTCACAATTTCAATCAAATTTCAATTTTATATGCTGACAGAGAATACGAAGTTATTGTGTAGAGCTACGGTCACTCAATGTCGCCCATTCAAACCCGATGTTACACGTACATGTATCGCCATGGCGACGGCATAATTGGTGTGCCTCCTCACATGCGTAGACTGGGGTGCAATATATTGGGACAATTTGCACTATAGCTACCATGTGTGTAGCAGTTACTAATAGGTATGTCGCTCGCCGCTCTGCTCGTCCAATACGTTTACATGAACACATTAACCCACTTCGACCGCGAGCAGCTGATCTCTATTTAACCCTTCTATGACTGGAGCTTCCATAAACTGTTCCCATAGGGAGCCTCGCATTTATAAGAGAATTCGTTGACCTAACAATATTTACCTTGACATTGTAGGCCAGTGCATTGTCTTATATATGCGAGGCTCTCTATGGAAGACTCGCGTATATAAAATAATGTACTGGCACAATATCGTTAATACTGCACCAGCACAGCTCCCGTCACGGAAGGGTTAACCCGCTTTGTTATGTGTTATTATATGTTATACTAGCAGGGTTACCCGGCGTTGCCCAGGTTAATGCGATGTGAAACCATCTGTATGCTTTGGATATTTGTTGGGAATAGAGAACACCCTTGTTCAAAGTGTTATACGTTTTCTCATAAATTGTATATTCAAATAGCATCACAAAACATGATTATTACAGTCATGGAATATAAGTAGTGGCCCACCTTGTCAATTGTCATTCTGTTTATCGCGATTAATCCGTTCCACCAATAATGAAGTATGTATTTATTTACAACTGCGTATACATTAGACGTTATAAGATGATACATGAACATTATAAACACATTAGTTCGATAAAATATGATAATTGGGTTTTACATATTGAGATGTATCAATCAATCTAGTGTGCTGGACTAAGATCTCGAGGACACCTGGCTATCATATCTCCATGAAGGTACAGATGTTTCAAAGAATTTTTCAGGTGCTCCTCTGTTCATGGTGCTATATATTGGCTAAATAGTCTTAGTTTAAACGAAATGTTGCTGCGTTATATACCAGCTACATGTGCCAGGCACAGAGCGAGATTTTGAGTTGTTTATGTCAGTCGATGAGTCTGTTCTAAAAACCCTTGTCAGATGTCAGTATTGGTAGGATCCTGAAAAGTCATGTGCTACTAACTGCATTTTATTGTATATCAGAAGAAACTATATATTTTTGAACAGGCCTTCCACATATCCTGACAAATTGTAACTTTTTTTTGGAAACTGTATTGAATGGAACAGACTCAATTTTGTTATAATATATATGCAATCCTCTGACGATTCGAGGTCTCTCAGTTTGCACGAATATATGTATCTCTTCAATAGAATGATAAATATACGTTTAATGCTTCTTCTATGTATCTCTTTTTGCTAGCTCATTGTGTGAATGTCCTGATTGCCATCCCCATATAAATATGACAATTAAGAAGATATAATTGTTCAAGTGACTTATAAGTGGGTTACCATTTGTAGGGATTGTGAAATGTGAACGCCCAAATCTCCTTAAAATGATATGGAGATGGCCTGTGTGACTATATATAACTTATATGTGGATATCGGCGAATAGCAATCTTATCTATGATAGTGCATATCCGCTCGCCATCCGTGGCGCAAACGACACCAAATGTGATTTAATTCATGGTATATCATTAGATAAAAACATGTATGAATTTGTTGGAAATTAGTGCCAAACATATTTGTATCAGCTTTTGTCTCTTCGATTGTACCGCGCGTGAAGTTATATATAGAACAGACAGACAGAAAGACAGACAGACAGCACAATTTGATTTCTTGTATCATTTGAGAAGAACGTGTCTGAATTTGATGGTAATTGGTACTAAAAATATTTTGTATCAGTTTTTGGTGACCCTCCCGTCCCTATTTCGGACTCAAGCTACACACACAAAGACTCATTATAGATTAGAGATGCATATATACATGAAACTGGTGAAAATTGGCGAGTATACAAATTCGTATCATATTGAAGATCCCCATATCTCTCACCCATAGGGCACCAATTCGTTGTGTCTAAACCACACGATAAGATTCCTCGTATCACGGAGAAGAATATGTATCAATCTGGTGGAAATCGGCACTAAACATATAGAAATAATGTCCCTCTCATCTCTATACACCACTGACTCGAATGGCCCCGCTTGTGACATCCTTAAACCACACAATTACACTCCTGATATCATGGAGATGATTGTTTATAAGTTTGGTGATAATCGGCGACTAAACAATATTTTGGTTTATCAAATTTGGTGCCAATCCCCCCTCCCCATCTCTCACATAAACAGCACCACTATGGCGTCTTTAAATCACACGATCAGATTCCTCGTATCATGGATAAGAACGTGTATCAATTTGGTGGAAATTGGCGCCAAAAAAATTGTGCATCAATTTTGGTGCCCCTGTCCCATTCAATACACCCCTGACTCGAATGAGGCCACACTTGACAGATATAAGCCACACCATTAGACTCCTCATACCATGAGGATGCTTTTGTATAAGTGTGGTGGCAATCGGCGACTAAACCAATTATTATCAAATTTAGTGCCCACCCCCTCCCAATCTCTCATCCAAACGACAACAATTTGGCGTTGTTAAATCGCACAATTAGATTCCTTGTATCATGAAGAAGAATATATGTCAATTTGGTGCAAATCGGCGCAAAAATTAGTTTTATCAATTTTGGTGCCCCTCTCCCCTTATGTGCAAATCTGACTCGAACGACGCCACTTTTGACATATTTAAACCACACCGTTGGATTCTTCATATCATGGGGATGATTATATGTAAGTTTCGTGGCAATCGGCGACAGAAAAAAATGTGCCCCTCCCCCCTTCCGGTCACCCCTGACGCGAACGGCGTGACTTTTGCCATATTTAAAACACACCATTAGATTCCTCAGATTATGGGGATGATTATATATATGTTTCGTGGCAAATATTTGTTCTGCCCCTCCCCCTTTTCTGCCCCTGACAACAACGGCGTCACTTTAGAAAATTTTAACCCCGACCATTATCTTTCTCGTAAAAAGTTACTCCTAGTAGACCCATTTGGCATCATCTAGATGGTCCCCTGTGAATTTCTATAGAACACAGACAGACAGACAGACAGACAGACAGACAGACAGACATTCGCAAATATAGATATAGATATTCAAGCTCACATAAACGTTCGTTAGTAGGTTAACTCGCTTGTTAGAGGAACTTATCAATTGAAGAACTGATATAAATATCATTAATTTAATTAATATAAATTAACACGGCCTACGAGTGTATCAGTTTTATTCCCTAATATTTTGTATTGATAGAGTAAATTCAGAGCGATCATGCCACTGTAGTTACATTGATCTGCAAACTCGTGACTAAATGCTATATCGTCTCGTATTGAATAGCAATCGAACGCCTGCCATAAACTGTTGGAAGTGGGCAAACAGAGGGACAGGTTTTAATAAAGAAATATATTACATGCGTTGCTTTTTTATCAATGTAATAACTTTCTCGTCATGCATAAAATCAAAAAACTTCCCAGGCTTTGAACTGGTGAAATATTATGCGAAGTTATGGGCGTAACCAGAGTAGAGCATGGTGGTATGGTCCAAAATGAGTTATCAAAAAAGAAATATAATTTTAGGATTGCAAATTATATGTATATCATATCTGGTCATGTAGTAGCATCGTTTGAAGTCAGAATTAAAACGTTGAACCCTTCAAATGAATTCGTAGAAAACCCCATTATTTGTGATTGCCACAAGCCAAAAACAAACCACAATATATAGTTGTATAAATTATACTGAAGGAATATGTAGATATATGAGCAACGTTCGCGTGCGAATGAATCAACTGTGACATGGTAACACCAGTCGGCAGTCGCCACTTAGACACGCCCTCACTCGAGATAATATACATCTCCATCCTTTGATCTGATTGTTGACTATTCTAAACCGAGATCGCGAAAAGACGGATTCGTCATCTCAGGTTTAGCCTCGATAAAGCTAGTTTAGCTGGACCGTCGAATTATATGGTTTAGTTGCCGGTTTAAGCTTATAAAACGCAAAAAATATCGAAATTGAGAAAAACTTATCCCCATACACTTTATAGGTGTGAGTTCTTCTCGCTTATAAATTTACAACAAAAATATGCTCGCTGTCGTAATTAGTGAATTTCGCAATCAATAAAACGCGGCGGTCCGCATTAGGGAAGTACGATTAATTATCTCGACGATACAGAGATACTACTGCTCAACCACTGGTCTGGCTGGACCAGGTTTAAACCAGAGATGACGAATGCGTCTCGGGTTTAAACCACGGATTTAGCTGACTCGCGACGATTTAAACCTAGAGGTGTACATAGGCCAGGTTTAAACCTGAGATGACGAATCCGGCCATTATATCACTACATGTCTGAATTATTCAACATAATTATCCTCGTGCAAATAGGTTCATACAGGATATTTACACAGGTTCATATGGAACTTATTTAACTCTGAAATAGGCTCATATACATGTAGGCCTTATACCCGTTATGTCGTTGAATGGCTCGGGCCGCAGTGGAAAGAACTTATAAAGTGCGTTCATCTAGTACGCCGTGTTGGTGAACAAAGTAGATTAAATAGTGCTTATATTAGCTTATTTCGAATTGAAATAAGCTCATATACGACTGTTTTGATTGTGTCCCATTTGAGTTCAAATAATCCCTATATGGGCTTATTTCGTGTGTTTTATATAAGTTCCATACGAGCCTATTTACGGGGGAAAATACGCATCATTTATCATTGTGCGGACTGTTGAAAATAGGCGTTGATTGTGATAATAGGTTCTGAAAAAGACGATTGACTTTTTATTTCCAAATTACTAATGTGTAACTATTTTAGTTACATACCTCTTTCGCATGGTAAATTCTTAATGTTATCAATGACGTTTATTAGCCAATGTTACCATCCAACTTGAGTTGAAAGCCTTGATAGTACTGACGCTAATTGTTAGCTAACAAACTTCTCCTCAACTGTTACCCACATCACAGCCATGAAAGTGTTATGATCGAAACTACCTTCTATGGCATTTGTCATTCTTGTGAACATGCAAATACCATTCATATTAAGGTGTTTTGGTAGTATATCGTTTAATAACCACTTTTGGTTTTCACTATTATTTTCCTGTCCAGAAGTACTACGAAGCTTTGTAGTTAATTTGTAAAATTTTCATAGTATTGACGGTCTCTTGACTGGACCAGGGCCCTGTTTCATGAAAGCAACTTATGTCATAGTTGGGACTTAAGATGGTCATAAGTTCAAACTTCAGTCATAAGTGCGTTTCACGAACAAGGTCTTAACTTAAGATGGTCTTAACTTTGGTCTTAACTTGAAGACTGCTGTGAGGTGTCATAAGATAATCTTAAAGTTAAGATCAACGTGATAAGTGGCATATCGATCACAAGTATGGCGGCCTATGTTATTTTGCAAATTACGGAGATATCTGTACATTGTCTGGTGGGCAATTCGTCGTCTGGTATACAGGGACGTGTCTACAGAGTGAGAGGGGGTGTTCGCCTCGAAATGTCCAACTACACCCCCTTAAACAACACCAAATTCTCTTTGGGTTTAAACATTCCAACTGGTATCTCAAACTTTCCAAAACCATAGTTTGGAGAGGGCACCCCCCCCCCACCGTATAGCAATAGGGTTAGTTTGGTAAAAACAATTCAGAGCACAGGCTTATCATCAGGGACGTGGCGAATAGGGTTTGTGTGTTGTCTACCCCCCCCCACACACTTTGGTCAAAATGTTTAGCAATTGGAAATTTCATGCCTGACAACAACATTAATCGTACACTATATATAGGTTTCAATTGTTTCAATTTCTAACTAGTAAAGGAATGTGTTGTTTTAGACAAACAGCAGCAAACGAAAATCACCAACTTTAGGGGCGTCAGGTTAGAAATTTCGAACTGTTGGAATATTTGAGATACCAATTGGAAAGTTTAAATCCAACGGGTGGGGTGGACATGGCATTTCGCGAACATGGAAGTTTGGCCCGCTTCAATTAAGGGGCGGGTGCAGTTGGAAATTGCACGATGTACCCACCCCCACACACAGAGACCAACTAGCCACCCCGAGCCTCGTAGAATGTAGGATATAGTCAATTATCAGCTGTGTATGGGACCTATAGATAATATATATTATAAAATTGTATTACCCACGAATTAAACTTTTGATAAGAATTATGGCCTAGCTCAAAGCTCACAATCTCCTCTATGTTATTCCATATGTGTGTGGGGAGATGGGGTAAAGTGAGATCAATTAATGTATTGATTCTTTCCTCTTTCCAAATTTCCGTCCGCTGTTTACAAAGCAGCTATGTCATATAGGAAAGGTAACACAAACGCTCTTTATCAAAATATGTTTTAGAAATAGTGACAATTTTCTATAGAGAATATTATATTTATTCAGTTTATGCCCACGCCCATATGTCGTGATTTTCAAGGCTGTCCAAATTTTTGTCATGTTTTTTTTTCGGGGGTGGGATGACCGTTGTACAGCATACTGTATATATGATATACACACCCGTAACGATGACACCCCTTAATACGAGTGTGCTAATGAAAATGTAGTTATATATATAGCCATGGTAAGACAACCGCATAAAACATCTGCATAAAAATAATAAAAAAGTTACTCTAACAAATATTTTTCATTTCCCTTTGAATCGAAAAATGACCTATGTGTGTCCTGATGACATCGCCGATTTATTTTGATTATTGCTACACGTAGAGAGCGGTGGTCGATAATACACGAGTTATGCCGGCTCACATACAAAAATCGCCGCCTGTTCATTGCTCTCAGTGGATTAACTCGGCGTGAATGCATGGTCGCAGTCATGCATCGATCCATATAATTATATTGTCTTATTTCTGACACCGCCACTCGTCAGTAAACGCAAAGCTCGTCATTTTAAGAGCCTGCGATGTACTCATGTTCGAATTCACATCGTGGAACTCATACAAGTCTAAGATCCATATGCGAATATAAGGCCACTGACTATAGACACTAAGATACATGCGCTGATTCGCCCACCCCACCCCAGCCGCTAACCAGCATCCCTGTCACACAATAATGTCAACTCGGACTCGGCTCTTTCTCAATAACCTCTCAATGTCGTACCTAAAGATTGCACAAGCCCACATTTTTTTGTTCCGGACTGTAGAAAATTGTCGATAACCAGTCTAAATAAGCGGGAACTTAACTTACTACTTAAGTAGGACTTAATCTTGTTTTGTGAAACGCGTTCTTGAAACGGAAAAGTTACATCATAAGATCCACCTTAGATCTTAGATTAAATCCATCTTAATATAATCTTATGACCTTGCTTCATGAAACAGGCCCCAGGGCCATAGTCTAGATCAGGCCCATGTCACGGTGATCGCAAAATGTTACCGAGCTTCGAAAAGAGTAGCCGTGATTATTGGTCCGAATTCTCGTCTTTTAAAAACCCAGGTTTATGTAAACAAGGTTTGACTTCTTATTGTCATTCAAGCTTGTGTCAGGTCTGTTCCTATTTCGTAATACGTGGTAACATACTAAACAATTATATTATCTTGAAGATAACAAACTGTTTGTCTTTTTCACGACTCAGGCTGTATGTCTGGCTAGTGTGGGTGAGTGAATTCAAGGGGTGTGACTAATTAGTGCCCGGGCACGCCCGGGCACGCCCGGGCAAGCCCGGGCACGCCCGGGCAGGTTCGGGTGATCTCATTGGCCCGCAGACAGTCTAATATGATGCCACATGGTAGTAGGATACAGAATAAGCATATATTGTGAAAATTGACTTGCTGTGTCGTCCACCGGCGGGTTTATTAACCATTTAAATGCCGATATTGACTAAAAGAACCCGGGAGAGCCCAGACGGACGCATAGACCCGACCATATTATATATTGATGACTAATGGTAGCGAGGCACTTACTAAAGGTATATATTGCAAATATTGACTCGCTATCTCGCTCGCGGCCGGCTTCATTAACCCCTTAAATGACGATATGCGCCAGAAGAACATGGCGCAAGCCCGGGCACGCCCGGGCAGGCCCTGGTGATCTCATGGACCCGCAGACAGTCTAATATGATGTCATATGGTAGTAGGATACAGAATAAGCATATATTATGAAAATTGACTTGCTGTGTCGTCCACCGGCGGGTTTATTAACCATTTAAATGCCGATATTGACTAAAAGAACCCGGGAGAGCCCAGACGGACGCATAGACCCAACCATATTATATATTGATGACTAATGGTTGCGAGGCACTTACTAAAGGTATATTGCAAATATTGACTCGCTATCTCGTTCGCGGCAAGCTTCATTACCCCCTTAAATGACGATATGTGCCAGAAGAACATGGCGCAAGCCCGGGCACGCCCGGGCAGGCCCTGGTGGTCTCATGGGCCCGCAGACAGTCTAATATGATGTCATATGGTAGTAGGATACAGAATAAGCATATATTTTGAAAATTGACTTGCTGTGTCGTCCACCGGCGGGTTTATTAACCCTCTAAATATCGATATTAACTAAAAAGAACCCGGGAGAGACCGGACGGACACAGAAACCTGATAATATTATATATTGATGACTAATGGTAGCGAGGCACTTACTAAAGGTATATTGCAAATATTGACTCGCTATCTCGTTCGCCGCCGGCTTCCTTAACCCCTTAAATAACGATATGCGCCAGAAGAACGCGGCAAGCCCGGGCAAGCCCGGACAGGCCCTGGCTGCCTCCTGAACCCGCGGACAGTCTAATATGATTCCGTACGGTAGTAGGATTCTGAATAAGCATGCAAATTTACTTGCTGTGTCATCAACCGGCGGGTTTATTAACACTTTAAATGCCGATATTAACTTAAAGAACCCGGGAGAGCCTCGACTGACACAGCGACCCGATCATATTATATATTGATGAATAATGGGATCGAGGCACTTACTAAAGGTATATTGTAAATATTGACTCGCTATTTCGTTCGCGGCCGGCTTTATTAATCCCTTAAATGACGATCTGCACCAAGAGAGCACGTGAAAGCCCGGGCAAGTCCGGGCAGGCCCTGATGGCCTCATGGGCCCGCGGACAGTCTAATATGATGTCGTATATGGTAGTAGGATATATACAGAATAAGCATAGAAAATGAAAATTGACTTGCTGTGTCGACCACCGGCGGGTTAATTAACCATTTAAATGCCGATATTAACTAGAAGAACCCTGGAGACTTCTCGGGTTCGGTGATACCTTCGGGTTTGGCGATATACCACGTACACGGGGTGAACTACGGAAATAAATAATAAGGTTTTAGAGAACTTATAAACTTTATTTCATCTAAACGGCACTATCAGTAAATAAAAAAAAAAATATATATATATATCACATCACCTTGAAACATTTTATACATAAATATATTTGCAAGTAAAAATCATACTGTGCACAACATTTCCCGGAAATAGAATCGCTTGAATGATATTACTATAATGGAGACAGAAGTACGATAACAAAACTCCATCCAAATAATTGTCATTTCAATTTCAGAAATGAAACTATGCGTCATGCATAATTTATATTCCATTAATCTCTATATTTTCCCTTTTGGTAAGTTATAGAACTTAAAATTGCAGGACATTTTGTCCGAGAAAAAACAGAATAGCTATCTTCAAATAAGTTGTTCTGTGTATAGATCAGTTAAAATTTATAAATTCTCAAATAAACAGAATATTTGTGTATACGCGTATAATTTCCAGGAATGTTCGGGAAACAATATGTACATGATAGTATAAAAGCATTTATGGGGAAAACTCACAACAGCTGAAACGAATAATGTCCACCAACAGTACTATATAAGCCACACATATATACACGTGTTTGAAATATAGGGCAAATGAATATAATTTTGTCAAATTGTTTAGAACATTTCCCGGAAATCTAATCACTCGAACTTCCATATATATGTGTATTTTCGAAAGATTTATCGGACATTTTCAAATGTTTACAGTTAACAAAGGATGCTAAAACTAGTTAGTAACAATTGGGTGATTGGCGGAATGTTCATATGTTAAACTTCAAGAGTGATTGATTTCTAACTAATTTGTTTCTCACAGTTCGTGCATATATGATTTACAGGAATGTTCATGAAACAATTTATGAATAATATATAACAAACAAAACAAATATGAGAACCACAAGATATATAACAATCATACCTACTAATAGCACAATTGAAAGTATAATATATACATACACGTGAATAGATATATAATTCAAAACTTTTTCAAACTGATTGCATAGTTCTACCCAATAACATAGCTTTCTGCACAAGGTCTTCGTCAGTGAGGATATATCATCACTGATGAAGGCTTGATGCCGAAAACTATGTTATTGAACAGATCTAACTAGATGTGCATCTACTACACGGCCCCTGTCTTAGTGGGTGACCCATGATGTGCCAGATGTTTGCAATATTGTATAAGAATGGTATCGCGGGCCCATGATACCACCAAGACCTGCCCGGGCGTGCCCGGGCTTGCGCCATGTTCTTCTGGCGCATATCGTCATTTAAGGGGTTAATGAAGCCGGCCGCGAACGAGATAGCGAGTCAATATTTCCAATATATACCTTTAGTAAGTGCCTCGCTACCATTAGTCATCAATATATAATATGGTCGGGTCTATGCGTCCGTCTGGGCTTTCCCGGGTTCTTTTAGTCAATATCGGCATTTAAATGGTTAATAAACCCGCCGGTGGACGACACAGCAAGTCAATTTTCCTAATATATGCTTATTATGTATCCTACTACCATATGGCATCATATTAGACTGTCTGCGGGCCCATGAGACCAACAAGACCTGCCCGGGCGTGCCCGGGCTTGCGCCATGTTCTTCTGGCGCATATCGTCATTTAAGGGGTTAATGAAGCCGGCCGCGAACGAGATAGCGAGTCAATATTTGCAATATATACCTTTAGTAAGTGCCTCGCTACCATTAGTCATCAATATATAATATGGTCGGGTCTATGCGTCCGTCTGGGCTCTCCCGGGTTCTTTTAGTCAATATCGGCATTTAAATGGTTAATAAACCCGCCGGTGGACGACACAGCAAGTCAATTCCCCTAATATATGCTTATTCTGTATCCTACTACCATATGGCATCATATTAGACTGTCTGCGGGCCCATGAGACCACCAAGACCTGCCCGGGCGTGCCCGGGCTTGCCCGGGCGTGCCCGGGCGTGCCCGGGCTTGCCCGGGCACTAATTAGTCACACCGAATTCAAGTAATGTGCTTCAAATATTGTTCAAGGAGATATGTTGTCACATGCACACACAGCTCAGTGACAGAATAAATGTGCTTTATTGAAATCTTCAGATTGAAGACCAATGACTGTTCCATCTTCACTATAATGACTGCATGTTGTATACACTGTTAGAAAATACTGTCGGTTTGACAGTGTCGGACCGCCATAATCCGACGGTCCCATACCATTTCATCAGTTGTACGGTGAATTACCGTTGTTTTATGCCCCCTGAAAATGGTCAAAATTAAAAATGTGCGCGTTTCCAAGTTCATGACGTCAAAATTCAACAATATATTTAGCGGCGACAATACAGTATGACTCGGATTCTGATGATATTTATAATTTATTATTAATAGATTGTAATCAGTGCAATGATCCGGTATATTCATTCTGTATTGTCTTGCGTCCGTAATTAAATTACGTTATTTTCCTGAGCCGACTTTATCACTCACGAATTTCTTTCTCTGTCTTGCCGCGCTGAAAACGCAATTGTTTTTTGGGGGGGGGGGGGGGTGTAAGCTTTTCAGGTATGGACTATTGTTAAAACTGTCTGACTTCGGTTGCTATGTGAACGGACAAGTTCTAAATCTGCTAAAACCGGCTTAATCATTGATATTATCCACTAAATTGTGACAACTGTGTTGTCTTCCAGCTGAAACTTCGGGCTGTCGGCTATGACTTGTCTTCAATCGTCTCATGTTTCATGTTGAAATTTACAGTGCTGTGGCTATCAAAACACAGATATATTTACTGATACAACAGGAAACAGTTGCATGTGTTAGAGTAATACACAGGAGCTTCGATGTCAGCCATAAGTGATAATAATAACAACATCGTACTTTAGCAGCTATTACTATTAGAATGTTGACAGTGTTGCCAGTTTTTTTTAACTTAACCATTCAATCCAGTTGACAGTGTTCTGAGAGAGGATATACTGTACGCACCAGAGTAATTCAGAAGAGCGTCGATGTCGTCAACAACAACAACACATTAAACAATGAACTGATTCCGTGCAGTGACCACATATCTATACAATTCCAACTTACGAGTACAACTATAACAATTACACGGACCGATTCATCCCATTTTCGTCAATTTTCATTGAAACGTGTGGATATGGGACAATGTCGTCATCCGCCATGTTATCGCCCAAGTTATTACAACAATTTACGGAACGGGAGTCCACTATTGGTTGGATGTTCTTATCAAAATATCTTTGGCTAACTCCCTTAGATAGATACTAAGTTTTTGATACTAGTATACACAGTTTGATGTATCACGCTATCAAATTTCATCGAAAAATATGGGACTATGGAAGAACATTGTCGCCAAGTGATCATGCATAGTTACTACAGGCTTTGTTGTTGCATTGAAGGATTCAATCCAAACAAGTTGTTACGTATATATTGTCGTGATGTTCGCATTCACCTGTTAAAACAAAAACTGTGTTTCCAAGTGACTGGACAATATCACGACTTACATGTTACCAAAAAGTATGCCATTAAGATGTTTTACTTTTACGTGTACATAAAATTTGTGTGAACACATCACGCAGTCTTTTTTTAGACTTAATTCCATGAGGTAGATAACAAGTTTGATCCTCTTCAAACTTCAAAGTTTCAAAATTATTGTCTGTCACATTAAGCATTAAAACTTTGATCGTAATAGAAGAACTAAGATGTATTTTTCAGTTACGAATAATACTAAATTCGACCATTCTAAAACATGAATCGTAATGCTTATCGGGAAATCATATTGTCACAACATGCTAATTTTACGGTAAATTATCAAATTAAGAGCAAAAGATTGGTGGTAACCCCGTGAAAAATACCATTCGTCTGAGTCGTCTGACCGTTATTAGTTACGGTCATGATATTAATTAAAGAGTGCTGAACCTTAAAAAATACAACGGTCTGATTGTTACTTAAACAGTTTTGTACTGTGGAACATGCTACAGCATAACGGTACAAGGTTGGCAGCGATGTTGCGCGGCATGACACGGTTAAAGTGACGGGCTTTTTTCTAACAGTGTAACACACTGAGGCGGAGCGCATCTGGGAAGAGTTCATTCGGGAGTAGCCCATTTTTGGGTGTTCTATGTTGGTGTATTTCACGAATACTATTTGATATGTTGGGGAGTTTCACGGTGACTATTTGATATGTTGGGGAGTTTCACGGTCACTATTTGATATGTTGGGGAGTTTCACGGTGACTATTTGATATGTTGGGGAGTTTCACGGTGACTATTTGATATGTTGGGGAGTTTCACGATGACTATTTGATACGGACGATGGGGAATGCTTGTATGTTTCATTTTCTTTTGCCTGACACATTAAATTAGGTAATTCTGGATTAGTTGACTGTCAAATAGGATTGTCTTTATATTAATTGGAATTGAATCAACAAAACTGAAAGTTGATATCTTTATCCAGTACATTCATTGGTTTATTAGTTAATGTAGATCCATTGTGGTAGCAAATATGTTTTGTCTTGAAAACCAGGACACATTGTGGAATGTTTTTGTTGTTTATTAGGGTTTATCGTCGTTCTAGCCGCTATGCCACACACGACGTTGTCAATTTTACGGGTGGAGGAAAGACCACGCATAGGCTTAATTTCACCGGGAAATTGTTCCACTGCGTGTAGAAACCACCGACCCCCGGAAAGCAACTGACAAACTTGCCCAGATACACGATTCCGGTCATCCTCCCTATGACGGGGTTCGAACCAGCTTCGTCAGCGCTGGACGGCCTGTGGCGGCGTAATCCACCTGGCACTCTACCGACTGGACCGCCGGGGGCCCCCATTGTGGAACGAGTGTCCAAATTGAAGAACCGGTATATTGTGCAACAACATAAACCAATAACTGCACTAGTTAAGTGTTCTATCTCTTCAATTGTTGAATGTCTCAACTTGTTAGAAGATATAGTTTTTTTTATAACATAGGTAGTTTTTGAAACAATTTCCAAGATTGTCAATGCCGTAACAAACCATATATGTGTCAACATAATACATGGTGCAATTATTGCTTCTATCGTAATTAATGGAAAATAAAAGAGGATATAACAATAAAACTTTATTGGCAGTCAGCAAGCCGAAATAGAAGATATATAATGTAATACAAGTAATCAAACGAATAAATAAAATAACATAGCATTAACAACAAACAACATAATCACAAAAAAACATTAATACATTTCAGATATGCGATGTCCTCATCAACATCTATAATCATCCTCATCAACACCCACAAATATACTCATCAACATCTATAGTCATCCTCATCAACATCCATAATAAACCTCAGCAATACCCATAAGTATCCTCGTCAACAGCTATAATTATCCTCATCAAAATCCACAATCATCCTCATCAACAATCACACTCATCAACAAACACACTCATCAACAATCACACTCATCAACAAACACCATCATCAATAAACACACTCATCAACAACTCATCAACAAACACACTCATCAACAATCACACTCATCAAAATCCACATTTATCCTCATCATCAATCACACTCATCAACAAACACACTCATCAACAAACACACTCATCAACAATCACACTCATCAACAAACCCACTCATCAACAAACACACTCATCAAAATCCACATTTATCCTCATCAACAATCACACTCATCAACAAACACACTTATCAACAATCACACTCATCAACAAACACACTCATCAACAAACACACTCATCAAAATCCACATTCATCCTCATCAACAATCACACTCATCAACAAACACACTTATCGACAAACACACTCATCAAAAAACACACTCATCAACAACACACTCATCAGCAAACACACTCATCAACAAACACACTCATCAACAAACACACTTATCGACATACACACTCATCAACAAACACACTCATCAACAACACACTCATCAACAAACACACTCATCAACAAACACACTCATCAACAACACACTCATCAACAATTACCCTCATCAAAATCCACTATCAACCTCATCAACAATCACATTCATCAACAAACAAACTCGTCAACAATCACACTCATCAAAACAAACATTCATCCTCATCAACATCCATAATTACCCTCATCAACATTCATAATCACCCTCATCAACATCCATAATCACCCTCATCAACATCCATAATCACCCTCATCAGCATCCACTACCATCCCCGCCAGCATCAAACAGTCAATGAACAAATTCAACATAGACTATAGGACATATTAAAATGCAAGGTCGAAGTATAAAACATATAAAAACATGCACGTACATGGTACTTTAAAAGGACGGTATAGTGATACATTTGCAATATATCAATATTACATAGGCAAATTGTGTCAGATTTACCATTATATATATATATATATATATAATTTAATCATAATCTGCCAATCTGCAGAATACTATAAGACAGTGGGTTGTCACACATTTAGCCTTTAATGCTATCTCTCGGTAACCTAAATTTCTGCTCTATAAATGACCAGTTGTATATAGCGATTAACCAATTACTTGCTCTAACAGGCTTGGTACAATATTACCCCAGTCATTGCAGGCGCTGCTCAAGTTTGGTCAGAACATGCTCTGATACTCAACATAATGACAAGCTGACTGGTACTCTTTTACCGCATGAGTGATTCGAAGCCGACACAGTATATATTTATATACGAGCGACCTTGCTCAAGGGTCACAACTTGGCGCGGGTTTTGAAACAGCTAGCATTCCGACAATTGCACGTCGATCAAAGCGGCCAAGCCACTCCTATGTGGAGACTCGGTGACCGGCGACGCGCTGCAAACCCATATCGATGTGTTTACAATGAATACAAGTCCGACACGCTAACCACTGGATCACGGAACTCCATATGCCGTACGCCGACGCACTGCGAACCCATATCGATGTGTTTACAGCGAATACAAGTCCGACACGCTAACCACTGTACCACGGAACTCCACATACCATACGGCGACGCGCTGCGAACCAATACCGATGTGTTTACAGCGAATACGAGTCCGACACGCTAATCACTGGACCAAGGAGCTCCACGTGCCATACGGCGACGCGCTGCGAACCCATACCGATGTGTTTACAGCGAATACGAGTCCGACACGCTAACCACTGGACCAAGGAGCTCCACATGCCGTACTGTGGACATCTCAAAACCGTTGCCCACAATGACAGCAGCATCGAGTGATATCACCCTGACTATCTAAAATGTACATGAAAACTATTCGATATACTATGATATAATTGCTCGCGCCAAGTTGTGACCCTTGAGCAAGGTCGCTCGTATTGTGTCGGCTTCGCATCACTCATGCGTTAAACATGTACCAGTCAGCTTGTCATACTGATGAGTATCAGAGCATATTCTGATCAAACTAGAGCATGTTCTGATCAAACTAGAGCAACGCCTCCAATGGATGCAGCCGGTTCATTGTTGGCTTGTACAAATGACTGGGGTAATATTGTACCAAGCGTGTTAGAGCAAGTAATTGGTTAATCGCTATATAAAACTGGTCATTAGTATTATTATATAATAGGGAATTCGGTGTTGCATCAACATTCATTCGTGTAAGACTGCACTGTCAATAACCTTTCTGTTAATTAACAATCAGCACGTTATTGTATAACTACCAGAGAAATCAACAAGACATGCTAATAATTGCAACTGAAATCTGAAACTGAGCAGTGAGGGCACACTGTTCATTATAGCCAAAAAGTGACGAATTTGTGACGTCGCTTGGTCAATCGATAATTTTATGTTTGAACGACAGCGTGTCACTTTCAACTTTACGACTATGTGTCTTTTTCGTCGGAAAAAATCTCAAAATTTAACCCTCGTTTTGTACTTCTACCTGCTACTAATGGTGGTTCTCCTGTGAAATGACGGATTAAATTATAAAAAATAACTCTTGTTTCGATTAAGGTTATGAGTTATAACTGAAAAGTTTGAAGACAAATTTACCATAACGCACGTAGCTCATTATATACATGTAATTCAAACCTTTCAGTTAAAAGTGCACAACCTTAATCGATACAAGAGTTATTTCTATTGTACTGTTAATGTATTGCTGTGAACAAAAACTGTGCATAAAACTGATCGGTGATACATTCAAACCCACATATACTGTATAGTGTCTTGTAGTAATAGAGCCATGCGATCTTCCGACGTTGGTATTTGATCTTGTTCAAGGCGATGGTGTGTAGTTGGGAATTCAACGATCAGACCGTGTTCGTAATAGTAGAGTGTAGCAGTAGAGTAGTTACAATAGTCATGCGTTGATCGTATAATCCATTGCATGTGTATTGCGATCACTCATAAAAAGTTGTCGATGAAACTTGTAAACATATATCCATTTAAACTAAATTTTCCGGGTCCAAAAGTGGGCAGCGGTTTTGAGATGTCCACAATACCGCCTGGTCAGAGTTCGTAAATTCTTCCAATCGAAGTGTGTTCAAACAGCCGCTCAATTTAACCATATCACGACATGACTCGCCAAGTGAGAACATCAATATGTTTCCAAGGTGTGTTCGGGGGCTGTGAATGGAAAGCTGTATTTGTTTCTTGCACGAACACGATGGCACTCCCATTCTGAAGGTGACTATCATGTTGAACATTGGACACATCACGTGATGTTCCATATAATGTCTGACGCGATGGAACTCTTCTCTGACGTTAGTTGAAGAACTGTTTTTTGCCAATGACAATCGCAGAAACACCATGGTAAGACGTTCGTAGAGAGCTGCCAGGTAGTGTACCTAAAATAAAGATAAATCAGTGTCAATAAAACCGTTAATATTCAAAATTAATATTAGGCCTAGAATGTTCAGCGAAGTGTTTCTGTTGCCAAGTAAGGATTACTAATGATGTGAACTGGAGAGCGGGGGGTTCTGGAAACATGTGTTGGGCGATAACAATCTCTACCAGAGCGCAACAGACATACTTCCTTTCTGACTCTGTCACCGGCTGGGTACTAGTCTAGTCTGTGGTTTTCTATGTTTAGCGCGGGTTTTTCCAGCCAAAATGGCGAGACTGCGATCGACGAAAGTCAAATTTCCTATGTGATTTGAGAACAATTCACAGACTATAAACTTATCGATATAATGGAGAATTAGAGCGGTAGTTTAGTTAACAATTTTCGCACAATCCTTAACAAAATGGCAGCAAATTAGAACTGTTGTGTTTGACTTGGCATTAATGTTGTCGTCCATGTGTGTTTTGACTTAGTTGTTGATAACATAATCGAGAACTAAATCACACCGTTTCACACAATATAATTATTTGGTTCTAGAGGGACTTTCATAACTTAAGGTACGAAATTACACAAATGTTGTTCGATATTTGGTGTGCCTAATAAGGCCAACGTGTAGCTCTGTTCGCTTGGTATATATATTTATATCGCGGAAGTTCACCAAATGTGGGTAAAATGTCGCCGTAGCAGCGGTCTTACCGAATCATCAAGGGAGGTAAACCCTGCATGGAATTTGGGGCGATGAGTCGGTCTAATCGCAAAAGTGTTTAACACAATTATAAACTGTACATGTATACATTGGAATGGTCTGTTATTGATTTGGAGGGTTGTCAGAAATTATGTACAGACAACAGACAAGACAGCAAGTAACACATGTGCAACATTCGCCAATGAATATTTAGTGAATAAGGGGTTAATAATCCAGTGAGATTTCTAAAAATAATTACAATGTGACGTCATTCTGCGTAAGTTGACGACGTTAGACACATATGAACACTCTATTATTATAACCCATTTTCTGTTCTGTGCTGTGAATTATAATTGATTTTTATACCCTTTGATATTCACTTTAGTCTCGGCGCTATATTTACGGCACCGCATTTGGGAGACACAACGTTGGAAAACTATAGTTTACCGAGTCATCGTTGGTTGATGTGATCTGTCGACGCAAGTCAGGAGTAAGTTGATGTTCGAATGCGCTTCCACCGTTGTAATATTGTTGATCCTGGGACTGAAAAGAGAACAATAAGAGGTTATAATAATAATTCAACTTCATAATTATATAGTGTTTAGCTCCCATGCCACTGATGGACAAGAGTTAATCAAAGTGATATATTATATAGAATTAAATCTGACAAACTGGATCTCTCGATGCCAGAAGTCCATGGTGCTATTGTAATGATGTAACACAATTGGGGGTGGTAAAACAAGACGATCGAGTTATAGTAACAATTAGTACAAACTGTGTATAGTGTTTAGCTCACATGGCACTGATGGACGAGAGTTATTATTATTTGTTTATTAACCTCTAGTAATGAAGAGCATACACAACTTATAATTGTGGTACAGACACTATGTCGTATGTACACACAAAATACACAAATATATATACAGAAGATAGTACATACATGTTACTGTGCAGCGTGGATGTAGAAATAGAGTCAATGAGGACAGAAAGAGAAATACAGAATGTGAGAGACAGTCTGGATGAATGAGCTGTTAGGTATAAAACAAAGAGATTCTGTCAACTGTGAGAATATGTTCACGTCATCATTACCCATACAGTCTATTTGTTTCGGTTACCATGTCACACGCATATGGTCATCTCGTCCTGGCTATGATGTAACTGAGTATTCTCTCGCGCGTATGGGTGAGTCAGTCAGACGACGTTATGAATGGTTGTTGGGTCTATCTGTAATATTTCCTTTATACAGGAATGTGGCTGCAAATATTATAATGTCGGGCCAGGAATCCGCGACAGGTACAGGTGGATCGAAATTAATTCCTCCTAGTAGGAATTGCTGGAGACAGTCGTATTGCATAGTGTCCAAGAACACAAAACATTCTATACCAAAACGATCCAAAAGAATTGTCCAAAATTGGTATCGAAGAAGATGCATTGGCTAAGCGTTACACGAGTTAGTTATGTGCTCCATCTCATAGTTAAATTTGACAAACGTGTTCTCTCGATGGCAGAAGTCCATGATATGCATGTAATGATGTAACACAATTGGTGTGGTAAAACAAGACGACCGCGAAGTTATACTAATAATGAATATAAATTGTATATAGTGTTTGGCTCCCATGGCACTGACGGACGAGAGTTAATTAATGTGATATATTATAGAGTTATATTGACAAACTGGTTCTCGTGTTGCCAGAAGTCCATGATATGCATGTAATGATGTAACACAATTGGTGTGGTAAAACAAGACGACCGAGAAGTTATATTAATAATTAATATAAATTTTATATAGTGTTTGGCTCCCATGGCACTGACGGACGAGAGTTAATTAATGCGATACATTATAGAGTTTAATTTGACAAACGGGTTCTCTCGATGGCAGAAGTCCTTGACATGTATGTCATGATGTAACACATTAGTGGGTGGTAAAACATATTAATAAATTAATATAAATTGTATATAGTGTTTGGCTCCCATGGCACTGACGAACGAGAGTTAATTACTGTGATATATCATAGAGTTAAATTTGACAAACGAGTTCTCTCGATGGCAGAAGTCCTTGATATATATGTCATAATGTAACACAATAGTGGGTGGTAAAACAAGACGACTGAGAAGTTATATTAATAATTAATACAAACTTTATATAGTGTTTAGCTCCCATAGCACTGATAGACGAGAGTTAATTACTGTGATATATTATATAGAGCTAAAGGTTCTCTCGATGGCAGAAGTCAATGATATGCATGTAATGATGTAACACAACAGTGGGTGGTAAAACAAGACGACTGAGAAGTTATATTACTAATTAATATAAACTTTATATAGTGCTTAGCTCCCATGATGGCACTGATGGACGAGAGTTAATTACTGTGATATATTATAGAGTCAGATTTGATTAACTGGCTCTCTCTATGGCACAAGTCATGATATGCATGTAATGATGTAACACAATTGGGAGGTGTAAAACAAGACGACCGAGAAGTTATATTAATAATTAGTATAAACTTTATATAGTGTTTAGCACCCATGGCACTGATTGACGAGAGTTAATTACTGTGATATATTATAGAGATAGATTTGATTAACTGGCTCTCTCCATGGCACAAGTCATGATATGCATGTAATGATGTAACACAATTGGGGGGGGGTGTTAAACAAGACGACCGAGAAGTTATATTAATAATTAGTATAAACTTTATATAGTGTTTAGCACCCATGGCACTGATTGACGAGAGTGAATTACTGTGATATATTATATAGAGTTAAATTTGACAAACTGGCTCTCTCGTTGCCAGCAGTCCATGATATGCATGTAATGATGTAACACAATTAGGGGGGGTTGTTATACAGGACGACCGAGAAGTTATATTACTAATTAATATAAACTTTATATAGTGTTTAGCTCCCATGGCACTGATAGACGAAAGTTAATTAATGTGATATATTATATAGAGTTAGATTTGACAAACTAGTTCTCTCGATGCCAGAAGTCCATGATATTAATGTAATGATGTAACACAATTGGTGGCGGTGAAACAAGACGGCCGAGAAGTTATATTATATAAACTTTATATAGTGTTTAGCTCTCGTGGCGCTGATGGACGAGAGTTAAATTTGACAAAGGTGTTCTCTCGATAGCAGAAGTCCATGGTATGCGTCTAATGATTTAACACAATTGGGGTGGTTGGTAAAACAATTCGACTGAGAAGTTATATTAATAATTAATATAAACTTCATATATAGGGTTTAGCTCCCACGGCACTGATGGACGAGAGTTAATTAATGTGATATATTATAGAGTTAAATTTGACAAACTGGTTCTCGCGATGGCAGTAGTCCGTGATTTGCATGTAACGATGTAACACAATTGGGGTGGTAAAAGAAGACGACAGATGACTTTCCACTCTATTTCTGAGAAATCTCACAGAAAGCGTGATAGCAGACACGTGAACAAAACTTGGACGAGGGGAAATAATTCAGCGGCATTTCCGTATAATTACAATTTAGTTTAAAATACTCACGAAGGTAGAGGTTAAATTCCGCAGTTTGACTTCCAAGACGGAAAACCTATGTGCTATGACCGCGAAGCTTTCTGTTGGGTTGACAACTCCGGCTATATCACGAGAGAAAAAATCTCCAAGCACAGGTGTTCCTCCTCCACAAGGGCCACACATATCTATGTCCACTGGTGTTAATGTCGGCCTGGGCGGCGTCGCTTCCTCGTCGAGATTATCATGTGACTGTGGTCGTACTCGGCCTTCCGTTTCGTGAATAGAAACTAGATACAATGCTGAAAAATAGAGTGGACCACGGTCAGTTCAAAGTCAATATCAACATTTGATCCAAAGTCGTGTTTTGCAATAAGAAAACACTGGTAGCAATTACATAGACAACAAACAAAATACTCTTTTACTCTTATTAATATAAAAGCATACAAAACCAGAATAAAATTGTAAACTACAAAAGAAGTAAAATACTTACCAGGTATAGCAAAATTCAATAACTGAAAGACATTCATGACTTTTGTGTATTACTTCGAATTATTGAAAAATAGATTCTGAGCTAAATTCACGATATATATCTATATATAATATGTGTTGAAGTCTTTTTCGTGACAAAATTCGTCCTTATATACACATAAACACTCCTATACTTACTAAATTTATCTTGGTGAAAACCCAAAACTCTAATTTGGTCCTAGAAAGCTTGGAAAGTCCAAACCACCCGGCTTCTGTTCTGATATTATTCCCATGATAATCGCTATTGGTCACAACAGTCCGGTTCGGAAGTCTGGAACTGGTATTATCCATGTCAAGCTGATATTCGGGCCAACCCAATACACCAAAGGTTGGTGACGTGCTACCGGTATTCGACACAGCGAAACCGAAATCGCTAGATCGTTTTAAACTTCATAAGAATGCCTGCCACAATAGGCCCGATGACCCAACCTAGAAGTTAAGTACATAATTAATACGTACTAATGGTTGTCTATTCAATGGAGTTTTGCAAAACTCTGCGTGAAGCCAATGGTACTCGAATATGGGAGTCTTTTTAATCAGGTAAGGCCAAAATTAAAGTGTTGTTTGTCCACTCCCTACCTACCTAAGAAAATGCTCCCTACTCGCAAAAATAAGCAATTAACGGGCTCATTTTAATGAGCGAAATAAGGACATATTTGGTATCATTTAGGCTCAATTTACGCTCGTTGTGGACCTAACATGCGTTGTTTTAAACATTCCAATATTGGATCATTGTCGTACAAAATAGGCCCATTTTGGTATTATTTAATCTACCTTTTTTCATCGACACGATTTACCAGATTCACGATCTTTATAATGTGTGTTCACTGTGGCCCGTGTCATTCAACATAATAACCGACATACGCTCACTAAAAGTCCTACATGTATAATCAAACCAAATAAGTCCTATATGAACTTGTGTGAATATTTAGGTCCTATATGAACCTATTTGCACGAGGAAAAGTTGCCCTACTTGTAAAATTGTATCATCCTGATAGACATGGAATTTTATTTTACTGTTCACACACATATCGATCGTTTTACATACATAAATAATCTTAAGCTGTTCCTAAAATATTGCAATATTGAACCTGGTAGATCATACCGAGATGCTCTTGATCTCTCCAATGTAGATCGTACTTGTACTTTCTTATCTTCTCTTAAAATTCTGACCTTCTCTTCCGTTTCTCTGTCTCCCTCCACCTCATATTTCTTCTTTCTATGGGTAATGTTCTGGCTCTACCATTTACCCCTACTTGACTTGCAATCAAGTAGGTACCCCTACTTGACTTGCAGTCAAGTAGGGCCGCGTCATTGCCAAGGGAGATGGCTTCAAGTAAGCCTATGACTTGTTGCATAATCCCATTTTCTTCAAATTTTGTACCTATTGTAATTATATACTTGAATGTCCATAGAGGGAACATAAATATTTTTTAAACTAAAAAATTATATAGTGTGTATGCACGTTAGATACAATAGAGAACATTCATCTAACAAAATCACGAAATCACAAAATTGATGGACTCAACCTTCATAAAGTTAATAATTTCTATGAAGAACTTCAAAATACCAACTTCAAAATGCAATTATGCATTGGGCTATAAGATAATATATTCATCTAATATTAATATCATGGGATATCTTAGAAATGAAATTGAAGTTAAATACAGAAAGTAAA
Source organism: Siphonodentalium dalli (assembly GCA_032622095.1). Classification (NCBI taxonomy): domain Eukaryota; kingdom Metazoa; phylum Mollusca; class Scaphopoda; order Gadilida; family Siphonodentaliidae; genus Siphonodentalium; species Siphonodentalium dalli. The sequence continues at coordinate 132,312,638 of CP136068.1, read as the reverse complement.
ACAGATATAAGACGACCTACCTACACAATCGTGTTACATTGTGCAGGGAATGGCAAACAAATAAATTAATAGTAGCGGCCTAATTTATCGAAAGTTCGACATATGAATGGAGATAAATAGGTTACAATGAATCAAATAGCTGGTTAGCAAATGAATTTACTCTGGCGGAAATGGGCGTGCTAATTTGCCAGAAATATTGATCGGTTATGATCTTTGTCCATTATTAGCCCTGGTTATAGAAATTGAATTCTAAAAATTGTATCTATTTTTCCGGACAACACTTACTGAACTGTTTGTTAATGAAGTATCAAAGATACGTTTGCCCATAATAATCATCATTCTGGTGTGACCAGTTGACAATGATTAAAAATAAAATTATATTTCCTATTGACATATTTGCAAACATCAGAGTTGAAATTTTGTTTATTTCTAAAATAGTAACAAGTGCTGCCATACAGTTACAGTTAGTATATGGGGAGATGTCAAACAATATATTTCTGATTACCTAAGTTTTTGTTGATGAGATTTTTTTTTTTCATATGAATCTTGTTATACTGGTTATTTGCACAACAATACATGAAAAACCAACGAATCATCACACAAAATTAAACTATTGCACAGGATCAGCATGACATAACTGTCCGTCTTCATCATTGTTCGAATATATGTGTATTGGTCCCACATAATACAAAATTCAAGTTATTTTTTTACCCAAAATACACTGAAAAAAATGAGAAAAATAGGGATTGGATCATATGTTATCGCAACTTAACCAAAATTACAAATTCTTGCCATTTCTACCGAAACAAATAAAATATTGGGGGTTCAGAACGTAGTCATCCTGCTGCACTGAATATGAAAATATGATGTCAAATTTAGACAGACAATGTTATATTTGGTGTGCCAGTATCAGTACGAATGGATATACCAAATATTGCCTGGCAACATATCCTCGTGCAAATAGGTTCATATTGTACCTAAATATTTACATACATGTAGGTTTACTGTTGACAAGTACAAGGGCTTGTCCCGCGCAGTTGATCTATATTTAACCTTCCATGACTGGAGCTTCCTGAAACTATTCCCATAGGGAGCCTAGCATTTATAAGAAAATGCATTGGCCTCACATTGTAAGCCAGTGCATTCTATTATATATGCGAGGTTCCCTGTGGAAGACTCGCATATATAAGAGAATGCACCAGCACGATATCGTTAATACTGCACCAGCACAGCTCCCGCCATGCAAGGGTTAACTCGCATTATTATGCGTTATTATATATTATATATTCAAGCTCACATAAACGTTCGTTGGTAGGTTAACTCGCTTGTTAGAGGAACTTATCACTTGAAGAACTGAGATAAATATCATTAAGTTAATTAATTTAAATTAACGCGGCCTACGAGTGTATCAGCTTTGTTCCCTAATATTTTGTATTGTTATATAGAGTAAATTTAGAGCGATAATGCCACTATAGTTACATTGTTCTGCAAACTCGTGGCTAAATGCTATATCGCTGCGTGTTGAATACAAATCAAACGCCTGCCATAAATGTAGCCGGTTATTGAGTCCATGCAGACTCATTGTGCCAGTAAAATGGCGAGCGAAATCTTTAACTGCACAAAATAGCCAGGTCAGGCACATCCTGCATTCCACTATTATAGTAATATTCCACTATTATAGTAATATTCCACTATTATAGTAATATTCCACTATTATAGTAATATTCCACTATTATAGTGGTATTTGACTATAACACATTTATGTTTCCTTTATTTGGGTCGGGAATAGAAGACGGCACATACCAGTGCACAGCCAAATGTCACTCTTAACAATATCGCAGCGAATGAACAGTCTTCCGACAAAATTAGTTGTGCGATCTTTTGCGCCAGCTTTGATATTCAATAATATTAAAATATTACTAATATATCCCTTTCTAAATGACAATAGCAGGATGACTCAATTAGTCCTTCATAACAACATTTCAACTATTTGCATGCTTATTGAGATGCTTATCGTGTGCCGTCATGATTAATCAGTCCTCTGGACAAACTATATGTATGATACCGTATTAGTGCGACCTGATTTTGAATAATATTTGTGTGAAATATGATATTGGATTATCCCTCTTTTATCAAATTAACAAAACGGTAATGGTCATATACCACTATAATAGTGGAATTCAGGATGTGCCTGACCTGATAACTAGTGTGGACAATTGACAAACTGCACCACAGTAAAATAACAGGTTGCATAGCTTCACGCATAAGCACAAACTATCGCCCTGTTCACTGATACCAAAATGCAGATCGTTCTCCCCGATGTACAGTAATGCCCAAAAGTAGTTGACCACCTAACCACAGCAGAATTATGGGTAATTTTTCAGGATTTAGTCGGAAATATGGCTTGTTGCCATTCATCGGAAAGCTCTCACCCATAATTCTGATGTGGTTAAGTGGTCAATTACTTTAGGAATTACTGTACCCCCCATTCCTGGGGACAACAATATTAACAGCGGGAAATCGAGGTATGATAACAAGTATCATCGAATAGATACAAACTAGTATTTCGAAATGACGGGTTGTGGCCAACACATGGTCTAAAGAAAGATCGCGTGTTTCTGTAACCCGGAATCATAGACAACGGTCAACGTGGGTGTCTGACCGGTAAAGATTCCAGGTCAGGCAGTGGTCCACGTTGAACGATCCGTTGAAAAATCCATAATCCGCTGAGGTCAGAAACCCGACCGCCAAGCGGGCGAAGTACTGGAGTGATCAATCCAATGCGTCTTGTCCCGCCGGCGGTGGGAACTTGAATGGAATTAATCAAAACAGGAAATAAGTTACTTTGTCCCCGCATCCGGTTGTAACTACATGTAGCAATCTGATTGGCTACAATTCCACGTTCAAAGCACCTTATCACCGCATCCGGTCATCATCATCATCATCACCATCAGTCGTTGGCTTGAGCAGTCTGATACCTCATATGAATACCTCATCCGAACACCTCGTCGTGGGTGTGAGCGGGCTACTTGGCTTCTGCTGATTAACCACATCTGACTTACTGTGTGGTGTCCTAATGACATCCGTCTAATTGTCCACCTTTCACCTCTTTAAAAACGGCATCTGCGAGTGAGTCCTTATCACCAACAATGGCGACTACTGGCACACCGTACATTGGGAATTATGGACTGCTCTGTGTCGCATTGTCACCGGATATCGAATACACAGTCATGTGGCGGCACTGAACTGCCCGGTATTCGATATGAACACAGCATTCTGGGGCCGCACCGCAAGTGGACAGTCCCGTACACCGGAAAATAAATCAAGCATGAAGCCAAAAAGGCCAACATGAATTCAACTGCAATGGGTCGTAATCCTAACCCTGAAATAAAAGTGGTTGATGACTCAGCCACTGGCAAATCCAATTGGAACGAGGCTGGTTATTCAGCCACGGGTACCACGAAACCAAAACCAGCCGATGAAATTTAGGGTATGTCGGATATCACCCCTCCAGAATCGCACGAGATCCTGATCCGTTAAACCCTAACGCGTGGGTTTTTTTAAAAACAAAGAAGAAAGCCCAAGCAAGCAAGCCCCATTGCGTAAACGCGAACCCTCCCCCAAAGGAGAAGGTTGCAGAGTACTGTAAGCCTGCAAACAGCGAAACATCAAATCGCCACCACCTGTGGTGGGCGTTAATTTCCCGGTTGGTATTGGCAACCACCCTGGGGGGGGGGCTAACTACCGTTTAACGAGACAAATGCAGCGCAAAATATGTCTTTAAAATGCGCCGGGGCCAGTGAATCAAATCGGACATTCTAAAATATGTCAGTGGCAAATCATCCCGACAGAAACTTTATCATCCAAAAGACATGGGTGATACCACTTCAAACCAACATGTTTGGGAGAGAGACTAGAAAGCACGAAAGTTATGCGTGGTCGCAAAGAACCCGCCACAAACTCTCCTTTCAATAATATGGACATACAATCCATATGTGCCAGACCAAAAGCAAGTGTCATAAGTGTGCACTAGCGACACCATGAAGTGGCGAACTGTGGTGGGGGCGGGGGGGTCAAAAGTTCGGACAAATAGTACCATCGCTACATATACAAAGAAGAAACAATCCGAAGGCATGTGAAGAAACTGAACCTAACTCAGTCTTCTTGCACCACTCCGGCACACCGGGAAGCCCTGTACTAGCCTGTGTATTATAACTTGCACCACTCCGGCACGCCGGGAAGCCCTTTACTAGCCTGTGTATTATAATTATGCGCAGCCTCTCACTCACACTGGGCCCATCCGATGCCAACATCACATCATCGGACCGTTCTGATTGGTGGCACCATACATGTATATACATGTAGCAAGCAACGTATACAAAATCAAGGTGTCACATCCCAGGTTATCGTGGATAACATTAATTTCAGCAGGGGCTGTAGTAGTGGCACTAAAGCGAGTATGGGGGCAAGGATTTGGGTGTGGTGGCATACTACTGCCCACACCAGCTCCTTGTTAATGGCGACCTCTTTGTTCATTATGATGAAAAAGCATGAATAATGTGTCATTGGAGACGACCTCAATTATGCCAGACATATGTTCTGCGATGGCAATGGCAACGATATCCACGGCGACCATCTGTTTGATTTAATCAAACGGCCGGTAGCCCATGTCCTCAATAACGAAGGTGGCGAAACTAACATAAATTTCAGACCGGGCGTGGGGATGTTCTAGACTGCATCATAGCTGGTGAATATGTCAGCACCTTCGTATGAGAAACGGTAGGAAGCGATCACATACCTTTACACACTCTGACAAATACCCAAGTCGATTTGCATGCAACTTGAAGAAAACCGATTGGTTGTCGTTTGAGCAAGATTATTCTCCATTTATATTGGATCACCCTACCTAACATCACTTTAAGGCCTTCGAGGTGGGTTCATGCGAAATAACATAAAACCGATAACTACATGACTGTATTCATATATACATTATTTACTCTCCAATAATGATATTTCGATTGCCATAACCATTAGTATGTGAATATTACTGTTATAGTGGAAGTACCGATAAAAGTCCAATAAGATACAAAAAGTTTAATTGAAATTTTTTTCTGAAAATCATATTCAGACTAAAATATTTGAACTTACTACATGATTTGCGATGTCTGTTGGCAAATCACTGCAATAGTTTTGTTTGCATAAGAGTTGTTTCAACGCGCGAAATTTCGTTATTGGATAACTATCAATAATGAATAAAATGAACACAGTTTTTATCTGTTTCTCTATGTTCTTCTTAGTGGTGATCTTTTTGTGGACTTTTATATCTGTTTACACAACTACCACTGCGAGTGGACATAGTGTACTGTACCCCTTTAAGGATATCCGCCTCAAATATATTGCTGATTAGTATTGGAAGTATCCCAGCGAAGAAACGTTTTATAGACTACTATCGATGGAAAATATGAGTAAATGAATATTGCGGAGATTGTATACGCACTGAAACGCGCCCTGTACACTAAATCTGGCCATTTATGTGGCCATCTCCTTTTATACTCGGCAGAATATATGTAACAACTGAATGAATTTGAGCCATGGATTAGTGCAAAATACAGTTGTGTGCTCTATGAACGATGCAAACAACATGGCAATTATAATGTAAATGAATTTATGACTCCAGCCATTTGTTCATTTTCATTATAATTACCATGTAGTTAGCATTGTTCATAGAGCAAATAAGTGTATTTTGCACTAATCCATGGCTCAAATACATTCATGTGTTATATATATTCTGTTGAGTATAAAAGCAGATGGTCTCATAAATGGTCAGATTTAGTGTACATTCCCTATTTTATGAATTGCCCAACATTTGAAACACTGATGACCCCGCCCGTCTGGGTAGAAAATTCCCATTTAAAAAAACATCCCATTTGTTGAGACCGGGTGTACCTAACTGCTGTTCCCCAGCATTCTTCGATTTGGATGACAAGATTGGAATGGGCGTATCGTCACCAGGGGCCTATACTATAGAATACAATTTTTGTAATATCAGCGTTAATTTGTGATTTACTAATTTTGTAATTCATATTTTGTGTTATATAGTATTCGACTGTATTTCTATCAGTGTATTTCTTTCATTGTAGATTGAAACTCAACATATGCCCAAAACTCTTTATATGCAAAATACATTGACATGTAATGACTTATATGATCTTTTTGGCGAACCATCTATATACCGGGATTCACTTGACCGGAAAATCTTTGCATATTGTGGAGAAAAAGGGGGCCTGAAAGTTTCATCTGTTCATGTGTTCGTAGTACTCGAACGCTACAGCTTTGTAATATGTAAAAATTCGCAATACGGAATGATAAAGTACTGGCTAAGCGGGTTCTAATGTACAGCAATAATACCATTTTTGTGAAAATTCATTATTATATTACAAATGCACAGGCTACATTATTGATTTTTCACGACGATTAACCGTGCGGAAAATGGTGAGTGCAATTAGCTGCACGTATGGGTACATGTTCTTTATAATGCAGTCACCGAATCTCAATTGTTAACCCATTGAGATGGTTTACGCTCAATGGATTTGAAAGGAGATAGCCATGTCAGCGGCCTAGAATTTAATTATGAATGGAATTAAAGAGTTACAGTTGTCGGGCTTGGGCTCAAAACGTATATATATATAAACAATCTTTGTGCGAAGGTACACGGATACGCGGTGAATCGGGGGTGGTGGCATTTCGTGTTGAAACAGTTACTGATAATTCAGGCTAAGTTGCGTTAAGAATCAGTGGACCCCAAATATTTACCATGACAATATGTAACATATTTGAACCGCATGGCATTTGTGTGCTCAAGAAGTTTGCGTTCACCTTGTGGTCTAAACAATTTAATTTGGCCAATAGTGCCGCACAGAATGTTCCATGAGTGAATTTTTTGAAAAAATCGGGGTCCCCCGATCCTTAACTTACCAATGTAGTAGTGCGTGTTGGTTATAACAAAATGTCATATGTTTACCTCAATGCAGCCGCTTAGTTTGGTATAAATGCAAGGTACTGAGAATTAGGTATAGATTAAGTAGATGGTGCTATATATATGTTTTAAAATCGAGATTGGGTGTCCCCGGAGACCCTGGACGAGGGAGTGTTGGTCCACATTGGAATTTCCAAATTAACACCCATCCTTTACACAGGTCGAAAATATCAAGTCCGAGAACAGCCATCGCACCCCCATCATGGGTTGAATTTTTCCAGCTGCATGTTACCTCAAACTTTTCAACAATTAAGGTCTAGATATTCCAACTAATATTTCAGCCAGACAAAGCTAGCAAGACAAATTAGGTTCCATCCTTGGTAATATTGCTATATAAAGTTGATGTCGCCATTTGAACGGCAACCGATGTGTGTGTTTGCGTACCTTTTTCGACAAACCGTTAATAAACATGTAACATAAAACATCTGAAAATTGTAAGTATTCCACACGATACTGAAAAAATTACTTTTCATCGTGCGCAAATGTTGTCAAAATAACCCAAGTATCGGAATCTAGTCACACATAATGTACCTTTATTCATCAACTAAATCACTCACCAACTGACACAAATAGGCATTGCCATATCATTCGCATATATCATTAGAGTAATTTCCCTTGACAAAATGACAAATGTTTAGATGTGCGTTCAACGAACGGTGGTCAATAGTACTCGATTTGCCGTCTTTTTGTGATTTACAAGAAATCGCGTTCGCTGTTTGATTACAGTGGTCCATAGTACTCGACACCTTCTGTACGGCTCAAATAAGCCTGCTATTACAAAGATTGTATTCTATAGTATAGGCCCCTGAAGGGTTGCTATTATATAGATAATGCATGGCTTGGAGTTGACCATGCCAAAATAGTGGTCCGAGAGGAGGAATAGTCCACGGGGACCACTATTTTGGCACATGCATTATTCATTATATTATATCGAACATTGGTGTCAATTCTCACACAATTTCTGCCAGATTTTCTCACATTTTTATTTACTGTGAATAATGGAAATCGGTCACAGATTTTACATTTTACGGCAATCTTTTGACGATGGCAGGGGAGTATAACTATGTTATTAGTTACATTAATTTTAACAGCACCTCTTCATGATTCATGCATATATTTCTATAAAAACGTCATTATCAAAGACGTTTTGGCGAAATTTCAGAAGTTGACTTGTTTAACTTCGATTAAAACGGAAAAGGAAGTTATAAATAACGTCCACTGGCATTTCAAAACTAGTACTGTCCGCTCGTCAACTAAACGGACAATCTATTAAACACATTCGATAGCTATGATCTGACATTTGTAAGATCATTACTATTCACCAATAAATCTAATGATATACCGATTTTTCAACAAGTAACATACAAGGTATATTTTCAGATTGGCCGTATCTTCATGCGGCAATCATTACATATAATTACATATAATTACATATAATTACATATAATTACATATAATTACATATAATTACATATAATTACATATAATTACATATAATTACATATAATTACATATAATTACATATAATTACAAATGTTACTCTTCTCCTATGCCGTCTCTACATGTTGTGCAAACTGTCATTCCGTTTTGATTCGAACTTGGGTTCCTAGTTGCTACATGTAATGATTGGCATCTGATTCGCGTAATCGATAAATGTTCCAGATTGTTTTTTTAAACTGGTTCAGATCATTGAGAGTCCACACGGGAACTTCCATGTAGCTTGTAATAAGCGCGATAACCCAACTCGAATGCACACATAGTATACGTTAAAAGCACGGGCGGCGCTCGTTGCAGAAATATTCATATTTGTGACCCGCCATATCAAATCCAGTCGGAAGTCGGGATTTTTTTACCCTGTGCCAATGCATTCTCTTATATATGGTCGACTCGCATATATAAGAGAATGCATTGGCACAGGGTAAACAAATCCCGACTTCCGACTGGATTGATATGGCGGGTCACATAAATATAATAATGCCTGCGCTGGTGCTCCTAACACGACGTGAATAGCCATCTTGATTATAGTCGATTTTCAACAACTAATACAACCAATATTTAAAATATTCGCAATTAATAAGTTTTTAATGTGTGATACGCATAATGGCTTGTCTTGGATATGATCATATTATCGGAACACCGCGAAAAAGACAAATTAAAATAATATTACGGTACATTTTGTTAACAGCATCAGTTTGCCCCAACAGCATCATAATAATTCAGCATGAACCAACCGCATTATAGCATATTAGCAGGACCACTTGACCAGGGGTGGTTTCGGAATGCCTCCGTATGTGATAATGTCGTGAATACGATTATCGCAGTCTGTGATAGACGATGTTAGCACGGGTTCTAACCCCGACATGGTCGAACATCGGGACCGATTTTCAAGCTTGATCTGAGTTGAGGGACATCTCAAAATGCCATTCTGATCGATACATGGTCACTCTGATCGATACATGGTCACTCTGATCGATACATGGTCACTCTGATCGATACATGGTCACTCCGATCGATACATGGCCATTCTGATCGATACATGGCCATTTCGATAATAAATGAGAATGTGTTCACGCTCACCGAATTAACCCTTTACCCAACAGAAGGGCCCTGTGCCAATGCATTCTCTTATATATGCGAGTCGACCATAGGTCGCCTCGCATATATAAGAGAATGCATTGGCTTAATACATTAAAAATTATAAAATTGTTAAAGAATATAAGAAAAAATGGTAAAAAGTGTTAAAAAAAGTTGTTTTTTAGGCCAATGCATTCTCTTATATATGCGAGGCGACCTATGGTCGACTCGCATATATAAGAGAATGCATTGGTACAGGGCATAACTGTAACTATCACAATGTGGTCAAGGAGCCGGTTCCAATGATATCCATATTTGTATGGTTCTATTGAGACAGACCGAAGATATTTTAGGCTGTTGAAGCTTTATTTGGCCGGTTTGTTGGGTAAAGGGTTAAGCGCATCTGAAGCAATGATCGCTCGTACTGAGTCTGTGCCTCCATAACTCTGACATATAAGACATGACTTGCAGATCGATTGGGATTCACACGAACTTTGTTTAATTACTCTGCTGGTCAAAACCAATGACCCGATCGGTCTGCAAGTCATTTCTTATAATCATACACCAGTACATGTCAATAGAACATTAATACTTTGAACAACTTTTCAAAACTATACCACAAAATGGAAATAATTAAGAAAACAGAACCGTTGCGTGGCTGATTGTATGCGTCATATCTTGAAGAGACCCGTCCTTATGAATGCGATTCTGTTTTCTGCGCAAACACGTATTTATTTACTCAAAGAAATTGTTACTGGATCAGATGACACATCCCATAAATGAAGTGAGCCATGTCGAGAATTATAGTTTCTATATTGTTGTCAAGTTCGGCGGGTGAGTTGATTGGCTCACCACCCATAAGCAGGGCTAACAGAGACATATCATCTCTAGAATCCATGTACAGAAAGGTCGAGAGACCAACCTGATCAAGAATGTGCTCCCAGAACGAATTCCGAAGCACAGGTCCCCAGAACAAAAATTGACCCCACCCCCAATAATACTTAATCCTATAGGATTAAGTATTATTGGGGGTGGGGTCAATTTTTGTTCTGGGGACCTGTGTTCCGAAGCGCAAGTGAATTGCCTGCTGAACAGTAACGAAGGGCGTGTAATATGTCATTCTGAATCCCGTTACCACAAGCGCGACACGTGCGATCATTAGAAAATGTAGTTCTGTTCAGCAGTAGAGCGAGATTTTTCATTTTTCATTGTTATGTAAACAGTGAAATTACCGATAAAGGTCCAATTAGGCCACTAAGATTAGTCTACCATAGTTTAATCAATACTTAAGGAATAATCTCTGTTTCTTAATGTAATTACGCTGTTTAAAAAGAGATTTGCCTATAATCACAAAATTATAAATCAGAAAGTTTGTTTTTAGGAAAACGTCTTTAAAGTGGTGTAAAACACTCCGGTGAGGTGATCAAATAGAAAAGGAGAATAATCTTGCTCAAAGTAGTTATTTTTGACGATTATTAATTCTAATTTACAGTAAACACGCTGTCATTATTATATATTAATTAAATGGACTGACTCTCTGTGTCGAAATAATTTGCGTTAGTTTATCACCGATTGCCGCGTCCCGAATCGAGATGTAAATGTTTACAATTAACCCTTTACCCAACAGAAGGGCCCTGTGCCAATGCATTCTCTTATATATGCGAGTCGACCATAGGTCGCCTCGCATATATAAGAGAATGCATTGGCTTAACACATTAAAAATTATAAAATTGTTAAAGAATGTAAGAAAAAATGGTAAAAAGAGTTAAAAAAAGATTTTTTTTAGGCCAATGCATTCTCTTATATATGCGAGGCGACCTATGGTCGACTCGCATATATACGAGAATGCATTGGCACAGGGCATAACTGTAACTATCACAATGTGGTCAAGGAGCCGGTTCCAATGATATCCATATTTGTATGGTTCTATTGAGACAGACCGAATAATATTTTAGGCTGTTGAAGCTTTATTTGGCCGGTTTTGGCCGGTTTGTTGGGTAAAGGGTTAAGCGTAGTTCAGACGATGATATCTATGGAGCGGTAAGGTTGCGGGAGATTTGCGGTGAAGCTAGCAGAATGCTACATTCTCACAGTTGGGATAGCGCCTGAGTACTAACTTATCAGTTTCTCGCACCCGAATTAGTCCACAATATGTCTTTAAATTGTGTGATTATTTTTGGAAACAGATATTATTTATTAAATTATAGCTCAACAGGATATACCAACACAAAAGTGCAAATTGTTATAAAATTTGGGCACTTTAATGTGACGTGGCCGCGACTTAGTGGGTCGTCGTGACAAAATTCCTACGGCCAACTGTCATATCGAAGTGATCTGCCCCTATAATGTAATTATTCTATTATTTCATTTGCTCTTTCTAAGCTAATAGCAAAATACATTAGAAATTTAAGTGGGTGTAATTATTTGACGGTATAATCATTAGAACATATCAAAGCATTGAAAAATATATACTGAAAATCATATTCACACTGATCTATTTGAACATATTTAGCGATGTGTGTTGACAAATCACTGTAACAGTTTTGTTTGCATAAAAATGTTTTCAACACACGAAATTTAGTTATTGGAGAACTATCACTAATAAACATAAGAGTGTATCCACAAAGTGTATCTATTTCGCCATGTTCTTCTCAGTAGTGATATTTTTCCAGACCATAATTTTTTTGAAGATTTTCCCCAATGCGAGTGCCTTGTGTCCCTTTATATTAACTGGACATAGCTCAAATTTAGACACGACGACAATTACACAACTTACATGTAATTTCAACATACTTACCATTAAATGATCAAGGCAATCCAAGTATGTGTGTGGAATTAACTCGTACAACACCTATGGGAATCGACACTTATTTTCTTACAATTCAGAGCTAATGAACGCAAGAAATGTGCGCATTTTTGTTTTTTGCCTTGTTGCTCCAATACTGAAGTTATTATACAGCTTATTTTTTTTATTTTTTTTTTTTTAAACATATTTTATTTGTAGTATAATTAAGAAATAAATACACGGTGTAGAGGTGTGTATGGTCAAGTTGTACCACAAAAAAACTGATTGTAGGACGACGCGTAGCGGAGTCCTACAATCAGTTTTTGTAGTACAAATTGACCATACACACCGATACACCGTGTATTTATTTCTTTTGTAATACGACTGAAAGTTTATGGTCACAATTCGACTGAATAGTCAACGAAATACTGCGCTTTTTCGGTCTCAGGTGAGAAAACATTTCGTGGTGTAATTCGTATTGGGCCTACTCGATTTCTGTGCATGGAGTACTCTGGTAATGTCTTGTCTTGTTATGAAATTCCCCCGTTGACTTTTCGAGGCACCTCTTCTAGAAATAATCGTTGTGATTGGCTAAAAAACGATGTGTTTTCAGCGGCGCCCGTGCGTTTCATTTAAATTGTACAGGAAATACGATTTCGGTCATTTCTGTTTTGAACGTTGTTGGGATAACATGAATATGATCATCGACTATGGACCATTTTCCTTATACAAAGCGATCTAAATGATCTAGTTTACTAAACTAATCTTATTCCCCTTCTGTATACTGGTGAACAAACGCTTTCATTTTCAACTTGATTCCGAAATATCGAATATGATCGAGATTCGAATCGACGAATGCACAGCCCGGCCCCATGGATTTATTTTGTCATTTAATATACTTATTAAGTAACTTTCTTTGGTCGTAACATATATCAATATACCATAACATCATTTGGACCATATTCATTGGCAACCAAACTGGTTTCAAGCGACAAATCGCTAGAAAATTCGCAAGATTGTCAAGATATAGAAAAATTCAAAGGGTTACGGGTGCGGGTGTACTCCGTTGATGCCCGTTTGCGCGGAGTTAGAAAAGACGGGAAAAGTCGCGTGCGGCGATCTGAATAAACCGATTTTTTTCGTGGTACAATTGGAAAAAGTAGAATTGTACCACAAAACTGGAACGAGATAGCCATGGTAACTCGGGCCATTGGCCAATCAGGACATGGCTTTTAAGCATAGTTAGGCAGGGTCGTATTACAATACAAAATGGATTGGGGCACAAGTTACAAAACTTAATGAGCCCCTCTCCGGTATACATTGATACAAACAATTTGTTTAACAAAATGGCACAATAAGTAACTTATTTACAGCTGCACGTGGTGAATGAGAAAGGTGATGATGGCAGATTGTAACAAATCATTGAGGAAGGATGAGAGTGAGTCGGTGAGAGTGATTGGTGGGGGGGGGGGGTGCCAACGCCGAGTTGCATTCTATGGTGAGGCGAAAGGAAAACATGTGATAATTGATAAACTAATTTCTTATCTTGAAATTTAACTAGAAACGTTTAGTCTCCGCGATAAAATGCTGGACTATTTTGAATAATTTCACATTTTGTTTGTTATGAGCATTCGGGAGGCCAGCAAGTAGATTGTTCATGTGCGTTAATTTAATTCCTTCTCTGTGTAGCATATGAAACATCTCAGTTCGTTCTGACTGGTAGTGGGGACACATAAAGAAGTAGTGATAGGCATCTTCACACTGGTTGCCGCACGTACAACGTGGGCTTCCTACAATATAATTCTGAAATTTGTCAGACTGAAGATCACTACAATAGTTTCTTAGTCTGGCGTGCAATACATTATATTTCCTACGACCTGTATAGAAATATATTGGAGGTCTAGCGGTGGGATCAATTATTCTAAGATAATCTTTAAAATCGAAAATCGTCGGAGCTTCTGTTATTGCGGAAGGCATGTCGTTCCACGCTTTTATTGTTGAGGGAAAAAATGACTTTTTATAGTGCTCGGTATTGCTGAAGTATGTGTAAAAAAATTCGGGGTTTCTGAATTCATACTCGGATATATCGGCTATCCTGGGTGGTATTATTTTAGTGAGGTAAGTAGGGGCCCTCTGATTTACAATGTTATACATAGTTTGTAATTTATTAAGTTCGCGCCTTTTTCTTAGCGAGGGCCAGCCGACTTCTGTCATAATGTCTGTATCTGATACTGAACGCGTGAGGCCGCTGACAATTCTGGCTGCATCAATGTGTAATCGGTCAAGTTTATCCAATTGATATTTTGGCGCGCATGCCCAGACTACATCCGAGTAATCATATAGAGGCAGTATATATGTTTTATATATATTTTCTAATGTCTTCCTGTCGAATTGGAATTTAAATTTTCTAAGTTGTGATAAGCGGGATGCTACTCTCTTTATAGTTGCATTTATATGATTGTTCCACGACATATTTGATTGGAGCTCAAGACCAAGGTGTTTGTGTGTCTCAACAAATGATATTGTGTCACTATTAAAAGTTAAATTAGGGATATCACCAGAGGTGCCAATCAATGAATATGACATGCCCATTGTTTTTGAGGGATTAATGCTGACCAGCCAATTTTTTGACCATGTTGCTATGGTTTCAAGGTCCATATTCATAATCCGTGCTAACTCATTCAGATCGTGGTGGCTATTTGTAAGACAGGTATCGTCGGCGTACATTCTGGTCACGGAACTGATGTTGTCAGGTAGGTCATTTATGTAAACTAAAAATAGAAAAGGTCCTAAAATATAGCCTTGAGGGACGCTCGCTGGGATGATCTCATAATCAGAAAAGCTGTCGTTTACTAATACGCGCTGCTGGCGGTTTCTTAGATAATTTTCTATCCATTTCAATGGTTTCCCTCGCACGCCATAACTAGACAGTTTATGTAACAATCCACTGTGCCAAACTCTCTCGAATGCCTTCGATATATCACAGAAAGTAGAACACGTATATAAGCCATTGTCGAGAGATTGGCTCAGGTGATTATATAGATCTATGAGTTGATGAAATGTACTTTGCCCTGGCATGAAACCCGATTGGCGTGAGTATATTAGTTCATTTTCATTAAAGAACTTCCTGATCTGTTTTAAGACAACTTTTTCGAATATCTTTCCAATGCATGGTAGAAGCGAGATGGGGCGATAGTTCTTACTATCAGCGGGGTCGTCTTTTTTAAAGATGGGAACAACATTTGCCTTTTTCCATATAGATGGAAATTTTGTGGTATCGAATGATTTTCGGAAGAGTAAATTTAAAGGATAAGCAATTTTTTTAGCCGTGGCTTGAAGCATTCTCGCACTAATTCCATCGTGGCCATTGGCCTTGTTTAATTTTAGAGATTTAATTGCTAAAATTATTTCGTCTTGGTGGACTCAAAGTCGTTCATAGTATTGCTACAACGAGAATTTAAAAAAGGTAAACTGTGATTTGAGTCATGTATCGATGAATTTGAAATGAAGCTCTTGATCAGTATGTTGGCCTTATCTAGATCATCAGTTGCGTATAGTCTTCCATTTACATTTACGGTATTTATATTGTCGCTGGAGCAGCACAGGCCCGGAATATTCGTTGTTTTCTTTTTACAAAGGAGGTAATTTATTAGTTGCCAGAAATCGCGAGGAGATGAAGATCCCTTCACGCGGTCCTGCAATTTTTCTTTCAAATTTGGATTTGGCGTACTTTTTCATATTATTTACTTTGTTTCTGGAATGCTTATAATTTTGCCAAGTATCGGGGTTATTGTTTCTTAGAGCTTTGGTTCGTAATCTTTCACGTTTGCGAATTTCTCTTCGGATTTCTGAATTAAACCAGATTTTGTCCTTAGGTCGAACCGTAACAGATGATTGGGGGACTGTTTCTCGCATTATTGAATTAAATTTATTTTGGAAAATTATTGTGGCTGAATCGATGTCAAGACCCGATAATAGATCATCCCAGTTTGTGTTTCCGAGCAGTTCATTGGCTCTTCCGAAATTTGCTCTGGAGTAGTTCCACATACTCTGCGAAAAGATGTCACATTTGAGTAATCATAGGATAACGACACATATACACCCAAATGGTCAGAGACTCCAGGATTGATTACATCGGCTTCTAGTACACGAAACGAATTGCTGATAATAATTGGATCTAATAGCGTACTCGATGAGCGTGATATTCTTGTAGGAGATGTTATAACATTTTTAATGCTATATCGGTCTATGATTTCTTTCAACTTAGAAGATGCATCTAGGAGATTGGAATTGTAGTCCCCCGTGATAATAATATTTTCTGATATGTCAAGTGCATCTGATATCGATGTCTCTAGGTATTCCCAGTATTTTGGATCGCAGAACTGATCTGATCTATATGACATTCCTAGCATAATACGGTTTTTTTTGGAAAATAATTGAAACCAAAGTATTTATGAGTCAAATTCTAGTTCATGTCTCCGCCTGTATATTATATGGGTCGCGAACATAACACATATACCTCCACCTCGAGAGTCGCGATCTTTCCGAACAGGGTCTTGATAACCCGGAATTTTTAGACTATCCGAACAGAATGATGGGTCCAGGTGAGTTTCACTAAAACACAGCACATCGAAATCGTTAATGGTATCAACAATCTTTTCTAATTTATTTCTAATACTTCTGATGTTGTAATGGAAGATTGAAATTGTGTGGTTATTTTCGCTGGTGGCAGGACCAGGGTTGATTTCAATATCACCTGATAATATCAGTATGAAAAATGTTGAGATGAATAATAATTTAAGATTTTGTGCTCGGAAGCTATATTTCAGGGATTCGCCTCTAGCCACGAGGGTATTCGGTGTCTTTTTCTTCAAATCAAAAACCCCAACTGCTGCCCTATATTGTTGTATCGAACAAGTCATGATATTTTAGTCGGTGGTTCGATATTAAAATGAGCAGCAATTGGGTCTTGTGGTTTGAGAAAATTTCATTGTACTTTAACATTTTCAACGTTGGCCCCTGGTACTCAAAGTTTCCACAGCTATGTGAAAAGCGGTGTTTCGGATCAGTTAGTGGGAACAGGTTATTGAACCTCAGATATATACAAGACAAGCAAGCAACGTGTAAGTTCATAAATACACAAATATATATGAGAATTGAGAGAAAAGGTGTATGATGATTAGAAGTATAATACAAGATGATGTGGTATTGGTGAGGTTCCATATCGAATATCAACTGGCATGTGATTTTGTTTGGGACGGGGATGACTGGCAAGATGTAGGATATATACACGACGGTTCAGATAGCGTTTCTTAATTTAGAATTTTCTGTGTGTATAGTTTAATATGAGTATGCAGCTATATATGATTTAATTTTCCATAGTTTTTCACGGAAATCTTGACTGATAAATTTAATTTAATGGGTATTTAATTTAATAGGTATTTGGTCCTAGTGACACAGTTTGGACATGTTCCATAGCGACGCACATGTAACGATTTTCCTAGCCTAATGGGTTTATTTACGCATAATATACGAAATTCCATCCTGATGTGAGGTAATGGGATTTCTGCCGGAGATATGAAAAATAAGGGATTTTTGCCACTACGGGTTTCCATAATCGCTGTTTTATTTGCATGGAAATCGGTCAAGCGATACGTTACCGTCGCACGCTCTTTTCGAAGAAGTGGATTTAATTTGTCGCCTGTTTGGGAGGAATACATGTCAAATTACAGCATTTGCATGTGTATTTAGAGGTAATGACTGGTATAATATTTATAACTTATCTGTTGCTATCCCCGTTTTCACGCTTAAGGACCTTATCTCGCTTAAGGTGTTTGAATTCAGCAGGTAGAATTTTTCGCGACATGAAAGCTGTGAACTGGTGAAGTGCGGGTTTGTAAATAATAGGTCAAGCTATGTTTCTCTATGTTTCCCTCTTTTGTGTGTGTCACAATTTCTGAACACATGGTGAAAACATCCACACGGTATTAATTGTTAACTATAGCTTATATGCATATATTTACAATACCGACATACATGCATTATCCCATACATGTACATGCATGGCCCCCACGGGAGACATGCACACGCAGGAGAATTACATCAAGCACAGGGTCTCCATAAAATTTCTGGAAGCTCTGGTCCCAGCAGAATCAAAGATAGAATCTTGAACTAATTTGGTACCGTAACATCAGAAACATAACAGGAAATATTCATATGAAATTATTTGAGGTACCGGGGTAGATATTGGCATACGGGAATGTAATTGAATTTTTCTGGAAATGTAATTTATAAATTTATTTCCGGTGATGAGGAAATAAAGTGGGGGGGGGGCTTTAGTGGTCATTAGCATTTTACTGCTCCATAGTTTCATAGTAATTAAGTTTTGAAAGGGTTCGCATTTCAACTAGGTCTGGTGGGCCATAGCCTTTTACCATACCTTTTCGCTGGGTCACCCCAGTCACATTAATAAAGTGCCAAAAGGTACCCAATCTGAGGTACCCAACCACCATCAAGACACATCAACAACAATTCTTTAAAAAATACTTTAGTTATCGGGATCGGTTTATTTGAACAAAATAATGCTAATTTGAATTTGACTGCATTTCCACTTGATTCTAGAGTTATCCATCTTCATCCGCAACTTTGTCTGAGACCCTCCAATCAAAACATCTCGAGAAGTAACAGACTTCAAAATAGATATCTGATTACTTAGAGCTTTGGTTGGGGGGGGGGTCCTCGACTTGAATAAATATAGGGGCCTATATATATATTATTATTTTTTTTATTTATTTTTTTTTTTTTATTATTACCCCCGAAGCCAAAGAAGTACCGGTAGTAATCTAGGAGTGTCTGAGTCTGAGATTGAGTACCCCCAAAACTAACAGCAATGGCAGTAGAACAATAATTTGCTAGTCTGCGGAATTTCTCCGGTCAAAACAAACAGGCCTGTACTATAGTTAGCACTTATATATCTGAATTTTTTTTTTATTTTTTTTTTTGGATGGAGGCTGGCTCATATTTATGCAGGAAAATGTTGTGTGTGGGTGGTAGCCTAGAAATTTGGGGTAAATCCATTTGCCAATTCTTCCCGAAAGTGTAAATGGAAGAGGTTGCAAAGTTAATTTTTAATTTTAGTTTTCATGTGGAGCAAAATGTGTTCGGATACATCTGTGAACTGGTTGTCTCGATAAGAATAGTGCTTAGGAGACCAGACAGGGATAGGCTCTCCCCTATACCTTACCTCTTCCCGAAAAGGTTGTGGAAGGGGTAATAAAAGGAGACATAGCCCTATAAGATGTAGCCCAGCACAAGCTCATGTAATGTAACTATGTTAATGATCGTCCAATATGTAAAATTCTGATTTGAGATGTCTTGGAAACAAAGCAATGTACTTTCCTTAAATTATATTATTTAAGATTTTTTTGTTAACTAGGTATCAACTGTTTGTTTTGACTGGTGGTTGCAAACTAGCTATCTACCTGTGTGTTGATAAAATAATAAATATACCAACTCAACCAGATGGTGATTTTGGTGCCATCGCCTGGAGTTTCTAACATGTACAATACATATATAAATACAAACATAAATTCATGTTGTAAGATTATGGAAGAGGTCTGCGACCAAACCCCAATGGGTAATTTCATGTAAAATCTCCGCAGCAAAAGTCAGAGTTGCAAATATTTCTGGGCGTGACTTTGTGTAGTATTTAAAAAACAATACTTATTTATCTGGCTTTGAATATATTACATTTTGGAAGTTGGTGTTTTTTTTTTTCGTTTTTTTTTCTTCAATTTTGATTTTTAAAAACTAGGTCAAGTATTTTAGTTTCAGTAAAATGATAATTTATTTAGGTTGTATAAAAATTTGGCAATTTACCAAGCGCAGCCGTCAGTTAAATGTTATGTCTGTTTAAAGATATGGCTGCTTTAATTCACAGGCAACTGCTTCATGTATAACTCTTGCTGCGGAAATATGCATGGAAACCCCCACCCAGAATATATCACCCGACATCACCCTCAAATATAACATTAAAAATAGGGCATATGATTATATGAATAATATGATGGTGCGGGAGTATAGGAAAATCCATGCACCGACAACTGGGCAGATTTTATTTTAATGATTCTTGCTTATGGGAAGATAATTAAGGTATATCAATAATTGTTATCGAGGTGTTGGATCTCATTCATTTTTTTGTTTTTTTTTGTTTTTGTTTTTTTGTTTTTGTTTTGTTAGAATTTTAGTGTAAGGAAATATGTTTCATTGAGGAAATATTAGCTTCATTCATCTGTTAGTTTATTTCATCTCAACTCTTTGAAAAACCCATTTTGGGTTGCTTAGTTGGTTTATAAATAGTTCTGCTCTGGAGTCGTGCACGGGAGCTCTCATTGTAGACATCATAATTTCAAAATGGTATTTCCGGGGGGATGTATTATAAATAAACCACTTGCTCCAGATCTCTGTATTGAGAGGTGCTACCAGGGCTGCAGGCTAAAGCATATTTATTTCTACCAGTATTTTCTTTAAATATTCGTCATTTTGTCAAAAAGTTTGGGTTTCTTTTTTAAAATTTTTGGAGAACAAAAACAAATGGAAGTCCGTAACAAAAGAAGAAAAAGAAACAAAAGTTTGGCTATCAACCTGCAGACCAGGGAACACCTTTCAGTAATTTAATGGCATATGATATTCAGGGAGATATTTATCGGAGCCTGTACTTGATGAGAGTTTGTTGGGGATGCTGAATTGAGAGAGGGGTGGTTTCAATAACCGTGACCGGTAAATTTTTTATATTATATTTGAAGCCCATGTTTCGTGTTTGTAAAATCATATAGTTAAGCTAGAAAATTGTCGACAATCGTTATGAGGAGTTTCAATTTTTCCATATATTAGTGTTAAATTTAGTTGACAGAGCACATGTGCTGCTGCGGACATAAGTTTGAATTTGGTAAATATCCAGGGACATTTGGTAAATTATGTTTGGTATATTTTAAATACGATTTGTAACTGTGGTATTTATGTCGAAATATATATATATAATATATATATATGAATACATATGCATACATATATATATTTTATATATAGGTGTTATTGTTACTTTAGTATGCATACTAGTTTCATGAAGATTTGGGGATACCGGTATGGTGAGGATATAATTACTGTGCATGTAGGCCCTACATATAAATATATTTCTGGTTTTAGGCACATGCGTTTAACTTGGATCTGGAGTTCACATTTCATAAGGCAGTATATATATTTATTCAGTGGGCTTTGGAAAAGACATCATAAGAGTAGAGTGTCCCCTTTAGTGGCAAATGTTCACAGGATAAAATTTTGTTCTATTTTCCTTATCCATCTAGTGGAAAATCTCCAATGACACTGAGAATGGGAGGAGGGTATGTGAACTCCTTTTATACGTGCGTTCATTCCAATTTTAACATATTTGGTGGAATAGGTTGGGTACATGTATGTATGTAATCAGATTGTGTTTGGTGAACATAGTGGGAAAACATGATAAGACAGTTTTATGATGACAAACAGTACATTAGAAGATCTTTGCTTCTTCGATGGTTTTTATCTGCACTTTGTTTGAAGTTTCTGACTTTTTGGCATAAATGTTTCCTATGAATGTCCAATATGCATCAATTGTTTTGGTTTTCTTTTTGTCGGCAAGTTCCTTCACAATAGCACGTCTTGATTCAGTGAGGTCCTCGGTGATTATTATTTTACTTTTGCCCTTTAAGCTTTTCTTATTGTTGAAAACATCACTTCTGGCATACCAATTGCTGAATCGGGCAATAAGCTGACATGTTCTTGTGGAGGTAGGAGCTGAGTCATCTTGGTTTCGGGGTCCAGATTTTATTGGGCCAAGTGGGTGCGCATTACTAATGTCAAGTGGATGTAGCCTCACTCCAAGTTTTTGTTCACATAGCTCGCTTATGATTCTTTTGGCGTTTATCTCATTAGGATTTTTCACATGGCTAGGGACCGGTACATTGTGGAATCGCAGGCAATTTGTTCGACTGTACTGTTCGCCTTTTTCAAATAGGGTGTCGCTGTGTTTTATCGCCTCGTTGAATTTTCTTTCCACCAGGTCATTTACCCAAGAGATGTCGGTCTGATCTAATTTTGCATTTGATTTCTGTGCAGTTTTTACCTGTAGGTCAGCATTTTCAGTTTTTAATTTTGTCACTTCCATTTTTAGCGACTGTACCTCAGATTTCATTGTGGTCACTTCATCTTTCATTTGATTCATTTCATGTTGATTATTTGTTAGGCTTGTCATGACTGATTCCTCTATTGTTTTATTCATTTGTCCGAACATATTTGTGAGGCTTTTCATCTGATCTGCTAGTGTTTCGAATTCTGTCCGCATGCAAACACTTATTTGGTCTTTTATAGTTCTATTTATATGTTCGTCAAGCTTGTCCGAGTCATCATTTGGGGCTTTGCGATTTTTTTCTCACTTGACCTGAATGACCGCATATTCTCAGATACTGCATTGAATGTGGACATGTATCCTTTTGAAGGTTGGCATGGTGAGTATAGTGCTGATTTATTTAAATCAAATGTAAACTTTGGAGTACGTGTAGAACTCTGACTTGATGTGACATCGTAGCTGGCATCAGCAACTGAATTTATTATATCTGCCACTGAATCCATTTGGGTTGGTGAACGTTTGGCCGAAGAATCATCAGAGATAATATTTTTGACACTGGGTTTGATGGTTTTTGGGTTTTCAAGTTCTGTTTCAGTAGTATTACAGGGTTGACTGCAGTCATTGTTTGTTTTGGAGGCACTCATTTGTATTACAACATTGTTAGCTTGTGTACCAACGGCTGAATCTGAGTCAACGTCCGCCATCTTTGTTGACATTGATTTCCGGTCTATTTTTAGAATATATAGTTTTAAATACAGAGTTCAGAATATAATTGCTTATTTCTCTAGAATGTTGTACCTTGTACTCCTTGATTTTCTCGATTTACTTTGTATACTGTATCTTGTTATCTTTAAACTTTCTCAGCATGTTCAATATTTGACTTAACCCCGTCCCAAAGCAAAAACACAGGCAGCGAAAATTTCCGATTAATCAGTTGTCGCCATTTTGTTATTGAAGCTTGTCCGTCCGTCCGTCTGGTTGTCCGTCCATATATAGCCGTCAGTGCGTCGGCTCTTATGTCAGCTACATTGCGGGGTGGCCCGACTAGACAAGCATACCTTGTGGAGTGATTTTGTGCTGTGGGCTGCACCCCATGCACTATGAACTTGTTTACATCTGCTAAATTAAGTATTGTGTGGTTCTAAAGCACCAAATCTCCCCCCACAATATACCTTATGCTTGACTGTACACCCCATGTGACAATATAAAGCTATATTATTTGTGCTGTCTGGGAAAAAGTAAGTGTTGCAGCCCACAAGAAAATTAGGCGTATTGTCCAAATTTGGACATCAACGCACGTTCGTCGTGATTAAGTGAAATGTCGTCAATATTCCAATATTGGATTGGCTTTTCTGTTATGTTTTTTCGGGGAAAATCTATTGAGTTTCACTCTCACTTATAGGCACCATCACCATTTATTCACATTTATTCAGATTGTCCTGATTTGAAACTAGGAGGTGGATTTCGATAAATTTGGCACCCCACAGCCCAGTCTTTGTAAACATGCACTCAGTTTCATACGGATACTGAATCTATCATATTCCCGCCAGCTTTTGATTTCTCAGAAGGCTTGTGGGATTCCCCCGAATTACCTCACATCGCGTTATTCGCTTCGATTGGACCCCTTTATATTGGTGCTACTAATATAGTGAGTTCTGATTGGCGCTGCTGATGTGGAATCCCAGGGTTTGAAAACGAAAACTCAACGAAATGTAACCAGACCCACTATTTTATATGTGGATATGTAGTTTACTCCAGACTACCCACAGCCCTGACTGTGGGCTGCAGCCTGATTTGTATCTGTTGTAGATACGTACGGACGCATGTCCGTCCGTTCGTGAACGGAACGTGATCCGAGCTTGTATCTCTACAATTTACGGTCATGTTTTATAGTTGTTGTGTTTTGTTTCTGTCTGCTGTTTATGTTTCTGTGTTTTATTTTCTGATCTGTTTGTTTTGTTGTTGTTTTTTTTTGGGGGGGGGGGTTGAATTTTAGTTTATTGGGCACATTCGGCCTAAATAAGTTTGTGTTTAGCTGTTGTCTGAAACGACATGCTTTGACAGGGGCGAGAACCTGTGTCAAACTTTGCTAGAACATTGCGGCAAGATTTACACATTTAATTTTGTCGATATATTTTTTTAAGATATCAGCAATCTATAAGACAAATGTGTTATCCCCAACAACTCAATTATGGTACCACAAAAATCCTGATATCGAACATATTTGTTTATAATGAACTTTTCTCGAAGTCTCTTGAACACATATATTCTCAAGTCATATTTACACATGTATATTGCGCGGGATTCATTGCCAGTTAGCGAAAATTGATATACATGTATTGGCTATACATGTAGCTCATTGGCTATCTTCTTCTTCTTTTTTAAAGTTTTTAATTACATATGTGAAGAAAACGATGAATTCTCACTTCAAATATCGAGCAACTTATGACATCAGTTCCAGGCCTTGTCTACACGTTTGGTCTGAAATTTCCTACTCATATTGCTTCTGTCATTAAATTTCATCTCCATGTCGCAACCTCCCTGTTTGATTGAGTGTCATTTGTTCGCAACTTACCAAGTGGATTGTGCTATTTGTGAATCATACCCCGACGACACGTTTTATGAAGGCTAAGATCATATTCTCAGTTTTTGATGATGATATTTTATAATACAGTGCCAGATAATATATAATGTTGCTTGTTTCTTATATATTATCACACGCAGCTGAATATCAAGAACTGTATTTTTTTATCTTAAAGACACATGGCTGTTTACAGCACAAACATATAGTAATACCCGCGTGTCACATTCATACGGAATCATGGGGCCGCCACCTACAAATATTTTATACGGCGTATATTCGTGGTAATATGGCGAATATACGCCGTACTGGGACGAAGTTGACTTGCATTGCTTATTCCTTATTCGAAAAAAACATTATATTTAGGTCACACAGAGCCCCAAGCCAATCTAAATATTCATCCCACACATCCCACCCCGATTCAAAATAGCTAGTCGCCGTCCAGATGGGTTAAAATAGGGCACCCATGCCATTTATCTTCCTCCTCACCAATTTAGGTAAAACAAAGGGTGTTGTTCGTGACTCCCAATGCACTCTTTCCTCCACACACACCCAACCCCGATTCAAAATGGCCGCCTTTCAGATGGGTTCAAATAGGGAACAAATGCTATTTTGGATCTTTCCACATACCCTACCCGATCCAAACATGGCCGCCATCTGGATGGGTTCAATTAGGGCACCATTGCCACTTCTCGGCCCCTTGACCAATGTAAGACAAACAAATGGTGCTGAATGGTAGCCCAAGCCAATTTAATTATTCACCCTACAAATACCACCCCATCCAAAATGGCCGATAAATGGCATGTGTGCCCTATTTGTGCCCACTATGGGCATCATATGTCCCAGAAAGACGCATTGAAGTCATACAAAATACAACTCCAAACACGATGTGTGTGTCCAAACAAACAACACTCATGTGGACGGCATGGAACAGAACGAGCGTTCTGTGTTAGTCTATTTCCTAGCATGGTAGAAATAAAGAGCGTTAATTAACTTCTGTGCGAAAAATTGAAAACAGCTGAAAACTGGCTGTGACCGTGGCAAGTATTTTTCAGCGCATATGGAACCGATATATCAATATTTCGCGTGTTTATCAAAATGTCATATATATATATATATATATATACCTCCTTCAAAATTACGTAGACAAAACTTTGATGCTCAAATAAGTCAAGTCCGTTTAATGAATTTCCCCGAAGTACAAGCCAACGATTGTGAGATCAGATAGAGCGCAAAGTACTTAACGCATGAATACTGTATAGGTGTTATATATCTACCGCAGTCAACCTCGATTATCCTATTTTATCGACGCCCACCCACGGACAAGATGGTGGTTCCGAAGGTCAGACATTGGCCCAATTCCCTATATGTGATTTCTCGATGAACAGTCGGACGTGTTTGACGACAGGTGTAGTTTTCGTGACGGATCCGCATGCGTATGTTACAGTGACATTACCTGAACCTGTATTTGTTCAGCGTGGGATCCTTCCGGGTATAAGTACGCAGTGAACATAGATTCTAGATAATGCATATTCTTCATACAAATACAAGCTGGAAGTCAGTATTTGAGGTAAGTTAAAGACATAGTATGTACTTGTTCGTGTGCGTGAAACTGATAAATTAGTACTGAGGTGCTGTGCCAACTGGAGGAATGTAGAATTATACTAACATTGTCCAAAATCTCAAAGAAATCGACCATACAACTCCATAGAAAACACTGTCTGAACTACACTCAATTGTAAATATTTACATCTCGATTCGGGACGCAACTATCTGCGATAAACTAACGAAAACGAGTTCACCTTCGAGAATCACTGTAATTAATTAATATATAAGGGTGACGATGTGTGTTGCCAATTTGAATATAAAAATACTTTGAGCAAGATTATTCTCCATTTCTATTTGAACACCATATATACCGCAGTGTTTCACATCACTTTAAATACCATATCAATACCGCATAGCCGACGTGGCGGGCGTGGTGCGAGGGTCAAGTATATCAATGGTCTATAGCACACCGCCCATATCACACACGGCAAACATTTTCAAAAGTTAGAAATTCCAAGATTGAAGCAATAACATTTGTAATTTCTTGTCAGTATCAGGAACCTTGTGTTCCATATATCGTTTTGACCCTGAACGCATAATGTATGTCGGAAGTAAGTTGAATATAAGCAAAGTAGCGGTGTAGTCAATAGTATATTCAGATACTAAATACTCATCGACGAGTTGTTCCCTTAGGAAATGTTCAGATAATAAGATCAATAACTTTGTTGAACTTATTATCTGAAAGAATTGAATATGGCTACTTCTGAACTTATGTAATATTTTTTCACATTTCTGTCGTCTGCTAATGATTTTACTGGATACCCCTCCAAGTGAATAATGGACTATTCCAATATATACCTTTATAACTGAATGGAAGATTATATTTAATATAGAAAGGGTTAAACTGTTTGACATTTGTTATCTTGTTACACCATCAGACACCACTCTCGTCAAAATTCATAAGATGGTGTCACCATCTGCCCCCTTAATCGTGAATACCAGTTAACAGAGAGTGGTAAATCATGCGTACCTGTTAAGAAAATACGAAATGCACACTTAGTGATTTTAGATTTTACACTAATATCATAGTTTTCACAAATGTTCTGAAGTAGTATGTTTAACAAAAACATATCCACTTCTGGTCAAGTGGTCCTGCGAATATGCTATGAAGCTGGTGGTCATGTTGAATTGCTATGTTACGGGTAGGGCAAACTGATGCCATTACGAAAAAGTACCGTTATTTTTTCTAAAGTTGTCATTTTCGCGCTGTTGAGCTAATCCGAGCGATTTGTGAAAATACGTGTGTGTATAGGAAACATTCAAGAAGATATATCTATTTGAAAAAATATAATGCTTGAACTGGTGTTTATAAAACGACGCGAATAACCATCTTGATTATAGTCGATTTTCAACAACTAATACAACTAAATGTTTTTGAATGATTGATACGCATATTAGTTTTTCTTGTATATGTTCAGACTATCGGAACACGGCGAACAAGACACATTAAACAAATATAACTGTAGTTTTTGTTAAAAGCATCAGTTTGCCCAAACTGCATCATAGCAATTCAGCAGGACCCAACCACATCATATACTATAGCACATTAGCAGGACCACTTGACCAGGGGTGATATCAAGAGGTGTTGGACTGAATTACATCAAAATATGTCATTTCGGCTGAAAACTAATCACAATTTGTGTAATTGTTATAAAAGCTCCCCACCATCCTTTTTGTTGAATGACGAATAAATTGGGGACATGGATCCCGAGTACTTAGTACCATGCAGTTAACATGCAGAATGGTATGAATCCCGCGTACCACCTGAACATGGCCTGAATCCTGTGTAAAAGAGGAAGGTGATATACCCTCACATATTGCACCAATGTTCGGAATACCAGAGCAAGCCGAAGAAGACCACGAAACTGTTTGTGGAAATCGGTTCTCATATCATCATGTCTAATTTGAAACATCCACATGCGATCACTTAAAGGGGGACTGTACCCTAAATCCGGCCATGATTGGGACCATCTCCTTTTATACTCAACATAATATATGAAACAAATGAATGAATTTGAGCCAAGGATGAGTGCAAAATACATTCATGCATGTGCTCTGTGAACGATGCAAACAGCATTATAATGAAAATGAAGTTATGATTCAATTACTCAAAATTCATTTTCTTTCTAACTACCATGTTGTTTGCATCATTCATAGAGCACATGAGTGTATTTTGCATTCATCGTGGCTCAAATTCATTCATTTGTTAAAATGCATTAAGATGTGTACTCATTCTCCAAGTTCGGAGTCCTTCCGCAGCATACATTTACTTTCAAGTAAACCATAACCAAATAGAGTGCGGGGAACAAGGATAGAGGACGTGATTGTCTCGCGACCACCACCCCCACCCCCTCCCCCGCACAAAAATAAATCGCGAAAAACATTTTTCAATATTGAGATATTCCAGGCATAAAGCACGAAAATGTATACATGTCAATCGAGAAAAGAGGTTGCAATTATTACGAAATATCCATTAACAAGCACTTTTATATTAAGAAAGTACTGTTCGGTCAGCTGAATACTGAAGTATGACATATCGTTCAAACCGATTATTGCACATTAACGGCTGACAGTGACGATAATCCGTTAAACGGTTTGTAGCGTCTTGATTGTTAAATAAGCGGAAGATTTAATTTCACAGAGTTATACACACTCTCATTGCTAAAGATTTTATTAATGACCCAAATGCTCATTAATGGTATATTATAATCGAGTAGTAATCACGGAGTTGTCGTTCATGAAACTTTCACAAAGTGTTCACACTTTTGTATACTAGTTTGTAGCATGGGAAAAACTACTGGTTCGGTGCATAGCGTGGAAAAAAATACTGGTTTGGTGCACATACTGGAAAGTTTGCCTGGTATTTTAGCAGAGAAGACTGGGAGAAAACATCAACGAGAACTTACAGGAACTAACACAATTAAATTAACAGTATAAACAACAACATAGTAGCCCTAAACATACACGATAAACGAACGGAAGAATAAGATAGCATATATAGAAATAGAAAACACGAAAGTATAACGAAATGTGATATGAAATATGTTGTGTCATTTAAGATAATTAGATTCTTAACAGCTAACAAACATCGACAGTACACATTTAGTTCACTGAACAACGTTAAATATAAGGATAAAATGATAAAAGAGGCGATCAATTAAACGGAGGAGAAACTAAAATCGATGGACATAACAAAGTGTATTTCAACAGAGAATGCTCAAGAAAAGAACTTTATGACTCGTACACACTTAGGACAGAACTATGAAAACAAGGAGAAAAATATCAAAACAAAAACTTCCGCATCCATAATATGGAAATAGTGGAACAATGACTGGACTTTACATTGACTTCTGAACTAAAAACAAGTACTGGTTGTTATGTTTAACATATCAATTTCTGTTATGTAATACGGGAACTAAGAGCCATATGGTTCGTTCCTAAATAAATTGATTGATTGATTGATTGAGGTACGTGTATTTCTTCATAGAAAACCATAGGGTGTCATAATATGAACGACAACGTGCGTATAAAACGCCAAACTACATGCAGTCCCTTGATGAATCGGTAAGACCGCTGCAACCGGGGACATTTCACCCACATTTAGTGGTCTACCGCGATATTAAACTATATACTAAGCAAACAGAGAAATATGCTGCCATTGCTTGGCACACAAAATATCGAACAAAATGTGCATAAGTTTCGGACCTTATTTTTGAAAAGTCCCACTAAAACCGGAGTACTATATTTCGAAACGGTGTGTTTCAGTTCTACGATAATTTTATCAACAAAAAAAGTATAAACGCAAGTGTACGACATTGTCACAACTCGAACGGCAAGTCAAACACAAGAGTTCTAATTTGCTGCCATTTTTACGAGTAGCTTGGGAAAATCGTCTATAAAACTACCGCTCTGATAGCCCCAATTCCCTATATGTGATTTATCAATGAACACACGGACGTGTTTGACTACATGTGTAGTTTTCGTGACGGATTCGCAATCGTATGTAACAGTAACATTACCTGTACCTGTATTTGTTCCGCGTAGGATGCTTCCGGTTATAAGTACGCAGTGAACATAGATTCTAGATAGTGCCTATTCTTCATACATATACAAGATGGAAGTCAGTATTTGAGGTAAGTTAAGTACCATATCAATACCCATAGCCGATGTGGCGGACGTGGTGTGAGGGTCAAGGACATTAAGGGTCTCTAGCACCCCGCCCATATCATACACGGCAAACATTTTCAAAAGTTAGAAATTCCAAGATTGAAGCAATAGCATGCAGTTGTAATTTCTTGTCCGTATCAGGAAACTTATGTTCCATATATCGTTTTGACCCTCAACGCATAATGTATGTCGGCAGTAAGTTGAATATAAGCAAAGTAGCGGTGTAGTCAATAGTATATTCAGATACTAAATACACATCGACGAGTTGTTCCCTTATAGGGTGGATACACACATGCATGTAATTTCTGTATGTAAAATACATGTATTTTACATGGCCACACCAATAATTGACAACAGTAATCACCTGCGCGCGAGCGGTTCATTGTTAACAGGCCAGACAAGTTAGTAGTGATAAGCGAAGTCAAACTGTCTGCTATCAGGACATTCAAGGCCAGTCCAAAACATGTCTTCTCTTACGGATGCGGAAATTAGTCAATTCTGTATGATATCTGGCATTTTATTAATGCACGAACACCAGAATCGACACATCTGGCATATACAGGCTAGATATGGAACATTTTCGACCATGATGCTTGTTTGGCGTGGGGTCTCGAAAACTTCAAATCGCTAAGTTGAATGTTGAATGTATCGGTCGGAATAATCTGGGCAAGAAGGTACAATATAATATGTATTACTTAAATAGCTCAGAGTTAGCCACACCCGCCTGGTGGCTTTCGGGATCATATATAGCCCCAAGTCAGGATCATATATAGCCGCTGCGTCAGGGGAATCCTGATCCACCACTGCTATAAATAAAGAGAGGGCTGGTAATTATTTAAATAGAGCGTCCACAATATGGGTTATCCCACGAACATAACATTATTTTAAGTGTCCTGGCGACTGGGTCCAGGATAGCAGTATCTCTACATTCCGACTTTAATTTGAACTAGAACTCAGTGCGGTCAACACGTCGGCAATGATTGGGTTGTCAGTGGACGCATATTACATTGCCTGTATGATCCATGTAAAACGCCAAATACACGATAACTACATAGATTACATGCATGTGTGTATCCACCCTTAGGAAATGTTCAGATAATAAGATCAATAAGTTTGTTGAACTTATTATCTGAAAGAATTCCCACCAATGAATATGGCTACTTCTGAACTTATGTAATATTTTTTCACATTTCTGTCGTCTGCTAATGATTTTACTGGATACCCCTCCAAGTGAATGATGGACTATTCCAATATATACCTTTATAACTGAATGGAAGATTATATTTAATATAGAGAGGGTTAAACTGTTTGACATTTGTTATTTTGTTACACCATCAGACACCACTCTCGTCAAAATTCATAAGATGGTGTCACCCTCTGCCCCCTTAATCGTGAATACCAGTTAACAGAGAGTGGTAAATCATGCGTACCTGCTAAGACAATACGAAATGCACACTTAGTGATTTTAGATTTTACACTAATATCATAGTTTTCACAAATGATCTGAAGTAGTATGTTTAACAAAAACATATCCACTTCAGGTCAAGTGGTCCTGCGAATATGCTATGATGCTGGTGGTCATGTTGAATTGCTATGTTACGGGTGGGGCAAACTGATGCCGTTACTAAAAAGTACCGTTATTTTTTCTAAAGTTGTCATTTTCGCGCTGTTGAGCTAATCCGAGCGATTTGTGAAAATACGTGTGTGTATAGGAAACATTCAAGAAGATATATCTATTGAAAAAATATAATGCTTGAACTGGTGTTTATAAAACGACGCGAATAATCATTTTGATTATAGTCGATTTTCAACAACTAATACAACTAAATGTTTTTGAATGATTGATACGCATACTAGTTTTACTTGTATATGTTCAGACTATCGGAACACGGCGAACAAGACACATTAAACAAATATAACTGTAGTTTTTGTTAAAAGCATCAGTTTGCCCAAACAGCATCATAGCAATTCAGCAGGACCCAACCACATCATAGCACATTAGCAGGTCCACTTGACCAGGGGTGATATCAAGAGGTGTTAGACTGAATTACATCAAAATATGTCATTTCGGCTGAAAACTAATCACAATTTGTGTAATTGTTATAAAAGCTCCCCACCATCCTTTTTGTTGAATGACGAATAAATTGGGGACATGGATCCCGAGTACTTAGTACCATGCAGTTAACATGCAGAATGGTATGAATCCCGCGTACCACCTGAACATGGCCTGAATCCTGTGTAAAAGAGGAAGGTGATATACCCTCACATATTGCACCAATGTTCGGAATACCAGAGCAAGCCGAAGAAGACCACGCAACTGTTTGTGGAAATCTGTTCTCATATCATCATGTCTAATTTGAAACATCCACATGCGATCACTTAAAGGGGGACTGTACCATAAATCCGGCCATGATTGGGACCATCTCCTTTTATACTCAACATAATATATGAAACAAATGAATGAATTTGAGCCAAGGATGAGTGCAAAATACACTCATGCATGTGCTCTGTGAACGATGCAAACAGCATTGTAATGAAAATGAAGTTATGATTCAATTACTCAAAATTCATTTTCTTTCTAATTACCATGTTGTTTGCATCATTCATAGAGCACATGAGTGTATTTTGCACTCATCGTGGCTCAAATTCATTCATTTGTTAAAATGCATTAAGATGTGTACTCATTCTCCAAGTTCTGAGTCCTTCCGCAGCATACATTTACTTTCAAGTAAACCATAACCAAATAGAGTGCGGGGAACAAGGATAGAGGACGTGATTGTCTCGCGACCACCACCCCCACCCCCTCCCCCGCACAAAAATAAATCGCGAAAAAAAAAATTCAATATTGAGATATTCCAGGCATAAAGCACGAAAATGTATACATGTCAATCGAGAAAACAGGTTGCAATTATTACGAAATATCCATTAACAATCACTTTTAGATTAAGAAAGTACTGTTCGGTCAGATGAATACTGACGTATATCGACATATCGTTCAAACCGATTATTGCACATTAACGGCTGACAGTGACGATAATCCGTTAAACGGTTTGTAGCGTCTTGATTGTTAAATCAGCGGAAGATTTAATTTCACAGAGTTATACACACTCTCAATTTCACAGAGTTTTCACACTCTCATTGCTAAAGATTTTATTTAATGACCCAAAAGCTCATTAATGGTATATTATAATCGAGTAGTAATCACGGAGTTGTCGTTCATGAAACTTTCACAAAGTGTTCACACTTTTGTATACTAGTTTATAGCGTGGAAAAGACTACTGGTTTGGTGCACATCCTGGAAAGTGTGCCTGGTATGTTTAGCAGAGAAGACTGGAAAAAAAACATCAACGAGAACTTACAGGAACTAACACAAAATAAGACCAAAATCTAAAACAGTATAAACAACAACATAGAAGCCCTAAACATACACGATAAGCGAACGGAAGAATAAGATATCATAGAAATAGAAAACACGAAAGTATAACGAAATGTGACATGAAACATGTTGTGTCATTTAACACTTTCAGTGCCAGGGGCCGATCTCATCGGCCCTAATTTACGGTCTGTAAAATCGGCCCTAAAAACAAATTAAAAAGATTTTTTTGGGTTGAATTTTTTGTTGGTATGCTTAAGCATGCTATAGCGAATTTAAAAACAAACTGGATAAAACATTAGGGCCATGTTATAACTCAAAACTATCACCAAGTATTCATTTTAATAATTTTGATGCCCATGAAAAATGTAAGATTCCCTGGCACTAAACCTACAAAATAAGTACGTTAAAGAATATAAGAACAAATTATTAAAATTGTAAAAAATAAGAACAAATGATGAAAAATTGTTAGGCCAATGCATTCTCTTATATATGCGAGGCGACCTATGGTCGACTCGAATATATAAGAGAATGCATTGGCACAGGGTATATGGGTAGATACAAAAATCGGATCTGGCACTCAAAGGGTTAAGAGAAGTGGATTCTGAACAGCTAACAAACATCGACCAGTACACATTAAGTTCACCGAACAACGTTATATATAAGGATAAAATGATCAAAGAGGCGATCAATTAAATGGAGGAGAAACTAAAATCGATCGACATAACAAAGTGTATTTCAACAGAGAATGCTCAAGAAAAGAACTTTATGACTCGTCCACACTTAGGATAGAACTATGAAAACAAGGAGAAAAATATCAAAACAAAAACTTCCGCATCCATAATATGGAAATAGTGGAACAATGACTGGACTTTACATTGACTTCTGAACTAAAAACAAGTACTGGTTGTGATGTTTAACATATCAATTTCTGTTATGTAATACGAGAACTAAGAGCCGTATGGTTCGTTCTAAATAAATTGATTGATTGATTGATTGAGGTACATGTATTTCTTCATAGAAAACCATATAGTGTCATAATATGAACGACAACGTGTGTGTAAAACGCCAAACTCCATGCAGGGTTTACCTCCCTTGACGACTCGGTAAGACCGCTGCAATCGGCGACATTTCACCCACATTTAGTGGTCTACCGCGGTATTAAACTATATACTAAGCAAACAGAGCCACATGCTGCCATTGATAAGCACACAAAATATCGAACACAATTTGTATACGTTTTGGACCTTATGTTTGAAAAGTCCCACTAAAACCGAAGAACTATATTTCGAAACGGTGTGATTCGGTTCTACGATTATTTTATCATCACAAAAGTATAAACGCACGTGTACGACATTGTCACAACTCGAACGGCAAGTCAAACACAATAGTTCTAATTTGCTGCAATTTTGACGAGTAGCTTGGGGAAAATCGTCTACAAAACTACCGCTCTGATTTGTCCATTCTGTCATTATGTTTTAGTGTGGGAATTGTTCTCAAAGCACATAGAAATTTGACTTTGGAGCGATCGGGTTTCGCCATATTTGCTGGAAAATCCCATGCTAAATATAGAAACACGGACTAGTGCCCAGCCGGTTACAGAGTCAGAAAGGAAGTATGACTGGGGCGCTCTGGTAGAGATTGATAAAACGCATCGTTGCTAAAGCTAACGCCGTGAGAAGTGTTAACATTTCTGTAGATTATGATGTAACCGTGCAACTAATATTTGCTTTGAAACACCTGTATGGTTGATTCTTGCGAGATACAGATGATCTCTAATGAGTCGCAATTATATACTAAACTAGCTGGTGGGCCCGACTTCGTCCGGGCTGTTTCCCTCTGCTTTCATCCGGATCTAACATCGAAATCCGTCGAAAGGCGCGATTTGACCTTGAATTGACAATTTTGAAGGTCAAGGTCAGGTTGGGGTCACGATTTGACCCGTCCAAAACACTCCCCGGACAAAAGTATCCCTAGGTATCAAATTTCGTCGAAATCCGTCCTGCAGTTTTCCCGGCCATTGCTAACTAACAAACAAACAGACAAACAAACAGACAGAAGTCCAAAAATATATAGTAGATTTATTAACTGAGTGCGCTATAAATTCGATTCGAGTCAAGCTTTAGCGAGCCTCGAATCTAAATTATTGGGCGGGGTTAATCCATTTCGTATAAAAATTGCAGTTGGGATCCTTTGTATCACATAATCACATTTTAGCAAGGAAAACGATAACGAAACGGCTGAGGTTTAAAACAATTAATATTGATTTCCTTATCAAAACCAAAGAGGAAGTAAAGACACCTTAAGAAAATAAATAGTTCCATTTTAAATGTTTCTTTTCATGTTGAGAAAATTGTTCAACCTCACTTATCACCCATATCTATCTCACAGTCAACATTAAATAACCCAACGCAAATTAAATTTCATAATTATATTCTAAATAACATAATAATAACATGGTTCGATATAATTGCGCTAATTTCTTACATAACTGCACGTGTCGATAATACACGTGTGTCTTACTAAAAATATAACTCCGGGTTTAGGGGCTTATTATCTGATAAAACTGCATGCTACATGTATTTATAGGAAACTTTCGGTAGCATCACTGCATGTAGAACTACATAGTGTTTTATGTCTCGTGTATACATGTAGTTAGCTCTGATATTGACGCATCTGATAACCACGTTTACGTTCGTTTTCTGGCATATTATAGCTTCCATGTACAGTCATGACAGGGCAATTTGCTAGTGCGAGTCACACATCTGGCAACAACATCTTGGCAAATATTCGTAAAGTTCTTCGTAACTTATTATATTTATTGCAGACTTTGAATGAGAAAATTTTATACAGAATATGTGTCTCCGACTGTTGTTTTGCATAATAGAGCGATGAACTAACATGCTCGTTTGATTCTTACCAAATATTTGCAGGCTAATGTCGGGAAAATCACAGTTGTACATGTACATGACAGGTATTTAACAACTTAACGAATTATGCAAATTTCACAATACGCATGACTGTAGAAAACTTTTATGCATATATGCATTTCATAATGTGTTTTTCGTTCGTATCCTAGCATACTTCGGCCTCTATATAAATTGCCCGCAAATTTGCCAATGTATATGAACGTACACTTATAATGAACCTGGATTAAAAGAAAGGCAAACACATCATTCATGCATCATGCACGGCATAACTATGTCCCTATCGTGCATTTGATGTGTTCGATCAATGTAACTGCGTATTAGCAACCTCAAAGGTTCTCCAAATAAAAAATAACGCTGCTATCAGTTAACATTGATTTTATATCGATATATCGATATGTTCTTATACAATTGGATAATCAAGGGGGACATTTTTTCGTAACTATTTTTTTTTGATAGAGTTATGCCGCTTGCCTTGTTCCACGAAGGAACGCCAGCCGTAAAATGACCCAAATTGATTGTGTGTATATTATACAAGAAAATTGGAAATAAAATCTATATTAATTGATAGAAGCGTTTCTGGACGTGTATCTTCGATTCAGATTTATTATGCTATACCCAGGAAAATATAGGCAACTTTTTATAGGAAATTATAGACCATAATTAACCCTTATCATATCTTAATATATACGTGAGGGACCCGGAAGTCCTACACATCAACAAGGCCTTGATGGCACTTCGTCCCTATCCAAATGCAGTAATGGAACTACTGCGATTTGCAATTGGCTACAATGATTCATGCGAATTATTGTTATTTGGCTGTCGACATGTCAGGATGTACTGGTGTATGAAATAAAATGCATGGAATAACCGAAGTAGTGCCAATTTTGACTTAACTGGCTACCCTGAGGATGAGCAGAGTTATTGGGCATTTTCGTCAATCAATTACTCATCACAATAAATGAGTTGAGACAAGATATAGAGTTCTTTAGTTTGTGGGGAGCACCAGTGAATGCATTTCTTAAGGACTAATTCCCTTATCCGTATGACGAACCCAGTTTAATTTGTGTCGGTAGGATTGAAAATATTCGATGTTGGTGGCCGTTTTGGACGCCATCTTAAAACAATTATCAAACATGAAGTGTCCGATGCTGTATGTATCGTAATTTGTTTCTAGTGTCACAAAATACGCCACAAAATAAGAAAATAGTTCCCTAAAAAACGTGAGTCTCACTCGTCAGCCTTTGGTAGCCATATGTGACCAGTTGAATATACAAATATATAATCGGCTTTGTACAAAACTTCAAATAAAAATTGAAAAAATATGAAATAGTTGACAAAAAAGTGATCATGTGAGGTTTTATGAATTTACCAATTCTGGACCAGTATCTTCGTCTGATTTTTCCATACCCCTATCAAAATTTAATCACAATGTTGTAAAATTTTGAGAAATTAGTAAAAATTACAATTTTTCACTATTTCCCCCCAAATTTTCATCTTAGAACACGTTCGGACAAGGTTGTTTATCATCCCCCTTCATCAATCTCCACTGTTTCATGTTATGCCCCTAAAGCCTTCTTTGCATGCGGCATTTTAAGTGTAAACTAAACACTTAAATTTTCTGAGAAAATGATATTTTAGAGGGTGGGGTTAAGTTTATGCCCACAGCGCATTTTCACAGAAATATAATTGGCATTCCATCATCCAAATTGTTTTGCTATGTCTTTGGGGCAATGTTTTTAGATATGTTGCGCGTCAATATCCCACGAGTTTCGCAAGTTATAGCCAATTATATGTGACACTATTTTTCATAATCCAAGTAATTTTTCGCAATTTCGAAATATTTATCGCATTTTTTTCGAACTAGCTTATACATTGGCCCAGTGTTGTATCTCATTTTGTTTTATGATGATCTATAATTAATATAAACAATGTCTTGTTCACTTTATAACAGCAGTCATTTTTTTTATACGCTGACACTTGTACTCGATGAAATTTTTATTTATTTTAGGGTTAGGAGTTATCTTCCCTGAAAAATATATTTTGGGACACATTCAGAAGCCGACAACAAGCCAAATCGGATGCGTCATATAATGACCGTCAATTTGATATATTAAAACCTTTGTTTGAGGGGGTGCAGCCAACTTCTAAACTAGAGGCTTTCTGAGAATTGGCCCACGGACTACTCATTTTGTGTTTCAGTTGCCCGTTCGGGTATAGACGTGCGCGTGGGGAGCTAATTTGCCATGTCTATCTATGTCTATGATTTCCACGCTTCTCCGAATATGTTGCTGTGACTCAACGCACTTGGTGTTAACGTATATTTATATACACTTAATGTAAATGTTTGAACATATTTTTAAAAAGAAACAAAAAATACTAAGGAGGAGGTCCGGTGATCAATTTTGAATGGGCATTTATATGCAAATCTCCACAGCAAAAGTTACAGAGTTGCACATATTAACCTGGCCGGTCAGCTTGGAATGTGCTCCATTATAAAGTTGGTGTATTTATTTTTGAATTTTATATCGATTTTTCAAAACTATAGGTCAAGTATTGTAATTCGAGAAAAAAATTCGCAAAAATAAATTAATAGCAAATATTGGCAATTTACCAACCCCATCCGTCATTTAAATGCTATGTCTGTTTAATGAATATAGCTTCTTTAGTTCCTAGAAAACTGCTTCATATATAACTTTTGCTGCTGAGATTTGCACGGAAATCCCCATCACTCCCGCTTAATAAATTATAAAAAAAAGTCCAATAACTCAACTAAACATGAGATCATTGTATTTATGAAATGTGATTCTGATGAGATGTCACGATGTGACCGCACTGACATTTACTGACAATTCCAGGAACGGAAGTGTCGCGAACCCGCCACATGGTATGCCATATGCCAATTAGACGCCCATTGAGAGTACCGAAGCATTGACACAATCAACACCTGATCCGACTGATTGTTAACCGTGTCGTTAGCCCCATTGGTTCAAGCGTTGGACTGGTCACGTATAACCTTA
This sequence comes from Siphonodentalium dalli, assembly GCA_032622095.1. Taxonomy (NCBI): domain Eukaryota; kingdom Metazoa; phylum Mollusca; class Scaphopoda; order Gadilida; family Siphonodentaliidae; genus Siphonodentalium; species Siphonodentalium dalli. The sequence continues at coordinate 132,272,405 of CP136068.1, read as the reverse complement.
GCCTTGACACCCTCAACACCTGATCCCACTGATTGTTATACGGTAATGGATAATGTTCGAAGCAGGTGGCATTCGGTAAAAGAATAGACGAAGCGCTTGCGCCGAGTCTATTCTTGGCCGAATTCCCGACGCTGAGAATATTATCTGACTTAAGGGCTTTGTGGACCCAATTTTCCCAAAATGTCCCAAAATTTTATAGAGTCCAAATAAAGGATTCTGTTCATGTATATTAGTCATAATATAAACCGAGCCCATTGATACAACATTTTGAGAGTATACTTCATGGTGGATTATGTTAGAAATACAAAATGTCAACTTTATTGAGATTTAAAAAAAAAAAATTTAGAGGCAATGGTCCAAGAAAAACAAAGTCCAAATTTAAGAATCAAATATGGGAATATGTACTGAACACTGTGATGAATGATGTATTACAAAAAGAATATTATATTTCTTGAGTGTTCTTTGATAAAATGACTTTGAACCGGTTGTTGACAAATGATATATACTTGCTTGCATGTTGGCTATGTGGGTGGTAGCAGGCACGGGTTAACAGCTGGCCATTGTAACTGCTCTGGACTCTGTTGACAATAGAATGCTAATCCTCAATCATACCCCTGCCATAGCCACAGTAATTCTAGTAAGTAGGTCACCACTCACTCAGGGTGAACAGGCATGTTGTAGTTTGACACCCGTTGACACTGGTAAAAAGCCATTCAAATCGGAATGGACATCAGCCATGAAAGGTTGACCCATTAACTGCTGCCTCTCAGTCAACCATATTCTGAAGTTAGTATATCATTTGTCAACAACCGGTTCAAAGTCATTTTATCAAAGAACACTCAAGAAATATAATATTCTTTTTGTAATACATCATTCATCACAGTGTTCAGTACATATTCCCATATTTGATTCTTAAATTTGGACTTTGTTTTTCTTGGACCATTGCCTCTAAATTATTTTTTTTGAAATCTCAATAAAGTTCACATTTTGTATTTCTAACATAATCCACCATGAAGTATACTCTCAAAATGCTGCATCAATGGGCATGGTTTCTATTATTACTAATATACATGAACAGAATCCTTTATTCTGACTCTATAAAATTTAGGGAAATTTTGGAAAAATTGGGTCCACAAAGCCCTTAAAACCCACCCATTGAATTGTCATTGGAGCCAACTATCCATTTGGTCTGGTCCACAGCTCTGTCTTGATTACCTGAGTATGGTTCAGCACGGACAGTTATTGTTGTCCACGGCGAAAAGCAACACGTTTCAATTATTATTTAATTGGAATCAGGACTCGCCAGTTGAGGGATGTTGCCGTTGCGCTATGTATTCGGCCAATGTCATCGCTCGTTGGTAATGAAGTAAAAACACTCTTAAAAAAGAATTCCCACGGGTATTCTCAAAAGAATGACCATGGGCGTTAAATAACACTCATGCGATCAAATCGCTTGAGCATTCTGTCGGATAAGAGCCGTGTCATGACAAAGGGAGAGAGAGAGGGTGTGTGGGCGCGCAGCGCCCGGGATGGTCGAAAAGATCGAGTGATCTTCTCCTTCACCCCAAGGACAAAGGGATAACACGCCGGTAGGTTTTAATGTATTTTAATAGCCCCATTTGTTCACGCATTGGACTGGCCGTGTATGACCTTTGCCCCATTGGTTAAACTTTGTGTTGACGAGGGCAAATTAAAGCCACAATGTCATGGCGATCTACGCTCCAAAATAATATCATTCGCTTTTGAATTTTTCCCGGTATCGATATATGTCGTTAAATATCTGAACTATACCTTTCTACGAACATTCTGTAACCAAAAAAGACGCTTTGATGCTGATTGAGGTAATGAAAGTACAATTGTGAACACGGTGTTTGGGTCCCAAATAATAACAGTCGTTTGCATGATATGGGACAGAAAAGATCGTTGTGTGTTAGTCTATTTCTGATATGGTAGCAATAAAGAGCGATTGCCTGACTTCTGGCGAAAACTTTAAAACGGCGAGAAAATGGCTGTGACTTTAGCAATTTTTTTTTCAGAGCATATATCAATATTTCGTGTATTTATCGACCTATCGTGTCCGTCCCTCCGAATTACGGAATAGACGAAATTTGGGGGTTCGATTGACCCATGTCCGTTTAATGATTTTAAAGCCAAAATCGAAGTTAGATCTGCGAAGTAGATTCCGATTGATTGATTGATTTGGGCTTTATTGTCGCTTTAGCCACTAAGGCCATATCACGACATTGCCAGTTTTAGTGGTGGAGGAAATCCGTACACTTGCGACTAATCTAACAGTGATTTCAATGGCTGATAAACTCGTCAACCATGTGCGGCAAACCACCGGCCATCGGCGAGTAACTGGTAACTCCACCAGATAATGATTTCGAGTTACAAAGTCCACGATGGAAACATGTGGATTTGAACCCTAATTGCCAGCGCTGGAGGGCGAAACGGCTTGGAATTGTACCCCTAACCGATTGAGCCACCGAGGCCCCGATTCCGAAGTGAGAAGACAAAACAGAATACCGGTGTAACAAGTCATGACCCCCCTGAATATCTCCCACTTGGTGGGATATATCATAGGATATCTTCCGCCCCCTCGATATACCCCATGTATTGAGGACACATCGATCCAAATCATTATTATTCGCGTGTCATTTGTGTTGCATGTAATTAAATATTCCGCCATATACGTTAACAAATATCCAAATATACATTCAATCCCTATCATGATCAAACTATCAAATGTGTGGTGGGAATTGTCACTTAACCCTTTACCCAACAGAACGGCCCTGTGCCAATGCATTATCTTATATATGCGAGTCGACCATAGGTCGCCTCGCATATATAAGAGAATGCATTGGCTTAACACATATTAAAAATGATAAAATTGTCAAATAATGTAGAAAATATTATAAAATTGTTAAAAAATGTAAGAACAAATTATAAAATCGTTAAAGAATGTAAGAAAAAATGGTAAGAAGTGTTAAAAAATATGTTTTTTTTAGGCCAATGCATTCTCTTATATATGCGAGGCGACCCATGGTCGACTCGCATATATAAGAGAATGCATTGGCACAGGGCATAACTGTAACCATCACAATGTGGTCAATGAACCGGTTCCAATGATATTCATATTTGTATGGTGTTATTGAGACAGACCGAAGATATTTTAGGCTGTTGAATCTTTATTTGGGCGTTTTTGGCCGTTTTGTTGGGTAAAGGGTTAAACAAAAATCTCAAATAAAAAATACTGGCCATTTCAGGATCAAACGATATGAGATGAGTGAAATAATTTTTCAGTCATACATGTAGTCATACATGGAGTGATCTGTCCAGAATGGGGAGATATACAGGGGGAAATATCCTGTTGCACCGGAAATTACGATTGTTAAAGTTGTCGCCTAGTTATAATGCGACACAAAGCCGTACATTGCTGTTTGAAAGTTTGAAAGTTAACGTATATGGCGGAATATTTTAATTACATGTAAAGATACGCGAATAATAATTATTCGGATGGGCGTTTCCGTTTCTATATTGGACACTACATCATAATATATTTACATACTAAGTGTTGTCATCACTAAATCCAGCATTCTGATTGGTCGGCGCCCACGTGGCTAGTTGCAGTTATTTCTCGGCGAATGCGCAACGCCTCATAACACCAAGCTCATAACACCAAAGTCCATCGATACGTCATTGGGTTTGGAAAGACGAACGCGTAATGTTTTGGGCGCATTTGGACTCGCGCAGGATTGACTTAATGCATCATCGGGTTTCAATATGAAGAGAAATTGTTCCTATTAACTTTTGCCAAGGGTGTTATTGGGTATTTTGGGCTGTTTTTGTCACGATACACTTTTCGATTTAAATACATTTACAAAAGTGGCTTTTTCGCTAAATGTATATAAATATAAGGATTAACTGTCATGTGGACTATTTTTATGGAGATGTAACCGTGAGGTAAGTGGTCATAACTTGTATGTAAAACCTTTCGGCTTTTACACAAGTTATGTCCACTTACCTCACGGTTACATATCCATAAAAACAGTCCACATGACAGTTAATCCTTATTTAAAACCATTATTTAAATTTTCGATTATGACTAAGGCATGATTGTATACACCATTGATCACATATCTTTCCTACCTACTTAATATTCTTTCATCATCATCATCATCCTCATCATCGTAATCGTCACCATCACCACCAGCGTCCTCGTTAGTATAGAAATGGTTAAACAATTTATGGCCTATGCTGTGCGCCAATTTGAGATTCGATATCAATATCAGCCTCCAGATTCGATATCGGATTTCGAATAATTATGTGGAAAAGTGCCGATTCGTAGGGCCCTATCTTGTAGTCACCTTGTCGGCGACCCAAGTAGTCCTCCGCGGAAGTCAATGTTCCTGGTCGCGTTAGAGATGATTAGTTAGTCTGATTGCCTGTTGCGATAACACCACTACGACTATATATACTAATATCAGTATTCGTATATATATATATATATACTCATCGTGGTGGTATCTCTCCAGGGGACCTGTGGTTCTCCGATCAACAATAAACCAATTCACCACTCACGCAATGTTTAGCCTGTATTTCATCCAGAGCCTGGCCTGGTTTGGGGACAAATATTTGAAGAGTAAACGCGACTGCTAGTCTTCGTGCTGTCAGGGATTGAACAACTATCAAAGGTTTAATATGCATGTATTGAGAGACCCATTTCTTAAGCAGTTTTACCAGGTCAGGCAAATCCTGAATTCCTCTATTATAGTGATATTCCTCTATTATGGTGGTATTTGACTATAACACATTCATGTCTCCGTTATTTGCGTCGGGAATAGAAGACGGCGCATACCAGTGCGCAGCGAGTTTGCGAGTTCAAACCGGTACGAGTACGGGTACGCGTACGGGGTAGCTACCCGTACCGGTACACGTTTTTTAATCGCAAACTGTTTTACGGGTAGAATTCATCACATCGACTGGTAATGTATGGTGAGCCAACTGCAACAAAAAAAGATATTATAATATAGATAGATTGTTATTCGCATTCGCTTTATTGGCCGATGTTATACTTACCGTTATTGATTGTTGGAAATTTGTATTTAGATTAGATGGGCGGGCCTCAGGATAATCAGTTGCTTTCACCAAGGACGCGGCGGCAGTTGGAAGGGGTTGGTGCTTTTCTTTCACTCATCTTGATAACAGTTTCAACAATTGGATTCTACAAGTCATGAGACCGATCGAGTGTTGACTATAAATCGGTTGGAATTTTAAATTACGTTAATTTTCCAACCAATAATCGGTATAAAATGTACTGTTTTAGACCCAGGGTCTAATAATGTCGTGCACGTACTTTAAGTCAGATATAAGACCGAATGTGTCCCTTATTTTAGTTAGGGAATATTTAGTCATATTAAGTAATCTTTGGTTTGGAATCTCTCAACAGATCGAAGGGTCGGGACAAGGGAATATTTATCCCAAGATTTGGGATTTTTGTCCGGATCTAAACCCGGAGGTAGGTTTGAAAAATTAAATTTGGAAGCATAAAAGGTGTTAAAATGTAGTCTGTTTATTTTAATGTATTGGATAAAGAGCGTTTACTTCACGTCTGTGCAAAACACAGAAAACAGCTGAAACTCGTTCTGATTATATGCTTAGATTTTGTAGAGTATATGTATAGGTATTTCGTGTCTTTAGCGACCTATATTATTCCCGCTACAATATACACAAGTATTGTGGTTCAAATGCGTCATGTCCGTTCAGATGGTAAATTTATATTAAAATGAGAAATCAGTCCCCACCTATATACGATAAAGTAACTAAACGGTTGTGTTCAAATGTACAATGCATAGATAAATCCACGATATATTGATTCCCTTGCACAAAGGGTTGACACAGGGACGTGACGACAGGGGTGTCTCGCCCCCCCCAACTTTGGTCAAATGTTCAACTGTTGGAAATGTGATATACCTGCCACAACATTTGTTGGAAATTTAACACCAACAATAGGTTGAAACTGTTCTCGTAGTTTGATTTTACAAAAATTTATTACTAGATAATTTGTAGTTTTTAGACCAACATTTGCATATTTTCCTCACTCTATTAACGACAACCTGTCATTAATTCGTGAAAAAAGTTGTCAGTGAAATGATCGGCCTTCCGTATTTATCTAAGTGCTAGAAGCCGCCTCGAGAATTTGAACATAAAACCTGGCTTAAAATGACAACTTTATCAATGAGGTTTGCTAATGACATCTTGCAATAAATAGATTAACGCATAGCTGACTGGAATTTCATGTAATTCATGAACATTTGAGTGAGAAAATCGTAGTGAAAGGTTAACGGTCAACAGGACACATCTACCCGTTCCAAATCGCTATCGCTTTATGAGCTGCATTGAAAGTACACAAGAGACCGTGACGATATTTACCGATTTATCCGTACCCGTTCCAGTCGGACGGCTATCGCAAACTCGCTACTATCGCAGCGAATGAACAGTCTTCCGACAAAATTAGTTGTGCGATCTTTTGCGCCAGCTTTGATATTCAATAATATTACTACTATGTCCCTTTCTAAATGACAATAGCAGGATGACTCAATCACTCCTTCATAACAACATTTCAACTAACTGCATGCTAATTGAGTTGCTTATCGTGTGCCGTCATGATTAATTATTCTCCTGGACAAACTATATGTATGATACCGTGTTAGTGCGACCTGATTTTGAATAATATTTGTGTGAAATATGATTTTGGATTATCCCTCCTTTATCAAATTAACAAAACAGTAATGGTCATGTACCACTATAAAAGTGGAATACCACTATAATAGTGGAATTCAGGATGTGCCTGACATGTTTACCACTTCATTGATAACCCTTTCATTACTAATGGATCTCTCATCAGTTATATACGTATGCATGTGAATTGTTTACTATTATTCATCTGGGGGATGTTTAGGACATATATGCAGATGACTGATAACATATTAACCCTTTACCCAACAGAACGGCCCTGTGCCAATGCATTCTCTTATATATGCGAGTCGACCATAGGTCGCCTCGTAGATATAAGAGAATGCATTGGCTTAACACATTACAAATTATAAAATTGTTAAAGAATGTAAGAAAAAATGGTAAAAAGTGTTAAACAATTTTTTTTTTAGGCCAATGCATTCTCTTATATATGCGAGGCGAATTATGGTCGACTCGCATATATAAGAGAATGCATTGGCACATGGCATAACTGTAACCATCACAATGTGGTCAATGAGCCGGTTCCAATGATATCCATATTTGTATGGTTTTATTGAGACAGACCCAAGATAATTTAGGCTGTTGCAGCTTTATTTGGCCGTTTTTTGCCGTTTTGTTGGGTAAAGGGTTAAGTGCAGAATGATCCCTATTAATTTGTGGGAAATGTTCAAATGATAAGTTCAACAAAAGACCTAATGGTTATTTGTAGCTCGAATTGACAAAGTCAAGTTTGGGCTATTGCCATGGGTGGCCGTCCGTCGATCGTGCATCAACAATTTCCTTTGGCACGCCCTACAGACCACATCCCTCATGCGATCGCCACCAAACTTGATATTGTTCTTCGGGGTGAGCTCTATCCTATTTCCCCCCCCCCGAAATTTGCTTTATAAAATAGCAGCCATCTTGGATTTCACATATGAATCCATCGGCACACCCTGCAGCCCACATTTCATGCTTGAAATGAAAATACGTTCATACTGAAACTGTTTTACTTTCCGTCTTCTTTATTATTTTATTTACTGCTCAGCTTAAAATTAACACCTCCCAAAGTTGAGCTACAGTGTCATTGACACTTCCATTTAAGTCATTAGCTGAACATTGCCTAAGGGAACTACTGGTTGATGAGTATTTAGGAAAGAAAGAGTTATGGCCATCCCCACACACTTATGGACCTACTCCCCACTCAATCACCAGTTCCCTTTTACCTTTATCTACCGTATATACTGTCTTCCAGAGTAGCTGACTAACACTTGACTAACATATATATATGAAGAAAATACCCCTTTGCACAAAACCCTGTTCCAACATTAGTCAAAACGAACAAAAATCACACAAACCCCACCAAATGTTATAGCTACCAAACCGGCCATAACCCATATAGCAATATGCTCTGGAAGGCACTACATCAATCACCATAAAATAACAAAATCATGCATGTAAATATATTCAGCTGTCATCTTGTAAATATTTTGTATCTAAATCGACTGTATTGTGAGATGAGTTTCATAAGTTGAAAAAACTTGGGACCCAATTGCAAATAAAATACGTTTCAAGTCAAGTCACCATACACGATGTACAATGTACATGTACTGCGTTTACCTATCCGGATATTTGTCTTAGAGTTATCCAGATTACTAGCTTGTAAGGAGACTCCACAGGTGATACGATACGTGTCAATGGTATCACAATCCTATTGTTTTGACATACTGTATATCTCATTTTCAATTGAATATACCTTTACTCAATTCAACATATTTCAGTTAGTAGTTTGTTACGGTCATAACCAGACACGATGTAATTTGTTTAGAGTTATCCAGATTACTAGTTTGTATTGAAACCTCACAGGTCCAAATGATACGATACGTGTCAATGCTGTCACAAATTCACAATCCTATTGTTTTTACATACTTTTTCTCTCATTTACACTTCAGTATAGCTTCAACCCTTTGTTAAATCAGCAACTTTCATTAAAGGCCAACATAATATTTGAGTCACCGATTATTTGTTATAGTGCCTTGATATACAGTTTTAATAACAATCTGTGCCATAAAAAATTATTAAAAATACTATGATTCATCACCATTTGAAATACCTGTGTCTTATAAGATGCCCATAGAGAAATAGACAACATCTGAAATCATAGAAAGACTTTCCCCCGTTGTGGCTCCCAGAATGCAACATAATTCAAACTAAATGGAAGAGGAATAACTCTATATCTTAAAATAATGTCACGACAACACGCGTGGCAAGTCAAACACAGGAGTTCTAATTTTCTGCAATGTTGGCGAGTAGCTTGCGAAAATCGTCAACAGAACTACCGCTCTGATCCTCCATTCTGCTATTAAGTTTTTAGTGCGGGAATTGTTCTTACAGCACATAGGAAATTTGACTTTCGGGCGATCGGTTTTCGCCATTTTTGCTCTAAAACCCCGCGCTAAATATAGAAACCACATACCACATATAGTACCCAGTCGTTGACAGAGTCAGAAAGGAAGTATGACTGGCGCGCTTTGGTAGAGATTGCCGAATCATCTCACCTATTGTTATTCCTAAACGATAATGAGTACACATTCTTACCTGGATTAAGTGTGAAGGGCAGCACTCGAAATTAGATATGACAAAAGGCAATGCGGTAGAAAAAACTGTTGAAACCAATGCAGAATTTCATAGAAGAAAAGTGCCAAATTCAAGAGCTAGACTAGTATCTAACTCTTCCCGAGTCATGTTTATTCCGTCGGTAAGTATTATTTATATTTATCAAAATAGTTTTATACCCCTACGGTCGAGGAATTGGTGGGTATACTGTATTACATGGGTCCAATCATCTGTCCGGGCAGCCACCTCAACTACCGTTTTTTGTGATTTCAATGGAATTTTGGCATGGATGATTACTTGTTTGGGGTTATTCAATGGAAAGTTCAATAGTTTTGTTCTTGTTTACTGTTCTATAGTTATTCATCTTTGTCTATCTGGTTTTTTGTCCATCCGAGCAGATATCTTCAACACTGCTTGTCAGATCTCAATGAAATTTGGTATGGATTTTCAATACTGTGAGAACAAACAATCGGTTAGTTATGGTATTCCTTTCTTATTAGAGTTATTCATCTTTGTTTATGTGTAAATGTTTTTATTTATGTTTGGTCCGGTGGAGCAGATGTCGCAACCATGAGTTGTCGGATCTCAATGAAATATAGTATGGATGTCCACCACTATATATCAGGGCATTCAGTTGAGTATTCAATCGTTGGGTTTAGGTTTTCCGACTAGAGTTATTTATCATTGATTATCTGAAAATGTCCATGTTTTTGTGCGTCTGCCTGAGTATCTCAGGCACGAGTTAAAGGTGTGCCCAAACGATGCGGTATATCTCATGGGTATGCACCGGGCAACAACACAGCCAGCTCTTGTTTGACTTGGGCCGCTGAATCCGATCGTCAGAAAGCAAGCGCTTTCTTGTATTTTTCCGCCCCTTTCGACAAAACTGGCGCCTGGTCTGAATTTCGGGCGGGACTCGTATATGTTTTTTTGCTCAATCTTTACCCTTAGAGGCCAAAATGTCAATTTTTGTGTAGGACTCGGGACGATATTTTCACTATACAGAATACAAAAAAAATACGTTATTAGTCAACAGACTAGTATATGTCGTCGTCATCGTCATCTATAGCCTCATCATTATCATCACCTCATAATCATCATAATCATCATTCTCCTCGTCATATTCATCATTATTATCGTCATAGTCGTCATCGTCATCGTCATTGTCATCACCATCATCATAATTGTCATCCCGTGATCATCATCATCATCATTATCATCACAATCGTCATCACCGTCATATCACTCGTCAATATCTTCATCAACATCATCACCATCATCATCATCATACTATGTACAGTCGCCGTCGTAATCATCATCATCATCATCATCACCACCACCACCACCATCTTCGGAAGAAAACCAACCAGTACCGGTACGGATGGTGGTTTGATGGTCAATAATATATCACAAACTCGTGTATGCAACAAGTTAAACACATGTATTTCAGTTGTTATTATCACACCTACCATTTGAACCCATGGCTTTCTGACCGGAACATCCACATCATAGCCGGTATACGAACAATGTACCTCATAATAACACTAGTTGTGATTAATGAAAACTGGCTGATTTCTGGCGGTGCATGTAAAAAAGGTCAACATCTCGCCTATGTGTGGCATTGCTTACATCCCTGTTTGGCCATTGTTGACATTATTCTGCACAACATTTGGCAGTTTTCATTAATAATAGCGAGCGTGCAGCATTGTGTTTTTGAGCATTTATCTTCCACCGTGCTTGTCAGGGATTTGGAACATGTCATTGAAATCAGAGACACCTTTAAAAACACGTTTTTTAAATATGTCCGTTATTTTGTTAAAATACTTCTTCAAATATCTCCGTTACTTAGTCAGCAATAATCGTTAACAAAAACACTCTTTTTTCCAAATATCTCCTTTATTTCGTTAAAACACAACTTCAAATATTTCCGTTATTTAGTTTTTTTCTCTGACTGAATGAATATTTTCTTGTGTTGTAGTTTGAACCCTCTAGGTATAGTTTGTATTTGTGTCATCTAGTTCTTTTGTCAGTATTTCTCATGAGTACATGTACGTCTGCGACTTCTTGGTCATATGTGTTAAAAAATTTGAAACAATCTATCATGTCAACTCAATGGAATTTTAAGTCGCTCCTGAAAAAATCGGCGCCTTGTGTGTTGTAGGATAGGATAGGATATCTTATTTCAATATACACATATTAATACATTTTACATATATTGTATTGTATATTCCAGGGGTGGCATAGTCAGGCTAGATGTCTTACTACCACCCCCTTTAAGATGAATAGATGTTATGATAGGCGGTCAAGATTTCTTGTGCAATTTTAGTTGATGATATATAGTAAATATGGCAAGGTGGCATGTTATACCTGTATACGTCTCCGATATATGCCGAGCGTTGCTCTTTCAACATACCTGGGATAATACATGTGTACAACAAACAAGACGCCGATTTTTCAGAAGCGTGTGCTTTTGAGACAGTGCAACTGTGGAGATTGGATGGAAATCGAACCCCGGCCCATGACGGCGAGCGCGCCTTATGACTCAAAGTCCGACGTCAATACCACACTGCAACCGAAGCTACCCCAGAAAATGAAGCTCAAGAGGGACAGCAAGCAAACCGATGTTAACGACCGCTTATCGAAGGTATCAAGGCACATCGTCATGTCTGATCTGATCCCAAGATATGGTTTCATGCAAACAAGGTTCTTAGTAATAGTACCTCAATACTCTTTGTTATATATACTCCGGTTTTTTGTTCACTCTACCATTTATATAACAGCGTCAGTGCATGTATACTTATATTCTAGCCTATTTCTAGGCCCTTGCTCCCGGTGTATCGAAGCATATCGAAGCCACATAACTAAAAGATATTGTAACCACAGTTTAGGGACAAAACAATACTATTCAGCCTGTATCTATCCCTCTAATGTCATGGGCCTTCTCGGTACAATAGTATACAGTTACAAGCTGGATCAATATCAAGATACCCGTATAGTATTATCAATTAAGTAATGTTGAGTATACACATTCTATAAAAGTTTAAAGGGACATGTCATTCGCAGTCGGTATATGTGACAAATCATAAAAGTGTGTACAACTACCGTCACTAAGAAGAACACGAAATATATAGATTGTTTTCTTATTTATATATATATAGATACTCAACGACGGATATTTTTTTACCAGCTATAGATACTTAATTGTGTATCGTGTACACCCATCAAGCCCACCATTACGTTATTTGAACCTTAATACTGAACTGACCACGGTCATAACAGGATGACCAAATAACTGAGATCTTCAGAAATTAAAAAAATATATATAGTTTATTAAAGAGCGTTTTTTTTTCTTCAGAAGATGTTATTTCTAAGATAATTTATATTGAATAAATAACGGAGATATTCAGAAATATTTGTTATAATTAAAAAAAACTTTTTTTTTTAATGAGCGGTTTATTTCTCGAAGAAGTGAATTTAAAGAGCGTTTTTATTTTCTTCTTCAAAGAAGTGATTTTAAAGAGCGGCCCTAAACCTGCCCCAAGCCCACCTACCAATAGGCGAATTTTACCTATATACGCCCAAAGTAGATCATTTGTGGTGTTGTAAAATGTTTCAGAGATCTCAGTCGAAAGTATGTTCTACTGGGTTATCACCCTTCTGATACTGTGTCCGTGGTTAGTCCATTATTAAGTTGTATGTAGCGTAATTGTGGGCTCGATGGGCGTGTACGGTGTGTATATAAATATAGACGCTAATGCTTTGCGGATCGGGTACGATAACTCGTAGATGACGAGCCAGTCATTTTAATAACAAACAAATGATGATAAAATCATGACGGTCTACATCACATTTCAGAACTATTAAAAATATTCCAGAAAACAGATCTAAAACAACTAAGACATTTGATTTGCAATTGCATTTGGCGATATTTGTTGGTAAAAACCGTAAAATGACTTTCACTGTAACAGTAATGTTTGTATAGCAATTGTTTTAACATGCGAAATCTCGTCAATGGGGAGATAATAGAAATAAGAACAAATTCCATCTATTGTTCCATGTTCTTGGTGGTGATAGTTTTACAAACCTTTTTGATTTTTTAATATTGATCCTCGGCCAGTGCCGAGTGATATTAACATAATATATTACTACTCAAAATGTTCGCCGAATTTTCTCCGGACGTCAGGGGGGGGGGTCGGAAAAAAATGTTCAGGCACGTATGCCAATTTTTTACTTTTGACCCTTGTTTGGACCCACGTGTCGAAAACGGAAAAACTTTTGGACGCGGTGGTGGGTACCCACCACCGCGTCCAAAAGTTTTTCCGTTTTCGACAGTTTTTTTCCGACCATTTTTTTTGTACACCCAGTCCCCATTTTAACACTAAAATAGAGATTTGCGGGGGAATATTCACTGTAAACAGCTATATATGAATTTCGGTCAAACTATTTGTCATGGATGTTAACATTGACATGTAAATAGGAACGAGTCATTTGGGGTCATTCGACCATTCGACCAGCGGCCATCTTGGATTTCAAAATTCAATCCATTAGCATGGGCTACAGGCTATACTGTTCGTCTGATCATCATGAAATTTGTCATTTATGTTAATATTGACATATAGATGGGAACGATCGCGAGTCATTTTGGTGTCATTCGGCCAAAAAAAAGATTTTAGTTGCGGGAAAAAAAAATTGTTGGTCCCATCGACCACCCACCCACCCCGGCATACATGCCCGGAAACACCCCCCCCCCCCCATGCTGACGTCCGTATAATCCACTAACCCTTTCTATACTAAACACTCATTGACGAGTTATCCCTTAGGAAATGTTCAGATAATAAGTTAAACAAACCACCATTTGTTGAACTTATTATCTGAAAATTTCCCATCAATTAATATGAATCATTCTGTTCTTGTAGTACCGTAGCGGCTGGTGGATAAGTTACTTCGTTGGATAAGTCGCATTGAATTGTTTAACTTAAAATGCTGAGCTCTATCTCTTTATATTGTATAAGTCACATAAGTGGATTGTAAGTGAACATCAACAAATTGGGAGGTATTTTGAAGAGCACAATACTCATTTTTTAAAATAAAATTCATTGTTATAGATGGTTGCTTTATCACCGACGGAAGATTAAAAAACATTAATTCCACGCTTTCGCTTTGGGGTTTCGCCATATTTTTCGGGGGAATTCCAAAGCAGGGGAGATAACATGTGTTCATTGGTACAGTTTTCAACTTCAATAAAGAATGAACTTTCGTAACTTGGACGTTTCCCTTTGATGGCACGCTTATCCATTTATAATTCGAAGAAATTTAACTGATATTAGAAAGCACAATGTCGTTTGAATATTGTATCGTGGTCTGAGGAAATATTAATAGTTAAGTCGTTTCCTATTCGAAGACCGGGTATGATGCTCGGACTGAATTTTGTAGGTCCCTTCACCCTTTTTTGATGTGACCACCACACCCACCATTCGACATCGACCAGGATCAAAAGAAAATCCTTCTTGCCGAATTCTGAGGAAATAGTTGAGTCTGTTCCGGTAGAAGGCCGGATAGGATGATCGGACTGCGTTTATGCAGGTACCGTCACCCTAACCTAGTCTGAGGACATTATTTTTGAAGTAGTGATTTGGGGGGGGGGGGCTATCTCTGGGATGCTCTTCCTGCCCTTGGTCGAGTTTTTTCTGCAAGTCTTCCAGCTTTTTTAGGATCAAGGATTCTGTTGTTACTGTTTCCTTATCTTCGGTGGACGACGCCGGCCCCTCTGGGTATCTCGGCGTCACGGGGACGGGGGTGGTAGATTCCGTCCCTGGTGGAGACTGGCTGGGTGGTGTTGTCAACTCCACATCGAAGACAGCGGCGAGGACGTCCGAGTGACCTCGGCGTCCCTGCTCCTGCTGGTGGTGGTGACATCATCGTAATCGTCACCATCACCACCAGCGTCCTCGTTAGTATAGAAATGGTTAAACAATTTATGGCCTGTGCTGTGCGCCAATTTGAGATTCGATATCAATATCAGCCTCCAGATTCGATATCGGATTTCGAATAATTATGTGGAAAAGTGCCGATTCGCAGGGCCCTATCTTGTAGTCACCTTGTCGGCGACCCAAGTAGTCCTCCGCGGAAGTCAATGTTCCTGGTCGCGTTAGAGATGATTAGTTAGTCTGATTGCCTGTTGCGATAACACCGCTACGACTATATATACTAATATCAGTATTCGCATATATATATATATATATATATATATATATACTCATCGTGGTGGTATCTCTCCAGGGGACCTGTGGTTCTCCGATCAACAATAAACCAATTCACCACTCACGCAATGTTTAGTCTGTATTTCATCCAGAGCCTGGCCTGGTTTGGGGACAAATATTTGAAGAGTTAACGCGACTGCTAGTCTTCGTGCTGTCAGGGATTGAACAACTATCAAAGGTTTAATATGCATGTATTGAGAGACCCATTTCTTAAGCAGTTTTACCAGGTCAGGCAAATCCTGAATTCCTCTATTATAGTGATATTCCTCTATTATGGTGGTATTTGACTATAACACATTCATGTCTCCTTTATTTGCGTCGGGAATAGAAGACGGCGCATACCAGTGCGCAGCGAAATGTCAGTCTTAACAATAGCGAGTTTGCGATTTCAAACCGGTACGGGTACGGGTACGCGTACGGGGTAGCTACCCGTACCGGTACACGTTTTGTAATCGCAAACTGTTTTACGGGTAGAATTCATCACATCGACTGGTAATGTATGGTGAGCCAACTGCAACAAAAAAGATATTATAATATAGATAGATTGTTATTCGCATTCGCTTTATTGGCCGATGTTATACTTACCGTTATTGATTGTTGGAAATTTGTATTTAGATTAGATGGGCGGGCCTCAGGATAATCAGTTGCTTTCATCAAGGACGCGGCGGCAGTTGGAAGGGGTTGGTGCTTTTCTTTCACTCATCTTGATAACAGTTTCAACAATTGGATTCTACAAGTCATGAGACCGATCGAGTGTTGACTATAAATCGGTTGGAATTTTCAGACTTAGAAAATAGATTATGATATCTCAAATTTTAAATTACGTTAATTTTCCAACCAATAATCGGTATAAAATGTACTGTTTTAGACCCAGGGTCTAATAATGTCGTGCACGTACTTTAAGTCAGATATAAGACCGAATGTGTCCCTTATTTTAGTTAGGGAATATTTAGTCATATTAAGTAATCTTTGGTTTGGAATCTCTCAACAGATCGAAGGGTCGGGACAAGGGGATATTTATCCCAAGATTTGGGATTTTTGTCCGGATCTAAACCCGGAGGTAGGTTTGAAAAATTAAATTTGGAACCATAAAAGGTGTTAAAATGTAGTCTGTTTATTTTAATGTATTGGATAAAGAGCGTTTACTTCACGTCTGTGCAAAACACAGAAAACAGCTGAAACTCGTTCTGATTATGCTTAGATTTTGTAGAGTATGTATAGGTATTTCGTGTCTTTAGCGACCTATATTATTCCCGCTACAATATACACAAGTATTGTGGTTCAAATGCGTCATGTCCGTTCAGATGGTAAATTTATATTAAAATGAGAAATCAGTCCCCACCTATATACGATAAAGTAACTAAAGGTTGTGTTCAAATGTACAATGCATAGATAAATCCACGATATATTGATTCCCTTGCACAAAGGGTTGACACAGGGACGTGACGACAGAGGTGTCTCGCCCCCCCCCCCCCCCCCAACTTTGGTCAAATGTTCAACTGTTGGAAATGTGATATACCTGCCACAACATTTGTTGGAAATTTAACACCAACAATAGGTTGAAACTGTTCTCGTAGTTTAATTTTACAAAAATTTATTACTAGAGAATTTGTAGTTTTTAGACCAACATTTGCATATTTTCCTCACTCTATTAACGACAACCTGTCATTAATTCGTGAAAAAAGTTGTCAGTGAAATGATCGGCCTTCCGTATTTATCTAAGTGCTAGAAGCCGCCTCGAGAATTTGAACATAAAACCTGGCTTAAAATGACAACTTTATCAATGAGGTTTGCTAATGACATCTTGCAATATATAGATTAACGCATAGCTGACTGGAATTTCATGTAATTCATGAACATTTGAGTGAGAAAATCGTAGTGAAAGGTTAACGGTCAACAGGACACATCTACCCGTTCCAAATCGCTATCGCTTTATGAGCTGCATTGAAAGTACACCAGAGACCGTGACGATATTTACCGATTTATCCGTACCCGTTCCAGTCGGACGGCTATCGCAAACTCGCTACTATCGCAGCGAATGAACAGTCTTCCGACAAAATTAGTTGTGCGATCTTTTGCGCCAGCTTTGATATTCAATAATATTATAATATTACTACTATGTCCCTTTCTAAATGACAATAGCAGGATGACTCAATCACTTCTTCATAACAATATTTCAACTAACTGCATGCTAATTGAGTTGCTTATCGTGTGCCGTCATGATTAATTATTCTCCTGGACAAACTATATGTATGATACCGTGTTAGTGCGACCTGATATTGAATAATATTTGTGTTAAATATGATTTTGGATTATCCCTCCTTTATCAAATTAACAAAAGAGTAATGGTCATGTACCACTATAAAAGTGGAATACCACTATAATAGTGGAATTCAGGATGTGCCTGACATGTTTACCACTTCATTGATAACCCCTTCATTACTAAATGGATCTCTCATCAGTTATACAAGTATGCATGGGAATTGTCTATTATTATTCATCTGGGGGGATGTTTAGGACATATATGCAGATGACTGATAACATATTAAGTGCAGAATGATCCCTATTAATTTGTGGGAAATGTTCAAATATGATAAGTTAAACAAAAGGCCTAATGGTTATTTGTAGCTCGAATTGACAAAGTCAAGTTTGGGCTATTGCCATGGGTGGCCGTCCGTCGTCCGTGGATCAACAATTTCCTTTGGCACACCCTACAGACCACATCCCTCATGCGATCGCCACCAAACTTTATATTGTTCTTCGGGGTGAGCTCTATCCTATTTCCCCTCGAAATTTGCTTTATAAAATAGCAGCAAAGCAGCCATCTTGGATTTCACATATGAATCCATCGGCACACCCTGCAGCCCACATTTCATGCTTGAAATGAAAATACGTTCATACTGAAACTGTTTTACTTTCCGTCTTCTTTATTATTTTATTTACTGCTCAGCTTAAAATTAACACCTCCCAAAGTTGAGCTACAGTGTCATTGACACTTCCATTTAAGTCATTAGCTGAACATTGCCTAAGGGAACTACTGGTTGATGAGTATTTAGGAAAGAAAGAGTTATGGCCATCACCACAAACTTATGGACCTACTCCCCACTCAATCACCAGTCCCCTTTTACCTTTATCTACCGTATATACTGTCTTCCAGAGTAGCTGACTAACACTTGACTAACATATATATATGAAGAAAATACCCCTTTGCACAAAACCCTGCTCCAACATTAGTTAAAACGAACAAAAATCACACAAACCCCACAAAATGTTATAGCTACAAAACCAGCCATAACCCATATAGCAATATGCTCTGGACGGCACTACATCAATCACCATAAAATAACAAAATCATGCATGTAAATATATTCAGCTGTCATCTTGTAAACATTTTGTATCTAAATCGACTGTATTGGGAGAGGAGCTTCATAAGTTGAAAAAACTTGTGCCCCAATCCCTTTTGTATTATTTGCAAATAAAATACGTTTCAAGTCAAGTCACCATACACGATGTACATGTACTGCGTTTACCTATCCGGATATTTGTTTAGAGTTATCCAGATTACTAGCTTGTAAGGAGACCTCACAGGTGATAGATACGTGTCAATGTTATCACAATCCTATTGTTTTGACATACTTTATATCTCATTTTCAATTGAATATACCTTTACTCAATTCAACATATTGTATAGTTAGTAGTTTGTTACGGCCATGACCAGACACGATGTAATTTGTTTAGAGTTATCCAGATTACTAGTTTGTATTGAGACCTCACAGGTCCAAATGATACGATACGTGTCAATGTTGTCACAATCCTATTGTTTTTACATAATTTTTCTCTCATTTACACTTCAGTATAGCTTCAACCCTTTGTTAAATCAGCAACTTTCATTAAAGGCCAACTTAATATTTGAGTCACCGATTATTTGTTATAGTGCCTTGATATACAGTTTTAATAACAATCTGTGCCATAAAATATTATTAAAATACTATGATTCATCACCATTTGAAATACCTGTGTCTTATAAGATGCCCATAGAGAAATAGACAACATCTGAGATCATAGAAAGACTTTCTCCCGTTGTGGCTCCCAGAATGCAACATAATTCAAACTAAATGGAAGAGGAATAACTTTATATCTTAAAATAGTGTCACGACAACACGCGTGGCAAGTCAAACACAGGAGTTCTAATTTTCTGCAATGTTGGCGAGTAGCTTGCGAAAATCGTCAACAGAACTACCGCTCTGATCCTCCATTCTGCCATTAAGTTTTTAGTGCGGGAATTGTTCTTAAAGCAGTAGGACATTTGACTTTCAGGCGATCGGTTTTCGCCATTTTTGCTCGAAAACCCCGCGCTAAATATAGAAACCACATACCACATATAGTACCCAGTCGTTGACAGAGTCAGAAAGGAAGTATGACTGGCGCGCTTTGGTAGAGATTGCCGAATCATCTCACCTATTGTTATTCCTAAACGATAATGAGTACACATTCTTACCTGGATTAAGTGTGAAGGGCAGCACTCGAAATTAGATATGACAAAAGGCAATGCGGTAGACAAAACTGTTGAAACCAATGCAAAATTTCATAGAAGAAAAATGCCAAATTCAAGAGCTAGACTAGTATCTAACTCTTCCCGAGTCATGTTTATTCCGTCGGTAAGTATTATTTATATTTATCAAAATAGTTTTATACCCCCTACGGTCGAGGAATTGGTGGGTATACTGTATTACATGGGTCCAATCATCTGCCGTACCGTCCGGGCAGCCACCTCAACTACCGTTTTTTTGTGATTTCAATGGAATTTTGGCATGGATGATTACTTCTTTGTGGTTATTCAATGGAAAGTTAAATAGTTTTGTTCTTGTTTACTGTTCTAGAGTTATTCATCTTTGTTTATCTGGAAGTGTTGGTTTTTTGTCCATCCGAGCAGATATCTTCAACACTGCTTGTCAGATCTCAATGAAATTTGGTATGGATTTTCAATACTGTGAGAACATTCAATGGAGCATAGTATACAATCGGTTAGTTATGGTATTCCTTTCTTACTAGAGTTATTCATCTTTGTTTATGTGGAAATGCTTTTGTTTATGTTTGGTCCGGTGGAGGAGATGTTGCAACCACGTGTTGTCGGATCTCAATGAAATGTAGTATGGATGTCCACCGCTATATATCAGGGCATTCAGTTGAGTATTCAATCGTTTTGTTTAGGTTTTCCGACTAGAGTTATTTATCATTGATTATCTTAAAATGACCATGTTTTTGTGTGTCTGCCTGAGTATCTCAGGCACGGGTTAAAGGTATGCCCAAACGATGCGGTATGCCTCATGTGTGTGCACCGGGTAACAACACAGCCAGCTCTTGTTTGACTTGGGCCGCTGAATCCGATCGTCAGAAAGCAAGCGCTTTCTTGTATTTTTCCGCCCCTTTCGACAAAACTGGCGCCTGGTCTGAATTTCGGGCGGGACTCGTATATATTTTTTTTGCTCAAGCTTTACCCTTAGAGGCCAAAATGTATATTTTTGGGTAGGACTCGGGACGATATTTTCACTATACAGAATACAAAATACAATACGTTATTAGTCAACGGACTAGTATATGTCGTCGTCATCGTCATCTATAGCCTCATCATTATCATCACATCATAATCATCATAATCAACATTCTCCTCGTCATATTCATCATCGTCGTCGTCGTCATTGCCATCGCCATCATCATAATTGTCATCCCGTGATCATCATCATCATCATTATCATCACAATCGTCATCACCGTCATATCACTCGTCAATATCTTCACCAACATCATCACCATCATCATCATCATAATATGTACAGTCGCCGTCGTAATCATCATCATCATCATCATCATCACCACCACCACCACCATCTTCGGAAGAAAACCAACCAGTACCGGTACGGATGGTGGTTGGATGGTCAATAATATATCACAAACCCATGTATGCAACAAGTTAAACACATGTATTTCAGTTGTTATTATCGCACCTACCATTTGAATCCATGGCTTTCTGGCCGGAACATCCACATCATAGCCGGTATACGAACAATGTACCTCATAATAACACTAGTTGTGATTAATGAAAACTGGCTGATTTCTGGCGGTGCATGTAAAAAAGGTCAACATCTCGCCTATGTGTGGCATTGCTTACATCCCTGTTTGGCCATTGTTGACATTATTCTGCACAACATTTGACAGTTTTCATTAATAATAGCGAGCGTGCAGCATTGTGTTTTTGAGCATTTATCTTCCACCGTGCTTGTCAGGGATTTGGAACATGTCATTGAAATCAGAGACACCTTTAAAAACACGTTTTTCAAATATGTCCGTTATTTTGTTAAAATACTTCTTCAAATATCTCCGTTATTTAGTCAGCAATAATCGTTAACAAATACACTCTTTTTTCCAAATATCTCCGTTATTTCGTTAAAACACAACTTCAAATATTTCCGTTATTTAGTTTTTTTCTCTGACTGAATGAATATTTTCTTGTGTTGTAGTTTGAACCCTCTAGGTATAGTTTGTATTTGTGTCATCTAGTTCTTTTGTCAGTATTTCTCAGGAGTACATGTACGTCTGCGACTTCTTGGTCATATGTGTTAAAAATTTTGAAACAATCTATCATGTCAACTCAATGGAATTTTAAGTCGCTCCTGAAAAAATCGGCGCCTTGTGTGTTGTAGGATAGGATAGGATATCTTATTTCAATATACACATATTAATACATTTTACATATATTGTATTGTATATTCCAGGGGTGGCATAGTCAGGCTAGATGTCTTACTACCACCCCCTTTAAGATGAATAGATGTTATGATAGGCGGTCAAGATTTCTTGTGCAATTTTAGTTGATGATATATAGTAAATATGGCAAGGTGGCATGTTATACCTGTATACGTCTCCGATACATGCCGAGCGTTGCAATTTTAGTTGGTGATATTTAGTAAATATGGCAAGGTGGCAAGTTATACATGTATACGTCTCCGATATATGCCGAGCGTTGCTCTTTCAACATACCTGGGATAATACATGTGTACAACAAACAAGACGCCGATTTTTCAGAAGCGTGTGCTTTTGAGACAGTGGAACTGTGGAGATTGGATGGAAATCGAACCCCTGCCCATAAAGGCGAGCGCGTCTTATGACTCAAAGTCCGACGTCAATACCACACTGCCACCGAAGCGACCCCAGAAAATGAAGCTCAAGAGGGACAGCAAGCAAACCGATGTTAACGACCTCTTATCGAAGGTATCAAGGCACATCCCATGTCTGATCTGATCCCAGGATATGGTTTCATGCAAACAAGGTTCTTAGTAATAGTACCTCAATACTCTTTGTTATACTCCGGGTTTTTTTTCACTCTACCATTTATATAACAGCGTCAGTGCATGTATACTTATATTCTAGCCTATTTCTAGGCCCTTTCTCCCGGTGTATCGAAGCATATCGAAGCCACAGAACATAACTAAAAGATGTTGTAACCACAGTTTAGGGAAAAACACTATTATTCATCCTGTATCTATCCCTCTAATGTTGTGGGCCTTCTCAGTGCAAGAATATACAGTTACAAGCTGGATCAATATCAAGATACCCGTATAGTCATAGTATTAACAATTAAGTAATGTTGAGTAGACACATTCTATAAAAGTTTAATGGGACATGTCATTCGCAGTCGGTATATGTGACAAATCATAAAAGTTTGTACAACTACCGTCACTAAGAAGAACACGAAAATATATAAATTGTTTTCTTATTTATATATATAGATACTCAACTACGGATATTTTGTTACCAGCTATATATACTTAATTGTGTATCGTGTACACCCACCAAGCCCAGCATTACGTTATTTAAACCTTAATACTGAACTGACCACGGTCATAACAGGATGACCAAATAACTGAGATCTTCAGAAATTAAAAAAATATATATAGTTTATTAAAGAGCGCTTTTTTTTTCTTCAGAAGAAGTTATTTCTAAGATAATTTATATTGAATAAATAACGGAGATATTCAGAAATATTTGTTATAATTAAAAAACTTTTATTTTAAATGAGCGGTCTATTTCTCGAAGAAGTGAATTTAAAGAGCGTTTTTATTTTCTTCTTCAAAGAAGTGATTTTAAAGAGCGGCACTAAACCTGCCCCAAGCCCACCTACCAATAGGCGAATTTTACCTATATACTTCCAAAGTAGATCACTTGTGGTGTTGTAAAATGTTTCAGAGATCTCAGTCGAAAGTATGTTCTACTGGGTTATCACCCTTCTGCTACTGTGTCCGTGGTTAGTCCATTATTAAGTTGTATGTAGCGTAATTGTGGGCTCGATGAGCGTGTACGGTGTGTATATAAATATAGACGCTAATGCTTTGCGGATCGGGTACGATAACTCGTAGATGACGAGCCAGTCATTTTAATAACAAACAAATGATGATAAAATCATGACGGTCTACATCACATTTCAGAACTATTAAAAATATTCCAGAAAACAGATCTAAAACAACTAAGACATTTGATTTGCAATTGCATTTGGCGATATTTGTTGGTAAAAACCGTAAAATGGCTTTCACTGTAACAGTAATGTTTGTATAGCAATTGTTTTAACATGCGAAATATCGTCAATGGGGAGATAATAGAAATAAGAAAAAATTCCATCTATTGTTCCATGTTCTTGGTGGTGGTAGTTTTACAAACCTTTTTGATTTTTTAATATTGATCCTTGGCCAGTGCCGAGTGATATTAACATAATATATTACTACTCAAAATGTTCGCCGAATTTTCTCCGGACGTCAGGGGGGGGGGGGGGGGGGGTAGGAAAAAAATGTTCAGGCACGTATGCTGATTTTTTACTTTTGACCCTTGTTGGGACCCACCCACCACCGCGTCCAAAAGTTTTTCCGTTTTCGACAGTTTTTTTCCGACCATTTTTGGACACCCAGCCCGCATTTTAACACGAAAACAGAGATTTGCGGGGGGGGGGGGGAATTCACTGTAAACAGCTGTATATTAATTTATGTGCAAACTATTTTTCATGGATGTTAACATTGACATGTAAATAGGAACGAGTCATTTGGAGTCATTCGGCCAAAAAACCATGGCTGCCAGCGACCATCTTGGATTTCAAAATGCTATACTGTTTGTCTGATCATCATGAAATTTGTCATTTATGTTAATACTGACATGTAGATGGGAACGAGTCATTTTGGGGTCATTCGGCCAAAAAAAAAATGGAGTTGCGGAAAACAAAGTTTGTTGTTCCCATCGACCACCCACCCACCCCGACACATATGCCCGGAACCCCCCCCCCCCCCCATGCTGACGTCCGTATAATCCACTAACCCTTTCTATACTAAACACTCATCGACGAGTTATCCCTTAGGAAATGTTCAGATAATAAGTTAAACAAACCACCATTTGTTGAACTTATTATCTGAAAATTTCCCATCAATTAATATGAATCATTCTGTTCTTGTATTACCGTAGCGGCTGGTGGATAAGTTACTTCGTTGGAAAAGTCGCATTGAATTGTTTAACTTAAAATGCTGAGCTCTATCTCTTTCTATTGTATAAGTCACATAAGTGGCTTGTAAGTGAACATCAACAAATTGGGAGGTATTCTGAAGAGCACAATACTCATTTTTTAAATAAAATTCATGTTATAAATGGTTGCTTTATCACAGACGTAAGATTAAAAAACATTAATTCCACGCTTTCGCTTTGGGGTTTCCCCATATTTTTCGGGCGAATTCCCAAGCAGGGAAGATAACATGTGTTCATTGGTACAGTTTTCAACTTCAATAACGAATGAACTTTCGTAACTTGGACGTTTCCTTTTGATGGCACGCTTATCCATTTAGAATTCGAAGAAATTTAACTGATATTAGAAAGCACAATGTCGTTTGAATATTGTATCGTGGTCTGAGGAAATATTAATAGTTAAGTCGTTTCCTATTCGAAGACCGGGTATGATGCTCGGACTGAATTTTGTAGGTCCCTTCACCCTTTTTTGATGTGACCACCACACCCACCATTCGACATCGACCAGGATCAAAAGAAAATCCTTCTTGCCGAATTATGAGGAAATAGTTGAGTCTGTTCCGGTATAAGGCCGGATAGGATGATCGGACTGCGTTTATGCAGGTACCGTCACCCTAACCTAGTCTGAGAACATTTTTTTTAAGTAGTGATATGGGGGGGGGCTATCTCTGGGATGCTCTTCCTGCCCAAATTGGTCTTTCTTCCCTGGTGAAGATCCCCCGAAGATTCCCGAGGCCATTCGTTATGTTTCACTCGGTGTGAAGATCCCCCGAAGATTCCCGAAAATCACTACTGAAACTGCGACGGAGATTCTTGGTACAAGCACACGGTGTATATAACACGTTATCTACAATTCGTGTGACCGAATCCATATCATTGTAAGATTTTTTTGTAAATCCAAATTTATTGGATTAGTTTTCTTGAGTAAATTGTCCCAACCTGCAAGTTTGTTTGTATCACACGATTAACTCGATTTGCTAAATTCTCCTAACCTGCAACGGCACGCGCATACTTATGTCTAACAAAAATTGAATTTTTATGAACAAAATCTCCAACACCTGTGTTTTTTATATACTAAAATACTCAACATATATAGTAGTTACTTTCTGATATGTTTTACCGTATTATCTACCATGGGGGGCATTCAAATAATAATACAAACTAGGAAATTTTTTGTTATAGTGCGCATGAATATACGTTGGAATGTTTGCACGCGATTCCATGTGACGTCACAGTTCATTCATAAATGTTGTTTTGTGGCGCCCACATTGCGAATTTCAATTTCAATCACTGTCACTATCAGTCTCTATTACTCCGTTTTCTCTGTGATGGTTGATCGGATTGAGGATTATAGTTATTAATGTATTGTACTGTGCAATCTCCTTTAATGTGAAACACGTATCGAGGAAATGTTGAAACAATTTCAAAACTACAGCGGCAATTTTTGTTATTATTGTGTATTTCCGAAACATACCGAATGGCCTCGGAAATCATCGGGGGATCTTCACCAGGGAAGAAAGTCCACCTTGCTCTTCCTGCCCTTGGTCGAGTTTTTTTCTGCAAGTCTTCCAGCTTTTTTAGGATCAAGGATTCTGTTGTTACTGTTTCCTTATCTTCGGTGGACGACGCCGGCCCCTCTGGGTATCTCGGCGTCACAGGGACGGGGGTGGTAGATTCCGTCCCTGGTGGAGACTGGCTGGGTGGTGTTGTCAACTCCACATCGAAGACAGCGGCGAGGACGTCCTAGTGACCTCGGCGTCCCTGCTCCTGCTGGTGGTGGTGACATCAACAGCCGGCGGGTCTGAAGAAATACAAAAATATCCTATAATTTATAGTAATATATTAAATTGAGACTCGGCTTACTGTTGTTTGAGGATAATGGTGTCGTTAATTTACTTGTCGCCTCATTGTCGCGAAGCATGAAACAGCTTTGGGCTAATAGTGATGTACTCTTCAGTATAAAGTGTCTAACTTACTCAACATGGGGATTAAATGTCTTCACCCAAAGCGTACAGCGCACCGATTGTGAATTGGCTGTTGTTTACAGTTGTTCGTCACCTACTATAGTTTTCATGGGTGTTGAGTAAATATACTAATAAATATTTTCTGATAAATATTTGTTTAAAATAAATGTGGGATACGGAATAAAATAAAGACACACATTGATGACCGGTGTGTCTATTTATTTATACCGGATTTTATTATCATCTTATCACGTTGGAGTTAGTTTGAGGCGGCATATTTTGAACTTGAAATTGAAGATTCCCTGTCTTGTCGGCTTACCTGCATGCGGTCGCCGTTATTCCGAACAATTCTGCTGAAAATATTACCCTCATTGACTTACCGATCTATAAGTCGTAGAAATATATTAATATGGGCAAAGAAGTTGCGACTTATCCACTGGCCGCTATCTGTTTTCGTTCAGTCGTCTGCTTTATTGCATGAACACCTCTCTAAATGAATAATATACCGTGCCAATGTTATAACTGAATGTGAGAATATTACTGTTAAGGTTACTCTTAATGTCCATAAATCCCCGTGACCATGGTCTAGGCTGGCCCAAATGTTACTTTACCAAATGTTTGCCAAATGAAATATTTGTTTGCCAAATGTCTACGCGACATTGGTTCTTATGCTTTGACTATACTAGACAAAGTTATCACAGACTGAGACTACCGTTGGCATAAAACAATACATCAATCGCACGTCAACGTATGCAAGTAAATATAGAAGGGCTGCATTAACGCCAATGTGAGGGATGTAGCCGTGTAATCATCACCATAGCAACTCATGTCGCTAGCGGACTCATGTTAAGGACTTTGCTAACCCACTTTCAACACACATTTGATGGTGTCAAAATAAAGAATTATGTCCAAAGCAACCAAACCCATTGATGCGACATTTTAAGAGTATAATTCATGGTGGATTATGTTAGAAATAATAAATGTGAAATTTATAGAGGTTTATAAAATCTAGTTTTTATAACCCAAATTCAACAAACACAAAGTCCATATCTAACAAAAAATATGGCAATGTATTCTGAACACTGAAAAATCCCGCGCCAAGTTGTGACCCTTGAGCAAGGTCGCTCGTACTGTGTCGGCATCGCACAACGCATGTGTGCATCTGTCTGTGGACTACCAGATTGATCCAGCAGTACCCTCTGTTGGCGGTAACTCGGAAGCTGGAATCCACCAGCGACCTACCATCTGGTATGGAGATCTCGGCAACCAGAAGAGGAAGCGGAGGAGGAAGACCCCCTCGAGAAGAAGGGACGCCGAGAGAAGGACCAAGTCGAAACTGGGGCAAGCTGAGAGACGCCCAGCCCCCCCCCACTTGGCAGCTGATCCAGACGTCGTCGACATTACACCAGCTAACAGGGACGCCGAAGTCATCCCGGAGGTACATGCCGTCGAATCTGGAGCCAGCGGAGACAAGGACACCGATGTCACCCCGGACGTCCCTGTCGCAGACATCGAGGTAGAGATGGACATGTTACAACCTCGGAGACCGGAATTCTATAAAGACCAGGTGTCCCCCATCTCTACTAGCAGCAACAACAACAACACCATCATCAGTAGCCCCGCTGTCTCAGTGGCGGAGGTGTGTGAAGCAGC
Source organism: Siphonodentalium dalli (assembly GCA_032622095.1). Lineage (NCBI taxonomy): Eukaryota > Metazoa > Mollusca > Scaphopoda > Gadilida > Siphonodentaliidae > Siphonodentalium > Siphonodentalium dalli. The sequence goes on along the minus strand of CP136068.1, from coordinate 132,243,626 downwards.
AAGATCGGCACAGCGGGAAATGGCTGCAACAAAAGCAAAGGCAGACATCGGCACCGAAGCCTGTATCAAAAACCAAGAAACAGCGGCAGCCATTATCCAGGAAGAAAACACCACACACTCAGATATAAAAGCAAGAAAACAGAAAAATGCACAGAAGAAGAAGAAGAAGAAGAAGAAGAAGAAGAAGAAGAAGAAAAAGAAAAAGAAGAAGAAGAAGAAGAAACAAGCATGCGTAAACGAGAACCAGTCAGCTTGTCATAGCTGTTGAGTATCAGAACATGTTCTGATCAAACTGGAGCAGCGCCTGCAGTCGGTCCATTGGTTGGCTTCTACAAATGACTGGGGTAATATTGCAATGTTTAAAAGCAAGTAAATGGTTAATCGCTATATAAAACTGGCATTGTTATCTGACACCGCGATACGCCCAGGGGTGTATCGAAAACGACGTTGATTGCATATATCGGTACAGGGCAACTCAAGATTCATTCTTAGGAAACATCTGCACAGGAACTTTTTCCCTTTTATAATTTATATACGTGTATAATTGGAAATGTGTGCAATTTTGTGTTGCATTTTGTGTATGGACAGTCTGCGTTCGTTGGGACTCCATTCTGGAGGTAAATGTGCAACTGCACCAGACTAAGCCGTCATTTACTATTTTCGAATTAGTTAATAGTTGGACAATTTCAACCAAACACAACCAATGCAATGATGGAAACTTTGCTCAACTGGGGAGGAGGTTCACATTAAATAATGGTTGGAATATCAAGTTATCAGAAAATATTCAACCTACTGGTCTGAAATGTCTAACTAATATTTTGTCAGGCATGAAAGTTCCAACGGTTGAATATGATGAATAAGTTGGTGTGAGACACCTCAAGCCCCACACATGTATATCGCCACGTCCATCGCTCTAAGTATATATAAACCGATAAGTACACGTCCCACTAGATTCGGGTAATCGGCAACCTAAAATATCATTATACTCTCACTCATCTCTCTCTCTCTCTCTCTCTCTCTCTCTCTCTCTCTCTCTCTCTCTCTCTCTCTCTCTCTCTCCCTCCCTCTCTCTCTCTCTCCCTCCCTCCCTCCCTCTCTCTCTCTCTCTCTCTCTCAGGAGAGCCTAAATAATGGCATAACCTTTTAGTGAACAGTGAAATATTTTGTGTTCCCTTCCCCTTTCCCGAGCTGAATAGTTCATTCAGTTTATTAATATTCGGTTTTCGGTAGAAGTAGGGCATTATATATCTCTCGCAAAGTAGTGTAGTGCAGGCCATTATAAAATTACATGGAAATCATCACCGAGTTCTAAATTACATTAAATGAGACACAGATGACATATCATGTCTTAAATTTCATATTGTGATATAAATATAGCGATCGTGCTAAGGCTGGAATTAGATCGACACAGTGCCCTCGTGAACCGGCTAGGTTCGCTTTAAGCCTCGTGTGATAATATAATATTACCATACATTTACTTTATTCGTAATTAAGGAGCTCGTGTAAAATATCTGCATATGGATAACAATTATTTGTTAGAAATTCTTATCATGATCAGTTGATACAGATGAGAAATGTTTTAATAATACTATGACAATGTACGCCAGCGTAATATGAACCACATGTGTACTAATGATGTAAGTTTTTGTTTTGAAATAGGTCGCCTCGCATATATAAGAGAATGCATTGGCCTAACAAATTTTGTATTATTTTTTATAATTGTTAAAGAATATAAGTAAAATGGAAAAATTGTTAAAGAATGTAAGAAAAAATTATAAAAAATAATAAAATAAAAAATGGGAAAAATGATAAAAATTGTTAAAGAATGTAAGAAAAAAATGATAAAAATGATAAAATTGTTAAAAGAATATAAGCAAAACGATAAACATTCTGTAAGTGTAAGAACAAATTATAAACAAATTTAATTTTTTTTAAAGAATGTAAGAAAAAAGGATAAAAAATTATAAAAGTTATTAAAGAATGTAAATTGATAAAAAATGATGAAAAAAAATGTTAGGCCAATACAATGCATTATCTTATATGTGACCCGCAATATCAAATCCAGTCGTAAGTCGGGATTTTTTTTACCCTGTGCCAATGCATTCTCTTATATATGCGAGTCGACCATAGGTCGCCTCGCATATATAAGAGAATGCATTGGCCTAACAATTTTTTACAATTTTAATAATTTTTTCTTGTATTCTTTAACAATTTTATAATTTCACCCATACAGAGCCCCAGACAAACATGAGCAGACGACACTCTTATATATGCTTCTATATATGCTTCTATATATGCACGGTAATGGATGTTTTTTATTTTATGTCCTAAAAATTGTCAGAAACATTTATTTAAAAAAAATGATAAAAAATGGTTAGGCCAATGCATTCTCTTATGTATGCGAGGCGACCTATGGTCGACTCACATATATAAGAGAATGCATTGGCACAGGGTAAAAAAAATCCCGACTTCCGAAGTTCCGACTGGATTTGATATGGCGGGTCACATATATGCGAGGCGACCTATGGTCGACTCACATATATAAGAGAATGCATTGCCATAGGGTATTTAATGTCAGCGCAGCTCCCGTCATGGAAGGGTTAATAGATGTTTAATATATATCTTTATTTATCCTCCATATTATGAAGAGTTGATATAATAAATACAAAAGGTGAACAAAAACAAAATGACAAATAAAGATAACCCAACATATATACAGAACATCCTAAAGTACAAGATGGCGCAGACGATTAATGACTAATATTGGAGTAGAGATGGGTTATTATCGATTTCGTGCTACTGATGCGTCATTCGTTGACGGCGATGAATCGAGATGGGGAACTTTCCATGAGGTTCAAAAATGTACCCCACGCAGACACCGAATCGAAGCATCGCACACCAAGAACTGGCGCATATATATATATATCACATAAATGTATGGACGTACATTAGGTCAGTTTCAAGTTTGATATGAATACTATGAATATATCCACATGTGTTTATTTACAGACTCGGCTAAGCTAATGTAGCATCAGAAAGAAATAACTGAGTCATAATATTTCAATTCACGTCTAAGTTATGTATTCTCGTGTAAAATAAGAGTCTATGGACGGTTGGCTTTCCGGAATATAGCTTCTCAACCAACTAATATGGCCTATACCACACGCTATTGTTATACATCTCAACATATCTGTGTTGAAATCTGTGTTTTTTTTTAGAATTGATTGAAAGATTTGCCTGGTTTCAACTAGAATTATGGTATATCATCTGGTTTAGTTTTGAACTTATTTTTACACATAATTTCCGCCAAGTCATATTTTTACCTTCCCAATGACTAAGATATTTAGTCATTTTGACCCATGCCTAGTCATTTTGACTAAGTCAATTTTAGTCTTTGTGACTAACAACATCATATTCATTATGACTAAATTTCCGAATTTATGAAATTTCATTATTTCCGAAATTATAACTAATTTGAGTTAGTCACTGTGTGGACAAACATTTAACTAATAGGCCTGTCATAGTGTCTAACTTTTTTTCTCAGTGATATACATACACACCGCGCCTATACAGTAGGACGCATGACTACATATACGTGCCTCGCATTGTGGTATCAATGAGGTCTCACGTTGAATCAGACGCCTACAGCTTTAAGGTCAATCCACACCGGACGCGAGCGCGCGATTATAACGCCGTTTTCTGTCGTCCGTAACAGTTCAAAGCGCGCGATTTTTATATTCACACCGCAAGCGACTGAATCGCTGACCACGAGGCGATCACAGCAGTGATTTTATGCTTCGTCGATTATTCGCTTTGTGGCAAACCAGTGGCATAATTGGGTCGCTATCAAATAGGATATTTATACGCGCGTATTACTCCTATATTTGAAGGCGACACATTCATTCGTCGTCGTGATAACAAAGGTGGTGGAGGACTTTAGCGACATGCTGATAACTGAAGTGCAAGGACAAATGAGAAGAGGAAAATGCCTGACAAGAGCTCGACGTAATAACAGGATCGTCTGGTTAATTTTTGGTCCCAATCCATTCCAAGCTTGTGAGGTCACTTTGCCCACAATTTGCCCCCCCCCCGATAAAAAAAACTCACAAACTGGAATTATAGAATGAAATTCAATTAAACGCAATTGCTATGAGAATTTAGGAAGGACGTGCACCATTTCACTTGACATAGTATATTTGATAATTAAATGAGTTTGAAAAACTCTTACATGTACATGTTTAGGAAATTTTTATTAAAATATTCATATACATTGTATTTGTGACCTGTCTGTAAATGATGAACTCAAACGATTATCTACCCAAACCATCGCGCGCGACAAAGCGATCCAGTCGCTTTCGGTGTGAATATAAAAATCGCGCGCTTTGACCAGCTATACGGACGACAGAAAACGGCCGTAAAAATCGCGCGCTCGCGCCCGGTGTGGATTGACCCTTAAACGGCAATAAACAGATGTGCTAATGGTCTACTGCATGGACATTTCGACATTTAGTGACTAACCTTACGCTTAATTGTCACTGCAAGAATGTCATACAGATATGCCTTGTGTTCACTGGCGTTATGCAATTATGTTGCTGGTACAGCTAGCGGCTTTCGTTCTTGAATAAGGAATTATATGCTGTATGCAAGTTCAGAGTATGGTCGTTAGGCTGTTAGACCCTGAAGTAATTGACAAAGAAGCCGTTTTGGTCTCCAAATGTGCGGACTGAACAACATATAAAATCCGCATTAGGGAAATTCCCAATTCAACATGACGTCCAAAATGGCAGTTGTTATCGGAAAAAAAGCTGAACCAAATAATTCCTATGTACCGTCTCTTTGATCTGGAAAGATGGGTAGCTAATCTATTGTGACATACGTGCTGGTTTGTTATCACAGAGAGTATTGGATATTCCAGAAATGTAACTAGTATTTATGCTGCAAAGGTATACACTTCAGTTTCTGCGTTAAGTTTAATAATTAATCATCATGTCGAACCGAAACTGCCATGCAACGTGCGGCGAAACAGTACTCCGTGAGTAGTTACATGCCCGAAATTATTAATTTTGGCCCGACCGTTGGATAGATTCTAAGCATAAAGCCCGACGTGCATGGTTTATTATCACGGAGAGTGCTGAAAATTCAGGAAATTTAACTAGTACTTATACTGCAAGGGTGTGCACTTCAGTTACAGCGTTACGTTCAATAATTAACCATCATGTCGAATGAAACGACCACACACTGTATGGTGAAACATTACTTCGTGAGTTGCATGCCCGACATTATTATTTTTGACCGACTTTTGGATGTATTTTAAGCAGAAAACCCGAACTTTTAGAGATGTAAATCAGTGGGTTTGACTTGCGTTTAAGTGACTGACAAATCATTCAGATGGATCTGTTTTAATGATCTGTGTACCTTTAAAGATATTTCACAACATTTTTGTATATATCAATACGTATTTTCACTCCTATGTGGTTATACAATATTTTGCTTTCGTCGTGGCATGTCTTGGAGCTGCAGCTCTTTTGACAACCATTTAATTTTTTGCTATTGTCACTCTATTCGCTCCTGTACTCTAACATCACACAAACTGGTATAACTGCGTAATTCCAATGCCACAATATATCGTATTTCGAGAACTGGTGTAAAATAGACAACCAAGTTGGACGCCATCTTGGATTATGAAGTTTCCCCAAAACGATTTTAGATATGTTATACTGAAGACTCATCTGCGTGTTTTTCCGGGTTAACCCTTTACCCAACAGAACGGTCCTGTACCAATGCATTCTCTTATATATGCGAGTCGACCGTAGGTCGCCTCGCATATATAAGAGAATGCATTGGCTTAACACATTAAAAATTATAAAATTGTTAAAGAATGTAAGAAAAATTGGTAAAAAGTGTTAAAAAAAGATTTGTTTTAGGCCAATGCATTCTCTTATATATGCGAGGCGACCTATGGTCGACTCGCATATATAAGAGAATGCATTGGCACAGGGCATAACTGTAACCATCACAATGTGGTCAATGAGCCGGTTCCAATGATATCCATATGTGTATGGTTCTATTGAGACAGACCGAAGATATTTTAGGCTGTTGAAGCTTTATTTGGCCGGTTTTGGCCGGTTTGTTGGGTAAAGGGTTAATCCAGCATTTCGCGTACCACGACCATACTATATTGGCAGTATCATGGTATCTGATTCTAAAGCGCGGAGCGCCCGGTTTTACATTTGAGGTGTCACCGATACTTACAACACCCTTCTATAAAACTGACCTTACTGACGATGAGCCGTGTTATTACCGGCGCTGCTTGACAGGGGTGGTAATGTTTTACCGGCGCTGCTTGACAGGGGTGGTAATGTTTTACCGGCGCTGCTTGACAGGGGTGGTAATGTTCTACCGGCGCTGCTTGACAGGGGTGGTAATGTTTTACCGGCGCTGCTTGACAGGGGTGGTAATGTTTTACCGGCGCTGCTTGACAGGGGTGGTAATGTTCTACCGGCGCTGCTTGACAGGGGTGGTAATGTTTTACCGGCGCTGCTTGACAGGGGTGGTAATGTTCTACCGGCGCTGCTTGACAGGGGTGGTAATGTTCTACCGGCGCTGCTTGACAGGGGTGGTAATGTTTTACCGGCGCTGCTTGACAGGGGTGGTAATGTTCTACCGGCGCTGCTTGACAGGGGTGGTAATGTTTTACCGGCGCTGCTTGACAGGGGTGGTAATGTTCTACCGGCGCTGCTTGACAGGGGTGGTAATGTTTTACCGGCGCTGCTTGACAGGGGTGGTAATGTTTTACCGGCGCTGCTTGACAGGGGTGGTAATGTTTTACCGGCGCTGCTTGACAGGGGTGGTAATTTTGTACCCAACATAACGACAAGCATCATGCAGTTAGTCCGATATGGTTAAGAAGCCAAAAGAAGCTGCCATGTAAATAAATGGGTGCAATGTATCAATAAGTGGACATACTATATGCACATGACGATAAAACCTAGTTCTACATGTATGTGCACCAATGAAAGTTGCGAAATTAGCAACCGATGTTAACACAGTTAAGTAACATGACGTGGGCCAAACACCATATCTAGTTAAATGAATAGGTCGACAATTCAATTCAATTCAATTTCTTTATTGTCTCCGTCCACTAATATGTGGAACTGGAGATAGACATTTATATTACCATACATAACGACATACGCATCATCTGGACACGTAACTGTTCACATCATCACATACTTGTACCATGTCCTAGGGGGTATATACACAGTAATGCCCTATGTAATCGACTCCTTAAACACAGCAGAATTATGGGTAACTTTTCAGGATTTAGTCGGAAATATGGCTTGTTGCCATTCATCGGAAAGCTCTCGGGGAGAGCTTTCCGATGAATGGCAACAAGCTATATTTCCGACTAAATCCTGAAACGTTACCCATAATTCTGCTGTGTTTAAGGAGTCGATTACTTAGGGCATTACTGTATATATATGCCCAAGAAATATGAGTTGCCCCAGACTGTCTTTAGCAAACAGCCTGTACAATAATGATCGTTTTACTCTGATTGGACCGCAATAGTTAGAGCCTCATCTGAAATAGTGGACAAATATACATACATTACTTGGGCATTCATTATCGTACAATATAAACACCTCAAAAAAAGAAAGTTCCCCCTAACACATTCGGTAATATTTTACGAGATATTGGATGGATTTTGATGAAACTTTTCACAAATGATTTGTGGTACCAGAGACATCATGTGTGCAAAGCACTATGCTGTGATGTGAGCTATGGCTGAGTGAGCACGAATTGAATGGGAAATGGGGCATTTTCAAAAGTTGAAACACACAGGTAGAGTGATCATAGTCATTTCGCTGTGCATCTCCCACGGGCTTGGAGCATCCTTATCTGTTGGTACCTCAATAGCCTTCATGGTGGGAAATATGGTTTACTGAAAAATATCTTCAAAGAGACTGATTTCAATAACTCTGTTGCTCACGGCATGAAACTTCTGAAAGGTGTCGTTCCAAAGGAGTGTGGTTAGACTGAATGGCCTAGGCATGCAGCGGGTATACTGTGTCCCGAAGATGACACGCATGTTATCGTGGACTCAGTGTCACTTTTGGACCACATTTACAGCCATTAACAACTTCTGTGAACAATGGAGCAATGGAGTGACTGCCCACTCTGCGTCAGTGCTTTGCAACTTTTGAAAAGCACCCATCTTCCATTCAATTCGTGCTCAGCCGGCCATATCACAACTCACAGGACGGTGCCTCGCACAGGTTGTGTCTCAGATACCACTAAATATTTGCGTAAAGTTTCGTAAAAATCGATCCAATATCTCAGAAAATATTACCTTATATTTTAGGGGGGACTTACTTTTTTTGAGGTGTTTATATAGAAATGGCTCTTTCTCTCTAGACATAAATATACACCGCGAAAGAGCTAAACGAGTGATGTACGCATTGCTTAACCCTTTACCCAACAGAATTATAAAATTATAAAATTGTTAAAGAATGTAAGAAAAAATGGTAAAAAGTGTTAAAAAAAGATTTTTTTAGGCCAATGCATTCTCTTATATATGCGAGGCGACCTATGGTCGACTCGCATATATAAGAGAATGCATTGGCACAGGGCATAACTGTAACCATCACAATGTGGTCAATGAGCCGGTTCCAATGATATCCATATTTGTATGGTTTTATTGAGACAGACCCAAGATAATTTAGGCTGTTGAAGCTTTATTTGGCCGGTTTTGGCCGGTTTGTTGGGTAAAGGGTTAATAAGAAGAGATATAATAGCCTAACTGTTAGAGCACACTTGAAGGTTGTGAAAAGATTTCCCGATTCTAACATACATGTATACGGCGCAGAAATTCTACAATATATCCTGCTTCAAAAAAATAGCATTATGGTTTATAAATTGTTGCTTAATCTGAAACGTTCGACACCATAATCCTTCGTTTGCGGGGAACCAGGAATATTCCCCGATCAAATTGGTTAACGTACTGGGGGACATTGATACAAATGAACCGCAATTAGCTATCTTTTATATTATATTTTATAATACTTACTTATTACAACTCATCCCACATCAACAACCCATGGATTGCAAATGACAATTAATGTTGAATGAACTGGGAATATGTGGATTAATCACTGTAAATCATACATTATCAAGTCTCGTCATATTCAAGAAGTCAATCAAGTATACGATTGAAGATCTGTTCATACAGGAATGGAGTGGTGCATTATCTAATTCGAATAAGTATGTTTTTTTACATAATTTTGTAATACGACCTTATACCTAAACCTACATACAAGGCTCGTTCTGATTAGTCAGTATCTTGTATTCCCATGGAGACACGCCCGTCGTTTTGTGGTACAATTCTGGATATTTTGAATTGTACCACAAAAAATGTGGTACAATCAGTGAAATGATGCCAACGCCTCAAACTTTCAGAAGCCCAAACCACACGGGCATTCGTTAATGTCATGCTATAGACTGACGAAAGAGACATATAATGACTACCTACTGTATTAAACTGAAATATATTTAAGATAGAATAAAAATAAGTCTTAACTGGAACTTTTTTGCCAAAAAGGCAATGAAAAGGGGTCGCCGTTCAATAGTAACGTCATGTTTGACGTTATATTTCTAAGAGAAGAACTGTTTGGTGGAAAATCATACCACGCAGAGCTAGACACTGGGCTGTTATGTAGCAGGTTGAAAGTATGCCACTACAATTTGGACCACAATGTACAGTCGAATTACAAAAGAAATAAATGCACTGCGCATCGGCGTGTATAGTATAATTTGATCACATAAACTGATTGTGTAGGACTCCGCTTCTCGTCGTCCTATAATCAGTTTCTGTGTGGTAAAATTATACTATACACGCCGATGCGCAGTGCATTTATTTTTAAAAATAAAACACGACTTCACCAAATAAATCTTCATCTCTTTCATTAAAAATGTCACCGTCCAAAAACTATTGAAATTTCGTACCAGTAACCACCACAAACCAATCGAATCTGGTGCATGGATTTACTAAGATTATTTCAATAGACTATGTACTCTGAGTGGTAGAAATATCGGCTATGAATTCCACGTAATAGCTGATACTATTACTGTTGACCAAATATACCAACTTAAGCGAAATATTTAACTATAACCGACGGAAAACCTTGAAAATAACTTGCATTATTCATGACGGGTCATGATGTTATTCAAAAACTCCTTAGGCATACTATATCTACACGAATAATACATTAAAATCCGACATTGGCACAGCCATGGGCTATTCTCAATCCACTGTTTATTAAAATATGTATAATTTTTTACCGCGAACCACTTTGCCTGTTTGCACTAATATGAAATGCACTGTTCAAGAATTCAATCCTCGCTATGTTGTGTCATATTTGTATTGAGTGAATAATTTGAACGTGATATCCCACTGGCATATCCCATTGGCCATTTTGGCGGTCACGCTCATCCGGGTTTTGTTTTTGTGATAAATTTACACAGGTTCCCAACATCCAAATTTGGTTCATGTATCATGTCATAAATCTCTATTCTGGCTAACGTTATTAGCGTATGGGCGTTAGCCAGAGTGGACATTCGTACCATGATCTACCAGTTTCCCAACATCCAAATTTGGAAGTCAATATGGGCCATGCCCGATTAATTAGTAGGATATGCTACTACATCAGTTGACGTCTCCATATATTCTCCCCAGTGGTTTTGTAAACATGTTTCTTAATGGCCATCATTCTTCGAAATTGTGAGATCCAGAATCCCACCCATGTCGGGGTCGTGGTCTAGATTGTGTCACGTTAATTGCACAGGTTTATTATAAGATTGGGCCATGCCAGGCCACTCAAATGCGACATTAGTTGAGGTCACAATAACAAGGGTCAGGGCTATTTAACATGTATATATGTTGTAACAGCTTAAATTTATGTGTTGATATGCGTTATTTAAAGTGTTGCTAATCATTGTACTATTTCTATTTTTAACATTGCCATGGGCGATGTGTTTACTGGCAACGCTAACATGCTAAATCGGTACGCTATACCCAAGGGGACATAAATGTCAAGCTTGTCGTGTGTAAAACATATTGCTCAGAGCATGTCACTGATGATCTACTCGTGCGGAAATACCACCAGGTCAGGCACATCCTGAATTCCACTATTATAGTGATATTCCACTATTATAGTGGTATTTGACTATAACACATTCATGTTTCCTTTATTTGTGTCGGGAATAGAATACGGCGCATACCAGTGCACAGCCAAATGTCACGCTTAACAATATAGCAGCGAATGAACAGTCTTCCGACTAAATTAGTTGTGCGATCTTTTGCGCCAGCTTTGATGTTCAATAATAGTATAATATTAAATGACAATAGCAGGATGACTCAATCACTCCTTCGTAACAATATTTCAACTAATTGTATGCTAATTGAGTTGCTTGTCGTGTGCCGTCATGATTAATCATTCTCCTGGACAAACTATATGTATGATACCGTTTTAGTGCGACCTGATTTTGAATAATATTTGTGTGAAATATGATTTTGGATTATCCCTCTTTTATCAATCAACAAAACGGTAATGGTCATATACCACTATAATAGTGGAATACAGGATGTGCCTGACTGGACCACCCGTGGTTATCTGGTACACATGCGGCCGTTTGATCAACATATTCTGGTGCAAATAAGTGAATATTGGACCTGAATATTCACATAGGTTAAAGGCACACAATCCGTTTCGATGGTCCCCGTACCATCCAGTTACAACAACAACGGAATTTCACCAAATTCCGCTTTAGATATCAAAATTAGTGCATTACCAATAAATATACACAACGATATCATATTTGCCGAAAGTCATATAAAAACGTGTTTTTCTTGAAGGTTTGTACGAGGAGCGATTGCTGTTTGCAACTTTCATATATGGTATTCAAACTAGTATCTAATAAATAGAGCATGGATTGGAGTTGACTACGTGGGTATAGTACCCAGCGTGGTCGGTATAGTTCACTATACCCGCGTAGTCAACGACACGTCCTGCTCTATTCTATTTCACCGAACAATTCGAACTTGTAGCATGTATACTACATAACCGTATGACACGAACGTGCACAAACTGCTGGACTGTTAAAATTCCCTTCATAAGACGTTAACAGCAATCATGTACAAATCGTTTTACTGAGAATAAATACACTGCATGCTTATCAAATTACCGAAAGACAGTTTACGGGAAACATAATCGTCGCATGAATGTGTTTAAATCAAGTTCAATAAACCGGAACGCTCAGTATTTAGGTTTTGTTTTATTGCACGGAAACCCGAACTGTATACCAATGTGAATTCAACCGAATCCATGTGCAACAGAATGCTGCCACTTCGCATTTGACGTCGTTCCTGTGACCAAAATGTTCACAGTAATGTTTTAATTTCATGTGGACACGCCTTAGTAAATTGGTGGACACATATATGTATATCTGTTTTCGAGATTGTTGCCTCTGTTCGTGGATTTTTGCATGTTATAGTTTGGTTTCGTTGTGTGCTAAATTCAGAACGATACAATACAAGTATAGCGGTGTATGTGCTAAATTTAGCACAACGCAATATAGAACACAGCTCTCGACCAATCAGAAGGCGTCATTTCTGGGTGCGGTGAACTATACTTTGATAATTACGTGCTACATAATTCGATAACTTACTCATTCCATGTCCAAATGAATTTCAGTTTCAGTAACAGGGCGTGGCACATACATGTACATTAAATTGGTAAATATACGGTAATGCTCTAAGTAATCGACTTCTTAACCACAGCAGAATTATGGGTAACTTTTCAGGATTTAGTCGGAAATATGGCTTGTTGCCATTCATCGGAAAGCTCCCGGGGGGAGCCACAGCTAACTACGTGCGAAGTAAAATCTCTGTAGTTCCACTAGTAACGATGCTACCGGAATTTGCCTGTAAATATCATGCAATTATCTCGCAAGAATAAATCATACAGGTATTTGAAGGCAATTCCAATAGCACTGTTACAAGTGGAATTAGATAAATGTTACTTCTCGTGTCTTTTGCTTTGGTAAAGATGCATGTTATGTCCACTGAACAATTCGAACTTGTAGCATGTATACTACATAACCGTATGACACGAACGTGCACAAACTGCTGGACTGTTAAAATCTCCTTCATAAGACGTTAAAAGAAATCATGTACAACTCGTTTTACTGAGAATAAATACACTGCATGCTTATCAAATTACCGAAAAACAGTTTAAGGGAAACATAATCGTCGCATGAATGTGTTGAAATCAAGTTCAATAAACCGGAACGCTCAGTATTTAGGTTTGTTTTTATTGCACGGAAACCCGAACTGTACTCTCTAAAAAACACTGTGTAGAAATGCTACACACTTTGTACACATATATGTGTAACATCTGCTCTCCAACAATTATGTGTAGAAACTGTAGAGCAATTTTTGGTACACACAATATGTGTAGCTCTATACACACATGTATGTGTAGTCGCTATACACTTGTGTGTAGTAAACAGTTGGTAGACAGTTACTACACAGTTAGTACACAGATAATACACAGTTAGTGTGTACTTTATTTATACACATTTGTGTAACAACCTACACAATTTTGTAGTATATAGTACCCAGTATTGTGCATATTTGGTACACACACTGTGTACCAACTAATCTATACACTTTATGTGTAATAAATTTACATGCATTCTTTTTGCAAATATTGGACATTTTTGAGTGATGTAGCAACTGTAATGTCGAATCAGAATCGCTTGGTTGAGGCCTCTGAATTTAGGCCATCACAGTAAGAATGTTTGATATTGAAAGCCATAATTATTAGCCAAAACAAATCATGAAAAAACATGCTATCATATGTTATATATGCTGAATGGACCTCATATTACATTGGCATTTACATGTACTGGTATAATAAATTTGCAATGACAATGAAATGGGCAAGAAAAGTTTAACTCACTATTTATCTAACTTTTCCGCTTCAATATAATTGTTTAATTGCCAATTTATTTTACAGGCAAATGACAATGCCAACTATGGGTGATGTTCGATCAATTAAGCGTACTGGATGTATATCTAATAGCACATTCCTCGGGATTTTATTCTGGGTAACATTGTTCTGACAATGCTGTGTTTTCTCAACAAAATTTATCAATATGATACTTTCATTTTCAGATTTTGAAGCCACTTCTTCAATTGACAGGGCACGAGGATCTTCGGATTGACTCCAAGCCACCTCTCCCATGTCAATGACATGAAGATCTTTCAAAAACTGAGAATGAAAGTATCATATTGATAAATTTTGTTGAGAAAACACAGCATTGTCAGAAAAATGTTACCCAGAATAAAATCCCGAGGAATGTGCTATTAGATATACATCCAGTACGCTTAATTGATCGAACATCACCCATAGTTGGCATTGTCATTTGCCTGTAAAATAAATTGCCAATTAAACAATTATATTGAACCGGAAAAGTTAGATGCAGTCAAGTTTATATTTTAATTACTTGCATCCAAAATAAGGCATCGAAGTCACCTCTTCAATTGACAAGGTATGAGGATCTTTAGAATGACTCCAAGTCACCTCTCCCTTGTCAATGACAAGAGGATTTTTCAAAAACTGAGTGAGCATGAAAATATCATTTTGATAAGTTTTGACAAGAGGACACAACACTCTCCAAAAAGTATCAACCCATTAGTTATCATATACATGTATAACGGATTTGTGGAATGGAACTAACTTCAGAGAAAGTTGGCATTGAAATTCATATATACATGTACCGGTACAATAAAATGGCAATGACAATACAAACAATGCTATTATGAATAGAGTTACATGCATTTTAATAATTGCTCTTATTCTGGAGTCACCTCTTCAATTGACAGGGCATGAGGATCTTTGGAATGATTCCAAGCCACCTCTCCCGCATCAATGACATGAGGATTTTTCGAAAACTGAGCATATATTAAATTTATCGTATTTATCTGTTTTGAACTTTTGACGAGACAGCACTGTCCGATAAGTACTGTTAAAATTTACGAAAGAAGTTACAAGTAAAAGTGAGACCAGCAATTTCTGTTGCGTTACATATACTGTAGTTAGGATACCACCAGTCATTGAACAGGAATCACTTCTCTATTACTTTCATGGTGTATCATGGCAATTAAGATTCAGTATCAATGCTTACATTACAATTCAGAAGCAGAATACACAGAACACTGATAAAGTGTCATCACACCAAACACCAAGATTATATATGGTCTCTTTGATGTTATTTAATTGTACACCCCACTGACTTATCCTATTTTCAGTAGATAAATAAACCCATATTATATTAAACTGACATCGTTTTTCAATACAATGTTACCACCTTTACTTTGATAGAGGAAAGTTTATTCTCAAAGAGTATAATTATTTTATATGAACTTTATTTTAATGGTATATAACTATATATCCAACAAATGAAGCTGAAAATTCATATTTCATGTGCTGCAGGAGCCTTCAAACTCTGGTTGACACTACAGCAACAGTTGAGGCACAAGCAGACATGTTCACTGGATAAATGTTATTAGATACTCCACTTCAGCTGTTTCAGTCAGTTAATAAATTAGAGGAATAATAGTATGACCACTGCTCCAATCCTGTAGTTAGCCAAAATCAAGGCTTCTTTTACCATGATTTTAATGAACAGAGAACAGAAAATTCCTTAGTTGAAGATTGTCAGATCATCAATTACAATAATGTAACTTATCACCCATCCTCCTTCACAATAACATATTACATGGTAATTTACAAAGCATGTGTATGATATTACACGGATGAAGATTGTCACACATTTGAGAACTGGTCCATAAATACTGTTTGTCATCCACCTTGAATGGGAAATTCAACTCATGTCATTTTGAAGCTACAAGTAGTAACATATCATTACTGTATGGTAGACCTCTACTTCCTGATATAGCACATTGTATATCTGATTATGTAGTCATCCTGAAAAAATAAATATATGAAGTCAGAATTTTAAATTATTTTTTATGTATGTCATGATTTGAACTGAAAAAAATCTATTATAGCATGGATCTTAAAGGTACTCAATCTGATTAAGCACCCCTAAATTACTATTTCTTCGGCTTCAGGGGTTAAAAATAATTAATTTGAGTCGAGGAACCCACCCATCAAAGCTCAGAATGATCAGATATTGATTCTTTTTTTTAATTTGTAATTTTCTCGAGATGTGTACTAATAATTGCAACAGAAACATTTATTCAAACGGACGAAGATGGATAACTCTAAAATGAAGCACTGAGAACTTCCTTTTGACGGCATGTTCTGTGCCAGAAACAAGAGATAACAAAACTTCAAAAATTTATATCTGATCACTCTGATGGTTGATGGGTAGGTTACTCGACTCGAATCAATTTTTTTTTTTTACCTCAGAAGCCAAAGAAATTGTAATTTATGAGGGTCTAATCGGATTGAGTACCTTTAACATTTAACCAACCATTTTCAGACACACCTCCCCCACTTGTTGATGAAAATCCACAAATCAGGTTCCAGCTATCTAGGTCACTTGTACCAATGTTAATCATATTTCCCAAACATGAAATGACACACTCTATGATTTCCAGGCTTCAATTTAAAGATGAATTATCTGTTCCCACAACAAGTATATAGTTTCCTCGGTATAACATAAGAGAAGTGAATCAAAAACACCTACCTGGGAACACTACTATCAATTAATATTGATTTCCTTATATAATGTGACTATCAAGTTGCCCTGTGGGACATATATTTGTCACTATTTTTAGAAATAGTTATTGCTCAGAACAAACACGAGCTGTAAACTGTTTAAATATAATCAATATTAAGTATGCATCATCCGATTAGATGCCCCTCAATAAGGCTCAATTACTATATATTTGGATTCGGGTGGGAGGATATTTGATTTGAGTCGATGAACCCACCCACCAAAGCTAAGAGTTATTACATATTCATTTTTAAATCTTATTATTTTTCACCATCGAGACTTAATAGTGGCCTGGGAAAAAGTCAACGGGCCAATGGTCTTGGACCAAATTGCGGATGAAGATAACTCTAAAATCGAGTAGCTTTGTGTTGATAATGAGGCAAAATTTTCATTGAACAACATGTTGATAAATAACACATTTTGAGCGATTTTATACTATAATTGACATTATTTTTGAGAAATTAATCGATTCTGATAACTGAAGCAGCATTTCAAAATATGTTGTTGTTGGAAGCTGAATATATGGGGTTCATTGAATCAACTTGAGAATTTGCACGCTAAATTATACATGAAATGCTTTATATAATTATTATACAATGAAGTAAAATAAATAATCACTCCAAATATTAAAAAAACATGTGAGTATAGTTAGTATACAGACTGACAATGCAGTGAACGTTATTGCACCAATTTGTTGGGGCTCAAGTTCCGTGAAATATTACATGAGTGGCCAGTGTCAAATTGCATCTTGCAGCATAACACTTTAACATAACAGATAAGTGGACAATTGAATGCAGGTGTGGTTTGGTTTTGTATTTACTACACACCAACATTCAATCAAGTAATAATATTTGTCCACTATCTAGGCAAGTTAGTTATATATTGAACATGGCAAGAAATTAAATTAATTCTCTGGTACTGGATAGGCTGTCATGCATGATGTCAAATATGTTGCGAGTCTCAATGACATCAGGATTGCACTATCGTGGACAAGCTGAAAAATTATACCAACAATGTAACTGAATTTACGAAATAGACCAAAATATTGCAGCTGTGTAATTAGAAGTAAAATAAAATAAAGCTTTATTCCACACCTATTGACTATTCAACCAAATCTCACCATTGAATACCTATTATTGTATGCCTCTAGTGGAATAGAAGCCGGAACTATTTTTTTTTATGTTGTCACCAAGAAAGGTGACAAACAGCTATTATAGGTACATTTAGTATGTCAACAATCAGCTTCAGGTGATGTCCCCATCATAACCGGTTATCCATCAGACTTAAATCACAATAAAGGTATCTGACTCATGGATTGACACAATGGTGTAGAATAAATACAGAAGACAAAAAAAAACTTGTACCATAATCTCAAATATTTTATCAAAATCATGGTGGACAGTGCATAATTACATTCTGCTCGAGTTTTGCTGTCGCAAAATATATCCATGCACCTTCTGCAACTAATTTGATAAAAGATTCTCGATGACACTAGGGGTAACTTAATTTTAGGATCCTGCAAATATTTAAAAAATCATATTCAATTAAACATGCTGCTGCATGAGTATATGATTCATATTTGATTCAACATCAGCGAAGAATATATCTATATAATATCCCTGTTGAGCTTCGCAGTGCTAAAATGAGTGTCCCGTAAGAAGCACACATCGATGGCATTGCCGTAGAGTCATAAGCACCCCCTCATTATGAGAGTAGTTCATCTGGATGATTGATTTCAGCATCCTGACCGACTGTACATGTGCATGTAGGTTGTGATACATGTGAGTCAGATCATGTAGCCCCAATTCCTCTCAAAATTAAAAGATTAGTTGAAATGCAAAGTAACATCATTATATTTTACTCACAGACACAGACTGCCATTGGAAATGTTTTGTCCTCTCACAAATTCCAGAATTATTGGCAAAGTTGTCTTGCAGCAAATTCAGAGGATCACATCACTCATTCTTACGATAAGCTGAGGTTATCTGCAAACATTAGTAAACACTTATTACAATATTGTTTTCATTAGAAAAAGCAATTACTCAGACTAGTTATTTAATTGCAATTGTATACATACACATGAAATCTGAAAATTGGCCACAGCAATAACTTCCAGGGCTATAAAATCACATATGTACTTCACCAACATTCATCAGGGACGTGGATGGATGGTCTCCATTGGGGAGGAACACACCTTGAATTTGAAATGTATAAAGCCACCCACCTCCTAAAATATCCAACACATGTTGTATTATATCAGACAAGAAGTCAAATTTGTTTTCAAGTTGGAGCAGGGACCCCCGGTGATCGAATCGGTAGAGTGCCAGTTGCATTACACCGTCACAGGCCGTCCAGCGCTGACGAAGCTGGTTCGAACCCCGTCATAGGAAGGCCAATGGTGACTGGAATCGTGTATCTGGGCAAGTTTGTCAGTTGCTTTCTGGGGGTCTGTGGTTTCTACACACAGTGGGACGATTTCTTGGTGAAATAAAGCCTCTGCGTGGTCTTTCCTCCACCAGTAAAATTGACAATGTCATGTGTGGCCTAGCGGCTAGAACGACGTTAAACCCTAATAAACCAAACCAATCAAGTTGGAGCCGGTTAAAATTGTGAATTGGAACATAAGTACTAGTAGAATGTCTGCCGAACAGTCTCTTTAACCACAATAATTTATGATAAACTTATCTTGGCCATTTTTTCGCAAGCATCCATAGCGACTCAACTCAAATGTTGAGTTATGTTCTGCATAAAACGGGAAAAAAAGAAGATAAAATAAAAAAAGAGTATTCTCTGTATATGAGCTTTGGTAGCAAGTAAAGTGCAAGTGCACTCTGACCGACTTTAAAATCGCAGATGCACAGATTCCCATGGATGGTAATAAATATCTGTGCCATTTAAAAAAAATTAACAAAAAATGTAGGAATAATGCAATTTCCCATGGTACTAAATGTCTGTGAAAGTTTTGAAACAATTGATCAAAAATTATAGTAACAAAAGCTCAAAGTAATACCCCTGTATAATTTATTGAAAATTTTCTTAAAGGTACTCAATCGGATAAAAATCCTCTCAATTACTATTTCAATGGCTTCGGGGGTAAAAAATATTTGATTCGAGTCGATGAAGCCACCCATCAAAGCTCAGATTTATTAGATATCGAATTTAGAAATCTATTATTTTTCATTATCAGGAATACTTTCTGTCCCAGAAGTTTCTCGAAAAAGCCGACCGAAATACTCACGATACTAAATTCCATTGAACAAAATGTTGCTATACAACAGATTTTGGGCAATTATATACGACAGTTCACAGTCAGCATTATTTTTAGATAATTATTTGATTCTGATAACTAAAGTGACCTTTGATCAAATTTGGTTGTTGTTGGAATCTGTTGAGATGGGGACCCTCTGATCGGATTGAGTACCTTTAAGTCAAAAAGGGGGATAACTAAAAACAATTGGACAGACCTCATAATCACAGGTGCACAGGTTATCATTGTGGTTGCTGTCTGTGCCAAGTTTCATGGAAAATGATTAAAAATGACTGAGAAAAACTCTGCACAAATTTGTGTCCATGGACAGACGGAGGGCTAAGATGGTTCCAGTATAACCCCCCACAACTTGCAGGGGGGGTATAATAATAATTTTGGAGGGCATTAAATAATGTCCCGACAGTCAAGGACCACAAATAGGTCCAAGGGCTGTTAATAAAACATAACGCTCATGCATGTTATTATTATTAATACAACTCCGTCCTTGTGTGATCGGTGACACAGAATTCACTGGGCCGTGTGAGAACATTTGAAATTTGAGCATACAAATTGCAAAATCCTATAGCATCTATTGAGTAGCCTCAAGGTTTTAGAAACTTCAGACCTGACCTGTTGGTCTAACACAAATTATTCCACACTAATAGATTGTTTGATAATCAATCTACAAAAAGATTTCAACCTATTGTTTCTTGTGAAATTTCGTATAAATGTACATGTCTGGAATTCAACGATATTTAGAACAGTTGAAAATTTTGACCAAGGTTGATGGACATAGGTTAATTGTAGCATTACCAGTCTCTGCCCCGGCTATAGGCTGATATGATATTCGCCGGACATTCGAAGGATATACTTTACACGATACCCTTTTGCTGTATACATTGGTCTTTATATCCAGTGATTCTGTCAGGCTACTTTATGCAAGTCGAATTCCTGTTTTCACATACCTGCGACTGACGCGTGCGACAACGGCATGAGGTTGTGGCTGATAGAGTTAAACCCATTCGATTTAAAAATGTGCTTAATTGTGACAGCCACAACCCCAGTGATTTATATAATATATATGATTTGAAACGTTGCGCCTATATATATAAACCCATCTAGCCTCATGCATCAGCCGTATGTCTGTAATAGCAGCTTCATACCGACATGGGTTGGCAGTCTATACATTTGTATTTATTGAATTTGTGTGCACCAATCTCTGTCGAGACTAAGTCTGCATTAAGTATATGTGACTATATTTATATACTGGTACGTATATACATCGTTCGTTCGAAGAGAGGTCCCTGTCGGTAATTGCCGCTCAGCAAATGCTGCACATGACATGTTCACCTGAATGGCGATCACCACCACCGGGCACTTGCAGTAAAAAGGGCAGTTCGTTCAAAGGGTACAAAGCCCCATGGATACCCGTGGGCTTGCTATTGACAGTATTATAAGTAGAGGTGGAGACATTTATTCTTTCGATGTTTCGACACAAGTGTCCAACAACTGAGGTATGTGATAACTTGTTCGAGCTATAAAAGGTGCAAAAACTAATTTTGGCTTTTGATGACTTGTGCATATTCCATTAAAGGCACGTGAGGCCTTAGTTGTCGAAAATATTCATATTTGTTCCAATCACCGTAAACAGAAAAACATTAATACGCATACAGTTTCGTTCATATATACCATGACCATCGCGTAAACAGCATGTTATCATAAAGACCTACTATATTTTACCTAAGCAAGAGCCTGATTATGTTACAGAAGACAGCACAATGCTACTGGCTAATCACACAACCAATGAATATGCTAGCAGTGTTTTTATAACGATTCGGGCGTCGTGACATAAAACGCTTAATACAAGTCGTACATCTATCTCACTTAAACCGGCTTAAATATCGAATTTATAATAGTAATACTGCTAGTATCACAAATATAATCCTTTATAATCGAACTAAAACAATAAACCATTTAAACTGCACCAGATTTTTTTGTGGGCTGGAGAACAAAAAATCTTCACAAAAGCAAGTCAATTTATTTCTATATTAAATAAGCATTACTTTATAAGAAGAAAAATCCGGATCCGGGCATAATCTGTACCCTTAAATATTATCAGTAAATACCTGGAAATTAATTCGGTTCCGCAAATGGTGTGTACCTTTAAATGCGATAATCGTTCCGTGAAATCAATCCAACAGCCTAGTATAACGTCTCAAAATCAACTTATAACTTTGTTCCACGTGACATTTAATATATCAAAAAGACGATAATTTATATGGAAAAAAAGAGAGAGAAAAAAACCGGATCCGGACATGATATCCACCTTTAACTATGATCAATAATTACGAGATAATTAATTCGGATCCGGACATGGTGTGTTCCCTTAAATGCCATCATGGTTACGTAAAATCAATCCAACCGCCGTGTCTATATGAAAAAATAAGAAGTATGCTGATCCGGGCACGATATGTACCTTTAAATACGATTAATCGGGTTGAATGAGCACGACAGTCCTATATTGGTTTAATCTCACCTCCTAACCAGTTTCCGTGTGTCAGAAACGGCTTTTAATGTGATAAAACAAGCATGAAATTCATACCCGAATCCGGGTCGAAATCCGGTAAAAAGACACCTAAATCCGGGTCGAAATCCGGGATCCGGAATCCGGTAAAAAGACACACCCCTGTTGTCACGTCTCTGCATACGGTCATGTTGTAGCATGTTCCACGGTACAAAACCGTTTAAGTAACTGTCAGACCATTGTATTTTTTACGGTTCAACACCATTTAATTAATATCAAGACCTTAACTAATAACGGCCAAACCAATAGTATAATACTATTGAATTTGGACGGCATGAACTTGGAATTGCCCAAATTTTTAACTTAGACCATTTCCAGGGCGCATAAAACAACTGTAATTCACCTTACAACTGATGAAACGGTATGGTACCGTCGGAATGCGACGGTCCGACCCCGTCAAACCGACAGTATACTGACAGTGTATATATAGAACACAATAATACAGCTTCATAGGTATACCGATCTCGTGCGCGTTACCTTCATGAAAACTTTCAGATTTCGCTATTTAAGTTTTCTATTATATAAGTGCATTATATTATGACTATATACAAGGGTGGATTAAGGGGTTTCTCATTTGAGTACCAACTAATCAGAATGACTTTGTAAATTATAGAGCCATATCACGAGGAAAGGTGGCACACATGGACACCTGTGATTTGTGTTATACCACCATCCACCCCTCCCCCGGTCAATTGGTCCTGCTAATGTGCTACGAAGCGGTTGGGTCCTTTTAGGGCAAACTGGTGCTGTTAACAAAACGTGCCATACTGCGGTTATATGTTTTTAATTTGTCTTTTCACGGTGTTCCGATAATCTGAACATATGCAGGAAAAGCCATTTTGCCTATCAAACATTCAAAAACATATTTATTCAAAATATGTTTACTTCTGGTTGTATCAGTTGTTGAAAACCGACTATAATCAAGATAGTTATTCACGACGTTTTAGAAACACCAGCTCAGGCATTATCATATCTTTCAAAAAATATTTATATTGTATGTTTCATACACACAATGCTTCTTTTCTCTAATCGCTCGGATTTGCCAAATATTTTCACAATATCCGAACACCGCGAAAATCACAAATTTAGAAAAAATAACGAAAATGTTTCGTAACCGCATCAGTTTGCCCTACTCGCATTATAGCAATTCAGCAGGGCCACCAGCACCATAGCATATTAGCAGGACTACTTGGCCAGGTGTTGATATGAACACGTGAGCATTGTTTATATACAAAGATCCAGCTACCTGTGCACAACGAAATGCAAGATTTACGAATAGCGTTCTCGAATGAGAAACTAACATATTGAAAGATTGAAATTTAGTTGAATATAAAATACTAAATTGAAAACTTCTGGCCCTAGTGACCGTGGTTTAAACTTCACGATTTAAACCTATTCTTGTTTTATTAAAATGAATATATTCAATTATATTTTATTATTTTAGTATTTATTCAGGGGCAGCAGGAAGACGGCCAGTAGGTCATGCTGCTCCTGTACAATACTATAAAGTTATTATACAATGTTGTGTACAGTATGTGTTTTTCTTGTACGAGTCCAGGTTGTGGTGAAAAGTCATATTATTTGTCGGCACTTGATTCTCATAAAAGTCTGCATTTGATCATAAGAAAGCATGATTTGGAACAGTAAATATCGAAGTGAAAAAAAACTCAATGCGGAAGTGAAACGTCTGCTAAATCCACCTGGGTATTGCGCGCGCATCACAATTTAACCGATTCATTTGGCAAATAGAGTTACTTCGTCACGTCACGGAGTCCCGATAAAAAAAAGTCATATTGGACTCAATTGACTCAAATATGACTTTCGGGAGTTCAATATGACTTTTTCCGGGATCATCATGTGACGGTTTTTGCCCAATCAGAAATAGTGTTAGTTAAGAGATGGATAATAATATTAATTCGTGTATCACTGCTTTGTTATTAATTCTTATTTATTGCACAAATAAACATCCACATCTACATCCACATGAAATGACTGGATGGTTCATTATCACGGAACGTGCAGAAGATCCCGAATGTATACGTGAATTTCATAACTAAAGGGTGGTAACTTTTGAGTGTGTGTTAGGTTAAACGTTTCCTGGTTATGTTGGGTGACGTTGATGCGGATTGTGGAGCGACACACGCGTTTGTGAATTCCATGCATTAAATGACCATGCTCGGCCAAATCGCAGATGTATTTAAAGCCTAAATCACACTTTGAAACACCTAGAGCATTCGTTCCATGTCGCGTTGTCGATATAAGCAAATCGTTGAATGTGTGAATGGCGTAGACTTGACTTGACTTGAAACATATTCTATTTGCATAATATACAAAACATTTGGGGCATAGTGTGGCCGGCACGTGATCAGTAGGTAATTACATTAGTGAAAAGCATGCCAATAGATATTTTTACGTGCGCTCGCGCAACAGTATGGCGATCAGTCAGATTCGTAGGTTGGTGTCACCCTACCGATTTCACCCCATGACGTCATCCTTACGCAGTACATGCCGGCGACGTTACGGAGTAGATTATAGAGTTGACGCCCTTGGCACTGACTTCCGCCGTCGCCCATTAACTAAATTTGCCACAGTATATTCGCCATGTACCTTTCCGAAATAACAAAACACCACACTGTTATCCCCTAAATAAAATTATTGAAGATTGTAATTGTCTTTTTTTGCTAACATTAAATTAAATTAAATAAATTAAGTAAAATACAGTGAAATTATTTTTTTAATTATTTTGTATTACATGTGTGCGCACGTTGGCATCTCTCTGAGTGCATTCTAGTTCTTTCTTGTGTTTAGAATGATTCGGTCTGTCATTTTACAATTTGTGTTTATTAAAAGCCAAATCGCAGATGTATTTAAAGCCGAAATCACACTTTGAAACACCTAAGGCATTTGTTTCATGTGGTGTTGACAAATCCTTGAGATGGATATGTGGGAATGACGTTGATTTGACTTGACTTGAAACATTATTCTATTTGCATAAGATATATACAAAACGGATTGGGGCATAGTGTGGCCGGCACGTGATCAGTAGGTAATTACATCAGTGAAAAGCATGCCAATATATATTTTTCTTGTGTTTTAGAATGATTCGTTATGTCATTTTACAATTTGTGTTTATTAAAAATGATCTAAAAATTTACTCTGTGTGCCTAGTAGGTCTATTTTCAGGATTGACTTATTTCCATTCTTGAATTCGGGGTCGACGATCTAGTTTTCGAATGTCCAGTAGCTCGTTCATTAACCCTGACATAAGTGAATGTGGAATGTCAGGGAAAATTATAATTTACAGATAAATCATCCTTAATTTGTGAAACCAAATATGGGAATGGGAAACCATTTAGTTCTACAGGCATGTTGACGGGCGATTGGTGTATTTGATTATACCAACGGAAGTCATAACTAATGTCAATGCACAAGAACCAATGTTTCCAATGACACCTTAATTTCTGTCCGATATCATTTGGCAACTCCTCATAAAATCGGCAATAAATAATTTAATTTAGCAAAATTAAATGTTGGACCAGCGCAGACACTGTTGTAACGTCAGTTGATTCTTTTTTTTAATACTTTTTTGTTATTTCTGGGGGTGATAACTCGCATGTGTCTTCAGTGCAATTCAAGCTAAACAATGATTTCCATAGCGTACATGGTGGTACGCATTAGGAAGTTTAGATCGATAACTTCAAACTTCAAACTTGATGCGTTGCCTGCTGTATCAGACGTTATCACGTACGGGTAGGAATGATCAATCGCGACATATACGCGATCTGACGATCAGACGCATTATCTGATCGTTAGTCCCCGACGTTTGAAGTTGGACGTTTTCGATTTAATCCTCCCTGTTGTCCCTTTGCGAGAACAACCTGCCTTTAGATTAGATTGACGCAAGATTTCCTCCTGCCGAGTCGAACCATAAATAACCCTGTCTTAAGTTACCCTCACACCATAGCGTATGCTGAAACCTATGAGTTGCGTGTAAAAAATATTTGTATACGCACCAAACGCAACCGAAATCAACAATTTTGTCAATTTGTAACCTATTCGACCTATGGGTTGCGTGTGAGTTGCGTGTAAGTTGCGTGTGGTTTGCGTGTGGGTTGCGTGTGGGTTGCGAACTGAACTTATGATCCCCCAAAATCTGCGATCACCGGCGTACGAGTTGCGTGCGAGTTGCGTGTGAGTTGCGTGCAGAACTTACGAGTTGCGTTCAAAACTTACAAGTTGCGTCTAACCCACATGCACTCTTCTTCTTCTTCGTCTTCTTCTTCTTCTCCCCCTTCTGTTTATTCTATTCTGTATGTGTTGGAGTGCTAAATTGACCAGATTAAACTGATGTCCAATAACAGCAAGATGTAGCTCCATGTTGTCACCTCGGAGGTCCACCAACAACTGGCACGGATCTAGAAAAGGCCCACTATTTATACCATTTCTCAACACGCATGTAGTACGCAACTAACACGCAACTCACACGCAACTAATAGGTTGGATACGCAGGGCATAGGTTGGGGATACGCTGGGAATAAGCACAATAGGTTGGGGGTACGCTACACACGCAACAGGATCGCAACAGGCACGCAACACGATCGCAAAATGATCACAATAGGTACGCAACACATTCGCAACATGTACGGTACCAAAACCTGGCCAGATACCTCAAATTTGGACCTGCGATCACCTGCGTTCATAACTGTTCATAACTGTTGCGATCGTGTTGCGTGCGTAGCGTACCTGTTGCGTCCCTGTTGCGTATAAATTGATCGCAGGCATTCGCAGAGAATTATTGAACATGTTCAAAATTTCCGAACTTACTCTGCGTGTGTCTGTGATCACCTGCGTGCTTGTTGCGTACTTCAAACCTATAAAACTTATTAGTTGCGTGTGAGTTGCGTTCGGAACTTATGACCACTAATTTTTATTCGCAACCATACGCAACTGGTGATCGCTATGGTGTGAGGGTAACTTAAGTTAAATGATTCTCCCATTCAGTTATAAAAGTACACAAGGGAACAGTCTGTTGTTCATTTGGAGGGGTGTTCAGGTTATAAAGGCAGACGACAAACAGAAACACATATATTATTGGAGCCGAATTAATCATATTCATCGTTGCAAATGTTAAGATAATAAGTTCAACAATTATCTGAGCATTTCCTAGGGATAACTACTCGTCAATGGGTGTTTTAATAGCGTATAAATGGTTAGGAGGCCCCCACCCCCCTTTCGTGCGCCGTATTCCATGCTCTGTTATGAGGTACGCCGTATTCCGACCCCTCTGTTAGTAGGTATTCGGTATTCAAATAATACCGGTATTCGTACGCCGACCTTCCAAAATATGATCATAATAATAATATAGATGCGATTTTTGTCCCAATAAATGATAAATTCACGGTTTGACATACAGATCGTCGATCATCGTCATTTTAGATCATTTTAGACATGGACACTGCGGGATGAACGGCGTTCGTACGCAATAGAAAATTTATCCATATGGCTGTTAACTGGTATATTCCGTATTCCACCCTCTGTGTTAAGTGGTATTCCGTATTCCAGTGGGTGGGGGCATCGGTTAGCTATACTTCAGAACCTCTATTATGATGCCGATGATGCTAATTGTTTCACGTATATAACATCTTCTAAAGGAAAAACTTCATATTAAAGATATTCCGCGTGTTATCTGCAATGGGGATCGATTTCATCAGCCTCCATCAGACGTTTACGAGACTGTTTTGTGATGGTGCCTATGAAAACAAATTGGTTGCTTTAATTAATCTGCAGGCGGATCCATAACATGATTGATAGAATAACTCAGAAAGCGTTATTATCAAAAGTAGTTTATAGGGATACTGAAAGACATCTCTCTGGCGTGAGGTATAATTTGTAGAAGCCTGCAATTTGTCTTTATCTCTATATAAATACGGTAACTGTCTCGTGGTGTATAATCGTATTTGAACAGAGTGACTTCTTGCTCACATATTATTTCGAGTGGGATATTGCATGTTACAAATTGAAACATCATTTATATCGATCTGTATATACAGTGGAATTGATTGTGCTCAAAGCAACATGCGGTGCCATTATGTCGCGGTGAAGACATTGTCAAACTTTTACGGATTTTAAGACATATTATGGACTTGTTCGGGTGAGTCAAATTGATAAGTTAGTACTCGTGCGCTATATATGTGTCAACCTGAGAATGTAGCATTCTACTAACATCTCCGAAAATGTCTAAGAAATCGACCATACCACTCCTTAGAAAACATCGTCTGAACTACGCTCAATGATAAATATTTACATCTCGATTCGGTACGATAAACTAACACAAATTATTTCGCCATCGAGAGACATTGAATTTAATTAATATATAAGAGTGACGGTTTGTGTACATGCATGTTGTCAATTTCAAATTCAAATTCTTTATTGGATATAACCATATTCTAGCGTAATCCAAGAATTAAAAAAAAAACATAAATAAATACAATCTTACATATAATAATGAATAATTGAAGACATTGATTGACTTTAAATATTCCGACATTTAGTCGCTGACTATATTAGTATATATAGGTTTTAATGTGTTGGTTAACTCACCCTATACCAACTTCTTGTTAATATTTACTCGTAATATGAGCTGTAGCTCTATTCATTAATTTAGTATAGATTAATTCGAGGGTATGTTTGAGTTACGTATATATAGGGCGTCTTTGATGAAATTACATATTTGCTTGTTGCAGAGAAGGTTTTTGGGTTCAGCAGCATCTTGGGGTTTTTAATATTTTCTCCCAGTTGAAATATGTAATATTTTCTTCTCAAGTATTTATACATACGACAATAGTATAAAAAGTGTATTTCGTCTTCAGTTTGTTTGGTACAAAAGTTGCTCAATCTGTCAGAAACGTCTTTTTTTGGTCTAGTATATCTACCTGTTTCAATATGTGGGCCATGCATGGGCGCTAATCCTCAATTTAGTTAATTCTTTTCGATTCGCCTTTGGGATGTTATATGTGAGATAGTCTTGGATTAATTATTTATTTGGATTAATAATCGTAAAAAATAACTAATTTGATTATTTTCAATTTCTATTGAATGCATGCATGCAGAGTGTTAAGTTTAATCACTTTAATGAAACACAATCGTCAGTTACTTCTGTATTGCATGTAGGTTTTCTCAGTTACTTTTTCGCCGATAACATCCCCTGTCGTGATCTCTATCAGAATACATTGAAATTATGCACATATATGCAATTCACAGTAACTATTGGACTCCTATACTATACATTTAAAGATATGCGATGAGATTTGGAACCAAGTATCTTTACCAATATTCTGTTTACAAAATAAAAATGAAAAAGTTGACCCTTCAAGCCGAGTATTCTTATATTAACACCATTCGTACGGCACACGCATCGCAAAAATCTCCAACAAATTCATAAGTATTGCCTTGAAAACAAGTACAAATGATTACAATCGCTAACAATCGTTGTATGTATACCACTGTTGGGAACAGAAAGCATAGACGTTCTTTATTTGATATGAGCATTGAAATTTGTCCTCGGCTGACAAAAATTCAAAACGTGTAATTATACGTCTTCTTTTGAAAGTGGATATATGACCACCAACACCTCATATTAATGGGCCCGTGGAAATAGGATCTAATCATTTCCTGGTATAGAAACGCACTAATTGTAATTTAAGGTGTCGAATCGGATGGAAATATTTAAAGCGCCATCTACACTCCTAGCCTCAGCTCACTGTGGGAGTTGTGGTATACTTAAAGCCACATGTCGGTTTGCGCTCCAAACTACACCTAATAAACTGTAATAATATTCGCTTTTGAATTGTTCCCGGTATCGAAAGAGGTCGATAAATACCTGAACTACATGTCTACGAGTATTATATGTCACAGAAAGACGCATTGAAGTCATAAAAAATACAACTTCGAAACGATGGAAATTCTGGAATCGGAAACGGAATAACGGGCGACTATTCAATAGTCTGTTATACGATGTGTCGTACAATTCACCAGAATTGGTAATATAAATAATATTGTAACACCCTTAGGGTACGATCATACGCTGGCAAGTTTGCACAGTATGTTTTGCAGGCATTTCGTCGTATTGAAAACGATATGGTGCCAGAATATGAACGGAAACAAGCATATAAAATGCAACTATACCAAACTAACTACATGCGTAGTAAAATATCTGTACTTCCACCTGTAGCGATGCTATCGTAGTTTGCCTGTAAATAGCGTGCAATTATCTCGCAAGAATCAACCATACAGTTATTTGAAGGCAAATGTCAGTAGCGCCGTTACAACTAGAGCTACATAAATTTTACATATCATATGTCGTTCGCTTTGGCAAAGATGGATTTTACATGCACAATTACTTTCATATTCTGGCACCATGTGGTTTTCTATGAAAAAATGCCTGCAAAACATACCGTGCAAACTTGCTAACGTGTGAACGTACCCTTATAGACTTGTGATATTGTTGGGTGTTTATTGTGGTGTCCTCTTGCCTGCTATAGTACAATTATCCAGTATACCAACACGTACGAATGACGGTGATTACAACTATTTTAATAGTCTGGGTTCACTCCGACATGGGAAGTTATAGTTTACCTTTAAAGTACACGTAGCATCGCTACGCCATCTGTCGTATTCCCCTGACGTATTCAGAATTGCCGCCTAAATAATTGAGTTGAACCAAATGTGACCTATATCAAATTCCACGTGTCTATCGCACCTACCAGGCGTCTTACAACGAAGACTATACAGGACATCCATTATTCATGGAACCAGAACCGAACCGACTATCGTGCTCGTTTGTAGACATATAACATATAATTTTCGTTATACATATAGAGCGTGTCATGAATCTCTACTTTGGCTAAAGCCCGTAGAGATCATATTCCACCAATACAAAACCCGGGAACCGTTTGAAGTTTTGACAGGGGACCTTATAAAGTCGAAAAAATAACGTGGGGAATGTATTGATTAGTTATTATTTATTCCTTACTAATGTAATTCACTGTAAGTGAAGGCCCAAACTGGAAATTGCATGCTTTTCTGTGACATTGTGAGCGATTTTGCTTTGTGTCGCTTACAATTATTTAAGTTCTCCTGGATAATTATTTCAATGTTCATTGTAATATTGGCTCACAAAAGTCAAAGAAAAGCACGCAATCTCGAGCTGAGACTACCCCTAATGTGAAGTAGATTATTGAGGAATCAGTATTAACAAAGAAATTTATTCCCTGCCTTGTATGTTGAATGTTATATAGTTCCCTGTCAGAACGGATCAGAAGATCAAGAAGTTCCCAGGTTTTATACTGGTGGAATATGATCTCTACGGGCGTTAGCCATAGTAGAGTTCCATGGCATTATCTAGCTCGTTCGATGCACTTGTGTCTTTTTTTGATACACGTTGTTTTAGACAATAATAAAGTTGTGGTCCCTCTTATAAGATTTAGTACCAGAAACCACCGACTGCAAGTCGAAACTGGCTCATGGACAGATACCCCAGACAACGAACGAGTGTGTACTTTATGTAAAGATGATTTAGGGGGTGAATTTGATTTTATACTAGTCTGGCCATGCCTAAATGAACTAAGATTTATATATCTGAAACCCTATTACTAAAGAAGTCCAAACATATTGAAATTAGCCGAATTGTTTAATTGTGGCAATAAACGAACACTGGTAAACCTCGCTTTGTATATTAAAAAAGCCCAAATATAACGTCCAACTCCTGAGGCTCATAATTCATCACACCCATTAGTATTTGTTTCTTTATCCTGACCCCTCCCCGCTTTAAAGGTACGGTTGGCCTTGGCGGTGGGTATTCTGTGAAAATATTTCCACCCGTCAAAAACCGCCACAAACAGAAAGAATAACAAAATGTAGACAGACTTTGTCCATATACAAATAAGATATATCGCATAAAAAGTATGTTATTGTAATATTTTTTACCATTGTTATGTAAACAAAAGCATAAAAAGTAACTTTTCTGGTGTTTGTTTATATTATGATGGTAAACATAAAGAGCGTTCTTTGTGGGTGAATTCCTGATATGGAACGAATAAAGAGCGTTTATGTCATTTGTGTGTGATTAGCCAGTAGCAGTGTGTTGTCTTCTGTAACACAATCAGGCTCTTGCTTAGGTAAAATATGGTACATCTTTATGATAACATGCTGTTTACGCGATGGTCATGGTATATATGAACGAAACTGTATGCGTTTTAATGTTTTTATGTTTACGGTGATTGGAACAAATATGAATATTTTCGACAACTAAGGCCTCACGTGCCTTTAAAAACTAACAAACAAATTGAAATGACTATCTTTGTCGTGCTGATATAGTTGGTATATACACACATACATTGGCAAAGGACTCTATACCAATATTTCTAAATGTACACCAATGTCATGCATTAACCCTTTACCCAACAGAACGTCCCTGTACCAATGCATTCTCTTATATATGCGAGGCGACATATGGTCGCCTCGCATATATAAGAGAATGCATTGGCTTAACACATATTAAAAATGATAAAATTGTCAAAGAATGTAGAAAAATATTATAAAAATTGTTAAAAAATGTAAGAAAAATGGTAAAAAAAAGAATGTTTTTAGGCCAATGCATTCTCTTATATATGCGAGGCGACCTATGGTCGACTCGCATATATAAGAGAATGCATTGGCACAGGGCATAACTGTAACCATCACAATGTGGTCAATGAACCGGTTCCAATGATATCCATATTTGTATGGTGTTATTGAGACAGACGGAAGATATTTTAGGCTGTTGAAGCTTTATTTGGGCGTTTTGGCCGGTTTGTTGGGTAAAGGGTTAAGGTAATATAGCATGCATTAATTTAGAATATTTGAATTGTATTAATTATATTACTCTGAGTTATACAATAAATTGAATTGAATTTAGCTGTTGGTACTGAGTGCTGGGTACTTGTACTATAGCAGACCAGATGACATCGCAATAAACAAGCAATACTATAGGCCTTAAAGATGACATGTCCGATTTGGCACAATAAATACAATATGTACGTCAATAATTAGATCGAATCCATGAACCCTTCAATATGAAATATGATATCGACTTTTAAAAGAGGAAGTGTTAAAACGTTTTATTTTTTTCGTGAACATGGCAAATATATTTTTTTCGTATGTCTGTCATCTGCTATTTTATTCTGGACACCCCTCATAATGATTGATGGACTATTCCAATGTATACTTGTATAACTGATAGGAGAATCCATTCAGTATAGAAAGGGTTAAAGGTAGCATAAGCATGTCATATGCAGATAATTGTCCCCTGGCGTCCGCAGAATTTGCTGCCTAAATAATGAAGATTCAGTTCAACCCGCCATATATATCACTTGGCGCAGGTCAACGACTCTATACATCGATTTTATGTTCACAAAACGTCTAAAGCCGAAGTCGAAACAAAAATCCATTATTTATGGAACGTCTTTATTCAAACATTGGGACCTTTTTGTTACCGAAGAATTCTAAGCTGGTTCGATGCACTTTATCTTGTTTATAAACGTTGAGATACTGGGTACATTTACTAGCAACCAAGAGGGCGCCGAATAATTCTAGGCTGGTTCGATGCACTATATTGTTGTTGATAAACGTTGAGATACTGGGTACATTTACGAGCAACCAAGAGGGCGCCGAAGAATTCTATAGTCTCGTTCGTTCGGTTCACTATATCTCGATTTGATAAACGCTGAGATACTGGGTACTTTTACTAGGAACCGACAATATGTGCCATAAAGATGCCCTTCGAAATCCACCATCTGTATGTGTTAACCCTTTACCCAACAGAACGGCCCTGTGCCAATGCATTCTCTTATATATGCGAGTCGACCATAGATTGCCTCGCATATATAAGAGAATGCATTGGCTTAACACATTAAAAATTATAAAATTGTTAAAGAATGTAAGAAAAAATGGTAAAAAGTGTTAAAAAAAGATTTTTTTTTAGGCCAATGCATTCTCTTATATATGCGAGGCGACCTATGGTCGACTCGCATATATAAGAGAATGCATTGGCACAGGGCATAACTGTAACTATCACAATGTGGTCAAGGAGACGGTTCCATTGATATCCATATTTGTATGGTTCTATTGAGACAGACCGAAGATATTTTAGGCTGTTGAAGCTTTATTTGGCCGGTTTTGGCCGGTTTGTTGGGTAAAGGGTTAATAGATGTTAGTTTATGCTTTATATATCATGCATAAGTATATATATTTTTCTTGCCCGAAATTAACCTATATTTGTTCTGTTATGGATGGGTCAACACCAATACATTTTGGGAAATGTATAACTTATATATAAATGCCAATACACCGAAGGACATGTGCCTTCTTGTTTATTTTATTTAAACTTTCTGACTGATTCTGAAACCGCCTGTACAGGAGTCACGGAACTAAATGGTTTCCCATAGGCGACAGTGTTAACGTTTCGGCCAAATTCGCTGAATTGAAGCCTGCAGGCCATACCAGTGATGTTTACCCAGCTAGATTGACACCAGTTGATCACGAACATGCAAGAAAAATCATAGGTCATGTGTTTACTTTTTAAAATAAATCCCCAAGTGTACGACAGGGCTATCTCACAGCCAAATTTGATCTGGAAAAACCCAGATCTACAACAGCTAGTTAAATACATTTCCCGCTCACAAAAATCCGTTCCCCCATTCATTCACCAGTTTAAATTATTTAGATATTATGTACAAATCAAATAAACGCGATGTCATCCTTTAATAACGTGTCGCATGTGTCAGGTGAAGGTCATTCTTCAGTTACCTTCACCTTTAGGTGTACTCGCTCCCCGACTCTAGAACACATTTAGCTCCCTGATTCCTACAGCAGGGTGCTCTGTCTATCATTAGCTTATATGTCAGCTACAGATGGGCAAGATATGGTACCTCCTTTCGTGGACTCAAGTGTCATTTGGGCACCCCCCCCCCCCTTCACTCACATATGTCGGTCATACAAAGGTAAAATAATCAGATGGGACTCATGGGCCCATTTTTCCGGCTTAGCAAAAAACCTGTGTCAATGCATTCGCTTACATATATGCCATAGGGCGCCTCGCATATATAAGAGAATACATTGGCCTAACGATATTTACATTGACATCGTACGCCAGTGCGTTCTCTTATATATTCGAGGCTCCCTATTGGCACATTATATTTAATGCTGTACCAGCGCGGCACTCGTATTGAAAGAAATAAAAATCGTTTACAATTATATTTCGTGATCGTTTTCGACGATTTACTTATAATATGGGCTGATTGTTGCGATGCCTTTTCAATAGTAATGATGTTAATTCGAGGTATTTTTAATTTTCTTGTGCATGGTAACGCACCCTGGTCAAGTGGTCCTGCTAATGTGCTATGACGAGGTTGGGCCCTGCGGAATTGCTATGATGCTGTTAGGGCAAACTGACGCTGTTAACAAAAAGTACCGTTATATTGTTTAATTAGTAATTTTTCGCGGAACCATCAGTGCGAAATATATTTAATACTGCATGGTTGTATTATTGTTGAAAATCGACTATAATCAAGATGGTTATTTGCGTCCTTTTAGAAACATATAATGATCAACCAATACCATCCATGTTACACACTTGAAATACTTGTATTTGTGGTGTGGTGTAAGGTTAGGAAAGGGAACACCTCTATCGAGATATATAGCATTAATATCGACGGTTGGGTGGATTACTAGTATGAATGATGTTGGCGTTTAGATAGCGAAACCTCTTTGTTTTGACGTGCCCTTCTTGTGAAGCAACAATTCCATATTGTACTGTTCGGTGACTGATTTGTATAGGTATAAACCACAATATAGAGGCGAAAATTAGTTATAATTAACTGTTTTCCGATCCATATCAAAAGTCGTTTAAACAGCGATTGTCGAAATATAAGACCCAATGTTGCAGAAAGGGATAGCATTTGTATCCAAAATAATTGGCAAAACATATTTTCATTTGGCAAAGGTAACTTTCGCGCAGCGCGGAACCTGTCTCTATTAATTAGATACAAGAAAACTAAGATGCATGCATCAGGTCGGCCGTGAACTATCTACCATAGAATTGTTGTAGCTATCGATTATACATTTGGAACACCTGTCTGTATGTATGTGTGTATGCATGAATGCATGTGTGTATTTGTTATAGACTCTAACGCTGCTCGACTGATCCGACTCGGATTTGGTATTTAACGTGTCAACTTGACCTCGCTCATAGGCATGTTTCTGGACCTTGACCGATCCGACTAAAAATTTGTGTGTAGGACTACTTCGACCCCGGGAGCAATATGGACGGGTCCAATTTCACGTGGGACCATGTTCTCGAACGTGCTGATGTAGGCATGTTTCTGGACTATTTGGACGGGTCAAATCTTGATCCCGACCTGACTTTGACACTCAAAAAGATCAATTCAAGGTCAAATCTGGTAAAACGAAGTATTTCAACGAAATATAATACCTACTGTTACTTTTGTCCCATGAGTGTTTCGGGTGGGTCAAATTATGACCCTGACCTGATCTTGACATTCAAAATTGTCAATTCAAGGTCAAATCGGGTAAAGCCGGGCGGATTTCGACGGGTACTTTTGTCGTGACTTTTGTCCGGGGAGTGTTTTGGACGGGTCAAATCGTGACCCGACATGACGTTCACCTTTAAAATGGTCAATTCAAGGTTAAATCGCGCAATTCTCCGAAAATCAGAGGGGAACATCCCGGACGAAGTAGGGTCCACCAGCTACTATTATATATTTCTAGATTTAGTTACAAACTAAATACCTGTATATTGTACAAAGAAATGTTTGACAAATATATCTGTATCAATATTACCATACGGGTCATTAAAATAGATACGACGAAACAAATTTTGAAGGGTGCATGGTATCAGGTAAATTTTTATATTTCAAATGATGACAGGAATGCGGAAAGTTGAAGTACCTAGGTAATACTGGCTATCCAAATGAAGAGATATACATGTATATAAAAAACAAAATAGAAGATGACTGCTGGCGACAATGTTTTCCAAAAAAATTCAAAGCATTCGATAGCTCCCATCTAGTTGTCAGCCCGAAGATCAATATAAAGTGTGGTGACTATCAGATGAGGGATATGACTGTACAGTTGCTAAACAATTCAGTCACGCAAAAGAGGATAAAACAGTAAGATACCAAATTGCTGCCTGTGGTAATGTTTTTTAACGAAATTCGGGAAAATTAGATTACTCTCACCCTGGTTATCCAGAAGATCATTGTGGAATCTGGTGACGATCGGACAAGGGGTGTCGTCTGTAGGATCTACCAAATTATTTAGCCATAAAAATAGTAAAATTCAAGATCACCGCTGGCAGTGATGTCTTCACAAGGACAGCTTGAGAACAAAACATGGCTCACATCTAGCGGTGACCCAAACTATCCACATGAGAAAAAGTTCGCCAATAAAAGCTGGCTGCAGGGTGCGCCAATTGATTCAAATTCGAAATTTAACAGGGTGTACTGCTTGTGGCCATGTTTTCCCCGCAAATTTGATAGACTGATGGACAAAACCACTGAATCCGTTGAATCAATATACATGTATACATGGATTAATGTATATGCATTGTTATACACAGTACTGGTATATAAAGGTACTGAAAATAACAATATTACTAGTATACACAAAATAAACCATATATCATGGCTATGGGTTCTAATATCCGAATATGACAGCTGATAACTTGGTGTGAATTGAAGAGTGGTGGTGTCTCAAGCATATCTAACCCTCCACGTTAGAAACATGCCATTGAATGTCATAAGTATAATCTAGCTTGAGGACAGAAGTTATCCATAAAACCCCCCTTAATTCAACCAGGTCCTCGCGCGATGTATGGTCGATCACATGATGATCTAGGGGGGATTAGAATTGTTGTATAAAAACAGCACTGCATGTAAATATAAAATAAAATAGTGCTACATCTTCTTACAGATTATTGCCATATATAATCAGTGACTATACAGACAGTCTGACAAAATAAAGTTTCAGTGACACTCTATCCGAAGAGGGGAATAATTCCATCTGTTACAGTCAATGGAGCAATTATGAATCTGGGAAGGTGAAATTTCTAAGTAATACTAGATATCGACATGACGCGATAACATATAACGTAAATGCAATATGGCCGCTGGCGACCATTTTTTCCTATAAAATTAAAAAAATATTTGATAGCTCTCATCTGATAGATCAATATCAAGATAAATATGAAGTTTAGTGATGATCGGATGAGTGAAGTGGACTGTGCTAAGCGGTTTAGTAATGCTTAAAAAGATTTTTACCTTAATATTTTTATGTTCACTTTATAAACTTCACTGAGTCATCTTTGTCATGTATTGAGTTTGATATCTTTTGTTAACAGTTTATAAATCATGTATGTCTCATGTTTGTTATTTTAATTTATGTGTTTATTATCATTAAATAAAGTTGCATTCCTTAAAAAGATTCTTACCTCAATGTTTTTATGTTCACTTTATAAACTCCACTGAGTCATCTTTGTCATGTATTGAATTTGATATCTTTTGTTAACAGTTTATAAATTATGTATGTCTCGTGTTCGTTATTATATTATATACACTTTATAGTCTGTTTCAGAACGAAAACTAAATGAATAAAATCAACAAATTTGTAAATTTAAAAACAATTCAAACGTTGTTGTATTCCATGTCCCAGCCCGGACATATACACCAAATTTCAATAATATTCATTGAGAAACAACGGACCAAACGCCATATAACACCCCGTATGCATCTTTTATTCCGAGTTGGCCTTTTATTCCGAGTTGGCACGCCCGATTGGGGCGAGTTAGCCATGGGGCGAGTACGCCGATTCAGACACCTTTTCTATTTGCAGCAGGTTAAGTTTACGCGTAATTTAATTTACAAAGTTCCCCAATTGGTATCGTAAATAGAGCGACCTTATTTGACAGAGAATGCCTCTGTTATTGATTATAAAGTTGCTATACATTAAAAACGACAATTCACATGCTCGTTCAAGCGCAGTAGTCTATTTCCCCCATGTTAAAGGACACCCACAAATACTAAATAACGCTAACTTACTGCCGAATGTTTTACACGACAACTGTTAACATATTTGGGCTGAATTCATCTGACGCGGTATTATTCCTCAAAATAAACAACAAAACCATCGTTACTTGGAAATGTAGTTTGGGCTAACATTTACATAAATCCTCCATATCATTATTCCGACACACACGTCAGATGAAAAAGTCACATGAAGTAACCGGCCAAATTGGCCGAAATGACATATCGAACTATGTGAATATCGCTTCAATTTGCCCTTAAACCGAGTAATACCATTCTACGACATCACCAACCCTTAATATCTTTTTACGACATAACAAATCGAGTAATATGGTTTTACGACATGCCGAAATTCCACTTTACTTCTAAATAATGTGTCGATATTGATGTTTGTGACGTCACTCATTTGAAAGAGATGTCAGTTATATTAAGAGGCGATCTAATAAATAAATAGGTTAATACTTGTGACATGAGCCCTCGGCCTTCAGTCCCATGCTGATATGAGGTTATCTCGGGCTAATATCGGGCTTAATATCAAACCAACCAAGTACAATGTAATATCCTCTGGGTATCACATGCGCACACATGGCGTGTGTCGTTTGTAACAAATGGGACAAAGCCAACGGGTATGTAAAATTAGATTTTATGATAAAATATATACTTCTCGTAAACGACAAATGTCAAAACATATCAATTGAGCCAGGTAAATCGCAATCTCACCTCCACAGTTGTCCTACACGGCGCATAATGGTGTTACCTTTCTCATGTATTCACATTGCAGATAAGGATAGTGTTATAAGAAACCGCTCCGAATATCCTAGATGCTAGATTATTATCAGCTTAAGTCAAGCGTTTCAGCGCGAAAATTATATCCTGCAGGTCACTTTTTCCATTTCGTTTCAGGTCACAAAATGAGACGACGCGCTTTTTAGTTCGGAGTGTATACATATTGATTCCAGATATATCTGAGTAACATCGTATCATTGCGTATAATAATTCCGTTACGCATGTCGATCTTCGATTCATATGACATTCCTGAGTTGCATACCCTGGCTACGTTTTACCGGACGAGGAACCCTGGCTAGTTCGAATTGCAGGTGCGTATAGTGGTTAAAAACATATTATGGACTTGTTTGTATTCAGGCGTTATATGCCAACCTGGAGAATGTAGCATTCTACTAACATCGTCGAAAATTTCAAAGAAATCGACCATACCACTCAATAGAAAACATCGTCAAAACTACGCTCAGTTGTAAATATTTACATCTGGATTCGGGACGCAAAAATCGACGACAACCAATTACCAAACACAAATGATTTCGCCATCCAGAGTCGGTGCATTTAATTAATATATCAGAATGACTGTGTGTTGGCAATTTGGATTAATTTTCTTAAAAAAAAACTTTGAGTAAGATTATTCTCCATTTCTATTGGATGTTTCACATCACTTTAACCATTTATCTGGTCTGGTATATCCTGAATTCAACTATTATAGTTAAATTCAACAATTATAATTAAGCCTCAACTATTATAGTTAAATTCAACAATCATAGTTAAGCCACTTGGTGGTTTTAAGGTCTAATTTATGCTAGATTTTGTTACATAGCGGCCCGGTGTGCTACGACATCTCCCCCCCCCCTTGCGCATCTCCCCCCCCCCCCCCGCCTGAATTTTCCATACCTTAACATCTATTGGCGTGATAGTCTCATTTTATCATTCACTATGACTATGTGACTTAGAAAAACTATCATTGGTGGCAAGGAAGCATGTCTTTTCTTCGGCAGAGACATTATTGTTCAGATTTTTTTTATTGAAAATCACCCAGTTTGTCTCCCCCCCCCCCCCCCCCCCCCCGCCTGGATTTTTCATACCTTAACATCTATTGGCGAGATAGTCTCATTTTATCATTCACTATGACTATGTGACTTAGAAAAACTATCATTGGTGACAAGGAAGCATGTCTTTTCTTCGGCAGAGACATTATTGTTCAGATTTTTTGTTGTTGAAAATCACCCAGTTTATCTCCCCCCCCCCCCCCCCCCCGCCTGAATTTTCAATACCTTAACATCTATTGGCGAGTTAATCTCATTTTACCATAGGTGACAAGAAGCATGACTATAGTTCGGTGAATTTTCATTTTTATTGAAATTTACCTAATTTATCTTCAACCCCCATCACTATTAAACTACATGTATGTGCCTTAGAAAAACTATCATTGGTGACTAGAAATCATGTTTTTTCTTTTCGGCACAAACATTACATTTCAGAATGTGTTCGTTTTTAAATTACCCATTTAATTTTTTTTATCATCTCCCCCGCCCACCCCCCCCCCCCCCCCCCCCCCCCCCCACCAATCTCATTTTATCATTCAGTAAAGGATAATGTTCGAAGCAGAGGGAATTCGGTAAAAGAATAGACGAGGGCTTGCCCGAGTCTATTCTTTACCGAATTCCCGACGCTGAGAATATTATCTGACTTAAAACCCACTCATTGAATTGTCGTTGGAGCCAACTATGTGTCTGGCCGACAGCTCTGCCTTGATTACCTGAGTACACGCCCACAGTTCAGCACGGACAGTTTGTGATGTCCGTGTTGTCCACGATGAAAAGCAAACACATTTCAATTATTATTTAATTCGAATTAGGACTCGCCAGTTGAGGGACGTTTCTTCCGAAGTTTGTCGTTGCGCTATGGATTCGGACAGTGTGTGTGAGCAATATCTTACTATATTTCTTTCTTGATTTAAAGATGCCCCATCTAATTCGACATCAAATACGTTAACATTCCATAATAATTTATCAG
Source organism: Siphonodentalium dalli (assembly GCA_032622095.1). Taxonomy (NCBI): domain Eukaryota; kingdom Metazoa; phylum Mollusca; class Scaphopoda; order Gadilida; family Siphonodentaliidae; genus Siphonodentalium; species Siphonodentalium dalli. The sequence continues at coordinate 132,201,052 of CP136068.1, read as the reverse complement.
GCTCCCGTACCCCCGTATATATCATTTCCCATATGTTCAAACCCTGGGAGCCTTTTCTATTATCTTCTGATGGGGTTGAAGATTGAACAAACCATGCAGGGAATATATTTCTGTGTTAATACTTGTTCCTTGAATATAAATTCCCAGCTCGAGGTTGCAAGATTTGTGTAGCTTTGTGAGCCAACATCAATGAAATTCCAAGCGACGCATAGTACAATCGATTAATTAAAGTCCCCCAGACCATGCAAACTCGAGTTAGGACCTTTACCTGCTATAAAATACAGTGTTATTACGGAACAGTTATAACCGAGCATTATGTTAACTGCATTTTTTTTCAATGTTATAAAACTTCCCTGTCAGAGCAACAGAAAGTTACCATGTTTTGAACTAGTGGAGTATGATATCTTGGCGAAGCCAGAGTAGATATGCATGACATGTCTATACACATGGGTATACGCTATTCTGTTTCAATTTGATACTGGAAATGTTATATTTTTTCTGTGCTTCCCCATTGTATTAAAAATAACCATGTGAGCACTTTCTCGTTCAATAAGTAACGTATAGTTAAAATCTGTGTTAAACGGTTTTGTGTTTATTTGACCGACTTAGGGACGTATTTAGATGTTATCTATATGTGTTTTAGCCTGTCTGCGGACTTTTCTAAATGTTGGTGTTTTTGTATCAAAGTTTGAAGAAATTTTATTTTATTTTTTGGCTTGGCAATATAAAATCAAAATCGCTAAATATTTGTGAGTTTTAATTAGCTCAGCAAATTAAAGGTACTCAATCCGATTAAGCACCCCTAAATTACAATTTCTGTAACTTCAGGGGTAAAAAAATATTTGATTCGAGTCGAGGAACCCATCCATCAAAGCTCAGAGTTATTAGATATTAATTTTTAAAGTTTTCAATTATGCTTACTAATAATTGCCCCTAAGTTTGTAATTTTCTCGAGATGTATAATTTTCACAGAAACACTTATTCAAACAGGCGAAGCTGGATAACTCTAAAATGTAGTGTATTAATAACGCAATTTTGACTGAGACCATCCCTTTGACGGCGTGTTTCTGGGCCAGAAACAATAGAAATAACAAAACTTCAAAAAACAATCTGATCACTATGAGCGTTGATAGGTAGGTTACTCGTCTCGAATCAATTATTGTTTATCCCCGAAGCCAAAGAAATATTAATTTATAAGGGCCTGATCTGATTGAGTACCTTTAAGTGCTCCGATATTTAATGCAGCTTGCCGACACGCTATATTGACTCAACTTACATGATTGGGGGAGGAGCCACTCTATGACGTCCCTCAGTCGATTTAATCCCTCGTGTATTCGTAAAAAATAATGCCCACGGGCATTCTTAAAAAATAATGCCCACGGGCATTCTTAAAAAAGAATGACTGTTGGCGTTAAAATAATGCTCATGCGATCCAAACGCTTGAGCGTTCTGCCAGATAAGAGCCCTGTCCGGACAAAGGGATAACACGCCGGTGGGTTTTAACTATGAATAACTATCATTGAAGCATGTATATTTTCTGTGGCAGGGGGGATTAATGATAATTACAGTTCATCTATATATGTTAAGGGTGGATACACACATGCATGTAATCTCTGTAAATATCGTGTATTTGGCGTTTTACATGGATCATACACACCGTGTAATATGTGTCCGCTGACAACCCAATCATTGCGACTGTGTTTGACCACAGTGAGTTAAACTCTGAACAGCTGAAGAGCCGTTGACTGGGACGAAGTCGTCAGGCCGCTTAAAATAATTATTCGCGCGATAACTCAAATGGTCGACGTTCTGTTTAAATCATTGTCAGTCTTCTATTGATGTTAATACCAGTGATGGCCTCTTCCCCAACGCAGGGGGCTATGACCCCCCAACATGCACGGAAATATATTATCCCAGAAGCTACCGAATTCACCATTGCATATTTCCTCGACAGGGGCGTGCATGCAGCACCCTGGGTCCTGACACCTTGCTTTATAAATATCGTAGTCATGTCTGTCGTGTCTGTTTTCTACGAGTGGTTAATCTAATATGCAGCAATTTATGCTATTCATATAATTATGAACATATTATACAGCTTTAAATTTGAATGCATGGTGTTGCTGTTTGTCTTCATTCGGCGAAAGGGCTGCCTAGCTACGAGTTCCCAACTACGTCACCTTTCATCTCTTGTGTTATACAGTTATACATGTATACGCAAAATTTACAACCATGGAATATTTAAGTAAAACATTATATTGTAATTCTTGCCCAGATAATCCCGGCTGATACAATCAATTGACTCCCTTAGTTATTGGAAGCTTTCGAGAACCAGCCCCTCCCCCAATCATGGATTATGGTCGAAAATGTTATAATTCAAGCTTGTGACAGTTAGGGGCTTATTCAACCTTTGGCTTGAGAAACATATATATAAATGGGGGGGGGGGGTGTCACTCTTTTTAATTTCAACGCTGTACCTGCATTATTTTTTGGCGCATAATGAATAATTGCAATCCCAATTGAATTAATGTTATCACATGAGCTCGCTCTCAAATTATCAGAGAAATCTCAACAAGCCGGTATCATCCTATAAAAGAATTCTGCATATTTTATTTTTGTTTTGGATGACCCTGTTTCCAAGAAATGACAGAAACCAATCAAGTATAAAATCTACCGGCTCTAATCCACTTTTCGAAATGAATTATAACTCGTGAAAAACAGCAACATATATCAGACAAGAATTACTCATTTCGGCATCCATGAAAGAAGACATGCTTATGACTGGACTGAAATTTATTGATGGCAGTTTGTTTGATAATGGCTCATAACTACTCACTCGTGAAATTGACCTCTCGCGCGCAGGTGATTAATTTTGTCAATTATTGGTGTGGCCATGTAAAATACATGTATTTTACATACAGACATTACATGCATGTGTGTATCCACCCTAAACTGTGAAACCCATCAGAAGTATCAGCTGCTAGTTGGGATTAATTTCCTACTAACAATAATAAATATAAAGCTGATTATGTGTTGAACCAAACAATGTCTAAGATGAGTTTTTGGTCAATTGCAATAAAAACAATTCCATTATAGAGCATTGTTACTATCTGCTTGATTAATCCTGAGATTATAGACTTAATTAATCAACAAATTCATCTTAATCCTAAGGATGCCCAACATCTTTTCACTTGCATATCATGTTTTTATAGCAATATTTTCAAGAGCAGCAATTCCCTTTAAAATAAATCTTTCTTGCCATTTTGGTTACACCAAATCTTTTTTGAACAAGTGAAACATCAAATATATTATCATTACCATTATGGCTAGTGAAATTAGTGACCTTTCTACGACTCAGAAGGTTCTTGAGAACCTAGATGATGTTTTGTCCTATTTGACTGAAACAAAAGTATCCAGTTGACATGACTCGTGCTCAAAAGAAAGACTTCAGAAGAAAGTGCAAAACGTTTTCTGTTGAAAATGGTGCTCTGCTCTCCAAAGCAAAACAAGTGAGTTATATTCAACTAATTCAAGTAGGGGAGTGGTGCATTTACCTATGTTGTTATAACTTGTGCACCAATCCCCTTTGTCCTTCATGTCTGTATCTTGTTCAGCATGTCATTTATTGTATTGATTTATACTACGAAAGTTCAATACAATATGTCATCATTCAATTTTTTAATTTTAATTCAAATTTAAAAACAAAAATACTCAAAAAAATACTTACATTCATATTAGCAATATACTGAAATCAGAGGGTCCAAATGTTGACCTCAACTGTTAAACTCAGAGAATAAATTTTTTATCTTGCAGTCATACTCAATACTCAATGCTCTTTCCATCAGTGAGTCACATTATTATAATCAATAAATTTGGAAAATGATCAAGGAAATATGGGTTGATACAAACATCGGACTTGACACTGAAAGGAGTCAATTATTTAGGGCATTACTGTATAGTGATTTTGTCATATATTGTTACACATCACTGTATTTCATCTGTTGTTATTTGAATTAAAGCAAACTAAAGAAAACATATATGCAAATCTGTCCTTATTGATCTCAATATCAACCCTTTATGTTCTAGGGAGCTGCCCATAATAGACATATACATAACATACATACCTGACATACGCCAATTAGATTAGACATTTCAATTTGTTTTTCTAAGTCACATAGTCATAGTGAATGATAAAATGAGACTATCTCGCCAATAGATGTTAAGGTATGGAAAATCCAGGCGGGGGGGGAGATAAACTAGGTAAATTCCAATGAAAATTCTCCGAACTATAATTATTGTCTCTTTTACAGAAAAATCATGCTTCCTTGTCACCTATGATAGTTTTTCTTAGTCACATAGTGATAGTGAACGATAAAATGAGATTAACTCGCCAATAGATGTTAAGGTATTGAAAATTCAGGCGGGGGGGGAGATAAACTGGGTGATTTTCAACAACAAAAAATCTGAACAATAATGTCTCTGCCGAAGAAAAGACATGCTTCCTTGTCACCAATGATAGTTTTTCTAAGTCACATAGTCATAGTGAATGATAAAATGAGACTATCACCCCAATAGATGTTAAGGTATGTAAAATTCAGGCGGGGGGAGATGATCAGGGCGGGGGGGGGGGGATAAACGGTTACACCGGTTCCAGGGACCAACATGAGTTGATAAATACGCTAAATATTCTTACATGGACTCTTTATGCCATAGAAAGACTATGACGGGAGCTGCCTTGGTGTGGCATTAAAGACCACCTGCCAGTGCATTCTCTTATATATGCTAGTCTCCCATAGGGAGCCTCGCATATATAAGAGAATGCACTGCATGGCTTACAAGGTGAAGGTAAATAGTGTTAGGCCAATGCATTCTCTTATATATGTTAGGCTCCCAACACCGTGCGTTCCTTGTTAGTATATTCGATCCTTTCACTTTCACGTTATTATTTTACAAAAGCAAAGGTGGTATTAATTTACTGTGTTACACTATTTGTCAACAATTTCTGTAATATCTTATATAGGTTAAAGTGATGTGAAACGCTCCGGTAGGGTGATCCAATAGAAATGGAGAATAATCTTACTCAAATTTGTTCTTTTTACGAACATTAATCCAAATTGCCAACACACACCGTCATTCTGATATATTAATTAAATGCACCGACTCTGGATGGCGAAATCATTTGTGTTTGGTTGTCGTCGATTGTTGCGTCCCGATTCCATATGTAAATATTTACAACTGAGCGTAGTTTTGACGATGTTTTCTATTGAGTGGTATGGTCGATTTCTTTGAAATTTTCGACGATATTAGTAGAATGCTACATTTTCCAGGTTGGCATAACGCCTGAATATATACTAACTTATTAGTTTCACGAACTCGAACAAGTCTATAATATGTCTTTAATGCCTCCTTTCATCTAATGTTTTTTAAATAGCATCAATAAACCATTAATCAATAATGTAAACGTTACTGTTAGGGTACGTTCATACGCTGGCAAGTTTGCACGGTACTTTTTGCAAGGCATTTCATCATAGAAAACCACATGGTGCCATAATTTGAAAGTAAACGTGCAAATAATTTGCATCTTTACCAATACTGACATTTGCCTTCAAATACCTGTATGATTGATTCTTGCGAGATAATTGCACGCTATTTATATGCTTGTTTCCGTTCATATTCTGGCACCATATCGTTTTCTACGACGAAATGCCTGCAAACCATACTGTGCAAACTTGCCAGTGTATGAAGTATATGAACGTACCCTTACGGGGGAGTTACCGATACAAGACTAATTAGTCCAACAAGATACCAAAGTGTAATCAATACTTTAAGGTAAACATTGGAAAAAGGTCAAGGCATTTAATACAATTCTGAAAATCATATTCAGACTAAAATATTTTAACTTACTATACACGTTTAGTGATGTTTGTCGACAAATCACTGTAACGGTTAAGTTTAGATACAAGGGTTTCAACACATGAAGTATTCTTTATTGGAGAACTTTCAATAATGAAAAGACGAACAATGTTTATGTATTTCTTCATGTTCTTCTTGTTATTACAGACTGATATTGTTTTCACAATTTTATCAACAGCGAGTGCATTTGCCCTTATTATTTTCGAAGACCAAACTCACATAAGTTACTGCAATTATTTAATTCCCGAAATGAAAATAACACAAGGAACCTGTCGATTTTCGTCGGAAAGGTCTTAGACTTTGTTAAGTCCTCTTGAGGCTAAGTAGAATTCATAACACAAATCCCACTAACTGGACCACATAGAAATGTGCATGCAAATATATTATGTATCTGATTCTGTAATTCTATAATCTGTAATATCACTATATGATGACCAGAATAAATTGAATTTGAATTGGTCCCTTTAAGTTAGTATCTCACAAAAACAAATGTGGTACTGATTTACTATGTGAAACTATATTTTGTCAACAATTTCTGTAATATATATCTGATTTTGGGTTATGCCTTGTGTTTATCAAATTTATGAAATAACAATTTCTATATTAAAGGCACGTGCGGCCTTAATTGTCGAAAATATTCATATTTGTTCCAAACACCATAAACAGAAAAACAGTAAAACGCATACAGTTCCGTTCATATGTACCATGACCATCGCGTAAACAGCATGTTATCATAAAGACTTACTATATTTTAACTAAGCAAGAGCCTGATTGTGTTGCAGAAGACAGCACAATGCTACTGGCTAATCACACACAAATGGCATAAACGCTCTTTATTAGTTCCATATCAGGTATTCACCAACAAAGAACGCTCTTTATGTTTACCATCATAATATAAACAAACACCAGAAAAGTAACTTTTTATGCTTTTGTTTACATGACAATGGTCAAACATATGACCATACCATACTGTTTATGCGATATTTCTTATTTGTATACGGACAAAGTCTATCTACATTGTGATGTTCTTTCTGTTTGTGGCGGTTTTTGACGGGTGGATATATGTTCACAGGATACCCACCGCCAAGGCCAACCGTGCCTTTAAACTAAAATAGTTCAATTCAAGACGTGCCTGACATCTCGATCATCATTGCCTCTCTTTTTTTTCTCTCTTTTTTTTTTCGTTTCCTGGTGTCTTTCTTTGTATTTTTTTATACCTATATCCCATGGCCGAAGAGAATTGTTGATACTGGATTTCATGCGCCGGTCCGATGTCCGTCTGTCCGTTATTATGTCCGTCTGCGTGCTGTCCTTCACAACAGACATCTCTACCACAGTGTGTCGGATTCGCTCGGACACCATACAACAACCACTTGCACGTTTTCGATACCATAACATAATCGGACACATGAGCGCATTAAAGATGCTTAATCCGAATTAACGTTCCCAAATTACTATTTATTTGGCTTCGGGGGGGGGGGGTAAACACAATTTGATTCGAGTCTAGGAACCCGTGCACCCATCTAAGCTCAGAGTGATCAGATATCGATTTTTGAAGAAACAAATTCTCGAGGTGTGTAATTATGTGTGGCTGGAAAAGAGGCGTCAAACCAACGATCTCGAACAAAATTGCGGATGAAGATGGATAACTCTAAAATCAAGAGGTAATGCGGCCAAATTTCGTGATACTCAATTGGTGATAATTCTGCCATATTTCGTTGAACAACATGTTGATGATAATAAATAACACGTTTTTGGTCAATTTTATACCATAGTTGACAGTGGTTAGCATTATTTTGTTGTAATTAATCGATTCTGGTAACTAAAGCGTATTTTGAAGATATTTTTTTTTCGGTTTTGAACTATCTTTTTGCAGGCATTATATGTCCCCATAAAAACGCATTGAATACAACCTTGAACACAATGTTTGGGTCCGGAACAAACGGCCATGTGAACGGCATGGAACATAAAAGGGCGTTCCGTGTTAGTCTAATCCTGGTATGGTGTGAATAAAGAGCGTTAGTTTCACTTATGGGCGAACTATTGAAAACAGCTGGAAAATGGCTGTGAAATTGCAAGTATTTATCAGAGCATACGGAGCCGGTATATCAATAGTTCGTGTATTTGTCAATCTATCCTATACCTACTTCCAAATTACGTAGACAGAATTTGGAAGCTCGGATGAACCATGTCTCTTAGTATCAGGTTTCGATGGCCAGATATCCACTTCAAAGTATGAAGCTTTAACACGTTTTAACTTTTTGGCAGCCTATAGAAACGAAGAGCCTACATGCTTCCGTCGACCAAAAGGGGTAAATTATAAAGAGCGTTTTCAATTATGAGGATTGTGATCGTTTCGTCGTATTGCTTATCTGTTATATATTGTGGAACTTATGTCTGTCTGTATGTATGCATGTCTGTATATATGTGTGTTATAGACTCGAAAACTGCTCGAACAATCCGACTCGAATTTGGTATGTAGGCCTCATTTGGTATGGGCTGGTCCAGTTTCACATGCGACCGTGTTCTTGATCTTGACCTCGCTCATATACGCTCACATAGGCGTGTATATTCTGTCCAGACGGAGGCGATCACAAAGAAATCTCTAAATAGCCCGGACGAAGTCGGCACATCAGCTAGTGTATGATATAGTGGATTTACGTGGTGCACCTGTGATACGAATGATGATACTTTCAAGCAGTTTTCATGTTCTTTTCCCTGAAAATCCCTGAGAATTGGTTCGGGAGAATCTGACTTATTTCGTGCCAAATCTGACAGGGATTTGTTTTTTATTTTGTCGTTATTCTTCTTTATTTATGTGGTAACATTTATTTTTGCTCGCACGCGTCTATACGTATAGGGTGGCACATTTATGATCGAGTAGGTGTACTCAAAATTTTATGAGTAAACAACCCCTTATCGTTGATGAGGGCTAGAGATTATAAACATAGCTTATTAGCCACAAACAGTAACCGAACTGTACAACTTAGCTGCCAGTATTTTTCGCCAATTTCTAGTGGAATCAGAGTGAAAAAAAACATTATATGTGCATGTAAATTGACGGTTTCCGTTCGTCTGTATGTCCGTCCGTTCTAAACCATTATTGACCAGATGATAACCTGAATAATATTTGACAGCATCTTAATGAAATACCGCATAGGAAATACATACGAATCTGGGTCCGTTGCATCCATTTCTGACGGCGTTATTTCCCCTTTTTACATTTACATTTCTTTTTGTTGCGAAAACCCTGTGCCAATGCATTATCTTATATATGTGAGTCGACCATAGGTCGCCTCGCATATACGAGAATGCATTGGCCTAACAAATTTTATATTATTCTTTATAAATGTTAAATAATGTAAGAACAAATCGAAACAACGATAACAAATTGTTAAAGAATGTAAGAAATATTATAAAGAACGTCAGAAGAAAATATTTTAAAAAATATAAAAATTGTTAAAGAATGTAAACAAATCGTTGGCCAATGCATTCTCTTATATGTGCGAGGCGACCTATGGACGATTCACATATATAAGAGAATGCATTGGCACATGGTCTTTAATGTTGCGCCAGCTTAGCCCCACCGTGAAAGGGTTAATTCGGAATGATCGCATGAAAATTGCATTTCACGTTTGAACATGGGTTTGACATGACATGCAGTCAATGCGGAAATCAAAATGTCAGCTTTGCGTGAACTTTTCTCAACAACAACAAAAAATCCTAGAAAACTGTACAAATAAACTATATAAATGTAACTTGATCTGACCAACATATACGTCGAACATGTCATCGAGACATGTTTATGTCTTCTCTGTTGAGATTGTATGTCAATGGTTTTAATGCTAAATATGCTCGGTCAAATTTCAAGTTCGTCGATTTTCAAGTTCAAGTTCGTCGATTTTCAAGTTCGTCAAACTTTTCTGAACAAACTTTCAGATTACTAAGCAATAGAAAGAAGAAAACTGTTTGCAATCACAATAATTTCTATCGTATTGGCATCGTGAAAATATGCAAAAGCATCTGTGAGTTTTATGTCGAAAAAACAGTATGATAGATCTTAATTGATAATGCTCTTTATTGTACACCACTTTTGGAGAACGAACGCATAAAAACCTCTTTATCAAAGGCGATCACGTGATACTTTGCGAGGCTGACAAACATTAAAATGTGTTAAGGACGAGGTCAAGTGACCAATTTTGAATGGGCATTTCCATTCAAACCTCCACAGCAAAAGTTACAGAATGGCAACTATTTATGGGTGAGACTTTGTGCGTTGTTGAAAACAATACCAATTTATCTGGCGAGTCAGCTTGCATTTTGTTCCTTTAGCAGGTTGATTTGAATTGTATATTGATTTTTCAAAAGTAGGTGTCAAGTGTTGTGATTCCAGAAAAAAATTACAAAAATAAATTTATACTAAAATGACAATTCACAAAGCCCAGCCGCCAGTTAAAATGCTACATGTATGTATGTTTAATAATATGGCTGTTTTTGTTCCCAGATAAAAATGCGCATTCAAAATTTGTCACTTGATCTCCCCCTTAATACTTCACCTTTTTAAAGTCGACATCTGACCAGCAAAACCTTATATTAATGGGCGCGTTGTCCGATCTAATTACTGCATGGGTGCACAAATGTATCAATGTCATGTTAGTATGTCAAGTCACACTGCGGAGAGAAGATATATAATTCTAGATACAAATGAAGATGCGTTCATATACCGGTAAGTTTGCACGGTATTTTTTGCAGGAATGTCCTATATTAAAAAAAAACATTATGGACGGTAACATGCATGTTTTGATAAATAAGCTATACGTTATTCGTATTGTTGCGGCATCTCCTTATTTAGACATATGCGCGCAATTTCTTACTATTTATAATACAACCGTAGTATTTTCGTTATTTAATTGGTGTGTTACGTCATCTCCTTATTTAGGCATGCGCCGGCGTGCGCAATTTACTACGATTTAGTATACAATTCTTATCTGGTGCTATATATGTTAGGAGAAAATACAAACTGGATTAATAAATTGTAATATCTTTGCAAATACAATACAATTATATTAGGACCTATGTACACGATTCATGACTGATCATTCCCCAGTTATGAATTAACGTATATGTTCTGGTTTTTGAACCGACAACCGGGTACTATATCGGTTATTTGTCGACGTATGATCAGTAAAGAAGTGCTACCTAACACGTAGTTTGCAATAACTAGATGAGACTGCATAAACAAAGCGGATGTGGCTTGTGTGAATAACTGAACATGTGTGAGTATTGCTTTATTTGTAATATGATCGTACGTGACACGTAATGGAGCAACCACCAAGTTGATCATTAAGTTCAACGTTACAATAATTATATGATGTACCATACAGGGTACTGCATGTGTTACACCACTCGGAGAAATGTCTGTGTCGTCACACAAATACCATGCTAGAACTTGGATTAATATATTCGTAATCGTATATATAGTCACCAATAGCCGGGTTACTACCGTAGTAACGGACATTGCCCATCTAGTGAACTATTCAAACCCAGCATTGAAATCATGGTTATGATCAGTCCAAACATATGAGTAAAGTTCGAACATAAGATAATAATAGCTGAGAACCTGGTGCGAATTTAACTGTGGTGGGGCCTCAAGCATATCTACCCCTGCACGTCAGAAAAGAAAAGTAGCTTGAGGATGGAAGTGAACCATCATCCCACAGTGAAATCAACCAGGCCTGTTGGGTTTGAATAGTTCACTAGATAGGCAATGTCAGGTACTACGGTAGTAACCCGGCTATTGGTGACTATATACGATTACGAATATATCAATTCAAGTTCTAACATGGTATTTTAGTGTGATGACACAGACATTTCTCCGAGTGGTGTAGCACATGTAGTACCCTGTATGTATATGGATGGAAATGGAATGCCTCTAATATTTGTATTATTTGAGTCGGACATAGATTACATTAGCTGCAGGCAATCAATGCAATACGTGTAAACTATGTAGAAAAAGAAATTATTGAATAAAGTGTAGTGAATATGATGCGTCACTTTAATATTTGAGTCGGACATAGCTTACCTTACCTGAAGGCAATCAATGCAATAAGTGATGTAGAAACAGAAATTATTGAATGAAGTGTAATGAATATGAAGCGTCATTTTAATGCAATATCGATTGGGAGGAAGAGAAATGTCACTTTAATAGTTAACAATGATATACATATATAATTATTGATTATCCCCATTGAAGACGATCAATGCAATGACCAGTGTAGAAATGGAAAAAAAATGTTGCCTGAATGAATCGATGTGTGAACATAAAGTCTCACTTTAATGAAATGTTGAGATGATGGAATCAACGATGAATTTGCAATTTCTGTAATGATGAAATTGGTTCACATACCGGTATACATGTATATGCAGCTGAAAATGTGAATTGACTGAAATGTAATTATGAAAGTGTCAATGACACTGTAGCTCAATGAGGAAAGGGAATAATTTCATGTGTTACAGTTAATGGAGCGATTAGGAATGTGGAAAGTTGAAAGGCCTAGTTATGCAAAGATTATAATCCAAGATGGCCGCGACAGCCATCGTTTTTTTGCCAAATGACACAAAAAAGACTCCTTCCTATTTACATGTCATTGTTAACATCCTTCACAAATTTCATCATGATCCGACAAAAGATATGACCTGTAGCCCGTGTCAAAGGATTTAGTCGTGTAAAGAGTAAAATACAAGATGGCTGCTGGCGACCAGGTTTCTTGGTTGAATTCAAAATGAACCTTTTCCCATCTACATGTAATTGTTAACATCCATTACAAATCTCATGATGATTGGACCAAAGATTCGACTTGTAGCCCTTGACAAAGAATGTATTATCTGTTAGTCTGTTGTCATCTGCTTGCATTTCCTGAACACCCCTCTGAATGAATAATAGATCATTCAAATAAATTCTTTTTTACTTGGTGGGAGAATCCATTTAGTAAAGAAAGGGTTACATGTATATCAAATTTTCGCTACGATTAGGCAGCAATGATTCATAGCCCCTACAATTCAGTGGAATCATGAACTTATTTACAACATACCGCATTACCGGTATAGCCATTTAATACGCTAAATCTCCGATTTTGGTGTTGAATGGGTCACAATGAATCACCACGGTGTTTTGCTTATCGCTCACTATTTACATGCTGTATATATACAAACGCTCCGCTCACACAAAGTGTTTTGCGGAAAATAACGCATTCTTAATATGATCATTATTCTACATGTATACTATTAGGATATTATTGAGGAAACTTTCATAATTTGGTAACTGTTATTTCTAAATTATTACTTATTACATGTACATATGTACATGTACACATACATGTATACCGGCAGACTTTCATTTTTAGACAATGTAGGCGCGCAGAGTACCGCTCGCTGGGTTTTGGCCAGGCGCGCGGTTTCTATCAAGATAAAATAAACAGCGGAAATACATTCATAAATGCCACGTAAATTGAATTTGTTTACTCACGATCGATGTCCAGTGAATCTCTTTGATGGTTTAACACTGCTTAATCCACTATCCATAAGCACAAGTGAATGTTACACACTATGTTTTATATTCTACATGCTCCTATATTAAATGTAATTCATAATAATTAATAAGGAATCAATTTAATACTCAGATTCCAAGCTGACAGAATAAATATCAACATCTCCCGGCCACGTGGTCTCGATTTGATTTTCGAGGAATTTATGTGACGTCATAAGCCATACCGGTACATAGAAATGTATTTTTAGCTTCGAATCATTCAGTCTGAGACAGATAGTGCATTTAACACGTCACACCGTGTGACCTCGTCTGGGTAGACACTGATAATAGCGTTCGCTCTCTGTATTTGGCCTAGGTGCGCAATCGATCGCTCGCTGGTTTTCAGTTTTAGCCGTGCGATGGTGCGCAAGAGCGATCGCGCGCCTCAAAAATGAAAGTCTGTACCGGTACACTTAGCTGATGTGCCTGACTTCATCCGGGCTCTTTAGGGAACAACGTTGCCAACCGGTATACATGTAGAATGTATGAGTATATATCGAGGTCGCAGTCAAGGACACAGTCGCATATGAAATTGGACCCACCCATATAGTTCCCGGGATCAAAGTAGGCTTTTGGTACATTAATACCGAATTTTAGTCCGATCAGTCGTGCAGTTTTCAAGTCTATAACACACAGAGACAGAAATTCTATGTACTTACATGTATATGAGCGAGGTCATGGTCAAGGACATGGTCACTCGTGAAATTGGACCCGCCCATTTCCGGGATCAAAGTAGACATACAATACATTTACCCCGCTGGACAAAACAAGTATCCATTGGCACCGCAGTGTATTTGCTGTTCGGCTGCGGTGTCAGAGTTTGTAACTGCAGTTGAGCACCGCAGCCGAACGGCAAGTACATTGCGGCCAAACGGCAAGTTCACTGCGGCCGAAAGGCAACTACCCTCACGGTCGAATGGCATGTACACCGTGTTTAGATTTCTGGTTTGTATTGTCTTTTTTCAGTTTGATGAAAGTACACCGTGGCAAATACACCATGCCGAATGGCAATTACATCACGACCCAACTGTTAGCCGGTGGCGCCGCGGTGTAGTTGCATTTCAGCTGCGGTGGCAATGCTAACCGCACCGCAGTTAAGTGGTCCCACACACAGACAGAATTTCCGAAAAACAACCGATGAACAAATGACCGATGATGAAAAACAACTAACGAAAAAACACACCGGCTGACGAATGGTGGCAAATGACAGATAAATGGCGAGGATGACGATGGCAAATGGCAACAAACAACAACGAAGAAAATTACCGACTGATGACAAAAAATGACTGATGACGAAAAACAAATGGCCAACGACTAACACGATGTCGAACAATCGATGACGAAAAATTACTGATGACGAAAAACAAACAGCCAAAGATGAACACGATGTCGAATGATCGATGACGAAAAATGTCTTGATGACAAACACATCGTCGCAGGCCTGCAGGTTTCAAAATTATGTGTAACCTACAGTACATGTATTTTTTTTCACCTGGTTTGTGCTTAGGTAATCCTAGTCCAAATCTACGGGATATAATGTACCCTGCTGGACAAAACAAGTTTCCAGTTGACCACGGTGCAGTTAGCATTGCCACTGCGGCCGAAATGCACTACATTGTACACCGCGGCTCCACTGGCTAACTACATTTGGGCTGCGGTGTACTTGCCACAAAAACCACGACTGATCACAAATGAACAAAGGATGAAAACGACCAACAATAAACACGACGACAAACTACCAAGGACGAAAAACGACAGACGACAACCAAACACGAATGACGACAAACACACTGACTGTGACACTGATGACCAACGAATGACCACGACAAATTGTCAAATGATCAAAAATGATTAAATGAAATAATAATCAAAATTTAATTTTTAATTTAAATCAAACAGACCTACCTTTAAAAAAAATCTTGGATTTGGAGAAAAATGCCTCCAGGAGCACGCATTGTGCTGTTGTGTTCACAACTCCACAAGAATCCTCATCAGATATCAATTCCTTGAACTTAAGTTGAAGTTGAAGATGGTAACTAGGAAACATACTACAATTTTAGTATCACAATTTACACGTAACACAGAATTCGTTCTTTCATTTTTTTTATCTTTCTTTGAACTTCGAACTTTTTGGTTGATTGAATGATTCTGGAATCTTGATCATTGTTGTCTGTAACAGTTTACAGTGAAGCCTAACGCAGTAACTGTCGATTGTCACGAAATCAAGCGATTAATTAATCTACGTACACTCGTACATTTGTGAAAATTGTTTGCCATGAAGCGAAGGTGAAGGCCTTATCGGTCTATGGGATATACGGAAGTAATTTCCGATCAAGTAACTGCCGTAAGCCGGATGACACTGACAGGACGGTCGCTTGACGGGGGGTAATTAATTATTATGCTAATGATATACCAATGATTTTTATCAGATGAAAAGGCTGTAATTAATCCTCAGAAAGAACTGAATAGGCTAAACTTGAAAGTCGGGTACATTCTAGAATCTGGGAATGAATTTGATCAGTTGTTGTTGTTGTCTGCATATTCCTCCGTTATATCGGAGCACCCTGTAGTTTCTGCTGGATTCTGCGCAGTCACCACCCGGAAGTCACGTGCTAAATTCACAAATAAACGTACCCGGTAATTTCTCTCATGGTATATAGAAATATAATATGATCATGTACGTACACGTAATTTGCGCCCGCTTGTTACTGTTCATGGGATTATCGGATGAATTGTTATCTTTATAGAAGGATTTGATGATAAACCCTAAGGATGGATACACACATGCATGTAATCTCTGTAATTATCGTGTATTTGGCGTTTTACATGGATCATACAGACGATGTAATATGTGTCCACTGACAACCCAATCATTGCCTACGTGTTGAACGCACTTAGTTCTAGTTCCAATTAAGTCGGAATGTAGATAAGCCGTTAACTTTGACCGAGTCGCCAGGCCACTTAAAATAATTGTTCGTGGGATAACCCATATGGTAGACTTTCTATTTAAATAATTACCAGTCCCCTCTTATTTATAGCAGTGGTGGATCAGGATTTCCCCGACGCATGCAGGGGCTATATATATGACCCCGAAAGGTATACCAGGCGGGGGTGGCTAACTCTGAGCTATTTAAGTAAAACATATCATATTGTACCTTCTTGCCCAGATTATTCCGAACGATACATTCAAGTAAGTCCCTTAGCGATTTGAACCTTTCGAGACCCCACCCAAACAAGCATCATGGTTGAAAATGTTCTACATCAAGCCTGTATATGCCAGACGTATGGCTTCTGGTGGTCGTGCATTAATAAAATGCCAGATATTACACAGACTTGACTAATTTCCGCATCATTGAGAGAAGACATGTTTTGGGCTGGCCTTAAATGTACTGATAGAAGACAATTTGACTTCGATTAGCACTGCTCACTTGTCTGGCCTGTTAACAATGAACCACTCGCGCGCAGGTGATTAATGTTGTCAATTATTGGTGTGGCCATGAAAAATACATGTATTTTACATACAGAAATTACATGCATGTGTGTATATCCACCCTAATTATAATGGGACACAAGAAAATGATATATACAATGTATGTAAATAATCACATATAACGTAAATGTGGATATTTAGCCTGCTAGAGTCTCAGGTGTCTGGCCATCGACGCAGTCCTGTCTGGAATTTTGCGCGCCGGTGTAGGTAGTGACGTCATGATGTACGTCTTGATGTCATGACGCCTTTACTGGTTTCCCAAGAAGCAATCTTAAAATGACTCTGCGATCTTTCAATCGGAACTTAAAGTTTCTGTTTGTCGGCCTTGAACTTTGAGAATATTTCATCAATTTTTTAGGCGGAAATACCGTTAGAAAATTGAAGATAATATGTAAACGGCCAGCAAGGTCGCTAGACTCCTCTTTCGGGGTAAATATTTTTAATAATTTTATGAAATATGTAAACAAAACTTTTGCATGCAATTTAACTTTATTGTTAACCAGAGCTTTTGTTCAATTTACATTCACTTTTTGAAAATATATTTGGCTTTAGGAGCATGATGTTCCTACATATGATGAAGTATAGCTAACAGTTGCTTGATCAAAGTTTTTTATTTTTGCCCTGGAGCATTTTGCCCAATTACACATTTCGAGGTGGCATTAATCAATACAAAATGGCGACCGTTGCCAACAATATAATGTTGGACTCCGCTGACCCTGGCTGACCCTTCAGTTATGAATAAATTATCCTATTTTAGGTGATTTCAATTTATTTTTAGATTGGGCCGAAAAAGTCGATTAGTATATATCTCATATTCGCATACGTATACCCTGGTCGCTTCGCTTCCGCGGCTTCGCCACTGGAGAGCGGACGCTATAAAAATTATATAAAAATTATATGACGTCATAATTCACATGCATTTAGGTATAAACACCCACTGGGGTGGTTGCTATAAGTATCGGATTCTTCGATGTGATGGCTCTCTGCGATTAATTTCATTAGCCCGATCCCACCCACCCCCCCCCCCCCCCCCAGTTTGAAATAATTTATTCCATGGGTGTCTCTAGACCGAGTGTTGATTGTAATGAATTTTTGGGCTAGTTTCAACGAAGCTGAGTATCACATAATTATAAATGTTTCTTTTAGAATACGAATATCCGTTATCGACGCTGACATATAGTTACGCCAACCGTGTTACTGAAAGTATGGCGTCCATCAGCAATTTGTTTTCCGCTATTTTAATTTTCATTGGAAGGTAAATATTCTTGCAGAAATCACGGGAGATGTAACAACTAAGTAACGTCATTTCGTACTAGATTTCAAATAAGGATTAACTGTCATGTGGACTGTTTTTATGGACATGTAACCGTGAGGTAAGTGGTCATAACTTGTGTAAAACCCGAAGTTAATCCTTATATTTATATACATTTAGCGAAAAAGCCACTTTTGTAAATGTATTTAAATCGAAAAGTGTATCGTGACAAAACCAGCCCAAAATATCCCATAGCACCCTTGGCAAAAGTTAACAGGAACAATTTCTCTTTATATTGAAACCCGATGATTTCTGTCCAAATGCGCCCAAAACATTACGCGTTCGTCTTTCCAAAACTATGACGCGTCGATGTAATTATGCGGCTGCAGTTATGAGCTGTTGCGCGTTCACCGAGAAATAATTGCAACTAGCCACCTGGGCGCCGACCAATCAGAATGCTGGATTTAGTGATAATCACACTTAGTATTAGTATGTAAATATAACCAGTTTACCCCTCAGAGCATTTGCAAAGCATGTGATACCCTTCAGAGCTATTTTCAAAACCCGTGTACCCTTCAGAGCATGTCAAAGCCTGTGTACCATTCCTAGCATTTTCAAAGACTGTGTACCATTCAGAGCATTTTCGCAGCCTCTGTACCCTTCAGGGCATTGTCAAAGCATGTGTACCATTCAGCACTGTTTGCGTAGGCGTATCCTCTTCAGCCTTCATGTGATTGCACATCGACAGAGTCAGGTCACACTAATTTCCAGCTGTTAGAACGTGAATGTTCTCTGGGGGTGGAAACATTGCTCAGCACTACCTTACTTAGTCTGATAGTTGACGCGCACGGGAGCGGTCGCTCTTGGTATCAGTAGTTGATTTGTTTCCGGTCGCAGGCCGGGTATGATGATCGGAGTGCAGTGTGCAGTTCTCTTCACCCTAATGGATTTGATGACATGCACGTTGACACGGAAGCAAACACCAGTCGCGGGCTTTTTTATTTCCGTTTACTTTTTGTCGCATCAGCATGTTAAAAGGACATAAAACCTTCATATTGGATCATTTAATGGCAGACGGAGGCGACTGTTAGTCTGCTACCCTGGTTGTCGAACAATATCCATGTCTTGTTATGGTAAACCAATCAAAAGCAAAACAATGTACCAGTGATGATTCGTTGTCAAACATTATGAGGTGCATCCTCAGTACTTGCTTTTTTTTTAACTTTGATTTGTGTTTGCAATCAATAAGACATTGGACATTATTGCTGGTCCACTGTATATCAAGCAAATCCGCACTGGTGAAGAACCCATAGACAAGTGACCCACCAAACATAGGCTGAGCAATCTTCATGTCAGTCAGAACGCATCCAATGTCAAAGGATTTTTTTTTAAATCGTTAATATGAATCATACGTAACACGTAGTGGAGCAACAGCACATGCTTTGCCTCAAATTTGCCTTCGATCGGCGACATAACGCTAAGAATAATGTATGTAACATCATGCAGTGGTCTCGACGGAGACGACGCGACAAGACTTCAGAAAACTTATCATGACGTCTTCGCTGTTTTTCATTAACCTAACCAACGGAATTGGTCTAAATGAATCTAATAGGCCTAAATCACATGGAAATTCTTCGTAAGTTGTGAAGTAGTTAATTCTATTTTCATCGCGATGGTCCATTCCCGATTCCGCGCTTTGGCAATCTCCACACAGTTGCTAACCGGAAGTCACGTAACAATATCTCCAAAATCCATACCCGGGAACTTTAAAAAATCACTGATGGATATAGAAAAAAATATATGACGTCATTCACCATTCACCTAGGCTAAGGTATGAACAACCACCTGCGGTTCGCTGGTTGTTGCTATAATAACTGAGACAAGGTAATGTCTCATTTGCGGAATATTCAGTGGGTATAGAGTCCAAAATACAGGACTTCCCTTTCATTGATTCAAAATTTTTAATGACGTCGTCATCTGGCACATGCATATCTGATTGCATCCCACAAAACACTCTAACCAGATCTGATTCAGAAATACGTGTATTTTGACTGTCTGAGAAACGTTTCCTGATTTAATAAACTTCGACCGAAAGAAAAACAAGGAGCATATATTAACATAGGAACAGATGGTGGCTTTCTTCATCCGATTATGGCGAAAACAGCGCGCGCCGCCCACAGGCATGTTTCATATTTCTATTAGTCATAGATGAGCAGATAAATTGTTTGATCTAAATTTACCATTTTATCATAACAAGATCATGAATAACTGTGGTTAAATATTCCACGAGCATATGCATTGTAACCTTGCCACGTAGGTCGACTAAGTGACCAAGTGTCACGACCATGCACCATATACGTCTGTTTACATCTCATATTTAAATTTTATTCCGGTTATTGTCATATCTTGTAATTCGAGAGCTCACCCCTGGTCACGTGGTCATGCTGATGTGCTATGATGCTGTTAGGGCAAACTGATGCTGTTATCAAAACGTACCGTTATAAAAATAAATTCTTTTTCTTTTTCGCTGTGTTTCGATAATCTGAACATATACAGGAAAAGCCATTATGCGTATCAAACATTCAAAAACATATTTATTGCGAAATAGTTTTAATACTGGTTGTATTAGCTGTTGAACATCGACTATATTCAAGATGGTTATTCATGTCGTTTTAGAAAAACACCAGAGCAGGCATTATTATATTTTTCAAAAATATATATGTTCTTGAATGTTTCATGCACACGCTTGTATTTTCTCAAATCGCTCGGATTAGCCAAACTCCTCGAAAATGATAACTTTAGAAAAAATGACAATACTTTTTCGTAACGGCATCAGTTAGCAGTTGGGCAGTTGTTGGTTCAATTCGGGAAAATAATCAATTTCCTATTGCGTGCTATAAGTAGGTTATTCTTGGCGAGAATCGTTTACTCGAAATGGCCACACGTCAAAGACTCGTGGAACTTACTCGTATATTCTTTATTACCTCCTCCTTCTTGGGAGAGAATATTTATAATTATTACACCATTATTTACAAGTTTTGTCGATCGATCGATACACATATAATATGTCTATAAATATAATTTGTGAAAATATTATACTCGAGAAAAATATAAATAAATAAAAGTGAGAAAAAAAAAATACATGTGAAGCAAAAACAAAGAACACGACAATAAATAAATAAAGAGTAAAAAAGCCCCCCAAAAAACGTGCACGATACAAGAAAGAAAGGAAATAACAAATACGCATAAATGTCATATGTACGTTGTGTTCATAGAACAATTATTTTTTTATATCGCACCCGTATGATCTTTCGGTGCTATGCAATCAAGAATCTCACAAG
Organism: Siphonodentalium dalli; assembly: GCA_032622095.1. Lineage (NCBI taxonomy): Eukaryota > Metazoa > Mollusca > Scaphopoda > Gadilida > Siphonodentaliidae > Siphonodentalium > Siphonodentalium dalli. Next base: position 132,179,474 of record CP136068.1, on the reverse strand, counting down.
CGTGGTGTACTAAAATATTATACTCCAGAAAAATATAACTAAATAAAAGTGCGTATTGGCTGCCCAGACATGTCAAATATACGCAGACAGGCTTCGAAACCTAAATCCAATGCCATTTGAGCGTCGTCGCCTCATGTGAGACCAAACTCCGGGCAGAGTTATCTCCCATCGCTGCGCTGAGATATCACTGTCATAAGGACATTTGTTAAGGATTTCTTACGTGTTCTTAGTTCTTATGTTTTAGATATAAAATTGTCTATGTTTGGCTCAGTTTATATTGTTCTTATCGGTACCGAAATAATTACCATTATTGCAAACTTTTTGTGGTCAAAATAAGATAATAGGTGACTAAATATAGTTCCGACGATATGTAAAAATAAATGTATCGGTCCGCACAGTACCATCATTGTGGCAGTGCTTTATCGCAGTGCTAACGTTGAAGGCGCTGCATGGAGATTGATATGAGATCTGATCGAAACAGATAATGTAAATTTCTCCGTCGACACAACACAATCGAGGCAGGCGACTTCATTCAAAGAACAAACGATTTGAGAACGCCAATTTAAACGGACATGGCTCATTCGAACCTGAATATTGTGTCTACGTCATTTGGAGGCATGGATACGATAGGTCGATAAATACACGAATACCGACTTCATGTGCTCTGAAAAACACTGGCCAATGTCACAGCCATTTTCCAGCCGTTTTCACTTTTTCGCCAGAAAACAGACAAATGCTCTTTATGCTACCATTTCAGGAATAGACTAACCGGAACGCTCTTTTCTGTCGTGCAAATGGTTGTTTTTGTTTTGGACCTAAACACCGTGTTCATAGTTGTATTTTTAATCACATCAATGCGACTTTTTTGGACTACAGACTGCTCGTGGAAAGGTCGTTCAGATATTTATCGACCTATTTCGATACCGAATAAAATTCAAAGGCGAATAATAGTAAACCGCCATATGGATTTAAACTTCAAGTCGTCAGGTGCAATATATTGGTTATTCTGTATTTCTTCAACGAGCGTGTTCGAACCAGTGGAATAACCTATCGGAAATTGTAGTTGAAGCGCAGAACAATAGCCCGATCAAAGAGCGGCTAGACGGCTAGACTTATAACTCTATTTCTGGCTAAAGGTCATTGTGACTTAGGAAGACGAGGAAGTTCATGTTACACTGCGTGAGCGAGCACGCTCATTGCTGCTTCGCCAGACTATAAAACCCAACTATGTATTTTGATCACTTTCACCAGTAGTTCATTTTTGTTTCTTTTAAGGTGAATGATTGAATCTTGTCACCTTTGAAAAGGAACGTCGATCTGGAGTTGGCATAGTGGCTATCTATGCATGCACTAATACCGTTCTGGGTACATATGAATTCACCAGTTTCCTAGTTCATCATCGTAAGTAAATATATATATTCTTTATTTCCTCCGTTAACGAAGAGCTTTTATAATATAATTGAAATGTTTACACAATACAATACAAAAATCAAATAAATAAATAAGCATTAAACTATGTGGTAGACAGATAAGTCAGCCAGAGATTAGAAGAGACAGTCATGCACGTTTATAGAGAGACATGTATGTACGCAGATTGTTGGTTGTACATACAACAGGCCATACATACATACATTCATATATATAAAACATACACCCATACACATGCATAATTATATACATACACATACATACATACGTACACGCCCCTACATACACACGAAAGCACACGCATACATACAAATATACACACGTACATACACACACACACACCCTCGCATACATATATGCACACATTCACACATACATACGGGGTTATTGGCAGGCAATCCAGTGGGCAATCAAACATAATCATACGATGGTTGGTTATATGTAGAGATCTACAAGAGAACACCACGCCCTCGTGAACGCTTTCGATAAATCACTCAAAATTAAACAAAGCTACATTACATGTATGTACATATCTCGACTTGAAAGACGGTGTGTTTATTTTGATAAATCCATTTTGTTTAGATCCGGATATGGTAAACATAAAGAGCGTTATTATACTTCCATGGTGTAACCAAGGAAGTATATTGTTTTTCTATTGGGGTCGTTTTCCGTTTATTTGGAAATACTCAGAAACTAAGTACAATGGGAACGAGAAAACTCTAGCGAATGTAGGCATCTAAGGTATACTGAAAATAAAGGTATCCGGATTTCGACCCAAGGTTTCATTACAGAGTTATCGCTCTTTTACGATTATTTTTCACTATTATTATTGTTATTATACTGGACACCTTTACAACGCCTTAATATCTTAAACTATGGAGAGTATTGAACTGAAATTTTGTATGTATGTTGGGGTCAATGAGTTCTAACACATAGGCATATAACGACTATTGTCCACCTTTCCCCCGCGGAGTTATCTCCCTTTATCTAAAACAATGTCATTTTACTATCTCGGAAATTGTGAGGAGCAGAGCATCGAAAATTGCACTGTATGCACACCTAGGTATGCCCTACTGCCCACGGGCATCAAAACTTGTGTCCGCGCTTTCCCTGCGGAGTTACCGCCCATAGATAGGCAAACCTCGAATTCATTGTACTCAGCTGTCCTCTCGTATCATTCCAGATAACTGAATTTGGTTTTCACAGTCGTCTTGGTCATTGACTGTTCAGTGCCAAAACGAAAACTGGACAGGGTCGATCTCATATTTTTACAATGGGGTGGGGGTGCCAAATTTTTTATTTTGTTTTCGTTACGAAACTCACCTAATTACGTGTATGGCTTCACTGCGTAAAGCAGATCATATACTACGAGATTATTTGTTAATCTGAGTAGAAATACCAGAGTTGTGGGGCAATCTGAAAATCTGAAGCCACATACTAAACACCAATACGAACCACTTACCCGCATTTGGTACCCGCACTTCCGAGCATCCTTCTCACAACACCTTGACCCTTCTACACTGACCAATCAAATTGGAGACCATAACAAACAGTGTATAAGGCGAGCAAAATCCTCAAACAATCACACACCAAACTCGGTCCTGATGAAGTTAAACAATAACGAAAGCGCTAGACCTATTCTGCAGTGTTGAAGTTTTTGTCTGGAGTTTTATCTCGATTTTTTGCCTTCCTCGCCAACTTCAACACTCAGATATGGCCTCGAGTTATTCACTATCCGATGTCACCAGTGACACAGCTTAACCACATTGGATTTTCACTATACGAACCCTCCAACCACTGGGGATGAACAAGAAGGACTTTTAGTCGATTTTTATTAATAGTTTTAATACTGGTTGTATTAGCTGTTGAACATCGACTATATTCAAGATGGTTATTCATGTCGTTTTAGAAACACCAGCGCAGGCATTATTATATTTTCAAAAAGATGTATGTTCTTGAATGTTTCATTCACACGCTTGTATTTTCTCAAATCGCTCGGATTAGCCAAACCCCTCTAAAATGACAACTTTAGAAAACAATCACAGTACATTTTCGTAACGGCATCAGTTTGCCCTACCCGCATCATACAAAATCAGCAGGACCACCAGCACCAGGGGGTGGAGCTACTCTTATCCAAACGCAGACACCTTGAACCAGTCAGGTAAAAACCTCTCAGATAACTCGTTTCTTAGACGCAGGTACAGTGCATTACATTAAGAACACCCATGCCGCGGATTTGCATTACACTGTACTATCAAGTGGCATGGCAAAATCATTCATAGGAGTTTAGATAGTGTATGCGATACCACCAAGAGAGCAGAACCCAATAGACGACAAGACAATCCCATAGTACAAAACAAATTCAGGACCATCTCTTTTTCGCTAGAAAACAGACAAATGCTCTTTATGCTACCATTTCAGTAATCGGAACGGTCTTTTCTGTCGTGCAAATGGTTGTTTTTGTTTTGGACCTAAACACCGTGTTCATAGTTGTATTTTTAATTACATCAATGCGACTTTTTTGGACTACAGAATGCTCGTGGAAAGGTCGTTCAGATATTTATCGACCTATTTCGATACCGAATAAAATTCAAAGGCGAATAAAAATAAACCGCCATATGGATTTAAACTTCAAGTCGTCAGGTGCAATATATTGGTTATTCTGTATTTCTTCAACGAGCGTGTTCGAACCAGTGGAATAACCTATCGGAAATTGTAGTTGAAGCGCAGAACAATAGCGCGATCAAAGAGCGGCGAGACGGCTAGACTTATAACTCTATTTCTGGTTAAAGGTCATTGTGACTTAGGAAGACGAGGAAGTTCATGTTACACTGCGTGAGCGAGCACGTTCATTGCTGTTTCGCCAAACTATAAAACCCAACTAGAGTAATGCCCTAAGTAATCGACTCTTTAACTACAACAGAATTATGGGTAACTGGGAGAGCTTTCCTATGAATGGCAACAAGCTATATTTCCGACTAAATCCTGAAAAGTTACCCATAATTCTGCTGTAGTTAAAGAGTCGATTACTTAGGGCATTACTGTATGTATTTTGATCACTTTCACCAGTATGATGATAAGGTGATTTGGGGGGTTAACCCCGGGATCTTCGAAAGGGCCGAAAGGCCATTTCCTTAACCCCTCACTTTCACCAGTAGTGCATTTCTGTTTCTTTTAAGCTGAATGGTTGAATCTTGTCACCTTTGAAAAGGAACGTTGATCTGGAGTTTGCTTAGTGGCTATCTATGCATGCACTAATACCGTTCTGGGTACATAGAAATTCACCAGTTTCCTAGTTCATCATCGTAAGTAAATACAGGTTGCTTTATATATGGTCGGTCTGAGCTGTTCGAAATCTCGGTCATTTGAAAGGTACTGGCGATTGTGATTGTTGGGTTAGTCGTTATCACATGGGTCCGATAACTAAGCTACACAGATTGTCCAACACTGTCGATTAAAGATACGGGCGGAGTTGGTGGTGGGTATGCTGTTAAAATATTCACCTCCGTCAAAAACCGCCATAAACAGAAATAATAGTAAAATATAGACAGACTTTGTTCTTATACCAATCAGAAATATGGCATAATCAGTATGTTATTGTCAAGTGTTTTTCCTTTGTTATGTAAACAAAAGCAAAAAACGTTACTGAACTTGGCTTTTGTTTAGATCCGGATATGGTAAACATAAAGAGCGTTATTTGTCACTGTTTTACTGATATGGATAGAATAAAGAGCGTTTATATCATTTGTGTGTGATTAACCAATAGAATTGCGCTGTGTTGTGTAAACAGAAGCAAAACTGCTGTAACACGAGCAGGCTCTTGTTTACGTACACCATCGTACGTTTTGACGACAATATACTATTTATGCGCTGATTATGTATGGCATATGAACAAAACTATATATATTTTAATATTCCTTCTGTTGATGGCGGTTTGAACAAATATGAATATTTATGCAATGAACGCCGCCCGTGCCCTTAAATGTAGTACTCGGCACATGTATGGTCTAATCGTCAGACCAATGTGACAACCTACCCTTTCATGGGGTTCATGACTGGAGCTGCGCTGTTTTCAGCATTAAATATCATGTGTCAGTGTCTCCCGCGGGAGCCTCACATATAGACAATGCACTGGCTTACAATGTCAAGGTATACCTATTGTTAGGCCAATGTATTCTCTTATATATGCTAGGCTCCCTACAGAAGACTCGCGTGTTTAAGATAATGCATTTGCACAGGGTTTTCGCCAAATATCAAGAAGCTCCAGCGATGGAAGGGTTAACTAAAGCCGAATGGGGTCACTCTGAAGGATCGGCAGGATACGATAACTGTGCTGAATGCACACATGTTTTGAAACCTCGTTTGCAATGACTGTGTTCACGTCTACCGCTATCTGCTATAATATAAAGTTATTATACAATGTTGTGTACAGTATGTATTTTTCTTTATGAGTCCAGGTTGTGGTGAAAAGTCATATTGGACGAGACACGCAGTTTTCACCACAACCTGAACGAGTCCAAGAAAAACACACACTGTACACAACATTGTATAACGACATTTTTTATTATCCATCGGTATGTTTATCCAAATTTTGGGAATAAAACTTGTGTGGTTATTTTTGGTATATGTCGGCACTTAAAGGGGTACTGTACGCCACATGTTGTTGTTGGTTTCTATAGTCTCCGAGTCGGAGAATGAGGTAACAATTTTTCCATTATTTGAAAGTCTGTTGAGTACGAAGTCATGTTACGGATGACAAATTTACCGGAATGCAAAAATACAAATTGTCGTTGTCGAGTAATTTTTGTAAAGTTTTCAACCAAATGAATCAAATGAAAGTTATATTATATGCATACTAGTCCCATATAATCATTTAAGTTATTGTATCGTCGCTAGTCAGTGAGTGGATTGTGTGTTCTCCCCGTATCATCATAATATTTTAAGCAATCGTGTGTGCGATCTGTTTAAAAATCCAGTATCCCTCAATTACTATTTTTGATTACGGTAATTCGTAATTTAATTGACGCCATTTTATGGCTCCAGTCATAAATTCAATTTATATCAAATTATTAACTTTTAAATTATTAAATTTTAAGATAGCCTATTAACCTGAGCGTTTACAGAATACATCTTCGACTCAAATTACTTATGTTTCTATATATTATCGATATTAGATCGTTGTTGTCACCGGAAATTTAATGAACATGGCGTACAGTACCCCTTTAATTCTCTATAAAAGCCTGAAATTGATCATCAGAAAGCATGATTTGGAAAAGTAAACACGGAAGTAAAAAAAAAAACTCAACGCGGACGTGAAATGTCTGCTCAATCCACCAGTGTTGCTCGCGCATCACACTTTCACCGATTCATTTCGCTATAGAGTTAATTCGTGACGTCACAGAGTCCCGATAAAAAAGTAATATTGGACACTTGGGAGTCCAATATGACATTCGGGAGTCCAATGTGACTTTTTCCCGGATTATCACGTGGCGGCTTTTGCCCAATCAGAAATAGTGTTATATAAGAGATGGATAATCATAATTGTTTAAGTTTCAATGAAATGTAGAATGAAAACTGAAAACAAATCATAAAAAGTACGTTAAGATGGGCACCAGACTTTCAGCAACTCGGTTAACATAACTGCCTCGGCGCCTATAACCGATATTCGTATCATAAAAGCGGCAGTTATAATTAAAACCGAATACTTATGTGAGCGACCGTACTTATGAGATCATATATATATTCAGAAACCCATGACATAACATAATGCACCTACTACGCACACGTTTGAATACCAAAAGATAACTAATCGGGGTTCACGATTACATAGCGATTTGTATGTAATCGAGACCACAGGAGGCATGCGTGGTTTCGATTACACATTAAAATGAGTATCATATTTAATCTGAATGGTGACAACTCTACATATAATCTTAACGTACTTTGTATGAAAGAATTTGCAACACCATAATTGATCAACTCTGGTGAATATAAGTCAAATTCCTCTGGGGTTTGTGGCAAGCTCTTATATATAGCACTTCAAATATTTCCGTTATTTCGTTAAAAACACTTCTTCAAATATCTCCATTATCTATTATATATTTTTGGAACTTCTGTATGTTTGCATGTATGTGTGTTATAGACTAGAAAACTGCAAGACCGATCCGACTCAAATTTGGTATCTAGGCCTACTATGATCTGCGGAACAATATGGGCGGGTCCAATTTCACTTGCGACCGTGTCATTGACCTCCATCATATACGCTCATATAGGCATGTTTCTGGACCTCAACCGATCCGTCTCAAATTTGATATGTAGGCCTACTTTGATCACGGGAACAATATGGGCGGGTTCTATTTCTCGTGCGACCATGTCCTTGACCTTGATCTCGCTAATATAGGCATGTTTCTGGACCTCGACCGATCCGACTCAAATTTGGAATGTACGCTTACTTTGATCCCGGGAACAATATGGAGGGCCCAATTTGACGTGCGACCGTGTCCTTGACCTTGACCTCGCTCATATATGTTCATATAGGTATGTTGCTGGACCTCGACCGATCCGACTCAAATTTGGTATGTACATATAAGCCTACTTTGATCCCGGGAACAATATGGGCGGGTCCAATTTCACGTGCGACCGTGTCCTTGATCTTGACCTCGCTCATATACGATAATATACGCTATGTTTCTGGACCGATCGAACAAGAGGCGATCACAAATCTCTAAATAGCCCGGACGAAGTCGGGCACATCAGCTAGTCTATATGTGTGTATTAGACTCGAAAACTGCTCGTCCGAATTTTGAATGTAGCCCTATTTTGATCCCGGGAACAATATATGGTCCAATTTCACGTACGACCGTGTCCTTGACCTTGACATTGACCTCGCTCACATAGTCATGTTTCTGGACCGATCGAACTATAGTTTGTCCAGACTCTGTATATTCTGCCCAGACGGAGGCAATCACAAAGAAATCCCTAAATAGCCCGGACGAAATCGGGCACATCAGCTATATATAGTTTCGTTAATAATAATACCAATATCCATCGCTATGTAATAGTGTATCTCGTTATTTCGCTGTATTTCCTATTTCATTATTTCGCTCTTTTCGCTCTTTTCGCTCTATTTCGCCATTTCAATTTCGCTGCATTTCCTATTCCGCTATTTCGCTGTATTTATTTTTTTCCTTTTTCGTTGTATTTCAGATTTCGATAATCCGTCGGTTTATTTCACATATTATTACTATTATGGGATATGGGATTATAGGTAGGGCCCTGCGAATCGATTCGATTCTATGCGATTCGAAATCGTTTGCCTGATTCGATTCGATTCGAAATCGGCTACTATGATTCGGAGTTCGTCGAATCTTTGGTGACAGGCGCATTTCTGTGCTTTCTAGACACCACAATGCTCTTACCAGAAAAGATAATTGCCTATAATAACATAGTAAACTACTCAAACATAAGCACGTGCCGCTATGTCCGATTGCAGGACATGTAATGTTATCGCCAAATAATTTAAGAAGCTGTCAATCCACAGAATAGTATAAAACCATTGGTTGTCACACATTTAGCAATTAAAAGTTATTTCTCGATAACCTAAATTTCTTGATTACTCTGGTATTGAAATGACAGCACTCATAGCAGCACCGTGCCATATGACCACGCCTATATACAGCGTGCGTAAAATGTTTCTGGAAATTATTAGATACTTTTTGCGATATAAACGTGGATTCCGATGCTGCATACAAATTCCTTCAGGTATCAATGCTCTGCCATTACATTCACTGCTAATTACCCATCATTATTTAGGGGCATAAGTACCTAGAAAAAGCAACAAGACTCGATCGAGCTAACATTTGCAACGAAATGTAGTTTCAGAAACTAACAACTCGAGTCACTGCACATGCACACTATTTCTGGAACACCTGCTGCGATAGTGGCGCGATCAGTTGATCAATTCGTGTACACTGTTCACTAGCTAATCAAAACGACGAATTCATGACACCACTTGGTCACTGATAATTGGATGTTTGATTGACAGCATTCATATCAATTTAAACTCTGGTGTGCATCTTTTCGACGGCAATATTCTCAAAGTTGTATGCTTCTTTTAAACTTATACCTTCTGATCATGGTGGTTTTCTTGTGAAATTGTGGATTAAATTATAAGAAATAACTCTTGTTCCGATTAAGGTTATGAGTTATAACCGAAAATTTTGAAGATACATTCGCTATAACGGCGCTACATGTGTTATAGAATTTATCTTCAAACTTTTTGGTTATAACTTCATAACATTAATTGAAACAAGTGTGATATCTTAACTAATTTATTCTATAACTAATTGGCCCAATCAGTAAGAATGACATAAGTGAACAAAAAAATTGGCATACAAGGCTGTGTGCTAGTGTCGTTCCAGGAATCATGGGAATTCCATAACACACATGTATGCCAGATTTTAGATCTTTGTTGATTTGCGTAAATGTGAGTGAGTCTGGATCTAAGTCCTGAGTATTTTGTAAACATTGTCCGGTAAGTCCGTCAGTTCAAACGACAGACAACACAATCATCGCATGTGTACATGTAGCAAACAATACTGCGCTATTCAATGAAATGAAACGGGCAAATCGTCGACAATGGTTGTCTTATACATGCACTTATGTACTCAACGATTGCTAAGGCGCAGAAAATGCATAGAGGCATGTAAATAAGCGAATACTCTGCACATATTGAACTACATCGACGATCACCAGGCGGTTTTCGCCAGGCAATTTTAGGTGTTTCTTCGAAGTTCTATGTATTTGAACTTGATTGGCTCAGTAACAATGACTCTATTCGATATTCGATTCGATTTCGAATCGTTTGCCTGATTCGATTCGAGTTTCGATTCGAAATGAAAACACCCGATTCGCAGGGCCCTAATTATAGGATATCCTATATTCTGATATGTAATCGAACATCCCGTGCAACGTGTTACTGAGCTTAACTATCATTATATACCACATCGCGATCCCCGATTACGTATTGTTTGCTATATAATCCTTGGACATCTTCCTTCAATACGGGAGATATATAAATTTGTAATATTCATACCATTTAAATATTGTTAAATGGTTTAGTGCCCTTTAATAAGTTCGTTTAATTATTCGAGTACTTTAAATATGCATAACCATGTTAACAAGTTTTAAATCATGTTTCAATTAATGAATGATGTAACTTCAATTATCATATGTTATGTTCTAATCGTCTCGTAAACAGAAACATAGGGTGTTTATGTTGACTTTTCTTAAGGTCTAAACTTTGAGTGCTCACTGAAAGTTATGCGACACTATACACTAACAAGTTCATGTCATCCAATAACTGTTTCATTGTTGAATACAATGCATATATAGTGACGTATGAAACCATTCATTGAAGTCATCATATATATTGTGGACCTTAAATTATTTCGGGTTTTACGCGAAAACAAAATTCATCTCACGTGTAGATGTTAGCTTAGAATTACAATGTCTTATGACGTCAATGGCCAACACCATGAATATAGTGTTACGTGCACTGGTGCTGTATGCTAAGTTAAACGCTTTCTTTTTTTTCTCTCCAAATATTTCCCATTGAACTGCAAGTCGCAAAGTCTGTTAAAATCACACGAAAGATCAGAAACATAAACAGTTATTGTGGTAAGCTATGCATTCCGCAGTCTCGTCTTACGACGTTTGATCTACATGATTAGAACTTTATTTTTCCTTTGAATAGCTACTGATCTAGAGACCATGCGTAACACGGATGTCAGAGTCCTTGGTGTCCTTGATAGCTCACGATAGCTCCTTGTGGGCATCAGCTGAACATATACATATACATGGGTTTCCATTGTCCTATAATTTAATTATGTATTCAAAAATGTATTATCTGCTGAACTAATAGGTAAATATTCGGCTACATGTATCATCAAATCATGCTACATTTACAATATATAATCGTCATATCACTTGCCTCAAGCAACTTACAACTTAGAGTTATCACCTGAACATCCGCCCTTCCAGACAGCCCTGTGACATTCACGGCGGCGTCCGTGAATTTTTAAATTGAAATGTTATATATGGTAAGGCAAATTATGTACGGCATTATGCTGTCATAAAAATCTAACTGATTGCCTGGTTTCCGCCGTCCACTCTGTTTAATTCAAAAACTACATTATATAGGGCCGTCGCGACCTCACAATATTATTCCGATTTAGTTTTTCTAACTTGTCCATCAAACGCAAAATTATATAAGATATCTACTCTTAAGTTCACAATTTATACCATTTTCAATTAAAATATCAATATAGTATAATTATTTAACATTAGCACCAACCAGCAAACCTGAAACTACATACGCCATCATATTTTCTTATTGTATTATTTATTGAGGGGCAGCAGGAAGACGGCCAGTATGTCATGCTGCTCCTGTACAATATTATTAATTCATATATCAATGCTTTGTTATCTATTCTTATCTATTGTACAAATAAACATCTACATCTACATCTACATCTATATTAATTCGAGATTCCCCGTCCGTTTTGTCACCACAAATGGCTGCTGATATGTGTACACCGTTTTTAACTAAACTTGACAATATTGAGCTTTTGCCGTGGGTTGGCGTTCGTCGTCCGTCTGTCCGTGTTATCAAGACCCCAACAATTTCCTTTGGTAGACCGTACAGACCACACCCCTCGTCCGATCATCACCAAACTTTATATTGATCACCGGTGTGACCTCTATATGGGAGCCATCTATCTTGTTTCCGAAATTCGTTAAACAACATGGCCACCAACAGCCACCTTGGATTTCAAATTTGAATCTATCGGCACATCCTGCATCCCGCATTTATTGGAGAATTGTTTTGAACATTTACAGACAGGGAGCTATCGATTTTGAACAAATTGCGATGAAAAACATGGCTGCCGGCAGCCGTCTTGGATTTTACTCTTTGCTATACTAAATCCTTTGGCACATCCTGCAGACAAAATCCCTCATCCGATCATCGCTTGACTTAATATGGACATTGTTGGTGAACACTAGATGGGAGCCATCAATTCTTTCCGAATTTCGTTGAAAACATGGCCTCCATCGGCCATCTTGGATTTTACTCTTTGTATGTCCAAATCCTTCGACACACCCTACAGGCAACATACTTCATCCGATAGTCACTAAACTTCATATGGATCTTCGCGGTGACCACTAGATGGGAGCCATATATATTTTTTCAAATTTCGTTAAAAATATGGCCGCTATTGGCCATCTTGGATTTCACATTTCTATCTATCGGAACACCCTACAGCGGACATTTATTAGAGCAATGTTTTGATAATTTACAGGCAGGTTCATGATCACTTCTTGCTATCCAATTTATTCCAAAGGTAATTTCCGATATTTGATAAAAAAAAAAAGTGGTTCTGACAAAAATAACAGAGTAGCCATGGTCTGATATTAAAGGCACGGTCGGCGTTCGTTGCAGAAATTTCATATTTTTTCAAATCACCACCAACAGAAGGAATCTTAAAATATGTATAGTTTTGTTCATATGCCAAACATAATCAGCGCGTAAATAGTATGTTGTCGTCAAGACGTACGATGGTGGACGTAAACAATAGCCTGCTCGTGTTACAGAAGTTGTGCTTCTGTTTACATAACACATAGCAATTCTATTGATTAATCACACAAAAATGACATAAACGCTCTATATTATTTCCATATCAGGAAAACAGTAACAAATAACGCTCTTTATGTTTACCATATCCGGATCTAAACAAAGGCCAGGAAACGTAACGTTTTTTGCTTTTGTTTACATAACAAAGGGAAAACAATTGACAGTAACCTACTGTTTATGCCATATTTCTGAATGGTATAAGAACAAAGTAATGGCGGTTTTTGACGGAGGTGAATATTTTAACAGCATACCCACCGACAACGCCGCCCGTTTCTTTAACCCTTTACCCAACAAACCGGCCAAAACCGTCCAAATAAAGCTTCAACAGCCTAAAATATCTTCGGTCTGTCTCAATAGAACCATACAAATATGGATATCATTGGAACCGGCTCCTTGACCACATTGTGATAGTTACAGTTATGCCCTGTGCCAATGCATTCTCTTATATATGCGAGTCGACCATAGGTCGCCTCGCATATATAAGAGAATGCATTGGCCTAAAACAAATTATTTTTTTAACACTTTTTACCATTTTTTCTTACATTCTTTAACAATTTTATAATTTGTAATGTGTTAAGCCAATGCATTCTCTTATATATGCGAGGCGACCTATGGTCGACTCGCATATATAAGAGAATGCATTGGCACAGGGCCCTTCTGTTGGGTAAAGGGTTAAGGGGTTGTTGCTGAAATTCATCCAGGACGTTCTAGTTAACATTATGCTTTTACATACTTGTCATTCAATATATTCTTGCTGAATTCAAAACTGTATAAATATCTTCAGTTTGACATCAAGTATTACATTTTAATTTTCCACATTCCTAATCACTCCTTTGATTGTATCACATGAAATTACCCCCTATCCAAGTTGAGCTACAGTGTCATTGGTGCGTTCATTTATATTAGCAAATGCATATAATGGCGTCCCATTAGTGCGAGATTTCAGTGGTAAGATATCGAGTTTCAAAAGGCCAGTCTTGTATGTTGTTTATTCTTGTCTAATATTTTCTGTCCTTCTTGGTTAATTAAAGTGATGTGAAACACTCCGGTAGGGTGATCAAATAGAAATGGAGAATAATCTTGCTCAAAGTAGTTATTTTTATGAATACTAATCCAAACACACACCGTTAGGGTGGATACACACATGCATGTAATCTCTGTAAATATAGTGTATTTGGCGTTTTACATGGATCATACAGACCATGTAATATGTGTCTGCTGACAACCCAATCATTGCGGCTATGTTTGACCACAGTGAGTCAAGCTCCGAACGTGCAGAGAGCCGTTAACTGGACGAAGTAGTCAGGCCGCTTAAAATAATTGTTCGCGCGATAACCCAAATGTTGGACGTTCTGTTTAAATCACTGTCAGTCTTCTCTTGATTGTGTACCAGTGATGGTCCCAGGATTTCCCCAATGCAGGGGCTATGATCCCCAACATGGGGGCTATATTATCCCGGAAGCTACCGGAATGACCATTACATATTTCCTCGACCGGGGGGCATGCAGCACCATGAGCCCTACCGCCCCTGAAGTAACGAAGGTTGTCTAGCTACGAGTTCACAACTACGTCACCTTTCCTCTCTTGTGTTATATACGCACAATTTACAACTATGGAATATTTAAGTAAAACATTATGTTGTACATTCTTGCCCAGATAATCCCGGCCGATAAATTCAACTAAATCCCTTAGTTATTCGAAAATTTCGAGAACCAGCCCCCTCCCCCAATCATGGATTATAGTCCAAAATGTGATAATTCAAGCCTGTACAGGCTAAAAGTGTGACAGTTAGGAACTTGTTCATCCTTTGGCCTGAGAAACATATACTGTTCTGTAAATCATGGGTTAAAAATGGGGGGGGGGGTGACTCTGTTTTCATTCAACGCTGTACCTGCATTAAGTTTTTTGGCGCATGAGCTCGCCCTCAAATTATCCGAGCAATCTCAACAAACTGGTATTGTCTGTCTTAATTTTCCAATGCCTGTTATTCAAGGCATGAGAGCACCATATCGGATTGTTAAAATTTGAGCTCAGGCCATGCATAGTCGAGAAACAAATATCCTTATCCTTACGACACGGCGTGGTCCGATTATGCTATGGTTAACAGAGAGACTACCGCCATATATATCTACCAATCTTCTTCTATCTCCTTCTATCTTATTCTTCTTCTTATCTTCTTCTTCTTTTCCGCTTCTTCTTCTTTTCCGCTTCTTTTTCTGCTTCTTTTTCTGCTTCTTCTTTTCCATGTTCTGTCTTCTTTTATGTATATGTATATATTTCGCACTAAGCACTTTGTAAATATTGCACACCTCGCCAGTAACATGTGAATTCATGTCTTAGAGATTAAAGCAATTTTTAAAAATAAGAGTTTTATCGACATAAATCAATTTTAATGGGAAATCCTATGTTAAAATTTAGCATCGAAAAAATTTAATTTCTTCCATCTAAAACATAATTACGTGTTGGACTGTGTCATTTTAAGAATATATAAGTATTACACGCAGTCACACGAAGTCTCAGCTTGAAATTTTGAAAAATAAGAGTTTTATCGACATAAATCGATTTGAATGCGAAATCATGTGTTAATAAATTTTGGGGCTCAGCTGTTCTTTGTGTTTTCTAAGCTGTTAAAAATTCTATGGAAGCAAAATGGTCAACTCGGGACGGGTCAACCGATTGAGCCCAAACTTGCTACCTATGGGTACATTTGTCCCGAAAGTGTCACGGACGGGTCAAATCGTGACCCCGATGTGACATTGACCTTCAAACTGGTCAATTCAAGGTCAAATTGGGTAAAACTGGCGGATTTCTGTACTTTTGTCCGGGGAGTGTTTTGGACGGGTCAAATCATGACCACAACCTGACATTTACCTACAAAATTGTCAATTCAAGGTCAAATCGGGTAAAACTTGCTGATTTCGACGAAATTTGGTACAAATGCAGCACAAGTGTCTCGGAACCTGTTTTGCCTTTTCAAACAAAGCCATGGGACGAATGCCGCCAGTAGCGGGCTAACCTGCTAGTATAATATAAAGAGCGTGTGTCTATGATATAAAGAGCGTTTATACACTTATTGCCTTGATTATCTCCGGTCATTTTTCTCCTTTTGAGAAGAAAGGAGATTCCATTTTCCCACACAACAAAAACATCCTGGGGACTTTAAATCATTTGTAACACGTGTAACACCCATCTACGAGCGGTCTCTCTGGTATCTCAGAAATAATGTAACACTTGTAACGCTTTGTAACATGTAGCTACACTGAGACGGTAGAAATAAAATAGGCTGCGGGTTTCTACTGGGACTTTAAATCATTTGTAACTTTTGTAACACTCATCTACGAGCGGTCTCTCTGGTATCTCAGAAAATATTGTAACACTTGTAACGCTTTCTAACATGTCGCTACCCTAGACGGTAGGAATAAAATATGCTGCGGTTTTCTACTGGGACTTTAAATCATTTGTAACATTTGTAACACTTGTAACACCCGTCAACGAGCGGTCTCTCTGGTATCTCAGAAATAATGTAACACTTGTAACGCTTTGTAACATGTAGCTACACTGAGACGGTAGAAATAAAATAGGCTGCGGGTTTCTACTGGGACTTTAAATCATTTGTAACTTTTGTAACACTCATCTACGAGCGGTCTCTCTGGTATCTCAGAAAATATTGTAACACTTGTAACGCTTTCTAACATGTCGCTACCCTAGACGGTAGGAATAAAATATGCTGCGGTTTTTCTACTGGGACTTTAAATCATTTGTAACATTTGTAACACTTGTAACACCCGTCAACGAGCGGTCTCTCTGGTATCTCAGAAATAATGTAACACTTGTAACGCTTTGTAACATGTCGCTACACTGAACACGGTAGAAAAAAATAGGCTGCGGTTTTCTACTGGGACTTTAAATCATTTGTAACATTTGTAACACTTGTAACACCCGTCTACGAGCGGTCTCTCTGGTATCTCAGAAATAATGTAACATTTGTAGCACATTGCAACATGTCGCTACACTGAACACGGTAGAAAAAAATAGGCTGCGGTTTTCTACTGGCACATTACATCATTTGTAACATTTGTAACACTTGTAACACCCATCTACGAGCGGTCTCTTTGGTATCTCAGAAATAATGTAACACTTGTAACACATTGTAACATGTCGCTACACTGAACACGGTAGAAAAAAATAGACTGCGGTTTTCTACTGGGACTTAAATCATTTGTAACATTTGTAACATTTGTAACACTTGTAACACCCGTCTACGAGCGGTCTCTCTGGTATATCAGAAATAATGTAACACTTGTAACACATTGTAACATGTCGCTACACTGAACACGGTAGAAAAAAATAGGCTACGGTTTTCTACTGGGACTTTAAATCATTTGTAACATTTGTAACACTTGTAACACCCATCTACGAGCGGTCTCTTTGGTATCTCAGAAATAATGTAACACTTGTAACACATTGTAACATGTCGCTACACTGAACACGGTAGAAAAAAAATAGGCTGCGGTTTTCTACTGGGACTTTAAATCATTTGTAACATTTGTAACACTTGTAACACTGTTACAAAATGCCTAGTGGAGGAAAAATGTACCGGATTCATGCAATATATGTTTGCTTTCGGCGATGTTAGTAGAATGTTAATATTCAGGCGACATGACAACTGGAGGAATGTAACATTGGCTAAAATTAATGTGAAAAATAATAAACCTTTGACCAACCATCGTCACTAAGACGAACATGGAAGAGTAGATAGACTTTGCATTATTTTTATTATTGATTTGATTTAAACATAGTTAATGTCTTGTATAATGAATGTATTAATACATAATATAAGGGATTGTAGGACAAGTTCTGGAAACTTAGGTGGACCTCTCCTCCCTACAACAACTATAAATTCAAACACAATAGTACAAAGTAATATTAACAGGTTTTGGTATGACGGGTCAAATATGTATAATAATTCGAACTTGGTTGAATATGATTTTCGTAAAGGAATCGATGAACGATGAAGGGGTTTATATAAATATTAGGGAATAATTTGATGGGACATGACTATGAGGTTTATAAAATAAAAGATGGGGGTGTTGTCACGTTTATTATTGATAATTATCAAGCAAATGAGGAAACATCGCGTGTTGAAACCTTTAGTAAGTAGATATTACTGTTACATTGCCCGCCAAGAGTTATTCCTTAACCCTTTACCCAACAAACCGGCCAAAAACGTCCAAATAAAGCTGCAACAGCCTAAATTATCTTGGGTCTGTCTTAATAAAACCATGCAAATATGGATATCATTGGAACCGGCTCATTGACCACATTGTGATGGTTATAGTTATGCCCTGTGCCAATGCATTCTCTTATATATGCGAGTCGACCATAGGTCGCCTCGCATATATAAGAGAATGTATCTTTTTTTAACACTTTTTACCATTTTTTCTTACATTCTTTAACAATTTTATAATTTGTAATGTGTTAAGCCAATGCATTCTCTTATATATGCGAGGCGACCTATGGTCAACTCGCATATATAAGAGAATGCATTGGCACAGGGTTAAAGTATAATCCGTCATTTCACACGAGAACCACCATGAGAAGAAGTTAGAAATAAAACAAGCGAAAACCTTTCTGAACAAAATCATACATAAAGTTAAAACAGACACGCCGTCACTCTGACATCTAATCATCGTTTGATAAACTTGCGTCATCAATTCATCGTGTTCGTTGCCTGGTGGCACTCAATGGTCAGTGGGGTGCCAGTAGGGTGTGTGTATTCTTAATATATTTCGACTGAGGTGACACTGTCTTGTTAGTTTCAATTTCCATGTTTCATTTCTTTGCAAATGTTATCACGAGTCTTGTTGATTTATCTGTGTATTTGTGCACCACCGTCATTCCCTTTTAAATCGAATAGTTTGCGTGTACCTGTTTAGGGACGCGGCATATAGGCGTGGTTATATCAATCGAAACTGATGTTATTTCGGAAGCGGAAAGTAATCAAGAATTTATGTTATCGAGAAATAGCCTGAATGGCAAAATGTGGTACAGCTAATTGTTTTACAACATTCCGTGGATTGGCAGCTTATGATTAAATTTTAACCCTTTCAGTGCCAGGGGCCGATCTCATCTTTACGGTCTGTACAATCGGCCCTAAAAATAATAAACAAATGATGAAAAATTGTTAGGCCAATGCATTCTCTTATATATGCGAGGCGACCTATGTGCATTGGCACAGGGTATATGGGTTGATACAAAAATCGGACCTGGCATTGAAAGGGTTAAGAAACTATTATAGGCGCTGCATTCCCGAGTATCATCTAACGGCGTTTGGTATATATGACGAGGATACATTCATTTGGTCTTGTTACTTTCGTTTTAATACCTACTGACATATATGTTTGCGATGTGTGGGTTATCAAATTGGATTCAGCAGCTTTAATCCTTTCTAAACTAAATGATTTTTCAAAGTATATACAAAGTAATGGTCTATTGTTCATCTGGATGCGTTTTCATGAAAAAACCAGCAGACGACAGATAATCGAAGTGCAGAAGTATTCTAATTTATGAGAGGGAAATATAGTTTGTTGAACTTATTTTCTTAACAGTTCCAATAGTAACTACTCGTCAGTGAGTATTTAGTGAAGATAGGGTTGATAGGAAGCTTCCTGAAATGTTATGAAATGTTTGTGAAAATGCATTCTGTTATATATGCGAGGCTCCCTATGGGAGACTGGCATATATAAGAGAATGCGCTCGCACATGATATTTAATACTGCACCAGCGCAGCTCCCGTCATGAACTGGTTAACTCACAGTTGCTTGAAAAAAATAATTCAATTCAATTTATTTCTATGATCATCAATTGAAGATATTACAGAGTGCAAGGTAGCTACAAATTCCAACTGTATACATTGTATAATTAAGGGGTTACGCAGTGCGCCAATTGACATGTGTGATTAGTGATTTTGAGCTTACATCAAGTTACATGGTGCTATCATAGAGCGCAGCTATTGTCGTAATCTATTATTGGGGTCGTTCTTTATAAAGTGTTGGTAAATGTGTAAAACAACAAGTAAATTAGTTCGGTATATTTTTGAAGGGGGTGGGGTTAACTTGTTTGTCCGAAAATTTATTACGAAAAATGTTAATTCCAACTGTGATGATCAAATTCAATACACGTGTGACCGAACCTAACTGGGGTAAACATCTGGCGAAGAAAGGCCGAGTAAACAAACATTTAGTATGATAATATATGCAATCCGAAGTTTCATCTTACGACGTTTGATCTAAATGAAGACACATCTTTCTGGTTCTATGGGTTTAATACCTCGATATCGTATGTCACGTCAGTGTTAGCTTCCTTAAATATGCCTTGTCCGATATAAAACCATAATAATACCATTTGTACGTTTTCTATGTCAGAAGATAATTAAATCGTAACCATGAACCATTCAGGTAGGAGGATTTAAAGGTCACGTGTCGACTTTCATATGTTTTAAGTTCAGGGGTGTCAAGAAAACATTTATGGACAATGGGCGTAAAACTGATTCCGGCCTTCATGTACCCATCGGTATGTAGCTAACTACATACCGACATATAAAATTGTGGGTCTGATGACGTAGAGTTTTAATTTCCCAACCCCGGAATCCCACGTCTAAAGCCCCTGTCACACTCAGGCCGGCGCTCTCATTGCGCTGCAAAAGTACCAAAACGGCCACCTAAACGCACTAAGGTCTCCAAGAACCGATTGGTGACGCAGTGGACACTTGCTACAACGGGCGATGATCTCCATGGTCGCCCATAGGTGCCAGAGCGCCGCGCTTGTTTTATGCATGCACAAAGCAAAGCGCCAAGCGAGCGACGTGAGCGTTATGTGGACGTAGCAAGAGTGCATATTAGCTTCTCGTGATCGCAGCAAGAAATTAATCTTGTCTTTTGTGACTGCAGTAAGCTTAATCAAATTCTCACTACGTGCCTTTCCCGTCTTTAATACGCTCAATGAGGCTCTGTCCAAAACTTATTGCACTGTCATGGGGTGTTATGGACTGGTTCCCCGCTCATAGAACGTCCACATTGTGCTGCCACTGCAACTCTGGCGCTCGCTTTACGCCCAAGCGTTATACATGGCGTTCTTCCGGCGTTTACAGCAGGTTTACAGTACAATCCCACTTTGAAATGCGGTCTGCTCATACCACTGTCACACTCCGCTGCGATAAGGCTGGCTTTTGCTTTGAGTTGAAAAAGTATCAAAATACGAGTAACGCACAGTGGAAGCGCTGAAAATTGTCAGAAATTTTCAATCTGTTAAAACAAGAGAACCAATGTCAGAAATGGTAACGCGCTCAAGAATTTCTTGTTCAGATTACAAAATTTTCGCACACCGGGCCGAACCATGATCGGCCTGGTGTGTCATTGCCTCTCCCTTGTGGCCAATACAAAAATGCTAATAAGTTTAACAATATTTTACTACATTTGGTCAAACTTGTGGTCATCAGTTGGAAAATTTTACAACCTGAGGGGGGTATGAGGTTTGAAATGTCCAACACTATAGAAAAGCTTTAGTTGAGGCCAGTCTGGATGCTAGGATTTGCGATTTTCTTGATCGAATTTCAAAATTTTCTCACACCGGCCGAACAACGATGGTCAGCTCAGTGATGTCGTGGTATCTTGCCCGTAGCCGTGTGCAATTGTATGGAGTTAGACCACTAGATATTAGGATTTATGCAATGTTTCAGGTTAAAATATCTGAATGTTCTCATACCGGGAATATAGAACCATGGTTTATGAAGATATAGGATATTAGGCATAAACACTAAAGTTCAAGGGGGGGAGTGCAAATGGAATTATGCAAAACTTGTGTTCGGTCTGATTCTAACTCAAGGGGGTGCAGTTGGAATTTCCCAAGGTTGACACCCCCAACGGAAACCCTCTAGCCACGTCCCTGTGTGTACGACCCATTTTGTTCCTGCTTTGTCAGGTCTCACGCTCTCACACCGCTCTCATTGCGTTTCCTCCACGCCTTAAACGCTCTTAATGCGTTCAAGTCGTTCTCATTGCGTTGTTAGTACGCTTTGCGCTGTCATGACGACGGTAATACGCCTGATCAGAACGCCGAACCTCTGCGCTTGTTTTGTGCATGCACAACACAAGCGCGGCGCTCTGGCGCTCTGGAACGATCACAGAGTCCCTCTCCCGTCCTATCCAGTGTCCACTGCGTCACCAATACGTTCTTGGATACCTTACTGCGCTTTGCTTGGCGCTTTGATTATTTTTCAGCGCAATGCAAGCGCCGGCCTGATCGCAGCGGAGTGTGACAGTAGTTTAATCGGACAGCTAATTTATTGCGGAGTGTTGGGTATTTTCCCCACAACCTAAAAACTGACTATGACTGGAGAACGCGTCCGCGCAGAGAGCGTTTTGCGAACTTATTGAGAACGTACTAGCATCACAATGACAGCGACTTGAACGCACTAAGAGCGTGAGACTTGACAAAGTAGGAACGCAATAGGAGCATACTTTGTTTTAAAAGTTTGACAATTTTCGACAGTTTTCGGCGCTCCTCCTGCGTGTTAGTCATATGTTGGTACTTTTGCAGCGCAGTGAGAGCGCCGGCCTGAGTGTGACAGGGGTTTTAGCTAGCGCCAATCAGAACTCACTATATTAGTTGTACATGATAAAGGAGTCGAATCGAAACGATTAACGTATCGTCATGTGATGTAATTCGGTGGAATGCCGAAAGCCGAAAATTTGGCGTGACTACGATAGACTCAGTATCCGTATGAATCTGAGTGTATGTTTACAAAGACCGTGTACCCACCACCCCCTTTTGGAAGTAAGCATTTGTTTTCCAATTCTGAGATAGGGACGAATACCCTTTAAACATTAGCTATAACATATATGTGGAGTCCTGGGCTACTATATAAATATAGCACGGAATGTAGTTAACTATGCCAAAATAGGGGTCCGATGGGAGGAATAGTCCCCGAGCCTGAGTCGATGCGACTATTCATCCACCGAGGACCACTGTGTCGGCATATTGTTCACGATAAGTCGTGCCATATTTATTATATTTTATTCTCCGTGCTCTCCCAGATCCCATAATGTCAAATAATTAACTTTCAGATCATATTACGTGTAACCGGTTAAACAATTTTATACTTTCTGCCTAAACAAACTGAAGATTCGTTTCAAACTTTAGCATAGTGCAAACTTAGGGAATTGACAACAAATAACGAAGCGATTTTATGATCAGCGAAGACAGAAAGAGGGTAAATCCTCACATCAAAAATGGGGAAACCGTCACAAATAACATACATAAGTTGCTTACGGTCAATTATAGTGCTATATTTCTCGATTTCCCGGCCCCACCCCACCCCCGGAATAGTGTGCATGCTAAAAATATATATATCGTTATTAGTGAATGTCAATCAACCAATCACAGGCGTGGATTAGGCTTAGATAATGGAGTACGAACAATCGTTTAGAATAATTATTGTCGACATGTTAAATATGTGTGGTATAGCCTGATACAAGGTTCGCGACGCCTTGTGCCACGCTATACGACACAATTGGAGACACTATAACTTATAATGCGTGCGTCGTGGTAACATTTTAAATGCTAATTTTAAGAAAATGCTCACTCTTTTCAACACATATGTACTTGTATTTAGCAGTGACAGCAATCTGTTTTTCTGTTAGGATGTTCCCAGTAATACTTCTATAGTTTTTAAGCATGTCGTTAAGTTCAGTACACAAACTAACAAATAGATATTCATCACAGACAATTTTCGCCACACAACAGACATTTCGTGTCTGTAAATGCACATTTATTCCATCTGCATTGATCCGCCGGTATAGGCTGTGATTGGCTGTCCCAAATTTCAGTAAATAAGTAGCCAAATGAGAAGGCATATGTGACCCGCCATATCAAATCCAGTCGGGATTTTTTTACCCTGTGCCAATGCATTCTCTTATATATATAAGAGAATGCATTGGCCTAACAATTTTTTACAATTTTAATAATTTTTTCTTGTATTCTTTAACAATTTTATAATTTCACCCATACAGAGCCCCAGACAAACATGAGCAGACGACTCTCTGCTATATGCTTCTATATATGTGTGGGGCTCCCTGCAGGGTAATGGATGTTTTTTATTTTATGTCCTAAAAATTGTCAGAAACATTTATTTAAAAAAAATGATAAAAAATTGTTAGGCCAATGCATTCTCTTATATATGCGAGGCGACCTATTTTCGACTCGCATATATAAGAGAATGCATTGGCACAGGGTAAAAAAATCCCGACTTACGACTGGATTTGATATGGCGGGTCACATATATACTAAGTATCGGCTCAATCTGACAGCATCCTTTATGTTTCGATATACTATCTTGGGGTGCACATATTTAGATTTTCGAAGGGGCAACTTTCGTATTGTTTATTATTTTCTCTTCCATGCATTTAACAACATCAACCATGTATGCATTACATTCCCATTTCAGTCATTGGAAAGTTGCTTTGAGTATGACTCAATCCGTGGATGTTTGGGGGATAAACAGGTCAGGCAAATCTCATTTAGGGCTATAAATGTAGTCGTACTTATACAGAGCCTCAAACCGTATAAAAAGTCATATACAGTAATGCCCATAATTCTGCTGTGTTTAAGGAGTCGATTACTTAGAGCATTACTGTACATGAGGTACTATTTTTTCATTTAGTGGACATTCATACACTCGCAAGTTCTCACGGTATATTTTGCAAGCACTTGGAAAACCATATGGTGCCAGAATATGGACAACATACGTATAAAATGCATATTTACCAATACTAACGCCATGAGCAGTAAACATTCCTGTAGTTACAGATGTAACGGTCCTACTGACAAATACCTGAATAATTGATTCTTACCTGAATAATTGATTCTTACCTGTTTTATTGATTCTTACCTGTATGATTGATTGTTACCTGTGTAATTGATTCTTACCTGTATGCTTGAAGCTTTCCTGTTTGATTGATTCTTACATGTATGATTGATTCTTACCTGTGTAATTGATTCTTACCTGTATGATTGATTCTTACCTGTTTGATTGATTCTTACCTGTATGATTGATTCTTACCTGTGTAATTGATTCTTACCTGTATGATTGATTCTTACCTGTGTAATTGATTCTTACCTGTATGATTGATTCTTACCTGTATGATTGATTCTTACCTGTTTGATTGATTCTTACATGTATGATTGATTCTTACCTGTGTAATTAATGTTTACCTGTATGATTGATTCGTACCTGCACGATTGATTCTTACCTGTTTGATTGATGCTTACCTGTATGATTGATTCATACCCGTGTAATTGATTCCTACCTGTATGATTGATTCTTACATGTGTAATTGATTCTTACCTGTATGATTGATTCTTACCTGTATGATTGATTCTTACCTGTTTGATTGATTCTTACATGTATGATTGATTCTTACCTGTGTAATTAATGCTTACCTGTATGACTGATTCGTACCTGCTCGATTGATTCTTACCTGTATGATTGATTCTTACCTGTATGATTGATTCTTACCTGTACGATTGATTCTTACCTGTATGATTGATTCTTACCTGTATGATTGATTCTTACCTGTATGATTGATTCTTACCTGTATGATTGATTCTTACCTGTATGATTGATTCTTACCTGTATGATTGATTCTTACCTGTATGATTGATTCTTACCTGTATGATTGATTCTTACCTGTATGATTGATTCTTACCTGTGTAATTGATTCTTACATGTGTAATTGATTCTTACCTGTATCATTGATTCTTACCTGTATCATTGATTCTTACCTGTATGATTGATTCTTACCTGTATGATTGATACTTACCTGTATTATTGATTCTTACCTGTATGATTGATTCTTACCTGTATGATTGATTCTTACCTGTACGGTTGATTCTTACCTGTATGATTGATTCTTACCTGAATGATTGATTCTTACCTGTATGATTGATTCTTACCTTTATAATATATTCTTACCTGTATGATTGATTCTTACTTGTATGATTGATTCTTACCTGTTTGATTGATTCTTACCTGTACGGTTGATTCTTACATGTACGATTGATTCTTACCTGTATGATTGATTCTTACTTGTATGATTGATTCTTACCTGTATGATTGATTCTTACATGTATGATTGATTCTTACCTGTACGGTTGATTCTTACATGTATGATTGATTCTTACCTGTACGGTTGATTCTTACCTGTATGATTGATTCTTACCTGTATGATTGATTCTTACCTGTATGATTGATTCTTACCTGTATGATTGATTCTTACTTGTATGATTGATTCTTACCTGTGTGATTGATTCTTACTTGTTAGATTGATTCTTACCTGTATGATTGATTCTTACTTGTATGATTGATTCTTACCTGTATGATTGATTCTTACCTGTATGATTGATTCTTACCTGTATGATTGATTCTTACCTGTATGATTGATTCTTACTTGTATGATTGATTCTTACCTGTATGATTGATTCTTACCTGTATGATTGATTCTTACCTGTATGATTGATTCTTACTTGTATGATTGATTCTTACCTGTGTAATTGATTCTTACCTGTATGATTGATTCTTACCTGTATCATTGATTCTTACCTGTATGATTGATTCTTATCTGTGTGATTGATACTTACCTGTATTATTGATTCTTACCTGTACGGTTGATTCTTACCTGTATGATTGATTCTTACCTGAATTATTGATTCTTACCTGTATGATTGATTCTTACCTGTACGATTTATTCTTACCTGTACGATTGGTTCTTACCTGTATGATTTATTCTTACCTGTATGATTGATTCTTACCTGTATGATCGATTCTTACTTGTATGATTGATTCTTACCTGTATGATTGATTCTTACCTGTACGGTTGATTCTTACATTTACGATTGATTCTTACCTGTATGATTGATTCTTACTTGTATGATTGATTCTTACCTGTATGATTGATTCTTTCCTGTATGATTGATTATTACCTGTATGATTGATTCTTACCTGTATGATTGATTCTTACCTGTACGGTTGATTCTTACCTGTATGAGTTATTCTTGCGAGATAATTTCAGGTATTTTACAGGCAACTGTCGGTAATATCGCTACAGGTGGAACTACAGCGGTTTTACTTATCACGTAGTTGGCTGTAGTACAAATCCATTTTTTAACTGTATCTGTAGATATTTAAGTACAGGAACCAATTATGGTTAGAGACGCACTGGTCCAGGTGCTACCACAGCCAAATGTACGGGAATTCGTTATACTCGACAACTGGATACGATGCGATACATGTTTTTTTTACAGTTTCTACACCGGAAACGCGAGGAACACTGAGAAGAGCGATGTGAATCCGACAGACAATTAAAACAAAGTCTCAGCTTCCAAACGGTATCCCAGCGGGCGTTTAAATCTATGGTGCATTCCAATTCATTGTGCGAACCATTGCAGAATACACATGGACGAGTATCCATGTTATTTCTGGGAATACTGCCACGTTGACGAAACTGAGAAGAATTAGCCATCATTGTAGACATGGTCGGTTGGTGGGCACAATCCATCTCACCAGCTTCTAGAATTTCGACCTCTTTGTGTAAAAACTTTCTTAACTCGCTGAGTCGGAATTTTCTATTACCATACTCACGAACCATGCCGCTGCGAAGTTCCGGTGGTAGTTTTTGCATCACCATGGAAACTAGCATATCACTATACACAGTTCATTGACACAGTGCATCCAATGACCTGATGTGCGATTCCATTTCATCACGAAATTTAGAAATACCGAACGTGTTGAATTCTGGTGTCGATAGAACAGCTAAAGCTTGTAAGTGTGCACTTTCAATCTTGTGAGATTGTCCAAATCTCTGCGTCAGAATTTCAATGGCACCAACGTAGTTATCATTAGTAAGAGATAACCCAGCTATGCAATTAGCAGCAGGCCCACATAGCAACGATCTCAAATGTTGGAATTTCTGAACTTGTGGTAGTTCTTTGTCGGGAACAGAATGAATAGCTGCATTGTACGAGTCCCAAAACGGTTGCCATTCTACGATGTTTCCGTCAAATATTGGAAGCGAAAGTTTCGGAAGAGACACCTCCTGGCGTGATGGTTTTGTTTCATATGAACTGTGAACGGCATCAGTCTTCACAGTATCACGGGCTTTGTATTGCGCTAGGAACTGTTCATACTCGTATTTTCGGTCCTTCACTTGGCTGATGTGGTTCTCCGCTTCATCCGATGCCGCCATGAATCCATCATCGTCTGTGATAGCTGACAGTATGGATTTGTTTAACAAACACAGTTCCGATATTTTATCTGTAATATCGTCGATTCGTCTCGAAAGTTTGGTTAAATCCGGAGTGTCGGATTTCAAAATCACGTCCGATTTATTGATATATCGTGTAGCGTGTCCACGCACAGCTCTCCGTGTTCTCAGTAATGTCTTCTGTTCCATTCTGCACCTGATACAGACCAATGTTACTCTGTAGTAATACAAAACTATTAGTTAAAATTCCTCATTGATAAAGGGTATGTGGCATGCCACGCCAGCCGTTGAGGCATGCCAATATCCCATAATATGTCAAATATAGCGAATTATCGAAATATGAAATACCACGAAAAAGCGAAATAGGAAAATACAGCGAAATTGCGGAATAAAAAATGCATCGAAATGACGAAATAGCGCGAATTATGAAATAAGAAATTATTTTTATTAACTAAATAACGGAGATATTTGAAGAAGTGTTTTTAGACGAAATAACGGGCATATTTGGAGAAGTTTTTTAAAGAACGTGTGCATGTTCTTCAATGTTAAAGTGTTGTACACAAACAAAACTGGGTTAAAGTTTTTTTTTTTTTATAAACGAACATGATGTAAATTCTGATTCGTTTTAATGTGTCGTTGATTGTGATATCTCCAAAAACATGCTGCGTCAAATAGAATGACATGGCTTATACCGTGGTTATTTTTTTAGCACAGCCGATGGTCCCCGTGAAACACTCATACACCAGTGTTGCATCTTGCACATAGCATTCAATGTATTTTACTGTACTAGGGTATACACCCCATGCATCCGGATATGCTCGTAGCGGAAGACATGCTCGCAGAGGAATAACCACATAGCCCGCGATTTGCACACCGTTCACGGTTAGACACATGTTGCACCGAAACCAACACATACCAGTGTTTTACGGTGTTGGTATTATTTGTGGCTATAATTTACCCAACTGTACATCAAACTGCTTTAAACATGGACGCAGTTTAATCCTATTTTACCGGGAAAGTTAGGCCAAAAATTGTGGCAAAATTTGCATTTCTTACATAAAATTACGATTTCTGTGGCAACAGCCCAGACAGTCTATAGTCTTTGCATACATTGATATTTCCGCGGATATTCCCTTAATATAATAGACAACATTTCCAGTCATGTATCTACATTTTCCATAGTAAAAAATAACCGTATATGCAGGTCATAGCAAGTAAATATGGCATGTCTATAGCAGTGATATGATGTTTACTATAGACATACCCCAAAATCGAGTGAGTGCCTCCATGGAAACTAATTTTTCGGGCACTAATATGATTGGGATCGCAAACATGTCCAGTTCATTTTGAAGATAAGATATCATACTTTGAGAGACTGTATGTTATATAATGTGTCAATACAAAGATTCTTTAAAATTTGATAAAACTTAATATATATTGAGTGAGTATTTTAGGTCATAATTTTCGTATAAATCCCGATTATCGAACAGTAATATGCAAATTGCGGAAACCACAACCGCTCATTTCTGTAGACCGATTATCGCTGTTAACGTTAAAAACAATCAAGGTAAAATACACCGTGTTTTTATTAAATAACTTACGACAACTAAAGACGATGTGCAAATCGCGGGCCATGTGGTTATTCCGCTACGAGCATGTCTTCCACTACGAGCATATCCGGGTGCATGGGGTGGTATATGTCGATTCTACTCTTTTGTGTGAACTACCAGATAATATAAATTTACTCGAATTTTCACATTTTATTTCAAATGTTATCAGTCTGTCGTGTAGATTGAGTTTTGTGTTTCCTTTTCCTTTTCCCGAAATAACACTGATTACATTTCCGCTCATACAATGTGGAATCAAATATAACAACACCCTACTTAAAAGAGTACTGTGCACCAATGCATATTATAATTACCATGTTGTTCGCATCGTTCATGAAGCACATGAGTGTATTTTGCACTAAGCAATGGCTCAAACTCATTCATTTGTTGCATATATTCTGTTGGGTATTAAAGGAGATGGTTCCATAAATAGCCTGATTTAGTGTACCGTCACCCTTTAAGTGCTTTAGTGTCAGTTGTTCACGTACCTACATATGGTATAGTGCGTGTCAGTGTCCTTCGTACTAGTTGGTTGTTGAGTTATTGTGAACGCAAATAGTTTTCAGCATTTAGAATAACAAATACAAACGAAAAAAAATATGTAAATGTTTAACCACAGTGTGCGAAATAAGCACGTTCTGGTCGTGACTAACAAAGCTTCGTTTTATGTTTCAGATTCCAAGTCTGTCTGCAGCATCTTCGTCGAATCCGGATAATGACTGAACACAATGATCCTAAAGGTCACAAATCCATAGTCATCCATTGTTAATGAGCTCTGAACTGTACATTGATTCTTCTGAATGAACGGGTGTCTTTGACCTACAATGAACCGGGGTCATTGGGGATATGACCTACGATTATTCACGGAGTGGGGATCACCCACCAGCATATATACGACTATCAGTACTTGCCGACTCAACTGTTTGTCGAATGTTTTGCTCAACGGTCGGTCGATGTTGGTTAGGGTAAAAACAACAACAGATGTCACATCCTGCAAGATATATGGGAGTTTACTTAAACCCGTTTTCTAATGTGTCCACAGAAGATATGTCGCGATATTGTTAACAAATTCCACTCTCTGAAGACTTATCACTAATGCAGTTGCCGGACAAACTGCATCTTGGGAAGGGCAACGTCTCTCTCGACACGCTCGATTCGCTCGAATACGAATTTCTTAAAGATCTTCTTTTCGGAGAAAACATCTCGCCGAGTGACATATTTGGCAACGATTCACAATACTATGACTACAATTATACGGATTGGTCTGTTCCGCCGTTGGACTTGAAAGGCCGTGCGCGGGCCTTTCTCGGATATCCTGTCGCAATAATCACGCTCGTTCTAATTTTTATCTCCACCCTCACTAATATATCTCTCATCATCGCTACACGTTATTGTCCTGGAGGCGTTACCACTCACAAGAAACTAATCATCAGCCTCGCTCTGAGTGACACATGTACGTGTATAAGCGTGTTAATGCATGAGATGAACAAACTGTTTAACGCGTCACTTATGCTTTACGAGGTAGATCCAGATGAACGTCTCCTATCTTCGTGCATATTCTCGTGCATTCACGCGTTCAACGTGATGTCGCATTTAATCACGTTGCTGAATCTCTCTGCCATGGCCCTGGATCACTACATCGCGATAATGTACCCTCTCAGTTATAGCAGGATTATGCGAAAACGGAACGGGATTATTCTCATCTGTGCAATGTGGGTTCTCTCAGTTTTCGGAGGTTTCTCAAACTTTTTCATAGGCATCAACCGTAAAGAGCTGCCATCTTTGAATTTCTGCGAGTACATTATGTTCGCATCGGTGTTCCAGAGTGACTATATAGTGTACTGCTTAGTTCCGATTATCGTTATCTTCATAACATATATATACATGCGCGTGTACTGCGTGGTGCGGAGGCTCAATCGAACGGCACCCAGACTGAGTCGGAGCCTGAACAACACAATGAAAGCGTCGCTTACGACTCTTATAATAATAGCGTCATTTGCTGTGTGTTATTTGACAAAAATCCTGTATGAATTCGTGTTGGTGATTAAGGCGTTAACGGACCACCATTGGCTGGCGGAGAACGCATCAGCTTTAACCACGATTACCAGGTACCTCTATGCTCTGACACTGCTTAATTGTTTTCTTGACCCGGTTATATATGCTCTAAGATTGGGGGATATACAGCAAGGATACAGAACAGCATTCTGCCATTGCTGCAGCAGGTGGTGGCGTCAACAAACTACAAGTTACTTTGCCGACCGTCATTCCACGCGACGTTCGACTGTGACGTCACATCAGCTCCCGAATGATTTCCGACAGGACGACAGATATGACCTTGAACATGGGACGCCGCTTATAGATCAGAATGGAGACTCTGCGCGAGGACAAAACGGTTCAATCCCAAATGGTCACGGTCCTACATCAGGTTCCCCGAAAGACAATCGGCAGAAGTCGGACTCCTCGGAGATGAACGGGGGATCTCGCGAATTATCGCAGCTGAATGGCAGTGCCTTATTCCATGACAACTATACTTCCATTGAACGGAATAATACTATCGATCATCATTGTGATTCTGCGACTCCGTGATGTAGAAAGTGTTTTAGTGATACCCTCAACTTGAATGAATAATACATGATAATAGACATCGAGTCTTATATACAACCCAGCTATAGATTCATGAGTAAATATAACTCTTTCTATACTAAATGTATTCTCCAAGTCATTTACAAAGAATACATTTGAGAGGGGTGTTACTGTGATAAAAGCAGACGACAGACACATAAAAGTGCAGACGGAGCCCTATTTATTGAGCGAAATGTATAGATAATAAGTTCACCATGCATGGTCGTCTGTTTAACTTATTATCTGAACATTTCATGTGGGATAACTACTCATCAATGATGCTTTAGTATAGAAAGGGTTATTATCTTGCCGACAACGGACACATGCCAGGTTGTCAAGAAAATAATGTAAACTATTTGTTTTCGAATTTCGCACATAGTGGTGTCAAAATACATTTAAGTAATGTTTTGCATCGTGTGGTATTTCGTATCTGACAAGGCTCGTTTGAACCTCTTCGTAATACGTCATTTGATAGGAGAGATACTGTAGGTCAATAAATACACCAAATACCAATATACAGAATTTCCTATACTCGGAAAATATATCTAAGGGTACGTTCATACACTGGCAAGTTTGCACGGTATATTGTTTGCAGGCATTTCGTCGTAGAAAACGATATGGTGCCATAATATGAACGGAAACACGCACATAAAGTGCATCTGTGCCACAACTAAGAACGTGCGAAGTAAAATCTCTGTAGTTCCACTAGTAACGATGCTACCGGAATTTGCCTGTAAATATCATGCAATTATCTCGCAAGAATAAATCGTACAGGTATTTGAAGGCAAATTCATGTAGCACTGTTACAAGTGGAACTAGATAAATGTTACTTCTCATGTCTTTCGCTTTGGTAAACATGCAATGTTATGTGCACGGTTCCGTTCATATTCTGGCACCATGTGGTTGTTTTCTATGACGAAATGCCCGCGAAAACATACCGTGCAAACTTGCCAGCGTATGAACGTACCCTAAGTGTAATTCCGAACACAGAAAGTTTGCCGCCAATGATTTATTCAGTTTCGTGGGTGCTCACCACTGCCCAGATTCAGCTGATTGTGGTTGTGTCTGAGAGTATGGATTAAGTATTGGTTACAACATGAGGTCGGAGTCATTCGTGGGAGGGAATGACCTGCCGAGAGCAGGGGCGAGGTTGCTGTCGCCCGCTCGAGGCATGTCATTCCATTTCATGATTGACTCCGACCGAATGTGGTAACCAATTTACACACCACTGGTATGTGGAATGTATACATATACGATAGACAAGTAACCCTATATCAACAACTTTGACACCAAACGTATGCTCAATAGTGTGCATTCCAACCGCGGCGACGATCGACTTGTCCACATTGTGCACATATCCGAAAATATTAGACGAAAATCACGCACACCACTTACGTGGACCACTATCTCGGTAAAGTCGACAGTTATCTTGATTTCGTTTTTGTCTGACCCCAGTTATATTTCGTGTTTGTCTGACCCCGGTTATGTTGTCCATGCCGATGAGAACAAAAAAGAAGATGCATGCATCAGATCGCCCATGAATTATTTTACAAAAAAATTAGTCACGTACATTTGGGAAATGTTATAAATTTAATATTAGAACTTCAAAGATACGTATCAATCAGAACGAGATGCATTGTGTACTCGCGACCAAGCACATGGTACTTACATGGCCACATTACACCTAGATATGAAACTTGATCGTGCATGTACACTTGATAATTACCTGCTCATAAATATATATCTTTATTCCTCCATATAATGAAGAGCATATATATAAACATTATAAATAAATTGAGAACACAAATACATCCTGCATGCAGGAATTTGGCTATACAATATACAGGGTTATATAATTTGACTGACAAATACGAACATATTTGAGTGCATATAAGTATGCATACCCTCACGGGCACCGGCACGATCACACACCCGCACACTCACATACACGCCCATCCTCACACACATACACACATTATACATTCTTACATATACATACATATGTATATACTCATATATACGAAAATATACATGTATACACATATAATTGCTCGCGAGAGCGCACGTGCACGTACACAGCCGCGCCAGAACTCGTGAATATATGCATGGAAGGTTCATGAAAAGAAATTCGGAAAAGAAACGTTAGCTTATCTAGTTGTCACCACAAATATGCATATGCAATTTGAGATATATCAAATAAAAGATGCCGCCTATATAATCAAATGCAATAAAAGCACGTATACCCAACCGCTCGTACCACGCCGCTGACCAGCCATGAGAACATACACATGAAATGTTCAAACCTACCCGACATGCAGTGTTGTATGCAGTATAAGTATACGTACACCCCAACCCCCTTTGCCACGCATCTGTGACAATGTGATCATCCTTGATGACATACACATGGAATAATAAAATAGATCAGACAGTGTCCCGTGCAATATAAGTACGGGCACCCTAACCCCATGTCGCCTCGTCTCTACACGGGGCATAATGTGACATTTGTGACAATGTTCAAGAGAATTATGCCGAAAAAACATATTACTAGCCTGGCACGCTTTTCTAATCCTGATATTAGTTCGCTGACGTCCGTTTTGCCTGTTACGAATCAGTCGTGTCCGTCTCATGTGGTATATAAAGTAATCAATTAAATAAATAATAATTATGCTGAATTTGAGCTTACTTGATGGTCAGGGACACACATCAATTTCAAATATTATCGTGGTCCGACACTTTTTGGCACAGACACGATGATGGTCCGTGGATATCTGCTCAGTATCTGGTTCTATATTTACAGCTGTCCGATCATTTCAAAAATTGATATATTGATTGCTCTCATACAAAAACAAAACAGGTCAAGTTTGAATATGTGTTCGGTCCGGTTTCCGTATGCTAAGGTTGGTTATTATGTTACTGATGAAAACCTAAAACTGGGGACAAAATCAGTTGTGAATTTAGACCCAAATATGTTTTGATTGTTTACTTTCCCAACTAGTACTTACTGTGAAATTTCTTGCTTCGTAATTTAATTTTTAATTTTACTGAAATGTCTGTTAGTTGAAGAACGTTTTGCTGCCATGCCAGTTTGGAGAACTTTTAGGTACCGGTTGTTGGAAAATTCCAACCCAAGGGGTTCCTATACATATACATGATCCGACATAGTGTCTGTTTCATGGGGGTGTGGGTGCAAGCGGAATTCGAAGGTGGTCACCCCAACTATGAACGTCCCTGGTTATATTATTATGTATCGTGTGTGTATCACAATATGTTATATTCTACTTTTGCATGCGAAGGCCAACATCTAGCGAATTAAATCGGCGGTCGACAGTGGACTAGAATAACGCACTGTGGTCAGGTGGCTTACAACCGTGGCTGATATAGTCCTGTAGATGATTATTGTCAATCAAAGCACCCTGAGTAGTGACACGAGAATCTCAGAAGAGTGATAATTGGTCGCACGCGACACAGAAAGAATCAATAACAGCAGATTTGTTTTTACTAATTTACATGAAATTGTTGACTTCAGGATTAAAGGTACGGTTGGCCTTGGCGGTGGGTATCCTGTAAAAATATTTCCACCCGTCAAAAACCGCCACAAACAGAAAGAACATCAAAATGTAGACAGACTTTGTCCGTATACAAATAAGAAATATCGCATAAACAGTATGTTATTGTCATTTGTTTGACCATTGTTATGTAAACAAAAGCATAAAAAGTTACTTTTCTGGTGTTTGTTTATATTATGATGGTAAACATAAAGAGCGTTCTTTGTTGGTGAATTCCTGATATGGAACAAATAAAGAGCGTTTATGCCATTTTTGTGTGATTAGCCAGTAGCATTGTGCTGTCTTCTGTAACACAATCAGTCTCTTGTTTAGGTAAAATATAGTAGGTCTTTATGATAACATGCTGTTTACGCAATAGCCATGGTATATATGAACGAAACTGTATGCATTTTAATGTTTTTCTGTTTACGGTGATTGGAACAAATATGAATATTTTCGACAACTAAGGCCTCATGTGCCTTTAAGACGACCATTCAAGCAACACAGTTTTGGGGAAAACCCTCACTCAGTGAGCCTCGTATATATATATAAGAGAATACATTGGCCTAACAATATTTATCTTGATCTTGTAAGCCAGCGCATTATCTTATATACACAAGGCTCCCTCTTTAATGCTGCACTTCAAGATTAAGACGACCATTCAAGCAACAAAGTTTTGCGGAAAACCCCCACTCAGGGAGCCTCGCATATATATAAGAGAATACATTGGTGATTGGCCTAACAATATTTACCTTGACCTTGTAAGCCAGCGCATTATCTTATATGCTCAAGGCTCCCTGTGGCTCCCTCTTTAATGCTGCACCAACGCAGCTCCCGAAATAAAAAGTTTAAGATAGTCGTTCCACCAAAGATTTACGTTATTAGAAGACACAGCATCCATGTTGGGTAAATATAACTAATTATTTAATTGAATTCATTATTAGTGCCCCTTTAAGATATCTGATGTCAACAGGACCTATCTAATAAGATCCCATGGGTGAAATTACACATACGTATACATTTTCAGTTCCGATGGTCCAACCGTTTCCGTATAAACACTAGATAGATAGATTTATTTGGTGCGATGTAAAACAAAATATTACAAAAGGTCCTACAGTTTGAATGGACCAAAATATGTTACAATTTAGAGTGTATACAACAGAAAACTGTTATTAAAACATAAGAGAAAATATCTAAGCAGTGTCAAACGTTAATATAAATGGTTAATTTCAGTTTCGTTTATTATATTTTGTTTAATAAAATATATTGATTTTAAAGAAGTGGTCTTTAAGATGTAATAAGACTCACACATCGCAACGAGGATAACATTGAAAAGTCTGACCAATAAATTGGCAGACTTATTCCCACAATGGTCCTCATGTTAATAGCTGTTATCTGCAAAGAATTTCTAAATTTCAAAGGACCAAAGGAATAAATATAGTTTATAATCAACTTCAAGCGATATATTTCCTTATTAAAGTATGTGTTGAAAATTTTAATATCGTATTGGCATGGTTACCGGTACCGAAATTGGTTTGATTGTGAAACTGTTTGAAATCTTTAAGATCATTTAAGAATAACATATTCATAAAAATAGGTACTAAGATATGTGACGAAAGAAAGTGTGAGAGATGTTGTGCATAAATTATTGCAAGTTAAGAAGTGCAACCACACCAAGTGTGTCTATGGGTTCAGTTTTGTTTCAGCAGCCCTCTACAAACACATAAGCAGAGAGCCCACCTACCAAATGGTGGCCGAGTTGAACTTACTCCAACACAGAATTCATAGACCTCCCAGGAATAATGTTCAAACTGTAAAACCTACATGAATGTGAGAATAAAACCTATAAAAACCATATGTGAATAATTCAGATAAACTACAAAATGTAGGAAATTGGTGCCATGCTACAGGTTCAATGTGCATTCAACACAGAAACCACTCAGATGCCCCTCAATGAGATGTATATGCATCACAAAGGTCACACCCCAGAAATTCCTGCAAAGCCAGTAGGTGTCTATGGGTTCTGTTTTGTTTAAGCAGCTCTCTACAAAGATATTGTAAGCAAAGAGCCCACCTATCAAATGGTGGCCGAGTTGAACTTACTCCAACACAGAATCCACAGACATCCTCTAGGTGAATGCACTAAAATGTGTATATGGGATAACAAACAAATACTTCAGCTATCTGAAATGCAGATGAAAACCAATAGAGCATATGACAAGGTGTTGATTTGCTTTAGATTCTATGTCCACACACAAATTTCCCCTTCTTTATCTTTAAGCTGGCTGCATACTTACAGTCTGACACACTCTTTAAACCGGTTTGAATCTTCGGTTAACTTGTATTCAGTGTCTAAATCATTCCAAAGTTTAATTCCATTGTTGGTGAACGTTTTGGCAATATGTGTGTCTGTTGATGGTATAATGAACTCACCCGACTTTAGCGGGTATCATGTGAATGCAGGGTGCTAATATGTATGAAATGTGATGCCAAGTATGTGGGTTGGCCTTTATAGTGAAGTTTATGTGCAAGCTTCAGAGTAGTAAAGTGAAATTTATTTTTCAACGGAAACCAACGGGCTAATTGGAAATGTTCGATACTGACATGATCTCGAGGTTTCAGGACAAACAAGAATCTCATTAGTTTGTTTTGAGTGGTTTGCAGCCTTTTCGGGTCTGCTGTGTGAGTCCAAATCACGATGAAGTACATGCATAATCAAAATGGAAATGAGCCAAAGCAAAAGCAGAGGCCAATAGTTTCTTGGCATGTAATGGAAGATATATGGCTGTTCTTAAGAGGAATTTAGTTCTAGAGCTTACTTCCTTTATAACTGAATGTGCCACAGCTTCACCTGATAATGTCTGATCAATGATCGATCCTAATTACTTCACCTCATTCACTGATTTCATCAGTTGACTGCCAAACTGAATATTTAATTTACTAACTGATTTAATTTTTGCCTGGGTGCAAAGAAAGTTTGTTATCCACCATCAAATCATTTAAAGATGTTAGTTCTATGCTTAGCCTGTCCTCGATTACCCTAACTTCCCTACTTGAGTATAATAAACATGAGTCATCAGCATACAAAAGTAATTTGCAATTTACAGCTCTGTTGGCATC
Source organism: Siphonodentalium dalli (assembly GCA_032622095.1). Lineage (NCBI taxonomy): Eukaryota > Metazoa > Mollusca > Scaphopoda > Gadilida > Siphonodentaliidae > Siphonodentalium > Siphonodentalium dalli. Next base: position 132,140,143 of record CP136068.1, on the reverse strand, counting down.
GTTCATATATAATTTTTTTAAAGCAATCAGTAGATAAAAGCCAATTGCGACAGGCTTTCAAGTTTGACACTGTGTGTCGCTAGTAGACCCTCATGTGACGAAACATGAAGGACGATTAACGAGTCAGACTGCATAATCCATAATGTAATATTCAATTGCATGAATCGCCATAACTTCAGTTACGGGCGGCCGATCAGAAAATCATTTCGACAACGTGCTCAGTGGATTTGAGGATATCGATACAGACTGAGAAAAATTACACCGGTGTAATCGTTTAAAATGTGTGGTCAAAACACTCATCGATACGACGGACGGTCCCCGCGGACCATCAAGGTTCAAACCCGGCGTCAATTCTACATGTATAAACCTTCTACACGTGTTATTTACCAGATAGGAAGAGTTCGAGTACTAAGGTCGATTATAAATTACGGGAACGTTATTCTCGTCATGTTTACAGGCCATGGTCGACATTGAGTGTGATGATACTAATCTTCAAGGTGAAAATAGGATTCTGGATCTATTTTTAACAACGGTTAGGTCCGCCCGAAGAATAATTTGTGTAATGTTTCAAGTTGTTCAACACAACTGCACAATCATTCACATTGTGTTTGTCATGTCACTGGAGTGAATCATACTCAGATTAAAAGCACATGATTATAATGTCAGTTAAGTGTCCAATTGTGAACTTTCGTAGCTTTTTTATTCTCCATGTCATAAATACGCCGCTCAAGGTCGAGAAATTGGATAGCACGACTCATCCAATTCAAAATAATGAGAAGTCGGTAGCCGAGAGGTAACGTACTGGTCTCTGGTGTTAGCGGACCGGGGTCGCAAAGTGTTGAGGGTATTCTGACAAAAATCAGAACTCGGTCAGTTTGTTAGGCAGAAAAGTCTCATTCGAGATCACTGAATAAAGATCCGTATGCAAAATGCCGACTTTCCCCCATTACAACATTTGTCGAGGTATGTTGTCGTGGGTGCAGTACGTTGTCCGACCAGGCGCGGACATCAGTGGCTGACCCGGGTACACGCCTCGGTGTGTACGCCTTATAGGACGCTACCAGAGTCACCACAGTGTTATAAAGTTATACACCAAGACCAGCGCTTCTATAGCCAGAATTGGTTCCTGCACTGAAATATCTACAGATACAGATGTCACTGCAAAACACGTCTGTTGGCGCATATTTATATGAACTTGGCTCGCGCCAAACTTTGAATGGTATACACGTAATATGCACGATGATGACATTTACTATGACGATGATGATGTTGATGAAGACGATTTCTATAACGAACGATGTAATGTCAAAATAGCACAACGCGCTTGTGTTTAGGAAAGCTAAAGTATCGTTGGAATCCACACAGGCGTCAATTGCTTACATGATCAGGTCGGGCACATCCTGAATTCCACTATTATAGTGATACTAGTATTTGACTATAACACATTCATGTTTCCTTTATTTGCGTCGGGAATAGAAGATGGCGCATACCAGTGCACAGCCAAAGGTCACTCTTAACAATATCGCAGCTAATGAACAGTTTTCCGACAAAATTAGTTATGCGATCTTTTGCGCCAGCTTTGATATTCAATAAGATTATAATATTACTAATATATCCCTTTCTAAATGATATAGCAGGATGACTCAATCACTCCTTCATAACAATATTTCAACTAATTGCATGCTAATTGAGTTGCTTATCGTGTGCCGTCATGATTAATCATTCTCCGGGACAAACTATATGTCTGATATCGTATTAGTGCGACCTGATTTTGAATAACATTTGTGTGAAATATGATTTTGGATTATCCCTCTTTTATCAAATTACCAAAACGGTAATGGTCATATACCACTGTAATAGTGGAATTCGGGATGTGCCTGACCTGCTAAAGTATCGTTTGAATCCACACAGGCGTCAATTGCTTACATGAGCACTATACCTACATGTATTTGGAATTTTAACCCTTTCTATCCTGAATGGATTCCCCTACTGAGTTGTTTTAAAGTATTCACTGGAATTGTATATTATTCATTTGAAGGGTTTTCAGGAAGCACAAGCAGACGACAAGCAGAAAACAAAACAGATAATACAAGTGCAAAGGAATTTATATTAATTGTTTGTGAAATGTTTGGATAATACGTTCAACAAACGACCCATGGTTGAATTTATTATCTGAACATTTCCAAAGGAACTACTAGTCAATTAGACTAAGTATTTAGTAAAGACATGATGAATAATCTGTCGCGTCCATATAGGTCGGTTAGTTCAGTCGTTGTAATGTGGGGTCTTCGGATGGTCTCAGAGGAGTCAAATACCATCATGATTCTAGCTCAATATATCCGAAGGCATTCCATTCAACAAATGTAAGACATTTGGTGACAGGACATTTTCATTTGCCGGTCCTCACCTCTGGAACTCACTTCCAGATTCCTTGAATTTCATTTGAGGAGCACATTAAACATTCCTGTTTCAAACAGCATATGTCACAACGTCTAACAAGTAGTAGATTTGTCTCATCAACTTATTATCAAATTATTTGTATGCACTGTATTTTATTTAACATATTTATCAGAGCTCATTTGTAAAGCGCATTATAATATGTTCTCATAATTTTTGCGCTATACAAATTCATGTATTACTATTATACCACTAAGACTCTAAATCTATCAACTAGAAGGCTTTCAAGGAGATGTTCAGGGATGTGCAAAATACCGCCCACACTCTAGATCAATATATACTTCGGAGATCCATGGCTTCCTTTCAAATGATGCCCCCGTAGCCGAGGTGGTTGGACCGTGTATAAGATAATCGCAGGCTGGGCTAGACGTGTTTGGTGCGGGTTCTAACCCCGACATGGGCGAAAATCGGTATCGATTTTCAAGCTTGATCTGAGTTGAACAGATGAAGCAGTTCTGACCGATGCATGGCCATTTCGATAAGAAATGAGATTTTTTTTTCACGCTCACTGAAGCAAGCACATTTGAAGCAATGAACACTCATATTGAGTCCGTCCTTGTTTCCATAAATCTGATATCAATATATATCGAAGGCTTAGGGGCGGTCACGGAGGTGCCAAATACCAACAAGATTTACTTCTCATGTAGTTAGCTGTGGTACAAATTAATTTTATATGCATGTCTCCGTTCATATTATGGCATCATGTCGTTTTCTATGCGACGAAATGCCTGCAAACCATACCGCGCAAACGTGCCAGTGTCTGAACGTACCCTTAGTTTACGACAGCGGGTTAGTTTTGATGATTTGTTTACAATATATTAAGAACACGGTCCATGTTGGTATTTTTAGGACAGTCAAAAATATGTCACTTGATGTTGGAATGTGTGATCGCCGCGGCCAGCACCCTCGATATGGGGCTGCTGATATATATAAGTACCATAAACGCCACCTAGCGAGGAGATGGTTGGTCCGAACGACGTTTGGGCTAGGCTTATAGCAAAACACCCTCAATATGACCTCAGCAGCATCACTAGTTAAATCTCTAGCTGTTTATATAAATATATTGTATCATGACTACATGTATATACAAGTCTGGTGAATTTGTCGACAAAGTTTGTTAGCAATTTCCCCCCTCCCCTGACCACCATTTCTGACTTGGGCAACACCACTTTGGGACTCTTTATACCCCGCCATATGATTCCACGTAGTGCAAACTTGCCAGTGTATGAACGTACCATTAGCGTTATTTCATTGTTGCAGACTTACCGGCTTATCCGCGCATGTCCGCACGAAATTTCCGGCCTGTTTTTCTGCGGACGTGATTCGATATAGGCGGAGTAACTCCATGCTTTCTGCAACATCTAATGATAATGGTAAAAAGCTATTGTCACATATTATCGCGTAACCAGGTAACGCCCTATTCTAACTCGCTTTTCGTTGCGAGCAGTATACAAGCAATGCATCGGTGCATGTTCATTTGACTTAACAACGAATAAACATCAGATTCTGATGACATGAAACCCGATCGAAAATGTCATAGTTTATGATTATATGTCACATGTCTGTTACATGGATCACCTCGATTTGAGACAAGATAACAAGCAGTCTAGTTAAGATTTAATTTCAATCAACGGTCAACTGATTGAAATGAGAATATGGTCCAGTTTTAAATAGACTGGATGACAAGATCTGTTTACAAAAATTCACGAACCTGTTAATGATTGTGTAGCGGGCACCAATTTAGCGCAATTAAGTGAACACTTACTCCATTGCACAATCCAGAAACCTCATGCAGTCGGATGCCTAAGTTGATTTGAGTAGCGTATAAGAAATTCTCCTCAATAAGTATTTAAAATAGATAAAGAGGTTTTCTTTCTGTTGTAACTGTGAGAAGTTGATCCTTTACACACTTCTTCCAGTGTTTGTAATCAAAGCTACGGTGAGCGAATTTGCCTGATGCATGTGACATAAGAAAGGTTTCTTTCCACAAATTGCCACAAAGGGGAAGAGAAAATCTGGTAGGGTCAGATCGACTGTCGGATAGCGAATGAGTACGAGCATAAGAATTATGTTTGTTCGTTCATGAAGTCTGGTACTTTGTTTTCTTTGTGTTCAAATAGTGGATTTTGGCACTGTCAATTTAAACTCTAATAGTTAAATATAATTATAATAGTTACGTGAATTTAGGATGAGCTTGTCTATATAACCTGAGTACGAATACCAATTTTGCGATCCTGAGCAGACCTGTACTCAACGACATGGCCGGGGTAATGAATTTTCTGTGCCACAGGCTTTAACTTCGTTAAATCTTAATCTTCTCAATATTCATTTGTAATCATGAGAATAAAGCATCAATCAATCAATTCAGATCGAAAACTTCTAGCAGTTCAATGTTATGATCGGAATAATGGAGGCGGTAGACTGTGCAGTTGGGTTTTTTTTTGGTTTTTTTTTTGCAGAGCCAACATTTAATCTGGAACATCGCCAAACATATATACATGTATACAAACAATTTATAAAAGCAATTATACGTTAACAATTACCATATAACATTTCCATGACAAATTCACCATAATTTTATAACTAGACACAACACGTACAATCCATTAACAAGTACTTTGCATAATTATGCAATTTCGAATTTAGGAATGTTTCATCTATATCTAATAGTATCTTAAGTAATCTTTTTCAATGCCAACTTAATAAATATGGTCAGTCTTTTAGGAACGCTCATGTTTTCAAGATAAAGTAGTCTATGGAATATATTGCGGTTCGGATTATCCCAATAATATTTTGGAATATATAATTCGCGTACATCTTTCATCTCTTGGCATGTGATCACAAAATGGTACTCATCACATTGGCTGTTGCTGCGCAAAACACAGATTAAATCATAATTATATTTTCCTTTTGTCCATCTATTCTTTTCAACTTGCAATTTATGGTTGGGTGTTCATATTTTCAGTAAGACGTTAGATAAATGGGCTAACTTTGCCGACTCAATGCTGTGTCGCCTTCCTCTACCCCGTCTGAGATAGTAATTATACAGTAAATTGATCGAAATTATAGACGACGCCAGCATGGCGGATCTCCTCCCTTGTACCGGGTTATTCGGACAATTTGAAGGGAATTAAAGAACAGATCGAAGGCTTGAAGAATATAACATGTAATATTAATCATAATTGTATTTAGATTGTGATATCTTATTGCCACACGCGATAACCATTGTTGTCACAACTCTATGCATACTATTCGCATGCTTCTCTTTAATTCTGTAAATAATCTATTTTCACAGAACTTGAAAGTAGTTTAGGCATTTTGCAATGTGTGTATACATGTAGCACTGGTGGTTAATGTACATACATTATATATGCCCGGCGTCAGCAGATGTAAATATTTACACAGAGAAGGAAGTTATGGCATTATAGACTGATAACCCAAGTTTCATTATCCTATATATTGGTGCGTAGATGAGGTATTTACAGCTCACATATGTGTATTAACCATTTACCCAACAGAACGGCCCTGTGCCAATGCATTCTCTTATATATGCGAGTCGACCATAGGTCGCCTCGCATATATAAGAGAATGCATTGGCCTAAAATGTTCTTACATTTTTTAACAATTTTTATAATATTTTTCTACATTCTTTGACAATTTTATCATTTTTAATATGTGTTAAGCCAATGCATTCTCTTATATATGCGAGGCGACCTATGGTCGACTCGCATATATAAGAGAATGCATTGGCACAGGGCCGTTCTGTTGGGTAAATGGTTAATACACATGGCCAGGAGTTCACATTCTTGAGCAGTTCCCATGGGAAATGTCCAGCTGAATTTAAGTTCAAAAACGTTTTGTTTAACTAATTATCTGAACATTTCCAGGTTATGAATCCTTTCCGCTCTTGTATTAGCTATGCGTCTGTCTGCCGTTTGTGTTTACCATTCCAATGTATACTTTTATAACTGATGGGGTAATCCACTTTGTATGGAACAGTTAAACACTGCACACACAACGTCAATTATAGTTCAATGTATCTGGCCGATCGTCTTTGCACCAGGTTATTTACATTATAGAATCAAATATTCTGAAGACAAGTAATCGATGGTAACAGTCTCAGAGTAATGTGGTCTTTGTAGTCCAATGAGGAAATGTTGTGTGCCAACCAAACAAAGCAGTGCATTCGGAGACATCATTCTGTGCTTCGGATGGATAGCCGATGGTGTATTAGTTTACAAACCGCCAACGTTAAGAACGCCGATCGCTGATCAAAAGCGTTACCTTTGCCATTGAATTAACGGCACATTATATATACCCGGGATGCAAAATCGTTATCACGCCAATTCCCATATGTATAAGCATCCGATCCGTATTATATATAGATATCAGATATAGATACTTAATGACGGTTATTTTTACCATCTATTGAAGGGGGGATTTTTTCCGGGCACGTATGCCGGGGTGTGTGGGTGGGTGGTTGGTCGATGCAAGTTTTTTTACTCTTTTTGCAGCAATGAGTTTGGCTTAAAACACCTTAGAATAAGAGAAATAATGTAATTCTAATTGCTAAACTGACTGCAGGCAGTTATCGTGTTGTATTTTGTTGTAAATTTTGAAATCCAAGATGGCCGCTGGCAGCCATGTTTTTTTTGGCCGAATGACCCCAAAATTGACTCGTTCCTATTTACATGTCAATGTTAACATCCATGGCAAATAGTATGCACAGACATTCATATACAGCTGTTTACAGTGAACCCCCCCCCCCCCCCGCAAATCTCTATTTAGTGTTAAAAGGGGGTGGGTATCCAAAAATGGTCGGAAAAAAATTAGGACGCGGGGGTGGGTTGGTCCCAACAAGGGTCGTAAGGTACAAATCAGCATACGTGCCTGGAAAAAAATTCCGACCCCCTGTCTATTGCTACGTAATTGTGCACCGTATATATACACCCATCGAGCTAACCATTACGTTTTTAAAGATACGGGCGGCGTTGGCGGTGGGTATGCTGTTAAAATATTTACCTCCGTCAAAAACCGCCATATACAGAAAGAATAGTAAAATATACACAGACCTTGTTCTTATACCAATCAGAAATATGCATAAACAGTATGTTATTGTCAATGTTTGTCCTTTGTTATGTAAACAAATGCAAAAAAACGTTACAGAACCTGGCTTTGTTTATATCCGGATATGGTTAACATAAAGAGAGTTATTTTTACTGCTTTCCTGATATGGAAATAATAAAGAGCGTTATATCATGTGTGTGTGATTAACCAATAGAATTGCGCTGTGTTATGCAAACAGAAGCAAAACTTCTGTAACACGAGTAGGCTCTTGTTTACGTGCACCATCGTACGTCATGACGACCATATACTATTTACGCGCTGATTATGTTTGCCATATGAACAAAACTATATATATTTTAATGTTCCTTCTGTTGATGGCGATTTGAACAAATATGAATATTTCTGTAACGAACGCCGCCCGTGCCTTTAAAATCGCTTCTTCGGAAAAAAAACACATTTTGAAATTGATTTTTAAAATGTGATTAATTTCTTAATATCTCGTTATTTAGTCATCCTGTTGTACCCGTGGTCACAAATTGGAGTCGTAATTTTAGTATAATTCGAACGCAACTTCGATGTAAATGTAGTGGCCTGTGGTACGATAAATTACGCAATCATATATCAGATTCCGCAAGATGCCCGTGTGGCTTACGGGAAGAAAATGAAAATATTTTGTTCTATGAATGCAACCATTATGCGAAATCTCGGCTAAGACTTAATAATAATCTCATGCAATATAATATTAACTATGTAGACATAATTCTTTATGGGAACCCCGAACTAACTGATACTGATAATAGCGATATTGTAAAGGCTGTGCACTCGTATATTAGACATTCCGGTCGATTAGAGAGAACCTAACACTGTGTCCATGCCATTTTACACTTAAACTCTACATCTACTTATAATAGAATATATTCTATATTTTGCACATGGTTTCCAATTTAATATATATCCCAGGTATACCCCTGTTAAGGCACTGAATAATTGTTACATGCCTGTACTATCGCATTTTTACTGGTTTTACGGGAATGATCACCGACGTGTTAATGAAGCATACACACACCCAACATATCACGTCACTGTACTGAATTACCCGTTCTATTCCACAATCGCCATTCTTATCTGTATTTTTTCATATATTGTTCATTATATGTATGTGTAATATATAGCTTGTGTTTGTTCGCATTCAGTCTTAAAATTTGTCAGTGTATAATGCTAGGGAGGGGAGGGTATTCTAAGTGACTATAGCACTTGTCCTCCAATCCCTTTTGTCATAAATAAATGTATGAACAAATAAAATATGTTTAAACTAAACCCGTTGTCAGTTCATTATTAAGGCTTAAAGGCACGGGTGGCTTCGTTGCAGAAATATTCAAAGAAATGTACTGCCATATGAACAACATGCTGCCAGGTTACTGGTTGCTCGATGCCGTAAATTGTACTTATTATTGCATCTTCATGTATGGCATATCCTCGATTCATCTATTATAGTTATATTCAACTGTTATAGCTAAACATGCCCATTGCTAATACATGCACATACACTTGACGAACGAGGCATAACCGAAAAATCATATACGATGAATATAGTTGGAAAACAGGGTTATATATAGCTTATCAGTACCACGTTTGTAGTAAGTGAGGAAAAGGTAGATAAAGGTATCCATGTCATAACATGATCAGTAGTCTTCTCTCATTTATTATTTTATAAAATGTGCCGTAAAGGAACCTCCGTGTGTAACGACCAGTTAATGCTTTACACAAATTGTCATTAAAAGTTTGAACAAATCAAGACAAGATAATTATCAATAATTAGTTAAAGGCACGGGAGGCCTTAGTTGTCGAAAATATTCATATTTGTTCCAATCACTGTTAAAAAGAAAAACATTAAAACGCATACAGTTTCGTTCATATATACCATGACCATCGCATAAACAGCATGCTATCATAAAGACCTACTATATTTTACCTAAGCAAGAGCCTGATTGTGTTACAGAAGACAGCACAGTGTTACTGGCTAATCACACACAAATGATATAAACGCTCTTTATTAGTTCCATATAAGGAATTCAGCAACAGATAACGCTCTTTATGTTTACCATCATAATATAAACAAACACCAGGAAAGTAACTTTTTATGCTTTAGTCAAACATATGACAATAACATACTGTTTATGCGATATTTCTTATTTGTATACGGACAAAGTCTGTCTACATTTTAATATTCTTTCTGTTTGTGGCACTTTTTGACCGGTGGAAATATTTTCACAGCATACCCACCGCCAAGCCCTCCCGTACCTTTAATACTATTACAGACATATTATGGACTTGTTTGAGTTTGTGAATCTGATAAGTTAGTATTCAGGTGTTATGCCAACCTGGAGCATTCTACTAACATCTCCAAAACTTTCAAAGAAATCGACCATACAACTCAATAGAAAACATCGTCAAAACTCAGCTCAATTGTAAATATTTACATCTGGAGTCGGAACGCAACAATAGGCAAAAAACAAACAGAAATGATTTCGTCATCCAGAGTCAGTGCATTTAATTAATATATCAGAATGATAGTGTGTGTGTTGGCAATTTTGATTAATATTCGTAAAAAGAACAACTTTGAGTAAGAATATTCTCCATTGTAGTTGTCGGTGTTTTGCGGCGATTCTCGGTGATTCGCTGTGGTTCTCGGGTTGATCAGTCAACAGGATTTCTGTTGTTTCATACTGGTCAGTTCTACGCAAGTTCACGGTGGATCACGGCGAAGAAATCAATGTGAATCCTGGTGATCCCGGTGTTGAGTGTTTTGCTTATCGCACATTTGGTATGTACTGTATATTCCCTTGCATGTGTCAATATACTGATATCGTGGCTACACGGGAACATACACAACGTGGAAGTCCTCAATCGACAATTGAACAAAACATTTCCCTGCGCAAACGATGAGTTTCAACGACGATTCAAGAAGATACCAAAATTTGGTTATAAATTGGTTACTTGTGCGTATATAGTAAAACACATCGGTTCTTTGTCGATATAAGACATATATCCCCGGTAGCCAAAATCGGGAACAAAATATACTGGAAACGGAGTTTTTGACGCCCAATAAATTACGACAGGGTAATAAACTGACTGAAACTTGAGATTCCCAAGTTTCTTCGATTGGATAAGATGAATCTAGTTGCGGACACGTATGTGTATCATTGTACATGTATAATAATTACTGAACTTACTGAAGAATCTCTCTGTTTTAACACCAATTACCATGTGTTGAGTCTTGAATCTAGTTTGACTTTCGGTGTGCTTTACTCGACGCTCCGCGGAAAATATCCATACATGCCAGGGGGGATTTTTCTGGGCACGTATGCCGGGGTCGGTGGGTGGTCGATGGGACCAACAAATGTTTTTCCGCAACTCAAATCTGTTTTCCCTGCAAGTTTTTTTGACTGTTTTTGCAATGCGTTTGGCTTAAAACACATTAGAATGTCAATATTAACATAAATGAAAACTTTCATGATGATCAGACAAACAGTATAGCCTGTAGCCCATGATAATTGATTGAATTTTGAAATCCAAGATGGCCGCTGGCAGCCATGTTTTTTTGGCCGAATGACCCCAAAATGACTCGTTCCTATTTACATGTCAATGTTAACATCCGTGACAAATAGTATGCACATAAATTCATATACAGCTGTGTACAGTAAACCCCCCCCCCCCTCGCAAATCTCTGTTTTAATATTAAAAGGGGGTGGATGTCCAAAAATGGTCGGGAAAAAACTGCCGAAAACAGAAAAACATTTGGATGCAGGGGTGGATTGGTCACAACAAGGGTCGAAAGGAAAAAATCAGCATACGTGCCGGAAACATTTTTCCGAACCACCCCCCCCCCCCCCCCCTGTAAAAGCATCAACAAAACCAACAAAAGTTTATAGACTGGCTGAAAATTTGGGATAAACAGCGAATTGAAATCCTATCAGCGTTTGATGAAAATTTGACAGGCAGATTTTAAAACATATTTCGAGTGTCCTAGATGAATACATTCCAATGCCTAGCTGCCAAGCTGCGTGACCTATATTTAACCGACCAACTTGGCGCCTAATATGGGAACATTTGGTAAAATCATCAATTTATGGATGTATATAAAACAAATCGAATTCACAAATTCTTAAAATGTCACTGATATTTTGTCGACCTCACTTTCTGGACTCCAGAACAGATAACCATTCCTAGATTCGATAAGTGTTTTGTGAGTAATGTGCCTTCAAAAACGGGAGTTTACATGATTTTGGAGCCTCAATTTCTCAGAATGAGCCAAATTCTGTATTTTATGGTGAATTATTAAAAAAAATTAGACCAAAAATGGCCTCGATAACTTGGGCATATTATTTGCTGATGCGATAAGTTTATAGACTGGTTGAAAATTTGGGATAAACAGCGAATTCAAACCCTATATGCGTTTGAGGAAAAGTTGACAGGCAGATTTTTAAACCTATTTCGAGTGTCCTAGCTGAATAAATTCCAAGGCCTATATATAGCTGTCAAGCTGTGTGACATATATCTGACCCACCAACTTGGCGCCTGATATGGGAACATTTGGTCAAATCATCAATTTATGGATTTTCAGGTATGTATATAAAAAAAATCGAATTCACAAATTATTAAAATGTCACTGATATTTTGTCGACCTCACTTTCTGGACTCCAGAACAGATAACCATTCCTAGATTCGATAAGTGTTTTGTGAGTAATGTGCCTTCAAAAACGGGAGTTTACATCATTTTGGAGCCTCAATTTCTCATAATGGGCCAAATTCTGTATTTTATGGTGAATTATTAAAAGAAATTAGACCAAAAATGAAGGGCTTTTTCACTCTTATAGTAATTTCCTCACTAGATTATACAAAAAATATATAAATGTATGCATCTTTGATTAAGAAGAAAATCATATTCTCAAACAAAATGTGTGTTCCATTGTATAGACTTAGCCAAGTTTGCCTCTGACAAAGAACTCGTGTGATGAAAAGCTATATTTGATCCCGGTAACTCGATAAATGTATATCCACATGCCTTTCTTTCCTTATAACCCTTTAAGAATACTAGATTGAACAAATTGTAATAGAATTAACAAACAAAATCACCATCAGAGGGCCGGGTCCCTACCCTCCGCCGCTTTCCGTGAACTGTGATTCCATGGTGCAATCACTGCACAGAATCACCCCACACGAGGTGGTGTTTAACAATTGCCAAATCTGATACATTGGGTCAACCATATCAACGACAGTGTGTGCCGTAAACACTATCAAAGGTACATTTATAAAAATAAACCACTTGGTGAATACGAGCCCTGAGTTTTTCCTGATTTCTAATTCCTCTATCTGGTTGTTTGTTCTAAAACTGGCATGACAGCACATTATCAGGGTACACTTTTTGTGGTCAAGGACGGTGCGGCATCACATTTCTCACAACGATAACGTCACCAAGAGATAAGATCCTGCACGAGCGAACAGTTTATCAATGCCAACGAATCCCTAAGAAGATTGTACCATTTTATCTTACCACCCATTACTATAGATGTGTATACTTATCGTCGTACACACAATCAATTCTTTGCCGATAAATGACACAATATCCCCATGCAGGTGAATGACAAGTGGCCACTTGCAGACACTATACCCCTTGTAAAAATACCACAGAGTAAGTATGCTGATCTGTATGTGCCGTACAAATGGATCTTGTTGAAACGTGCATGCCTGTCACAGCTTAAAAAGGTCAGCAAAATCTTGTCAATTTATCGTACATTAATGTAACACTTAGATGAGTGTCGTACAGGATTAGTAAAGTGCATTTATTTGTAAAGAATGCCAAACCTCAAACTAATTGCAACACAATGTTTCTTAGTAGGAATAAGTATATTAACCCATTATAAACAACATACTAAACATCAAAAAGGGTCAAGAAATGCGAAGTTTGTCAAAATTTTGTAAAATACTCAATTTATAGCTTTCCAAGAATCTTTATAAACCCCATTTTACAAGTGCTTCCATTTATACATCCATCTTGTGGAGTATAAATCTAATTACAGAACAGAAAACATTTTCCAGATACTTTAACTATTTTTCGAGTTATGTGCCTCCAAAATTGGGAGTTTGTCAAATTTCGGAGCCTCAATTTCTAAGAATTATCTAGAAACCATATTTTATGGTCTAGTATTTTAAAAGCTAGAGAAAAATGAAGGGATAACTTGCTGGTGTGTTAAGTTTTGATTAATGTGTGCATCTATGATCGAGAAGACAAATATATTCATAAACAAAATGTGTGTTCCATTCACTAACCATTTGCCTTGTCACAAAGAACTGGCGTGATGAAACACCATATTTGAGGTCATACAACTCAATAAATTGACATCCATATGCCCTGTATTTCTCATAACCTCTTAAGTATAATAGGTTAGGTTAAATGCACTGTACTGGAATTATTAAACACGCTTACGCCAAAATCAACTTAGATATGTAGTTGTGATTACATTTTACGGACCAACCCTTGCAATAGCACAAACCTCTAATGAACTTCATATAAGCCATCGGGCTTGTTAACGAACCTGATCCCCGTTTCCATATGTTATCACTTCTATTTGGAAATTATGTGTCATTTGTATATTATGTCATTTTGTTTTTTAATTTAAAATAAAAATATGTTTACACTAAAACTTTAATACCTATTCGTGTATAAGTTAATGTTATATAGTTGTGTTGGTGAAATGAATGATCTGCTTTGCCACCGACACGGACATACCCATGGTGACTTTTATGCAGCCACATTGAATAAATCGACATAAATGTCCACACGATTTTATATAACGTACATATCTATATTGGACTTTTAAGAACTTTCAACTTACATGAATATCTCTTTGCGGACATCGAAATATGTTCAAAGTCAGCAGAAAAATAGAACCATCCACACCATCAAATCAGAACACATGAACATTCAGCACTTTCAATCAACCATGGCATGTGTCCATTGTTATGTAACCATATCTGACAATGTTTCACTTCCTTAAGGGCTCTGTTTCTTGGAGTGAGTGTGAAATCAAAATTGAAAGAAGGCTGAAGATAGCGCTCATCGAGATGTTTGCCCATAAGAGTGAATCTGTCCGACCGAGAATCACTAACAATGGGCAAACTACGGAACCACTACTCATGTACAAAACTGGGACAAACCTTGTGTTCAAACACGATCGAGATATTTTTGTGGAAGATATATATACCAAATATTAATAGAGTCTGTATCCCAGTCCGGTCCGGTGCAACCCCCATGGGGCCCGTTATCCAAGGCTGGTCCAATCCTAATGCGACCCGGTGTCCCAATCTCGTCTAGCCCAACCCCTATGCGGTCTGGTATCGGAGTCTGGTCCGGTCCAATCCCCATGCGGTATGTTATCCCAGTCTGCTCCTAGCTGCAACGAGCAGGCGAGTTAGTGAATCGTACCAGCAAATAAAGGGAGTAAGCTAAGTCGTTATAACCAGTTAGTTAAACCGTTACTACGAGTTACACTACCTGGATCGCTACAATAAAATAATACAAAGTTAGTTACTAACTCGTTATAACGATTTTACAAAGTTAGTTACTAAAGCGTTGTAATGAGTTAATAACTAAATTATACATAGCGCTAATTCACTGCCGTGCAGCGTTAATGAGTGGCATGATACGATAAAATAAACAAACATAACTGTGCATATTTGGGACTGCGAAAATAACAGCACCAGGGCTGGAAAATCACCAACTGGGTTTAACCCTTTCATGACGGGAGCTGCGCTGACGCAATATTAAAAACCCTATATTGGCCTAACAATTTTTTTTATCATTTTGTATAATTTTGTGTTACATTCTTTAACAATTTGAATCATTTTTTCTTACATTCTCTTACCATTTTTTTATATATATTTTTTAATTTGTTCTTTCATTCATTAACAACTGTCATCATATTTTTAAGTTTTTCTTACATTCTTTAACAAATATAATGGTTAATATGGTCGACTCGCATATATTAGAGAATGCATTGGCACAGGATTTTCGCAAAATTTCAGGAAGCTCCAGTCATGAAAGGGATCAATTTAGTCTAGGTGGTATATACTGGACGGGTCTCAGAGCAAATATTATCTGAGGTCGTCGATGGGAATGACCATGATGTTAAAGATGACTTACATTACCTACTGCGTTGTTCTTCAAATACCTTTAAAGGTACGGGTGGCGTTGGCGGTGGGTATGCTGTTAAAATATTCACCTCCGTCAAAAACCGCCATGAACAGATAGAATAGTAAAATATAGACAGACCTTGTTCTTATGTCAATCAGAAATATGGCATAAACAGTATGTTATTGTCACCCACCCCTTGTTATGTAAACAAAAGCAAAAAACGTTACGTTACCTGGCTTTTGTTTAGATCCGGATATGGTTAACATAAACAGCATTATTAGTTACTATTTTCCTGATATACCATTTGTGTGTGATTAACCGATAGAATTGCGCTGTGTTATGTAAACAGAAGCACAACTTCTGTAACACGAGCAGACTCTAGTTTACGTACACCATCGTACGTCCTGAATTACTATTTACGCGCTGATTATGTTTGGCATATAAACAAAACTATATATATTTTAATATTCCTTCTGTTGATGGCGATTTGAACAAATATGAATATTTCTGCAACGAACGCCGCTCGTGCCTTTAACTTGAAACACATTTAACCCTTTTAATAATAAATGGATTCTCAGACAATCTCAGTCATCTCGAGTGGTTTTCAGGAACAATAAGCACACGACAGATATTACAAGTACAGAAGGAGAAGTTCCACCTATCTGAAAGGGATAACTACTCGTCAACGAGTAATGTGAAACAGGTACATAATGTGATTATTTGCAGATAATGGACTTTTACCCGTTATTTCGTTTTATGGCGTGGGCCACAATTAAAACACATGTAAACGAGCACACACCTGAATTGTCGTGAGTTGGCTTATTTGTATCATTGCCCGCACATACACAGTGTATAAACCGTACAACCATTAAATCGGAAGTTGTTTTCGAAAAGACGAAAAATGCTATTTTTAGAACGTAAATGTGACAGAAATATCACAACAACACCACAAAATCCAGGTTTCAGACGGACACACGGTTGCACCACATCTATAAACGTAATTATATATTGTACATACAC
The DNA here is from genome assembly GCA_032622095.1 of Siphonodentalium dalli. NCBI lineage: Eukaryota > Metazoa > Mollusca > Scaphopoda > Gadilida > Siphonodentaliidae > Siphonodentalium > Siphonodentalium dalli. The sequence continues at coordinate 132,123,405 of CP136068.1, read as the reverse complement.
ATTTGCCGATCGTAAGCGGGCTCCATTTGAGCGAAGGACTCTGTTTAATAGATAAAAACGGCATTTGATCACTTCAGAAAATAATTTTCTCGCAAAATTCCCTCTTCAAATGTCATTTTAACACATATCCAGCATCTGTCGGAAATCCCACTATATTGCAACGGAAAGGCCGTTATGTGTGTAACATATATAGACATGCCCTTGGCTCGAGTGTATTCACAACTTGAACGTAGAGAGTATTTATTTGGACACCCCGCTCTCAGTCTATGTACGCCTAGTTGTTTAAATTGATGATCACTAGTTGCCAAAAATATGTACGCCAAGTTGTGGTGATGGGATTTGTGTGCACAGACGAACCCATGAATTACTAGAATTAGGTTTCCATATTAGAGATACTTGGCCTCCCGATGGTAATTATTAACCTTCGATCACAAGAGGAAGGCATTGTTCCGCTCCACATCCTTTTTCCGATTCTAGGATAGGGACCCACCCCATCCAAACTGCTTCAAGTGACTATTTTACTCAGTTTTCCTGATCTATCTTTTCTTATCAATGTTCCGTATCATGATTATAGAAGCATTCCTACTTGTATATTATACCAACAGCACTGTAAAGTTTCAAAACAATTCTCCAATAAATGTGGGCTGTTGGGTATGCTGATGGATTGAAATTTAAAATCCAAGATGGCTGCAGGTGCCCATGTTTGTTTTAAACACATTTTGGGGAACAATGGAGGCTCCCATCTAGAGGTCACGTCGAATATCCATATGGAGTTCGGTGACGATTGGATGAGCACTGTGACCTGTAAGGTGTGCTAAATGATTTGGTCATACAAAGAGTAAAATCCAAGATGGCCAAAATGGCAGACATTTATTTTTACAAAATTTGGGAAAAAATCGAAGGCACCCATCGAGATGTCACAACGAAGATCCATATAAAAGGTTGGTGATGATCGGATGAGGGATAAGCTCTGCATGGTGTGTTAAAGGATTTAGTGATGCAAAGAGTAAAATCCAAGATGGCTGCCAGTTGCCATATTTTTCATAAAAAATCATTCGAATTTGACAGCTCCCATCTATAGGTGATCCTCGACCCATATACCGAATATCGTTGAAATCGGTCAAAGTTTGTTTTAACACATTTGTTTTATTTTATTACAGTTTATTAATAGTCTATTTTTATTTGAAGAGTTAAAGGTACTCAATCCGAAATGTCGCTCGCAAATTACTATTTCCTTGGCATCGGCGGTAAAAGATATTTGATTCGAGTCGAGGAACCGACCCATCAAAGCTCAGAGTGATCAGATCTCGATGTTTGAATTCTATGATTTTAATTTTAGGTGGCCCAGTAAATAGTCGACGAGTATACTTCTCTGAACAAATTGCGGATGAAGATGGATAACTCTAAAATCAAGTGACTTTTTGTGTCAGATATTTGACAATAACATGTTTTGTGCAATTTTATACTATAGTTGACTGTGATTAACATTAGTTTTGGGCAATTACTCGATTCTTATAACTGAAGCGGTATTTAAACAAAAAATTGTTGTTGTTGTAATCTGATGATATGGGGACCATCGAATCGGATTGAGTACCTTTACGTGAAGAGTTTACATTTATTTGAAGAATCTATTATTGTGTTATGTTTTCATTTATATCAGGTTGAATAAATGATTTTTAATAGTACTATTTAAATATGAGCCTTTCCATGCCAATGTGCATTGATAGATCCTTGAAAATTTAGCAAGCTGACATTTGTATTACTCCTTGGTGTCATTCCTCATTATTAACTGCTGGTGAACTCAAACCCCCTACCAAGAGTTAAGTGCATACCTATTACATAATAGAAGCATTCTTAAAACCTTTTGTCCCATTATTTTGAAGAAAAATGACTATAGGAAAACATTTACAGGGCCGGGAAAATGTGTAAGCAGGGCTGCAGAACCAACAACCGCCCGCCTAGTGTTCGGAAAACAATTGCAGACCCCACTCCTGACGTATACACAATTTCATCACAGAATACAACATATTTCCTCAACCCCCAAATACAGTTTTGTTACATGTGAATAAAAGTAGCTAAATCGGAATACCTTGTTTGATTCAGGCAGAGTCTATAAGTTCAATGACTTGACATTTCGAAGACATGGTTATGTTTAAGTGGGTCGAAAGGAACATATCATTACTGTACGATTCCTGTACAACGTCGCAACTGGTATTGCCGTCGTACACAATTAGGCGTACATAGGCTGACGAGTGGGGTGTCCAAATAAATACTCTCTACTTTTAAATTGTGAATACACTCGAGCCAAGGGCATGTCCATATATGTTGCACACATAACGGATGCCCGCTATGTGTTAAAATGACATTTGAAGAGGGAATTTTTTTTTCTGAAGTGATCAAATGCCGTTTTTATCTATTAAACAGAGTCTTTCGCTCAAATGGAGCCCGCTTACGATCGACAAATGTGTATGTGCAATATATACTTACGTTTATAGATTTGGTGCAACCGTGTGTCCGCTTGAAACCTGGAGTTTGTGGTTTTCATGTTATATTTATGTTGCATTTATGTTCTAAAAATAGAATGTTTGTACGGTTTATACACTGTGCATATGCTGCTTAGAATCGCTTCAGTGTGAGTCGATAATGTTTCTAAAATGTTCCCATTTTCACCCAAAATGAAGCAGATTATCTACCTAAAAAGTTTTATTATAAGCAGATACTGTGCTGGTTTTCGGGAGGCTTGATGGACATTACGATGAACTTAAAATAAAAGAGTTGTTCAATTGTAATGACAAATATTTAAATACAACTCGTCAATATGTCCTCATGAAAATAGGTTCATATTGGACCTAAATATCCCCATAGGTTCATATTCGAATTATTTGATTCTGAAATAAACCCATAATACATAGTGGACATATACAAGGTATTCCGTTTTATGTCATGGGCAACAATGAAAACATAAAGAGCGTGCATCTGGTAAATCGATTTAGGTTAGAGCGTAAAATACCGATATGGGCTTATTTGTGTTTTTGGGGAAATAAGTTCATATAAAGTTATTTTCATGAGAACATACTGAGCACTTAGTATATAGCCAGTTGTGATACATACGTGAACAAAACATTTCTGTGGACATCGATCACCATATATTCGCTGCAATTAACTCTAGTCACATTAAAGACGTATATTGTTATGAAAATATTGATAATTTTTACCTTATTTGTTGTCATAATGTTGCCTTATCCTATGCTTGTATAGCGGTCGTGCAAGAAGCTATGAACAATGCCGACGTTTCGTGGTATTCTCGTTTCCATAAGTCTTTGTCTCGTTGGTTCTCGTTGGGTTGTACATAACCTTTCCACGTTGCTTTTGAATTGTTTAATGCGCAAAGCCACCATTTAAGGTGGAACATACACAAACATATATATACACTACGCACATGAGATATTTCAATAAGCATTTTAGCATCATATTACATCATCATATTACATATGGATTATGTAAGTAATATAATCATTATACAATCACGAATCTCTCTGTCGATCGACTCACACAAAAAGTTATATATATATATATAATAACTTAAATAATTACATATAGATGTAAATGCTGTCCATGCCAGATCACCAGTATAGTTGTAAGTTAGTATCTCAATTTTCTGAAGGCTAATTTTAGGATTATACTCACCCTTTTCAGGAGCGATATATTAGCTATAGATATCAAACCATAAAACTTTTCTCTCGTTGGAGATAGCCAATAGTATTTTGGAATGTACTGTTCACGTATAGCTCTAAATTCATTACTTATCAGTAGGAGATTTAAACGTTTACTCATTGTTGTGTTATATTTAGTCGTGCAGTCTCGGGCCCGTCTTCTTTATGAAATTTTTAAATAAAACCACACGTTGTGACTACGAGCTATGCGAATCTGAAGTAATATGCGCAACATCACTAGCTTGTGGCTCGTTTTGCTTTTGGTGGCGTTTACATTTGGAAGAATATTTGGTATTGTATGCACACAGTCAACAGTTGTGAATTTTTGGCTGTAGGATAGACGTGCTTGTAGCCACCGGGACCAAGCTACTGGTAGGCTCGACTTCAGCTTCATAGATACATCTACTTCACTCCTCATCATGTCGACCGACAACTGGAGCAGCAGCATCGCGTCTTCGACGCGTCGCATCGACTCGGTGGTAAATTACAATAACTTGAAAGTATCGGAAACGTTCCCCCGTATGAATATTCTCTACACGTGTGTGTATGTGTTTATGGGCTCATACACTTTCATCAAAATAAGTACAGCCATGGTGCGGCCAAACTTAGAATATTTTCAAAATGTCTGGAGCCCATACATACTAAATCATTCTAAAGCTCTAGAAACCGTTCAAAGAAGAGCCACAAGTGTCATTCCTTGGTTGCATCAATATTTATACCACGACCGTCTAACTATATTGTATTTGATATCTTTAAAATACAGAAAGGTTCGCGGGGACATGATAGAGGCGTATATAATTATAACAGAACAATACAACATTGAGTCAGTGGTGACCGCAGATAGCGTTAAGGCATTCAAGTTTCTCATAGATTTTCATTTGGAAGATCAGAAATTTGATCACGATCTTTAGACTGATAACGTTTATATGTATATATGGTATATATAGCATCGCCGGAACCAAGGGTCAAGCATACTCGTTTCGTGATTAAATGAATTTGATTATTAGATTATGTGGAATCTGATAATTAAATTATATCAGTGTGTGGAGGCACAGCCTATAATGGAGAATCCAACCTAAATTTTAGCAGGAATATATAGAAACGCTAATAAAATTTAGGAATATGTACATGTACCTATATTTCAGGTTTGAATGGTGGAAATTAGCGACATTTTTTTAATCAATTATATATTATGGTGCTCCGACCCCGTCCGGGACTCAGGTTGTCCCAAAATCTGGTTGATGCTTATCAAAAGTTTGAGCTGCTAGCTTATATATAGGTTTTGACAGAAAGATATTGGCAACCCATTCCGACCCCATGCCTGACTCCAACACTGTATAAACACACCAGCAGATCCCCCATAAAACATCCCTGTAAATGCATTACCACGTGGAGCCATATGGATATAGCAGACAGTTCTATAGCGGACAAACAAACACGCGTTTAAAAAAAACATTTTCTACTGTCGACTATTGAATGTTCTTGAAAATTTCACATATATGTCTCAAAAACACACCCGTCACCCAGTTTTATACATTCCGGTCCTACCTTATCATATCCGGCGAATAACAAGGACAGAACTATGTACTGATCAAGTTAGAGTCGGAACATACATGTACATAGGTGGTTAGATCCTGATCTGAACCACGAAATCGGGACTGAGTCGGAGTATATTTGTAAATACGGAGCAGTAACCGAAATGTGGTCAGTATGTTGGTATCTGAGAAACAATGAACACATCGTGGACCTATTGTGCGCGAGTTGACACTAAACTAAGTATAACACTACATATTTTTAACACAAAGTACAAACAATATGTACAGTAACGCTCTAAGTAATCGACTTCTTAACCATGCACAGCAGAATTATGGGTAACTTTTCAGGATTTAGTCGGAAATATGGCTTGTTGCCATTCATCGGAAAGCTCTCGGTGAGAGCTTTCCAATGAATGGCAACAAGCCATATTTCCGACTAAATCCTGAAAAGTTACCCATAATTCTGCTGTGGTTAAGAAGTAGATTACTTAGGGCATTGCTGTATATCATAACTGAGATGAAGCAGTCACGAGGACTTCACTTGTCGGCTGTCTGGAGGGAAGTTTTATGTATAAAACACTTTATGTGGGATCAACGACCTGCGGTCAGTGCATTCATGATACACTAAACCTATAGTAATTTTCCCACGCAAAGAATTATATATACAATTAATGAACACGCATATTGACCATAAATACCAATACACAAGGTTAAATTATAGGCGAGAAGATGTATCATTTTTATATGCGAAAACCCATTCAAAATAGCACATGGCCGCTGCGGGTACAAAACACCTTTTATGCGGTTAGTGCGAAGTCATGCAACAACTAGATCAACTTTTCCAACTGTCTGTCGTCGTTTGCCTTTTCGCCGAAAAAAATTCTAAAAGTTTCTAAAAAGTCGGAATAGATTCGGAGTCTGATTAAAAACGAGTCGGTTAGATCCATTTTTACAGGAATCATTTAGCCCCAGTCATAAGGCCCGTAGAAAGTCAGTTGAGTATGTATCGACATATTTGGATACCGGGAAAAATTCAACAGTGAATATTATTAGATATATTTTGAAGCGCCAAACAGCCATACGGCTTTAATAAAAAAAAACAGTATAACAACACGCAACGTGATTTATTGCCGATAGATATAGCGCTTTCGATGGTACCGTCTTATAAATTACATGTGTAGAAGTTGTATAGGGACTATGCTAAAACTACAGATAACAAAATAGCTTTCTGTTGAGGTGTCATTTAAATGAAGCTTGAGCGTGGAATTGATCCGGAATTCGTTTGACACGACACTATTGAAAGGTTTCCAAAAGATGAAAAGTATACAGCAATACAACGTGCGTCAGGAGTTCATACGCTTTACAGAATGATTAGTTCGGAGCTATTCATCTGATATGTTAAGCTAGAACAAAAGATACATTAGCTGTTCTCAGTCAATGGCAGTCCACAACATTCAACTCTTTTCAGAGCTCCGAAACAAAAACAAATCGCTTATAACCGTTCCCATTTGCTGGCATATATCTGGATCACGAATGTATGCTCATCAGAAACATATATTGGTTACAATCGGAGCCATCGACCACATTGGGTGCAGTTCTCTTTGACATCGTGTTGTCCGATTGTCATCAGGCAGTGTAATATAGGCTTAGTTTCATCTCGACTGGCGTCATTTTCTCGCATTCTACCCTCTTGTCCCGAGTAACGTAGCGGTTTTCAAAACGCAGCCCAAATGGCCGGATTTTATTGGATGATTCTTCAAATCGTGTTCCTTGTGATAGTACCACAACGGAAAGTTAGAGCAGAAGACATAGTTACATCAAGGTTTAAGAACATCCGGGCATTTTCTGATGTCCTAACGACTTCTGACACCACATGGTATGGGACAGTTAGAAGTCTGCAGGACTGTTTTATAACGTGTCTCGCGGGAACAAAATGTACGTCAATTTTCTACCGGAAACAGGACAGAATGTGTTACCATCGCAATCGCCTGCTGACATCACTTGAGGGATGCGACATTGAGCCTGGATTCAAATATTACGGGGACTCAAGTGAGTGTTCCATATAATACAGAGGTCTGTTGATATATTAATAATAGGGATTCAGAAGCCATGTATATGGTTACAAATGACACAGCTAGCTAAGTGTACGTGTATTTTACTGTCATTTGTATCACTTTTTGTTTTACAATGTCCATGCTATACCACGTGTTGCCTGTGGAAATTGTGGAATTTATCCAGCCTTCAAACATTTCCCTCGTGTACACAGCGTTCCATCAGCGATCACAGTAGTAGTCATTTCATAGTATCATACTGAACGAGACTATATTTATTGTTCATATGTGACCCGCCATATCAAATCCAGTCGGAAGTCAGGAATTGTTTACCCTGTGCCCATGCATTCTCTTATATATGCGAGTCGACCATAGGCCTAACAATTTTTTATCATTTTTTTTAAATAAATGTTTCTGACAATTTTCAGGACATAAAATAAAAAACATCCATTACCCTGCAGGGAGCCCCACACATATATAGAAGCATATCGAAGAGTGTCGTCTGCTCATGTTTGTCTGGGGCTCTGTATGGATGAAATTATAAAATTGTTAAAGAATGCAAGAAAACATTATTAAAATTGTAAAAAATTGTTAGGCCAATGCATTCTCTTATATATGCGAGGCGACCTATGGTCGACTCGCATATATAAGAGAATGCATTGTCACAGGGTAAAAAATTCCCGACTTCCGACTGGATTTGATATGGCGGGTCTCATATTTGATTTGCGCGAGAAGACTGAAACAACTAGAAACAGTAAACACGTATTTACAGGTTTTGGCTTTCAACGGACATGGCTCATTCAAACCTCCAAATTTTGTCTTCGTAATTTGGAGGACGGATACGATAGGTCGACACACACACGAAAAATTGATATACCGGCTTCATATGCTCTGACAAACAATTGCCAAAGTCGAAGACATTTCCCAGCTGTTTTCAAGATTTTGCCAGAAGTCAGACAAACGCTTGTTTTTTCTACCATATCAAGAATAGACTAACACGGAACGCTCTTTTCTGTTAAATGTCTGTTGTTTTGTTTGGGTTTTTTGGTGGGGGGGTGGGACACAAACACTGTTTATAGTTGTATTGTTTTTCATTACTTCAGTCCGTGTTTTAATGTTACAAAATGCTCATAGAAAGGTATACAGTTCAGATATTTATCGACCTACATGTATGTCGATACCTGGAACAATTCAAAGTGTATAACATTATGCGTATTTTGGAGCGGAAACCGCCATGTTGCTTTAATCTGTGTAACTGAGAAGGAAGAGTACAGTGTAAATCCTTCCTCGCGAATTGCATCAGGTCTGGCAAAAACATTTATAAATACACTAGTTAAATATGACTATTACAGTTATATATATGACTATGACATAGAGAATAATCACTTGATTGAACTGGTGAAGTAATTCATGAGAGACAGGAACGCTGTACAAACACGAGAGCACCCTGGTATTTTACAAAATAGACCGTCTTGAATAAATTATTTCATGTCACCAGTTCAATCAAGTGATTATTTTGTTTACTGTATTCCAGTATAAACATCTGATTTACAAGAAATTTGAATAATACTACCGTTATGCCCATTATGCAAAAAAATCGATATCACGTATGAATACATAACGCGCTAGTTACGTATGAATACATAAAGCGCTGGTTAAAATGGCATAATTCACTAGTGAAAGTATTGTTTATGATCACTCAAGAAATCAGGGTAAATCACACATAGGAATGTAATAAAGTTAAATATTAAATTAAATAATAAAGGGCTGCAGCAAAAACATTGGCACAAAAAGTCACAAGATCATCATCGAGAAATCTCGCAAAGACTGCCTTTCTGTTAAAAAGCAACTAGACCTGTTCCATTCACATGCAGCCCCGATATTGCTCTTTACCAAGGTAGATATCAAAGGGTGATTTATAAATTTATTAATGTTCGATATAAACGACAGATTGATTACCTTGGTCGCATAAAGGTTATAATATATTAGAAGACAACGAACAAATACTTTTTGGCATCTGGAACGGATACCGGACAGTAACCCAACTTATTTCGTACTTCAAATGTATTCTAGTATCCCAGTTTAGATAATTAATGGGAAACGGACTTAAATAACTCGAGCCGTGGCCGCATATTTAGCATTCGAAAATTATCTTTTAACGTTCCTCGCCCTTTATTAATCAAGTTTGCGGTCAAACGCACCAACCCGAGTGTGGGCCCGGTGTATAGTAGGCCTACCGCCCCACTGCGAGGAGTAAAAATCCCCTAATGTGGCACCCTGTTTGCCGTGGGGTGCATCCCGTGAGGTGTGGTGTAGGAGTCATGGGGGTATTAGGGCGTCGTATCACGTGCGGATACGGCTTAGCTCAGGATCCTCTTTGGTCGTACATATCTTAAAGACGGGTGGTTGGATTGACCCGACTGAATCAATCGCCTATCCACAGTGTTTCATATTACGTTTCTGTCATATGTTCTATTTTGTTTCTGGTGTCTAGCTGTGTGTTCTGTTTTCATGTAGTTTCATTCGAGTCATGTCTCTTTGCATTTCGTCTTCATGGCTGTTCAATGTTTTAATCTTGTAATATTCACGCCTGTCTCACTGTGGGGAGGTAACGGGGGCTGACATGTGCAGTGGCTAAATGGGTCACCGCTTCAGCTATGTACCAGTCTTTGGCCCGACCATAATTCGAAGGGTAGTCCGAGGCGGCTGCTTGACTAGTTTTCAATTATCTGCTTTAAATATGGAAACTCAAAACAATCAAAAACGTAAGATCAACTTATGCTGAAGTCTATCCTCAGTACTTGGTACTTGGTTTTGATCCGAATGTCAGGAGACATTTGCGATTGTATTAGCGATTGTTAAAACGCTATATACAAGGCATAGCCGGACAATTTAAATATGTCAAACCGATCAGGACTGAGCCACTAAGTGGCTCTCTTCTGTTCGAATGTTCAAGAAAAATTCAAACTGACGCTCTTATGCAATTAACATATATTGCAAAAACAACAATGTTGATTACTGCTAACAAGACATCGAACAGTAGCAGATCTGTGTCGAGAACTCGTTATATAATTGATTATTCTGAGTCAGTTAGCAACAAATGCAGTTACAGATGTCAGTAGATTTACAGTTGATGAACAAAAGGTTCCTTTGACTGGTTATGTTATGACCTTCAATCGGTGCGAACATCCACCGACATTGAATTTTGGGTATATGGAGATGGATTTAAGCACATATGTTCCAAACCCATTGCTATGTTTTAAATGTCACAGGTATGGCCAGGAACATTGTAAAAGTAAAGAAAACATATGTGCACGATGTTCTATTTCTGGTCATGATCATAAGGATTGTACGAATCTTTAAAAATATTTCAAAATAGTAACGTTCACATGCTGAAATGGATCGTTCATGTCCCATTAGGGATATGAATTCATGATTCAGCGATGTAAAGCTGAGAAACCCCTGTCACATATAGATTCTAAGAAAATAGTTGGTCCTCGACCATCCATTCCACATGTCTCATTCTCAGCATGTATGTGTTTACGAACAAGTGACTACAAGCGGAATCCTCTTGTGTGCTTTTATTTGCACATAGCTCATTTTTTCTGCAGTTGCTTCGCTACGATCGTTTTCCGTCGGAGGACTATAACAATGACCCTCATGCGTACGTGCATGTGTCCGTCTGTCCATCCGTCCGGAACTTTGTCCGGTCCTGTATTCTGTCATTTTATGAGTAATTGTTTTTAAACTTGGCACATATTTCAACCATCATGGCAACCTGCGCACCTCCGAGTTTGAGTTCGGTCGGAGTCATTTTGGCGGAGTTATTGCTATTTTTTCGAAATAGAAATGTTGTATGTTTTTTTATTTTAGACTTAATGATCCATTCTCGACACATTGAAGATGTGCAACATATTTAGTGGATATGCACTTTGTATCATATTGGTGTAATCAATTCCTCCTAAAGTTTGTAGTATAGGCATCTGAAATCTATGAATCATTGTGGTTCTCCTGTGAAATGACGGATTAAATTTAAGGAAATAACTCCTGTTTCAATTAAGATTATGAGTGATAACCGAAATTAATACGCGCGTTATATAATTTGTGTTCAAATATTTCAGTTATAACTGCATAACCTTAAAGGTACGGTTGGCCTTGGCGGTGGGTATCCTGTAAAAATATTTCCACCCGTCAAAAACCGCCACAAACAGAAAGAACATCAAAATGTAGACAGACTTTGTCCGTATACAAATAAGAAATATCGCATAAACAGTATGTTATTGTCATTTGTTTGATCATTGTTATGTAAACAAAAGCATAAAAAGTTACTTTTCTGGTGTTTGTTTATATTATGATGGTAAACATAAAGAGCGTTCTTTGTTGGTGAATTCCTGATATGGAACAAATAAAGAGCGTTTATGCAATTTTTGTGTGATTAGCCAGTAGCATTGTGCTGTCTTCTGTAACACAATCAGTCTCTTGTTTAGGTAAAATATAGTAGGTCTTTATGATAACATGCTGTTTACGCGATAGCCATGGTATATATGAACGAAACTGTGTGCATTTTAATGTTTTTCTGTTTACGGTGATTGGAACAAATATGAATATTTTCGACAACTAAGGCCTCATGTGCCTTTAATCGAGTTATTTCTTAAATAGCTAAATCACCAGGACCCATCGACATCATTTCTAAATCAGCATGACACACCGACATCATTGCAAATTAGCATGACCACTGTGCTAGGTCCGGTTTTTTAGTAAATTGTGAGGCGTCAACTGTCGGCCAATCAAATAAGACATTCTGACGAAGCATCGGACATGTTCTGATGTTACAACAAAGCATCAATTATAATTCAAAAGTCTGATGCAATTATTGCGAGCGAGATGCATAATCAGGATTTGCTGGCCCCTGTCACCCCGTGTCAATATAATAATTTATCAATGGCACAATCTTGAGGTGCTAATAACGAAATACTATAGAATTCATAATATCAAAATATTGGCTTCTATATATATGGTAATGAGTGTATGCGTGTGCACGGCACTTAAAGAACACTATTTAATATTATTATTGAACATTGATGCCATAATATCTTACCGTCAGCCCATCCTTAGTCGTGATATGACACAGTTGCTGAAACGACGACGTTAGACCCAAACTAATCAATCAACCAATTTCACCAACTACTTAATAAATACTACCATCGATTTTGTGAGTGAATTGTCCATTTTCAACTATCGGCCATTCTGGTAAGAACTACAGAGGGAACATCGGAAATTTTAATATATTTCACTTGTAAATTACTGAATATACATTAAAATGGCATTTATTACATCGATGATAATACTGATATAAACGAGGTTTCAACGAGTTTCATATACAGTTTTGTTGTTATATATGAGGTAGAGGATCTTTAAATAACCCATTTGGGTGGACTTCCATTGCAACCAACAATGACGTTATGGGGTATACTTTCCTCCGGTTATCGGTCCGCATGTTCGCCCAGGAACGCAGCGTATCTGCCGATATTTTATTCCTCGTCTTCCTGTTTTAATATCTTGGCACAATTGTTTTACATGTATCTCATTTAAAAGTGAGTAACTGCGATTTTGAGCTTGGTGAAAACTAATATAACATTGTCATCTATAATACTCTAATATGGCTATCCCAACAGCACTATCCTTTGTATCAGTTGTTTTCAAATGTATTTCAAAAATGTTCTATGTTGCATAATATTAATTCTGAATACAGGTCAGTTAACTTTTGTTTATAGACTTAACACCGACGAACAAAACAAACGACCCAACCGTGATGACTAGTTTAGATACCAGCCGAGCAGAACAAATATCAAGCGTGACTACTCCGACAGCAAAAACTACAACACAATCTCTACCAGCAACCATAAAAACGACGTCAACAACTAAGACGAATATGAACTTGGTGACTACCGAAACTGCTGCGTCTACAATATCTGCCGATACAAGCTTGACGACAACTACCGCTGGTGATGCTGACTCAACAACCACCACAACATCAGTCAAGACTACAACTAGTTATACCCATACTACTACTGCCACAACATCTGCCGATACAAGCTTGACGACAACTACCGCTGGTGATGCTGACTCAACAACCACCACAACATCAGTCAAGACTACAACTAGTTATACCCATACTACTACTGCCACAACATCTACCACGTCAACTACAAGTATTACCTCTACCATTGATACTACCACGGTTGCTGCTGGTGCTACAACTACTGCCTCCACCACCACGACTACATCTACCACAGATGATGCTTATGGTACTGATATATCTGGCACTAATACTGCTACCACCACCACTACGTCTACTACTCCTGGTAGTGGCAGCGACACTGCTACGATGATGTCTCAGACCCAGGGTACGTAATTGGTTATTTTGAATGAGTGACACCGTTACAACCCTACGGTAGATCATAATATGTCGCCAGTTGGTGGGGAACGACCACATTTAGGGAAACATTTCACCAATGACCGCGAATGTGTTCTCCACTCGTTGTGAGGGTAACATTATGCGGGTTACTGGCCACGTGCCTACGTTGTGTAACATGGTGATATTCACATGCCATGGCAATGAGAAAATTAACCCCCTTTGTGGGTTTTTCCTCCAAAAAATATATAAAACAAACACATCGAGCCAGAGGGCTGACTTCACAATGGTTTCACTCCAGTGTACGGATAACTCACCAACAAACATATATAGATCAGGTTGCCCTTTTCGTGGATCACAAACACGTGTCCATCGCGTGTTCCACCAGCTTCCCCAACGCGGGCCTACCTATGAAAACCTAATGACTCTGCATGAGTATAATAAACACCTCAAAAAAAGAAAGTCCCCCCTAATATATTCGGTAATATTTTAACAGATATTGGATGGATTTTGACGAAACTTAACGCATATGTTTAGTGGTATCTGATACATAACTTGTGTGAGGCACCGTCCTGTGAGTTATGTTATGGCCGACTGAGTATGACTTGAATGGAAGATGGGTGCTTTTCAAAAGTTGAAAAACACTGACGTAGTGTGGACAGTCACACCATTTTTTCATTGTTCACTCAAGTTGTTACTGGCTCTAAATGTGGTCTAAAAATCACACTGTGAGTCCACGATAACTTTCTTGTCATCTTCGGGATACAATTTTCCTGCTGCATGCCCAGGCCATTCAGTCTAACCACATTACTTTGGAATGACACCTTGAAGTTTCATGCTGTGAGCAACACATCGTTATTGCAATCAGTCTCTTTGATGCCATTTTTCAGTAAACCATGTTCCCATTGTGTAGACCATTGAGGTACCATTTTCCAAGTCTGTGCGAGAATTGGGGACCAAGGCACAGATGAATGTCTGTGACCACTCTACCTGTGATTTTGCAACTTTTGAAAAGTGCCCCTCTTCCATTCAATTTGTGCTCACTCAGACATATCTCACCTTACATCATAATAATTATCACACTTGATGTCTTTGGTACCACAAATCATTTGTGGAAAGATTCATCAAAATCCATCCACTATCTCATAAAATATTACCGAATATATTAGGGGGGACTTTCTTTTTTTGAGGTGTTTATATTTATCAACATGCACGAAGTTGCAGAAAGAATAAACTGTCCACACCAAGCTATCTGTGTAAGAAATGAACAATGTGATAAACTGCCGCAAACAACCTATTCATCCTTCGCTTTCAGACTTTGCGGCTTGCGTTGACGGATACACATTGTTCGCGGGAGCCAAACACTGTCTCAAGATAGTGTACAATAAAGCTACCTTCGCTGTTGCACAGACCATCTGCGCAGAAAACAGTGGGCATCTGATGGTCATTGCCAACGAGGTCATGTACAAATTCATCAACACAACATTTCAGACGTTCCACGACCTCACAATCAGTAAGTCCATTGATATCGTTCAGAAGCTGATAGGTATATCGGGGAAGTTTCCGATCACACCCGCAGCATAATGTGCAGGTACATATAAAGCAGGAATTGTAAGTATATGGCATGGACAATCATGAGCGTGAGAAATCAATTCAAACTATAACACTAGCTTACCAATTCTGGCATCGCCTGTGAAATATAATATAACATATATAACTCAATCGAAAATCCTCGTCACATCGCAATACATTTCCATAATGATCGCCCATAAAGTAAATTCCGAACAGTAGGGTTGCGATAAGCACATATTTCATAAACCAGAAATGTCTGCGTTATTCCAGGTAGTTTGTGATTATTATAGCTCGACAAACCACGTGTCATTCATCATCCGCGGTTTATAAATTTGGAGAATGAGATTATTGTCAGTATCGTCCAAAAACATGAATTTGTCTTGTCACAAGTTGCGCGCAAAACCAGATATGTCACCAATACACAACGATTTGCCGTATCCTGCGATATATGTCGATATTAGTTCAATTAACGCGTTTAAATGTAGTGTCAAATACAACTGATTTAGTCCTCAACTCATGATTTGTATTCGAAGTACTGGACGCCATATCAACCCTCAACGCAGTAAGGTTCCCACTCATAGAATGTTCATGCAGCAAACAAGGGGAGTTAATATCCCGCTGGTGTTATAGTCTTTTTAATGGCATTTGATTGGGAAAATATCCATTTTAAAAAATCAAGTTTCAACAGAATCGCCTGAACATAGTGGGTAACCAGTGTTGGTTTAGTATCACTAACATGATTGCTGCGTATTTTGTATTTTGACTTTTGAAACACACCCTACTATTTGAATCACTGGATTCGCCCGCAAGAACATGACTCCTTGCAACGGACAACGCACGGACTATTTCTATTATTGGAGGCAAATACATCCGTAAGGCAGGTAGCTCGAAGGGTTGGTGTTTCACCGAATCCGATAGGAAACTAAAGGTCAAATTTGAAGAAACTCGCTATACCATGCAACAGTGATGATGCATCTGAAGCAAGGTAAGGACGTTTTCACTATATGTTGCTATACTGACAGCATCTTGAATTTCGTAGGCAAATGTTGGTATCACTGACATGAAACGTAATAACTATGTATGTACTATTTGTTTCAAACTCTTCTTCGGTGATATGTTTATAAAACTATTGGAATACAGCTACTTTCACTACTTTCAGCTACTTTTCACTACTTGTACCGTTATTACTATTTTTTTGGAAATTGATTTTTTAGAATGCTCACATGCCTGTATATGTAGTATATGCGATACTTTGACAAAGGAGCAAATCACAATCGACCACAAATTCTACCACCCGGACACAATTTATCAGAAATATATAACAGTGTTGTTTCGAATTGTGGATGCTATTTTGAGTGTCAGCTGTTATTTTCTTAGATAGCACACTGCCTTGTTATTTCGCCCAATTTGGGCGGTTGTATGATGGTGGTTTTTCATCTGATGTGTGTGTGTGGGAATAACTGAGGTGGAGGATTTCTGTAAATGTTAGCCCAAACTACATTTCCAAGTAACGATGGTTTTGTAGTTTATTTTGAGGAATCATACCACATCAGATGAATTCAGCCCAAATATATTAACAGTTGTCATGTAAAACATTTGCAGTAGGTTAGCGTTATTTCGTATTTGCGGATGTCGTTTAAAATGGGGAAAATAGACTACTACGCTTGAACGGGCATGTGCATTTGTCGTTTTTTAATGTATAGCAACTTGATAATCAATAACCTTCTCTGTCAAATATAGTCGCTCTATTTACGATATTAATTGGGCAACTTTCTAAATTAAACTACGCACAAACGGATACCTGCTGCAAATTAAGGAAGCTTTCTCACGATTATAAAATGTGCCGGAAACCGACCCACTCGCCTATGTGCTTAGTGTTATAGGCAATTGGATTAACTAATTGGCGACTCTAAACTATAGTGTTTTGGAGTATTTGAGTTTTTTTGTGAAATAATAATTTAGAAAGTGAATACATTTATTTTAAATGATAACTTTATTTTTCACGCAAATATTATTTTTCGAACATTATCATTCAAATAGATATTTTTTAATGCCGAAATATTTAATTCTTATGATGATGCAGTTATATACCAAGCATATGCAGAAAGAAGTTAACAGAAATTTAGAACAATTTGCGAAATAATGGATTTTAGCTACCCCTCACCCAAACACGTTTTTGGTCGAAAAAATACATATTTTTGTTCAGAACTTTACCAAATTCCCCAATTGATCATACTGGGACCCAACCTAATTATTTTGCTGAAAATTGTGCCCGGGGACATTGCTTAAGTGACTAAATACGTGCTCATGCTTCCATACCCCAAATTACAACAACAACGCATTTTATTTCTATTACATACAGTAAGTGTCGCATATCACAAGTACTCCATTCTCGTTCAAGATTGAAATGCAGTAGTTTGAACTATGGCCAATTGAGTAATCACATTAAAACGCCCCCTCTCTGCCATTGTGGCAAATAGAAAAAAGCAAATCATTACTTATTGGAATACAGTGGTCCTAAGACTGAACTTCCATGCGCCATACTGAATGTAATTTTATCAGAAATATTGTTTATGTACAGCAACTCAGTCATCGCGAAAATATTAAAATAGTTGACGGGGTTCAGACATTTATCTCGAAAACAAAGCGATTTCCATAACGCTGCCATTTGTTAAAATGTACCACCTCTAGATCGTCTGCAATCTCACGGCGACGGACATATCAATGACGAAAACAACATTATCCAACGAAACTATGTGTATATCATTGTATCCAATCAGTTCCAACTGGATTACATCCTAATTGTCACCATACAGTATCTCTCCTGATAAATTGTTTACCTCCGGATAGAACTAACACATACTTATATATCGCATAGTTTCGGCCACAATATATGTTGATATTGAATTCACAATCCCGTCAGTACATGATGTCTTCAAGACTTCAAATAGGGTAGGGGTGCATACAACAGTGAACATTTGCCAGCCGCTTGTTGTGGAGTGCCACATGATGCAGACTTTCGGGAACCAACACATATGTTTATACTGATAAAAACTAACCTTTGGTCAAGCCCTCGGTATATATTGGGGTCATATCATTTCACAACGTGTTGTCTTCCAAGACTCAAATAAAGTAGGGTCCTCAAAATTTTGCCTTCTTATTTTCCAACCACTTTTCGTTAAGTGCTCATTCTTTCAGAACCCAAATCCATTTATTTACATTGTGTACGTTCTTGTACAGCTAACTCGCCATTGTCCATACACGCAGTCAATGATGATATCGTTCCAGTCCGTGGTGTGTTCTAGTCTTAAAATTTGGAAGGGGGTAATACAAACATTGAAAAATCGCTTATTTATTTTTCAGTCGATTATTGTAAAGTGCCCCTGACTGTCGGGTATTAACCCATCTATAACAATTGTGCATATTTCTTTATAGAATAGCCATTTGTCCAGATCGTCGTTTGACACTGAGGGCACATCCATTCAGTTCGTGGTATGTTCAATGGTTTACATGGGGTAGGGGTCCCTTAAAATTCGCCTTCATCGTTTGTCATCTTTTTTGTGTAAGGTGCACGGTGCTCTCGTCGCGAACGGTGGGCTTGCGAAGCCATTGCATCTTTTCTGACAAACAGCCATTCGGCCACAATCTCGGGTAATATGGATAGCTTATGGCTTGAGCTAGTGGTGTGTTCAAGACTTCAAATAGGGATGGAGTCCCCTGAGAGTAAAATTAAGCTCTTTCATTTTCTGACCACTTGTTGTAAAGTGCCATAGGCTTTCGGGAACCATCTCATCCATAACAGATTCGTATTTCCAGATAATAATCCCATTTGTCCACAACTTCAGTTAACATTGAGAGCATATCATTTTTTAAGACTTCAAGTTGGATAGTGGGGTCCTCAAGACATAGCAAATTCGCCGTTCTTGTTTTCCAGCCGCATTTTGTAAAGTGTTCCAGGATTTCGGGGGAACCAAATCACCCATATATCAATTAATAATTCCATGATAGCAATACATTTCGATCACACACTCAGCTAAGTATGAGCGAATATAACTTCAGTTCAGTTCAAGATAATATGATCGCACGTGACACGTAGTGGAGCAACCACACAAATACATCAAACTGTCACAACAATTTCAATCTATACACGTAGTTTCCAACTGTTGCTGTGTCACGGCATGGGATTTCAAAATGTTGAATATTTTCACCAAAGTTGGAGGTGCAGATTCCGCGGAACACTACAGTACAACCACCCTGCCACCACATCTCTCGTTAAAGCAACTCATACACCTCCATGCCAAACTAAACCTAGCAATTTCCCACGTTTATCTATGACAAATATAAATGACTACATGAGCGCATTATTCCAACATATCACTGGGCAAATCTTTCGCACGAACAGTTTCATGGGCTCTTGTCAATAGAAAACATCCCTCGTTTGAATCCAGTCTGTATGTTTTCTAGAAAATGGTCTTTAGAGACGTCTCTTATTGCATTTAAGTGTATACATTGTGGAAGGCAGCTGAATTAGCTCATACAGGTCAAAAATTCAAACTGATAGTCAAAAGGACATTTGAAAACATGATGAAGAATGCAATCTTATATATACACACTAGATCAAAAGAAGAAAAAACAAAAAAGGAACAATGAAAACCAAACAAACAACACGTTTATAGGGAGGGATCCAGGATCCCATATTTATTGTGTGCATATTGTATATAAAAAGTTGTATATGTGTTATGCGTGTTACTCATTAATTTGTGTCGTTGTAATAAAGCTTTGATTTGCGTACTGGTGACTAAAAGACTTATCAAAGTCAAATATACATTATATACGCTGTTTCCTAACTTCTAACAAAGGCGATTATACGCTGATAGAGTCTCTATTTATGTCCCGTGTTAGTACGTTCAATAAAGCGTGTATGTGTATATATAAGGTCGTGGCTTAAGAGCAGTATATCGCTCTTTAGCTATATGGGCCTGACACGCTATACCGTTCTTTAGTACCAAACGCTAAAGAGTGGTATACCACTCTTCATCTGTATGGGTCTGATACGCTTAAGAACGGTAGGCTATACCGCTCTTTAGCGGTTTGTTCCAAGGAACGGTATGGGCCTACCGCTCTTCAGCGTTGGCACTAAAGAACGGTATACTGCTATTCAGTGACAAACGTCAAAGAACGGGACACAGGAGTGGTGTTCATCGGTATATACCAATATTTAGCTATACATGGTCCTGGCGCGATAAAGAACGGTCTTACGTTATCATCCGTACTGCTTGATCTCCAGTGTCCGACTATAAAGAGTCGTATACCGCTCCTTAGCCCTCGTCGCTAAAGAGCGGCATATCTTTCTTGAGCCCTCAGTGCTAAAGCCACTTCGTATATATAAATGCGTCTATAGTCTAGTGATGTGAAATCAGTGTTTCCGGTAGAGACCAAATGTGTCTGGATTCTGGCCCACAAAGCCAAATGACGTAAATGACGTCATGGACCATGTCATGACGTCTTCGCTGGTTTTCGTTCAGCTAACCAACGCAATTGGTCAAAATGAAACTAATCTATAGGCCTAAATCACATAGGAATTGTTCAGAAAAACTAAAGTTGGTAATTTCATAACCATCCCGTTGGTCCACTTCCGATTCTGTGATTTCACCATTTCTTTTGGGATATTATTGTTCACAGGATGCTATGCGAAAGCGGAGCGGAAGTCACGTGATTTTTAACCCATTTTTGTGCGCCGTTTTTAATCGCGTCAAAATTCTGTTTCACGGTATTGTAAAACTTAATGACGTCATTCACGCCTAAACTTGAAAAGCAACAACGCGCCTGCGGCGCGTTGTGGTTGCTATTAAATGGGTTAATGGGGCCCCCAAACCAGTGAGTATTCCCCTTTCTCTTTCATCAACAACTTTTTGTAAAATGGCACATGCAGACATTCAAGACCCTGGTATACTATAATCTTTATATAGCATCCATTTCTCTACACACGCAGTTAATAATGGGAGCACATCATTTCGGTTCATTGTGTGTCCCAAGGCTGCAAATGGGGTAGTGTGGCCTAACAAATCACATTTCGTATTTGCCAGCCGCCTTTGTAAAGTGTTCCAGGATTTCGAGAACAAAACCACCCATACAAATTGTAAATAATACATGAGTGCATACAGATTCGGTTCAGTTTGTGCTAAAACGTTTAGAAGGGTTATGGGTACCTAAAACAGTGAGATTTCGCTTTGAGATTATCTTTGCTAGCCACTTATTGTAAATACCCGTTAATGGGCTCCGACTCCACCATCGCACATTGACTAAAGTTGCCACAGTATATTCGCCCTGTACCTTTCCGATATCACAAAACCTCACAACGTTATCCCCAAATGCATATGAATATAATAAATTAATATAGTTTGAGAGTCTTTTATAAATGGGTATGTAGCTGCACTAAAAAACCAAAAGTGTAGGAATTCTACACAAAAGAGTATGGTTACACTTTTATAGAGTAATAGTTTACTCTTTCGTACACTTTATTATGTACAAATGTAGATCAGAGTAGGCCTATGTGCAAAAAAGTGTAGTTCATTACACATTATGCGTGGGTCCTAGATCTACAGTTTAAAGTATGTATGTTCCACAATGACTATTTTTTATCACAGAATTGTTCTGGATACACACTCCACATTGACGTTTTGGATTCAGAATCTGGAATTTTAAAATCAAAAACAAACTGCCGACATGTTAAACCGTAGTTCTTATCCAGACAAGCGCTCTGGATACAATATTTTATCACGGACATCTATTGGAAAATATATACATATAAATATTATTAGGTAATTGTATCCCCCAAAATGTCCACCGTTATCACTAAAATACTTATATATGATCGTTTTCCAGAATTCTCAGAAATCACACACTGTTGTGTATGGTAACACCATTTTTGAGGCAACTGAGCGAATAGAAGCTTGTCAACATTGGTTTCCAATGTCTCCAATATATGGGCTTTAAGAAAAAATATGTTGCATAAAATCCCCTATTTTGTTTACGAAACCCATTTTTTTTACAAAAGACAGGCTACTATATAGTGATGTTGTGGATGCTTATATACTGGTTATAACACGTAGAACTTTGCAGAGACAAATATGAAAGTTCTGACGATTATGACGATTATTTTTTTAATTGTGATTATTTATCATATAGAGTATCAGATCCATTAAACAATTTTCACATAAAATTTTGACATTTTTGTTAATATGTTCTAAAAGAAACATTGGGCAGTATGTTGTTCGGCATCTTACACTGCTACACGCCAAGCGACGCACCGAAAACGACGTTGATTGTATATGAACATCTTTAGCCAGTGTTAGTTCATAACATTAAACCTTAGTTGTCGAAAATATTCTTATTTGTTCCAATCACCGTAAACAGAAAAACATTAAAACGCATACAGTTTCGTTCATATATACCATGACCATCACGTAAACAGCATGTTATCATAAAGACCTACTATATTTTACCTAAGCAAGAGCCTGATTGTGTTACAGAAGACAGCGCAATGCTACTGGCTAATCACACACAAATGGCATAAACGCTCTTTATTAGTTCCATATCAGGAATTTACCAACAAAGAACGCTCTTTGTGCTTACCATCATAATATAAACAAACACCAGAAAAGTAACTTTTTATGCTTTTGTTTACATAACAATGGTCAAACATTTGACAATAACATACTGTTTATGCGATATTTCTTATTTGTATACGGACAAAGTCTGTCTACATTTTGATGTTCTTTCTGTTTGTGGCGGTTTTTGACGGGTGGAAATATTTTCACAGGATACCCACCGCCAAGGCCAACCGTACCTTTAACCCTTTCTGTGCCAAGTATCAACCCATATTTCCTTGATTATTTTTCAAATTTATTGATTATAATAATGTGATACATTGATGGAAAGAGCTCTAAGAGTTGATACAAAAATCGGACTTGGCACTGAAAGGGTTAAGCAATGTATTTTTATTCAGATAACCTGAGGAACTCAGACAAGCTTTGGATTGGTGGACTCGCGTCCGGCACTGGATATACGTCGCAGAATGGATTACCGTTGCCATGGATATCCTGGGCATCGGCTGCTGGATCCGGAAGCTGCATGGCCATTTTAAAAAGAAATAACTATCATCACAGTCTATTGGCCTGCACCAACAAGGAGAGATTTGTTTGTCAAATTGACATATTATAGGACCTATACAATGTACCTGCCTTTGTTGAATTATTAACCAAACTATTTTCCTAGATGCCATATGCACTGAGTCCCGATTTACTTAATACACATCCTTTTAAAACGAATAATCAATAGAACACTACACAGGCACCCCAGCAAGATGTTCTAAAATAACCAGATTTTCTGTCCCAGTTAATAGCAAACATTTACCCAAAATTATTTGCGAGTGACAGACGCTCTTTTATGCTAGTCTTATTGGTCCAACTGTGTTATTTATGAGAGCTGAACCGCCGAAAGGTTAACGCGTTCGACTTGTAATGTTGTCAACACATTATTGTGAGTTCGCCGCCCATCACAGCAGCGGCTTGGTCGGATTTAGCGGTGTGTCTGTAGATTCGTACGCTGTTCAAATTTCTCGCAAATTTGTGACCCTTGAGCAGGTCACCCGTGAAACTGTGACGGCTGCGTTGTACCTGGATTTGGCAATTGGTACCTGGCCAGTGTTCGCGCTGTCGGTGGCCAAATTTGCCAATGGCCAATTTTTTTTTCGAAATTGGCCAATAAAAATTTCATTTGGTCAAACTTTGTTTTACCCCAAATTGAGACGGAATGCTAATTCAAAAGCGCGACGAAATTATCACGAGTTTCGTACTTTGGAAATATCGTACCATGGGGAAGTTATTTTGTGACGGGATCGTTGATTGAATTGTGGCGGCTGTAAAAATGGGACCGGGTAAGCTCTAGAATTTACCAGCCATTTCAAATAATATTGGATTTGAAACACTAATCGTCAAAATGCTAATCTGTTCACTGGTTATGTAATTTTGTGTCGAGTGCTTAACTCTACGGCATGTCAGTTACGTAATGTGTCACAAACTGCCTTTTTTAATTTGGCCAATAAAATTTTCATTTGGCCAATCTTTTGGCCAACTGATTTTTCGGTCCAGCGCGAACACTGTACCTGGCGTGCTGGTCAAGCGTAAGTACGCGTAGAAGTGCATCATATCCTCGTGCATAGTGGTGCATACTTGACTTAAATTTTAACATAGGTTCATATTGAACTTATTTGATTCTGAAATAAGCCCATAGTGGACTTAATACCCATTATTTCGTTGTCTGGCGTGGGCCACAGTGAAACACATTATAAATAGCTTACATCTGGTTAGTGGTGAGTTAGTTTATTCGTGATATTTTCAGACCAAAAGGAACTTATAATAAGTCAATATGCAACACATCGTTGTGCAAATAGGTTCATATTGGACCCACCTATTCACATAGGTTCATATTTGATTTATTCGATTCTAAAATAAGCCCATAGTGGACTTATGTCCGTTATTCCGTTTTATGTCAAAAACATATTATAAAGAGATTGAATCTGGTAAATCTTCTAGATGAAAAAAGCTAAAATAAATAATGCCAAAATGGGTTTATTTCGTATGGAGATAGTCATATATTTCACTGTTTTAAACACCGCGTTTTGTGTCCCTATAAAGCGTATATTTAGACTAAATAATGCCAATGTGAGCTTATTTGGCTCATTAAATTAAGCACGTTAGATGCTTATTTTCACGAGAACGCGCTGCAATGGATTTAAAATAAGGCGATTCTAGGCCCAGTATGAACCTAAAACAAATCTTATTATAAGTCCATGACGTGATAATTTTCACGAGAACATGCCGAGAAGAGAGTATGTGTGTGTAGGTCTCGTCACTCTTGTGTTTTCACGAGAACATGCCGAGAAGAGAGTATATGTGTGTATGTCTCGTCACTCTTGTGTTTTCACGAGAACATGCCGAGAAGAGAGTATATGTGTGTATGTCTCGTCACTCTTGTGTTTTCACGAGAACATGCCGAGAAGAGAGTATGTGTGTATGTCTCGTCACTCGTGTGAAGCTTCTGTAAAATGACAGCATGCACAGGACTCGACATTACTCAACAACTGCGGTACTACTGTGACTATTAACCCTTTCAGTGCCAAGTCCCGATTATTGTATCAACCCATATACCCTGTGCCAATGCATACTCTTATATATGCGAGTCGACCATAGGTCGCCTCGCATATATAAGAGAATGCATTGGCCTAACAATTTTTCATCATTTGTTATTATTTTTTACAATTTTTTACAATTGTAATAATTTTTTCTTATATATCTTTAACAGACTTATTGAAGTTATTGTGTAGGTTTAGTGCCAGGGAATCTTAGGTTTTTCATGGGCATCGAAATTATTACTATGAATACTTGGTGATAGTTTTGAGTTATAACATGCCCCTAAGGTTTTATCCAGTTTGTTTTTAGATTCGCTATAGCATGCTTAAGCATACCCAAAAATATTTCAACCAAAAAATCTTTTAAAAAAAAAAAAATCGGCCCCTGGCACTGAAAGGGTTAAAGCGCTTCGAGACCCACGTCATTAAGCGCCATATATTTACAAGCCTGCCTGTGTTACTCTAAATCTTGTTCGGTGATTGCTCAACTGCCTAGTGGGTCCCCCGTTTTATATCGCAATAAAACACAGATCATAACAAGAACTCGACGTCACAGATTATTGAACTAATTACTAAAACCGATCAGCAGAATTATTGGACGTGCTTTTTAAATTTCGCCTGAATTACATTGAACCGATTATTTGTGTCGATCACAAGATCGTTACTAAGTGCTTGGTGTAGCGTCGCAAATGTTATCGAAATTGGCATTCTCTTTCTACACAACAAACTAAATGTCGGTTTTCGTCAGGGGAGCAAAACATAACTATATCATTCCAATTAAACCACAAGTTATGTTCCTATACTATGAACTTCTCACATCACTTAATGCGTGCCAATGTGTCTTTTATAGTACGAATCATCGCCAGTGTCACACCACCCCCCCCCCCCACGCAGTTCATATGCATCGCCCATTGCATCACGTGACCAGAACACGGGAATCGATCGATAATTCACAGGGGAAACTCAAACTATTATTAGGCTGACTTACAGTTCTGCGTGGCTGGTCTTAAATTCTCGGCAGATTTATGAAAATAAATAAAAATTTCAGCTTTTTTTATGGGAATAAATTATCAAAAAGCTATACAAATAATTTAAATATAAGAAATGAATGTAGTGGTGTGTGTGTATTTGGGGGATACGGTGCTTTGATCGTTGGTGCACATTTAGTGTAAACCGTGAACGCTTCGCGGTTCACACAATGTGCCCCAACGACCACGGCGTCATATTCCTCAATAACACACACACACCACTACATTCATTTATTAAATAAAACTATCCATTATTTTTAGTATACACATGAAGTTATACAGAAACATTCAGGAAGAGATCGACTATCTTTAATTGAAACGATACAGATATATTATGAGGATTGTGCATGTGGCTATCTTAGTATTACACTTATGAGAATGGAGGAATACAAGATATATATATATAGCTTTGCTTACAACAGTATGTGCATATTGGTTATGTGTGTTATTAGTATTACTTGAATTGTTGTTTGTGATTTATAATGAAGTGAGTCTCGGTTATGAATGCTACGTTTTCTGATAATTAATTATACACCCGGCAGTCAAGTCACAAAATATTGTAAATTAAATGGGTACGGTACACTAAATCCGGCCATTTATGGGACCATCTCCTTTTATACTCAACAGAATACATGCAACAAATGAATGAATTTGAGCCATAGATTAGTGCAAAATACACTCATGTGCTCTATGAATACAAAGAACATGGTAATTATAGTGAAAATGAATTTATGGCTGGAGTCATAAATTCATTTTCATTATAATTACCATGTTGTTTGTATCGTTCATATGGTAAATGAGTGTATTTTGCACTCACACATGGCTCAATTTCATTCATTTGTTGCATATATTATGTGGAGTATGAAAGGAGATGGTCCCAAACATGGCCGGATTTAGTGCACAGAACCCCCTTAAGGACTTTGCTAACACAATTTTCCCCAAATTTAATGGAGTCAAAATAAAGGTTTATGTTCACTTTTGTTAGTAATCACAGTAACCAAACACATGAATGCAACATTTTAAGGGCATTATTAATGGTGGAATTTGTTAGAAATACTAAATGTGAAATTTATAGAGGTTTTTAAAATCGATTTTTTCGAACCCAAAATCAATAAACACAAAGTCCATATCAAAGAAAAAAATATGGCAATGTCTACTGAACACTGTGAAGAATGATGAACAATAAAATAGTATTCATATTTATCAAGCATTCTTTGATAAAATTACTAAGAACCAGTTGTTTACAAATAATTGAGTAAGTTACCTGACATGATAGTGACATCGCTTGTTGTGAGCTGGCAGTTAACTGTTAATATATGTGGACAGTGGTGTGTTGTGAATCTCTTGACAAAAGAAATGTGTAATCCCCAATCTGGTGTACCCCATAGCCCAGAAACTAGGTCACCAATCATCCTGAGTCAGGATAAAGTACAGCACTGGCTGGTCATTAACAGACATAGTGCCTGCAGGCTTGAGTGAACATTATCTTGACCCATCAAATTCAGTTCCCAAATAGCTTTGCTTAGCAATGAAATATACAATTTGTAAACAACTGCTTCCAAGCCAAAAATCTTAATAAAACTGAAGAAATGTGAGTATATCTTTATTGTTCATCATTCTTCAGTGTTCAGTACACATACCCATATTTTTTTCTTAGATATGACCTTTGTGTTTGTTGATTTTGGGTTCGAACAAATTAAATTTTAAAAACTTCTATAAATTTCACATTTTGAATTTCTAACATAATTTACCATTAATTATACTCTTAAAATGTAGCATCCATGGGTTTGGTTACTGTGATTAGTAATAATAGTGAACATAAAACTTTATTTTGAACAACATTAAATTTGGGGAAAATTGGGTTAGCAAAGTCCTTAATTGGCTTTCGTTTGATTAGTCATTTTGAATATATCTGGATAAACTTATCTGTGATCGATTGTGGTGCCAGTTGTTTTTTCCAGAAAGAACATGCGTTCGAACGCCATAACTACTTGTTTTGTAACGATTCCGATATGGATGTGCTCATGGCTGATCAATAAAAATGAAGTTTTCCTCAATTTGCTCAGTCGATTGAAGTCGTAAAAGCAACGAATACCGATGAAAAAAGCCCTCGTCGCTAAAGAGCGGCATATCTTTCTTGAGCCCTCAGTGCTAAAGCCACTTCGTATATATAAATGCGTCTATAGTCTAGTGATGTGAAATCAGTGTTTCCGGTAGAGACCAAATGTGTCTGGATTCTGGCCCACAAAGCCAAATGACGTAAATGACGTCATGGACCATGTCATGACGTCTTCGCTGGTTTTCGTTCAGCTAACCAACGCAATTGGTCAAAATGAAACTAATCTATAGGCCTAAATCACATAGGAATTGTTCAGAAAAACTAAAGTTGGTAATTTCATAACCATCCCGTTGGTCCACTTCCGATTCTGTGATTTCACCATTTCTTTTGGGATATTATTGTTCACAGGATGCTATGCGAAAGCGGAGCGGAAGTCACGTGATTTTTAACCCATTTTTGTGCGCCGTTTTTAATCGCGTCAAAATTCTGTTTCACGGTATTGTAAAACTTAATGACGTCATTCACGCCTAAACTTGAAAAGCAACAACGCGCCTGCGGCGCGTTGTGGTTGCTATTAAATGGGTTAATGGGGCCCCCAAACCAGTGAGTATTCGCCTTTCTCTTTCATCAACAACTTTTTGTAAAATGGCACATGCAGACATTCAAGACCCTGGTATACTATAATCTTTATATAGCATCCATTTCTCTACACACGCAGTTAATAATGGGAGCACATCATTTCGGTTCATTGTGTGTCCCAAGGCTGCAAATGGGGTAGTGTGGCCTAACAAATCACATTTCGTATTTGCCAGCCGCCTTTGTAAAGTGTTCCAGGATTTCGAGAACAAAACCACCCATACAAATTGTAAATAATACATGAGTGCATACAGATTCGGTTCAGTTTGTGCTAAAACGTTTAGAAGGGTTATGGGTACCTAAAACAGTGAGATTTCGCTTTGAGATTATCTTTGCTAGCCACTTATTGTAAATACCCGTTAATGGGCTCCGACTCCACCATAGCACATTGACTAAAGTTGCCACAGTATATTCGCCCTGTACCTTTCCGATATCACAAAACCTCACAACGTTATCCCCAAATGCATATGAATATAATAAATTAATATAGTTTGAGAGTCTTTTATAAATGGGTATGTAGCTGCACTAAAAAACCAAAAGTGTAGGAATTCTACACAAAAGAGTATGGTTACACTTTTATAGAGTAATAGTTTACTCTTTCGTACACTTTATTATGTACAAATGTAGATCAGAGTAGGCCTATGTGCAAAAAAGTGTAGTTCATTACACATTATGCGTGGGTCCTAGATCTACAGTTTAAAGTATGTATGTTCCACAATGACTATTTTTTATCACAGAATTGTTCTGGATACACACTCCACATTGACGTTTTGGATTCAGAATCTGGAATTTTAAAATCAAAAACAAACTGCCGACATGTTAAACCGTAGTTCTTATCCAGACAAGCGCTCTGGATACAATATTTTATCACGGACATCTATTGGAAAATATATACATATAAATATTATTAGGTAATTGTATCCCCCAAAATGTCCACCGTTATCACTAAAATACTTATATATGATCGTTTTCCAGAATTCTCAGAAATCACACACTGTTGTGTATGGTAACACCATTTTTGAGGCAACTGAGCGAATAGAAGCTTGTCAACATTGGTTTCCAATGTCTCCAATATATGGGCTTTAAGAAAAAATATGTTGCATAAAATCCCCTATTTTGTTTACGAAACCCATTTTTTTTACAAAAGACAGGCTACTATATAGTGATGTTGTGGATGCTTATATACTGGTTATAACACGTAGAACTTTGCAGAGACAAATATGAAAGTTCTGACGATTATGACGATTATTTTTTTAATTGTGATTATTTATCATATAGAGTATCAGATCCATTAAACAATTTTCACATAAAATTTTGACATTTTTGTTAATATGTTCTAAAAGAAACATTGGGCAGTATGTTGTTCGGCATCTTACACTGCTACACGCCAAGCGACGCACCGAAAACGACGTTGATTGTATATGAACATCTTTAGCCAGTGTTAGTTCATAACATTAAAGGCACGTGAGGCCTTAGTTGTCGAAAATATTCTTATTTGTTCCAATCACCGTAAACAGAAAAACATTAAAACGCATACAGTTTCGTTCATATATACCATGACCATCACGTAAACAGCATGTTATCATAAAGACCTACTATATTTTACCTAAGCAAGAGCCTGATTGTGTTACAGAAGACAGCGCAATGCTACTGGCTAATCACACACAAATGGCATAAACGCTCTTTATTAGTTCCATATCAGGAATTTACCAACAAAGAACGCTCTTTGTGTTTACCATCATAATATAAACAAACACCAGAAAAGTAACTTTTTATGCTTTTGTTTACATAACAATGGTCAAACATTTGACAATAACATACTGTTTATGCGATATTTCTTATTTGTATACGGACAAAGTCTGTCTACATTTTGATGTTCTTTCTGTTTGTGGCGGTTTTTGACGGGTGGAAATATTTTCACAGGATACCCACCGCCAAGGCCAACCGTACCTTTAACCCTTTCTGTGCCAAGTATCAACCCATATTTCCTTGATTATTTTTCAAATTTATTGATTATAATAATGTGATACATTGATGGAAAGAGCTCTAAGAGTTGATACAAAAATCGGACTTGGCACTGAAAGGGTTAAGCAATGTATTTTTATTCAGATAACCTGAGGAACTCAGACAAGCTTTGGATTGGTGGACTCGCGTCCGGCACTGGATATACGTCGCAGAATGGATTACCGTTGCCATGGATATCCTGGGCATCGGCTGCTGGATCCGGAAGCTGCATGGCCATTTTAAAAAGAAATAACTATCATCACAGTCTATTGGCCTGCACCAACAAGGAGAGATTTGTTTGTCAAATTGACATATTATAGGACCTATACAATGTACCTGCCTTTGTTGAATTATTAACCAAACTATTTTCCTAGATGCCATATGCACTGAGTCCCGATTTACTTAATACACATCCTTTTAAAACGAATATTCAATAGAACACTACACAGGCACCCCAGCAAGATGTTCTAAAATAACCAGATTTTCTGTCCCAGTTAATAGCAAACATTTACCCAAAATTATTTGCGAGTGACAGACGCTCTTTTATGCTAGTCTTATTGGTCCAACTGTGTTATTTATGAGAGCTGAACCGCCGAACGGTTAACGCGTTCGACTTGTAATGTTGTCAACACATTATTGTGAGTTCGCCGCCCATCACAGCAGCGGCTTGGTCGGATTTAGCGGTGTGTCTGTAGATTCGTACGCTGTTCAAATTTCTCGCAAATTTGTGACCCTTGAGCAGGTCACCCGTGAAACTGTGACGGCTGCGTTGTACCTGGATTTGGCAATTGGTACCTGGCCAGTGTTCGCGCTGTCGGTGGCCAAATTTGCCAATGGCCAATTTTTTTTTCGAAATTGGCCAATAAAAATTTCATTTGGTCAAACTTTGTTTTACCCCAAATTGAGACGGAATGCTAATTCAAAAGCGCGACGAAATTATCACGAGTTTCGTACTTTGGAAATATCGTACCATGGGGAAGTTATTTTGTGACGGGATCGTTGATTGAATTGTGGCGGCTGTAAAAATGGGACCGGGTAAGCTCTAGAATTTACCAGCCATTTCAAATAATATTGGATTTGAAACACTAATCGTCAAAATGCTAATCTGTTCACTGGTTATGTAATTTTGTGTCGAGTGCTTAACTCTACGGCATGTCAGTTACGTAATGTGTCACAAACTGCCTTTTTTAATTTGGCCAATAAAATTTTCATTTGGCCAATCTTTTGGCCAACTGATTTTTCGGTCCAGCGCGAACACTGTACCTGGCGTGCTGGTCAAGCGTAAGTACGCGTAGAAGTGCATCATATCCTCGTGCATAGTGGTGCATACTTGACTTAAATTTTAACATAGGTTCATATTGAACTTATTTGATTCTGAAATAAGCCCATAGTGGACTTAATACCCATTATTTCGTTGTCTGGCGTGGGCCACAGTGAAACACATTATAAATAGCTTACATCTGGTTAGTGGTGAGTTAGTTTATTCGTGATATTTTCAGACCAAAAGGAACTTATAATAAGTCAATATGCAACACATCGTTGTGCAAATAGGTTCATATTGGACCCACCTATTCACATAGGTTCATATTTGATTTATTCGATTCTAAAATAAGCCCATAGTGGACTTATGTCCGTTATTCCGTTTTATGTCGAAAACATATTATAAAGAGATTGAATCTGGTAAATCTTCTAGATGAAAAAAGCTAAAATAAATAATGCCAAAATGGGTTTATTTCGTATGGAGATAGTCATATATTTCACTGTTTTAAACACCGCGTTTTGTGTCCCTATAAAGCGTATATTTAGACTAAATAATGCCAATGTGAGCTTATTTGGCTCATTAAATTAAGCACGTTAGATGCTTATTTTCACGAGAACGCGCTGCAATGGATTTAAAATAAGGCGATTCTAGGCCCAGTATGAACCTAAAACAAATCTTATTATAAGTCCATGACGTGATAATTTTCACGAGAACATGCCGAGAAGAGAGTATGTGTGTGTAGGTCTCGTCACTCTTGTGTTTTCACGAGAACATGCCGAGAAGAGAGTATATGTGTGTATGTCTCGTCACTCTTGTGTTTTCACGAGAACATGCCGAGAAGAGAGTATATGTGTGTATGTCTCGTCACTCTTGTGTTTTCACGAGAACATGCCGAGAAGAGAGTATGTGTGTATGTCTCGTCACTCGTGTGAAGCTTCTGTAAAATGACAGCATGCACAGGACTCGACATTACTCAACAACTGCGGTACTACTGTGACTATTAACCCTTTCAGTGCCAAGTCCCGATTATTGTATCAACCCATATACCCTGTGCCAATGCATACTCTTATATATGCGAGTCGACCATAGGTCGCCTCGCATATATAAGAGAATGCATTGGCCTAACAATTTTTCATCATTTGTTATTATTTTTTACAATTTTTTACAATTGTAATAATTTTTTCTTATATATCTTTAACAGACTTATTGAAGTTATTGTGTAGGTTTAGTGCCAGGGAATCTTACGTTTTTCATGGGCATCGAAATTATTACTATGAATACTTGGTGATAGTTTTGAGTTATAACATGCCCCTAAGGTTTTATCCAGTTTGTTTTTAGATTCGCTATAGCATGCTTAAGCATACCCAAAAATATTTCAACCAAAAAATCTTTTAAAAAAAATAAAATCGGCCCCTGGCACTGAAAGGGTTAAAGCGCTTCGAGACCCACGTCATTAAGCGCCATATATTTACAAGCCTGCCTGTGTTACTCTAAATCTTGTTCGGTGATTGCTCAACTGCCTAGTGGGTCCCCCGTTTTATATCGCAATAAAACACAGATCATAACAAGAACTCGACGTCACAGATTATTGAACTAATTACTAAAACCGATCAGCAGAATTATTGGACGTGCTTTTTAAATTTCGCCTGAATTACATTGAACCGATTATTTGTGTCGATCACAAGATCGTTACTAAGTGCTTGGTGTAGCGTCGCAAATGTTATCGAAATTGGCATTCTCTTTCTACACAACAAACTAAATGTCGGTTTTCGTCAGGGGAGCAAAACATAACTATATCATTCCAATTAAACCACAAGTTATGTTCCTATACTATGAACTTCTCACATCACTTAATGCGTGCCAATGTGTCTTTTATAGTACGAATCATCGCCAGTGTCACACCACCCCCCCCCCCCCCCCACGCAGTTCATATGCATCGCCCATTGCATCACGTGACAAGAACACGGGAATCGATCGATAATTCACAGGGGAAACTCAAACTATTATTAGGCTGACTTACAGTTCTGCGTGGCTGGTCTTAAATTCTCGGCAGATTTATGAAAATAAATAAAAATTTCAGCTTTTTTTATGGGAATAAATTATCAAAAAGCTATACAAATAATTTAAATATAAGAAATGAATGTAGTGGTGTGTGTGTATTTGGGGGATACGGTGCTTTGATCGTTGGTGCACATTTAGTGTAAACCGTGAACGCTTCGCGGTTCACACAATGTGCCCCAACGACCACGGCGTCATATTCCTCAATAACACACACACACCACTACATTCATTTATTAAATAAAACTATCCATTATTTTTAGTATACACATGAAGTTATACAGAAACATTCAGGAAGAGATCGACTATCTTTAATTGAAACGATACAGATATATTATGAGGATTGTGCATGTGGCTATCTTAGTATTACACTTATGAGAATGGAGGAATACAAGATATATATATATAGCTTTGCTTACAACAGTATGTGCATATTGGTTATGTGTGTTATTAGTATTACTTGAATTGTTGTTTGTGATTTATAATGAAGTGAGTCTCGGTTATGAATGCTACGTTTTCTGATAATTAATTATACAGCCGGCAGTCAAGTCACAAAATATTGTAAATTAAATGGGTACGGTACACTAAATCCGGCCATTTATGGGACCATCTCCTTTTATACTCAACAGAATACATGCAACAAATGAATGAATTTAAGCCATAGATTAGTGCAAAATACACTCATGTGCTCTATGAATACAAAGAACATGGTAATTATAGTGAAAATGAATTTATGGCTGGAGTCATAAATTCATTTTCATTATAATTACCATGTTGTTTGTATCGTTCATATGGTAAATGAGTGTATTTTGCACTCACACATGGCTCAATTTCATTCATTTGTTGCATATATTATGTGGAGTATGAAAGGAGATGGTCCCAAACATGGCCGGATTTAGTGCACAGAACCCCCTTAAGGACTTTGCTAACACAATTTTCCCCAAATTTAATGGAGTCAAAATAAAGGTTTATGTTCACTTTTGTTAGTAATCACAGTAACCAAACACATGAATGCAACATTTTAAGGGCATTATTAATGGTGGAATTTGTTAGAAATACTAAATGTGAAATTTATAGAGGTTTTTAAAATCGATTTTTTCGAACCCAAAATCAATAAACACAAAGTTCATATCAAAGAAAAAAATATGGCAATGTCTACTGAACACTGTGAAGAATGATGAACAATACAATAGTATTCATATTTATCAAGCATTCTTTGATAAAATTACTAAGAACCAGTTGTTTACAAATAATTGAGTAAGTTACCTGACATGATAGTGACATCGCTTGTTGTGAGCTGGCAGTTAAATGTTAATATATGTGGACAGTGGTGTGTTGTGAATCTCTTGACAAAAGAAATGTGTAATCCCCAATCTGGTGTACCCCATAGCCCAGAAACTAGGTCACCAATCATCCTGAGTCAGGATAAAGTACAGCACTGGCTGGTCATTAACAGACATAGTGCCTGCAGGCTTGAGTGAACATTATCTTGACCCATCAAATTCAGTTCCCAAATAGCTTTGCTTAGCAATGAAATATACAATTTGTAAACAACTGCTTCCAAGCCAAAAATCTTAATAAAACTGAAGAAATGTGAGTATATCTTTATTGTTCATCATTCTTCAGTGTTCAGTACACATACCCATATTTTTTTCTTAGATATGACCTTTGTGTTTGTTGATTTTGGGTTCGAACAAATTAAATTTTAAAAACTTCTATAAATTTCACATTTTGAATTTCTAACATAATTTACCATTAATTATACTCTTAAAATGTAGCATCCATGGGTTTGGTTACTGTGATTAGTAATAAAAGTGAACATAAAACTTTATTTTGAACAACATTAAATTTGGGGAAAATTGGGTTAGCAAAGTCCTTAATTGGCTTTCGTTTGATTAGTCATTTTGAATATATCTGGATAAACTTATCTGTGATCGATTGTGGTGCCAGTTGTTTTTTCCAGAAAGAACATGCGTTCGAACGCCATAACTACTTGTTTTGTAACGATTCCGATATGGATGTGCTCATGGCTGATCAATAAAAATGAAGTTTTCCTCAATTTGCTCAGTCGATTGAAGTCGTAAAAGCAACGAATACCGATGAAAAAATGGTCGAACAAGTATCAGTCCTGTATGGTAAGACCAAACAGTCTTGCTCGACCACTTTTGTCGGTATCCAATCGCTTCATAGGAATAGTTATATCTCTACTCTCGCTAGAGCTGGCTGTACATAGTATTTTCATTATGTGTGTATCTGTCGGTATCTGAAAGTCAGCTAAATTACAAATAGTGAATATATACACATTATTTGTAATTTAGCAATCAGTGTAATGCTTTGTCAGTATTATAATTTCCTTAAGCTAATTTCATCTCACTAATATTATTTTTGGGGAGACTGCAGAGGTGCAGCATTTTTTTATTTTGAATTTCGCATCCAAAATGCAAAAGTTCTGAGATGATATATTTGTAAGTAAAGTTAGTTGCTGGAGATTTTTTTTTTATGGCTTGGACACTTTGCCACTTCTTTCCTAATATTGTTTTTTGTATTTCTATTATACACATTACTTGCTTTACCCAAACGTGACCTTGTTTATTACGGTCGTCGATCTTTTGAATGATCTCAGTGGGAGGACCATCATATACCTGCTGCTCCATGATGGTCTTTTTGTTGTCTACTTAGACACCCGTGATGCACACGACAGTGTGCAAATTGGCGAGTCTGACTATGTTATAATGAACATCATACTCACGGTGGTATTACAGCATAAACACCCAAAGCTCCCGACTTGCGTGAACACAGCCACAACATAATACTGACCCATATTTCAGATGATGATTCCCGAACAACTTGGTTGTAATCACGTGACATTGGTATTTTCATTGTGGGATCATCGATTGTGTGAAATCGTAACTGACGCGTGCCGCTCAGTGGACCTAGCACGATTTTGACAGGGTTTGTTTGATCCTCACTGAGTGCGCAGGATTTACTTGATGTGGACATGCACTTGATGCTATGGGGCCTATTAGCAACGGTGTCTCTGTCAGTTTATTTGAAGCCACGCTTTATTCTAAACATTATTATTCGAATACACACACAACTTTAACCTCAAGTTATATGATGATTAAAACATACCATACAGATTTTCAAATTCAAAGTTAGGCTACATCTGTAGCTCATGTGCCCCATCGTCTCAAGTCAAAATTTATGTATATGCATGTCCCTATGACAGTTTTCCTGTGTAAATGACGCGAGTGTATCAAATAAATAGATTGTCTTATATAGTAATGGGCACATCCACCATGTTTTGTGTGGATGTGCCTTTAATGAATGCATTAATATTACATATACTATAATATAATTATGTACCTGTTAAATGTGTTTTTGTCATGTATCCTGTGAAAATATTTCCACCCGTCAAAAACCGCCACAAACAGAAAGAACATCAAAATGTAGACAGACTTTGTCCGTATACAAATAAGAAATATCACATAAACAGTATGTTATTGTCATATGTTTGACCATTGCTATGTAAACAAATGCATAAAAAGTTACTTTTCTGGTGTTTGTTTATATTATGATGGTAAAGATAAAGAGCGTTACTTGTTGGTGAATTCCTTATATGGGACTAATAAAGAGCGTTTATGCCATTTGTGTGTGATTAGCCAGTAGCATTGTGCTGTCTTCTGTAACACAATCAGGCTCTTGCTTATGTAACATATAGTAGCTCTTTATGATAACATGGTGTTTACGCGGTGGTCATGGTATCTATGAACGAAACGGTGTGCGTTTTGATGTCTTTCTGTTTACGGTGTTTGGAACAAATATGAATATTTTCGACAATTAAAGGTACGGTTGGCCTTGGCGGTGGATATCCTGTGAAAATATTTCCACCCGTCAAAAACCGCCACAAACAGAAAGAACATCAAAATGTAGACAGACTTTGTCCGTATACAAATAAGAAATATCGCATAAACAGTATGTTATTGTCAAATGTTTGACCATTGTTATGTAAACAAAAGCATAAAAAGTTACTTTTTTGGTGTTTGTTTATATTATGATGGTAAACATAAAGAGCGTTCTTTGTTGGTGAATTCCTAATATGGAACTAATAAAGAGCGTTTATGCCATTTGTGTGTGATTAGCCAGTAGCATTGTGCTGTCTTCTGTAACACAATCAGGCTCTTGCTTAAGTAAAATATAGTAGTTCTTTATGATAACATGCTGTTTACGTGATGGTCATGGTATATATGAACGAAACTGTATGCGTTTTAGTGTTTTTCCGTTTACGGTGATTAGAACAAATATGAATATTTTCGACAACTAAGGCCTCACGTGCCTTTAAGGCCTCCCGTGCATTTAAATTTTGTATATCTCACATACCATGATTATTAGTTTATTGAGATTAAAGAATTGAATAGAATTGAATGATACGACCAAAACCTTTAGAATTCACTCCACTTATTCTTAAGATTTTTTTTACTTTGGAATCTCTCAAAACAGAACTCAAAACGTACCTTTTTAAACTTCACAATGGGCCAATGGCAACGATGACGACCAAAGCTAAATACATCTTTCCTGTTGTTTATACAATATACTCAGCCTTCATCCCCATATTTAATTAAATGAATTGTTTGATTTATTTCATCGTAGTTATTGTTTGTATGGATAGGTGCGTGTTTATGGATGGGTGTATGAGCTCTGCGTCTGACCATGTGTGAGAGTATTTATATAACTGTCATGGTTGTACCATTCAGAGCGTTGGTCCTCGTGGGATAAAGCGCTTTTAAAATATTATACATTATCAATTGTATTTTTTTAATTTGGTATTGGTATATACGACTAGTGTAGGTATTGCAGCTGTACATAGTTGATCCATTTATTGGAATAAGAAATATCATAAAAAAACTCAACAAGTAAGCATACTCAACATGATGAAAGAGCATTATCAACAACTAGTCAATAAATACACCATCCACGGAATATAAAGACGGGGCCAATATGTTATTATTTTTGTCAGTTCATCTTCTCTAATATTATTATGTTTTACACTATATAATACTGTATGAGTGTATGCGTGTGTGTGAATTATATAATAAACTGCTTATACCAAAATTCATTTGTTTTATAGTTAATTGGTCCAGTCGATTCATTGTGTGGAAATCCAGCGGGCAACATGGCTAGGTATGGCATAGTAATTATGACGACCAAACTCCACCATAATAAATTGTCACACCTACTATGCCATCACTACTGTGGTATGTGTGTCCACAGCCATTATTCACTGTCAATTGTCAACCATCACAATACTATGACTATTTCAGTCGAAGGGAGATGGCCACAATAAGTAATTGGCTTATTGCCAAATCCCTTTCCAATTTTATTTGTAATATGTCGCGTGTTGCCTAGTGTTAGTGTATATAATTATATTGAGAATAACAGATGATTAAACTAAACTGTAATACGACCTTGCCTAAAGCGACATACAAGGCTCGTCCTGATTGGTCAGTGTCTCGTATTCCCATAGAGACACGACCGTCGTTTTGTGGTATAGTTCTAGATATTCTAACCAATATCCGTATGGTTTTACTTTCAGAAGTCAAACCATACGGGTATTGTTTAATGCCATGCTATAGACTGAAGAAAGAGACATATAATGACTACCTACTGTACTATACTGAATTTTATTTTAGATAGAACAAAAATAAGTCTTAACTGAAATTTGTTTTGCCAAAAAGGCAATGAAATGGGTCGCCGTTAAATAGTGACGTCATGTTTGACGTTACAGTTCTAAGAGAGGAACTGTTTGGTGGGAAATCATACCACGCAGAGCTAGAAACTGAGTTATTATATAGCAGGTTGAACTGACATGTATGTCACTAAAACTTCGACCAAAACATACAGTCGAATTACAAAAGAAATATAAATACACTGCGCATCGGCGTGTATAGTAGAATTTGACCACAGAAACTGATTGTAGGACTCCGCTTCGCGTCGTCCCACAATCAGTTTCTTTGTGGTCAAATTCTACTATACACGCCGATGTGCAGTGTATTTATTTCTTAATTAACAATAGGAACATTTTGTTAATATAATGTGAGAAAAATGAATAGAATTCTGTGAAACGTAGCTATGTGTATCACGTGTACAGCTAATTGTTTTCAGGTTTTGTTTCACAGTTCGTTATAACATTTCGCAATGCTGTCTTCAGATGTTTACCAATTTAATTCCTGTTAGGGTAATCGGATTATTGATAAAAATGCAGCCTGTTCTCCTGAAACTAAGCCCATATCGACATTATTTGAATCTGAATTAAGTTCTATATGGACCTAAATCGACATACAAGATGTACGCTCTTTATAATCTGTTTTCACTGAGTCTTAACACGGATTAACTGGTATTTCAGAATCATATAATTTTATTCCAGTGAGAAAGAAATATACTTGCAATAACCATAATTTTCATGGAATATCGCGATTATTCATTTAAAAAAATCATCAGAATCACGGTCAAAACGAGTGCAAAAGTTTAAAACTCTATTTCAGTATCTACCACTTTTGGGCGACGTAAGCTTGGTTGATAATAATTAAAATTTGTTGAAACTTTCCCGTTTGAAATTCGATAAATGGTCATAAATAAACTCACGTTAATAAGCCCATTCGTCCAATAAAATTACTTTCTGACATAGTAAAAGATTGCCTAAGACTCTGGTGCTGTGTTTGATGAGACCAACTTTGCTAAATTTTTTCAACTGTTGGAAACTTCATACCTAACACAACATTAGATGGAAATTTCTCACCAGAAATAGATTGATATTGTTCTCGTAGTTTGATTATCCAATATTTTATTAGTGGGAAATGTGTTGTGTTGTTATGTTTAGACATACATTTGCACATTTTCCTAGTTTCACCAAAAGTTTGGACTGAAATGGCCATCAGTTGGAAATGTTCCTACAGTAGGGGGTATCAGGTTGGAAATTTCCAACACTTGAAAAGCTTAGTGCCAAGCTGAATGGTAGGATTTTGCAATTCCCATGTTCAGATTTCAAAATGTTCTCACACTGGGCCGAACCATGGTCGGACTGGTGTGTCCTGATCCCTTTCCAGCAAATAAATTTAAGAAAATCGAATCAGAGGGGGTGAATTGGACTGCAAATTAGACAACTAGATGTTAGTTATTTTCAATATGTTCTCACACATTGGGCCGAACAATGGTCAGTCAAAGACTACTAATTAATCCAGACGGTCGATTGTTAATTCATCTTAATCCGAGGACAACATAAGTAAACGCAAGTAGAGTTATGTATCCTCGTCCATTATCGTGTTCAACATTATGAATCGGTATAAGTGAATAGAGTCAAGGAGCTACAATTGGATCTCTAAGGTTTCTACATGTTACATGTGCAGATTACCTTGCACTCTTGGCTCACGATTCGGAAAACATGCAAGATATGGTAAACAGAGTGGAGCAGTATTCAAGACAATACAAAATCAACACCACAAAAAATAATTATGATCTACAACACCAAATCAGAAATTAAGGAGATAAAAATTTATGGAGAAGCAATTATAAGACCCACCGACACTCAACATATGGGCACCATTCGAAATGGGCGCAACACATCTGATATAGAAAAGAAGATTCAGCTCCCCAGAAGAACCTGCTACTCTCTCATGGGTGCTGGATTACATGGAAAAGTGGAATTTTCCAAGAGATCAAAGCACATCTATGGAAGGCTTATGTTACACCAAGACTGACCTGGTATGAAAGTACTCATCATTAAATCAACTGAAATGAAAAAGCTTGAAAAACATCAAACATCTATCCTCAAACAAATTCAACACCTTCCCGACAGAACTGCAACAGTTGCTGTTGGCTCTCTTCTAGGGATCATGTCACTTG
Organism: Siphonodentalium dalli; assembly: GCA_032622095.1. Taxonomy (NCBI): domain Eukaryota; kingdom Metazoa; phylum Mollusca; class Scaphopoda; order Gadilida; family Siphonodentaliidae; genus Siphonodentalium; species Siphonodentalium dalli. The sequence goes on along the minus strand of CP136068.1, from coordinate 132,080,982 downwards.
AAACAATCATCCACAGAAATGCACTTAACCAATTCCATAGAATTATCAGCACCCCGACTTCAGCCGAATACCAACTTGCTGTTAGACAACTTGCCATTGTGAGAGCTAGAATATCCCAGCTGGTTCTCCTGTATTCGAAGAATCTTAAATATCTACAACCTACCTTCGGCATATAAGTTACTCCAAGAAACATCAGAGAAAGCAGTATGGAAATAAACAGTTGCTAAAGCTCTGACATACTACACCGAAAACAAATGGAGAGAAGATATCTGAGAAGACAAGTCTAAAATACCCCAACCCCTCTCCCAAGGTAAACCAAATACATCAGACATACAGATATGTCAGAGGGAACCTGCATGATGTACATAGAGCTGAAATCAAGGCCATACAGCTGACGGGAACTTATATAATGCAGTGCAACAGAGCAAAATGCAATCAATATGCTGTTGACGACAATTGTAAAGTATGTCTTAAAGACTCAGAAGATAGGCAACACTTCATAGCTGAATGGCTAGGATATAAAGACCTTCGGGGAAAATATATAATGAAGATTAAACAAATGGACAGTGTAACAATGAACCCTCGCCTCATAGAAGATCCGAAACTTCTTACTCAACTTCTTATTGATTCTTCTCATCCCACCATTGAAGAAATTACTACCATAAAGGAAGAAGAATCAGCCATGCTGGAGCTGATGATTCGAGAGTACCCTTTTGCCATCCACCTTCGAAGAAATCATAAACTGGCTGCAGGGTAAACAAATTGAGCTCAGGACTGACGATAACTGTTCACAAAACAATCTACTTTTTGTACAGGTCAAAGAGATAGGGAGTGTATATATATATTCTGAAAATATTGGATAGTCTTAGTGGAACACTACGCTGTACCTACAGCGGTTCCTCGACGAGTCCATGCGGGGAAACTACAAAGAAACAGTAACAGTTACCGCTCGCTATATGTCACGCGAATAGATAGGTTTAGTAAATCCACGGTTATCAGTTACGACTCCGTTTAGCTCCCTCGCCATAAAATTGATGTCTGCCAAAATAAATTATTTCTCAAAAATGACGACGATGAGTACTGTAGCCTTGGTAGGATTGTTAAACGGACATGGCTCATTCGAACTTTCAAATTTTGTCTACGTAATTTGAAAAGATATATAAGATAGGTTGATAAATACACGAAATATCGATACACCGGCTTCAACTGCTCTGAAATTTACTTGCGAAAGTCACCAGCGGGGGGGGGGGGGGTGTGATAAAAGATTTGCAGGAAGGTATGCCGTTTTTAGCATAAAACCTAAATGATATCATTCAGATGACTGGGAAATTATCTTCTGTATTTCAAATGACAGTTTAACTTGTTTCAGAAGCAATTTTAATTGAAAAAAATGGTTAATACAGGCAACTATGAAGATTTGTTTCAAATACTGGCTGATAGGCATTTGTCCGCTACCACATACATGCATTTGAGTTTCCAGGTCATAATGAGAGTATGCTAGGTCTGCCTGGGTAGTAATATTCCATACTGCTAAATGGGACCTCGTATGTATCAATGTAGTGGACAAACAGTAACCCATTAGAAGTTTATAGGTGCCCATAAAACACTATTATAAGTTACTAGCACAGACCCTTTGTGCGTTAGGGACATGTGACCCCTCTGTGTGCTTCACGCACATTTTAATCGTTTAAACAGTTTGAGTTTAAAAAACATATTTTTTAGCTTGAGCCATTTGCTCAAATTAACAAAACATTTTAATTTATTTATGTTTTTAATATTTGTTTTCAATTAAATTGTTTTTAATAATTTTGTTGTTGTTGAAAAACTAACGCCGTTATTACCTCCGCCAGGGTACCCCGAGTCATCACACCAAATTTGGTTGAAATCGGACCAGCAGTCTGGGAGAAAACGCGGACAGACAGGCGGACAGATCCTACTCTTTTATTAATCAGTGTAGATATATGCACCCAATTTTACAAAACCAAATTATACATGTCACAGCCTATCCCCTGCATATCTAGTGAGATATCAATTTCCTCTGCAAGCTATTACAATAACCGAACATGTGGTTTGGCTATGTGACTGATAACATCTCATGACAATGAACCAAATCTTGACTTTCGAGTCACTGATGACATTTTGTAGACATATCCATGACATATCAGCTGTTAAGCTCCAACTAGAGTTGACATATTTTGAACACGAATACACAGAGAGGATATTTACCAGGCTGCAATTGGAAATATTAGTTTATAAATTGCTGATAGTCACATTAATGTTTGAATAAGTTACGTGCACTTTTCCCATGCAAACAATTATCTAGGCTTAAAGGTCTTAATTACACGAAGACAAGCTTATTTATTTCAGTTTTACATTTCTCGAAGCTTCTTTTCGAAGGGTGTCTGGAAGGAAATTGTCCACCTCATCGTCCCATATGCAACATGCAGTACACATGTAGCTTAATGTGATCTCCACTAAGGTCCATATGTAAAAACAAAAAAATTAAAATGGGATAGTAGTTGACCCTCCGCAGATATGGACTGCAAATCACGGAACTTTATTTAGATCATAATATGTTCTGGATATCATGCGTTGTATGTGGGAAAGGCGGGCAAAACTATGTGAGCGCATGAGAACACACCGCCATCAAATCAGAAACCAGAGCTGTGACAAATTTACCTCAGCGAGCATCTTGAAGTTTGTGGTTGTTATTGCTCATTCAGAGTGTTCCTCTTGTAAAAAATGCTATCGATGGACTTTCTGAAATTCTGTTCCACAGATTGTCGTTCTATTCCATATCCCATCCCATCCCGCAGATTGTCATGTCCCCTCTTGTGTTATGTAAACAAATGCCATATTATGTAAACAAGCACTAGGGAAAGAGTATGCGATAAAAAAAAATACTCAATACCGGGAAGACCCAACAAATGAACTCTGGTTAAAACTGACACCATGTTGGTTGCAACATACCGCATATGTTCTGATACATGGAATCATATTTCCAACTTCCCCATTTACTGGGTCAATAAAGATCTATTTCAATTTGACATGCACATGTACTGTACTTATAAACTTACCATCGTGTGTGTCATATAAACGCACATATCAAGGTAGGCTGAAGTTGAGCCAATTAGGGACCAACCATGGGATGTGTAGACTTAACGTTTGACTCCAAGAGCCAGATAAATGGCTAGTCTACAGCTCAGCATGTGATGCTCGATGTGCAGTCAAAGGGGGGTAATTAAAAAATACGCCAACTGTCAACAAAAAGGTAAACACACCGCAATTCTATTGGTTAATCACACACAAATGATATAAACGCTCTTTATTATTTCCATATCGGGAAAACAGTAGCAAAAAACGCTCTTTATGTTTACAATATCCAGATCTAAACAAAAGCCAGTTAACGTAAAGTTTTTTTGCTTTTGGTCACATAACAAAGGAAAATAATTGACAATAACATACTGTTTATGCCATATTTCTGATTGGTACACAGTCTGTCTATATTTTACTATTCTTTCTGTTTATGGCGGTTTTTGACGAAGGTGAATATTTTAACAGCATACCCACCGCAAACGCCGCCCGTATCTTTAATCCTATGGGATTGAGTGTTATTGGGGGTGGGGTCGGTTTTTGTTCTGGGGGCATGTGGTAAACGGTGTACTAATGAAACCAGTTAGTTTTATGAAAAATAACGTTCTTACCGAGACTATCTGTTCTATCTCCATCTCCCCAGAGAATACGCACACATATTGGCAATATAAATCAATTTTAAATATCCCTTATTGTGAACAAACTTGCGAGCCAACACAAAAGGAATCGTCTCGAAGCACGATGAATGTACTGACCAAGATACTACGTGAAACCATCAACAGTAACATTTCTATTTTAAGAAACATGCGTGACACAATTTAGTGCGAATCGTTGTCAGTGACCTAAATATCTTAATGCAGTGACGTACCTCAAGGTGGGAGATAGAGCTAGATAACAGTTATTTGCTTATTTTCTAAACTGTTGAGGGAAGGGGTCCATGCGTACATGTATATATTCGATTGAATGCAATCTTTTAAACTGGATTAGGTATGATGTACTTATGTCCATAAATGTTCTACATTTTACTACATATTACTTAATAATTTGATTTTGATCTTTGCGTTATATATTGTGGGAGTGATTCTGTGTAGTGATCGCACCATGGCATCGCCGTTCATGGAAAGCGCCGAGGGCATATGGTGATAGTTCTTTAACTTTACCGTTGACGGACCGGGTTTGTGCCATCGGTGGCTTTCGTGTGCGGTTCTTCCAAATTAGGACAGATTCGTCCTATATTGCGTGATTCATTTATCATTGTAAATACATGTACATGTATGTTATGAATAAATACAGTCTAACATGTAAAACGACTGAATAAAAAGTTGAAGTTGAAGCTATAAAGCTCACCAATCCTAGTCACATCATTTCGGTGTTGAATGGGTCAACGCGAAACCATCTCATAACATCGCCACGGTGTTGAGTGTTTTGCTTATCACTCCCTATTTACGTGCTGCATATAAACAAACACTCACGCTTACACAAAGCTCACACAACTATTTTGTGGATGATATCGCATTCCTACTATCATTATACTATACTATTAGTTTATTCTTGGGAAAATTTTCATAATTTGGTAACTGTTAATTATAAATTATAGCCTATAAGGAATGCCACCGTGCCTTTAAAGCAAATAACTAAACACGTCCCAAACAAAAGCATGCCCATGTTAAAGATGGATTATCTCTTCATATAACAATTTTTTTTTAAAGTTTCGTGGGTATAAAATAATAAATATGAATTGAAGACCCATGTCCGGAAACGCTTCTAGCAATTAGTATTGATTTTATTCCGAATATTTTATTGTAAAATCAGTTGATTAAGTGGGACACTTTATTGTTCTATTTTTAAGAACATACCATTCAGGCGATACCATATAGCGATAAAGATCATTAGGGTGTTCCCATAGCTAATCTCCGAACGTCAAATGTACTCGATTGATTGTTTGTATTGTTTTATTGCATATAGTTATAAGCGATAATGAGTGTCTAATTAACGTTTATTTGTGACAATATTACCCAAAACTAATCCTGGTCTCTGTTAACAGTGACCACTATTGTTCGTTAGCGAAACAACCAAACGTTTTAGACCAAAAAATATTCGAAATATAATCAATATTAATCGATAGAAGCATTTCCGGACAGAGGTCTTATATTCATATCTATATTTGATAGCCCGGTAACTATATATAAGACATGTTTACAAAGAGATAGACCATCGGGGTTACGGAATGGGTCTCTCGGCCCATTCGAGAATCCCGGGCTAGCCACTCCAAACCACTCCCTTCAGATAAACCATCTTTAAAGAACAAACGTTTCACTGTAGATCACTTCGAACAATTGAACATCCCGGCGATGCTAGTTTCTCGTTATCTTATAACTGGTACTCAATCCCTGTTCAATGAATTGAGTATATTTTATTTTCACATATTTTATTCTGGAGAGTTCTCAACGTTGTCATGTTTGTTGGTACTTATGGGAAACTGCCTAGTCGTTAAAGGCTTACATTAGTCCTTAAAAAACAGACATATTATACTCGTTTCCACTTAATGGTGCTCAATGGGGCTTAATGTATGTACGTGTGGGATAATTGGTGATAATTAGAGCCGCATTGCAATTGACCGACATAATAATACTCACAACAATCAAATAAGTTGATAATATCGAAGTTTGGCAGGTGTACACAAATGGGTTCGTTCGTTCTCTCTCCCCTAGATGCACTTGTGGTGTGAATTAAGCTATATAGTTTGTACTATTGAGCCTAAGATGAACTTCTATCCATCACACCAGAAGGAACAAGGGCATCGCTAGGGTGTGGTAAAATACGCCAGCTAGCCATTTAGAATTTTACTACCGCAAACTATAATAACAATTTGAGCTTAAAAAGAAATTCTGCTATCTCCTAATTTCAATGCCAAAATGCGGTAAAATTCGAGAAAGGGGGCATTATCGTCGTTCACGCATGTCACAACTTGGAGCTCTATATCTCAACTTTCGATATATATATTTGTATCGCAGTAATTAAAATATACTCAATCCGATTCGATGGTCCTCATATAATCAGATTCCAACAACAGCATTTTTAGAAATGCCGCTTCAGTTATCAGAATCGGTTAATTACCCAAATATAATGCTAACCACTGTCAACTATAGTGTCAAATTTCCCGAAACGTATTATTTATCAACATTTGTGATCCGCCATATCAAATCCAGTTGTAAGTCGGGATTTTATTACCCTGTGCCAATGCATTCTCTTATATATGCGAGTCGACCATAGGAGAAAGAGAATGCATTGGCCTAACAATTTTTTACAATTTTAATAATTTTTTCTTGTATTCTTTAACAATTTTATAATTTCACCCATACAGAGCCCCAGACAAACATGAGCAGACGACACTCTTCTATATGCTTCTATATATGTGTGGGGCTCCATGCAGGGTAATGGATGTTTTTTATGTTATGTCCTAACAAATGTAAGAAACATTTATTTTTTAAAAAATGATAAAAAATTGTTAGGCCAATGCATTCTCTTATATATGCGAGGCGACCTATGGTCGACTCGCATATATAAGAGAATGCATTGGCACATGGTAAAAAAAATCCCGACTTACGACTGGATTTGATATGGCGGGTCACATATCAATAATTTGAAAGCTCAAATGAGCCATGTCCGCTTATTGTAAAGCTTAAAAGTAAAACGAAAAATACTTGCTGTCGCCATTATTTTTATGCCACAAACATCGCGACAATACACACTATAATCCATTATTTAACGTCGAAAACTAGTTGAAAAGAATATAATTCACAACGCTCTTTATTATCTTCCAGTTTTTGGGAGACGGGAGCATGGACGCTCTTTGTCAGAGACAGTCATCAGAATTGTTGCTGGGCTGACACAAATTCAAAACATGTTAAAGGCACGGGCGGTGTTCGATGCAGAAATATTTATATTTGTTCAAATCCTCATCAACAGAAGGAACATCAAAATATATACAGTTCCGCTCATATGCCAAACATAATCAGGACGTAAATAGTATATTGTCGCCAAGACGTACGATGATGTACGTAAACAAGAGCCTGTTTTTTTGCTTTTGTTTACATAACAAAGGGGGGAAATTGACAATAACACACTGTTTATGCCATATTTCTGATTGGCATACGAACAAAGTATGTCTATATCTTACTATTGCTTCTGTTTATGGCGGTTTTTGACGGAGGTGAATATTTTAACAGCATAGCCACCGCCCGTATCTTTCAATTTTCATCTAAGGAAAGTCGATATGTGGCCACCAAAATATCGTACTGATGGGCTCAAGGGGTCCGATTTAATTATTTATGGCATACGCCTTGTCACCGTGTCGCGGCCATATTGATTGTGGAGCTTTTGAATATTCATGTATTCCATATATGGAATGCTACTCCAGAACTTTGACCTGTAGCACTAATAAACGGAATGGGGCTGGATGGAACCAATATGGCCGCGACTCAGTGACAAGGCGTAATGAATACATACAGATGATGGATTTATGGTGTCAAATCGGACAGGGAATCTTTAATGTACGTCATTACAATATTAAGGTGACACATACAGTAATGCCCTAAATAATCGACTCCTTAACCACAGCAGAACATTGTGTAATTTTTCAGGATTTAGTCGGAAAACAAGCCATATTTCCGACTAAATCCTGAACAATTACCTATAATTCTGCTGTGGTTAAGGGATCGATTATTTAAGGAATTACTGTACTTGCCACAAATGGCTTGTGTCAGCATTGGAAGCAGTGGCCACATTTTCAGAAAACTATATCTTTGAATGAATGAACGAATGCTTTATTCTCAGCCATTTTTACATGGGACATGAGACAATTATTCACAAGAACAGCTACAACTTCAAAATAGTGGGCTCATTGAAACGCCAGTGCAATTAAACGGGCATGGCTCATTCGACCATCCAAATCTTGTTTACGTAATTTGGAGGGACGGGTACGATAGGTCGATAAATACACGATATATTAATATACCGGATTCATATGCTCTGAAAAACACTTGCCAAAGTCACAACCATTTTCCAGTCGTTTTAAATTTTTCACCAGATGTCAGATAAACGCTCTTTATGTTAGCATATCAGGAATAGACTAACACGGAACGCACTTTTTTGTTCCATGTTGTGCACATGGCTGTTGTTTGTTTGGGACTCTTACACCGTGTTCATGCTGTTATAATCACACATCCTTTGCATTCACGCAATTAGCTTCCCAAAGAATCAGTACAAATCGCGATAGGGTTACACAAATGGTTCCGACGATCATCAGGCAATAACTGAAATCGACCACTTCAGAAAAAGCGGTGAACACATACGTCACTCCAAGTCGACCGTGTGCACGCACTCGGTGCCTGGTGTCCACTTCATAAAAAGCTATGAACCAACTACGTCACTTCAAGCTGTTGTCATTGTGAGACTGTGTTGGAATGTCAACAGTATATGTTGCTTACAATTGCTGTGGTTCTTTTGAAAAGTTGTTAAAATTTATTAAATATTTAAATATTATGTTATTATTATATGTTTCGCACCACATTTGTTGGAAATGTATAGGTTGTAATTGTTCCCATTGCTTGATTTTCCAACCAATAATTAGTGGGTAAGTTGTTTTAGACCTACAGTATCATACTTTCCGTATTTAGTCCTAATTTTGGTCTGAAATTGCTGTCAGTTAGAAACATTACAACGTTATTGGGCGTCTGGTTCAAGGGGGTGGTGCAGTTGGAAATTTCAAAGTGGACCCCTCCTCGCCCACTCAACTACGACCCTCTAACCACGTCCCTGAGCTCTACAATCGAAACATCACAATTGTAACGCATGTGTTTTCGCATCTCTTGCAGCCATAACACCATCTTGCCTGTTCTCCCATAAACCCGCATATTATCTCTTTATAATAGAACTTGATTTAGGCAGATAATCTGCTTAGAATCTCCTCATTTTGAGTCGATAATATGCTGGAAATGAGAGCGGTTTAGTCACATTATCGACTTATAATTAAGCGATTCTAAGCAGATTATGTGCGGACAATAACACAAAAAAGCCAACTCACGACTTTTCACGTGAACGCTCTTTAAAATGTGTTTTAACTGTGGTCCGCGACAAAAAATGAACTTACGGCGATGAGTCCGTTGTTATCTGCTTATATCAGAATCAAATAATCACATTTTGTACCTATTTCACATTATATATCGATTATGTGCGTATTTGTGTGAGGATATCTTGCATCATCTCTGGCCAACTCAACGGGCACCAATGCGACGGTAACGAGAGTAACAGAACAGACCATGATATCGCAACATATCCTCGCGCCAATACGCATTTAAACGACCTATAATGTGAAATAGGTACATAATGTGATTATTTTATTCTGAAATAACCAGATAATGGACTCCTACCAGTTATTTAGTTTTATGGCGCGGGCCATAGTCAAAACACATGTTAAAGAGCGTACACCTGAAAAGAAAAGTCGTGAGTTGGCTTATTTGCGTCATTGTCCGCAGATAATCTGCTTATAATCGCCTTATTAGGAGTCGATAATGTAACTAAAACGCTATAATTTTCAGGACATTATCGACTCAAAATCAGCCGATTCTAAGCAGATTATCTCCCTAAAACACTTGAAGTTATATTATAAGCAGATAATGTGCGGATTTTTGGGACAACAGGATGAATATTGAATTTGTTTAATCTCAATAAAAAACCGTACATATGCATACAGTATTTGAGATAAAATATATGAATAAGTTTACATGTGAAATTAATATTTACAAGTGATCAAGCACATTACATATACAAGAAACACAACCAATTCTCGCCATTAACATCGGCATTTATTATCATGTATTCGCCCTATACGATGCGAGACCACGACTATCACCACTTCTACCACGTGGCCAACAACAGCGTCAGTATTCATAGTATGTGCTCTCACTACACGATAAGTTTCTGATAAACTTAGTTGAAACTGACACATTTATCTGAATCAGCGAAAACAATACGTTCACGATTAAGAAATATGTCACATCTCAAACGTCGAACGATTATCTGGGAAGTTGTTTACCACGTTCAATAACACTCACATAACTTTCTCCCAAATCAAAGGAAGAAAAAGTACAATTGAACATAGAATAAGAAGCTTAGACCGGTGATCACCACAAGAACTAACCCGAAAAATGCATAACAATAAGGTTTGATAGCATGAGGAAAATGTGAACAAAAATCATAATTGGCCCCTATATTGACATCGCGACAACCGGATCCAGAAATTAGAATAGTTGTGCAACATAAATGTGGTGGTCGCTGAAATTCCAAACAATTACATGTTTTCACATATGTGATATTTACATTCCTTACTTCCGGTAAATAATACGTCACCGGAAGTGCAGGACGGACGGATAAACAGAGATCCGGAGCGAAAGCATTACTTGCGTCCAGCTAGAATGGCACAAGTAATGAGACAATAACTAATATTGTATATACATCCCTTACATTGAGACCCAAAACCATTTGGTTGGGACATTTGGGCTTCCAAGAAGTAAAACCGATACATGCACGTACGATTATCTCTTTAAAGATGCATAATCCGAATTAAAGCTCGCAAATTACCATTTCCTTGACTTCGGTGGTAAAAATATTTTATTTGAGTCGACGAACCCACACATCAAAGCTCAGAGTGATCAGATATAGATTTTTTTTTTTTTTTTAAATCTATTATTTTTCACCACCGATAATTTGTAATGGCCCAGTAAAGAGTCGACGAGAAGACTGTCTCGGACAAAATTGCGGATAAAGATGGATAACTCTAAAAATCAAGTGGCTTTTTTGTGTCAGATATTTGATTAACAGGCAAAATAATCGTTGAAAAAAATGTTGATAAATAACAAGTTTAGAGTGATTTTATACTATAGTTGACTATGGTTATCATTATTTTTGGGCAATTAATCGATTATGATAACTGAACCGTCATTTAAAAAAAATTGTTGTTGTTGTTGGAATCTGATTAAATGAGGACCATCGCATCGGATTGAGTACCTTTAAAGTTACTGTTGGAAAAAAGATTGAGACAACGTGTAGCCATCACTGGGATAACGACTCCCATCTCAGAACCAAATTAACACGAGGACCTCAGGGAATTGGCGGAATTATGGAGTTAGGTTTTGTGTTCCTTGTCGATACGAGCCTGAACGGAAAAAGAAAATCATAGCATATGCAGAAGTGGCGATCACATTTGTTTAAGCTGATTTCACACACCTGCCGCTGACGCACGCGGCCAACGCATGCGTCTATCTGCTTACACGGACCTGCGGCTGACGCACGCGGCCAACTGGTGTATGGGTATAACAAGAGCTTGGTGACTGTATTGTGGTGGTCAACATAATTGTTCGATGTCTTTCTTGTATATATACGTCCTGAATGTTGGAGGTCGATGTTGAAGCTCTTATTTCGCTCTACGCGTGTATGTTTCGCTGATTCTTGGTATACATGGGTCATGGACGTTTTATTTATAGAAATGGGAATGTTTGGGACGGATTAAAAGTCCAACTGCGACCCGGAGGCCGAGTCCGGTAAAAGGTGTAGTTGGGAATTCTGGTGAGATGCATGAGAAACCTTCAGTGATAAGCCGTATATAGTTGTTGTAATAATTTGAAGGATTAGTTGTTTTAACGGAATTATGAGTTGGTCATTCGTGAAACCAATATATTTTATAACGAACCAAAGCCGGACGCTTTGGTCGTATATAGATAATATCTTATTTTGTGACGTCACCAATTATTATCTAATACGACGCAGCTGTTTTGAATTTCGCGAGCGCTTTTGTCACACAGTAGATCGGTGGGCTTAAAGGTACTCAATCCGATCAGAGGGTCCCCATCTCAACGGATTCCAACAACAACAATCCGATCAGAGGGTCCTATATTACTATTTCTTTGGCTTTTAGGGTAAAAAATATTTGATTCGAGTCGAGGAACCCATCAAACAAAGCTCAGAATTATTAGATATTGATTTTTGAAATTTGTTATTTTCTCGAGATGAGTACTAATACTTGCCTTCAACTTTGTAATCTGCTCGAGATGTGTACACCAAAACACTATTCAAACAGACAAGGATGGATAACTCTAAAATCAAGTGGTAATAATAACGCAATTGTGTTCTGGGACAGAAATTATTCCCGATAATGAAAAATAATAGATTTCAAAAATCGATATCTAAAAAATCTTAGCTTTGATGGGTGGCTTCCTCGACTCGAATCAAATATTTTGGACCCCCGAAGCCATTGAAATAGTAATTGAGAGAAGTTTTATCGGATTGAGTACCTTATAAATAAGTAGCATTTATGTCGTAATCGGAAAATCTTGTTACTGTGTCTTTCGATTACTGGTATTGCAAATGAGAATTATGAACATTGAATTACAATGTAAGTTCGTTCGTAGAGTTAGTTTACCTTTTATTGAGAAAATAAGACACAATAAATAACGACACTATAGTAACTACAGTCTACACATATCGGCGAGTGAAAAGTTATCGAAATTCCTGATGTTAAATATAATAAGAATGTCATCACGAATTTACCGTTCTAGTGTGCGAAGGTGGGCATTTATGTACAGCACTTGGTACGGTGCGGTACTGTGCGAAACGAAATAACATATATTTAATAAGGAATTAATTGTTATCATAAGACTATATAGTACAAATATGCATGTGATAATCCATAAATATACTATTTTCTGGAATCGAAAGGAACACATAATTATGAACAAAGCAGAAGATACATTCAGGCGAACTCGGGGAAAGTTACACGATGACGTTGTTCGTCGATTTTCGCTGAGATGAACAGCTATGAAATTGACACGCTTCTCAGTGTAGTATCTCCGCCGCAGTGATCACCCAGCGTCAGGAAAAGAAATATATTGGTTAAATTCATTAAATATGTTTCCGTCCCCCTCTCGACAAGGTGTAACTATTTTCACTTTGATGTTGGTACTAGTAGTTTATAACCATGAATAGTTTAGCTGTCGATAAAGACCACCCGGAAGTACGATTTGCCTAATGTATACTCGAAATTACGATTGGGGTCCATTCATTCGTCAAACCCAGGAAATATAGCCTTATGTGATTCTTATTTGGAGGGAATAGCAGAGACGATATAAGGTCTGAGTTAATATAATTTATTTGATAGGAATACGAAACTGTGAAGTTATTTTATAGGATTAAAAAGACACTGATATATGCTAGCGTATATGTAGGTTTAGCTGTGGTTCGCTAATTACGCCAGCGTATGGTCATATTATTCTATAAAAACAATCATAGGTATATAATATATGATCTTGAGCGAGTTACCATTTCTGACATTGGTTTTCTTGTTATGCACAAGGAATGGAGATGATCCAGTTAGTCTAAGCTATTATCGAATTTCATCATGCATTTGTTCGGTTCGTCCTTTGGTGCTGTTCCGTCTATATATACATGCTATATCATTTGTGTTACACGTGTAGCTTCTCGATTCATTTCTGTACATAGGTCGATAAGGTTCTGGTATAGATGTCCGGACCGGATGACGTGACGGGGTCCACGAAGAACAGTACATTGAATCTCAGAAAAATGTTACTGTAAAGAATTGAGTTGAGAATAATCAATAAATGTACATCCGGTGGCATACATGCATTCCAGAAGAGAAAAACTACACAGGCTGCAAGTACATCAACTAAAGACTACTTCATATAGGGCCAAAGTGCAGGCGCGATCGTGAATACCTCCCAGTTCTAAAATGAGTTGCTATCGTTTTTTCAAAGAGTTTACAAAAAATGTGACTTTGGTGGAAGTTTGTCTGTTTGTTTCTATTATCACACCACCTCCTGCATCGGGTCGAATTCACATGAACCTGGATATTGGATGTTCCAGTAATACCACTTCTACAATATCTGAACTCATTTTTAGTAACATCCTGAGGTGTTTTACCGCCTGTTCGGGCCACGCGGACTGTGTTGCGATTGACTTTAACGTGAGGAGCAGAAGTTGTGTATTTCTGAACAATATCGGGCTTAATCCAGGATGTGATGGAAATCCTTCATGGCGTCACGTAGAAGTAGGGAGTTCAATATCGGTACGGCCACGTTCTACTATATACAAGTACTCATGTGTGTGTGGACAATAGTCCATGTATATATACGTACACATACCTTCAATTGCGCTTAAATGCGTCCAGTTGATAAGATAATATAAGATAAATTTTATTTCAAAGTCGGAGGTAAAACACATTATACAAACACAAGACTTTAAGACAATACATGGATACACAAACTAAACACGCATACAAATCATATAAATTTTTAAGTTAAAATAAGTTATCCTGTAGTTTAAAATACCTAATTGTCACTGTTAAAATTATCGATTAATAAAATTACTATAGAATATTTTATTTAAAACACCATAAAATATCAGTATAATTTAATTTGCCACTTCCAGTATTAAAAGAGAAAACGAAATTATAATTTGCTTGAATTACATATTTCTGAGGTTTCGGAATGTTTTCAACGGTTAACCAAAATGAGAATCTCTGTTATAATAATTTAAATAAAGCTTTAGCAAATGCGCTTGGTTAAAGGGGTACTGTACACTAAGATAGGCGATTTTTTTATTTACTCCCATTGAAATAACTTTCAAGTTAGATTGTGTTCGTGTTATATGAGTTTCGTATAAACCTAATTTAGCGAAGAAAATATTGATCTTGGAAACAAAAATATTACGATTTCAAACTACGCGCCATGTTTTTGACCTTCACCGGAGAAGACGCAGGTCGCAGGAAGAACCGGAAGTTCATTGCTCACAGCTTCGATTGATGCATTCAATCTCTTCCATCGAACAATCTCACTCCCTATAAAATACTTGACGCTTTATGACTCTTGTTTCTTTCTCCTTTTTTCCCGAATCGGTTATAACGGGCCTTCTTTTGCAGGTAACATGTTTTGTTTGCAACTCAATAATGTTCGCGAATGGCCGTCGATAAAAGACACGCAACATATGCGAGTTCAAGAACGGTAACTCGTAATGGCATAATTCTCCATTTTATGACTCCAGCCATAAATGAATTTATATTAAATAATTCAATTTTACTTTTACGATAGCCTGTTAACCGGAACGTTTTCAGTAGACATCGTCGACTCAAATTAGTTATTTTATAATATAATATTCATATTAGATCGCTATTGTCACTGGGAATTTATTTAAATTGGGGTACAGTACCCCTTTAAGCTAAGTAGCGACAATTTATGTCTAGTGAGTGGGGCTGCAAATAATCTTGATTAGCGGCGTGGTTAACGTGAGAGTGGGGGCTTCGGTGTTATCATCCCACAATTTATTTATTCTCATATAGAGTTGCTATAAGCGTGCTCTTGTTCGTGTTAATTAAAGCCATATGGCGGTTTGCACTCCAAAATACACATAATATTATTTGGCTTTTGAAGTTTCCGCGGTATCGAAATAGGTCGATAAATATATGAACAACCTTTCTACGAGTATTATGTATTGAAGTAATGAACAATACAATTTTGAATACGGTGTTTGGGTCATAAACACAAAACAGCCAGGTGCGCGACATGGAACAGAAAAGAGCGTTCCTTGGTAGTGTATTCCTGATATGGTAGCAATAAAGAGTGTTTGTCTTACTCATGGCGAAAAGTTGAAAACGGCTGAAAAATGGCTGTGACTGTGGTAAGTGTTTTTCAGAGCATATGAAGCCGGCATATCAATAGTTCGTTTATTTATCGACATATTGTATCCGTCGCTCCAAATTAGGTAGAAAATTGGAGGTTCGAATAGCCATGCCCGTTTAAGGGCGTACCAATAACCATTCAACCAATATGTTTGTTGTCCGACTGTTTACTGGTTAGTTTGATCAATCAGCTAGCAACCGAACGACCAGAAACACCCCCTGAGACCCAGTTTGGCTGGACCGTCAATTTAGGTTTAACCCAGGTTTAAACTCGGATGTTTAAACTTGAGACGGCAAATCCTTCATATATATAATATAGTTTTCTTACTTTTGTGTTTTATCACATAGAGATTGAAGTCTGTTCATTGTATGAACTTCCGCTTGACCATTATCCGTTTCGGCCAATCATATTTCGGCTCCTTATTCCGATTTGGCGATCATCCAACGGAAAATCAGGTTATCACTGATTAAATTCGTTTTAGTGGGATACAAAGTAAATAAAGTTGTGTTGGTGTGAGTATCTTTCAACGTCGTGTTCGGTGCATAGAAGTGTCAGACGCCGAACAATATACTTGGTAATAGTTATCGAATGTGTGCATGCCGTATGTTGTTATGCTCTCGCCATAAAAACAAACTATTAAGGGTCAGGCCCACGTTTTGCCAACATTTCCTGGTATTACAAAATGGAGGCTCTCAAAAGCTGTCAGGAATTTCTTTGTGAAAGTTGGTACAAGTGATTAGTGTGACACAATATTTAAGAACCTTTGACCCATTGGGTATTATAACATCATTTACTTTACTTTAATGGCGTGATAAATATTTAAAATTTCACTGTTTTTTTCCTTCATTTGTTTTGCAAAAGTGCAGTTCATATATCCATGATATCATATCTGCAGATCGTGAGATGACACTTAATTATTCTTGATTTGTGAAAATTAATGATTATTTTCATTTTGAAAGGCAACTGCGTACAAATAATGTTCTATATTTAAAGGTACGGTTGGCCTTGGCGGTGGGTATCCTGTGAAAATATTTCCACCCGTCAAAAACCGCCACAAACAGAAAGAACATCAAAATGTAGACAGACTTTGTCCTTATACAAATAATAAATATCGCATAAACAGTATGTTATTGTGATATGTTTGACCATTGTTATGTAAACAAAAGCATAAAAAAAGTTACTGTTCTGGTGTTTGTTTATATTTTGATGGCAAACATAAAGAGCGTTCTTTGTTGCTGAATTCCTGATATGGAACTAATAAAGAGCGTTTATGCAATTTGTGTGTGATTAGCCAGTAGCATTGTGCTGTCTTCTGTAACACAATCAGGCTCTTGCTTAGGTAAAACATAGTAGGTCTTTGTGATAACATGCTGTTTACGCGATGGTCGTTGTATATATGAACGAAACTGTATGCGTTTTAATGTTTTTTCTGTTTACGGTGATTGGAACAAATATGAATATTTTCGACAACTAAGGCCTCGCGTGCCTTTAAGAAATTTCATGTCATTAACACAGTGGCATAAATCCAGTTGATTGATCCCTGCTTGAGTGGACCACACTGCATATCAACATTTGTTTTCATTGATCTGGAATATACTGCGGTATAATGCTATATTATGCAATTTAAAATGTAACCCAACATTATGATAGAAATGAATTCTCCTCTCATGGAGTCAAGACAATAAGTTATTTGGTGATTGTAGTGTGTGTGAAATTATTAATTATTCTAGCAGTTATTGGTACCGAAATGGACAAAAAAAGAAAATTATAATTTCAACCTCTCAAATGTACAAAAATCATTGTTTTTTGTCGTCTCTTAATAATTGCTCAGATTCTATATACAAGTAAGATGATTATTTGTGAAGTTACAAATTTTTCGCCAGATAGATCCAGAGAAATTCTTCGTTGAAAATCTCTTGCCATTCTTGGCTAGATTTATGCAAAACGTGCGTCTCCACTTAAAGCTACGATGATTCTAATTAAACTAAAGAAATTGCCATTGTGGGCTAATAATTAACTCGTACTGTGGTAACTATAGTAATACCATACCTTAAACTTTACTGTGGTGACATATACTAAATGTCTACAAGAGATAAAGCCACATTTCTCTGTTACCGCAGAGTCCTTGTATGAACAGAGCTGTCTGTGAGTCGACTGAAATCTGCTTCAGGAGTGAGATGAACAGTGAAGGAGTCGGGTGTATTAAATTGAATAGTTCAGGTGAGTAGATGATCTCGCAATATCACATTGTTGTTATTCCAAACATTTAAAGCTAAATAGTTTGGACAATCATAAGTAATTCGCAAAATTTGCATAGAAACGAAACCTCAATAATTCAACACGGACATGATGCAATGCGATCAGACAAGAACTCAACTATTGTATTTATATTTAATGTATTGTTTATGCTTTTGTTCTTTATGGTTCAAATACAATATTGTTTCAACTAAACTATTGTTCTGACATAATACAAGTACAGCGATAATCATCAAATTAGCGTAGGGGTAAGTATACGGCCAAAACCGCCCAAATAAAGCTTCCAACAGCCTAAAATACCCTGTGCCAATGCATTCTCTTATATATGCGAGTCGACCATAGGTCGCCTCGCATATATAAGATAATGCATTGGCTTAACACATTAAAAATTATAAAATTGTTACAGAATGTAAGAAAAAATGGTAAAAAGTGTTAGGCCAATGCATTCTCTTATATATGCGAGGCGACCTATGGTCGACTCGCATATATAAGAGAAGGCACAGGGCATAACTGTAACTATCACAATGTGGTCAAGGAGCCGGTTCCAATGATATCCATATTTGTATGGTTCTATTGAGACAGACCGAAGATATTTTATGCTCTTGAAGCTTTATTTGGCCGGTTTTGGCCGGTTTGTTGGGTAATTGGTTATAGGGGTAAGTATACGGCTAGCTACCCGTACCGTGTTGTAATCGCAAAAGCAGAAGTAAATAAGAAGGGAACCAAAACACTACATGATCTTATATCTTCGCTTCGGAAGCATGATATATTTTCAATCGAAATATGGTGTAAATTGTTTGATAAGCTCACCAAACCAATTCTACTGTATGGTAGCGAAATTAGCAACTGATCTCAATATGAACAAAATTGATCTAATACCGTCCGAAATAACTCATTTGAAGTTGTGTAAATCTGCGCTGGGCATAAGCAGGAATTCTTGTAACATGCATCCCGAACAATAAGAAACAAGGCATGAATAAACTTATAACGTATAGACTGTTTTAAAATAAGTATACGATGGAGCCCTATTTAATTCATCTGAAGAACTTTGAAATGAGATCGACGTTTATCAAACTCAGAGTAAGTAACCACAAAGTTGAAGTCGAAACGGGGCGAAACAGGCAACAAGAACTTTCATATGACAAAAGGCTCTGCAGAAAATGTAACCAGACACAAATTGAAACGGAAGAACACTTTATGATGACATGTTCATCTTATAACATATCAAATCGAAGAAACATTCTTTGACGAAATACAAACAATAGTTCCTGCTTTCGCGAAACAGCATAATATTACACATTTAAAGCAGTCCCAGCAGATGGATGAGGCCGAATGCAGTCCGGAGACCAGTATATACATGATCGTGTATACATAAGCATATGTGACAGAAATTAGACGTAAATGCAGTTGAACGAAATCGGTTATCAGAAGACAAGAGCGGTGCATGGAACCTGGAGACAATCCATGGTCGCATTAAATAGAACAGCATAGATGATATTCGGTGATCAAAAACAGGTTGGTTCGCTTGGTGTAAGGCACCATTACGTTGATTCGACAATGCAACATGCGTTAATGTCGCGCTGATGGGCACTCACCATAATTTGACTATATGGACTTAGCATATGACGATGAATCTGCTGATCATTACATAAGATGAATAATGATACGTTAGAGTGTAACACGTCGTCGTAGTATTAAAATCATGCGCGATTAGTAGCCGGATGTAAGCATAACCACACGTGTCAAACTACATATATATCCGCGAGCAATATACTATGTTAACAAGCCGACGAGCTAACATAGATATGGATCAGACAGAACTACCCCATATATAAGAGAACATGAAATATAACCGCGATAAAGCTGAAAGGTATGCACTAGTATGTCACAGCGTCCCTACTTGTGATGACCAGACGTGAAAACATCACATGAAATAAAGATGTTGCCTATATATTCAAATGCAATAAAAGTATGTATAACCTACCCCTTGTACCACACCACTGTGCAGCAATGAGAACATACACATGAAATGTTCAAACCGACCCGACAATATTCCATGCAATATAAGTACACGTACACCCCTATACCCTGTGTGACGCATCTGTGACGATGTGATCAGCCTTGACATACACATGAAATAATCAAATATACCAGACAGTGTCCCATGCAATATAAGTACGCACACCCTAACCCCATGTCGCCACGTCTCTACACGGGACATATTGTGACATGTGAAAACATGCATATGAAATGTTCAAACAGACATGGTCCCGTGCAATATAAGTGCGTACACGTCAATTCCATGTCGTCGCGTCCCCGCATCTAACCAGTCGTGAGAATATGCTCATGCATTTTTTTCAAACAGACCCGGCAATGTCACAATCATTATTAGAAAAAACGTCCCTACATGTAATGACTAGACGTGAAAACATGCACATGAAATTTTCAACTAGACCCGATAATGTCCCATACAATATAGGTACATACACCACAACCCCATGTCAATACGTCCCTTCTTGTGACCCCCTCTGAACACACGCACATGGTTTTGAGTTTAATGTTTTAATTCACATTTTTATAAACCTTTTTACTTTATTAAAGGAAGGTCAGCAATAATATTAACTATTCTACTTTTAATTAACTATCTGCTTTTTCTCATCGTAAATACGCCAATACAAAGTTTCCGTACATGTACAAAATATCGTATCAATGTTTTCTTCATTTCACGTCACAAACTTCATTTAAAATATTAGTTGATTACCAAGAACAAGTTTAAAATTAATAATTCCACATTACCCCTTTTAAAAAGGATATATGTATAGTTAGCATGTATATAGTATATACCGTGTACTTTAGTAGAACACGTTATTTAATACATCATATACATCGTATCAGATTTTAAAAGTATTTCTTTGTAAAATAATTCATGGGTGATCTGATGCATGCATCTTTATTTCTTGTTGCTGATTGTCCTCGTTATCATATGATACAGTTGTACCATTGACATAATGCCAATATATATTGGGCTGATTTGATCCGATTCGGAGCTGGTTTAATACAATTCCATATCATAACAAAGAAGGGCAATGGTAATTTCGGGCTAACATTTACTCATATTGGTAAACCAAGAAACGCATGTGAACTCTGATGACACAGTGAAATCCAACTTTCCCAAGTTATAGTCTCCCTTTGGGCGAAATAATCATGTTTCGCATTGAATGGTATGGGACATGGAACAAACGGCTAAACATGAATTGGAATAGCGCAGAAGTGGCATATCCCACGCAGAGGGTGCGTTTTTTTTGTTGTGTAAACTGGTAAACGATAGCTTGATATTCATCCAACATAATAGGTCGCACTAACCAAATTGAAGACAGCAAGTTAACACAACAGGGGTGTACTTGCAATTACAAGGAGCAAGGCTATTATGAGGTGGGAGTGGTTCCTGCACAATATCTCAATATGGTATTAGGACTAGAGACTTCAAATTTTCCCGGTATAATTCACTAACAGAAATGAAGATTATGTTAACATTTCACTGGCATAGCTGATTTTGAAGTGATAGCGTGAGGAGAGACGTGAATTATTCTTGCGCGATAATTGAAGAAATAATGATATATATAGAGTTCATATTTTGGGGTGATAGGATAAGCAAACAAAGCAGACCAGGTTCAAATTTCAGAGATGTAGCCGCATGATTCTAAAAGGTTGGAGCTAGGAGGGGTGCAATATGTTATTGGAGAGTTTCTATGTGAACAATATCATAGCATTAGCGAAAGACATTTTCGACGTTTGGTTGTCGGACAGGATCTCAAAGTCGCCGAAAGGTGAACATTAATTTCGCCTAATGATATTTCGACAATGTCAATTTCGACCCAGATAAAGCACTGAAAATCTCGAGTCAATGATTCAAGATTTTATTGAAAGCAAACCATTACAATGGTGTCAGCCAAACAATTTAAACACAAAAACTGAAAATATAACATGCAAAATTGACTGGTACAAAACAATGAATGTGTAATCACAACACACTAAATAATCAATATCGAGGTATATAGCTTGGAAATATGTGTTTTACGGATTACTGTACTACAGAGTTCATTTTTAAATGAGTTTTTCGAAGTGTATACCTTGCAGTTCTAGGTTGATTCTGCACATGATTTAATGTAATCGCAGATATATCTAGTATCGCTAGGGTTTGTTGGGTTCAGAATTTGTTCTAGAATCTTTAAAGATTCAGACAAATTTTGTGCAATAGGGGCAGAATTAATGTTTAGTTTGTTCAATAAAACATCACGTTGTTGAACATATTTTATGCAGTGTAGAAAAAAGTGTTCTTCATCTTCTAATATATCACATGCCAGGCATTTTCTGTCTTTTCTAACAGGTTTGTATCGGTCTCTTTATATTTCCAATGACACCGAATGTCTGCTATCCGATCACATGCACGTACACGACATTTGGACTCAAATAGTGTCATTTTCACTTATATTAAATATTATTTCAACGAATTTGACATAATTACGAATTACATTTAATGACGTGGTCCGTATTTTCTTCACAGTTTTTGTGCGCATATCAACCTCATTTGTATTAAATTATTCAGCAAAAATGTTTGGTATAAAACGTTCTCGAACATCAGTATTCTTGTCATCATATATTACTGAAAATCCGAGATGTCAGCGAGCAGAATGAAATTTAATATATAATGTAGGATAACGTTTTGTGGCCGACATTCAATGTCTGCCGTTTGGTCATTCCGCCCGTCCGTCCGTTTGCGTCTGTTTTCCGCGAGAGATTTTTATGTCTCACCTGGATGCCATAATTTGTGTATACTATATTTAATATGTAAAATACACATATGATAACGCGGAAATATGTAAAATATAGGAATGTATGCGCCCGATGCGATCTAGGTGGATTCCGATACCTCCCGCTAACAACAAGGGCACCTCCGATGTTTATATAAACAATATAACCTGACTACGACTGTTGTTGAATTTATAGTTGTAAATTTTGGGCTTTGTAAGTGTATACCATCGTGTAATCAATTCATGATATTCAGGATTCTCTACAATTTTATTTACACTATTTTTATTTTTGACTGGCTAAAACTGCTCCTACGGCAGATTGTCTGTTCATCATTAGCATAATATAAGCTTCCGGTGAGCAAGGCGGGGTACCTTGTTTGTGGGCCCAGGACACTGTGGCATCAGCTGCTCATTCTGTATATGGGCTCTATAGAAGAATGAAATGACTTACCCTCATATAGATAGCGTCCAGTCAATATATTGTACTTATTCTATCTTTTTGCACAACTTTTCCTGATTCTTCTCATAATTATGACTTATATTTTCTGTGTTTAGCTCGAGGACAAGATTGTATCATTTGTTGGAATTTGTATTAGATTAAATGAATATGGTGCGAATTAATAGCATAAAAGCATAACACCATTGCAGGTATTTTAGGACCGCTTGACAACAACACTAGCACAACCAACCCAACAACTTCTACAACGACCGGTACAACAGACTCAACAACTGCAGCCGGTACCACGACAACAGCATCTACAACCACAACAACTACTAGCACTACAACTACTATCACTATATCTACCACTAGCACTACAACTACTACTAGCACTACGACAACTACCACAATGACAACTACTAACACTACGTCTACTACCAGCACTATAAATACCACAACGACAAGTACTACAACAACTAGCACCTCAACAACTAACACCACTACTACTACTAGCACTACAACTACCACAACGACAACTGCTACAACTACGAGCACTACAACTACTACAACGACAACTACTACAACCACCAGCACTACAACCACCAGCTCTACGACAACTACTACTACCACAACTACCACAACGACAACTACTAGCACAACGACAACTACTAGTACTACGACTACCACGACTACCGCAACGACAACTACTACCCCTATGACAACTACCAGCACTACAACAACTACCAGCACTACGACTACCGCAACCACAACTACTACCACTACGACAACTACCAGCACTACAACAACTACTAGTACTACGGCTACCACGACTACCGCAACCACAACTACTACCACTACGACAACTACCAGCACTACAACAACTACCAGCACTACGACAACTACCAGCACTATGACAACTACCAGCACTACGACTACCACGACTACCACAACTACTACCACTACGACAACTACCAGCACTACGACAACTACCAGCACTACGACAACTACTACTACTACGACAACTACCAGCACTACAACAACTACCAGCACTACGACAACTACCAGCACTACGACAACTACCAGCACTACGACAACTACCAGCACTACGACAACTACTACTACTACGACAACTACTAGCACTACAACAACTACCAGCACTACGACAACTACTACTACTACGACAACTACCAGCACTACGACAACTACCAGCACTACGACAACTACTACTACTACGACAACTACCAGCACTACAACAACTACCAGCACTACGACTACCACGACTACCACAACTACGACAACTACTAGGACTACAACTGCCACAATGACAACTACTACTACCACTACAACCACCACACCGACAACTACTAGTACTACAACAACTATTACCACTCCCACTCCCGGTATGTATATATATGTGGTATTTATATCAATTGGAATTATATATCGGTCAGATGCATGTATTATTTCTATTCCGGTTTTTAAAAACATGGACATTGGTATCCGATACTCCTCTATACCATTACATGTCCACGAAAGTGTATACTCATTTTCGCTCTTAAAGAATTATAGTATAGTTGAATGTTACGTTTGTCTGGTGGATATAGCTGCTGGATATTATTATGTCGGTTTGAAGTAGTGACATTAGCACATGGTATGGTTATAGCGTATATGTGTTGTTGGGTGCAACAAAAGCTTTTCCTCGTCGAATTTTGACAAATACTGCGAAAATGAACGTTCCGTGGTTGGTTGAATCTTTACTTGAAATGATGCTCCTGTTTTTTATACCCCGGCCTATTTCCTGGGATAAAAATATAGTCATAAATACATAAGATTCTTTATGTATTCCCCGCACAAATTGGTTTGTATTTGCGAAGTACAGCAAAATACAAAATACGTTCAATAAAAATAATTGGCCTGTCCTTGAATACAAACCGATTACGCTGACAACGTCCTTGATGTCAACTTTAACATACACTATCTTCACAAATTCTGAGATATAGTCTACATAAATCACACGTTCAATGAAGTAAAGGTACTCAATCCGATCATACGCTCTTAAATTACTATTTCTTTGGCTTCGGTGTAAAAAATGTTTGATTCGAGTCGAGAAACCCACCCATCAAAGCTCAGAGTGATCAGATATCGATTTTTGAAGTTTGTTATTTCTCGATATGTGGCTCAGAAACACGTGGTCAAACTGAGAGTCTCGGAAAAAATTGCGGATGAAGATGGATTACTCTAAAATCAAGTGGTAATACGTCAAATTTCGTGATACTTTATTAATAATACGGCCATATTATGTTGAATAAAATATTGATAAATAACAAGTTTTGTGAAATTTGCGTATCTTGAAGAAATGTTGTTATTGTTGTATCTTGGTGGTATGGGGACCGTCTGATCGGATTGAGTACCTTTAAATATAACAATAACAACCTAAATTGTCTGGTCTCACCAACCCCGTAATTCAATCAGTAGGCCCCGAAAATGTGGTATGGTTGATGACTGCCAATATAATTTGTTTGTTGGGGGCAATAATATAATGATACATATCGACTAGATATCGGTCTGCGTTCTGATCTGGATGACAATACAAATCATTTTCCATTTTTACACTGAAGAATCATTAATCAAATTAAATCATTTTATCACGGAACGAGTCTGTTTGACTCTTGGTTCCGGCGATGCTATATATACCAAATATACTATGCATATACATGTATATTTGTTTTCAGAGTACATCCATAGACAGTCTATAGATCGTGATCAAATGCCTGATCTTCCAAATGAATGTCTATGAGAAACTTGAATGCCCTAATTCTATCTTTGGTCACCACTTACTCCAGTAAATTTGTTCCATTAGGGGATTATTCTCTATGTGAAGATGTACTTCCTGATATCTCTGTTTTTCTGATGCACTTACAATTTTAACAAGATGCTCCCATATATTGCGTGAATCAAGATCAATGTTGTATTGTTCTGTTATAATTTTATACACTAATTTCCACCAAATTCAAACACGTTCATCTCTAATGGTACGATGAATCAAATCACATTTGGTGTCGTTTGGGTCACGGATGGCGAGCGGATATGCACTATCATTGATAAGATTGCTATTCGCCGATATCCACATATAAGTTATATATAGTCACCAGGCCATCTCCATACTGTTTTAAGAATGTTTTCGCGTTCAAATTTCACAATCTCGACAAATGGTGACCCAGTTAAGTCACTTGAACAATTATTTCTTCTCAACTGTCATATTTAATTGGGGATGGGAATCAGGGCATTCACATAGTGAGCTGGCAAAACAGATACATAGCAGAAACATTAAAAGTATATTTATCATTCTATTTAAGATATACATATATTCTTGCAATCTGAGAGACCTCGAACCGTCAGAGGATTGCATATTAGAATGGCTCATGTACATATTATAACACAATTGAGTCTGTTCCATTCAATACAGTTTTTCCACAAAAATCAAGTTACAATAAATTTTGTCGAGAGATATGGAAATGTATCGAAGGCCTGTTCAAAAATAGTGGTCACAGTGTGCAGTCAAATATATTTTCTTTTGATATAAAAGAAAACGCAGTCAGTAGCACATTACTTTTCAGGATCCTCCAAAACTGACATCTGACAAGGGTATTTATCCCACATGGTTGTTATTAATAACAAGACAGGCTTGCCTTAATGACTACCATTTATTAATCACTAAAGCAACTGCTAGTCGGAAACGTGTTTATGGACCTCCAGCTTTCTTGTCATTGGTGAAGGACCTTTTTTTTGTACCACCCAAGCGCCAACCATGGGGTCCTGGCAACGATCACCTATCTAGTCCTGAACGACACTAAGCATAGCTGTTAGCAAAAGGGATGCCTCCTCCCAAAACGGAAGGATGAATACTGGGCGGGAGGGTGGGACGCTAAATAATTGTCGACCGAGCCGTGGCGAATGTTATCACAAAAAGGCTGCATGCTGTCCGTGTGATTACCCATGTGACCTGACGCCAGGCGAAATAGTTCCTCCCTCAATCTCGATGTCCATTTAGGACAAACAAAGGCATTATCTCAGTTGACAATTAGTAAAGTGAGGAATAGAAGCTGGCAAATTGAGTGCCTGATTTCCATATCGCTCCGCATGTATATACTGTAGTATACGTGATTGAATATAATTATGCAGTACTGTCATATCTATTTATAGCCATCGCGGGTTTTCCCTTCCAATATATACAATGTAGCCACCCGTGGGATAAATGATCTGCTGCCGCTTTGCTCTGGCATCTCAGTTATCTGCCTGATACAGCGTTTTTTTTAGAACAGACTCATCGACTAACATAAACAACACAAAATCTCGCTCTGTGTCGGGCACATGAAGCTGATATACTTGTGCAGCAACATTTCTTTTAAACTGAGAATATTTAGCCAAAATATAGCACCATGAATAGAGGAGCACCTGGACGTTTCTTTAAAACATCTGTACCTTCATGGAGATATGATAGCCAGGTGTCCTCGAGATCTTAGTCCAACCCACTAGATTGATTGATACATCTCAATATGTAAAACCCAATATTATCGTCTTTTATTTTTGCGAACTAATGTGTTTATGATGTTCATGTATCATGTTATAACGTCTGAAGTATACGCAGCTGTAAATAAATGCTTCTTTATTGGTGAAACGGATTAATCACGATAAACAAAATGACAATCAACAAGGTGGGCCACTATTTATATTCCACGACTGTAAGAATGCACAGCATGCAGAGGGTTTCACACCACTTTAACATGGGCAACGCCGGGTAACCCTGCCGGTGTATGATATATTCAATTTCGTGCAAACAATACGATTATCGTCAAATTTGGATTTCAAACGTTAATTATATCAACAAATGTCTAGCTTCGTTCACGGAAATGTTTATCATCGAGCTTCTATATACATGTAATTAACTTATGGAATATTGGGCCACAGTTTGGACTTTTCGTATTATATACAGTGCATGCATTTGAAGCATAATGAACTACTACTGATAGGAATTACGAATATGTTATACGGTAGTAATAAATGTTTCGGACAGTCCAAAAACCTTTTCGTATAATTGACGACTACAAGTGAGGAAATATTGCCGTTCAAACTTCTTGCCAGTCACAGTAATGTGAATTATTTCTGTTTCTGTTATTATTTTGTAATTTATTATGTAGTTATCAGACCATAGTCAGTGTTAGGCTCGATGATTGCATGAAAATCTCGTATATCCATGATTGGCTTCTCGAAACCGTAATCGTAACTGGATACGGCAAACCAACAACTGACAGAAAAATCACACATTCTAGTGACGTGGTAGCCTGTTCGTAATTCTTATAAGTAGTAGTTCATTATGCGAAAGTTGGCATAGCATAGGTATAAAAAAAATCGAGCATCCACGGTAGAATGCCGATTGCTATATCGCAATGTTAATATTTCCTATATATACTATCGATATTTCCTATACTTCACAGGGGGTATATGTCCAACGGGGAGCGGTTATAGCGATTTCGTCGTCACCGGTATACGAATATGTGTGAAGATTGTCTACACTAAGATGACGTTCGACGCGGCGACGGCAACTTGCACAGAAGACCACGCCCATCTTTTGATTATCGAAAATCAGGATATGTACGACTACGTGAAGGAAGTGTTCAGCACCTACCATGATACGAGTGAGTAATAATGATGGACACATTGCATATAATCTGGGAGGTTTCGCAAAACGAACGGATAGAGTTACGTTTACTACGTCACACATTTGGGGTATTATGTCATCAAATTATGCGCACGTTTTAACTGCATGCGTGATGTCCTAACCGTCAAAACGGATAGTGTATCAATTCCTTCGGTTTGCATAACAAACTCTATGAAATGCTCAGTCTATTAGTGTTGCTGTATTACACCTAACTTCGGACAGAGTTGTCTCCCATCGCTCCGCTAAGATACCACTGACATTTTGCATGGATTTCTGACATGATCTTAGTTCTTATGTTTTAGGTCTAAAATTGTCTATTTCTGGCTCAGTTCTTATTGTTCTTATCAATACCGAAAGAATTAACAAAAATAGAGCACATTTGTAACCGGGTTACTGGTCGGAACTAACACACGACCATCGTTGAGTCGACTTGTTTTAAAAAATCCACGACATATTTGTAACCCAGTAACTGGTTACAAATGCGTCGTATTTTTCTTTTCTGCACCAAATCTGCCATATATGGTCCCCGTGCAGTCATTTCTATTGGACCAGGGAACAATCTCTGTAAATAATATTTCTCACACTGGCTTGATAATGCTTCTGCCTCGGTCTGTACCAGTTAAATCAGTTTGTCCCATGATTCCCAAATAAGAACCGCTTCAAAATTATTCTGTCTCGGTCTGTCCAAGACCTTTCTATTGGGACAGGAAACATCAAAACTAAATCATATTTTTAATATGAAAAGATTAGAAATTGGTTTGTCTCGGTTGTACCAGTCATAGCAGTTTGTCCCATGGTTCCCAAAGAAGAACCGATTGAAAAATAATTCTGTCTCGGTCTGTCCCAGACCTTTCTATTGAGACAGGAAACATCATAGATAAATAATATTTTTAATATGGAAAGATTAGAAATTGGTTTTTCATGGTCTGTATAGTTTGTCCCATGGTACCCAAATAAGAACCGATTGAAAATAATTCTGTCTCGGTCTGTGCCAGACCTTTCTATCGGGACAGGAAACATCATAGATAAATAATATTTTTAATATGAAAAGATTAGAAATTGGTTTGTCTCGGTCTGTACCAGTCAAATCAGTTTGTCCCATGGTTCCCAAATAAGAAGCGCTTCAAAATTATCCTGTCTCGGTCTGTCCCAGTCAAAATCAGTTTGTCGCATGGTTCCCAAATAAGAAGCGATTGAAAAGAATTCTGTCTCGGTCTGTCCCAGACCATTCAATTTGGGACAGGAAACAAATTGAAAATAATTTTGTCTCGGTCTGTCCCAGACATTTCTATTGGGACAGATTACATCATATATAAATAATATTTTTAATATGAAAAGATTAGAAATTGTTTGTCTCGATCTGCACCAGTCATATCAGTTTGTCCCATAGTTCCCAAATAAGAACCGCTTCAGAATTGTTCTGTCTCGTTCTGTCCCAGACCTTTCTATTGAGACAGGACACATCGACAGAAGAAAAAACATTGAGTCGTTTTACTCAGAGAACAGGGACCAAATTCATTCTACTGGGACAAGAACGAGACAGACTATATACTTTATTTTTTTCTGTATCGCCTGTCTCGGCTTGTCCCAGGACTTATCACTGGGACAAAAATGCCGATCTATTTTCTGTTGGCCACGTTTCTTGCCATATATGCCGTTCGCTTAGTATATATCTTAATATCGCGGAAGTCCACCAAATGTGGGAAAAATTTCGCCGATAGCAGCGGTCTTACCGAGTCATCAAGGGAGGTAAACCCTGCATGGAGTTTGGGAATTTGGTTTCACACAACCATCTTTTATCAAGCATCGGACAGCTATCATCAATTGGTCGATTATATAGAATATCAATGAACGTGTTGTTCTTAATCTAATGAGATCGTGCAGAGCGAAAACTCACTGTGCACTAAAATTGCCATGACCATCATGTTGATATTGATATATCTGTGCTACCTTAAGGGGGGATTCCGCTTAAATTTAAAAATATCGTCGACAAAATGATACTGATTAAGTTTTCGTGAATTTTTCCAAAAAATATCAATTTCAGACTATCAATTTGAAGGGGAAAATTATTATCCTTTATAACCAATGTATGTTATAGTTCTATAACAACACCTGTTCACCCTCACAATATGAGAGACACATTCTAAAAACAAACATTTTTTGGTTGGTCATTGGAGCGTTTGACAGGAAATATTTGCAACAAACGCACTCCATTTTCTAACTTGTGAACCCAACTAGGGTATGCGCTTAGTCTACCATCTGAAATCATGAATGTCTGCGAGAAAATAAATAAAACATTTATCATTCCATATTTTAGTTTTTTTTAACGATTCGAAACGTTATGTGACATGCGCTTAGCATTTTTTTAGTCAGCAATCTGCAACTGATGATGGTCTTATCAAAACATTTTGGCATCTTTTAAACTCATTGGGAGTATTTTTTTTAAATTTATAAATTCTAATTTTGGCATTAAATGAATCTTGTTTTTGTGGGGTACGTTCTAAAACTATTTTCAAATTCCAATAAACCGCTCCGGGATCCAGCTTCCACCTCAAAATTCATGTCATCAGAACGAGGAGCAATTTGTCTGCGAGAAATTGGGACCTTGATCATCATCACATTTAGCCTTGAATCTTCTTTAATATGCCTAGCAGACAACCTCCCTTTTCTTTTGACACCCATACATTTGTGCACCACCTTCATTATGTGGGGAAATTATATGACGGATATGCTGTAAGCCATTATTTCTTTCACTCTACTTATGTTGACAAATGGAAACGCCTAAGGCCCGTCAGCCAGTGCTCCATTCTGACTTGTTATTGTCATTCCGGAGGGCTTGGTGTGATTTTCGTTGACCCGGGCAGATGTGTATACCTTGTCAGGCACCCACTTACCTGTATTGGTTAACCTATACAACTAGGGTAAGCGCTCAGTCAGTCTCTTTGAAAAGCCGACGATAATCCTAATAGATGTACGTCTCTAGATGTGTCCACTATATTTCATTTCTACAACGACGCGGTATTGCCAACATGACGTAATAAACCATTTCCAAGTATGAAGTGCATCCCTGGCGTAGTAAATGTTTATGAGAATCGTAGTAATAAGAAATAGTTGTAAATACAACAAGATACGAAAGAGTAATCAGTCACGAATATTGTTGACTAATAAAAATTCGAAGATGATGTCTTCTATATTGCTATGAGTAAAATTAAACAGGCGATAGTTCGCCTGTTTTCAGTTTTCCAACAATAGTTGAGTTTGACAATGCGTGGGAAACTTGTCAACACGTCATTGACCTCTGTTCTGTGAAGTGATATGTTATGCCATAAACCAATGAAATCACGCGCGTGCTTCGCCACATGAAATGGAGGGAATCCGAACAATTCAGTAACTGATTGTGAATGGGATATCCAGAGATGTAAATATTGTAAAAGTTAGAAGTATTTTGTTTTGTCATGTGAAGAACCAAAACAACGTAAATCAACAACGTTTGCAATAATCTGACAGACATAAACAGTCAATACTTATTCATCTTTTCAGACATTATGTTGTTTTATGGTGACGTTTCCTCCAAAAATAATAGTTCTGCAAATAGCCGCCGAGAAACTAAAATATCCAATAAAATATATTTTATTTTGTTCTCTTAGTGTTATGATGTTATGTTAAAGGTGGATTATCTCTTTGTAAACATGTATTATATAGTTACCTGGGTATAACATATTAGATCTGAATCGAAGACTTATGTCCGGAAATGCTTCTATCGATTAATATTAATTTTATTTCGAATATGTTCTGGTCTAAAAAGGTGTGGTTGTTTAGCTAACGAACAATATTGGTTACTGTTAACAGAGACCAGAAATTTTATTGTGTAATTTTGTCACAAATAAACGTTAATTATACTCATTATCGCTTATAACTATGGAATAAAACAATACAACCTATCAATCTGGGACATTTGACATTCGGTGCGTAGCCATATGAACAGCCTAATTATCTATATCGCTATATGGTATCACCCGAATGGTCTGTTCTAAAAAATAGACAAATAAACGGTCCCAATAAAAAATTCGAAATAAAATCAATATTAATTGTTAGAAGCCTTTCCGGACAGGGGTCTTCAGTTCATATTTATTATTTTATACCCACGCAACTATTTCAAATTTGCTATTTAAAGAGATATTCCATCTTTAACACTATCACTGGATATTGTAGCAAAATACTGAAAACTAAATAATTTGGAATATTTCATTTTCTTCATAAAAAACAACGAAAAAAGTTTGTTTCAGCCATATCTATGCTTTCAGTTGTGCAATATATGAGCTTGGAATCGCCCTAGGTTGAGTATTTCAATATGTGGATTTTTTCCCCTAACGGCATAATTTTGGATAATAATACCTTAACCATTTACACCATGTTGTCAGTGAAGTGGTATACCAGAGGATGATATATGTATGCGAATGAATATCATTCCAGGTCTGAGAGACAAGCTATGGGCCGATGGGAAATTTAACGCTGGGAATTTCCAATCGTGGGAAGGATCGGCGTTGCCATGGTTCCAGTGGCAGGCCGGATATGGACCAGGAAGTGGACCAGGAACTTGTATTTCTATCTGGGCAAGGGACGTGGTGTACACGCACCGCAATACAGACTGCCTTAACAAAGAATATTTCGTATGTCAGGTGGATGTCTGAAAATCATATATATATGCCCTCTGGTCTTCGGTGTATTGAATTCGCGTTCTAGTGTGTTCGCGAACCGCCAACAGACCATGCACGTGTTCGCTGGTTCGGAAAATCAAACAAGCGAACATGACGACACGCTGTTAACCCTTCCATGACGGCGGCTTCACTGGTGCAGCATTTAAGACCATTTTCCGGTGCATTCTCTTATATATGCGAATCTCCCATGGTTACTGAGCATCGCATATATAAGAGAACGCACTGGCTTATACAAGGTAAAGGTAAATATTGTTAGGCCAATGTATTTTCTTATATATATGCGAGGCTCCCTATGGGAGACTCGCATATATAAGAGAATGCATTGTCACAGGGTTTTAGCAGAATTTCAGGAAGCTCCAATCATGGAAGGGTTAATTCATGCGCCAGCAACCAACAACACGGATTACTGAAAGATCGATGTCAAAGAATACCTATTGCATATACTGTAAAACCCAACGCTACTGTTCTACCTTGCCAATCTATCTTCCGAATGGGCACTTACCACTCGATGTTGTAGCAAAATACTCAAAACTAAATAATTTGGAATATTCCATTTACTTCATAAAAATACAACCTAAAAATTTGTTTAGCCGTAGCTATGCTTTCACAATATCTGAACTTGGAATCGCCCTAGGTTCAGCAATTCAGGAATTCACGTTGTTGGATGTTGGTTGTTTGTTGTTGTTTGTTTGTTGTTGGTTTTGTTGTTCACCTGGCACTTACCTTGCATTATACCATAAGTCGACATTCGTAATCTAGAACTGTCATGTCTCCCACTATGTGCACAATGAGCTCCCACGGAGACCTCTAACAGAGATATGGTTCGCTTCTACACCCGCCCACAAAAACAAATATTTGCTTACAAGGGTGTATCTATCACATTGAACTGATTGAATAATAACTGGTCAGTGACTCAGTATGCGATACTACATTAATAGAGTTACTCTTCTTCTGCTGGACACAACAACGATAACAATGCATTGTTCGAGTAAACAATATCCTAAATATGCAGATAAATTGCGTCGACAGAGTTATATTACGTATATATAATACGCTATCTAGAGCGCAAAGTAAATACATACTGTAATCTATGTTTGCGTACATCGACGTTTGGTTTCAAATAGAGTTGTACTGGTATGTATGCCTAAAATTGTGTTCACTGAAAAGTCCCCATGCAACCCAACACGGACATGAACCGTATCAACTTATCAAGGGGCGTGGTTTTGTTGTAAGTCAATGACTATTTTATACGTCTCATTTATCGAGATTTATGTGGATTTTTCATATGTATAAAAGTAATTTCCCCCTTGAATATTATAGAACTGTTTTAAGTCAGTTAATGGTCTCGCGTCTAGACATTGGAAACTGAATGGTCTCGCCCTTCGGGCTCGACCGTCTAGTTTCCGAATGTCCAGTAGCTCACTCATTAACCCTGACTGAAAACTCTCCGTCCGAACCATAGCCATCTTATGTTAACCTCCAAATTATGTTAACCTTTTCATGACGGGAGCTGCACTTTTAAAGATAATGTGTCCGTGCATTATCTTATATATGCGAATCTGCCATAGGAATCGAGCCTCGCATATATAAGAGAATGCACTGGTTATGAGGTCAATGTAGGTATTATTAGGCCAGTGCATTCTCTTATATATGCGAGGCTCCCTATGGCAAACTTGCATATATAAGATAATGTACGGACACAGGATCTGTATTTTGGTAGGGAATCTCATTGAAAATGTACTTATTTGTTGTAAATGTAATGAACTTCAACGATTGAATCACTGCATACCTATATCAGTATGTTTGTCTCATGAATACTTGTTTTTGTTGCAATTTTGAGATTATTTGTTCATAAAATATACCCGTTTAGGGTACGTTCATACACTGGCAAGTTTGCACGGTATGGTTTGCAGACATTTTGTCGTAGAAAACGATATGGCGCCATGATATGAATGGAAAAAAAGACATACAGTGCATCTGTGCCATATCTAACTACATGCGAAGTAAAATCTGCGTAGTTCCACTAGTAACGATGCTACTGGAATTTGCCTGTAAAAATCGTGCAATTATCTTGCAAAAATTTATCATACAGGTATTTGAAGGCAAATTCCAGTAGCACTGTTACAAGTGGAACAAGATAAATGTTACTTCTCATGTCTTTCGCTTTAGTAAAGATGCATGTTATGTGCACGTTTCCGTTCATATTCTGGCACCATGTGGTTTTCTATGACGAAATGCCCGCAGAAACATACCGTGCAAACTTGCCAGCGTATGAACGTACCCTTAGTGTGGTGTCATTAGATTAGATTAGTTTTTATTTGTACAATAACAATAAGCATAATTTTACAAACGACATATAATAACAGTTATTACACAGAAGCAGCATCGCCATAGTTGGTCGTCTTCCTGTTGCCCCTAGTATAACACTTACTAATACAAAAGATGACGGATGGATTTACGAATATGAACGAATGAAGTCTAAATTCTGTTTGGAACTTTGATTATACAAACTTTAAATACTACATGTAACCAAATATTTTGAAGAAAAACAAAACAAAACAAAACAAAAAACAAAAACAAAACAAAACAAAACAAAACAAAAAACAAAAAATTATGTTATCAGCATGGTTGTAGCAAAATAGAGCCAATTTTCTGGAGAAAAATAAATTATACCAGCGTAGCCTAAAATTCACTTTTAACCTGAACACTCTTTGTTAAAATTATCCAAACACACTGTGTGCCTTTAAATATTTTAGAATTATATGTAAGAAAGTAGGCCAGGGCATGGTAGAGTCTCACTCTTTCAAGCCTTGGATTGAGAGAATGAATGTCTGTGAATTTGTGTCTTTCTTCCTTTGTCATTCTTTCTGCTAAATAAAAAATTAAAAATTAAAAAAAAAAAATTCTGTTCCAGAATTGAGTAATAGGCGGATGTTGATAAGATTGTACAATTATCTATGATTAGCAATAAAGGCAATGTGTTATGGATGCAGGTGTTATCGTCGCCATATAATTCCTGTTAGGAATAAATATTACTAAACAATCGAAGCGACTAAGGCGAGATATTCAGGAAGAATTTATATACATGCAGTTCAGGAGCTTGTGTACTATGTGTATATTAAACTTAGGTGCTGTTGCAAATTTAATTTAATACTCGATGTGGGAATACATGTATATGCCTAGATAGGTACATTCACATACATGTAGTATAAGTAGCCTGTACATAGTGTAACATGGTGGATGATGCTCTGATGCCATAACTTTTAGTTACACATTCTATTATCAATTGAAAGATTTAAATGAAGTAAATTTTATATCAATATGTTTAAACCCAATTTCTGTCATAGAGTAGTCCCATACTATTTTTAATCACCACAATCTTTAACCCTTTACCCAACAGAAAGGCCCTGTGCCAATGCATTCTCTTATATATGCGAGTCGACCATAGGTCGCCTCGCATATATAAGAGAATGCATTGGCTTAACACATTAAAAATTATAAAATTGTTACAGAATGTAAGAAAAAATGGTAAAAAGTGTTAAAAAAAGATTTTTTTAGGCCAATGCATTCTCTTATATATGCGAGGCGACCTATGGTCGACTCGCATATATAAGAGAATGCATTGGCACAGGGCATAACTGTAACTATCACAATGTGGTCAAGGAGCCGGTTCCAATGATATCCATATTTGTATGGTTCTATTGAGACAGACCGAAGATATTTTAGGCTGTTGAAGCTTTATTTGGCCGGTTTTGGCCGTTTTGTTGGGTAAAGGGTTAACTGACCAATTGGCCAGAGTGGAATTATTTCAACACTCTCCTGTCGTTGGGAGCTTCCTAAGGACCACAATGGAAATAAGTCTGTTTGTGTCATACTTGATAGCCCTCAGCATTTCTCTTCCTATTTTCGATTAGTCTGCTCATCTACTCTCCTATCTAACATCACTATCTGTACAGCCTCTCATAAGCCAACTCAAATACATTCTCATTCAAATTTTCAGTTCTGTCAACTTTTTTTATCACTTTTATCAAATGTATGTATCTGTAATTATTTATTGTAAAATGCTGATTGAATTTATCTAAATAAAAATAAATCAATCAATCCATTTATAATACCGATATATACTACAATATTAAATAGGCACTGCACATGATTTTCGAAGACTGATTACAAAATGAATTCGCCAGTGACTGCTGACACAACAAATTAGCACATATACGTAATCTGAGTTTAGTCTTTAGTGAAGAATTATTACAATAACACATGCATCAACTTATATCGTTGTTGTCACTTAATACACGTAGTCTCGTGTGACAAAGCTACCAAACACATAAATTGTTTATTTATTGGATAACAGTGTGGTGTTTTGTGATTTCGGAAAGGTACAGGGCGAATATACTGTGGCAAATTGAGTTAATGGGCGACGGCGGAGCCGGAGCCCATTAACGGGTATTTGCCACAGTATATTCGCCCTGTACCTTTCCGAATAACAAAACACCACACTGTTATCCCCATACTAATGCTCTTCGAACTTAAAACGTCATTTAGACAAACAAATGCCTCGTAATTATCAACGAAATGTGCGGCCATAGAAAACACTCAGCCAATTCACGACTTTTTATTTTAAATTTAATGCGCTAGATAAAATATTGTCCTCCAATTAACATCGCTCTTATCGTTAAAAATGCTGATAAAGATGAAAAATTGCCACCTCGAATAGAAATAAATATGCACAACAATTAGTTTCTGCGTTTACCTGATGTCTTTTTCAGATGTTTACCACTTACAAATTGCGGTTTTTATTTTACCGCGAACTTGAAGTTGAACTGACAGAAATGGAAATGTTTACTCAATGAGATGTATTTCACGCCGTGTCTGTCGCGGTTTCATGTCAAGAAATTTGGTCAAATGATATCGAGACAATGATATTGATGGGATATAACGGTGTGGTGTTTTGTATTTTCTGAAAGTAGGCTACATGTATACAGGGCGAATTGTCCAATTTCTACAAAGCGACCCACTGGTTTGTTTATATAGCAACGAGCTAGTTACGGAAGTCAGTAGACCTGGCGCTAACTCTATACATCTACTCCGTAACGTCGTTGGCATGTACCGCGTAAGGGTGACGTCATGGAGAGTAACAGAACAGTAAACGGAGCTGGATTGGGCATGAACGAGATAGGGAATTCAGCTGACGACAATATTAGTACGTAGGAATATAAAACATTGAAGAGAAAACCTGTTTCATATGTTTGAAATATGTCGTAATTAGTATCATTATGACTGAAAAATAGTGGTGTTTTCGGTAACCCGCCCGCCCCTGTCCCAAACGTCCACCCCTAATAATGTCATCGACACCGTGAAAACAATTAAACAAATGCACTGACCGAAACAACATAAAATCACGTTTATCGATCTCTGATGATCTGATCGTAGTAAAATATTGCTAATCAGTCGCCGATATGCATTATTTGCACTGGAAATCGGGGTTATGTGGCGCCTTTGTGTAAACGGACCAGTTCCACCGCTCGGTTTATCGCGATAATTTGTATGACAAATAATACCAAGGCTTCCAATAAAACCCCAGTGATGTGCTCATTATATCATGTTATATCATCGGTTGTGCAAAGGGCATATATTCATAAATTCATAAAAAATATATTTAAAAACTAATATCTGCCCGCCAAACCATACTATGTCTCCTTCCGTTACCGGAAACACCATGCATATATTTCATCCACCCAGAAGTGGCGCCTCCTGGCAGGTCGAGAGCTGTGTTCTATATCGTGTTGTGTTATGCCAAGTTTAGCATACCTCTATACTTGTTTTGTATCGTGCTAAATTAGCGCGCCATTATGCAGGTCAGGCACATCCTGAATTCCACTATTATAGTGGTATATGACCATTATCGTTTTGTTAATTTGATAAAAGAGGGATAATCCAAAATCATATTTCACACAAATATTATTCAAAATCAGGTCGCACTAATACGGTACCATACATATATATATTTTGTCCAGGAGAATGATTAATCATGACGACACACGATAAGCAACTCAATTAGCATGCAATTAGTTGAAATATTGTTATGAAGGAGTTGTTGAGTCATCCTGCTATTGTCAGTTAGAAAGGGATATATTAGTAATATTATAATATTATTGAATATCAAAGCTGACGCAAAAGATCGCACAACTAATTTTGTCGGAAGACTGTTCATTCGTTGCGATATTGTTAAGCGTCACATTTGGCTGTGCACTGGTATGCGCCGTCTTCTATTCCCGACGCAAATAAAAGAAATATGAATGTGTTATAGTCAAATACCACTATAATAGTGGAATATCACTATAATAGTGGAATTCAGGATGTGCCTGACCTGTTATACCAAACTAGCGTACAAAAAGCAATGAACAGAGGCAAAAATCTCGAAAACAGATATACATTGTACATAAATATGTCCACCAATTTACTAAGACGTGTCCAAATAAGGATTAACTGTCATGTGGACTGTTTTTATGGAGATGTAACGGTGAGGTAAGTGGACATAACTTGTGTAAAACCCGAAGGGTTTTACATACAAGTTATGACCACTTACCTCACCGTTACATCTCCATAAAAATAGTCCACATGACAGTTAATCCTTATATTTATATACATTTAGCGAGAAAGCCACTTTTGTAAATATATTTAAATCGAAAAGTGTATCGTGACAAGATCAGCCCAAAATACCCAATAGCACCCTTGCCAAAAGTTAATAGGAACAATTTCTCTTCATATTGAAACCCGACGATGTATTAAGTCAATCCTGCGCGAGTCCAAATGCGCCCAAAACATTACGCGTTCATCTTTCCAAACCTAATGACGTATCGATGGTGTTATTAGCTTGGTGTTATGATACGTTGCGCATTCACCGAGAAATAACTGCAACTAGCCACGTGGGCGCCGACCAATCAGAATGCTGGATTTAGTGATGACAACACTTAGTGTGTAAATATATGAAATTAAGACATTACTGTGAACATTGTTTTCACAGTAACGACGTCAACTTGCGAAGTGGCAACATTAGGTTGAGTTCACCTTGTACAGTTTCGGGATTTGGTGCATTAAAACAAAACCTAGATACTGCGCGTTATGGTTTATTGAACTAGATTTCAACACATTCTTGCGACGACTGTGTATCTCTTAAATTGTTTATCGGTAAGTTGTTATCATACAGTGTATTTGTTCTCAGTAAAACGACTTGTACATGAATTTTATTAACGAAGGAAATTTGAATAGTCCAGCAGTTGGTTCATTTTGGCAGGATCACACCAGTCACACGCGTATCACACATGCAGGAGGAGATTTTAAATGTTCCCGGGCCCCCAGTAATCTTGAGTTTATGTGACGTCGCAATGATATTTCAAAACGTGCACATGTGTACCCTCAAGCATCCAAAGCAACTGGTCCCGATGGTATTAGCCCTAGAGTTTTGAAAATGTGTGCCATTTCATTAGCAGGACCGTTAGAGTATATGTTCAACAAATTCATTACCAACTCGTATTTCCCAGTGAATTGGAAGCGAGCCAACGTAACCCCTGTGTATAAAAAGGGTGATCCGAGTCTGGCTACAAACTATCGACCTGTGTCACTACTAAGTTGTGTATCTAAAGTCTTTGAGAAATGTCTATATAAAATAATATCTGAGCACATACGTACAAACGGGCTTCTAACTAATCTCCAATCAGGATTTACACCAAATGACTGCACAGTCTTTCAACTGACAGACATTTATCATCACATTATTTCTTCTTTGGATGATCGGAAGGAGGTTAGAAGTTTGTTTTGCGACATAAGTAAAGCTTTTGATAAAGTATGGCATGAAGGCCTTCTATACAAATTAGAACAAAATGGTATTTGTGGAAAATTTCATGCATTGTTGAAAAATTACCTTTCAGACAGAGAGCAAAGAGTAATTATTGGAAGCACTTCCTCTAACTGGAGAAAGGTCTCAGCCGGTGTACCCCAAGGATAAATATTAGGCCCTCTTATGTTCCTAATTTACATTAACGACATTGTTGAAAATATTCAGTGCAATATAAGACTTTTCGCAGACGACACATTACTATATTTGACGATTGAAACCCCTATTTTAGCAGCTGAAATGATGAATAATGATATAAACAAAATAGAAAGGTGGTCCAAATCATGGCTAGTAGACTTTAATGAATTGAAAACGAAAAAATTATTATTCTCACGTAAAGATATTCTTATCAACCACCCGAATTTGATAATGTCGAACAACATAATTTCAGAAGTACAAAATCATAAACACTGAGGACTCACTTTCAGCGCCGATGGAAAATGGTCAGAACATATTTCGGACATCATTAACAGGGCATCAGTAAAATGATCACTACTTCGAAGGTATAAGTTTGTCCTAGACAGGAAGACGCTTGAAATTTTTTATTTCACATATGTACGTCCTAAACTTGAATATGCGTCTTCTGTCTGGGATAACTGTACACAAGAAGAAAGTGATCTAATTGAAGGATTGCAATATGAGGCTGCTAGAATTGTTACAGGAGCAACGAGGAGCTGCAACAATACTAATCTATTGGGAGAAACCGACTGGGAGACCCTCCAGGACCGTCGCAAGAAATCAAAACTCATACAATTTTTTTAAATGGTGAAACATTTATCACCTCCGTATCTATCATTGTACGTTCCTCCCAAGACAAGTTCTATTCATTCGCATAACACAAGAGCAGATAGTTTGTCGGCTCCGTCTTGGAACACCGTCATTTACAAGAAATCATTCTTACCATCATCGATTGACCTATGGAACAATTTGTCACAAAACATTCAAAAAATCGATTCATCAAGTGAATTCAAAACTAAATTGAACGAAA
Organism: Siphonodentalium dalli; assembly: GCA_032622095.1. Taxonomy (NCBI): domain Eukaryota; kingdom Metazoa; phylum Mollusca; class Scaphopoda; order Gadilida; family Siphonodentaliidae; genus Siphonodentalium; species Siphonodentalium dalli. Next base: position 132,038,312 of record CP136068.1, on the reverse strand, counting down.
ACTTGTTATCCAAACCAAGCTATGTTCAAAACATATACACGCGACATGCCCAAATATACCACTGCAGACTCCGTCTGGGTTGTAGTAACCTAAACGCCGACCTAAAAAAAAATCATATTCGTGATGACCCCAGGTGTGCATGTGGTGAGAGGGAGACCCCAACTCACCTCTTAATCGAATGTCCCATGTACGCGGAAAGTAGACGAAATTGCTTCTGTGATATTCATACTTCATATACTATAAAGACACTACTCAATGGATCTGATAGCCTTAGTATTTTAGAAAATAAAGCAATTGTTATGGCCGTCCAAAAATTTATAATACAAACTAAACGGTTTTCATAACTTGTCTTTACTCAGAAGACCATTATTGGGTCAAGACGATTCACCCTCCCACCTAAATATCTCACTGGGTCTAGCGAGAAGTAACATATAACATAACTAACAGTCGTGGTCACGCACGTTATCATTATATCATTATAAATATATTCAATATTTAATATATATAGTCAGGCAGGACTGGCAGGAACATGATGAATCTATAGTTAGACTTAAATATAAATGTATACATATTCCAAATCCATACGCATACAGATGCCTTAATACTACATCAACCAATTTATATTTACCCCCCCCCCCCCTCCTGTTGGACAGACCCGGGTGACGGATCAAACCGCACCGGGTAATATATACATCTAAAATCCTCATGACTGGGGTAATCACGACAATAATGGATATGGCTTTAATTCAGCAACCTTTGCTTTATGCCAAATCCATTTATTCCACCAAATTATGATAAATCATTGTTATATATTCTGTATGACTATTTATTTGGAATAATAAAATATGTTTACATTACATCAAGTATATGTTTAGCAAACCCTGGTACCCTTCAGCACATTTTCATATCCTGTGCACAATTCGTTACTTTTTATGTGATTGTTACCCCTTCAGTCAAAATATATCATGATGTGTTTTTTTTAAATAATGGAGAGTTATGTATGTGTGTTGGGTTGCATATTATTGGCAGTGCTTAAAGGCCCACTCAATTTTCGAACCCCCAGATCACATTATATAAAATATATGCCATGTTATATACCATTTGAAAGAGGAAGCTCCATAACATTGTATTATCAACTTAGGACATGTTGTTTTTGTTGAGTTGCCAACGCGTTCTGTCATCTGGATTGCAGTGAAAAGCAGTATTATTTTCAATGCAGGGGGAATAACTCTATATAGTAAAGATAGAGTTCTTCCCCTTCCATTGAACAAATTTGAATTCTGTTGCATTCTGGGATCCAGAGGGGGGAGTCATTCTATGATTACAGCAGTTTTCTATTTCTCTATGGGCATCTTCTGAGACACAGATGTTTCAAATAGTGATGAATTATAGTATTTTAATCATATTTTATGGCATAGATTGTTATTAAAACCATATATCAAGTCACTATAAAAAATAATCGGCGACTCGAAAATTAAGTGGGCCTTTAATTCCGTGAAACTATCCTCAGCCGCATGGATGGTAATTGCTGGAGATATGTTTAGATTGAACACATTTATTCACATCTATCATTATAACAAGTCGAGATTGACCAAAAAGTATTGTTATATTTGATGGTGATGGTGATGATACGGGTACGACTAAAAGCCAGATCTTAATAGAGGTTTTTTCCTTATTTCTTCAAACGCGAAGTAACGAACGCACGAACTAAGAGAGAGGCAACTAAAGTGCACTCTCATATTTTACGCCATGAAACATCCATTTATACGTGCTCGAAACCAGAAAATAATCAGATCGGATCCATGAGTCAATTATTAGAATGTTTAGATATCAACTTTCAAATGTGGAAGGTTCAACAAGTTTTTTAATAGTTTGTCAGGCTATCAATAATTCAAATCATTCGTCTCTTTAAAAAGCGTCCACGCTTTCGTCGCCAAATTGGTGGTAGATAATAAAGAGTGTTCATACTTCCGACGACATAAGGTGGTACATGTAGATAATAGAGAGCGCTCATGCTTCCATTGCCCAAAGGTTGTATAGACGACAAAGAACGTTCATACTTCCGTCGCCACAAAGTGGTAGATAATACAGAGCATTCATGTTTCTTGCTTCCGTCACAAATTGTGGTAGATAATAAGAACGTTCATGTTTCCGTCACAAGAATGTGTTACATGTAGATAATACAGAGAGCTAACGTTTCCGTCGCCAAAATGTGTTAGATAATAAAGAGCGCTCATGCTTCCGTCGCCAAAAGGTGTTAGATAATAAAGAGCGCTCATGCTTCCGTCGCCAAAATGTGTTAGATAATAAAGAGTGCTCATGCTTCCGTCGCCAAAAGGTGTTAGATAATAAAGAGCGCTCATGCTTCCGTCGCCAAAAGGTGTTAGATAATAAAGAGCGCTCATGCTTCCGTCGCCAAAATGTGTTAGATAATAAAGAGCGCTCATGCTTCCGTCGCCAAAAGGTGTTAGATAATAAAGAGCGCTCATGCTTCCGTCGCCAAAATGTGTTAGATAATAAAGAGCGCTCATGCTTACGTCGCCAAGATGTGTTAGATAATAAAGAGCGCGCATGCTTACGTCGCCAAAATGTGTTAGATAATAAAGAGCGCTCATGCTTCCGTCGCCAAAACGGTGTTAGATAATAAAGAGCGCTCATGCTTCCGTCGCCAAAATGTGTTAGATAATAAAGAGCGCTCATGCTTCCGTCGCCAAAAGGTGTTAGATAATAAAGAGCGCTCATGCTTCCGTCGCCAAAATGTGTTAGATAATAAAGAGCGCTCATGCTTACGTCGCCAAGATGTGTTAGATAATAAAGAGCGCGCATGCTTCCGTCGCCAAAATGTGTTAGATAATAAAGAGCGCTCATGCTTCCGTCGCCAAAAGGTGTTAGATAATAAAGAGCGCTCATGCTTCCGTCGCCAAAATGTGTTAGATAATAAAGAGCACTCATGCTTCCGTCGCCAAAAGGTGTTAGATAATAAAGAGCGCTCATGCTTCCGTCGCCAAAATGTGTTAGATAATAAAGAGCGCTCATGCTTACGTCGCCAAGATGTGTTAGATAATAAAGAGCGCTCATGCTTACGTCGCCAAAATGTGTTAGATAATAAAGAGCGCTCATGCTTCCGTCGCCAAAATGTGTTAGATAATAAAGAGCGCTCATGCTTCCGTCGCCAAAAGGTGTTAGATAATAAAGAGCGCTCATGCTTCCGTCGCCAAAATGTGTTAGATAATAAAGAGCGCTCATGCTTCCGTCGCCAAAAGGTGTTAGATAATAAAGAGCGCTCATGCTTCCGTCGCCAAAATGTGTTAGATAATAAAGAGCGCTCATGCTTACGTCGCCAAGATGTGTTAGATAATAAAGAGCGCGCATGCTTCCGTCGCCAAAATGTGTTAGATAATAAAGAGCGCTCATGCTTCCGTCGCCAAAAGGTGTTAGATAATAAAGAGCGCTCATGCTTCCGTCGCCAAAATGTGTTAGATAATAAAGAGCGCTCATGCTTCCGTCGCCAAAAGGTGTTAGATAATAAAGAGCGCTCATGCTTCCGTCGCCAAAATGTGTTAGATAATAAAGAGCGCTCATGCTTACGTCGCCAAGATGTGTTAGATAATAAAGAGCGCTCATGCTTCCGTCGCCAAAAGGTGTTAGATAATAAAGAGCGCTCATGCTTCCGTCGCCAAAATGTGTTAGATAATAAAGAGCGCTCATGCTTACGTCGCAAAGATGTGTTAGATAATAAAGAGCGCTCATGCTTACGTCGCCAAAATGTGTTAGATAATAAAGAGCGCTCATGCTTCCGTCGCCAAAATGTGTTAGATAATAAAGAGCGCTCATGCTTCCGTCGCCAAAAGGTGTTAGATAATAAAGAGCGCTCATGCTTCCGTCGCCAAAATGTGTTAGATAATAAAGAGCGCTCATGCTTCCGTCGCCAAAAGGTGTTAGATAATAAAGAGCGCTCATGCTTCCGTCGCCAAAATGTGTTAGATAATAAAGAGCGCTCATGCTTACGTCGCCAAGATGTGTTAGATAATAAAGAGCGCGCATGCTTCCGTCGCCAAAATGTGTTAGATAATAAAGAGCGCTCATGCTTCCGTCGCCAAAAGGTGTTAGATAATAAAGAGCGCTCATGCTTCCGTCGCCAAAATGTGTTAGATAATAAAGAGCGCTCATGCTTCCGTCGCCAAAAGGTGTTAGATAATAAAGAGCGCTCATGCTTCCGTCGCCAAAATGTGTTAGATAATAAAGAGCGCTCATGCTTACGTCGCCAAGATGTGTTAGATAATAAAGAGCGCTCATGCTTACGTCGCCAAAATGTGTTAGATAATAAAGAGCGCTCATGCTTCCGTCGCCAAAATGTGTTAGATAATAAAGAGCGCTCATGCTTCCGTCGCCAAAAGGTGTTAGATAATAAAGAGCGCTCATGCTTCCGTCGCCAAAAGGTGTTAGATAATAAAGAGCGCTCATGCTTACGTCGCCAAGATGTGTTAGATAATAAAGAGCGCTCATGCTTACGTCGCCAAAATGTGTTAGATAATAAAGAGCGCTCATGCTTCCGTCGCCAAGATGTGTTAGATAATAAAGAGCGATCATGCTTACGTCGCCAAGATGTGTTAGATAATAAAGAGCGCTCATGCTTACGTCGCCAAGATGTGTTAGATAATAAAGAGCGCTCATGCTTACGTCGCCAAAATGTGTTAGATAATAAAGAGCGCTCATGCTTCCGTCGCCAAGATGTGTTAGATAATAAAGAGCGCTCATGCTTCCGTCGCCAAGATGTGTTAGATAATAAAGAGCGCTCATGATTCCACCACCAAAATATGGTACATAATACAAAGCGTTCTCAATTATGAGCTGCTGTGATCGTTTTGGAATTGTTACTGATGGATGATTTTGTGAGTTTACGCGATGACTGTGTCATTTATTATTGGAAGTAAATTTCATTTTATTTTTGCCTGATAAACGGAAAATCTTATTCTGTGTCAAATCGGAACATGGAGCTTTTTATTGTTGTGTTGAAGAATAACATAGTGCATGTATGAATGAAGAATCAGACATTGTGTGCACGAAGAATCACAATATATGGATGACGAACCACACATTGTATGCATGAAGAATCACACATTGTGAATCAAGATTCAGGAATCAAATATTGTATTGATGGAGAATCACATATTGTATGGATGAAGAATCACATTGTATGGATGGAAAATATTATAATGTTTGCACGAACAATCACATATTGTATGAATGAAGAATCCATATTGTTTGTGATGAAGAATCGCGCATTGTGTAGATGAAAAACACATATTGTATGGATGAAAAATCACATATTGTATGGATGAAAAATCACACATTGAATAGATGAATTATCATATATAGAATAACATATTGTATGGATGAATAATCACATATTGAATGGATGAATCGTCATAGATAGAATAACAGATTTATGGATGCAGAATCACATAGTGTATGGATGAAGCATCATATATTGAAAACTTAATGTATGGGTGAAGAATCACATATTGTATATATGGATGAAAAATCACATATTGTACAGATGATGCATCACATATTCTACGAATGAAGAATCACATAGTATACAGCTGAGGCATCACATATTACGAATGAAGAATCACATAATATACAGCCGAAGCATCACATATTGTATGAATGAAAAATCACATATTGTACAGATGATGCATCACATATTGTACGAATGAAGAATCACATACTATACAGCTGAAGCATCACATATTGTATGAAGGAAGAATCACACATTGTATGAATGAAAAGTCACATTGTATGGATGAAGAATCACATATTGTATGAATGAAAAATTCACATTTTGTATAAATAGATAACTGAACATTTTTCTATAGATGTGTCTATTTCTGATTCCCATGTTTTACAGGACTGTGTTATATAAGTGTTGACTTAGTTATGGTTTTGTCGAATAATTTCCCGCCCTTTATGTTGCACAGTATTTGGTTTAGGTACTTTGGAACGATTGGGCATGGCATTCGATGTAATGGTTGGTTGGGGGATTTTGATATGGCAAATATTTGACGTTGTAGACTGTTGGTAGTCATAAAATCGGTGCGAATATTGAAGGTGTCGAAAAATGTTTCCAGTGTGTGAAAATCCCCATTTGTTTGAAAAAGGTCATTGATAAAATATATCCCAGCTTCTATCCACAATTATATATTGGCAAAGGCGCCTCCGATTTTTATGTGAGGATTATTCCAAATAGTTGAGGTCATATAACATTCTTATCTGAATCGTTTAGTCGAATGAATTTACACCATACTGAATAACATCTCTCCAGAAAGGTTTCGAAAATTTCGCGATTATAATTTGTAGGTAACTTACGTCATATGTAAGGAAGAGTAGGTCGTTTATAATAGGTGTGTTGTTACATAAGGGAGCCCACTCTGATAGTTTGGTGACTAACCGTCTTATCCATGTGATTTTCATGGCGCTATCAAATTGTTCTGCGTTTATCATATTCAAGCCTCCATATTTGTGATCGGCGCATAATTGATTCCGTTATATTCTGTCACGCTTCGCATTCCAAATGAAGTTGTGTAGCATGACGTTAAGCATTTTGAAAAAATACTGAATCAGGACTGGGAAGAGTTAAAAATAATAAATGAGTCAGTTTCGGCAAAATGATGGTTTTTATCACTGTTATTCTCCCTATAGCGGTGTTAGTAATTTGTGTTTCCAAATGTTTATGGTTCTGTCGATATCTTCGAGTTTATTATATGACTATGAATATTCTTCCCTAAATACCACAATTGTTTGACGATCTAATCCAAATCGTCGGATCACACTGAGTGAGATTTCCCCGGATCAAATCAAATCACACTCCTACGGAAATTCATATATGTTCCGCAAGTAGTTCCGAAGCTATCGATACCTTTTTATTTCATCCGATGTGTGCCCATATTTTTCAACTTTATTCATCAAACGAATTCTAAAAACAAGACGTGTCTGAGACTGGCAACATTTTGACAGGCTTGCTGATTGATTGAAAATAATCGAGAGTAATATTCACAAATGTTGGCTTGAAAAAATAAATATGCATAGATATCCGAGTATTGAAGAAACCCTTGAATTATTAATTTTATTAAGTTTATCTGATTTAAAAACAGAAGTGGACTTGAAAGTGTAGTTAAATAATTGGAATTTGCTTTGAATCAATACAAAAATTCTGGGAATTACACGTGACCTTGACCCGTGCATTCTTGTTTTACATTCGGTTTCAATAGTTACTTCAAGTCGCAGACAAGTCTTGTTTCTGGAATTCGTTTGATGAATAAAGTTGAAAAATTAGGCACAAACACATTGGATGAAATAAAAAAAAGGATGGATGGCTTCGGAATTACTTGCAGAACATATGTGAGCGTTTATAGATTATGTCATCACGTTTAAGTACGAATCGCGACAAATTGTAGCTCGAAAATATTGATTTCATAACTAGGTCAAAGGCCTCTGAGCGGACAGGGAGATTGACGACCTGATTTCTTCGTTAGATTTGGCTAGTTTTCGAGATGATATCTCGACTTCGATTCGTTCAATTTCGCCGAGTTACATGTCAAATGAAAGGGAATTTGATTGCCAATAAGACACAAATTGGGATATTTCTATAATTTGTTATGGTTTTGATAGTGGGTCTGGTTTTAGCCAAAATCGATCATTGGAACCTTTACACTGGTATAGTCTATATTGGTATTTTTTAGTAATTTTCCCCAGGGGCCTATGCACAAGTATAGGCTTTCTCTTCCCTGGTTAAGTGGTCCTGCTCATGTACTATGTTGCTGGTAGGGAAAAAGTTGTGCTGTCAATTTTTGTTAAAGTTGTCATTTTTGCGACTTGGCTAATCTGACCATTACATGCATAAAACATTCAAAAACATATATATCGTAAAATATTTTAATAGTGCCACCTTTGGTTGTATTGTTTCAAACTGACCATAATAAAGTTGGCTATTTTTTGTGGTTTTTTTTTTTACAAATATAAATGTTCATGAATGTTTCATACATACTGGCTTTTTCTCCAGTTACCCGGATTAACCAAACAGATGCGAAAATGACATCTGTAGAACAAATAAAACCATCTCATTTTATACCCAACAGAATATATGCACCAATGAATGAATTTCAATCGTGGATTAGTGCAGAATAGACTCATGTACTGTACGAAGGATGCAAACAAAATGGTACTCATTTTCATTATAATTACCACGTTGAGTATAATATGAGATTTCTCATAAATGGTCGTATGCAGTGTACAGTACCCCTTTAACATGATAACTGTTCCCACCAGCATCATACCAATTCAACAGGACTCACAGCATCATAGCAAATTAGCAGGACCACTTGACCAGGGGTGTTTCCCTGGGACGTCAGTCCTTCTTCCGGTGCATGTTTGGAGTATCCACAAATCACACGATTTTATTTATGAGCTCATCCAATCGGGTATTGACATATTGAATCGTACCTAAGCCCACAGTCCTGATCCAGGAATCCCAAGCCGACGGAAAGTTTCTGCAATGCGAAGCAAAGCTCGCCGTTTCCCACCGTGACGTCAGACCCAATCGGGAGGGTGATTGAGTTACCCTGTAGGTCCTTGAGGTTATTGTCATCTGATGCATCGTACCCGTCTATCCATATGATTTCACCGACACCTGCAAGAATATTACCACGTGAATATTGTAAGTTTGTAATGTATACGTTGGTCTCCTCCTCAGGAGATTTGTGAATATGTTACACCATTTACAATAAACACTGTATTATATAATACGCCCACGTCATAGATGCTTTCACATACTTTATTGTTAATTAATGCAGAATAAACAAATTAAGGAATAAAGACATGTTTTTACTTTTTAGTAATAAGAGGTCTAATTTTCAGTAGCATAAAGAGCGTTTATCAATTTGTAATGGTTTGATAACTGCATGTTGCAATTAAAATAATCTGCTTCTCCGGGGACGTGACAGCAATATGTGAATGCTGCTTTGTCGCTCTTAATGGCTACTTTGTCGATCAAGAGTGTCATGGTGCCATCAACCGAGTAGTGTTAATATTACCTCATATTGCCTCCCCTTCCCGAGGAGGCAATATTTAAGAGCTCCATGAATACGACTGTCCCACTCTTGATTGTCACATTTGCCCATCAAGAGTGTCAGAGTGGTTATCATAAGAGTGCTAGGTTGCCTTCCCTGGTATGGGTAAAACATTAACTATCCTTGTGGGGTAGGCTCAACCGCACCCCGGGGTGCACTATTTCACCACACCTCCAAACGGGGTAAATTATAACCTCCCCATGGGGGTCGTTTTTACCCCTCATGGGTGCTAATGTGGATCTCCCATTGAGGGACAAGTTGTTCTTTGACAGGAGGTACTTGACCCCCCTCTGAATTACAAATTGTTCTTCAACAGGGATGAACTTGACTCCCGTGAGGGACAAATTGTTCTTCGACAGGGAGGTACTTGACCCCCCCCCCCCCCCCCCCCCCCCACTGAATGACAAATTGTTCTTCAACATGGATGAACTTGACTCTCGTGAGGGACACATTGTTCTTCGATGGGGAGGTACTTGACCCCTGCTGAATGACAAATTGTTCTTCGACAGGGATGCACTTGAACCCCGTTGAGGGTCATGTTGTTGTTCTTCGGCTGCTAACTCTCCAATTGAGAGGCAAGTTAAACTTTTGGAAGGGTGGTTAAATAGTGCAGCTCAAGAGATGCAACTATTGCCTCTCCTGGGAGCAATATTGCATCTCCACTATTTAGAGTGCAATGTACACGAATAGATAGCGATTGATATTCAAACGCAGTAACAGGTTATGGTAAAATATCGAATTAATTATCCTGAGCTAATCGGAAAGCTCTTTAAGGCACTTCTTCAAACATCTCCGTTATTTCTTCAATAAGCCTAGCCTCAATCCTAACCTCGGGTGCTACGTGTTATTGCGATTTAATGCCGATCGCTATGTAATCGTGAACCACGATTAACACGGTGGGGAATCACGTGGTTTCGAGTTGAGGATACCAGGCACTCAAAATGTCTGAAACGTTCGCAAACACGACCAGAAACGAAGAAAAAAGGTAATTATCTAGGATAATAATATATACATAGTATTTTGGGAGTTATGAGCATATCCTATATTAGTTTTCAAACAAGCTGATACATCACTTGTGTCCAAACTACCAGTTGTTTTCTCTAACATTCTGACAAAAGTTTGTCAGTCGAAGGATTCTCCTAGATGTATGGACTGGTGTACTCCAACTGGCAACTTTGGTCAGAATTTTACAGAAAACTACTGAATACTTCCGAACTAATAAGGTATCAACTTGTTTTTAAAATAAACTATCACATGCTCGTAACAGTCAAAATGATACGTTTTGTGTCAGTTCCTCATATATGATGTTTGTGTGCGTTTGCATTCGTCTCGGCCATTTTGAATGCGTGGTACTCACCAACCACAAACCACGTGATTAACCCTTTACCCAACAGAACGGCCCTGTGCCAATGCATTCTCTTATATATGCGAGTCGACCATAGGTCGCCTCGCATATATAAGAGAATGCATTGGCTTAACACATTAAAAATTATAAAATTGTTAAAGAATGTAAGAAAAAATGGTAAAAAGTGTTAAAAAAAGATTTTTTTAGGCCAATGCATTCTCTTATATATACGACGACCTATGGTCGACTCGCATATATAAGAGAATGCATTGGCACAGGGCATAACTATAACCATCACAATGTGGTCAATGAGCCGGTTCCAATGATATCCATATTTGTATGGTTCTATTGAGACAGACCGAAGATATTTTAGGCTGTTGAAGCTTTATTTGGCCGGTTTTGGCCGGTTTGTTGGGTAAAGGGTTAAGTATCGTTCGCTATTCAGTCGTGGTGCGTATTGGCTGGATAATTATCTTCGTGTTACATTTGGAATTGGCCGTGGTCACACGTACCACAGTAGCGATGTAATAATAGGTGTACTGACTTACTATATGGTCAATTTAGTGACCAGTATTCTCAGTTCTCCAATAATGATAACACTAGCATTGCCATCAAGCCGCGCCCGAGTCCGCTAGGGGTCGACGTCAGTGTTTATTGGTATACATGCTGACAGGTTAAGGGACGGGCACGTCTTCACATACAGGTTAATTACATCCTACTGTGTCAGGAAAAACCAACGAAAAACCTCTTGGGAAAAACGATGGAAACCTGCTTTCCGAAACCAATATCTCTAACGCAGCTCGAATGTTCGGAAATTCATTCTATTTGATCAATTGTGCAACACAAACCTGTGCACACACAATATAATATATAAATATAAATTAACACGTGTAACATATTCAAATATATACACTATGATCGTGATCGAATGACACATTATATGCGTTTAATATAAATGACTATAAAACTATTACTTCATAAATAAGGTGCGATACGCACATTTCAAAGTTGCAATTAACTTTTATTAATGATTATTCAACAAAATTCAACGTCAATTTTCTATAATATGCAAGATATCATGCGTTATAAGAATATCTGTTTCTCAGATATAGTTTCAACATACGCATCTCCTTACGTTATTGAACCGTCAATCCATAACATTACTCAAATATTTAAAACAAAAAATTGGAGCTGACCCGACAGACAAGGTGATTTGGCTAGAAATGACAACACACGCTCTATAATAGCGTGACCTCTTTCTATTGTTCATGCACGCATGCAGCGATAATAGATCGCTCACTCACTATCACGAACAGCGATTACAAAATTTATCATTAATTAACCGTAATAATTACTATGCAAAAAGTGCTAAATGCTGCGGCGCGAGTTGTATCATACACTCCTCGGCATGAACATATAACTCCAGTTCTCAAGCAATTACACTGGCTGCCAGTGGCGTATCGAATCATGTTCAAAATTATTTTGCTTGTATTCAAATCTCGTAATAACATGTCACTATTGTATATACAGGATATGATCAAAGACAGAAATATGTGTACATATGGATTACGATCTGATAGCAGTATGCTTTTGTACATTACTTTCAACAAACAGAAAACGTTTGGCGATAGGGCATTTTCATTTGCAGGTCCACATCTATGGAATAGCATTCCACCTCACTTGAAAATATTCACTGATTTAAATAATGTTTGATATGTGTATTGACATATAGCATAATAGAATGTGCAACCAACAGGACAACTCTTTTCATCGGGGTTAAACTTCACTTTCAAGTCCATGTTCTTGTCGGTCATCATAACGTATTCCGTGGGTCATCCACTGGTACTTCACGAATCAATTCACCAGATGCCGAATGGGGGTTTTATATCCAAGAAAACTTAGTGACGTATAAAATCGAAGACTGGAACCACAGGCTCGCAAACAACCGATGAACACACCACGACAACGTTGGCAATCAGGACAGCTATCCGGAACATGTCTTACAAATTAATTTTACTTATGGTGCAGCTATTAGGGATGAAGGTGTTTGGGTTGACCATGCGGGAATTTAAGTTTTCCTCTCCGGTTGGCTGGGTTAGTAACACGAACCCAGTTCAGTATAGTGTCGCGTCGGACACGAAGCTGTATTGTGCCGTGATGTGTGTGTCTAGCCAGGATTGGGTGACCTTTGCTTTCGACAAGAAGAACAAAATCTGTTACATTTCCAGCGGCGTTGTCGTGGGGACTAACGAGACTGTCATGATGGTATATGGGGGTGAGTACAAACTCTTGATCTTCTCCTTCATCCCACGATTTGTTATTGTGAGGATAGGCCTATATATCTGAACAAAGAAAATCGCATGTCTGACCGTGGCAAAGTTGATCAGTCTGTGCTGTTGTCATATGAACTAATTAGACTGTAATTTTGATTGATGGGGTGAGTAGAAAAACTATATATCCTGTTGTCGAGATAACTTTTCAAACTCTAACGGTGGTATATGGTGGTGAGCACAAAAACTAGCCCATGCTGTTGTGATGGGAACTAATACTTAAAGGTACGGTTGGCCTTGGCGGTGGGTATCCTGTGAAAATATTTCCACCCGTCAAAAACCGCCACAAACAGAAAGAATAAAAAAATGTAGACAGACTTTGTCCGTATACAAATAAGAAATATCGCATAAACAGTATGTTATTGTAATATTTTTTACCATTGTTATGTAAACAAAAGCATAAAAAGTTACTTTTCTGGTGTTTGTTTATATTATGATGGTAAACATAAAGAGCGTTCTTTGTGGGTGAATTCCTGATATGGAACGAATAAAGAGCGTTTATGTCATTTGTGTGTAATTAGCCAGTAGCAGTGTGTTGTCTTCTGTAACACAATCAGGCTCTTGCTTAGGTAAAATATGGTACATCTTTATGATAACATGCTGTTTACGCGATGGTCATGGTATATATGAACGAAACTGTATGCGTTTTAATGTTTTTCTGTTTACGGTGATTGGAACAAATATGAATATTTTCGACAACTAAGGCCTCACGTGCCTTTAATGTCTGTAATGTTTCGGTATTATTATGAATACAAAACAACTAGATATTTTTAAGCGATCTAATTTTACGTCTATAATTTGACCTAAAGTATAGCGCTTTTTGGTGGAAGTTTCTACAATGTGGCAGTGTCACCCTGTGTTACCCTGTCGGACTTGAAACCAAAACAGTTATCTGAACGGGCCACCCGTTGCCCGGATTAAATGGACATGGCCCATTCGAACTTATAAATTTTGTCGACGTAATTTGGACTGAGGTATACGATACCATGACGAATACGCGAAATATTTATATACCGGCTTCATATGCTATGAAAAATACTTCCCAGTGCCACAGCTATATTACAGCTTTTAAACAAATTTATATGCCCCCGTGTGGACCCGGGGTAGCATAGGCCTACCGCCCCACTGCGAGGGGTAGGAATCCCCGAATGTGGCACCATGTTTGTCGTGCGGTTCATCCCGCGAGATGTGGTGTAGGAGTACTCAGGGTACTATAGAGCGGCCGTATCACATCGAACTGCGGATACGGCATAGCTCATGTTCCTCTTTGGTCCTACATCTCTTCAACACGGATGGTTGAGTTGACCCGGCTCAATTAGTCAGCTGGTCACGCATCCCCACAGTGTTTCAGATAACATTTCTGCCATCTGTTCTATTCTGTTTCTGGTGTCTAGTTGTGTGTTCTGTTCTTCATGTATGACGTTTCTTTCGTGTCATGTCTCCTTGCATTTCGTCTTCATGACTTTTAAGTTTATTCAATCTTGTAATGTTCACGCCTGTCTCACTGTGGGAAGGTACCGAGAGGCTGCTATATGTTAATGGCTAAACGGGTCAACGCTTCAGATATGTACCAGTCCTTGCCCCGACGTAATTTAAAGGGTAGTCCGAGGTGGCTGGTTGACTAGTTGTCGATTATTTGCTTTTCATAGGGCAACTCATAACAAACAGAACGTAATTGTGATTGACAAAACGCAACAGAGCATAGCCGGACAATTACAATATGTCAACCAGATCAGGACTGGGTCACTAAGTGGCTCTCTTCTGATCGAATGATCAAGGAAAATTAAAGCTGACGTTCTGATGCAATTAACAGCTATTGCGCAAACACCCGTGTTTATTACTCACCAGAAGACATTGAACAGTAGCAGAGCTGTGTTGAGAACTCTTAATATAGATGATTGGCTGAGTTAGCACCACAGGGAGTTACAGAAGTCCGTAGATTTCAATCGGTGCGAACATCCACCGACATTCAAGGTTGGGTATATGAAGATGATTTAAGCACATATGTTCCAAATTCATTGCGATGTTTTAAACGTCAGGGATATGGCCATGATCAGGAACATTGTAAAAGTAAAGAAACCATATGTACACGATGTTCTATTTCTGGTCATGTACATAAGGGTTGTTCGAATTTTTTTTCAACTCAAGGTTCACATGATGCAATTTGGGACTATTAATTCAAGATTCAACGATGTAAAGCTGAGAGCATCTGTCATATATAGATGCTGAGAAAAATGGTTGGTCCTCAATCATCAATTCCACAGGTCACATACTCAGCAATCGTGTCTACAAAAAGTATGTTGATGCAGCACCCAGACAGAGTCAAACAAACCTCGTCAGTATATCACCAGCAAAACAAGTTGAGGTGTTCCAGAACCCGTAGCGCAGGTAATGGATAGAGCTGCTGTCGTTGAGACATTTCCTCCGAACCAATCTATGCCAGTTGATCTTATTGTTTCAAAAACAAAAATCGCCTGTTACTTCGAAACAAAACTCGCCAAAGTCACTCCAACGTTTCGACTCTCAGATAGAGAGTTTGATCAGATGCTTGATGAGAAATGATTAAATCTTAAAGGTACTAAATCCGATTTGATGGTCCCCATATCATCAGATTCCAACAACAACAACAACAACAACAACATAAATTTAAATGCCGCTTCAGTTATCATAATTACCCAAAAATAATGCTAACCACAGTCAACTATAGTATAAAATTGCCCAAAACCTGTTACTTATCAACATTTTGGTCAACAAAATTTTGCCGGTTTGTCAAATATCTGACACAAAAAAGCAACTTGATTTTAGAGTTATCCATGTTCATCCGCGAATTGGTCAGAGATTTTGTCAACTGTTTACTGGGCCACTCAAAATTGAGATTTGGTCGACTGTTTACTGGGCCACTTAAAATAAAAATAATAGATGTCAAACATCTATATCTGATTATTCTGAACTTTGATGGGTGGGTTCCTCGACTCGAATCAAATATTTGTTACCCCCAAAGCCAGTGAAATAGTAATTTGCGAGCGTTAAAAAATTCTGATTGAGTACCTTTAAAGACAAAAACAGTATTTGTGGATTGAAGCTGTCGGTTGTGTGTAGGATGGCATTCGGTCTCACCCACCCGATCGTCAGCTTGACTCACTGATAAAGGTACATGAGCGATTCATCAAATATTATAAATGCCTTATTAATCCAAAATAAGATGTTGAAAGCTACTTTACATATTTCGTTCCGCATACTTGGTAATTTCGTGTTATTCATTTCTGTTATTTATTATGTATCCTTGTACTATTGTTTTTACGTTTTATATTATGCTTGCACACTAGTCAGTTCTTGAATTTATATTCCGAACTCCAAGTGAAAATATTCCTCTTGGGTGCTTTTATTTGTACATAGCTCATTGTTTTAATCTAATTTACTTTCTGATTTATCTACAGTTACTTCGCTCCGATCCTCTTTTATAGCTGATTTTGTTCTTGGTCGTGATATGGCATAGCGGCTAAAACGACGTTAAACCCTCAATTAATCAATCGCACATATATGGAAAAGCTCTTTATTATTCCATATCAGGTATAACAAGGAACGCTCTTTAGTGTTCCACTATTTTCTGAATTCGATCACTTGAATTAGTCTTTATGTGGCATAAAGAGGCCGTACAACCATGTTTAACGCACCCATCGACCCACGTTGATCACTGGAACTAGACTGATATGCAATATAAGCATGCATGCAGCATTTGGTCCTTCAAACATCCAAGTGCCTTTAATTTTATATTGATCCTTCACACAGCGAAACGATACGTTATATGTCAACGTTATGTCAAAATGAAACTGTTCGGTGCACTTTCTCACTTGTTTCCGTATGAGTAGACCTTAATTCGATTAACATATTCGGCGAATTGTATAGATTCGTCATTATTGAAACACGAATAATCTGATTGAATATATAAATATCGTTTCGTTGCAATGCCGCGTTTCAAATCTCATTTGTTCAGTGTTAAGTCTATCATGCTGGTCGTCCTATAATCCCCGCTGCGGGCAAATATTGACTAAACCGCGTTGCCGGCACGAGTGAAGACTACGGGTAGGTTTGTTTTGAGGGAAAGTCTTTTTATTGTTTTTCTTCGGAGAAAACTCCGGATCCACGAGGTGCTTGATGAACCCAGTTTCAATCAAATGTCAATATTTCGATGAAAAAAGCTCCATAAATTGACGACATTCTCGAGGCATTGTAATAATAAGCTTTCATGTTTTTATTTTGTGTGTTTTCTGCTCCAACATGAGTGCGTGGTGATAAATTTCGACAACGTAGTCAACGTTCCATTGGTATAGATATCTAGTTTATGAAATTAAATCTACATTCACATTTGAAATTGCTGCATTTAAGTAGGAAAATATTGGCAGTTTACTCCTGCCCGCATTCCGTTTTACTTTATCTATTTACGATATGTTTGGAAATTGGAAATATTTTCTTTATTCGAGTTACTGGATAGGGATTTCGGGTTTTAATGTTAAAACATGTCAATGGATGAGTGTCCCATATTCAAAACAATTCTCGAGAAGTGTCTGCAGTGAAAGTTCTGCTGAAAAAAAAAACTTAAATTTACCCCAAAACTGCTATAGCTCCCTGATTTCTTGTGAAAACTTTGTCTGAGTTAGTCAACATGTCCACAATGGTCTTGGCCATCCCTATGACGTCGTCCACATATATGAGACATATACCTCCCATTGAAGTCTGCGAGGACTGTCTCCATGAGTCGCTCAAACGTCGCTGGGGCGTTGCACAAACCATATATAGTGTACGGATCTCAACAATATCTCGACCGATTTTTAGACAAAACTTGTCCCCCCCCACCCGCTTGCCACAATTTTTGTTTGTACTACTATACACAGACAAATTAAAGGTAATTTGCTTAGCAACGTGAATTTCGTTACTTATTCCTTATTCTTTATTCGGGAAAGTTCGGGATAGTGACAAATGACCCCATATATATAAATGACCACCGGATAACAGACCCGGGCCAAAAACTTTGGGCCGAAATTGTTTTGGGTCGAGTCCGAAAAGTTTTATTCATTCTTTCAGCCACAACATCGGGTGGTACAAAGAGTAGGCGCAATACATATAAAACATATCATTTCCGATCTATACCATGAGCGCTATAATATAGCCAATGGCAAATATAATGCATCCAAAAGTATTCAATATCGCGTAAAATCACAGTAAGCAACAGGAGTAAGAATTCGCACTAAAATGTGCCATTTAAAGGGGTACTGTACACTAAATCCGACCATTTATGAGACCATCTCCTTTTATACTCTGTATCTGTCTGTATCTGTAGTTGTTACGTCCTAGTGACCAAGGCTGGCTTTTACAGGACGGGATCGAGTAGATCCATAATTTTTCCAGGAAGTTTTTGCCGAACCCGTGACTTCTTCGCCACGGTAGGGATCTTTAACGTGCGCACATTGTTGCACACGGGACAGCCATTAGCGTCGGCTCCCGATCCGACGGTGTGCCAAGCGTGGTGTCATCCCTGGTAATGACATTACGAGAGGAGCAGAGGTACGAAGTTAGTCCAGTACGTTATTTTTCAAATTTTGTCTGAGACTCTTCAAATGGCTTCTGCAATCTTTCTCAGATCACTGATCGTGGCATCGATGATTGATTTGTGATGCCCATGGTACTGGGAATGCAGATGGCGACACAAAGTCCGACCGATATTTTGTCGGATTTGAACCCTCGACCGTGTCGAAGGTGTAGCTCAGAGGTCGGCACACAAACCAACTGAGCTATATTCAACAGAATATATGCAACAAATGAATGAATTTGAGCCATGGATTAGTGAAAAGTACAATTGTGTACTCTTCGAACGATGCAAAAAACATTGTAATTATAATGAAAATGAATTTATAACTCCAGCCATAAATTCATTTCATTATAATTACCATGTTTTTTTGCATCGTTCGTAGAGCGCATGAGTGTATTTTGCACAAATCCATGGCTCAAATTCATTCATTTGTTGCATATATTCTGTTGAGTATAAAAGGAGATGGTCGCATGACTGGATTTAGTGTATAGTACCCCTTTAAGGTCGGTCGACGGTGATATAACGCGTCTCTATTAGGATTGCACAGGTTGGTTGTTGGTTAGCGAATGCAATGGGCGATACTTAATTATATACATTGTATAGTAATATTAAAGGGATACTATACTCAAATGTTGTTGTTGGTTTCTATAGACTCTGAATCGTAGAATAAGGAACCATATTTCCATTATATGAAAATCTGTTGAGTACGAAGTAATGTTACGGATGGCAGATTAGCCGGAATACGAATATACAATTTGTCAATGTCGAGTAATTTTTGTACAGTTTTCAAGCACATGTATCAAATAAATGTTCTATTATATGCATAATAGTCCCAGATACTCATTTAAGTTGTTGTATAGACACTAGTCAGTGAGTGGCTTGAGTTTACGCCCCGTAAACATATTTTTCTACAAGATCATGTGTGCCACGCGTTACCCAATCCACTATCCGTCAATTAATTTGAATACGTCTTGTACACTGAAATTCGAAATTAAATTTATGGCTCCAGCCATAAATTAAATTTATATCAACTTATATAACTTTGATTTTAAAGGGGTACTGTACGCCATTTTCAATAAATTTCCGGTAATAACACCGATCTAAGATCGATAATATATAGAAACATAGGTAATTTGAGTCGAAGATGTATTCTGTAAACGCTCAGGTTAATAGGCTATCTTAAAATTTAATAATTTAAAAGTTAATAATTTGATATAAATTGAATTTATGGCTCCAGCCATAAAATGGCGGAAATTAAAATACGAATTTCCGTGTATAAGACGTAATCGAATTACTTGAGGGATACTGGAATAGTAAACCACGATCGTTTAAAACATTATGATGATACGGGAAGAAAACTCAAGCCACTCACTGACCAGTGACGATACAATAACTTAAATGAGTATATGGGACTAGTATGCATATAATATAACTTTTATTTGATACATTTAGTTGAAAACTGTATAAAAATTACTCGACAACGACAATTTGTATTTTTGCATTCCGGTAAATTTGCCATCCGTAACACTACTTCGTACTCAACAGACTTTCAAATAATGGAAACATTGTTACCCTATTCTCCGACTCGGAGACTATATATAGCAACCAACAACAACATTGTGGGTACAGTATCCCTTTAAGATAATCTATTAACCTAAACGTTTACATCTTCGACTCAAATTACTTATTTTTCTATATATTATCGATATTAGATCGTGTTTATTATCGGGAGTTCATTGAAAATGCCGTACAGTACCACAAAGGTAGCAACTTGATGCGGACGGGAGTTTCACATGATGGGTAAGGAGGTCGAGTGGTCATGGTGGACAGACGCCGGTCTTCGGGCTCGGTGACGCACCCCTGATGGGCACTTTGACCATCTCGTAAAGATGGGGAAACTCATAAAAGGGGACTTATGTCGATAAAAGTGGTTCGCAATGGCCCAGGCTTTAAAATATAAAAATCCCGGACACATCACGACCAACAACTCTCTCTACCTTTAAAAGTACTTCTTCAAATATCTGCGTTATTTCGTCAAACCCTTTAACCCTTTACCCAACAAAACGGCCAAAAACGCCCAAATAAAGCTTCAACAGCCTAAAATATTTTCGGTCTGTCTCAATAACACCATACAAATATGGATATCATTGGAACCGGTTCATTGACCACATTGTGATGGTTACAGTTATGCCCTGTGCCAATGCATTCTCTTATATATGCGAGTCGACCATAGGTCGCCTCGCATATATAAGAGAATGCATTGGCCTACATTCTTTGACAATTTTATCATTTTTAATATGTGTTAAGCCAATGTATTCTCTTATATATGCGAGGCGACCTATGGTCGACTCGCATATATAAGAGAATGCATTGGCACAGGGCCCTTCTGTTGGGTAAAGGGTTAAATGTGGTGACGTTCAGAGTTCCGTCGGACAGAATACTGTACGATTCGGGGTACACGAGCAAATGTACTACTAATACTGAAGAACGTATGCAACTGCTATAGTTCGCGATGATATTCGGTCAACCATATACATAGAGGATATCTACACGTTTTGGTTGTGGTTGGATATGGGCATTATCTCACGAGTGCTGACAAACAAAAATGAACTTCCATGAGTGGCTCTGCCACGAGTGGACATTAACTGTTTTGTTATCACGAATGAGATAATTACCATATCCAACAAGAAAGTGTAGATATTCTGTTTATTAAATGCTCCGCTCAGTTGGCACATGGCTCAACTCGAAACAAGAGTAAAAAGCGCAAATGTGTATACAATATGCCATGGTAATGACCTTGTGCATATACAAATAGTTCACTTTTTCAGACAGACTGTTGAGGGATAAAGGGGCTAACATCGTTGTATGATTAACAACAAAATTTAATTGATCACATATTACAAATTTTTCAACCTGAACACTCAGGGACTTGTAGCACAGTCTTCCGTCAAGAACCGAATCACTTTTAATTTGAGCTCAGATGGATACAAGTGAGATTAATATTATCCATCATGACCTGGGGTGTGGGATGGAAAAATCTCACCCGAGGGGCCAGATATTTGGGCCGGACACGAGGCTTGCCGAGTGTCCGGACCAAATATCTGGCCCCGAGGGTGAGATTTTTCCATCCCACACCCCAGGTCATGATGGATCATTTTTCTCCCAACCCAAGAGCCTCATTCCGATTTTTTGTTTTATACCAATCTTTGGCACATTCCAGTAGCTTCGTAACGGTATATCTGGGGAGAAATCTGATGCGATATTCGTGATTAACTGGGATGATTTCGGTATATACCAAAGGTATATACGATAAAAACAAAGCGCGTTACCCGTGCGCGCAGGGTTAATACGTTAGAGTGAAATCGACACGGTCAAGATTGTGAAAACGACACGGACACGTCACATCATTGCACCTGCATAAATTCCGAGAAACGCGCGTATTGATATGAAGTATATACAACTGGACTAACCGTGTTTGTCATCGGAAATGACCATATCGATACCATTTGAAAAGGAAACATGTGAATATATGATAGACAAATGTTAGTTAGACGCGTTCGACGATGACAACTGTTCGAATGTGGAATTATTTCGTTCGTCATTTGTGAAGCGGCTATTGTTTACCTGTTACGAAATGTGCCAGTTTCGCTTGGGGGTCTTCCGTTTTATGGAATATGTTCACAAATTAGTCGTTTATATTTCATGTTATATATGTAACTATGTGTCTGCAAGTGAGGTTATGTTGAAGGTTTTTCGTGATTAACAGTTGAGGCCTATCTCCATTTGTATTAGCGTCCACGAATTCGTCCGTATTTATTGACTTGAAACGTGAAGCGTAACTGGTTGGTCGCCATTGTTTTGATCTGTTTTAGTTCACACAAAACGTGATGACGGATTGTTAAATTAGTTCCGGCTCTTAATTAAATAGGTAAAGCAGTCACGTGGGTGGTGTGAGATAGATGGTCACGTGTTATGTGAGACAGGGAAATCTCACCCAGCTATCTCACACTGGCTGCCTGTGCTAAAGTGTGTAGGGGGTGGGAGAAATCGATATCTCACTAGACGGATAACGGTTTTTTTTATCTGATGCAAAAACACTATTATTTGATAGCTTAGCATATAGTAACATTGTGTTATGTAATCAACACCAGACTCTTTATCTCTATCGACTGAGATACTACCGGATACACTACAGGCCTTTTTGCATGATGTCATAGCGCCAACACGGCGTCGGGAGAATGAGGAGATAAACAGTCAGAGAAACCAGCTGAGACACACCACACCATTATACCACGATCGCCTATCTTACTATATAAATAAAGCCATCTGTTTAAATTTTACATTTAATGAACACCTGTTGATTAAACGTGCCTACTGTTGATTAAACTTCGCAGAGTGGATTAAACTTTCTCCATACAGTTTGAACGGAAAAGTGTTTATCCATCGCATGACATTTAACTCACGAAATGACTTCCGCGGATGAAAAACAGTTCCTTCCAGAAAAGTTGTCACGGACTAAGCTATCAAATAATAGTATTTTTGCATCAGATACAAACCGTTATCCGTCTAGTGAGATATCGATATCTCACTCGTATCCATCCGCGCTAAAATTAAAAGTGATTAGGTTTCTTGATGGAAGACTAAGCTAAAAGTCCCTGAGTGTTCAGTTTGAAAAACTTGTGATATATGATCAATTAAATTATTGTGTTAAACATACTATGAGTACACACAGTGTGATGTACACATGGACAATTAATAAATTGTGATATTGAAAGCTGTGATATATATTTATTATTTGTTTAAACTATAATTTGTTCACTTAAAAGAGGTCTGTGTTGTTTTCTTACTTTCCAGTGTTCTGATATCAATGCGCGGCAAGGTAAAGGTTTAACCCACAACTGTGGTATCGAAAAATGGGTGCCGTTGCAAAGCGTAAACGGATCATGTTTTCGTCGTTTGAAAATAGTTTGATGGCGATTAAATTGGAAATAACGATTTTCACATTGTAAAGATCGTGGCATAAACAAAATATACGCATAGTGTTTCTGAATATCAAATTTAATCCACTCGTGGGATTGGCGATTTACACCACTCGCTGAAGCTCGTGGTGTAAATCGCCAATCCCCCTCGTGGATTAAATTTGTTACTCAGAAACACTGCGTATATTCTATATTTCTGTGATAAGAAAAATCATATATTATATACCCATGATTGTAATTATAGAATATAAAATATATTGGTTTCGTGAATGACCAACTCAGAATTCCGTTAAAATAATAATAACAACCAGCACCTAATTAACGAACCGGCGGCCGACTCCGCCGTTTCCGACCACAACCACCGGTGGGCTGCAGAACGAAACGTGTCCACAAAAGTTGAAATATAAGACTTACAAATTGACATAACGTTAACTACAATAATCGAATTTGAAATTCCCAACTACGCCTTTTACCGGACTCGGCCTCCGAGTCGAGCAGTCCGACTTTTAAATCCATCCCATAAATTCCCATTTCTATAAATAAAAACCCCAGCGCAAACTCCAGTGCCCAGGCGAAACAAGAATTGGTACATTAGTATACACGCGGAGCGCGCGTAATAAGTGCATGCCGACCGCGTTTTTTTGCAGTCTATACACATAGAAATTGTGCCACGAGGGAACCAATTGCCATTTTGAACCTTGATGTCTTCTTCGAGCTACTGAGAGGTTCAGCGATATATTTCCTCAATTATGCTTCACAAGGGACCATCGCCAACGCTGACCAAATTCACAAATCTGTTTTCGATAATGCACATTAGATGGCAATACTCAATTCCACAGTATGGTGGGAATTGCGAGTATTCCCCCGGCTGGCTCTCCAAAATAAGAGGCACCTAAACGATTGACTGGCATTGTTGTATCTGGAGAGTTCCGTTATATTTCCCCTGACAATTTACAACAGACCCACTCAATCAGGTTGGGATCTGATTGTGATAAAGATCTACTTCATCTTGGCGAATCTGTTTCCAAAACTATAAAGCATGCCGAGTGTGTCGATTCCCTCTGACCAAAGAGGAACATTATGAGACAAGTGGCATTGAAATCTTGTCCATCGTAAATTTCGATCCTTCAGATGTTGGCGATGTCGGAAAAATTCGACCGATCGCAAGAACCTGACGAAGAAGGGGCTCAAAGTATCCCTCTCAATCGAACGCACTCTCTCTTTCAGAACTTGATGTACCCATACGTTCTATGTTGCCTTGGAGCAATATCGTGTCAGTCGTTACAATGACTGCATATTATGTGCACAATAAATAAAGGTACTCAATCCTATAACACACCCCTAAACTACTGTTTCTTTGGCTTCGGGGGTAACAAATATTTGATTCGAGGAACCTACCCATCAAAGCTCAGAGTGATCAGATATCGATTTTGAAATGTGTTATTTCAATTGTTTGTGGCCCAGAAACACGCCGTCAAAAGGATGGACTCTGTCAAAATTGCGGATGAAGATGATAACTCTAAAACAAGTGGTAATACGGTCAATTTTCGTGAATACTCAAGTGATAATACGGCCATATATCGTTGAACAAAATGTTGATAAATAACACGTTTTTGGAAATTTTGTACCATAGTTGACAGTGGTTAGCATTATTTTGTTGCAATGAATCGATTCTGATAACTAAAGCGTTTTGAAGAAATTTTGTTGATGATATGGGGACCCTCTGATCGGATTGAGTACCTTTATTATCTGACCACAGTCCCATGAAACACTTCACCGACCTTGCTGAGCGTACAGCGCCGAGCTCCTAGTCGTGTATATGTAACGGGCTTACGTGTGTGTGACGTCGCACATAATTTACGATATATCGTGTCGTTGAAATTTTCGACCGGGACCACTTTTAGAAGAAAAAAAATCATGTGACTTCTGGTGCAGCGTTTGCACAAATGGGCGGAATCAGCAATAGATCAACGCGATGAAAAGAAAATTTGCTACTTCACAACTTCCTATATGTGATAGTGAACAATTAAGTATTTAATTATTTATAAAAATGTATTATAATTTATAAATAAATAATTTCATATCAATTGGATCTATTTAGTTTGTTGACTTAGTGGCTTCTTACATTCATGAGCCGGGACAACTCATTTTGACGTGCACACAACTGGCTGTCAATATATCTCTCAAATACTGCGTCAGGACGTCGGCAATAATATCGCAAGTGGTGTGGCTGTGATGATATAGGGGCTGACTGTACCAAGGTGCATGTCTTTTAATATCTTTAAACCCCTCCCATTTATAAGGGTTCCACACTACGTCTGAGGGTGGTAGTGGGCCCCTTTGTATGTCTATTTATATGGACCTATAGTCTTACTAGGAGCCTTTTGTATATCTATGTTATGTCCCTATAGTCTTACTATGGGCCTTTTGTATACGTATTCATATGGCCCTAAAGCCCTCATTGTAAATAAACCACTTTTTTATAATTTCTATTTATTTTATAGGGCTAATTCATAAATAAAGCTCCTCCTTTTTTCTAATTGGTCTCTTTCCTCCTTTTTTCTAATTTATTCAGACAAAAATCAATTCTGCTCACGTTGCGTGCCTGTTTATGGAAAATCAATTTTATGTCTGGAATTTTCTGGAAAAAGAGTTAATGCCCACGGTTCCGGAAATGATTGAAATGGGGTCAAAGCCGTACACGAGTACAGCCGTAAAACAGTAACATGTATCAAGGTCCCCACAATTTCTAACACAAACCGCCTGCATTTAATGCGAACACCCACCATCAATAAAGTGTATTCGCCTATACAAAATACGATTGCATTCAATTAGCACAGATTTCAAAAGCTGCCTCATTCAAAATATACCGTAATAATTATTACACCCGCTGAGTTGACCAGTGACAATTAACAGAAACAGGTTTCACCGAATAGCATGCAGCTTGCTGTTCTTTTATAATTCCCAATTTTATGGAAAGCTTAAATTAATTTTGTTAAACGAGTGGCCTTTATGGGTCTCGAAGATTCTTAATTAGTTTCTCATTCAAAGCATGGAAATTTACCCTATTAATTGTCTCATAGCCCTATGAAAGAATACATGTTTTTCTCCAGTCCGGTGGTATTATGACTATAGAATATTATGAATGCCTTTGCTCATGGAGCCTCTAGATGCGTTTGACAATTGTACACAGTCGATATTCACCTCCATATTATTCATTCAAAGCACGTTAAACAGCATTAGATACAGAGATATGTATTGTACTTACCGAGTCACCTCCACCTAAAAGCGCTGTGCCATTATATATGGCCAGATTAATTATTCTCATCGAATTTTCATCAATGTTGCTTATTGCAATGTATAATGAGTCCTTTGTTGCCTGTCTCGACGTATGAACTACCTAGTGGATATATCAATTTGGCCCCTAAAATATCAATATTTTTTACCTGCAAGTGAACGCTCTTTATACTTTTCAATTGAGCTTGTTAAGGCTTTATGAATCACGCAGACACACCATCTGTCATAATCAATAAATTATCCGCTAAAGAAAGCTTGGAATATATTCTGAAAATCCAATGACAAAAGCGTTTCTCCATAGCCATTTTTATCAAAGGCGTCACGTGATCTGCCTGTTACAACACAATCATGCATGCAATCGATTACAGGCTGACAAGAACATTTCTCGAAGATTCTTAATTAACTTCTCATTCAAACCATTGAGCATTCACCTAGATATTGGTATTATTTCATTTAGCATCTTCTAAAATGCCATACTTTTCAGGCCAAACCTTTTAACATTGATTTTATCAATATGCATGCTATCATTCAAATAAAATTGAACCCCTTTATGTTAAACAACTCGAACATTAAAACATATTAGTCTTCAAGTTATACGTCAGATTCGCGTGAAAATTAAATGAACAGGCGATACATGAAGTAAGCTCATTTAAATCAATCACAATAGTCTCACAGTGTCGTCATTTACGTCAGAAATGGTTCATACAATGGAACACATGTGGGTTACATTCCTTAAAGGTACACGTCCCGTATGCATTTAAACCTAATTCTTCGTATCCATCACTAAAACGCTCTTTATTTTCAAAATTGTCGGAATGTCCATTGTTTAATAAATTCATATTTAAAATGAAGCATTTAAACTTAATCCATCAATAAAACGCTTTTTATTTTCAAAATTCCCCCTCATTTGACATACATGTTAGCAATATACATGCTTTAATTCATCTAAAATTACCCATTAACCACAGCATTGTATCAAATTGGCCTTTAAGTTATATGTCACATATGCATGTACATTCCAAATTGGAGATCAAGTTATACGTCACATATTCGTGTACATTCGATGTACATGTAGACGTTAAAGGGATGCACTATTGGTGTGTGCATATTACAGGAACACATTGTGTATGCCTCAGCGTTTGCAATATAACCTTCGTTGATAGTTTGATAACAGCTACGCATATACATTTGATGCAAGAGGTAACATATTGCACATTTGAACTGTATGCATATACATTTGATGCAAGAGGTAACATATTGCACATTTGAACATATCAAACTAGTCACACTAGTACACCTGGGGCTAAGGTATTGATTTGTTTTTTACTTCATAAATGGTTCATATAGCGTACTATTATAACTGTGGTCTCATACCTTAAAGGTACACGTCATTTAAACCTAATTCAGCGTATCTATCGATACAAACGCTCAAAATGGTCTCTTTCCCCCTCGTTTACCATATATTTTTTATCAAGCTACATGCTTTCATTCATATATAATTGACGCGATGTACGTTAAGCCACAACAATATAACGGATTGTCCTTCAAGTTATACGTCACGTATGCGTGTACATTCGATGCACGAGGCAACCCTATGGGAATGAAGGTTTTCTATAGTAATGGTGCGTCATTATTTACTACAGAATGGCTCATACAATTGACCGTATTATGGTCACATGCCTTAAAGGTACACGTCACTTTAGGACATTCTGTAATTAAACAATACATTACACATTGGTGTGAACATATCAACCATAGTAAGTTCATTTAATTCAATGGGTCTTCAAGTTATACATCACATATGCATGTACATTCGAGGTAATCCTGTAGGAAATGAAGGTGATGATTTCTATAAATGGTTCCTATAGCGTACTATTATACATGTGGACACATACCTTAAAGGTACACGTCACTTATGCATTTAAACCTAATTCAGCGTATCCATCGATACAGACGCTCGTGGTATTGTAACCGAGGGGTCCCTTACCGTAAAGGTATCCATCACATATAACTGTAAATTACCTGTAAATAGGCAACTCAATTATCTGCATTATGAATGTATTTCGAATGGAATTGTTTGTTTCTGTTAATGATAAGGTGTTAATTAATTTAGAAAATGCGCCCTCACTCTTCACTTTGACTAATATGCAAGCATTTGTATCATTTAGAATGTCAAAATCTGGTCTAAAGCATTCGCATTAGTTATATATACGGCAGATTTCCTTTCAAGTTATAACACATTAAAACTATGCTTCATCTGTAAATGTTATGTACTTGGAATATGATAGGTCTCCATGGCCTTATTTGGACATAGAATCTAACCGAACGATGTTCATTCTCTAGTCGATTACGTGTGTATAGGATAGTGAGGGTAGAGAAAGCAAGCTAAGCATACTAAGATCTAGGTAGACCGACAGCCTATATTGCGGCCTCATTTAATTGGACCTTTGTCTGTGTATTTCTATGGCCCTATAGTCTTAATTATGGGACCTTTGTCTGTGTATTTATATGGCCCTATAGTCTTAATTTTGCGACCGTTTGTCCGCGTATTTCTATGGACCTATAGTCTTACAAAGCCCTTTTTGTTCATAAACCACATGGTAAGCTATTTTTAGATATGGGATAAAGAGCGTTTATATGACTAAAGAAGTAGGAACTGAGGTCCTGTATTCTTTTCACCAAGTATATGTATTGTAAATCCTATAGAGATAGTCTGTCTCATGTCACGAAAGGCCTACTATGTGGACACATTTTCTTCTCAAAACGCTATATTGTGTATGGGGCAGGGTTTGGGTAATCGTAATCAGTAATCGTAATCAAAGTAATCGATTACAAAATTTGGAGTAATCATCTGTAATCAGTAATCATGACATTTCTTGATTACAAGTAATCGTAATCGATTACTTTCAAATGTACCTGTAATCATGATTACATTTTGATTACTTTTTGATTACTTTTACCAAAATATCCATATGGATGGCGATTGGATACTCATAGTCTCATACTTTGGTACTGTGGAGTGTGCAACGATACAAACAACATATTAGAAAGTTAGTACAATTTTGTCATTTGTTATGTCAGTGGTACAGTGTGTATGTACATTCTGGCAGTAGACACAGATAACAATACACACATGTTGAATACAGCATGAATGGCAATAAACTTGTGATCCAGACAATGAAATGTTCTAATATGAACAAATAGGCTAGGATTAAATTGAATTGGGTCTGCTGCAGACAATGGCTGTAGAGACACACTGGTACAATAAGGCTAATTAACTGAACAAAGCATGTGTGATGTACACAGGTAGACCTAATTAGCTGGTTTGTCATTTACTGCACTCATTGAGTTAAGCCGCATTTAATCCTCATCAGGATTAACAACGGATGATCATCAAATAAATCTTAGTGTTATCTTCATTGTGTTGGGTATTGAATCTAACAGAACATGAAAATAATTTTTAAATGTTTCTGGTGATATTTTCATAAATATTATGTGCTAGTTTAAATCCATGTAAGAAAATTAAAAATATATTAAAATATATTTACATAAATAAATACACATAAAACATAATGTATTCCAAATAAGTTGGTGCATAACTTCATGTTGAAACCTTTCCAATACATGTCAATGTAAAAAGTTTATATGTTTATTGCTTGCTTCTTTCTATTGTTTCAGTCGTTTCTATTTTCCATGTTATGCAGTGATGTCTTTGTTCAATCAAATTTGATGTGTTAATTTGAATTATTTCATAATTTATTCCTATGCGATCAAAATGGTTGGAAACTAACAATCGTAATCAGATGTAATCAAAAAGTAATCGATTACATTTACTAAAGTAATTGTAATCGATTACATTGGAAAAAATGTAATCAGTAATCGTAATCGTAATCATGTAAATCAAAAGTAATTTGTAATCGTAATCGATTACATTGGCATGTAATCACCCCAACCCTGGTATGGGGTTATCAACCATTCGCCTGAAAAAGACCTACTATGTGGACGCGTGTATTCTAGTCATAGTTCATTCATATTATTACTCTAAAATCTCCAGTACATGGAGTAAATAAAGAGCACATCTGATGTAGACTAGTGTATAATACTTACTTCGTGTTTTCTTTTCTTCAATTATATGTATTGTAACTCTTATATATATAGTCTGTTACACAGAGGATACAAAGCATGTACCACGTGACATTCTCATGGCACGACAGGCCTACTATGTGAACGCGTGTGCATATTAATTTAATATATTCTTCTCAAAACAACTCAGCACAACACATCAATTCGTAAATAGTTCTGATGTCTATGGCGGTTCACACAGTGTACATTTTCATTGTTGTTAACATTTAATGCATACATTACTGATTTCTGCATAAGAACGCGGGTATACATTGTTGCTATGTACCCATATATGTCCATATTTCGTAAAGCAAGTACAGTATCTATATGTGCTATGACGTATAACAAATGCCATTTCCACTGGTAAATCACGTATACACGCTCTTTAATGTATAGTTAACTATACAGTTCTACATACGCTCGGCTCTATGGTGGTATGTTGTGTCTTACCAATAAGTCATTATATGCACGAAGGTAATGCGTTCAAATATATACATGCCTGATTTTGTGTCATACCAATAAGCCATATATAGGCACGAAGGCAACATGTTCAAAGTATGCATGTACATGTCTGATTGTGTGCCAATGTTTCTTGAAGCGAGTACAGTATCTATATGCATTATGACGTATATACAGTTAAACTGTTGAGTTTTCACACACAGGTCTATGGCTTTGTACACTATATACGTGGTATACGTCATTATATACACGAAAGTAATGTGTTCTAAGTATACAAATCTGATTTATGTATGTTTTCTTAATGCAAAATCACTACATATTCTTACCAATAAGCCATTATATGCACGAAAGCAATGCGTTCAAATATGTACATGTCTGATTTTGAACCAATGTGTCAACTCTATACATATATGTGGGTTTATTTTATTGGTAAAGTATATAAACGCTCTTCATTTTCATTATAACTAACACGTTATTTACATCATTCATAGACCACATGAGTCATTAAATGGCGAGTCATATATATAAATGCTCTTTACCTAGACTTTACCTGGGCTATGACGTGTTATCTCAGTATTTTCACGCAATAATCGTAAATTACAGCAACACATCATGCCCCGCCGATTATCATGATGAAATAACAGAGACAATCATATAAAAGTAACGAATGTACTCCCAATAGGTGTATCCTTTAGTGCAATGCCACCAAAATGTATAAAAATACAGTGTTTGGCATAATATGTTAACTTAAAAACAGTAAAAAGTAAACATTTTTATTTCGAATTTAATTCATTACGTTAAATTTATTGTTATGAAATGGGTCATTTTATAATCGCGTAATACGCGATTCCAAAAACGTATATTTGAGAAAAAATTTAAACGTTATTTTGACTATATTTGGCGAATAAAAAACGCGCTATTTGACGAAGTACAACAACGTGAAATGACTACTTTTCAAAACGCGAATTTGAAAACGCGAATATAGAAACGATATTTAAACTAAATAATAAGTTTGACGCATTGTGTATAGTTTTGTTGACGTATTTTCACCACTCACACAAGCTGAAAGAAGTGCTCTTATGATGTAGCGGTATGTTATACACTCACGAACAGATTTATTGTTCTTTTCGCGGGCAAGAGGCTAAAAAAAAAGCGACGGCCGGCCCCTCCTTATCCCCCGTTTTAAGGGGCGGGGTGCGGAGCAATCGTGCGTCACGAAAAAATGTCACCCTATTTGACACCTACCCCCTTCTACATCTTTTCATATTTACCTCAATTCTACTTTTACCCTTACACACATCCAATATACCCCCGCCATTCCAAACTTAGCCATCTTCACTCCTTTTTATGCTACTCTGTGTATCATTCATTTTCTTTACCCCCATGTCCCTACTGCGTCCTATAAGTTAATGCTACTTTATGCTGACGCATCTTTCCATGTGTTCTCCATTTTAGCCCTATCTGACCACTTTGTCCTTCATACACAAACCCCAAGTTCATATGAATCAGATACATTTAATACTTACAGTTCCATTCATTGTCCTCTTCATAAAATTACCCCTATCCGTTATCGCTTTACCTTACATATGTTTCCAACCATCTACGTTTATACCTAAATTCTATATATGTTCCCAATTTTACCTATCTCCTTAGTCCTTTCCAATACACCCCAGTTCATATTAGTTAGTTATACTTGATGTTTACACCTATGTCCCCCTTCGGTCCTCTTTTCCCATACAACAGTATGTATATAACCCCCTTCTATAGACCATCTCTAATGTATACATTCTCATATCCTCCCTTCTCCCCTTTCCATCATTCCATTACCCCTGATCCTGTGTTTCCCCCATCCATCTTCTCATTTCCTTCCCGACCTGCCCCATATCCTTCAATTCCTTATATTTAGCCTCGTGCCCACGAAAAGAACAATAACTCTGTTCGTGAGAGTATAACATACCGCTACATCATAAGAGCACTTCTTTCATCTTGTGTGAGTGGTGAAAATACGTCAATAAAACTACACACGATGCGTCAAACTTATTATTTAGTTTAAATACCATTTCTATATTCGCGTTTTCAAATTCGCGTTTTAAAAGTAGTCATTTCCGCGTTGTTGTACTTCGTTGTATGTCTTATTGACATATCACCTCTTGTTTTCATTGGTTTGGATGGGTAGGGAGCAAGCCTAAGTTCTTTATCAAAATGGTAGACTCGCAATAGCATTACCTTCTGTTTTAGTTGTGGCAACTCGTGATAGCATTAACTCCTGTATTAGTTGGGGCAACTTTGATTTTCGAGTATATATACAGGTACACCATATGAGGGAAGAAAGTCCTCAGTGACACCATATTCTCGCTATAATTATGACAATGGAAATACTATAGATATGTGCAAGAGACGGTGATTTAATAAAATTACCAGAGCTCAAGGAGTGAGACTCCAAAGCTCCTGGAATGAAACACCGATTTTTGGGACAGGGATGCTGATAATATGAAAATAGGGTTTTCAACCCGATTTAAGGAAATAAGTACACCATATGAGGTAAGCAAGCCCTCATGCAGTGACACCACATTCTTGCTATATTACCATAGCTATGGCCCAAATCTGTGCAAAATTTCTTTAAAAAAATTATATTAAAACATACTAGAGGAGACATCTGTAGAGTAATGATCCCGGATACATACTAAACATAGCTATCTTAACCGATGGGGGAGACTGGAATATAATCGAACTATAAGTGACCCCAACCAAATTGCCAAGGTCATACTCGGAGAGGCCGCGACCTATGAGTTATGCAATACTAGCCACAAAGGAAAGAAGTTCTTATGTAATAATTCCCAGTTCACCCATGGGTCAGTACAGACAAAGAGATGCACTAATGACGGCTACCAGTCATTAGCGATATATAAACCAGACATTAATCTACTCTTCAATTAGTTTCGGACTTCAGACTAATTGGCAGGCATCAACATCAGGTCGCTAATTAATAAGCGACGCTTTCGGTCGTTCTATGACATCTATGATTGATTCACAATTATGTATCATTTACCATCACAAGCTGTTGACGATACATTGATATTAGATGTGAATAAATGATATACAAGAACTGAGTCCTGACTTCATTCTTCCACATAGATGAAATGATGCCGTTAGCAGTTCTGCGTCTCACTACTACACAACTTGAAGTCTCGGCCACTAAACGATCAAAACCAAAGAAAAATACAGAAGATTGCTGCCAAAACAAAGAAAAATACAGAAGATAGCAGCCAACCCAAAAAGAAAAAACTTTATAAAATTGCTACAGAAGATTGCTGCCATAACAAAGGAAAATACAGAAGATAGCAGCCAAACCAAAGAGAAAAAACTTTATAAAATTGCTACGGAAGATTGCTGCCATAACAAAGGAAAATACAGAAGATAGCAGCCAAACCAAAGAGAAAAAACTTTATAAAATTGCTACAGAACATTGCTGCCATAACAAAGAAATACAGAAGATAGCAGCAAAAATAAAGACAACTTTATAAATTGCTTACGAAGATCACAGCCAGAAGAAGATAACATAGACGAAAAAGAGAAGAAAAGACGAAAGAATCAAAGACAAGAACAAATAGACAATTTGAACTCGACAGTTGTGATAGTTTATTCATAGGATTTGGTGAGTCAAACTTTTTCATTTTTGCCAGATGTGCGTTTTCACACCTTGTTAGAGGCGTGATTATTAACACCCAATTCCACCCTAATTTTTTTTCGCGTGGTATGGCCCTTGTCCCCAAACAATTTTCAAACAAAACAGATAGCAGATTTAATTAACTTTCATGGAACCACCGCCACCCGAATCCGTGGAATATTCTAATCAAGATAGTTTATTTAATCGAACTTTCAATATGGAACGAGAATGCCACCTACACGCGGCCAGTAATCCAAACATGCAAGACATAAATATACCAAATCCATCCTTTCAAATTCCGAGCGCACAAGACACACAGAATACCCTCATATCTCAATTTCGCATCAGAAGCCATGAATTTTCATGTCTCAGCAACGACTCAATTTTCTCCATATTTTTTAACTTTCTGCAGACACCCCCAAATAAATATTGACAAGATACTGACACCGCGACAGAAATACACGGGTGAATGCCTCATTCAACAGTTACTAGAGAAGCAGCACTTCGCATTTCAATTAGTTAAACAAAATATGAAACAAGTCAAGACGAAACGAAACGAAAACAGTAAAGGTAAAATACCGGAATTTCCCATAGGTTCCCAGGTCTATGTTAAGAATCACAGACAAACCCATAAACTAGGTATGAAATATGATCCATTTTGGGTGATACTTAAACAAACAGGACCAGTTTCGTATGTAATTCGTAATCAAATTACAGGCAGTTTATCTAAAAGTCATGCCAAACATTTAAAATTAGCGACGACTAAATGGCATACACCACAATTACAGGAGAACCAGAAAGTTCGGAAAAGCAGATTTGTATTCCCACATAAGTCATCAACACAAAGCTCCGATGCTGACATATCGAGTAATAGCAACAATTCGGACACCGAAAATGAGAACCACGATACAGCCCCTTTAACACAGTTAATACGACAAAACCGCGTCATCCGGGACGGATCGGATTCAAATGAACCAGTGCCCCTACCAGAGATGGCACATAAGTTGATAGCATCAAAGCGCGAACATGAAAAACAATCATTTTCATCAACCGAACCATATAACCCTTATGATATGCTAACGCAAAACGATGAAGCAAAAATGTACAATGCAAGTTCATCAACCGAGCCATACAATCCGTATGACATGTCAACCCAACAATTAGTACAACAAAACAAGCGTAAAAGCAAGTCCAGTTGCGATACATATAACATGTCAACCGAAAATTATGATCCTTTCGATATAACCACTCAAACCGACAAAAATAGCACAGACGAACAGAGCATGTCGATATAGGAAAATAAAATATGTAAACAACTACCATAATTAGATAACATACATAATCATAAAAGCAACTAACCTCATACACTCAACTCTATATCCAAAAGCACGAAACGAAAACAGCTCACACATGTATAAACTTTAACTGAATAAAACTCAACAACTTAACAAACTGACAAAGTAAAAATTACCAATTTCTAACAAAGACGACCAGATCTATACCGCGCGAAATGCAACGAATATTATTGGACAATCTCGACCTATCATAAATAAATAGCACCCTGTCGTAAAAAGACACAATACAAAGAGAGAATTGTCATCGCGCAAAACCAGGACTGCCAGACCATGTGCAGTGCATGTAACGCGATATGGCAATCACACACGCACCAAGTGGGTGACATATTTATTTTCACCAACCCGCCCAGATGCACAAAATCGAGGCTTAATTAATCAAAGAAACCGACCCGAACTATACAAAGTGGGTTGGCCAATAATACAGAAATTTAACGTCATGTACCCGTATATATCACGCACATGGCCCCCTCACAGCAAGGCAATATTTCATATCCACGAAGTTATCACCTGGCGGCCAACACGCTTTATTATCGCCTTAATCAACAATTCGGGAGACGCGAATAACTTGGCCTCTTCAAATTTCAGGCGAATTGCATGCATTCATTTAAATGCTAAATCAAATCAAGAAACATGAAGCATTTCCAGTCATACAAGTTTAAATGCCAAGTTCATAATTGTCAGACCGTTTTGCATCATTAGCACTCAGATAATAGCATGTGTCACGACGGACACACATACTAATTAAATTATTCACGCCCCATCTTCGGAATAATTATCACAGACACCGAATAAACAATTACGTCATAATGAATCGTGTTAATCACCACAACGGTAATCATACACATAATCACGCGTAGTTACCACCCTGTGTTCAATCCAATGCAATAGCGACGATTCATAGCTAAAATTATCGCTGGTCCGGCCGGGTAGAATGTAGACCATTAAATTGATCCCGTACAGAAGTGCAGTCAAAGTCTGATCAACTTTGATTCCACATAGATCAAATGAACTAGTATAGAGGCCAGGAAACGCATCTCAACACATACGCGTAACTACTCTTCATATAAACATATCATGATTCATTATACTCCCAAAGATAGCTTTACCGGTTCAAGTTATCCAAATAATCACAATTATATACCGCTTGTAAAATATCTTAATCTCAAGTGTCAAAATCGCCCCACGCTACATCGACAAATACAATTGTCACATGGCGGGGTATGACAATAACATAGGCTGAAATGAGGGCCTACATTAAGGGACAAGCGCATATATCTCAGTATATAACTTTAATTGTGATGTAGCAATGCCAAGCATCAATGATGACCGAATCAATCGATATTTTTACCGTACGCGCGCGATGTAAAACTTCAAACCCAAGTACCCAGTTGATATCGTACTCCAGTATAAATCATACGACATTATGTGAAAACAAATTTATTTCTATCTCAACCACAAATAAATATCACATGAATGCAAATGGCAGCCCATGTTTGAAGCAATCGCACAAATCCCAATATTTGTATATACAAAGCACGACTAACAACAGAGCCTACACCCCTCCCTCAATATTTAAACCAATTGAGTCCCACCCGAATCATTTTAATGATTTAACAGTTCTCCCGATTTTTTTTATTATCATGATAATTTTAATCATTATTATCCAACCCCATTTCCAAGTCATTACAACCGAATGCCTCCAAAAATACAAGCTTTGCAAACGCACATCTTATCGCAATAATGAAACAGTTTGTCCACAAGCCAGGAGCCGGAAGTGGACATTAGCGCTCGCCAATCGAGCACATCCATGAACTCTTGAACGAAGTATCGTTCACCCACTGATTGTTCAACATAATTATTATTGCATTACATGTATTCTAATGTCATTTATATTGATACCCTTTATATTATCACACTTATGTTACCTCATCATGCCAACCCTCTTCATAATGCATATGGCTTCAACATGTACATAGATATATATATTCAATTTATACAATTTTTGCTATTGACCACACATCGTAACTTATATGCATACCGAAGTATCCAACCCTTAGATTTTAACACCAGTAGTCAAAATCTGAAAATAAGGGGGACCTTATGTAGAGTAATGATCCCGGATACATACTAAACATAGCTATCTTAACCGATGGGGGAGACTGGAATATAATCGAACTATAAGTGACCCCAACCAAATTGCCAAGGTCATACTCGGAGAGGCCGCGACCTATGAGTTATGCAATACTAGCCACAAAGGAAAGAAGTTCTTATGTAATAATTCCCAGTTCACCCATGGGTCAGTACAGACAAAGAGATGCACTAATGACGGCTACCAGTCATTAGCGATATATAAACCAGACATTAATCTACTCTTCAATTAGTTTCGGACTTCAGACTAATTGGCAGGCATCAACATCAGGTCGCTAATTAATAAGCGACGCTTTCGGTCGTTCTATGACATCTATGATTGATTCACAATTATGTATCATTTACCATCACAAGCTGTTGACGATACATTGATATTAGATGTGAATAAATGATATACAAGAACTGAGTCCTGACTTCATTCTTCCACACATCCATTTTTTTATATAAGGGATGCTGATAATATGAAATTATGGATTATCTGTTATTGTTGTACACATACTCACAGTTAACTGTACAAGGCTTATTTAAAAAGGTTAAAATTAGCTCATGCTCCTCTTGTATTGCTATGCGATACTCCAGATTATGCCAATTAATATTTTATTGGTAGGTAAATAGTAGTTACAATTACATGTAATTGCACTTGAGCGCAATTAATCATGCTTAAGTGCAACTCATTACGCTTAAGCATAAATGCCCTATTTGTGCTTAAGCACAATATGTGTTATTTGCACTTTGGGGCAATTGATTGCACTTAAGCACAATAATTTGCCCTTAAGTGCAATAAATTTTGCTTAAGCGCATTCAATTGCACTTAAGCGCAATTCATTATTAAATGTGAATGTGGCCTCTCATATTAGCCAGAGTAGAGATTCATGGAATGATCTACCCTTCCCCAACATATCTAATACTGGGCCACACATTTTGAAATTAGTCATTTTAATACTAGAGAACACTGTTGAGACTTGAGTTGAATTTGAATATGTAGGGCCTGTAGTGTCGGCCTAATGCAGCCAGTCCAGTCCAAAGCCATACATGTAAATTGTAGTGTCAAATTGCACTTGCCACATGTACATTTTTCTGCCGTTATCTACCCACACTGTTTAATCTGCGTGTTTGGACGATAGGTTCTCCAACAGTTCCCATTGAGACCTGAGTCACTCTCCTGGCTCATCAGACTGAGCGTTCCCGCTGTTGACAATATTCAATTAAAATGTCAACAACATAGCCTGATCACACGAACTTCAATTCGAACCGAGTTTTTGACCAGTTTTCCAGGCAATAATCGTTGAATTCATATGTGAGGAACCAACATTCCCACTCAACACACCATACACCGAGTTAAAACTCCGATAATCGAATTCAAATATGCGTTCTAACTTATTATGTTTTAATTAATTTACTTCGTCTTGAGAATGGGAGCCATTATTCTCAAGTCGTAAAAACAATCGTATCAAATTGGTGACGAAAGATCGCCGACCAATCGGATCGCGCGGATTGGAATTGTGTCTAAAAATAGTTATCTGCGGGATTCCGCCGTATTATTGCTTCAGTCAATCGGGGTATATCGTGGAAGGTGCAAGTGACTCTTTAAGATAAGTTACAACACTAACCCTTCACATTGCCAATTCTAAACATCATTTTTATTTATGTGTACCGAGGATATATCAGAATGCTATATGAATTGAAGAATGTTCAGAATTTGCGTAATTGGATCTAAATGTGATTAGAAACGTGCTCGTACTTGAACCATGTTACGAAGATCGAAAAATTTTACCCGATTATTATTCTGCATGCTATTTCATGCGCTACTCAGACCAATATTTCAAATGAAATTAGAACAAAATATCATATATAATCAACTACATAGGCGTTACCTATATACAGATTTTTCACAATCACCGCATTAAAGTTGTTATATTGTATATATGGCAAATAATATGATCTTGGGGGCGTTACCATTTTGACTGTGGTTTTATTGTTATAAATATAGGCAGTCGAATAGGTGTAGCAGACGCGGGATGTGTAGATATCCTGGTCATACTACTGACATGATTGTTATATGCCTTATTGTGGGGTTCCCACTCCGGGAGAGGCAATATATCATTACTTTATATTTACACACTAAGTGTTGTCATCACTAAATCCAGCATTCTGATTGGTCGGCGCCCACGTGGCTAGTTGCAGTTATTTCTCGGTGAATGCGCAACGCCTAATAACACCAAGCTAATAACATCATCGATACGTCATTAGGTTTGGAAAGACGAACCCGTAGTGCTTTGGGCGCATTTTGACTCGCGCAGGATTGACTTAATACATCATCGGGTTTCAACATGAAGAGAAATTGTTCCTATTAACTTTTGCAAAGGGTGCTGGTATTTTGGGCTGATCTTGTCACGATACACTTTTCGATTTAAATATATTTACAAAAGTGGCTTTTTCGCTAAATATATATAAATATAAGGATTAACTGTCATGTGGACTATTTTTATGGAGATGTAACGGTGAGGTAAGTGGACATAACTTGTATGTAAAACCCTTCGGGTTTTACACAAGTTATGTCCACTTACCTCACCGTTACATCTCCATAAAAACAGTCCACATGACAGTTAATCCTTATATAAGTGTTCCTCAACTGATGTTCAACCAGGGATTCGCTATATATCAGACATTGCAACAAATCGCGGAGTACACTGTGTCCGTTCACATCTCGTGAAGAGCGATACAGCTGACTGCGAATTTGCAACAGTTGACCACGGCTCATGATATTGTCACCGACCAACTTTAATGGGCACACGCATGTTTTGCATACATCCAGGCAAAAATTCTAGAATTTTCAACAGAAAAATTCTCTGTATCTATATATCCTCTGAAAAAATCTGTATTTTCACATATCATTATCTTCATTGAATGATTATTAGGGGAAGACCAAACAAAGGATTTTAATACATTTGAGAGGTCGAAAATATTGGTTTCTTTTGTTGTCCCTTTAGGTACCAAGGACTGTTAAAACAATTAATAATGTCACCAATATGGCAAATAACATGTTGTTTTGGCTTCATTTGTGTCATCATGCTCAGTTACTTTTTTAATTGCATGATATAATTAACATCATATCCCCATATATCAAAATGAAGAATAAAGCAGCCACAAATATTTGAGACTAATGGAAACAAATGCTGGTATGCAGGCTTGTCCACCCAAGCAGGTAGCAATCAACTGGAAATGACCACAGTATTAGAGACCTGGTCAGCTGGGGGGGGTTTTAATAAAAATAATTATGAAATTTCTTGAGTCATGAAAATTTAGTCTCTTCATGGGGGTTCCGGGCACGTATGCCGGGTGGGTGGGTGGTCGATAGGACCAAGAAGCAATTTTTTCCGCAACTCAAAAATGTTTTTCCTGCAAATTTTTTGACTGTTTTTTGCAATGAGTTTGGCTTGAATCACTTTGGAATAAGAGAAATAATGTAATTCTAACTGCTAAACTGACTGCAGGCAGTTATCGTGTTATATTTTGTTGCCATGTTTTTTTGGCCGAATGACCCCAAAATGACTCGTTCCTATTTACATGTCAATGGTTAACATCCATGACAAATAGTATGCACATATATTAATATACAGCTGTTTACAGTGAATTTCCCCCTGACAATCTCGGTTTTAGTCTTAAAAGGGGATGGGTGTCCAAAAATGGTCGGAAAAAACTGCTGAAAACGGAAAAAAAATTGGACGCGGGGGTGGGTGGGTCCCAACAAGGGTCGAAAGGACAAAAATCAGCATATGTGCCTGAATTTTTTTTTCGACCCCCTCCCCCTGGTCTCTTCTCATTATCTTGAGATATAATAGAATAGATACACGCACTGCACTTGAATACTGGGGTGAATACTGAATGACAGTTAACAACAGGGGTGAATACCGAATACCAGTTAAGAAATAGGTGATGAGGGACACATATTTCACACTTCATCACCATTTAGTTTCCTCACTTTTCTCGTAAGTAATCTGCCATCCTTATGCATAGCGTATAAATGTTTCTACTCACCGGCATTGTGAAGGCTTTCTCTTGAATAATCTACCGAAATCTGGTTGAAACAATGATGGTTGTCATAATGGCCGAAATTATTGTGACACGAATGGAAAAGGGTTTCAGCCCCATGGGGATAAACTAAAAATCGCAACCATATCAGCTAACCATGTCGATATTATCTTACGTCAATGCAGTTGCCGGTTTTTGAAGTTCATCGGACGTCCAACTGCGTCAACGCCAATATTGTTTTTTTTTATCTCTGGTTTTGGCCCCTGGATTAACTGTACCATGCACCTTAAGAGAAAAAAGTCCAAGCGGCACGGCAGAATATATCCAGTTCCCTGATACGATGGTCTGACAATTCCCATAAGTACACAGAATATGAGAAAATCTTTAATATTTGTATTTAAAGATGCATAATCCGATTAAGCTCCCCTCAGTTACTATTTATTTGGTTTCGGGGGTAAGAAATACTTGATTCGAGTCGAGGAACCCATCTATCAAAGTTCAGAGTTATTAGATATCTTTGTTTGAAATCTATTTTTTTTCACCAACGATACTTAATAGTAGCCCAGTAAAAAGTCTACGAGCTGACGGTCTCGGACCAAATTGCGGATGAAGATGGATAACTCTAAAATCAAGAGGCTTTGTGTTCATAATAAGACCAAATTTCGTCGAACAACATGTTCGGGCAATTTTATACTATATAGTTGACAGTGGTTAGCATCATTGTTGGGCAATTAATCGATTCTGATTACTGACGCGGCATTTCTAAAAATATTGATGTTGTTGTTGTTGTTGTTGGAATCTGATTATATGGGGACCATCGAATCGGATTGAGTAACTTTAAGACTTAGTGCTCGGTTAGACTTCATTCTGCACTATTGAGAGAAACCGAATTAATGTCCAAGCCAATATTAATTGTTTTTGTTTGACTTAGTCAAACAGGATAATTGCGGATGAGGGAATCTGCATTGAGCACATCTCACTTTATAGATACAGACTATAGCCTAGTATATAACGTCATGCACGACGACATCCGGCCTTTCTTGGAGATTCTATGCGGGAACGCACAAAGTTTCCCACCCACCACTCCCTTTGGTTAAATTTGTATAACGTGTGTCTGCGGGATGTTTCAAATTTAGTAGACAGTATTAGACATTTCAGTTTAACTGATACTGCAGTATTAAATCAACAATACCTCTCATTTCTGTAAATCACATTATGTTCTGTTAAATACTCATTACTGATTCATAGAATGTATCTATGCATATAGATCTTCAAGAATATATTGGCACATTTATACTGCTTGTTCATTTACTCCCTTGCTCGCAATTGTAACTGACAAAATTACGAAAATAAACGTGATGGCAATTTACAGACCAGCATAGGGAGGGGACATAACTCTGTCGTATACATGTATATTGTTGCGCGATAGTGCATGTCCCATCTCGTTCGGTCCCATGGGGTACCCCTTTCCCTGGTCAGACAGCTAGGAGAGGTGCGGTTGGTGCCTT
This sequence comes from Siphonodentalium dalli, assembly GCA_032622095.1. Taxonomy (NCBI): domain Eukaryota; kingdom Metazoa; phylum Mollusca; class Scaphopoda; order Gadilida; family Siphonodentaliidae; genus Siphonodentalium; species Siphonodentalium dalli. Next base: position 131,994,352 of record CP136068.1, on the reverse strand, counting down.
TTTTATTTTTCATACCTGACGGAACCGGTCGCAAGTTAGGGGTTAACAGTGCAGATTCCGCTCGAGATATATTGGAACTTTGGTACATATATAGGCTACAGTTATATTCTGCACGATCGCGCATGAACCATCTCGTTCGGACCCCTGGGACAGTACGGTCGGCCGATGTTACTTTCTGTGTGTGTGCGTATATGCATAGCGAATTAGACCATAATGTATGGGTTAATATATTCACTTCCGCCTTATTTAGCAACTTTCCCGATCGCCCATGGATGCAGATGGTATTCGCTGCATAATATATTACCCACGTCCGTGGTCAGACAGCTAGGAGAGGTGCGGTCCGTGCCTTTTGTATTTTGCGTACCTGCGGAACCGGCCGCGAGTTAGGGGTTAACCGTGCAGTTTACGATTGAGCTGTCCCATCTCATTCGGTCACCTGGGTGGGGCGGTACGATCGGCGGGTGTTACTGTCTGTGTTTTTTTTGCGTACATGTCATGCATATAAAATTCGACCGCAGCATGCATATATGTTAATATATTCACTTCGGCTGTTCGCTGTAGCTAGTAACTTTCCCGATCGCCCATGTATTTAAGGCGTATTCGCTGCATGATATGACGCCCCTTTCTGTGAACAGACAGCTAGGAGAGGTGCGGTCGGTGTTTTTTTCATTATTATTTTTTGCGTACCTTATAACGGAACCGGCTGCAAGAGGGGTTAACAGTGCCGTTTCCGCTCGAGATATCGACTTGGGGGTTGGAACTTTGGTACACACATGTCTATTTTGCAAGATGCATGGTTCATATCCCATCTCCCTCGCGCCCTTGCATGGGGCGGTGCGGTCGGGTACGGCCGCTGCGGTCGAATGCGGTCAGTATACGCTCGGCTTTTATAGTAGAACCGTGAGTGGGTGTCTGTAGAAGAAATAAAGGCAGCGGTGATACGCGCCTTGGTCTGTATTTCTTGTACAGATACCCAGGTGGGTTATAACCTATATATACTGAATGAATTATATCCTGGGAAGTGGTTTTGTAATTGACGCCTGCCATTAATGGTAACCGTCTCTTCAATAGAATGAATATATCTGACACATATATAGGTGCCGTGTTTATAGAAACATTTTCCCTTTTTATTCTTGTACTTGTTCCACTCCGTGTCATACAGACGCGCATGGTGTTGCACTTCAGTTATCAGTCTTGTCGCTAAATTTTCCATCACTTTTGTTATCGCGGCGACAAATGAAAGTGTGCCCTTCAAACAGAACAAATATACTCACGGATAAACATCATATTTGACAGCGACCCAATCATCCCACTGGTTTGCCACAATGCGAGAAATCGACGAATTTTTCAATCACTGCTATGACCGGGCCTTGGCCAGCGATACTGTCGTTTTCGGTGTGATTATAATAATCGCGCGCCTTGAACAGCTACGGGCGACAGAAAACGGCCGTAAAAATCGCGCGCTCACGCCCGGTATGAATTGACCTTAATTCGCAAATGTCGTTTCTATTGTCGTATGCATACAGTTTCAACAAGTTCGTACCAATGTAGTAAAACACGCTTTCGACTGTAAAGGAATCGGTATTTGGTCAGCTCGTATCCTCGTCTGTTACTTTGACTTTGAACATGCGGAGCATTCAAGTTCTCTTTTATGTGATTCAAGTATCAGTTTCGGTTGGAAAGTTATACCAAATGAACTTTGACTCAATGGACGAAGGAAATGTCTTGTTGATAACCAAAACTTGGTCCGATATCAGTTGTGCTGCTGACTGTGATGAAACCCCATCGTGTATGTCATTCACTTACAATGATACAGGGTGTTACCAGATGAGCGACACAGGCGGACAGTTTGAAGCTCGTGAGTAGATTTGTTTTATTACTTTACACCCCAAATAAACAAAACATAGCCCGAAAGTGGGTTTAAAATTTGAGAAAAAAAACAAAGTTAATAACATCTTGCAACAGATATACTACTCTGAGTATTTTTATCTCACAGAAAATTGAATCAACTGCTTTAAATAAAAGCAAAAGTGGCACTATAAAATACATATAGTAGTGTGGTTATCTCAACATTTCTTCAACGTGAAATATTGAGATTTCTTAAAAAACACTGATTTTTGCACCTTGTTAAAGATTTGAAATTCGTTATTAATGGCTAGCAGGGATGGGGCAATTGTAATTTGTAATTGTAATTGACTGTAATTAATTACATTTTTTCAAGTAATTGCATGTAATTGGTAATCGAGTTTATTCTCATTTACATGTAATTGCAATTGGTTAGGATGTAATTGTAATTGTAATTTGGGTCTAATTTCAATTACTTCAAAATCACAGGTACTTATTTCTTCTCAAAGTTCTCTTTCATGATTCATCCCATGGTTTCTTCAAATGTTTTTTTCCAAATTTCAAAGTGTCAGACTGGTGACTTAGTAAAATGGCAGCAAATTATAAATATTGTGTTTGACTTGCCATGCATGTTGTCGTCCATGTGAGTTTAGACTTTTATGTTGATAAAAATTTCGGAGAACAAATCACACCGTTTCTCAATATAGTTCTTTTGTTTTATATATAGAGGGACTTTCCAAACTTAAGGTACGGAATTACACAAATGTTGTTCGAAATTTTGTGTGCTTAATAAGGGCAACGTGTTGCTCTGTTCGCTAGTTATATATATTAATATCGCGAAAGTCCACCAAATGTGGGTGAACCCTTTACCCAACAGAAGGGCCCTGTGCCAATGCATTCTCTTATATATGCGAGTCGACCATAGGTCGCCTCGCATATATAAGGGAATGCATTGACTTAACACATTAAAATTATAAAATTGTTAAAGAATGTAAGACAAAATGGTAAAAAGTGTTAAAAAAAGATTTTTTTTAGGCCAATGCATTCTCTTATATATGCGAGGAGACCTATGGTCGACTCGCATATATAAGAGAATGCATTGGCACAGGGCATAACTGTACCTATCATGTCTCCCTTATAGCATCAGCTGTCACAGGGTACAATATAAATAACACAGTGCGTGTTGCTGTTCTTAGGCCAGTAAAAAAAATTTTACTTGATTAAGTTGATATGTTGGAATGTGAGATCGCCACGGCCAATTCCATCGATGGGATGCTGCTGATATATGAGTATCATAAACGCCACACAGAGAGGAGTGCATGAATGCAAAGTCCCCCTTGTAACAATTATATATACATTATTTAATCTTATTCTGTATTTTATCAAACTTTCCAACTATTGGAAATTTCCATCGTAACCCCCCCCCCCCCCCCCCCCCCCCCCAACCTATGGCTGATAATTCTCAACTGATTGCTCCACTTCAGTCAAAATAATTGGTCTTTCGTTCTAAAAACAACAAATATCACACTTAATACTGTTTGGTATATCAAATTATCAGCACACAATTAAAACTAATTGGTCGGAAATTTCCAACTAATGTTGTCGGGCATGAAATGTCCAACTGTTGTTCTTTGGGTACCCACCCCTGACGCACGTCCCTGGTGGTAAAGTATTGCCTTCATTGAAATAGGTTTATGAAAATACTTGAGAATGTTCATATATATTTACTAACTGGACTATCCGGCGTTGTCCAAGCGAGTTTGCGGTGCAATTTTGCCAGCCAACGAACGTACACATCAAGGGTAATACACTCTGCATGGGGTTTGCCCATCGACATGAAAACTACTGTCCATGGTCACACCCATTTTCCGGCTGTTTTCAATTGTTGGCAAAGAAGTGAATCAAACGCTATTTATTTATACCATATTAGTCAAGGGACATTAGGGCAAACTACCGGGGAAAATACCACTGAAGAGATATTTCAGAACTTGTAGGCGAATATCTTTAGAACAACATACTAAAAGTCCCCAAGGATCCGAGATGAGCATTTTATGCTATAGAAATTTCCCCGAGGGTGCATATTTCAGTGAAATAAAAATATATGAATATTGGTCGGGGTGTGAACTGTTTATCAGAGTTAACTGCATTTGATTTATAATTGATTAGGTGTAGCCTATAATTATTTTGGTGACAAAAAGGAACAGTATTATGTGCAATTTCTCCCGACAAGAGCCGAAATTGTGCAATAAAATCCCCAAATTTCAATACAAAAATATTGGGGGTATATTAGGCATTCAGGATGTTGCAAAAACATTTTGAGCTAAAACAACCTGTCACTGATTCCAAATATCGACCCTTACCAGCCTGACATTAAAATTTGTTGAATAACGAGTAGTGTTGAATATTCTGACGATGGTTTAATATGGCTATCATATCCCGAGGCTCTTAAAGGTACTCAATCCGATCAGAGGGTCCCCATATCATCAAGATACAACAACAAAATTTCTTCAAAACGCTTTAGTTATCAGAATCGATTCATTGCAACAAAATAATGCTAACCGCTGTCAGCTATGGTATAAAATTTCCCAAAACGTGTTATTTATCAACATTTTGTTCCACGAAATATGGCCGTATTATCACTTGAGTATTCACGAAATTTGACGGATTACCACTTGTTTTTAGAGTTATCCATCTTCGTCCGCAATTTTGACAGAGTCCATCCTTTTGACGGCGTGTTTCTGGGCCACAAACAATTTAAATAACACATTTCAAAAATCGATATCTGATCACTCTGAGCTTTGATGGGTAGGTCCCTGGACTCGAATCAAATATTTTTTACCCCCGAAGCCAAAGAAATAGAAGTTTAGGGGTGTTTAACCCTTTCAGTGCCAAGTCCGATTTTTGTATGAACCCATATTTCCTTGATCATTTTTCAAATTTATTGATTATAATAATGTGATACATTGATGGAAAGAGCTCTAAGAGCTCTTTCCGTCAATGTATCACATTAATATAATCAATAAATTTGAAAAATGATCAAGGAAATATGGGTATCGGACTTGGCACTGAAAGGGTTAATCGGATTGAGTACCTTTAACGTTTGTTGTTGAGCAATGCTGAATCTACATTGAACTGCCTGTTCACAGCCGAAATTTATGACGTTTAAATGTGATTTTGTTACAAGCAGAATGAGTGTTGGTCACACAAACCCATACTTTCATTCCAATAAAGCCCTAATCCGTTGGCAGGCAGCCAGTAAATGAATGCTGCTATGTGTCTGTACTAGTTGTTGGCAGACACCAGTCTGAAATAGTACTCCACATAAAGGATTTAGGTATGCCGTATGCAATACATTTTTCAGAGATTGATTTGGCATGTGATTTCAGCCGCATTGCCTTGTTACGACTTTGTTCAGGGATGAGCATTCATGTCACTAGGAGCCGAATACAGGCCCCTATTAATATTATACTGCCAAAAGTACCATATTTTCCCAATTTCTAATCTGATATTTCACAATATACCAAGGCGATTAAATTCTGCATAAGGGACCTCAAATTTGACTTAAAATTTTCACAATTTGAAGTGATTAGTTGCTAAATAATGTGTTGACATAGATTTTTGTGACGTCACTGATTTGAAAGAGTTGCCGATATTACACTGTTATAGTATGAGGCGATCTAATAAATAAATTGGGTATTACTTGGTTGGTTTGATATTATTGGCCTAATATAAGCCGTCGGTAACCTCATATCAGCCTTCGACCTTCGATCTCAGGCTGATATGAGGTTACATTGGGCTGATATCGGGCCTAATATCAAACAAACCAAATAATATCCTCTAAATATTCAGCATTAAACCTTTACCCAACAGAACGACCCTGTGCCAATGCATTCTCTTATATATGCGAGTCGACCATAGGTCGCCTCGCATATATAAGAGAATGCATTGGCTTAACACATTAAAAATTATAATATTGTTAAAGAATGTAAGAAAAAATGGTAAAAAGTTTTAAAAAAAGATTTTTTAGGCCAATGCATTCTCTTATATATGCGAGGCGACCTATGGTCGACTCGCATATATAAGAGAATGCATTGGCACAGGGCATAACTGTAACTATCACAATGTGGTCAAGGAGCCGGTTCCAATGATATCCATATTTGTATGGTTCTATTGAGACAGACCGAAGATATTTTAGGCTGTTGAAGCTTTATTTGGCCGGTTTTGGCCGGTTTGTTGGGTAAAGGGTTAAACTGAGTAATATCATTGTACGACATCACCAATCCGAGTAATGTGGTTTTACGACATGCCGAAATCTACTCCACTGCTAAATAATGTGTAGATATTGAGTTTTGTGATGTCACTCATTTGAAAGAGTTATCAGTTACTTAGAGGCGATCTAATTAATAAATTGGGTATTACTTGGTTGGTTTGATATTATAAAGCTGATATCAGCCCTCGGTAAGTTCATATCAGCCTTCGACATTCGGTCTCAGGCTGATATGAGGTTACCTCGGTCCTAATACCAAACCAACCAAGTAATACCCTCTAAATCTTGCCCATAATATAATATATTATGCTAGCCTGCAGGTACACAAAGTTAACGCAGGTCCCATATTTATCGAAGTGAAAAATATGACGAAATATATTTCCCCCGAGGAAGTGACGTGGCTTCCATATCTCGTTCACTGTCTTCCTTACATCAATCGAATGCGACGAGGGAGTTCATAAAGTAATATTTACAGGATATATTACTTGGTTTGTTTGACATTAGGACCGATATCAGCCCGATGTAACCTCATATCAACCTGAGCTTGACGAGGGCTGATATCGGGCCAATAATACCAAACCAACCAAGTCATATCGTATTTATAACTAGATCGCCTCTTTGCAATTGACAATCTGTCAAATGAGTGACATCACAAAAATCAATATCTACACATTATTTATCATGTAGATTTCGGCATGTCGTAAAACCATATTACTCGGGTTTTGTGATGTCGTAAAATTATATTACTCGAATTGGTGATGTCGTAAAATTATATTACTCGGTTTACGGGAAAATTGAAGCGATATCCACAAAGTTCGATAACAGACCGTTCTGGACAAAAATGTCATATCTAATTATTAATTAGTGGGATAATATTTGGTTTGATTGATATTAGGCCCGATATCAGCGCGAGGTTACAGAGGGCTGATATCAGGTCAATAATATCAAACCAACCAAGTAGTAATTATTTATTAGATCGCCTTTTAGTAACTGATAACTCTTTCAAATGATTGACATCACAATAATCGATATGTACACATTATTTAACATGTCCAAAAACCATACTACTCGGATTTGTGATGTCGTAAAATAATATTTCTCGGATTGGTGATGTTGTAAAATGATATTACTCAGTCTAAGGGCAAATTGAAGCGATATTCACATAGTTTGATATAAGGCCGTTCCGGACAATATTGTCATATCTAATTAATATGGGCACATAAACTTGTCAGCTGTGTGTGGCATGAAGTACTTTCTCTCTCCAACGCAGAGAAATGTGTATGGATTTAGCGATACATAACAAACACTTCGACCACAGCAGCTTCAACCTATATGTATGAACCATATTACCCCTATAACAATTTATTAAAACCTCAATAGCCTCTTTACCGACTTCCATTACAATTGTCATTGTTGTAGCGACAGCTCAGTTCAGACCGTGTTGTTTGTATTTTAAATGTGCTTGAACACTCGACATTACTGACGCCCATCGTTTTCTTGAATAATCTATTGCTACGAGCACCTCTATAATTCCCAGCCAAAGCAGGGGGGTCATCCACTTTTTTCCATACACTAGGCCGGGTGGGTGGGTGTTTCAGCTGCGAAAAAGTCACTTTTGGTCGCAATTTTTTCCTCTTACAACATTTCTTCAATATAAATGCCTCAAAGTGTTCAGCATCATTGTTAAGGTGTGTATCACACTTAGGGCAGTGCTTAGGGGGGTAGTTAGTGTGGATATGGGCATGATGCTTCCCAGAAATCCAGATTACGAACCAACTCTCAGGAATTCGCCTTTTACATCCGATCACATTGCCATGTACCAATGCTACTGGTTCCAGATTAAAATGGACAGTTATGTAGCACATGAATAAACTTTAATATAAACTAGGATTTAAATTTCTGAAATGCCAGAAATTTTATACTTCCATGGAATATTTAATTTTTAATGAACACAATCTTTATATTATATGGAAATTATATATTAAATAATTAAAAGAAATGAATGAGAAAAAGATCATAGACATGGATTGTAAGTTCAGAATTTCGACCTGTTGGTAATTATTAATGATATATGCGGATTTATTTGTTAAAACTGTCGTGGCGATTACTGCCCTTAGTCTCTTGTTACGATTGTTATAATGATACTAATATTATGCAATACGCCACAACCCTGGCTGCTAATTTATAACAAACACTCTCACACTACATAAGCGAAATACTACATACCACTGTAAGCCATGAAAGTCTTAAGATATATATCATTAATATAATGCTACGGCCGTGCAACATTCTATAGTCGTTCGCTCAAAAACTTAGAAAATCGCACTAAAGTTGCACATAGATACTACCCATCATATCCACTCGTCAATTTTGCATTATCTGGATTCGAGATTCCACCCCCCCTCCCATTGAGTTTTGTTGGAATTTTTCAAAACGTGTGAACCATTCCTAACCGAGCTCTCCGTTGGGCAGGTTGCTTTTATAGCAGAGCGGTCAAAATTTGCGGGCAATCTGACAGTATACCGACGTACCTGTCCCTGCATTATATTAATATTAATAAATGTCCTAGTGTATACAGTCATCCGGTGGTATTTTTCTATTAACATGTGAATGCATGTAATATCGGGCACTTAATCCTGATTAACTCATTGCGCATTTATTTTAAAAGTTAGTACATGTCACGGAATTTGCCGAAAGCCTCGACCCACACCGATGCAAGCTCTCTGTTAAACGGATTGCATTTAAACAACGACAGTCAAACTTCCAGGATGTATCTATTGTATACCGATGTACCTGCTAGCGCATTTCACTCGCTCCTTCATTAGCCTGTTTGAATTTGACGGGAATATTGGATAATTTCGAGTTTTGCCATATATTTATGGCAGGCTGTGTTCATCTGCATGTAGTGCGTATTACGCTATATCGCGTCGCCACTAGTAAACCCTTTGCTCTGAAACTTAAGAAATTGCACCAGAGTTGGGCGTTGATACCCCCTATCACACCCGCTCATCAGCAAAATTGTAACTCCGTATTTGATATTTTGAAGTATTTTTCAACTTTTGTTTTTTGTTGGAATTTGCCAATTTGAACCCACCTGAACACGAGTTCTCCGTTGGTCAGGTTGCTTTGATAGTAGAGCGGTCAAACTTTCGGATATTATCAGAAGTATATCGACGTACCTGCTCCTGCATTAGCTCGCTCCTTCATTAACCCGGTCGGATTTGGCGAGAAAAATAGGTTAGTGATACAGCACTTAACAAAACTTATTTACATTATAAAGCCTCGCTACGAGTAAACCTTCGACCTTAGCGCCAATTAAGCAGACATCAATAAGTTGCGCTTGGATACTATCTATCATATGCACTACTCAGAAAATTTTTAGCTCGATGTTTCATTTTTTAGACAATTTCCCCCCTTTGATTTTTGTTGGAATTTGCAAAAAGTCTGAACCCACCGAACCTCGCTCGCTGTTGGGCAGGTTTCTGTTATAGTAGAGCTATCAAACTTCGGGGGCCTACCTGTGAGATACCAGTATACCCGCTCCTGCATTAACCTTGCTCATCAATTAGCCCATTGGAATTGGCGCCAAAAATATGTCATTTTCTTGTCCATGCTGTAGATCGGTAACGGTTGGGACAAAAAACTTATAAATGGTATATTCCGGTCCGAATCACTCTTCCCATCTGGAGCACGCAATAAAAATATTATTCCGCTGGACTTGTTTTTTTTTTGTTTTTTTGTTTTTTGCTATATCTGACGTTTACATCCGCCACCGGTCAGCCTGGTCTCACCACCCTCGGCCTGGTCTCAGTGTATACATTTCGATTATCTCTGGCTTCCATCAATATAATACGGTAAGTAGGTAATTATTTAGAAGTACTAGAAATTCTCCATCGAATGACACCAAAAAAGTGACGATTGGTTGTAGGAATTTAAATCCATAGTGTATCTTGTGTAAACTTGATAAGAATTAATGGGCCACAATTTCTACATTTTTCAACCGATTTACAAAATTCTGTCTGGAGTACTCCCAGAACGTCCTATAGATACTTCACAACAATTTTGGTTCGAATCGAAGACGACAAAAAAATTACAATTTTTGCCCCCTCCCTAATAGGGACAAATATTTTTGGATCTTGGTAAAAATTGCACCAGTTCGTCTTCTCTCTATGAGTAACACGCTCACATAAACCAAATCCTGCTCATTTGCGTCGTTTAGGAGGAGTTGTGGTCACAACCACTTTCTCCTCAGCCAATGTATGAATATAATATTCGATGGTCTGTAACTTGGACATTTCTCAACCGATTTACAAAATTCTTTCAGGAGGATCATTAGTACGTCCTAAAGATACATGGTAGTAAAAATGGTTGAAATCATCGCAAAAATAAAATTGCGAAAATTTCGCCCCCACCCTAACCAAAAAATGTAAGTCCGACCCTGTCCAAATTATTTTTGTGAAGTATATTGACAACGGCCAGCACTACCATAGAAACTAAATCCAGCTATCTTTCTTGCTATGTGAGAACAGGCGATCAGAACATTTCGAGGTTGACATATATATGGGAGATAACTCTGGAGAGGAAAGACGGACAGAGTTTTTGATGTGCTCATGATTCAGTGGATATCAAGATGTATGTATCGACCAAATTTCAGTGCTGTACTCCTTATATTTTCGGAGTTCTGAAAACACCAATTGTTCACATAAAGGGAGATAACTCTGCAAATCAAGTGAGGACATGATTCTCAATAGGCCTAAGCACTACAGTTTGTATACATATATATACATACAAAGTTTTAGCTTTCTAACTCTTGTATTGACTGAGCTATGCTCATTATAAAATTGCTAAGAAGAATAAAGAATAATAATAATAGAGAAAAATAAAAATCACAAAAACAATATACTTCCATGTAAAACATGGAAGTATAATAAAATGAAAAAAGCTATTCATTTATCTCATTAATATTTACTCATTATACCTGATCAGACAAGATGACTCAGTCAAAATTGTATCGGAACTTGGCATGGGACTGTAGACTGCAACAACGCATATCACTGAGATAATAATCTTGAGATGGTGGGACCCAGATACAAGATTGGGCGAGCATACATAGACCTTGAATGTGTAGATATGGAGAAGGCTGCTAAGTGGAATAAACAAAATCAGAACAGATGAGTGAAAAGAAGGGAAAGAAAATATAATATAACTTAATATAATATGCAAGTCTAAAAATAATGTGCTGGTCATCAGCAAAATGATCGAAGTCTGCAGAGGGCGAATTTGGCGATACTACCCGGCATAGCATCAACACATTCAACCTCTAACGACCTCATTCTATTTTGGTCTCGACCAACCATGGAGAACTAGCTACATATGAGCATTATGAGGGTCACATATGGTGAATTTGGTAATGCTATAGCCCACTCTGTTGGGTAGCATCACAAAACTCACCCTCATTGGAGCTTATTCTGCAGACTGCATATGACCGTCTTATTTTCAAGTTTCTATTTACACGCAGTACATGTATTTGTATGAATGCTTGACCTGGGTCTGGCCTTAGCACAGTACCTAGCCCAAGAACTCAGCTCATGGAAATGAAAATTAGTTTTGTGATACATAGTGGATTTCAGCTGAATACCTGTATTGTTGGAGAGTTAATTGCCAGGTGGTGTTGCCCTAATAATTTTTTCAAAAATCATAATTGACATAAATTCATGTGATACTATGGGACACATCTAAAGTTACAATTTCTGTGATGAAAAGAAGGTACACTAATGCTTTTATATTTGTTTACATGTATAATGAGCATTATGAGCTACCTTACACAATATTTAGGGAAGAATCAATTAATAATTTACTGATCAGCACATGTATTCTGTGTGTTATTTTGGGTTTTTCCAGGTATTTTTTTAAAACCCGTTTCGTGTTGTTACAAAAGTTGGAATGACTTAGAAGAACCAGAAATGGAAATAGGGTAACTGTAATACTGACCATCAAGCTTAAATGGTATGATATTACAGATTTGGAGGTAAAAAGGGGGTGGGTACCCCGCATGAAATTGGAAAAAATATTTTTCCTTCAAATAGGGGGGTGGTGGGTAATCAAGAGCCGGAAAAAAGTTTTTTCAGCCTAATGTCATGTCACTTTTTTCCGACACCCCCCCCCCCCCCCCCCCCTGGCCAAAGCAATATTTTGCTCCTTCGCCCGGCCAACAAAAGCGCCTTTAGCTCTGGAGGGTTTCAATGTTACAGCTTTCAATAACTTATCGAAACCACAAGCCATTAGTTACATATCAACGTTAAATTTCCACATATAATTTACTCATGCCATATGTGTGTTTCCCCTTGTTCTTTACACATCACATTGTGTACCACGAGTCCAGCGACAGGTCGCTTTAAGTTTAAGGGGTCGTGCCGGATTTCGACTGTCAAAATTGTGAGCCTCAAATATCCACCATGTACAACATTCAAACAATAATTCATGTCGACAACCACATCCATAGAAAACTTTATATTATAACCACTTCATTCTATAACCATCGTTCTTATAAAATTCAATTCGGTTAAGCGGGTGCCTGCAGCTCTCGATATATATTATTAGGTATATATAATATAATTGTCGGCGGTTCCAAACAACTTAACATGACACGTCTGATCCAAAAACATAATTATCAGGAGTCGGCAGGTAAATATATCAATTTTCGCACACCATAAGACATACATTAATAATCTATGCACAATACCAGCGACATGCTTATCGGCAAGACACACATACATACTATTCGTTGAAGGGTTGACAGGAAGACGGCCTTAAACAAAGGCCATGTCAATCCTGGCAGGATGCCAATATCTATATATATAGATATATATCTATGTTTGTAACATTATTTAATCTGTATAGCATTCTGACCAATAAACTATCTATCTATCTATCTATATATATCTACTAGAAGGTGACCCGACTTCGTCCGGGGTTTGACCTTGAATTGTCTATTTTGAAGGCCAATGTCAAGTGGGGTCACGATTTGACCCGTCCAAAACACTGCCCGAACAAAAGTACCCGACAAAAGTACCCGTCGAAATCCATCCGGTTTTACCCGATTTGACCTTTTAACCCGATTTGATTTCCACTCAAGTATATAAACGCGCCTCATATACACACGCTCATTAATTATCAAGTTTCAACGTAAAAATAAATTACCATCGGTGCCCGAGATATCGTCAAGACGTCTGAAACAGTCAAATGCATCGGCCGGTTAAGCGTTAACGTGATCTAACGTTATGAACTCTAACGACGTCATAGAAGTTACGCATTGTTTTTATCCTGATGGAAGATAGTACCACTTCTTCTTGATAATCGAGGCAGATAACTAAAACGGATACATACGCATTATATATCGTTGGAAAGAGGAAACACGAAAGATTCTCACAGTGTCATTATTATGACTGGCATTTTATTATTCGCGCTGTTTCGAATCGATTTGTAAGCACCGAACTCAAATGAAAGTCCCGTAACACAGCGTAAAAACAGATTTGACCGCGGCACGTGAAAGTTGACATCGGGTCTGAAAATTGATAGGCCCATGCCACCCCCCCCCCCCCCGGCCGAAAATACCCCCACATACGAAGTTTCATCGAAATCGGCTCGGTCGTTTTCGAGTCCATCGCGATCACACACACACACACACAGACACACACACAGATCTTCCAAAATATATAATAGACTGGCCGATGAGCCCGACGTTGTCCGGGCTATTCAAAAACCAAATTTCAAGTCGATATCTCCACCCGTTTCCGAGATCTGGTGTTCGCATGCATTTCAAGTCGATAGCTACACCCGTTTCCGAGATCTCGTCTGCGCATGCGCGAAGCGGGCGCCACACGGGCTCGGCGACCGGATAAAATTCGTATCCGGGGCCAGATACATTCACATACCAAATTTCAAGTCGATAGCTCCACCCGTTTCCGAGATCTCGTCTGCGCATGCGCGAAGCTGGCGCCGCACGGGCTCGCCAATACGACAACGTCCACCGCCTGGTCAAACTACACACACGCACCAAGTTTCGTCCCGATCGGTCGAGAATCGTAGATTTGTATTAATGACAAACATACAGACAAACATACAGACAGACAGACAGACAGAGGTCTTCAAAATATATATGAGACTAGCCGATGAGCCCGACGTTGTCCGGGCTATTCAAAAACCAAATTTCAAGTCGATAGCTATTCAAAAACCAAACTTCAAGTCGATAGCTCCACCCGTTTCCGAGATCTGGTCTGCGCATGTGCGAAGCTGGCGTCGCAATTTCAAGTCGATAGCTCCACCCGTTTCCGATATCTGGTCTGCGCATGCGCGAAGCTGGCGCCGCACGGGCTTGGCGACCCGATAAAATTCGTATCCGGGGCAAGATTCATTCACATACCAAATTTCAAGTCGATAGCTCCACCCGTTTCCGAAATCTCGTCTGCGCATGCGCGAAGTGGGCACCGGACGGGCTCGGCGACCCGACAAAATTCGTATCCGGGGCAAGATACATTCACATACCAAATTTCAAGTCGATAGCTCCACCAGTTTCCGAGATCTCGTCTGCGCATGCGCGAAGCGGGCGCCGCACGGGCTCGCCAATACGACAACGTCCACCGCCTGGTCAAACTACACACACGTACCAAGTTTCGTCCCGATCGGTCGAGAATCGTAGATTTGTATAAATGACAGACAAACAGACAGACAGACAAACAGAGGTCTTCAAAATATATATGAGATGAGTGTGTTAATGATAAAATCGCGGTGTCTTGCTCCCAACGGATTTTATCTCATTTTCGGGTGACTCTGTCACTTCAATAAAAATCGCAGAGATACGCCAACACCAGATTATGCGAAAAACGGCACATGGCGGCCGGGCTATAGGAAAATATTTGACGTTCGGTCTGAATCAATACATTTCACACTAAAAACATTTTTTTTTTCAAAATACAAATCTCATTGACAGCATTAGCATTAGCATTAGCCCTACCAAAGACGCTATTATTCTGACATAACATCATTGAACTATGATAATGGAAACGAGTCTGAGAAAAGATAACCACAATACCAAAACCTCATCGAAACCACAATACCAAAACCTCATCGAAACCACAATACCAAAACCTCATCGAAACCACAATACCAAAACCTCATCGAAACCACAATACCAAAACCTCATCGAAACCACAATACCAAAACCTCATCGAAACCACAATACCAAAACCTCATCGATTTTTTAAAAACTGGATGCAATGAATCCCCGTTCACAATCACGGTGGAGAATCGAGGTTGGTGAGTACCACGCATTCAAACTGTGCAAACGAACAAAAATATAATATATGAGGAACTGACACAAAACATAGCATTTTGACTGTTACGAGCATATGCTATAGTTTAAAACAAGTTGATACTTTGTTTGTCCGGAAATACTCAGTAGTTTTCTATAACATTCTGACCAAAGTATCCAGTCGGAGGATCGTGGAAAACGCAAGACCATACTTCTAGGAGAATCGTTCGACTGACAACTTTGGTCAGAATGTTCGGTTACAGTTTCTGTCTATGAATGTTCAAAGCTTTTTAATTTCTAGCTGAAATTTCTGCAAGGTTGAAAACAATGGCCACCTTAAAGGTACTCAATCCGATCAGACGGTCCCCATACCATCAAGATACAACAACATTTCTTCAAAATATATACGCTTTAGTTATCAGACTCGATGTATTGCAACAAAATAATGCTAAACTCACGAAATTTGACCGTATTGCCAATTGATTTTAGAGTTATCCATCTTTATTCGCAATTTTGTCCGAGACCCTCCGTTTGACCAGGTTTTGCTGGGCCGCATATTATTACACATCTCGAGAAATAACAAATTTCAAAAATCGATATCTGATCACTCTGAGCTTTGATGGGTGGTTCCTCGACTCGAATCAAATATTGTTTACTCCCGAAGCCAAAGAAATAGTAAATTAGGAGCGTCTGATCGGATTGAGTACCTTTAACAATGTATCCAGCATATACACGTGCCGCCGAAGCCTGCATTGGTATAACAATGTATTGTGATGTATTTTTGATGTTGACATATTGTTCTGAATTATCTCTTGCATATTTACTGATAATTAAAGATGTTGCAAAACGAACTGATATCGGGATTCTTTTGTGCCCTCTGTCAAATTTTCTTTTCATTCTGCTACTGTTTGCTGGAACCTTGAAGTGAAAAGAAACTTGATGCTGACATCAAATATATGTTATCGAACAGCCGTGCTGTCACCGTTTATTGTGTTTGGGCTCTCCATCGCGCGATAAGGGTAAGGTAAACACGACAACTTACAGACATTTCGATTGGCTGTTGTCATAGTGGCGACTTCCTGGCAATTGTACCAGTTTTTTCGCTTTTTGTCCAAGTCAAGGACGGCTGTCTTAAGCGGGTACTTGGCGACAGGGTCCATTCTCAAGAGTTGAAATTGTCATGCATGATGCAACGGCAGTTAGACATTTAAGATCGAATATAGGTTAAGATTGTGGCGATGGTTTGAGTTTCCAAATAAAAAATATCGTTTTATAACCAAACTTTGAATATTTCCTTCTCCCAACATTTTCAGTGAGAGCTTTCTGATGAATGGCAACAAGCCATATTTCCGACTAAATCCTGAAAAATTACCCAAAATTCTGCTGTATTTAAGGAGTCGATTATTTAGGGCATTACTATATCTGTCAGGTATCTCTCATTTGCAGTATTCCAGTTTACCTTGTAATTCTCGTGAAAATGTTAGCTATTCATTACCACCTGAACAGTTTTAGACAATGTATGTAGACGTTGTGGGAATTACTTTAGTGTAAACATATTTTATAATTCCAAATATGTAGACATACAGTAAGTATCAGGTTAGTGTACAATAGTATCTCGGATTTATGGCCGGATCAATTTTTAATTTTGCAGACACGATTGTGATCACTTGTAGATGGGAGCTATCGAATTTGAACGATTTTCGATGAAAAACTTGGATTTTACTCTTTGCATGACTAAATCCTTTGGCACGCCGTACAGACCACACCCTCATCCGATCATCTCCAAACTTCATACGGATCTCCTGAGCGACCTCTATAGATGGCTGCCTCCTATTCTGTTAGCGGCCATCTTGGAATTTATTCTTTGTATGACTGAATCCTTCGGCACCCCCTACAGACCACATCTCTCATCTGATCGTCACCAAACTTCATATGGAACTTCGGGGGCGGTGCAAATAGAATTACGCAAACTTGCGAGTTTAGTCTGGTTCATGGGGGTGTAGTTGGGAATTGCAAGGTGGACATCCCCCTCCCGCAACGGAGGAGACCATCTAGCCACGTCCATGCATGTGCGAAATTCTGGAAATTGCCAGGGCCTCATATATTCTGACATCTAATATATATTTTGGGACTTCTGTTTGTCTGTCTGTCTGTTAGCTATATATGGCCGTGAAAACTGCCGGACGGATTTAGCCCAAATTTGCTATCTAAGGGTAATAAAAAGCCACGGGAATGGTTATCGGACCGCTTCTGAGAACGTCAGAGCACTCATTCTCCAATTCCCCGCCATCGCAATGGGAATTCGTGGGTTAATCGCGTGGTAGTTAAGGAGCGTTCGTATCCACAGTGTCGTTGATAAAGAGCGTGTATGTGTCCAGACATGAGCGTGTTGTGTCTGTGTACAGACATGAGCGTGTTGTGTGAGTGTTCGTAATTAGGGGTTCCTGGGAATGGGGGAGATATTCACCCGGTCAGTCTTTCCGGCCGAGGTGACCTTCACCTTGAAACGGGTACCCACAAATGATCTAATATATATTTTGGGACTTCTGTCTGTTTGTTTGTCTGTTATATAGCTATGGCCGGGAAAACTGCTGGACGGATTTCGACGAAATTTGATACCTACGGGTAATTTTGTCAAATAGTGACTCCGAACTGACCTTGACCTTCAAAATTGTCAATTAAAGGTCACATCCCGGACGAATTCGGGTCACCTGCTAGTTATATATATAACAATGTTCAAACCGGTTCTTCATTTCGCGGTTGCTCAATTGGTTTAATCTATTTGGTAATCTATTATCGGCGGTAGGATGTTTACAGATGTTAATTAGCTATTCCTATATTCTGTCATTTGATGCACCCACAGATGCAGATGCTCCAAGAATCACAACTCCAAATCCAACAGCAGCAGCAACAATAACAACTGCTAGAACAACAACTACAACAACAACTACTACCACCACGACAACTACTACTAGCACTACAACAACTACTAGCACTACAACAACTACTAGCACTACAACTACAACAACGACAACAACTACCAACACTACAACTACCACAACGACAACTACTGCTAGTACTACAACTACAACTACGACAACACAAACCACCACAACGCCAACAACGACAACACCAATAACAACAATGCAGGCAACAACTGCATGTGAGTTAAAACTTAGAGCTGTCCGGAGAAATCACTATTTATATGTAGCCATCTCAAAATAAGTAAGTTCCCCCGACATATATTGCATTGTATCTCAATAATACAGAGGCGGATTGTCAGGACATTTCTCACGTACGATCAGTATCATAAGATTGATGCTTTGAGAATGTTAACTTCCCTGAGTGCTTATATGAGTGAGGAACAGCAGCAGCAACAACAACGACGACGACGACGACGACGACGACGACGACGACGACAACAACGTTGTCTAAAACAACAACAACAACAATCCCCTTTGTCCAAGGTATACAAATCCAACAACGAAATGAATGTTTACCTCTCATTAACCGATAATTCTGACGTATGAACATGACCAATGTCAATCTTAAATGGATGTCACCTCTTAATTAGCCCAGTGATTTTGATATTTTTTTTGAAAGTCGACCCATTCAATTGGTGTCAATCATTCAAGGGCGTAGCCACTCACCTTAGCATTGTTGTTAACATATACGTGATTATCTTTCCAAAGTTTCGTCGCTTTCTGACTAACATATCTAAAGATATCCTCGAGATTATAAGGGGGGGGGACTTTTTTTTAGGTTTTTATATGAAAACTTTCCATCTTATGGACCCAATATATCGAGACCGCAATTTTTTCCAGTCAGATATTTGGCACCCATTAAAGGGATACTGGCCTCAAATGTTGTTGTTGATTTCTATAGTCTCGGAGTCGTAGAATACGGTAACCATTTTTCCATTATTTGAAAGTCTGTTGAGTACGAAGTAATGTTAAAGATGGAAAATTAGTCGGAATGCGAAAATACAAGTTGTCGTTGGTGAGTAATTTTTGTACAGTATTCAAGTACACTGCATCAGTTACTGAAAGAGAGACGCAGAGATTGGATTTGTGACGGCAGGCCACATGCTTGTGATGCGGTATCCCAGACTGAGTACAAACATGCCAAGCGAAAATTCCGACAAACGTTACGCTCGTGTATGCGGAAGACAGAACGTGACTCGCTTGATCAACTTGAACTTTGTGCTAGGACAAATAGTTCACAGTTTTGGCGAACTCTGAAGTCAGCAGACCAGGGATCACGCCCGAATGGTCTATGTTCGGTTATGAAGTTCGACGACATCACACTTCGTGATCCAGTTAAAATTCTGTCAGCATGGGGATCCTACTTCAAGAACCTGTACACTCCGAATGCGCATAGTGATCCTGAATTCGACGTCGTCGTACGAACGCGCCTCGAACAGCTCCTCGACGTATCACATACAAACTATACTGACACTATATTCTGTGAACGGATAACTATCCCAGAACTCAACTTAGTTTTAAAGAACCTTAAACGCCATAAATCAAGCGGAATAGATAATGTGGTGAATGAGCATATTATTAATGGGAGCGAACGTCTTAAAGCGGCTCTTTGTCATCTCTACAACGGCATGATTGACTTGGAGTGGATACCTCCTTGCTTAAAAACTGGTATCATCGTACCCCTCTACAAGGGATCTCCAAAACCACACGCCATTCCTGACAGCTATCGAGCTATCACTCTGCTTCCAGTTATGTACAAAGTATTCGAAGGCATCCTGCTTAACAGGTTCCTCACGGACGGTCACTTTCCAAATTTCCCTAATAAATTACAACATGGTTTTCAAAAAGGTGTGAACTGCCTCATGACTTCATTCGTTCTCCAAGAGTCTATCTCGTATCTCCATGACCTTGATGCCCGAGCATATGTGTGCTTCTTGGATTCGCAGAAGGCCTTTGATCGTGTATGGCACGAGGGCCTTCTGATAAAACTTCATGACATGGGTTTCAATGGAAAAATTCTGCGACTTGTGACAAATATGCACCAATATTGTAAAAGCCATGTGCTATATAACGGATCTCTTTCTGAACCATTCGACGTTCTACAAGGAACAAGACAAGGGGCAGTGACTTCTCCCTTTTTTTATCTTCTGTATATAAATGATTTGCTGGAAACTTTGACCAAATCCAGAAATGGCCTACACATCTCTGAAATTCCGTGTACTTCGCCGTCTGCGGCCGACGATATTGCTCTGATATCACTCACGAAATCGGGTCTTGATAGCCTCATCGACATCTGTTACAGATACAGTCGACAGTGGAGATTTAATTTCTCAACGACGAAAAGCACAATTGTTGTATTTAACGAGACAAAACGTCAAGATAAACTCAACGATAGACAATGGTTTCTTGGTGATCAACCGCTTCCAGAATCCAACAACTGTGTTCATCTTGGAATCAAACAGTGCAAATTTCAAGCTGATACAACACGGAGCTCAATTCTTTCGGAAAAGTTACGAAAATCGTACTTTAGTATCGCTGGAAGAGGTTTGCTCAAATCGTGCACACCACTGACAATGGCAAATCTGTTAGGATCAATCGTGCTGCCAAAAGCTCTATATGGTTGTCAGTTTCTGAATATCACAAACAACACTGTCATGTATTCAATGGAAAAGGCATACCGTTTATGTGTCAAACACATCCAAACGCTCCCGACTCGGACCCCGACTAACGTTGCGATGAGTCTCCTTGGGTTAATACCGCTTGAGACGGAGATACACATCAACAAACTAAATTTTCTCTCCGAACTGATCCATCTGCCTCAAGGACACCAGGTACCTCTTACGATCTTTCTCCAGAAATTTTTCCAGCTCACCCTTTTCGCTCGTCAAACAACTGGATTCGTCCCGGATATCATTGAAATATTAAATCTCTATGACCTGTATCATGTCCTAACAACATACGTGAAAACTGGAATATTCCCAACGAAATCTTCTTGGAAAAATCTTGTGCAGACAGCAGTCAGACAGAACTATCATCGAGAATGGTGCCGATCTGTGTCCGTCGATAGAAACCTCGATGTGTTTAAAATTGTGCACGGAGACCCAGCATCATGTTGGAACATTTGGAGAATCCTGCGAGATTACCCACGATATAATAAACAACTGCGAAATCTTGCCTTATTGCTAAACAAGACAACATACAGTAACAATTTGACATGTTGTGCATGTATAAATACATATAACTGTGAGTTAATACACGCAATCCGCCACTGTAATTCACCCTGTTCTGTCGTCCTGAGGAACGACTATCTGGATTGCATAACTGACCAATACGGCGTTGCCGCCTTTTTGTATATAGACTCGTTAAGCGATATAGAACTTTGTGCATTTCTACTCGGCACCGACGTCATGCAGTACCCGGTGGAAATAGAACAACACATGGACAAAATAATTATCGACACTGCTACATTTCTGTTCATCTTGTGCCAAGTGATTCGAGGACAATAATCACATTATCAACCCACGACTTTGTATATTGTTGTTATATTTACATGAACTATACATATTCTTCTCCAAACTGGAGGTCCACAATAAATATATATATATAGAGGCGGATTGTCAGGACATTTCTCACGTACGATCAGTATCATAAGATTGATGCTTTGAGAATGTTAACTTCCCTGAGTGCTTATATGAGTGAGGAACAGCAGCAGCAACAACAACGACGACGACGACGACGACGACGACGACGACGACGACGACGACGACGACAACAACGTTGTCTAAAACAACAACAACAACAATCCCCTTTGTCCAAGGTATACAAATCCAACAACGAAATGAATGTTTACCTCTCATTAACCGATAATTCTGACGTATGAACATGACCAATGTCAATCTTAAATTAGCCCAGTGATTTTGATATTTTTTTTGAAAGTCGACCCATTCAATTGGTGTCAATCATTCAAGGGCGTAGCCACTCACCTTAGCATTGTTGTTAACATATACGTGATTATCTTTCCAAAGTTTCGTCGCTTTCTGACTAACATATCTAAAGATATCCTCGAGATTATAAGGGGGGGGGGACTTTTTTTTAGGTTTTTATATGAAAACTTTCCATCTTATGGACCCAATATATCGAGACCGCAATTTTTTCCAGTCAGATATTTGGCACCCATTAAAGGGATACTGGCCTCAAATGTTGTTGTTGATTTCTATAGTCTCGGAGTCGTAGAATACGGTAACCATTTTTCCATTATTTGAAAGTCTGTTGAGTACGAAGTAATGTTAAAGATGGAAAATTAGTCGGAATGCGAAAATACAAGTTGTCGTTGGTGAGTAATTTTTGTACAGTATTCAAGCAAATGTATCAAATAAATGTTATATTATATGCATACTAGTCCCAATATACTCATTTGAGTTATTGTATAGTCACTAGTCAGTGAATGGCTTGAGTTTACTCCCCGTATTAACATAATGTTTTACACGATCGTGTGTGCCATGGGTTTACCAATCCACTATCCCTCAATTACCAAGAAATTGGTAAAGAAGCGCTTTTGGTTTCATTCGACGCGGGAAGATCCCAGGAATAATATATCCAAAATCCGATAAAATCCGCTTTGGGGAAAATCCAGGATCCAAGATGGCGTCCAACATGCCCGCGTTAGTCAAAAGAGACAGACTGAGATTGATCATACTTTTAGGGAGATACTTTTGTAAAATATATACAAATGTCTATATCTCTGTGATGCTATAACATTATGATGGCTTGATATGAAAAACTGAGAACTCCCTACCTAAGATGGCTGCCAAAATGGCTACCAGGAGTGAAAATATTTTATTATTTTCCACTCATTTCTTCTTATCAGTTCTTTCTGTTTGCAACTGGGAAAAACTGGGATAGTTTCTCATTTGTCGTGTTAACTGAGCCTACTAGCAATGAAATATTTCATCATTTAGGTATCAGTTTACTGCGGCCCTTCAAAAAACATTCCGTATTATAACATTTATCCTGTTTCGATATGCGTGGGACAATTGTCAACACGCCATTGAGTTCCGATCTCGCAATTTAGTGAAAATGTGTAGGTTTATTTCATGCAGAGTTAGTTTTAAATAATATCATCACTACCAATCGTGAAACAAATTATGCGACTCCTTAATATTTTCAGATGTACCAGTAAATTTCGAAACGCAATATGATATCGAGTATATGACAAGGTCTCAACATTGGACCAAATCTGAGGAAGTTTGCAGCTCAAAAGATAAAACAAATATCCATTTGGCCCGAGTTGACGACACAACAAACTTGACGATATTTTACGACTACCTGTTGTCCAAGGGAGCCGGTAGGTTATATTTACATGTTAGAAAATACCCACGATTCAGCCATTCGTCTTACAAATAAGGCTACCTTCTTCGAAATCTGTAAAATTTATATATAAAAAAGAAACAAAAACTTATAGATAAATCGAAGTTATCTAGTCGAAGATAATTTTACTGCGAGAAAACGAACGAAAAAAACAAACAAACACTCACTCGGGGCCTTTTGAGTGCGAGCTCTATATATACAAACAAGGATACATCGAATATGAATGATTCCAGCGCTTCGTTCTATTGTTCTGTGGAACACATGACATATTTTGCCACTGAAATCATTTGCTAATAATTCCACTCCCCATCGGGCATATAATTACTCTCAACAAGTTTCCAACTGAAATGTACACTGAATGTTCCATGCAGACATTTGAATGCGACATGAACTTTAAAGCTTTCACAAATTATATTTCACAATCCATCTCTAATTACTCCGACGGTTTCACATTATCCATCCACACTCCCAATAGTCCAGCATAATCTAGTTTATGGATGCATGTATACATACTGGAAATCCGTGAACTCGACCTACGGTTGAAAATTATAACAACGGTTAAACACGACGGACGCCAATTGTAATATTTATGATATATACCCATGAAATGTGCCATAATTAAAATATTTTCCGAGTTCACTGTGCATATTTATAACGGTTCTATTGCATGATCGTCAAAACACCAGGGTGCAATAAAATTTGTTTGTATATGGGCTATAATTGTATATTGTATATAAATGAAAAATATTCCTCTTCTCGTGTACATTTTCTGGTTCAATGGAACTCCACATGTGCACAGTCGCTTGAGTCGTTATTTCGCTTAAATCCGGATTCAGAATCCGAAGCCGATTACGGGGGCGGGTCTAATTCCCGATTCTAGGTCAAATTTTGAAATCCACGTGGTCTCCGAAACTATGTTTAATGTTCTCCCAGCGTCAAACATGGCTCATATATTTGACACAAGTATCATTTGTATCTTATATTTATAAAGTTCATGTTTGTTGTGAAAGTCATGCTTTTCTTCTACATGTGTATGTGTATATATACACGGCACATAATTTGCTGCCAATCCGACTTAATCGCATCTTTTTTTCAAGTTAAAGTGTGTTTATTGATGAGGGCAAGCATATCTAAACGTGACAGCTCTAGGCCTCCTGAATCAAATTCCGAAGATGTTGTGAAGAACACGAAACTTGTCAGTTGAACAGGGACGTGACGACAGGGGTTGGTTGGGTGTCTCGACCCCCACCCCGAACTTTGGTACAAATTGCTTAGCTGTGCAGTCATTCATACGTGAGGAAAATCAGGATTATTTTGACTACCTGTTCCAAATAATGATACATACAAGCCAGCAAACGCAACAAACAAACCCGATTTTAAATAATACATATACAAACTTATGACTAACTCGGGAGAGGGGGTGTCCAGTGATCTGTATATATGTTCAACTTGTTTTGGTAGTCATGTTGCTTTGTCATTACTAATTATTTATTTTGTCAGTGTAATAACATATGGGAGAGGGAGTACCCTTAAGTGAGTCAGCACTTGTCCCCCAATTCCGTTGTATGTATAAACAAATGTATGTGTTATATATCATGTGTTATCTAAATTTGACATATATTTGAAATAAATATATCTAAACTAAACTTTGGTACATTCCAGCAGTCGGAAATTTCATGCATGACACAACATTAGTTGGACATTAATTTGATTTTTTTCAACCAGTAAAAGTTGGTAATTTTCCAATCTTAGTGTTTGTCAGGTTGGATATTTCCAAGGGGAGCAAATGGAATTCTGCGAACCTGTGAGATTGATGTTTGGTTCAATGGGGGTGCAGTTGGCCGGAAATTTGAGGAAACTTCTAGCCACGTTCCTAGAACGTGTCTATTGTCTATACAGAGACTATTGTGCAAAACGACTGCATTTAACGAAACAAAACATTTTAAACATGAAATTGCTATAAGACTATATGATAGTACATACGTGTATCTGATAATCCATCGATATCATATAATCCTACTATTTCTTGAATAAGAAGAAACATTATAATAACGAACACAGCAGAAGACATATCCATGCAGGTTCATGTGAATTCGGTCAATGGTGACGTATCCGCCGAATTCGAAATCGACATGCGTTCGGGCGGTATTTTATGGATGGAATTATGAAATGGACATATGAAAGTGACAATCAACAATGATTTGCTTCGCCATCAACCGAAGTGCTCCCCCAGCGTTACTATCAATAGCGTTATTATTTGGCTAATTTCAGTAATATTCTCCCAGTTTACATTCAATAAAACAAATTTGTCTCCGCATTTAAAATTCTTTGATATAGATCGTTTATATTCTGCAATAATTTGAACACAAGAGACGGATTCTTATGTTTTATTGTGTTTTTTAAACTCCGAGGTGGCGAAATCTCAGTTTGTTTACATTACGAACATTTGAGTCCGTAATCGGAATCCAGATTCGGATTACCACGAGATTGAGATTACGGTCTGTTCGTTTACTGATTCTGCCAATTTCTGGTCTGTTCTTTGCCGAACCAAGTCGTACGGGGACCAATCTGTAATCTGAATCCAGATTCTGAATCGGGATTTTAGCGAAATAACGCCTCAGCTGTTGACCTGGATAAAAACTGCCACCCATATTGTACAGTATACAAACATCCTCTTCCACATTCACATGCCCAGCGTTACGCGTGAAAGTGGGTCACCGACGGAAACCCGACATGATCAACTCGAGGGTTGAAGCTCGGAATGAACTCGTACAACGGTGGCTCAAACAAGGTTTAAAACACGCACAACGGTTTTCGATACCACGCGCATAGTTTAAGCTTCCGATGTAATGTTATGCAAGGTAAATCCTGCTGACGAAATTTGATGGCTAAATGTTAGTTGAAACCCCATAACATATTGCATGCATTATAGTGCGCCATCAACCGACTATTGTTGTTATATGGCATTAATTTTAATTTGTGTTTCGAACACTATTGTACAGAAGGCGACATGCATTTTAATCCAGAAGATGTTTAATATCGAATTCATTATGAATGACGGCTCGGGTAAGATATATCTTTATGACATTCATAACTCGTATAAGGTATATATAAAATAATAATTCAAATGCATGTCACGTTCGTTAGATCACACGGTGTTTAATATCCCATGCCTTGATGTTATTCAAGCCTGAAACAAGGAGAAAATTTTACCCAACAATACAAATTATAAATTATGGGATAACGGGTCCTACTAAGAGCCGACCGCACCAGCCGGCACGCGACCGCGCCTCACCCAGGGGTCCGAGCGGGATTAGCCATGCACTATTTGCATAATAGACATGTACGTACCAAAGTTTCAATCCCCAAGTCGATAGCTCGAGCGGAAACGGAACTGTTTACCCCTATCTTGCGGCCGGGTCCGTCAGGTACGCAAAATTAAAAAAGGGCACCGACCACAATTTGACCCAACAATACAAGTTATAAATTAGGGGATAACGGGTCATACTAAAAGCCGACCGCACCTGTCACCGGACCGCGCCTCACCCAGGGTTCCATGCGGGATTAGGCATGCACTATCGTGCATAATAGACATGTACGTACCAAAGTTCTAATCCCCAAGTCGATAACTCGAGCGGAAACAGAACTATTTACCCCTAACTTGCGGCCGGTTCCGTATCATGCAGCGAATACCCATCTGCACCCACGAGCGATCGAACAAGTCGCTAGCTCTAGCGGAAGTGAATAATGACCCATACGCTGCTGCCGAATTCGTTATGAATGAACGCAAAAACGCCGAAAATAACAACCGCCGACCTCACCGCCACCAGGGGACCTAGCGAGATGGGGCAGAATTGACCTGTATGTACCAAAGTTCCAATTCCCAAGTCGAGAGCTCCAGTGGAAACGGCACTGTTAACACCTAACTTGGGGATTGGAACTTTGATACATACAGTTCTATTCTGCACGATAATGCATGCCCAATCTCGATCGGACTCTGAGGGAGGTGCGGTCGGCGGGTGTTATTTTCGGCGTTTTTGCGTACATTCATAGCGAATTCGGCAGCAGCATATATATGTTAATTTATTCAGTTCCGCTACATCTGGCGACTTGTTCGATCGCCCGTGGATGTAGAGGGGTATTCGCTGAATGATATGATGTCCATTTACGTGGTCATGCAGCCAGGTGAGGTGCGGTCGGTGGCATTTTGGATTTTGTGTACGTGACGGAACCGACCACAAGTTATTAGGGCTTAACAGTGTCATTTCCACTCGAGCTATCGACTTCGGAACTTTGGTACATACGGATCTATTATACACGATAGTGTATGCCCCATCTCGATCGGACCCCTGGTGGGAGGTTCGGTCGGGTGCGATCGGTTTTTAGTAGGACTGGGGATAACTATATATGCTGTGTCGAGTGTTACAATCGGGGTGATAGTGCATTGAGAGCCAAAAATGCATTATGCGGCGCCGAAGGCGCCAAGTAATGTATTATTTGGCTCGAATGTGATATCACCTGTAACACGACAGCACAGCAGTATAGTTATCACCATTGTAACATTTTTTCTCCTTGCTATAAGCCCGAATAGGCAAATAACACAACGCTGTGTCTTATCACACGTGTGCTCGATCGCTGATCGTAAGCTATCTAAATTAGTCGGACAATAACGCCATGTATATGGTTCGGCATCCATCTATCTGGAAATAGAAGAATCGTTCTGTGTTTTTAAGGTCAGCGAAGTGTTACAAACGCATGAACAAGAAGATAACGGTCTTATGCACATAGTTTTATTTCCCCAATGAACAGCCAAAAGCAACTTGTGATATTTTGAAGCATTATTCTGCATCCTTCCTTTAGCATAAATAAGTGTGCAGAATGAAACCCACGAATAGAATCGTATACATTGTTAAAAGCTTATGTGATGATACCACACTCAGACTATAATCTGAAATAATATCATCTCTGTGAATTCAATACTATCATATATGGACAAAAAAGTATATGCACAATTTATATAGCATAGCACTGGTATACCATTGCGCGGATACAGCGCGGATCCGAACGGAGGCGCCTGTTTTATTTCTTGCTGTACATGATATACGCGGACACACTTACACACAGAAAAAATATTATATTTCAAAAGGCATGCCTTTAAACTTGTTATAACATCTGGGTTCAACAGATAAGTACATGTAGCCTATTTGGAGACAAATAACATACACCCAGAGAACGATTCGAAAGGGTCGCACCGAACGATTGAAATCGTAAACATGGAAATTATTCAAGAAATAAGTAATGGTTAGAGCACAAGAATTATTCTTTACCAGAATCAATCGAGTCGAAGACTAGATTTATTCTGGTAAAAAACTATTCGCGTGCTCTGATCGACTTAGAGCACAATTGATCCCACGTAATGCAATGTTTTGACCATGACGCACAATCCGTGCGCTGGCCGCGATTGGACACAATCGCGGTTAGCCACGCCCAACAACGTGATTAACATGAACTGATCGCCGTTGAATGTGAATAGATGTGTCCGAAACAACACGGACTGGTCCCACTTTGAAGCGCCCGTGCGATTTGTCTGTTATGAGTTGCGTGTGACTAACAATGGGATAATCACTGAACTATTCCTTCGCCAGCATTGGAAACTGGTGTGCTTTACCAAAAATCAGGGAACGATTGTAACAATGGGAGTGTGCTCTAAGGTATATAAATCTCTTTGACACGATTAACACATTGTTTCGGCAACTGATTACTTCTTCCCATAGATAGTTCATTCTCACACCTTTTTAATTAATCTGATATGGACCATAGCATTGTTTTGTTTAATACTCACCGATTCTGTGCAGCAACTTCGACGTGAACATATCAAAGAATGACCGTTGTACTTAGTTCACGTTACCGGAAGTCGAGTTCGCGGATCTCCAGTCTGGTATAGTTGTTTAAGCAATATCCACGTGGTAATAATATTACAGGTACTGGTGAAATCATATGGATAGACGGGTACGATGCATCGGATGATAACAACTTCGTGGACCAACAGGCTCAACCAATCACCCTCCCGATTGGCTCTGACGTCACGGTAGGAAATGGAAAGCAATGCTTCGCATTGCAAAAACTGTCCATCGGCTTGGGATTCCTGGATCACGACTGTTCGCTTAAGTACAATTCCATATGTCAATATCCGATAAGCGCTCCATGAATACTCAGAACTAGATCATGCCATGAAAGTATAATCAGGCTAACGCCCGTAGAGATCATATTCCACCAGTACAAAACCTTGGAACTTTTTGGAGTTTTGACAGGGAACATTATATAACGCCGAAAAAATAACGCGGGGAATATATTTCTTTGTTATTATGTGTTCGTTAATAATGTACTACACTGTAGGTGAAGGTCCCAAATCAAAATTGCATGTTTTTTTCTGACTTTTGTGAGCCGATATCGCAAAAAATCATCGAATTAATTACCTAGGAGAAATTCCGTAATTGTAAGCGACGCAAAGCGAAATCGCTCACAAATTCACTTAAATCGTGAAATTTTGAGTTGGGACATTCACCTGAAGTGAAGTACATTATTAAGGAACGGATAATAACTAAGAAATATATTCTGCGCGTTATTTTTTCGACTTTATAAGGTTCCCTGTTAAAACTTCAAAAAGTTCCAAGGTTTTGTACTAGTGGAATATGATCTCTACGGGCGTTAGCTATTTAGAGTTGACATTCATGGCATGATATATAGCTAACTCATAACATTAACCGGATGAAGGACTAGCGTAGCAGGACAGCGTACTGTTTGAATTCAACAATCCTCGGACAAATTAAGGTTCAGAGGACCTCACTTGAACTCACCAGAACTACATGCCACCACGATAATAGTCAACTTGAAATTATTTGCTACAAAATCCGTTTTTTTTTTTAGAATTTTAGAAGAAATTTTTTTTTGATTCATTTACCGTATCACCAGTTTTATTTGCTGAATTGATAATAATTTTAATGGAAGAATAGCAAACTTTTGATAATTATATGGAAAATGTAGTCCGAGAACATCTTTATACAGTGAATCAAGATTCAAGAAGTAAAAAAAATTTGCAGTAAATTTCTTCTTTTTTTTTTCTTTGTCGCTATACATTTTCCGCCCGCAATGTTTTACAGTTGGACCAACTTTTGTGCTGTTAATTGTACCATTTTTTTCAGACAGAATTATCTTTCCAGTTGAGGTCCCCTGATACGTTAACTAACATCAAACATCATAATATGCTGCAACGAGCGAAGCTTAGTGCGCATCCATACTGGTCACCGTGTACTCAGTGGGATATTTACAGTCGAGTTCCAGTATGTATTCATTCAAGACATTCGCAGATATATCCAAGATCATTGAAATACTGAAAATACAACAGCTGAAACGCTAGCTCAGTCTATAAGCATACTTTCACACACTGGACAGATCAAGTTGCATTTTTTCTTGCATGCATTTCGTCCTAGAAAACCATTTAGTGTCAGAATATATATGAACGGCAACATGCGTATAAAACTCATCTTTACCAAAGCTAACGACATTAAAGGTACTCAATCGGATCAGAGGGTCCCCATATCATCAAGATACAACAACAACAACAAAATTTCTTCAAAACTCATTAGTTATCAGAATCGATTCATTGCAAAAAAATAATGCTAACTACTGTCATATCAACTATGGTCCTTTTGACGGCGTGTTTCTGGGCCACAAACAATTGAAATAACACATTTCAAAAATCGATATCTGATCACTCTGAGCTTTGATTGGTAGGTTCCTGGACTCGAATCAAATATGTTTTACCCCCCGAAGCCAAAGAAATAGTAGTTATGGGGTGTTTAATCGGATTGAATACCTTTAACCCTTTACCCAACAAACCGGCCAAAACCGGCCAAATAAAGCTTCAACAGCCTAAAATATCTTGGGTATGTCTCAATAAAACCATACAAATATGGATATCATTGGAACCGGCTCATTGACCACATTGTGATGGTTATAGTTATGCCCTGTGCCAATGCATTCTCTTATATATGCGAGTCGACCATAGGTCGCCTCGCATATATAAGAGAATGCATTGGCCTAAAAAAATCTTTTTTTAACACTTTTTACCATTTTTTCTTACATTCTTTAACAATTTTATAATTTTTAATGTGTTAAGCCAGTGCATTCTCTTATATATGCGAGGCGACCTATGGTCGACTCGCATATATAAGAGAATGCATTGGCACAGGGCCCTTCTGTTGGGTAAAGGGTTAAAACAAAACAAGTATGTAGTTCAACAGCACCAGTGCCACTAACTTTTGTCATCAAATACCGGTATGGTTGATTCTTGCATGCAACTAATAGGAACATTTCGGTAGCATCGCTATACGGGCGTAACCACAGAGTTTGTAGTTCTCACGCAGTTCGCTGTTGTACAGATGCATTTTCTTAGCATTTTTGCGTTTGTTTTCTGGCACATCATTCTGGCACAAATTAAGGTTCAGATGACCTCACTTGAACTCACCATGCAGAACTACATGTTTACCACGATAATAGTCAACTTGAAATTATTTGCTACAAACTGCGTTTTTTTTTATAGAATTTTTGAAGAAAAAAAAACAGATTTGGATTCATTTACCATATCACCAGTTTTATTTGCAGACTTGATCATAATTTTAGAGGAAGAATAGCAATTTTTTTTAATTATTTGGAAAATGTAGTCCGAGAACATCTTTATACAGTGAATCAAGATTCAAGAAGACATAAATTTTGCAGTAAATTTCTTGTTTTTTTGTGTCGAAATTACTGAACAAAATAGCAGGTAAATTTACGAGTGTGTGAACGCGGCCTAAATGATCAGAAATCCGTCCACAGAAAACATACTATGGAAGCCTGTCTTCATTCTTCTTAATCCGTCCAGAGAAAACATACTATGGAAGCCTGTCTTCATTCTTCTTAATCCGTCCAGAGAAAACATAATATGGGAACCTGTCTTCATCCTTAAGTCCGTCCAGAGAAAACATTTAAACATGGGAACCTCCCTTCATCCTTTTTCAATCCGTCCAGAGAATGTATACTATGGAAACCTGTCTTCATCCTTCTGCATGAAATCCGTCCAGGGAAAACTTACTATGGGAATCTGTCTTCATCCTTCTTAAATCCGTCCAGAGAAACATACTATAGGAAACTGTCTTCATCCTTCTTAAATCCGCCCAGAGAAAACATACGATATGGAAGCCTGTTTTCATCCTTCTTAAATCCGTCCAGAGAAAACATACTATGGGAACCTGTCTTCATCCTTCTTAAATCCGTCCAGATAAACATACTATGGGAACCCGTCTTCATCCTTCTTAAATCCGTCCAGAGAAAACATACTATGGAAACCTGTCTTCATCCTTCTGCGTGGAATCCGTCCAGGGAAAACATACTATGGAAGCCTGTCTTCATCCTTCTTAACCCTTCCATGACTACACTGGAAATTTTTCGGAAATCCTGTACCAATACAAATACTTATATATGCGAGTCTCCCATAAGGAGCTTCGCATATATATATATATAAGAGAATACATTGGCCTAACAATATTTACTTTGTGAGCCAGTGCATTCTTTTATATGTGCGAGGCTTCCTATGGTAGCATATATATAAGAGAATACACTGGCGCGGGATATTTAGTTCTGCACCAGCACTGCTCCCGTCATGAGAGGGTTAATTAATTCCATGCATCTGTACGGAATCCGTACTACGGATTGATATGATTTACATACATAGCTATACACCCTTCTGAGAGGGTTCGTTATCACAGCTGGTAAACATTCATGAAATTCTTCATAATATTGGTTGTATATTTTGCACACTTTCGTGTGATAAATTCTTGAATGACATGTGTACATGTAAATTAGTTGAAGATATCACTGATTCCAATTTGTAATATCATGAATTCATTTGTTTTTAAATCACAAAGGGGGGGGGGGTAATAAAAACATTGCAGGAGATATGCCGGGGTGGGTGGGTGGTCCGAGAGGCAAAATACCTTTGTGACCATATATGACATTTGTAACAGTTTAAAACATATTATAGCTGCTAAAACAGTTTAAAACAGTCTGTGTTACTGGGACCTCATATGGCCCTATAGTGGAGATGACATTAAGCTATGGCATGTTGCATATGGGATGGTGGGATGAAGAACTTCCTTCCGACACCCTTTGGAAAGAAGCTTCGAGAAATGTAAAATTGAAATAAATAAACTTGTCCTGATGTAACTAAAACATTTAAGCCTAGAGCACTGTGTTCATAGAACAATTTAGAGCGAGTAAATGTCACAATTAATGTGACTATCAGTTGCTAGAAAATAACTGTCATCAGTGAATCAAACTAATCAGTGAATTATTTGCATGTGTATCAACTCAGATGATCTGTTTATCTCACAACACCTAAAGTATCCAAGTGCGGCATAGTGACTGCTTGTCGTTTAGTATAACAGAAGTTGTCCCACTAGTCTAACAAAACTGGTATGGAATAATGCTAGATAATGGGCTGATTGACCGACTAATCAGGAAATAGCTCGAAATTATGGAATTGTGTGTATCATGCACAATGACCTAGGTTTGAAGATATCAGCAATTTATAAAATAATATTTCCAATTGCAGCCTGGTACATATCCTCTCGTGTAATTATTTTCAAAATATGTCAACTCCACCTGTAGTTGAATTGGAGCTTAACAACTGATATGTCATGGATATGTCTACACTCTACAAAATGTCAACGGTGACTCGAAAGTCAAGATTGAGTTCACTGCCCTGAGATGTTATCAGCTTAAAATGTATTACAGCCAAAATAGCCAAAACACACGTTTGGCTGATGTGATAGCTTGACCGGGGGGGGGGGTATTTCTCACTGGATATGCAGGGGGTATGCTCGGAAATTTATAACTTGTTTTTGGAAAATTGGATGCATATACATTATACAGTAAGTTATATTAGCGTTTGTGTGCACCTATCAGCTTCTGGTGGTTTCTGTATTTGTCCACTAGATCTCCAATGCATGTGGTAGACAATATAAAAGCCTATCAGCCAGTATGTGAAAAAATCTTCATACGTACTTGACTGTATTAAAACAATGTTTAATTAAAACAGCCTCTGAAACAGGTCAAACTGTCGTTTGAACTAAAGGAGATAATTTCCCAGTCAAATGAGTGATATTAGTAGGGTTTTGTGTGGTTTTAGACCAAAATTAGTGAAATTTGGGGGGGGGGTCAAACTATTGGGAGTAAAATATAACTTTTGGGGGTGGTGGGTACCCGAAAATGCCAGATGCAGAAAAACGGCATACCTTCCTGCAAATGTTTTACCCCCCCCCCCCTCCCCCGATAACAAAATTTAATTTATGATATCACACAATAGTAAGCAGTTAGTGATATCACTAATTCGATTTTGTGATATCACTAATTCATTTTGTGATATTAATAAATAGAACATGGCATAGCTGGACTACTATTCCTTCACCATTTTGTGATATCATTAAATCATTTTATGATATCATAAAATCGAATGATTGATATCACAAAATAGGTAATAAATAGAACAACAGCGCCCTATAATTTCGGGCAAATGCCCGTTGTATAATAACGTATGGAATTACCATGATCTCAAAGCGTATGTTGTAAACAGTGAGGTATGTGCATCGTCGAGCCTTGAATGACGAATTGCCCTTTAACCCTTTACCCAACAAAACGGCCAAAACCGGCCAAATAAAGCTTCAACAGCCTAAAATATCTTCGGTCTGTCTCAATAGAACCATACAAATATGGATATCATTGGAACCGGCTCCTTGGCCACACTGTGATAGTTACAGTTATGCCCTGTGCCAATGCATTCTCTTATATATGCGAGTCGACCATAGGTCGCCTCGCATATATAAGAGAATGCATTGGCATAAAACAAATCTTTTTTTAACACTTTTTACCATTTTTTCTTACATTCTTTAACAATTTTATAATTTTTAATGTGTTAAGCCAAAGCATTCTCTTATATATGCGAGGCGACCTATGGTCGACTCGCATATATAAGAGAATGCATTGGCACAGGGCCGTTCTGTTGGGTAAAGGGTTAAAGGCCCACTTAATTTTCGAGTCACCGATTTTTTTCTTTTTATAGTGCTTTGATATACGGTTTTAATAACAATCTATGCCATAAAATATTATTAAAATACTGTAAATCATCACCATTTGAAACGTCTTTGTCTCAGAAGATGCTCATATATAGAGAAATAGAAAACAGCTGAAATCATAGAAAAATTTCTCCCGTTATGGCTCCCAGAATGCAACAAAATTCAAACTAAAGATGTATTTTCCATGGAAGGGGAATAACTCTATTTTTATTATATAGAGTTATTCCCTCTCCATTGGAAATAATACACTTTGCACCACAATCCAGAAGAAACTTAAGAACAAAAGCACGTCGATAACTAACAAAAACAACATGTTCACAGTTTATTACATCGGATAAGTTGATAATACAATGTTTTGGAGCTTCCTCTTTCAAATGGTATATAATATAGTATATATTTTATATATGTGATCTGAGATTCGAAAATTAATTGGGCCTTTACAGCGCCAGGCTATCGATCGCCACCGTGTGAATTGACCCTAAGTCTTTCGGAGTTTTCAATGCGACATCCGCTCAATTGCTCGAGACGACGCGTGACAAAATCTATACAACATTCTGATGTTCATTTATCTATTCTTCATCCATATAATATATTATGTGTCATCCATACAATATGTTATTCTCCATCCATACAATATGTGATACCATATATATGATGCTTCATCCATACATTGCAATTTCCATCCATACAATATATGATTCTTCATCCATACAGTATGTGATTCAAGATATGATGTTTAATCCAAACAGCGTGTGATTTGTTATTTTTACCATATATGATGGTTCATCCACACTATGTGATTTTTCATACATACAATATATGATGTATCAGCCATACAATATGTAATTCTTCATCCATACATAGAGGATATCTAATGAGTCGAAATTCTATATGAAATGTATTAACCTAGAGCTCGGCTCGAATCGAATTTAGTGGACTGGGTTAAAAAAAATTCGAATAGAATTGCGACTCATTTTAGATCATTTTTATCACATAATCACATTTTAGCAAGAGAAAACGATCGCGAAACGGCTGGGGTTTAAAAAATGGATATTGATTTCTTTATCACAACAAAGATGAAGTATAGACACCTTCAAGAAAAATATAGTTCCATTTTAAATGTATCTTTTCGTGTTGACAAAATTGTTCAACCACCCTTTTCGCTCATGTTTATAACCCAGCACAAATTGAATATCATAATTATATTCTAATGAACATAATAATAACATTGCGCTAAGCTCTTACGTCACTGTGCGTGCCGATAATACACGTGTGTCTTACTAAAACATATGAGGCCGGGTTTAGGGGCTAATTGTGTGATAGAATCTGTTATCCTTCATCCCTGCATATATTATGTTATTTTTCATTCATGTATTGTAATGTAGGATTAGCATTAATTTTTATTTATCAATTGTTTTTTGTTTATTTTTGCCATAAGTTAGTTCGTTAAGATTAAACTCTAAATTTCCATCAGAAATATATGTGTTCGTTTCGGGCATTTCGGTCTATGTATTGTTTTCAATAGCTGTTATAAGTGACAGTATATAGTGATAACATCTGGTGAACATTGTCTAATTTATAAAACGTCAGTTAATTATCGCTTCATGTAGAGTGTAATTTTGTTAATCAGATAACACACTGTTTTTTTCCATTTAATTTATCACGATTTGGTGTCAAGTTCTTTAGTATAAATATTCGACAATTTTCAAAATTCTACACACAGTATCACGTTAGAACACCAACGTTGTTTCAGTATCAGAATAAATTTCTAGTCCGTAAGCCATTACTGAAATTTTCAAGTTTCGTCGCATCCCCACCCCCCCCCCCCCCAACTTTTATTAATTTTACGAAAATGATAAAATCAAGTGAATGTGGTTGTTTTCTATCATTGAATCAAAAGATTTTATGAACCCATCAGCGGGTATCAATTATCTTGAAATGAAAAAAAAAATTCCAAAATCTTCCGAATTACTTTTACTTTTTTTAGGAAAAAAATGCCACAAAAACATATATATGGTTTTATTTTTTATTGATTCTCTTCTTGAATTCAGCCAACCACCGACTTGGATTCTAATGTATAGTATTTTGGCGAAATAAATGGGCTATATATTCTGGATGAGACTCGAGCGGGTTTTACTATACAAGAGGGGGTTCAATATTTATTGAACAAATATAACTTTCTTGGATGGCTGGTAACCAAAGGATTGAGTCATACTATATTTGAACTAACGTACAGTAACACAAGGATTTGTACTAGTAGAACAATGTGTTTTAATATAAAGGTACGCATATATTGGGAAACAAACTACATCTTATTGTGCCAATTATGTACCAACCGTATAGAGAGTCAAATCTGAAGAAATTCCCTTAGGGTGGATACACACATGCATGTAATGTCTGTATGTAAAATACATGTATTTTACATGGTCACACCAATCATTGATAGCATTAATCGCCTGTGCGCGATCGTTCCATGTCAACAGGCGAGACCGGTGAGTAGTTATAAGCCAAAATCAAACTAACTGTTATCAAGAGATTTCAGGCCAGTCATAAACATGTCTTTTTTCATGGGTGCCGAAATGAATAAATCCTGTCTGATATATGTTGCTGTTTTTCACGAGTTTTAGTTCATTTCGAAAAGTGGATTTGAGTCTGTCGATTTTATACTTGATTTGTTTCTCGTCATTTCTTGGAAACGGGTCATCCGAAATCAAAATAAATGTGTAGACTTTTGAAGCTATTTTAGGACGATTGTGATACATGAGTGTTTAATGCCCCACACACTGACTCCCAATTTGATCTCGTCCAGCAGAACCCGAACGGCTTTCTGGCTCCACATTTTGGAAGTGCTATATTAATACACATGGCAATCAACTAACTCATACATGGTGAATTCCATTTTATAAAGTGATTTAGCCTAATCGGACAACGCCGAATCGAGTCAGGATAAGGATATTTGTTCCTCGACTATGCATGGCCTCAGTTCAAATTTTAACAATCCGATATGGTGCTCTCATGCCTTGAATACAGGCATTGGAACATTAAGACAGACAATACCAGTTTGTTGAGATTGCTCGGATAATTTGAGGGCGAGCTCATGTGATAACTTTCAATAGGGATTTCTTTGCATATATCCATTACAGCGCCAAAAACATTAATGCAGGTACAACGTTGAAAGAAAAAAGAGTCAACCCCCCCCCCCCCATTTTAACCCAGAATTTACAGAGCAGTATATGTTTCTCAGGCCAAAGGATGAACAAGTTCCTAACTGTCACCATTTTAGCCTGTACAGGCTTGAATTATCACATTTTGGACTATAATCCATGATTGGGGGAGGGGGCTGGTTCTCGAAAGTTTCGAATAACTAAGGGATTTAGTTGAATGTATCGGCCGGGATTATCTGGGCAAGAACGTACAACATAATGTTTTACTTAAATATTCCATAGTTGTAAATTGTGCGTATATAACACAAGAGAGGAAAGGTGACGTAGTTGTGGACTCGTAGCTGGACAACCCTTTTCCCGAATGAAGACACACATGCAGCAACACCACCTTCTGTATACCTTCAAATTTAAATCTGTAATAATATGTTCATAATTATATGAATAGCATCAATTGCTGCATATGAGATTAATCACTCGTAGCAAACAGGCACGGCAGATATGACTGTCAACTATAACATTTACAAATCAGGAGTGGCTTCGTGGCTTCGTGGCTTCAGGGGGTAGGCCTCATGTTGCTGCATGCCCCCCCCCCCCCTCCGGTCGATGAAATATGTAATGGTCAGTCCGGTAGCTTCCGGTATAATATAGCCCATGCATTGTGGAAATCCTGGGACCATCACTGGTATACAACCAAGAGAAGCCAGACAATGATTTAAACAGAACGTTCAACATTTGGGTTATCGCGCGAACAATTATTTTAAGCGGCCTGACGACTTCGTCCAGTCAACGACACTCTACACGTTCAGAGCGTTACTCACTGTGGTCAAACATAGCCGCAATGATTGGGTTATCAGCAGACACATATTACATGGTCTGTATGATCCATGTAAAACGCCAAATACACGATATTTACAGAGATTACATGCATGTGTGTATCAACCCTTAGATTCAAATTTGTAGCATCTTTCAACCATTTAAGAGGGGTGTCTGCTAGCTTGAGGTACCGATTTGAAAGGTTCAACCCAAGGGGGCACCAGCGAGGTTTGTCTAGTTCTGGTGTGGGTACCGTCAGCTGGAGATTTCAAGGGACCCTCTATGTGCACAAACTATTTTAATAAAATTGTATAAACTTCACCAAGCACTTCAACATTGAGAAATTGATAAAACTTACTTACAGTTCTAAATAACAAAATCACACCTGTTGAAACTATTGTTATGTAAACAAAACTGTTATTGTGATTAATTTTGTCAACAAACATCGATAATCCTGTAGTATTAGTTCAAATAGTTTTGTCTGAATATGATTTTCAGAATATTTAATCAATGTGTTGGACCTTTTCCAATGTTCACCATAAAGTTTTGCTCACAATTTTTCTCTTATTGGACTTTTAACAGTTATTCCACTATACCAGTAATTTGAACGTAACAATTAATACATGGTTTTGACATGCAAAATGTCATTTTTGAAGAGCTATTAAAAATAGGCCACTTTTCTTTCATTAATATAGACATTATTTCTTAATCTTAAGAAAAAATATCACAGTAGAAATATTTTCTCATTCTTTATACATATTTTCTAAAACATTAGATATATTTTTCTATTATTTCTTAAATTCAGAAAACACAATAGATCAACATTTCTCATGTTAGAAATATTTTCTAACCGACTAGAAATTATTTCTCACTTTATAAATATGTTCTTATCGGATAGAAATTATTTCTGGTTTTAAGAATATTCCACCACATTTCTTGAATCTTTCAGAAGCTTCTTGGTGTATAGAAATAAATTCTTGATTTAAGATATTTTTACTTGTTTCAAGAAATAATTTCTTATTTAGAACATCCTTTCTGGCAGTGTAAGCAACTAGTCCATATATCTGCCGTCAGTATCTTACGACCATGAGAAGTGTATGCTCCTATGAAGCAATTTAGCAACTCAGATCAACTTGTACGGCAGCTGTCATAATTCCTACAAAACATGCTGAGGTAGATTATGATACTATGACATATTTACGATTACGATTCTTCGTGTGTATTGCTTGTGGTAGAACGCATTATCGTATATTCGGTTATCAAGGCATATATAATTATACCAAGTGATTGAATTTGAATAGAAATACTTTCGGAGTCAGACCTAGGTGTATAATCAAATAAGTTATCAACGGTTATAAGGAAGATGTTGATGGGCGGGCAGTGAAGTCTTAAATGGTTTGCAATGTTGATTATATTCTCGTTCTAAACACTTCTCAATATAAAGCTGGTTATGACACACGTGACAAAGGTACAAATGCCACCATTAAGTACACACTTGGCTTCTGTGTTGGTAGTTTGGAGTACGAGAAACTATCCTTATCCATAACTGCACCGATACCCTTTATTTAATATAAGGATTAACTGTCATGTGGACTGTTTTTATGGAGATGTAACGGTGAGGTAAGTGGACATAACTTGTGTAAAACCCGAAGGGTTTTACATACAAGTTATGTCCACTTACCTCACCGTTACATCTCCATAAAAATAGTCCACATGACAGTTAATCCTTATATTTATATACATTTAGCGAAAAAGCCACTTTTGTAAATATATTTAAATCGAAAAGTGTACCGTGACAAGATCAGCCCAAAATACCCAATAGCACCCTTGGCAAAAGTTAATAGGAACAATTTCTCTTCATGTTGAAACCCGATGATGTATTAAGTCAATCCTGCGCGAGTCAAAATGCGCCCAAAGCATTACGCGTTCGTCTTTCCAAACCTAATAACGTATCGATGGTGTTATTAGCTTGGTGTTATGCGGCGTTACGCATTCACCGAGAAATAACTGCAACTAGCCACGTGGGCGCCGACCAATCAGAATGCTGGATTTAGTGATGACAACACTTAGTGTGTAAATATATATGTATCAAGACAATCTATTGTAGTATAATTCTTTGTGATGGAAACTACAGGCGCGATGTACCCAAACAGTCTCCACGTGCGTTGCACGACCCCATGGCATGAATGCACATTGTGCACATCGACTGGTGTTTTGTCTTTAAGAGTTGCTGGTCCTTGCATGATATATTTTAAATGTTTCTCCACAGTCAATACTCATGTTGGTTGATTGATTGATTGATTGATTGTTTGATTGATTGGTGGTTGTTTATTCCAGCAATTGTCAAACAATTGGAACATGGGTAGTAACATAACAGAACATATTTACATATATATACAAGTATCCACCAGTGAACATATTACAACTTGCAGTGACAATTCTTAGCGCTGCTTCAGAAATTAATCGCGAGATATATGTCGTTTACTTAAAGGTACTCAATCCGATCAGAGGGTCCCCATATCATCAAGATACATCAACAACAATAACAAAATTTCTTCAAAACGGTTTAGTTATCAGAAACGATGCATTGCAACAAAATAATGCTAACCACTGTCAACTATGGTATAAAATTTCCCAAATCATCAACATTTTTTTCAAAATATGGCCGTATTATCACTTTGAGTATTCACGAAATTGTTTTTAGAGTTATCCATCTTCATCCGCAATTTTGACAGAGTCCATCCTTTTAACCGCGTGTTTCTGTGCCACAGTTTTTGGGTAGAAATGTGCGTTTCTTGTTGTTCTGTCAAGGTGATATGATATCACTGAGATAATATGAAGTGAATGTTATATTAAAGGGACGAGAGGCCTTCGCTGTAGGTTATAATTTAGAAATAACATTTATCAAGAATATTCCTCAAGAATAGTACAGCATAATGATGATATGGATTCGATAGTATTCACAAAACACACTTTGTGTCAGAGAAAATGCAGATCGAATGTTGTTTAGTTTCTGGCAAAAAGCACGGTGAATTGTTTATAAGCAGTCACGATATTGCGTCATTTCCTTATTTAGATTCGCGCACATTCTACGTCGGTTGTAAAACCCCTAATTTGGTGCGTCTACAACTTACATGTACAACTCACAATACTATCATAGTAAATTCCTTATTTGGTGTGTGACGTAATTACCATAGTTTAAGAGAAAGTACTAACTGGATTGAAAAATATTAATCTCTTTTCTGTCTGATCATTTCCCAATCATGAAGTAACGTGGATTAGCTGGATTTTGAACGGACAGCGGGCAGTATGGGTCGATTAAAATGGAATTTGGTATGATTTGAATGTGATT
This sequence comes from Siphonodentalium dalli, assembly GCA_032622095.1. Taxonomy (NCBI): domain Eukaryota; kingdom Metazoa; phylum Mollusca; class Scaphopoda; order Gadilida; family Siphonodentaliidae; genus Siphonodentalium; species Siphonodentalium dalli. The sequence continues at coordinate 131,951,080 of CP136068.1, read as the reverse complement.
TTTGATGGCGCCAATAATTTGATCTTCGCCTTCCACAGCACAACGGAACATTTTCATTGGTAGTTCCGAGTGATTTTCTATTTATAAACAATTGATTCTGTAACGCTTTTGATGTTAGATTACATAACAAAGCGTACACACGTGACAATAACATGCAATGTACGCTATATTTATGATTGGTATAAGAACAAATTATGTCTATTATATACATATTCTTTCTATTTATGGCGGTTTTAACGGATGTGACTATTTTAACAGCAATGCCCACCGCGAAGCCCGCCCGTATCTTTAAATGTGGTAGATATTCTGTAGTGTAATTACTTGACGTTTATTGGCTCATATACATATAAAAAAGATTGTGTGCAATGTGTGAGCATGCAGTTTTTAAAACTGATATCATGTTATTATCGAGTGTAGTGCATACTCTGATCTCAGGGTAAGACTATTTCGAGATATTGAAAAATAATAAGGGTGAATTTTCAAAAATCAGCTATAGTGAAAATTTTCAAACGATTATGAGAAATGATGATGCAAAGATTATAATAACCATATGCAACAAGATCCGGTTGTTCGTTCTCAGAAAGGGGTCTTTGAAGGTTTAGTATATTGTAGAGATAAACCCGATAAGATAAAGGTGGTCGTTGAATGGCGGTGCTTTGCATTAATCCATCTCATCTAACAGTTATATAATGCAACCAGTTATTTGATATCACCCTAACCAATGGGCCCATGTATTACCATCAATAGTAAATAACGTGATTGCTTCCCTGACATCATTGTCATGTAAAACACTTAATTTAGTTCTGAGAGACTTCATTCCGTCTCTTGGAGGAGATGGATCTACTAAGAGGGAGATTTTAGTTTACGGGTGTGTTAATGGTTCTCATAACAACTTAGGTCTGACAAATCCTAAACTATAAAATAGATATATAAGTAAGTGTGAAGGAAACCGCGATAAAATATTTTATCAATGTGTGTGGACCCTCGTCAGACCCCCATCCCTGACATGGACGGCGCTGATTAGTCATCTTTATGCCACACAATTAGATTCCCTATATCATGCATGGGGATGTGTGTGTGTGTGTGTGTGTGAGGGTGAGGGTGTGTGTGTGTGAGGGTGTGTGTGTGTGTGTGTGTGTGTGCATGTATATATAAGAAATGAATTGTCAGGTAGAAATCGCCGACAACAAGTTTTATTAATTTTGGCGCCCCTCTCCAAACCCCAATCCCTGACTCGGTCGGCAACGACACAATAAGATTCCCCATATCATGGAAATAAATACTTATAAGTTAGAAATCTCCATAGAATTTGGTGTCTCACCGATTGCCCACCCCTAATTCCGATAGCGTCATTTTTAGAAATGTTTAACCTGCACAATTATCTTCCTCGTAACATGGTACCCTGTTAGATCCAGATGGAGAATATTAATGGTCCCCCACCGTCATTGTATATAGCGGACGGACAAACATGTGGATATTCGTATATATATGTACCTATCTGGTATAACAACTATATGCACATACTATATCGTTCTCTTTTCTTAATTATTCCAAAGAATGAGCTGAATACTTAACCCAATTCCTGATTCAGGCGCCGCGAATTCAGAAATTAAACAAAGCTATCATAAATATGTCGCATCATGGAGATAACCATATTGGTGAAAGTGGTGACATTTTTAATACAAGATGCTGTCCTCTCCATCTGTCTTCATACCTGATTCGGCAGCGCCATTTTGGCAACTATAAACTACACCGTTAGATGAAACATAAAGCATATTTCATACTTAGAGAGCTCGGTAGCTATTTAATGCACCTCACCAAGCATCATCCATGCATGACTCCGATGTTGCCACTGTCACTGTCTTTCAGCCATGCTTGCATGCATACCATTAGATTGCTCGTATTGCGGAGATTTATTCATATAAGTTTGGTACAAAATCGGCGATAACAATTTGTTTGAAATTGTGATGCCTTACTCCTAACCTCCCTGATTCGGACGGCGCCACTTCGGAAAATAATTTAGGCTACACCACTCGACCCCTAAAATCATCGTGATGACAATACCTTTGGAGAACATCGATGATATAAGATGTCTTTATAGATTATGGTGACCCTCCCCGAACTCCCATTCCTGAACCGACAGTGCCACTTTTTCACATTTGAAGCACACACATGGGAGCCATCTTAACACAAGACCTTGGGATTGTTGTTTGATACCATTTTTAATAATTTCATTCAGGTATATTATTATATTGCTTTTTGTTTCAATTTATGTAATTATGTTTTATGATCATTTTAGATTGGAAATAAATATGTTTACACTAGTCTAACCAAGCCTTTTCATTTTTCATATATTTACACACTAAGTGTTGTCATCACTAAATCCAGCATTCTGATTGGTCGGCGCCCATGTGGCTAGTTGCAGTTATTTCTCGGTGAATGCGTAACGCCTCATAACACCAAGCTAATAACACAATCGATACGTCATTAGGTTTGGAAAGACGAACGCGTAATGCTTTGGGCGCATTTTGACTCGCGCAGGATTGACTTAATACGTCATCGGGTTTCAACATGAAGAGAAATTGTTCCTATTAACTTTTGCCAAGGGTGCTATTGGGTATTTTGGGCTGATCTTGTCACGATACACTTTTCGATTTAAATATATTTACAAAAGCGGCTTTTTCGCTAAATGTATATAAATATAAGGATTAACTGTCATGTGGACTATTTTTATGGAGATGTAACGGTGAGGTAAGTGGACATAACTTGTATGTAAAACCCTTCGGGTTTTACACAAGTTATGTCCACTTACCTCACCGTTACATCTCCATAAAAACAGTCCACATGACAGTTAATCCTTATATAACAGAGATCACAATATATAAGTTCAGTGAAACTCGGCGGTATTTTTTTGTCAGCAATTTCGGTACCCTCGACCAGAGGCGGACTGGGCCAAGAAACCGGCCCGGGAAATTAATATAATACCGGCCCATCTGTTTGGGGGGGGGGGCGTCCACAGTCCACCTTGGAAAATTCCAACTGCACCCCCCCCCCCCTTGAATCAGAATCAGACCAAATACATATTTTTGCATAATTCCATTTGCACCCCCCCCCCCCTTGAATCAGATGCAGACCAAATACATGTTTTTGCATAATTCCATTTGCACCTCTGGTCTAATATCATATATATTCATAAACCATGGTTCTATATATTCCCGGTATGAGACCATTCAGATATTTTTACCTGAAAAATTGCATAACATCTAACATCTAGCGGTCTAACTCCAGACAAATGCACACGGCTACGGGCAAGAGACCAGGACACACCGGGCTGTTCGTGGTTGTTCGGCCCGGGGTGAGAACATTTTGAAAACTATACAAGAAAATCTCGAATCCGATAAACTAGACTGGCATCAACTGAAGCGTTCCTATTTTCTTGTAAATTTCAATTGGGGGAGGGGTGCGTAAGAATTTTTTGGGGATTTACAGCTGGGAGTTACCGTTAAAATCTCGAGATTAATGGGGTCTTTACGTGGTGTTATATGATGCCGACAAGTTCATTTAATGTCAAAATTACGATTAGCCAATTCGGCTGGTTAAACAACACATGTGGCGGCCCACGTCCGGAATTTTCCCGGTCTCCCGATCGGCCATGCAGTCCGCCTCTGCCCTCATGAATTTATGTGAGAAGAGTACCATCTTATTGGATACACGGCTGGTTAAACAACACATGTGGCGGCCCACGTCGGTTTCATTTGCGGCCCAAGTTGTGGTTGGGCGGCCCAACCACATATACCCCCCCCCCCCCAAACCGTAAAAAAACCCTCGGATTCTCGCTTGATAGGAAATCACGTGGAATCAGAATTTTTCCGGCCTCCGGCCCATCAGGAAATTTCCCGGTCTCCCGATCGGCCAGTCCGCCTCTGCCCTCGACCCCAAACCAATCCCTGACACGGTCGATTATTGGTGCCATTCGGATAGCTCGTGAGCTTGGTATCTGTAAACCACACAGCCCCTGTATCATGGAGATGACGATGGATATCAGCGACGAAAAATAAAAGACTCCGGTACCCCTATTCTTTCCCTCATTGACTCCCACCAGTGGCACTTTTGTGATATTTAAACTGCACCATTGCCTTCCTCACAGCGTTACCCCAGTTAGACCTGTTTGGAGATCCCTATATACCAAGATGGGTGGAGCGGATTTCAGTCAACCGTGCATGGTTGGCAATAGGCGGCCATCCTTCAACTCTCGGCCACATTCCGTGCACAAAGATACGCTCCGATGTCTTTGTTGTAATTGTGTATTCTCAGACATATACATGTGTAACGTGAAATATATAACACTAGCAGGGTGACCCGACTTCGTCCGGGTTGTTTCCCCTCTGCTTTCATCCGTCGAAAGGCGCGATTTGACCTTGAATTGACTATTTTTAAAGTCAAGGTCAGGTCGGGGTCACGATTTGACCCGTTCAAACACTCCCCGGACAAAAGTATCCCTATGTATCAAATTTCGTCGAAATGCGCGATTTGATCTTGAATTGACCATTTTGAAGGTCAAGGTCAGGTCGGGTCACGATTTTACCCGTTCAAAACACTCCCCGGACAAAAGTACTCCTAGGTATCAAATTTCGTCGAAATCCGTCGAAAGGCGCGATTTGACCTTGAATTGACCATTTTGAAGGTCAAGGTCAGTCGGGGTCACTATTTGGCCCGTCCAAAACACTTCCCGGACAAATGTATCCCTAGGTATCAAATTTCGTCGAAATCCGTCCGGAAGTTTTCCCGGCCATTGCTAACAAACAGACAGACAGACAGAAGTCCCAAAATATATAGTAGATATATACAAGGATGTGTGCACATATGTATATATGTTATCTACAATAATGCAACGAAATATAAATTGAACGTCACAACCTGAACGCAAGTATATACATGTCAATATAAACATGCATGGACATATCAGTTCAGTTCTGTATTTCTGAGTCCTGTAATGTACCACAGGCGATAACGCTCTCTGTCTGAACATTTCCGAGGCCCGACTGATTTCAATAACTGCAAAAATGGTGGCTTCGGTATACCAAACTTTTACAGCTACTCAGAATGTTCATTAGGGCTGAGAGAACGGGGGATTGGCTTTTGCATCTTAATACTTTTCTTCGCATCTGGTCACAATTATACTTATGTCAAGTCGGTATATTTATTTATCATATGACTCAATCATTATTTACGTTGGAAAGTATGTCATAAATCAATTTCATATGAACTACTAGTTCATATCACCTTCCGATAATTTGATTGGTTTGTTGACAAAAAGTGTGTTCTGATTGGCTGAATGGCAGCCTGGGCCGAGCCGCATCTCTAACTAAATGCAGGTCAAATTCGTGCGCGTCAATCAACGCGATGCCGAAATTCTCGCAATTATAATCTTGAAATATATAGTTTTGGACATTGTTATACGATAAATAGAATACGTAATTCGTATTTATCTAATAAACATACGATATAATGTCACAAACTGAGAACAGAACAGCGCACTATATCTTCGCGTGCATATTATTTCTGCTAGTTCACCAGGTGTAATTGGGCTTCCGGTGCAATGAAGTGAGGTCACATTAACCTTTTCCAGCCGATGTCATATAGCTATTTAGTGATTTGTGTGCGTTTTGGACATCATAATCAATTTATAGGTGTCATATGATAAATAGAATATGTAATTCGTGTTTCTCTCATATGATATTTATGAAACTCGTCACGAATTTTCAGTTTTCTCTCGCCGGAGGCTCGAGAAAACTGAAAATTCTTAGACACATTTCATAAATATCATATGAGAGAAACACTCATTTCATATCCTCTATATCTGACAAATATGCATAGTTTGGCGAGAACTGAACCCGAGGTTTATCGAATGTTCATATCCGGACATCATGTTGTTCGTCGTAGTGTGAACTACTGGGGTGGTCTCTCAACTAATTTGGTTATTTAAAGAAATGCTAATGCGAAGTGTCAAAACAGTCGGGGATAAGCGAGCATGAAAGGGCCGTATGGCTTTTGTTAAGACCCGCACTGTCTGAGATTAATGATGGCATGCAAGAAATCTGCAGAACGTTCTACACAACAAGTGACCAACACAAAGGCACAGGCAGCCCGAGAAAGGGACCAGAAAGATATATAGGCTGTCATCGAGCTCCTAATTGACAAAAATCCAGTCAAAGGCGAATCTTCTTTGAGAAGTGTTGTGACAGGTCTCGATCGTTTCGAACTATAGCACTGTTGACACTGACATGTCGATAGGAGAAGCTATTATAGACGAAATGAATAGCAGAAAAGTAGCTCATTTCAAGTTTAAAACCTCAAGCTATACTATATGTATTCCCATGCAAACTGTGTACATACCTTCCCTCTATTTTTGAGTCGCCAATTGACTTGCGACAAGTCGGCATTGGTAAATGCTTTAAGAATAAAGCAAATCCTTGTGATTGTTTTGATAACACAGCTAGTTTATTTACAATATGTGATCGATGGAGGAATGCTTCTTCAATTACTTCCGTGGTCAAAGGGGTAAACATGCAGTCAAATATGTGACTCATATATCGAGTACACAAGAACGAAATATTCAGGTGCATTGTTGTTTTCGATGGTCATGATAGCGGAACTATACAGCAAAGGATTGCACCCGTCGAAAACAACAATGCACCTGGATATTTCTTTATAATTCTTATAGAACCATGCAATTGATTACTCTCTATATCGCGTTCCCTGGTTAATTTCACTCTATTTAAATGGTTCAAAAGACATAACGAGTTGATTTCTTACTAGCACCCCCCCCCCCCCGCCATGGTATCTTTCCGCCCAGGTTTATTATTTGTCTGATATCCCTCCAACAAAAGTGTGCTGCAGGGTGTGCCGATGGATTTAAATGTAAAATTAAAGTTGGTTGCTGGCGGCCATGTTTTTAAAATATCTTTGGGAGGAGCTCCTATTTAGGCCATCCCAAAGATCCACATGAAGTTTGGTGACGATCGAATGAGGGATGTGGCCTGTATTGTGTGTTGAATGAATTAGTCATGCAAAGAGTAAAATCCATTTTCACACTTAAGTCCCATTACACAATAAGGGCCGTAATTCTGGAAAAAATATCAATGGACGAAACCCGCTGTTTGTAAATGCTCTTTCCCCCATGTTGGCTCTTCAACATACTGAAGATGAAAATTCCTACTGACGATAACCACAGTATTATACTACAGGACTTCAAAGTTGTTATGGATGGGCGGACAGAATCACGGCAGTACGGACTCAAGGTGTGAATCATTTAACGTAATTCTTAGAACCAATTTATTACTCTCTATATCGCGTTCCCTGGTTAATTTCACTCTATTTAACTGGTTCAAACGATATAACGAGTTAATTTCTTACTAGCATCTCCATATAATAAGGGGTGGACGCCAAGCGACGTTTAGCGAAAATTACAATTAATCATTTCGGCTCCTTGACTAAATTGGGCACCGACCGAATACCGCTATAACTGATAAATGAACAAGCGCGCCGCCCAGACCCCCCCCCCCGCCATGGTGTCTTTCCGCCCAGGTTTATTATTTGTCTTATATCCCTCCAACAGAAGTGTGCTGCAGGGTGTGCCGATGGATATAAATGTAAATTTAAAGTTGGTTGCGGGCGGCCATATTTTTAAATAACTTTGGAGGAGCTCCCATTTAGACCATCCCAAAGATCCAAATGAAGTTTGGTGACAATCGGATGAGGGATGTGGCCTGTATGGTGTGCCGAAGGAATTAGTCATCCAAAGAGTAAAATCCATTTGCAGAATAAGGTCCCCTGAGGGTGAATTTAGTGACGCTATCCCACATAGTGTGCTAGCATCACCAAATTCACCATCTGTCAACCTAAATTCTGCTTTGGCCTCATCTTCTCGGGAAAGTTTCTTTGTATCCAATTTATATAGAAACTTCTTCACATAGATTCTATTTCTTTTTTAGTTAGTTGTTCTATATTCCCAAATTGGCAGAAGACACATTGCATAATCGAGGTTCCCAATGGGTGTACATCACAATATTCACCATTTGGGAACATCAATCTGAGTCTATGACTCCCATAGCAGATGAGGCCATGCAGAATGAGGTCGACAGAGGGTGAATTTGGTGATGCTATCCCGCTATGTGGGATAACGTCACTAAATTCACCCCCTGGGGACCTCATTCTGCAAATGACAGGCATCAAAACACACAAAATTCAAATTGAACTGAGAGACCTCCATTCGAATGGATTGGATTGTGTGATCAGCCTTGTTAATTAGCGTGGGCTATCGGCTGAGCCGAAGCAAATGCTCAGGTAGAAATAAGTTTCTTCTGTATTTTTTGGTTGAGACAAGCCTCAAAACTTGCCAGTGTTTTGAGCAAACTTGAAACAAATTGCTGCAGACATTGTGTTAGTGTCGCACTATGGAAGTCTGCAGACAGCAAAAATTCATTGTTGAATTCCATGGACTAACTGAGATAACAATTAGTATACATAAATCTTGATATAAATCAGCAATTGCAATAAAGCCAGACCAAACCAAGGTCTGCCATGGATGATAATAGGCCAAGCTCTAATTGTGAACTGAAATTATACTTGTATGTGTGGAGCATGCAACTACATGTATGTGGATCGTAGGCTTTTTAGCCGGAAATATATCTGGCCTAGGCAATATTTTAGCATAGTTAATTGTTTGCTAATTAACAGGGCTGGGTGATACAAAAGTTGATTTTACAATTTGAATTAACAAATTTACCGCAAATAGAATATAATTCAAATTAAAGGTCAGCCGACCACAGTGTCCCACGAAAACATGGCAAGTCGACGCCGCTTTGTTAAAGAAATAAAAAAAATGTTGAAATGTTCTAAGTCGAAAGGGTTAATAATTCCGTAAAAAACAAAATATTCCGTCATCTATATACATGATGCACATCTCCAATATGTGGGTAACAATACCCTGAAGTTTCAAATATCTACGATCAAAACTGTAGGAGGAGTTGATTACACCATGAAGGTACCCTCATACAGGAAATTATAAATTTGTTTTTCTTCCGAATTTCCAATTAAACAATCCAAACTTGAGTTATCATCCGGAAAACCAAAGAAAAAACAAGAATTTTTTTTTTTACTAAGTCGAAACAAGTCCATAACTCTAGGAAAAATCATCGGATCAAACTCAAATTCGAACTCAACCTGTATCTCGATATGACTGATCCACATAAAAACGGTATTTGTAATTAAAGGATCTAAACTTGAGATATCATCCGGAAACCGAAAAAGTGAGAAATCTTCTAAGTAAAAAAAAAGGGAAATAACCATAAAATAAAAGAACATCGGATCAAACCCAGAATTGCAGAGCACCTGTGTTCTTGGTTGAGACACCTAGATACCAAGTTTCAATCAAATCTGATGATCATTACTGGAGTTATAACTCCGGACGGACACACGGATGGACGGACGGGACGCACGGAAACGGCTGATTACAATAGTCCCCCAAAAATATATTTTTCGGGGGACAATAAAACTAACCACAATTTGGTGTGAATCAGGGACAATGGAGCCTTGAAGAGGGATGCATGCATTTAGAAACTTGGAGATTGATTTCCTTGTCACCCACATAAGATCTCTATACCACCACCCCACTTCCAGAAGAAATAACGATATTAATTCAGACCAACAGTTTATTGAGACTTGTTTATCACAACTGGGGACCATAGTAACTTGATAATAATATATAGATAAAATGATCTGTAAATATCATGAACCATATATAATATGTATAATAACGATTTTTAGCCACATGTATGTGTATAGTCTTCTATGAACTGAGGAAAAGCAAACGATGATATACAGTGAATAAAAGGATTTTCCTGCACACAAAATTCTTACATGTGTATTTTGATTTAAGCCAATTAATTGTATCGGTGGTCACAGTATGCACAGCTTGTCCTCAGCACCCGACTATTGTTTATATATACTGCATGAAATGGTACATTTTTCCTCTGTATGATTACATGGCCAGATTTAAACCTTTGTAAGTTAATAAATATAATATAAAGAGCATTTATACTCTCATTGCCTTGATTATCTCTGGTCATTTTTCTCCTTTTGAGAAGAAAGGAGATTCCATTTTCCCACACAACAAAAACATCCTGTCATGTGGTAGAGAACTAAGAGAAGTTCTACAGAGCGCTGGAGACGAGGATATCAAAATATTTCGAAAACAGTTGTATGAGGGTTAATTATTGCCAGCAGATGACCACCTTTTTAAATATCTAACAGGGCGGTTCTCACTTATGGTAAGGGGTGTCTAAATTCTGCTGATAATAAGGATTATACTCTAACTAAGCAATTGTAACATTTGTAACACTGTTACAAAATGTCTAGTGGAGGAAAAATGTACCGGATTCATGCAATATATGATTGTTTACTGTAGTCACATATTTCTACAACATAGGAATATCACAGTGACACACATGTGTGGCTAAACCTGGCTAATATATGAAGGCACCAATTATAAACATAACAAATCAAGCATAAAACAAGTATTAACATTAAATATGAATTCCGGGTAACAGACCTACAGTTACAACAACAACAACATCAACAATCTTATTTAATTAACACTTTTATGACGGGAGCTGCACCGGTGCAGCATTAAAGACCCTGTGCCAGTGCATTCTCTAATATATGCGAGTCTCTCATAGGGAGCCTTGCATATATAAGAGAATGTACTGGCTTACAAGTCAAGGTAAATATTGTTAGGCAAATGCATTCTCTTATATATGCAAGGCTCCCTATGGGAGACTCACATATATAAGAGAATACATTGGCACAGGGTTTTCGCAAAATTTCAGGAAGCTTCAGTCATGAAAGGGTTAATATCGTTTCCTATAAACACCAAAGAATATCATTTTGTTACTGAATAATTAAGAAAATAATTTTTGGTATATCTAAAACATCGAAATGATAGGAAATAAATGCATAAAAAATCCAATATCAAACAAAATAACATCTTTTATGTAGCACTTATTCTCAGCATGTTATTTTAAAGGGGTACTGTACGCTATATCCGGCCAGTTATGGGACCATCTCATTTAATACTCAAGAGAATATATGCAACAAATGAATTCATTTGAGCCATGGATTAGTGCAAAATACACTTGTGTGCTCTAAGAATGATGCAAACAACATGGTAATTATAATGAAAATGAATTTATGACTCCAGCCATTTATTCATTTTCATAATAATTACTATTTTGTTTGCATCATTCATAGAGCACACGAGTGTACTTTGCACCAATCCATGGGTTAAATTCATTCATTTGTTTCATATGTTCTGTTGAGTATAAAAGGAGATGGTCCCAAAAATGTTCAGATTTAGTGTACAGTGTACAGATTTAAACACTAGAATATAAATATAAAGTAAAATGCAATTCGTAAAAATGAGCCAGGACACTGAACACATAAATGCATCTTTACTGACTTGGGGAGTATATAGGGATATTATTTATTACATGATCCAATCCTTATTCCCTTCATTAAACCCACTCTATAATAATGATATACAACGGTTGTAATCGGTCATTGTATAACAGGAAATAGTGCCAGGTGTACCCAAAATATATTATTGTTGCGCAAATGTGACCTTTGACTTCGGGTGTTTACATTCCGTACACTACGGATGAAGAATCGGTGCCTGATATTGATATAGTTTGAAAAGTTATTTCATCAAATTTATGCCATTATGTACGTCAAAGAGTCTTATTTATCTGGGACTATTTCTTTACATGCGCAAACAAGGCATAGTTACGTGAAACGTCATTGCAGGCCTTATAGAAGCTGCTGTTACTTTCACGTCCCATTTATGTAAGTATGTTTTAAGGTGGTTTGGGATCAAGTAATAAATAGAATCTACAACTCGTCCCCAGTTTATATCAAAATTTACAAAATTCACCCAGTAAAATTATACAAAATTTACTGAAATCGTTATATAAATTTTTCTAGAAACCGGGGACGAGTTGTAAATCCTAATTATACTGGTTGTTTTGTTCACTGAATCCCTCTAGCTGTTTGGTTGGTTGCCAAAGTTCAATATGAAAGTTGCTGTTTGCATAACTCCATAAAACAAATAGTTTATTACACACCTATTGCTACATTTTATGATTATGTTACTTTAGCCTGTGTGTAAATTTCACCCAAATTCACTAGAGCGATCCCGAGAGCTACAGTAATGCCCTAAATAATTGACTCCTTAACCACAGCAGAATTATGGGTAATTATTTAGGGATTTAGTCAGAAATATGGCTTGTTGCCATTCATCGGAAAGCTCTCAGTGAGAGCTTTCTGATGAATGGCAACAAGCCATATTTCCGACTAAATCCTGAAAAATTACCCATAATTCTGCTATGGTTAAGGAGTCGATTAGTTAGGGCATTACTGTAAATGACATCATGCATGGAGACAGGTACTGCAACAATAATTCAATCTTGTACTGTGTTGAGTAGATGACTAACTAGCATGGATACCAAACAGCTACAATTATTTGATACTAAAGAATATTGACTGCTGGTGTATAATAAACACAGAACCACATAGGCATCAAGCCTGCAAATAGTTTGTGTCATCCCAGAGGATGAATTTAGTGATGCTATCCCACACAGTGGGCTAGCATCACCAAATTACCCTCTGAGGACCTCATTCTGATTAAGCCTTATCTTCTGGGAAGTATATATAGTCTCAAATTAATAATGATTTTAATTATTTTTTCCCTTCTGGGAAGTTTCTATATCCCCTAATTTGCAGACGATAAAATGCATAAATTGAGGTGACTAATGGGTGAACATCAACTTCAAATGGGAAAGTTAAATCTGATCCTAGGTCTCCCATAGCAGTTGAGGCCTAAGCAGAATGAGGTTCAGAGGGTTAATTTGGTGATACCAGCCCACTCTGTTGGATAGCGTCACTAAATTCACCCTCTGTGGACCTCATTCTGCTATTGACAGACACTAATTGCAGCCTTGATAGGTGTGAAGAAGTGAATGTTATAGCACTTGTTTGTTATGCCACAAGTTACACTCAACTCATTCATCGGAAAGCTCTCGGGGAATGGCAACAAGCCATATTTCTGACTAAATCCTGAAAAGTTACCCATAATTATGCTGTGGTTAAGGGGTCGATTACTTAGGGCATTCCTGTAGCCTGAGGTGTGGTTTACTGACGCCTGCAGGCAGGTTCACATGCCCGTAGCGGCAATTATAGGATGACCAGCATGTTTTCAGCCCTCTGGAATTGCCACAATAAGAAATATGAATTATCAACTAGGATATACAACATTGATGCCGTAGTATCATCTACGGATCAATAAATAAATAAATTAAAGCTACTTAAAGACCAGGATTGATTTTCTGGACGGCATCAAAATGAGTACATGTATGGACGGCATCAAAATGAGTACATGTACTAAATGGAACTTCATCTTTACTGGCTAGTGAAATCACCTCTGGTTAAGTGGTCCCGCTAATTTTCTATGATGCTGGATCAAAATGTAACATATTTATTATTAAATTGTCCTTTTCGTGGAACTTGGCTAATCTGAATTTAGGAAACCCCATTATGTGCATAAAACATTTAAAAACATGTAAATTGTAAAATATTTTAACACTTTCATGACGGGAGCTGTGCTGGTGCAGCATTAAGATCCAGTGCATTATCTTATATACATGTATGCGAGTCTCGCATATATAAGACAATGCACTGGCTTACAAGGTCAAGGTAAAAATTGTTAGGCCAATCTATTCTCTTAAATATATATGAGGAGACTCACTTATATAAGAGAATGCATTGACACAGGGTTTTTGCAAAATTTCAGGAAGCTCCAGTCATGTAAGGGTTAATTGTGGAACTTTTGATTGTTGCAAACCAACCATAATCAAAATGGCAATTCCTCTCGTTAACCCTTTCTACAGTAATGCCCTAAATAATCGACTCCTTAATGACAGCAGAAGTATGAGTAACTTTTCAGGATTTAGTCGGAAATATGGCTTGCTGCCATTCATCGGAAAGCTCTCAGTGAGAGCTTTCCGATGAATGACAACAAGCCATATTTCCGACTAAATCCTGAAAAGTTACCCATAATTCTGCTCTCATTAAGGAGTCAATTATTTAGGGCATTACTGTATTTATGAATAAAATACTCATTGATGAGTAGTTATTCCATAGGAAGTCATACTGAGTCTATTGTAGACCAATCCAAATATCATTTCCTGGAAGCGTGCAGGCTTCCACAAAATAACGTCACATAGCGTTATGTTAATCACTTCGATTGGGAACAATGTTTGTGCTTTACAATGGCTGTTCTTCTTTCAGACTTCTAGAATTAAACAAATTTGAAATAAGCCTTCCCCACCATTTACATTTTTCCTGTCCATTTGTCTGAGAAAACATATTTATAGATTTGTAATGGTTTATATTTAGTGGTAATGGTGGTCAGATTGCCGATTTGGTTTTAAATATTGTGTACCCCTCCCCCACCCTATTATATTATTTGGCTAAAAAATAATGAGTATCTTTCCCCTATCCCATTATATTGTTTTATTTAAATTGAGCACCTCTCCCAGACCCCATCATAGTATTTGGTTTAAATAATGCATACCCCTCCGCGACCCAATTATATTGAAGTGGTTTAAAGTAATGAGTACCCCTCCCCCACCCCATTATATTATTTGGTTAAAAATTAATGAGTATCCCTCCCCTATCCCATCATATTGTTTGATTTAAATTGAGCACCTCTCCCAGACCCCATCATAGTATTTGGTTTAAATAAGTGAGTACCCCTCCCCACCTCCAGAAAAATATAATAAAAAATAAAATAGCAGAAAAAATGTCCAGGATCCAGCAGGATCACTAAAATATTTATCTAATTTTTATCACATATGGGGTTAAATCATTAACCATCAATATAAACATTAACCCTTTCATGATCCTGTGCCAGTGCATTCTCTTATAAATGTGATTATCCCATAGGGAACCTCGCATATTTAAGAGAATGCACTGGATTGTAAGGTCAAGGTAAATATAGTTAGGCCAATGTATTCTCTTATATATGCGAAGCTCCATGTGGGACACTCGCATATGTAAGAAAATGCATTGGCACAGGGTTTTCGCAAAAATTCACGAAGCTCCATTCATGAAAGGGTTAATAGTGAATATAACAAAAATAGTTGAATGCAGGAAGTGACAGACCTGTATTTGGCAGGGTTAAAGGTACTCAATCCGATTAAACACCCCTAAACTACTATTTTTTTGGCTTTTGGGGTAAAAAAATATTTGATTCGAGTCCAGGAACCTACCCATCAAAGCTCAGAGTGATCAGATATCGATTTTTGAAATGTGTTATTTCAATTGTTTGTGGCCCAGAAACACGCCGTCAAAAGGATGGACTCTGTTAAAATTGCGTATGAAGATGGATAACTCTAAAACCAAGTGATAATACGACCCTATTTCGTTGAACAAAATGTTGATAAATAACACGTTTTGGGAAATTTTATACCATAGTTGACAGTGGTAGCATTATTATGTTGCAATGAATTGATTCTGATAACTAAAGCGTTTAGAAGAAATTTTGTTGTTGTTGTATCTTGATGATATGGGGACCCTCTGATCGGATTGGGTACCTTTAATGTCTCCGATCCTATAATAGTTATCACTGGCTAAGTAATTTACCCAAGGGCAGTCTGGGTAAATTCAGACAACCTAAATTAGACTGTTATTAACAAAGTATAATATTGTCTGAATTCATTTAGACTGATTGACCCAAGGGTGAAGGGCTGCTTTTAGAACATGATATGCATATGTATCAAATAATGAACAATATTAAGACAACAGAAGCATGTTAAATGCCGGGGGTTGCACTTTATCTGTGTACCATGTAAACATGTAAACAAAACATACAGCGATAGCAGAGAAGGGGTATGTTAACATTCAACTATATTTTGTCGATAGACCAGGATAGACTAATACTTTTACCCTGCCACAGAAGTGTCGTACAACTGAAATCAATTTGAACAAGTGAAGTTTTCATTGATCTTACTTCATTTGAATCCAAGCTTCCATGTGATTAGAATTTGCTCAAGGATTTCAAAATCGATTTTGTCAAAATCTGTCTAGAATTTCAGGCAGTTCGTTATTAACCCTTTTATGACTGGAGCTTCCTGAAATTCTGCGAAAAACTTGGGCCAATGCATTCCCTTATATATACAAGTCTCCCGTAGGAAGCCTCACATATATAAGAGAATGCATTGGCCTAACAATATTTACCATAACCATGTAAGCCAGTTCATTCTCTTATATATCTGGCTTGTTCCATTCATCGGGAAGCTCTCAGAGAGAGCTTTCCGATGAATGGCAACAAGCCATATTTCCGACTAAATCCTGAAAAATTACCCATAATTATGCTGTGGTTAAGGAGTCGATTATTTAGAGCATTACTGTAGTTATTGATCAAAACCATCTTTAATTCAAGGCCATAATAAAAAAAATTGTTAGATTTACATCCCAATTTTTTTTACAGTGGTGTGGGCGGTCAAATTCTATTTATTAATTTTTATATATAAGAGAATGCATTGGCACAGGGTTTTTGCAAAATTTCAGGAAGCTCCAGTCATGGAAGGGTTAAACAACTTATTGATCAATTCGTGCATTGCAAGTACTTACACTTTCTTTAGACATTTAGTTAAAGGTGGCAATGACACAGATATTGATCATTACCATCTTTAATTCAAGGCCAGACTGTCATTTATCTCTAAGAGACACTAGAATCCATACTCATGATGTAGATAACCTGTTAGGCCATAATAAAAAATATTACTAGATTTACATCCATATTTTTTTTACAGTGGTGCGGGCAGTCAAATTTTATGTTTTATTTTTATTTTATATAACAATATTAACATTGTGAATAAATTGTTTCCCTCAAGAGTGAATGTGATAGTATTTTCATGCCCGATTTTGTTTATATACATAACATGAACTGATCTAGGTTTATTAATGTTAAGTCAATGTAAATTACAGGCTACCTAATATTTTCTTGTGACCATGCATTTAAGTATGATTCTGTATGATTTCCCATTTAATGACAGGGATTGCTAAACGACCACACACCTAGTATAGTGATTTGTCATAATTTTATAGGTGAAAATATCCCCACATACTGACAACTAATAAAATATTATACATATCTCTTTTTGATGTTATTTCTATTCACCATGCTGACAATTTGAAAGTTTGTAGCAGTAAAAACTTGACTATAATCGAGCTCGTGATCGAGTCAAACTCTCAGATGGAAATATTCAAAGCTCTGATGATGTCACGGATGTGGTTATAGGGTTGCTGTTAGGGGGGGGGGTGTCCAACACCGCACCTGCCCCCTTGAACCAGATCTAAATCCAAGGTTCACAGAAATTCATTGGCACCCTCACCCGCCCGGTTGGAAACTTCCAACTGTTGGAAATTTTATGCTACTGTTGGTCTAAAAACAACAAATTCACCACTAATTATTAGTTATCAAACAATGAGAACAATTTCAACCTATACATGGTGTAAAATTTCCAAAAAATGTTGTGTCAAATTTCCAACTGTTGACAATTTATATCAAATAAGACACCGCCCAATCCCCCTCACCCCACCCAATAAAAAAAAAATTAAATTAAAAAAAAAAAAAAAACCCCACATCAGACCCTATCTGTACTTACATGTAACCCCAACCACATATATTTTTTCTTTGACCTGAAGGCTAAACTTTTTGGTTTATATCAGAAGCACAATACCATGATTGTGTCAGATGCCAACAAGTACAATGCAATGTGCGACCATTGATGGGAGTATTGCTGGTGTGACAATGGTAGGTTTATGGAGGGTCTTGAATTATTCTGGATAGAACATGGCATAGATTTAATCTTGTCAGCTTGAAATGTTATGATTCATTATTTATGCATGCGTAAATACAACTTCAAGGTCATATTAGTACAAGTAATTATTGATACTATTTGAAATAAGTAAGACACAACTACAGTACACATAAGTCATAAACTCCAAACGAAGCATGGACATTAAATCTTTCTTTATTAAATGGATTATCCCAGCCTGTTATAAACGTATATATTGGAATGGTCTAATATTTATTCGGAGGGGTGTTCAGGAAAAATGCCAACGACGGATATCGAGACAAAAAGATAATAGAAGAGCAAAAGGATTGCTATTCATTGATGGGAAATGTTCAGTTAACAAGTTCAATAAATGGACGTTATTATCTAATCATTTCCTAGGAGAATTATTCGTACATGAGTATTTGGTTAAGAAAGGGTTTAACCCTTCCTTGACTAGAGCTTCTGAAATTTTGTGAATACTCTGTGCCAATGCATTCTCTTAGATATGCGAGTCTCCCAAAGGGAGCCTCACATATATAGGAGAATACATTTGCCTAACAATATTTACCTTGACCTTGTAAGCCAGTGCATTCTCTCTTACTAAAGAGAATGAACTGGCACAGAATATTTAATGCTGCACCAGCGCAGCTCCTGTCATGAGAGGGTTAAAGACCCACGTAATTTTAGAGTCTCCGATTATCTCTACATAGGGACAATAAAAGAAGTATTCATAGTTCCAGACACCAGTTACAATGTTCAATAACATACAAAATCTAATTCAACACTGGCTTCTTCTTTGTTCCACTGAAAAGAATGTTGAAAATCAAACGTGACATTTAACCCTTCCAGGACTGAAGCTTCCTGAAATTTTGCGAAATCCCTGTACCAATGCATTCTCT
The DNA here is from genome assembly GCA_032622095.1 of Siphonodentalium dalli. Classification (NCBI taxonomy): domain Eukaryota; kingdom Metazoa; phylum Mollusca; class Scaphopoda; order Gadilida; family Siphonodentaliidae; genus Siphonodentalium; species Siphonodentalium dalli. The sequence goes on along the minus strand of CP136068.1, from coordinate 131,932,224 downwards.
TATTTATGCGAGTCTAGAGAGACTCACATATATAAGAGAATACATTGGCCTAACAATATTTACCTTGACACTTTGTAAGCCAGTGCCTTCTCTTATATATTTGAGGATCCCAATGGGAGACCCGCATTCATTGGCACCGTGTTTTCGCAAAATTTCAGGAAGTTCCACAAATGGAATAGTTAACACCGAGATAAGCATTGCATCAATATATGAACATTGTCATATATACATAAAACGGACTTGGATTGTTTGAACTCCAATATTATGTTTTCTAGTACATGTACATAATTTGCCAATTTCCAAACAAACTTGTCGTAATAGTGCTGAAAATACCTGTTTGTTTCTCACATTTTGCGAAAAAAAATTGAGATCGTTTCGGTTGTGTTGGTTCAATATTTTTTATCAGCGGTCCTGTAAAAATTGCAAATATATACCATGGAAAGAAAAACTGGAGCTGTCGTCACTCTGAAACTTTATGGCACTACCAGCAGCTACCAGTACATAATTTTGTTGATTAAAATGAAGATAAAGCACTGCATGAAGTATTAAAACAGTTTCAAGTTTATATGGTGATGCAAAATACCTTTTCCGGACCGTCATGTATTATTCTGTTTCCGATTCCAGAATTTCAATGAATATAAATGGTGCAGCAATGGCTCGGACCCAATAATCATATTCGAACTTGTATTTTTTATAACTTTATTAAATGCATCTTTCTGGGACATATAATGAACGTAGAAAGGTATTTCAGGTAATTATTTACCTATTTCCATGCTGGGAAAAATTGAAAAGTGAATATTATTAGGTGTGTTTTGGAGCACAAATTGCTGGGTTGCTTTAAATTGAAGTCGTATTATTTGTCAGTGCTACTATTTTTGAGTAAAGCCAGTCTGCATCTGTAGAGAAATGTTACATATATTAATAAGACATATAAACAATCAATTAACATATAAAATAATATATCTATTTACACCCATTTTTTTGGTTAAAATATATATGCATAGGTAAACTATATAATTATTAATAAAAATAAAATTTGTTTGGGTATGAGCTTTCTATGGAAACTTTTCACTGAATATGAATAAAGGAACTTGATGAAGGCAATGAAAATATGGAAGGAAATATATATTACAAAGAGAGAACATGGTGAAAACCTATTAATTAATGTGCACAATGCATGCCAGTTTTGACACATACTGTATACACCAATCAGTTTGCCCGGGGGGGGGGGGGGGGGGGGGGGGGGGATAATGGGGCAGGTCGTTTTAAAGAGTTTACAATGGAATTTAGCGGGAGTAATTATCTTTTTGTGCATGGAATTTTTGCCATCTTCATACAGAGTTAACCGGACATCAATGTATACTCACCCTCTGTGTTCTGAAATGGGTTTGGGCTTATCTTCGAGCAAGCCTTGAAATAGGGTGTCTGTCATTTGCAGAATGAGATCCCCAGAGGGTGAATTTAGTGATGCTACCCCGCATAGCGGGCTAGCATCACCAAATTTACCCTCTGGGGACCTCATTCTGCAAATGACAGACACCCTATTTCAAGGCTTCTCGAGGACTACCCAATGATTTTTTTTGGGAGCAAACACATTGACTGAGCTTATCCCCAAGGATGGGCTTACTGACGAGTGTACACAGTACCCAGGGGCGCCGGAAGAGGGGGGGCAGAGGGGGGCAGATCACCCCCCTGCCCTTGACCAAGGGGGGCGAGCGGGGCAGGACTTGCCCTTTTTCTGGAGACAGAAAATGCTTTTTGTGTGTTTAATCTGGTGTTTTTATAGCAAAATGTGACTTTTTTGGTACAAATACCACCAATTTCACAAGGAATATTAATTTTTTGTCAATTTTATCACAAAACGGCCATAAAAACCGACAAATACCATTAAAATAGGGATTTTTGCAACAATGAATTTATGGTTATTTTCCCGAGTTTGCGGAGAAAATACCCTTTTTTGCAGAAAAGTGCCCTTTTTGTAGGCTCTGCCCCCATGCCCTTGGATGCTTCCGGCGCCCCTGACAGTACCTTATATACCTCGGAAGTGCATTCTAAAAATTAAACTTTTTACAGTGGCTTATATTTTTAAATCAATCCAAAATGGTGGTTTAGTTTGAAGCCATCTAAAGGTGGATTATTCTTTTGAATAACAGCTTTCCATTTATGAACTCAGATTTGATACAAAACATCTGACATCTTTGACAAAAATTGCTGAAAGAAGGTAAAATCATCTGAAGGATTGAAAATACTCTAATTTCAAAAGTTTTGAGGCTCTGCTTTGTAACACATTGTAAGCGTGTGATCTGAAAGGGACATAAAACATAAGGGATCAACGTAACGTTATAAGTGAATTAGTAAAGACGCAATGCAACCATTGGGAACACTAATACGAGATATTAATAATTGTTAAACAAGTTGTCTCTGAAACACGCAATCTGATTGGTCAAGAGTTGCTAACTTTAGTTTTCGATTCATCAGCATCGGCCACTGATCGGTTATCAGGAGTCACGTAATCAAGTCAACCGCTGACAGATCTTTACTATAGATACCGTTGACAGGAAGTTGTTCGGGCGCTGTTCCGAGTAAACCCATGGAACGTACCCAGAGATTTGATTATCGAAAAAGGAAATCTCACTTCATGGCATGTAATGCCGGATAAAAAGCTAATTTTTTCGGTGGATTTAATAACAACGGAGATAAACGTACCATGTTTCGTTGGATATTCAGAGATTCGAGCATGAAAACAGTTTGTGAACCTGCCAGCAAGACAGACGGTTCGTTCAAACTCAACAGAGTATGTTTATCGCCTAAATAAACCATATTTAAATCATAAATAAAGGCACATCAATGAAAGAATAAACAATGTGACATTTGCAAAATGAGGTCCCCAGAGAGTGAATTTAGTGACGCTACCCCGCAGTGGGCTAGCGTCACTAAATTCACCCTCTGGGGACTATATTCGGCTTCATCTTCTCTGGAAAGTATCTTTATTATCAAAATAACAAGTTTTTTAGTTTCTTTTTCTTTTTTAGTTTAGTTTCTCTATATCCCCAAATTGACAGATGGCACAATGCATAATCAAGGCACCCAATGGGGGCTTGTCACCATCTAGGAAATTTAATCTGTGTCTAGGTCTCCTATTGCAGATGAGGCCATGCAGAATGAGGTCCCCAGAGGATGAATTTGGTGAAGCTAGCCCACCTAGCAGAGTAGCGTCACTAAATTCACCCTCTGGGGACCTCATTCTGCAAAAGTATGGCACCATATGTTGAGACCTGGAGTGAACTCAAGACTATTGAACAGCTACACGTTCAATAGTATTCTGAAACAGATAGCAGGTACAGTAATGCTCTAATTAATCGACTCCTTAACCCTTTACCCAACAAACCGGCCAAAAACGCCCAAATAAAGCTTCAACAGCCTAAAATATCTTCGGTCTGTCTCAATAACACCATACAAATATGGATATCATTGGAACCGGTTCATTGACCACAATGTGATGGTTACAGTTATGCCCTGTGCCAATGCATTCTCTTATATATGCGAGTCGACCATAGGTCGCCTCGCATATATAGGAGAATGCATTGGCCTAAAAAAAAATCGTTTTTTAACACTTTTTACCATTTTTTCTTATAATATTTTCTACATTCTTTGACAATTTGATCATTTTTAATATGTGTTAAGCCAATGCATTCTCTTATATATGCGAGGCGACCTATGGTCGACTCGCATATATAAGAGAATGCATTGGCACAGGGCCGTTCTGTTGGGTAAAGGGTTAAACACAGCAGAATTATGGGTAACTTTTCAGGATTTAGTCAGAAATATGGCTTGTTGCCATTCATCGGAAAGCTCTCAGTGAGAGCTTTCCGATGAATGGCAACAAGCCATATTTCCGACTAAATCCTGAAAAGTTACCCATAATTCTGCTGTGTTTAAGGAGTTGATTAAATAGAGCATTACTGTAATCCCATTAGTTAAACAAATTATGAAGTCAGCAGTCCTTGAAATTAGCTATGGCAAAATGCGATATCATAGAAAAAGCCATAGAAGTTAATATAGCATTTCATGCAGTTCTAAAGAAATGCCATAGAAGAAAAATGCCAATTCAAGGGATACCACAGTGTCAGGATACCACATATTGCGACATTACTCAGTGGGCAGTGTCCAGCTGAGCCAATCAGAAGATCTATGGATGAGTGGAAAAGTGGGTGGTGACATCATACTGTGGGGAAATTTGAAAAACCCTGTATACCGGCAGTGGAGGTAAAATAAAGGATATCATAATATATATCAATGATATACAGGATCTCCAACGAGTTATGTTGGGATATAAGATTTTATGAAACGAGTTTGATAAAACATTATATCTGAACATAACGAGTTGAAGATCTTGTATATCACATGAAAAATACTAGAGCTTTATGTCTTTTTAACAAATCAAAATCCTTAAAAGAAGCTGCAAAATGCATACATTTACAGAATTGTCTGATATGCTTCACAACCGTATACGACAGTATTGTGTGCTCTGGGGCTGGAAACGGAAAATATAGTCCCCCAATTTGCCTCTTTGTTTTTGTGTCTATTTTCGTTAGTGCAACGAAATTTGACCAAGAATTTAACTTTAATGAATAAAGCAATCATTTTGCATTGTCTGGTGTTGGTGTCATGTGCAGCTTTTCAGAAATAGTATTAATTTGCCTGAATCAATGTAAAGACATGCAGTCATTTTGTTGGCACGATGCCAAGTGATAAGTAACCAGTGACAGATAAGGAAATATGTAATGGCTTTTTTTAATGATATAATAGGGGTCTCATCTGATATGTAAATTATGTTTCAGACTATCGAACGTGTAGCTGTTCAGAAATCTGAGTTCACTCAAGACTTGTTAATTATATGATGCAATGATATTTAAGAAACAGCTCACATTGGACACTATCGCTATATCCTTATTGCCTTTTGATTAGTGGTCATGCCTATAAGCAGTCATACTCAAAGGCACATATATTTGTCTATCAAATTCATAAATATTGAAAATATATATCTGTTGAATCATATTTGCTCAGTCAAAGTGATGTTAAAGAGGTACTGTACACTAAATCCAGCCATTTATGGGACCACCTCCTTCTATACTCAACAGAATATTTGCAACAAGTGAATGAATTTGAGCCATGGATTTGTGCAAAATACACTCATGTGCTCTATGAACGATACAAACAACATGGTAATTATAATGAAAATGAATTTATCATTCCAGCCATTTATTCATTTTCATTATGATTACCATGTTGTTTGCATCATTCATAGAGCAGATAGCATATTTTGCACTCATCCACGGCTCAAATTCATTCTTTTGTTGCATATATTCTGTTGAGTATAAAAGGAGATGGTCCCATAAATGACCGGATTTAGTGCCGAGTACCCTGTTAAGATACTCTGAAGTGCCAAATATAAGTGATGGTGCACATTCATTTTTGGTTTAACCCTTTCAGTGCCAGGGGCCGATGAGATCCGCCCTAATTTACGGTCTGTAAAATCGGCCCTAAATTTTTTTAATTTTTTTTTTAGATTTAAAAAAATTTATTAAAATTGTAAAAAATTGTATAAAATAATAACAAATGATGACAAATTGTTAGGCCAATGCATTCTCTTATATATGCGAGGCGACCTATGGTCGACTCGCATATATAAGAGAATGCATTGGCACAGGATATATTGGTTGATACAAAAATCGACCTGGCACTCAAAGGGTTAAATTAATATAAGTGATGGTGCCAAATAATAGTTATGGCACACATCTATGGAAGTAGTCGGAATCATAATATAACTTTAATCATCACAGCACTATGCTGATGTGTCTCTTATAGCTTTATATGTTGAAGTTAATTAAAATCTACATCCGATGATCATTCCAATTTTCTGATCCATCGAAATGTTATACAATAAAGAAATACATGAGTTTCATTCCATTTTTTCAGTAAAAATTAATTTTAATTTTATCCCATTGTTCAGCGAGTTTTAAACTCACTTTACATCATTTAAAATTTAGTTTTATTATTTAACACAATTTTTCAGTAAGAATTAGACTGATAAAATTCAAGAATAAACTAAATTTACCCCATTATTTAAAAGTGAGAATTAACCCTTCCATGACTGGAGCTTCCTGAAATTTTGCGAAAGTCATGTGCCAATGAATTCTCTTATATATGCGAGTCTCCCATAGGAAGCCTCGCATATATAAGAGAATACATTGGCCTAACAATATTTACCTTGAGCTTGTAAATCAGTGAATTTTTCTGATATATGCGAGGATAACTATGGGAGACTCACATGTAATTTCATTGAGTTCTGATATGTGGCAATGGCACAGGATCTTTATCGCTGCACCAGTGCATCTACCGTCATGAAAGGGTTAAGATTGATTTTCACCATTAATAAAGCCATATTTTGTTGGCTATGTTGAACCTGGAAGACTCATCTATCTGCTGCTCCTGGACCCTCCTCCATTATAATATCTCCGCCTCCTTGTTTCCTTTATATCATTTTGATTAACATCAACAGAATTATCCCCATGTGACTTAGCACTGCCATTTGTGTCGTGAGTCTTGATAGCATTTCCATTCACATTCTGTTTAGTGGACGTTTTCCCCTTCAATTTTTGACTTTTGATTGGATTCCATATAATGAAATGTTTGGATATCCAGAGAGCAGCATACACCGCAGCGAATGGAGCGATCCAATAGACGAGAATATGTTCTGGTATGGAGGTGCCATCACAGCCGTAAGTGTAGCCAGTTGCCATGGCAGGATTAATGTACATCCCAGTCAGATGGATACCTACAATAAATGAGTAACATGTTAATATTGCATTCACTGTTTCCATGTTCCTATGAGGATAAATGACTGCTTCCAGGGATTTTTTTAGACGACGACAGGGGCTGAATCAGTCTGGAGTAAACTACATACCCACATATAAAATAGTGGGTCTGATGACCTTTCGTAGAGTTTTCATTCCCAACCCTAGCGCCAATCAGAACTCACTATTAGTAGCACCAAGATAAAGGAGTCCAATCGAAAAAGATTAACACAGCGTGATGTGACGTAATTCGGGGGGAAAACCGCAAGCCATCCGAGAAATTAAAATTTTGTGGGAATACAATAGACTCAGGGTCAGTATGATTCTGAGTGTATGTTTACAAAGACTGGGGCTAATCACTGAATACTGATTCATCTTTTCAGACATTGTTGTTTTATGGTAATTTTTCCCAAAAAAAAATAAAATGACCATGTGGCATTGTTTACATGGGTTGAATTAAGATCCAAATACTTATGCCTGATGTTTACACCTGACGTTAAACTGGTACATTGCGATATTATATAGAAATATTGTAATTATTGTTGATAAACATTGGCCTAGCTAGTATAAACTCTCGTACATTCACATCATCGCAGCAACATTTTATCAGTCTGCGTCAACACGTTGGATGTTCTCCTCAGGCCGATGATCCATGTTACCTTACCAACCTGCTGGACTGTAACTATTGTCAAACGAGTGCTAGCCTATCATAATCATTCATGTGCATGAAAAGATGATGATTATTGCATTGAAAGAGATCATATTGATCTTTTCTGGCGACCTGTGCATGTGTTTCCCTGGAAGTCAGAAGATCAAAGACGATGTTGCACAGCTTTGATTTGGACCACAAAAGCGCAACTTTGTAAAATTCAATTCCTGCAAGACCTTTGATATTGCACGTGATTCTGACTTTGAGTACACCTGATTGGGACTGTGTATCTCCTATTGGTGATAAAGTTTGTGCAAGAATTGATATTCAAAACCAACACACTGATTAATGATCTGCAAACATGATATTGTTCCGCTGGTACCGCATTTGTTTGTAGCATTGTGGTTAACCGGTTGACCATATTTCAACGTGTTACCAGATATCCAGATATTCCGTTTCAGCAATAGAAAATTCTTAAATTTTAATATAAATAATAAGGTGCAAAGAGTAATACAGAGTGGAAACTTTCAAAGAAAAAAATAGTAGTATATGGCGCACTGCCACAGGATATTTAATGCTGCACCAGCACAGCTCCCGCCATGTCTGTTTAAGCTCTTGAGTCAGGTTTACTTACTATTCTGTTCTCAGATTGATGGAGTAATGGATTGCGAGTTAATGACATGCCACATTGTTTCTGTTTATTTATGGAGTTTTACATTTATAGTAAATTTCAAATTTCACAGTCTAACAGATTGAAGAGTGAGCGATTAAAATTTTTAAATGTACAAGGCCAAATAATAATTTCAGCCCTCAAAATTAGGAAAAACGCCACACTGTGGGATGTTAGATTTCACATGTTGCCATGGCATTTCCCACGACATTGCTTATTGCTGTGGCCAATTTCAAGGACAAGGATTTTACAGGCATGGAGTTCGTTCTGCAAAAAACAAGCAGTCGCAGACGACGGTATCCCCCGCCAAATTGTGCAGTTGGGGAAGTGTATTCTCAATAATGTTTGCGTTCTCAGTATGTGCTAAACAAGAGGTGGGATTTTGTCAAAAAGCCTGGCTTGCGAACTCATTTTAGGTACTGACATTTGTGGAAATTAGCCATGTGACGTCGTCCATTTGCACCAAAAATAATAAACAAAGTCCAATAACTCTGCTGAAAATATCCGACCAGACCTGGTTTGCGAAGTCGTTCTAGATACTGGTCATGTGAACTCATATACCAAAAATCTTTGAAATCCGTTGACATTTGTGGAAATGAGCCCTGTGACATCGTCCATTTGCACACAAAAAAATAAACAAAGTCCGATATTTAAAGTCCGCTTAAAATATCCGGCCGGACCTGGTTTGCGAACTCGTTCTAGATACTGGTCAAGTGAACTCATATACCAAATATCTTTGAAATCCATTGAGATTTGTGGAATGAGCCCTGTGACATCGTCTATTTGCTACATGTATTTGGTAAATTCGACAAAAATAATAAACAAAGTCCAATAACTCCGGTAAAAATATCCGGCCGGACCTGGCTTGCGAACTCATTCTAGGTAATGGTCAGGTGAACTCATATACAGGGCCCAAGATAGGGGTTGAAAACAGGGAGAAGTGACTTTTCCCTCTGGAGATTTTAGGGAGACTTCAGCCCAAAATAGGGAGAAGTGGATAGACTTAAGAAAAAGATAATTTAAGAAACACTTATTTATTTTCAAATATTGGTTTATTTAAGTATATTATCGTACCTATATAGATAATTAACATGAAATTTTATTTCTTTTATTTATAACTTTTATTTAATAATAAAAAATGTTGATTTAATGACTTTTAATATCTGAAGAAACTAATTGTTATTATAAATTTGAAATGTTTGGAAATGGCTTTTGGTCACTGCTGTAATGTGGGTGTTTGGACTAATTAAGGAGTTGTAAAAGCTTTTCATTTTGTTTCTAAAGAGTTTATTAATGAATACCAACATTGACTGTTCTTAGTTAAATAAAACATCTGCATAAGAAACTATATACTATCCAAACTCATTTACAATGCAGTGATGTCTGATGATAATCCGATTAAAGCAATAAACTTGACAAGTTGGATAGCTGTGTTACAATAGTGATTAATGTGTTCTCAACAAAGATCTGTGGAGCTTATAATATACAAGAACAGGTTATTTAAATACCTGCATTGTGACAAAGTACATGCAATTAATTTGCAACGTTGACAGACGTAAGTGCGTACACGTGGTCAGCCGGTAGATTGACAACAATTGTAATTTACAAACACACACTTTTGACACAAATCAATTCTTTTTAAATGAGTTTGGATAGTATTAGTTTCTTATGCAGATGTTTGATTTAACTAAGAACATTAAATTGAGTACTTTCAATGCACATTCAAAGCTCTATTTTTAATAGTAAGCAAGCACGTGGTATTGTTTACATAATAAATCTGCAACTCCAAAAAGTTAAAAAGTTGGATTGGGAAACGGAATCAGACACAAACTTCTTTCGTAAAATAAAAAAAAAAAATCATGGATCTGTTTACAGTTTAAATTCATAGACATTTAAAAGACAGCATTATTTGTTTACATTGGCTACTGCATGAGCTGTGGTGACCATGCATGGCTATACAATTTGCAGCTACAAAACGACTAGACGGAACAAACGAACAACTAACTTGCAGTCTTCTTAAAACGAACGAGTAGCTCATCATAAACTTCGGTGCACAGAGCAATTTGCCGTTTCCAAAAGCACTCAATATGATTAGAATATGTGGATACAGTACACAATATAGAATTTATAATTAAAAATGACTCGTTAGAAAAGTTAAGAATATACATATTTTTTTGCAAAACAGTCAAATTTTCACCGGTAAAATTACCGTAAATCCCAAGCTAGTTTTGTCAAATTTGGAAGGCGACTTCGTTTTCGCCTTGCAGACATCCGAGGGCGAAGTCGCCGGCACGAAGGCGATAACTTCGCATCAGTCGCCTCCTAGCTTGGGGCCTGCTCATATACCAAAAATCTTTGAAATCCATTGACATAAATTTGTTCAAGTTATGACTCTTACAAATTCGGGATGGATGGACAGACGGACGGATGGAACCCATTCCTATATCCCCCGCAAATTTTCAATTTGGCAGGGGATAATAAGCCTGTTTTTACCCTTATTTGGGCACTCAAAGAGTATAAAATGTTTAAAAACTCACCAAAAACAACCATCAGCATCGCATTCATAAGTTTTAAAAGCTCGTCAACGGAAGAATTCTTCGATACTCTCTGACAGTCAAGCCACATATCATACAGTGTGGCTCCACCCTCTAGCAATAGCCCCGCCCACACAGGAACAGTGAGATCTGTGAAGCATTTCTCCTCCCTCACATACTCCATATGATCCGGATGTAAGTCCAGGGCATAAATAATTTTTCCTGTATAGTGTAAAAGAATACCATATATGTAGCTACAAGTAGTAACTTGGCTGCAGGAAACAAAACAAGAGGTAGCATCATTGGTGCTGGCATGTACCCCCATGGTGCCAAACAGGGATAGATTAAGGGATTTTCGGGGGAACACTTGTTTTCTGACCATGATATGCCAAAGGCAATACGCATGAAGGCAATAGGCCTGTATTGAGAGCGGGTATGGGAGGGGGTTCCCCCTTCCACTCACAAGGGGGTTTGGGGTCCTTCCTCTGAAACATTTTTCAAAAATCCATGCATTGAGAGAGAATCTACTACGGCTCTCTTCAAGCCTTGAAATAGTGTGCCTGTCATTTGCAAAATGAGGTCCCCAGAGGGAGAATTTAGTGATGCTACCCCGCATAGCGGCTTAGCATCACCAAATTCACCCTCTGGGAACCTCATTCTGCTGAGTTGTAAGCAGAATGAGGTCCCCCAGAGGGTGAATTTGGTGATGCTAGCCAGCTATGCGGGGTAGCATCACTAAATTCACCCTCTGGGGACCTCATTCTGCAAATGACAGACACACTATTTCAAGGCTTGGCTCTCTTAGCCTTTCTGACCCACTATTTTGGAGGCAAATTTGGACAGTTTATCAACACTAACTTTTGAAATTCCAATATGTATGTAATTGTAATGGGGTTGATACTAGCAGTATTTTAACAACCCCCACTGAGCAAAATATAGTTCCACTCACTCACTTTTTTTGGGGCATCTGCAGTTTGGACACCCACACTGGTACGAAAAGGGCACTCGATCCATTCCTGGTGCCAAAGTGAAACATGAACAGAAAGGAGCCCACATTTTAAAGCAAATAAAAGTAAAAATGCAAATATGAACAATACATTTCATTAAAAGCCCTGGCCTTGTGATGGCAACTTATCCATACCAAATTTCATCGTGTGACTTATCATCCATACCAAATTTAATCGTGTGACTTATCATCCATACCATATTTCATCGTGTGACTTATCATCCATACCATATTTCATCGTGTGACTTATCATCCATACCATATTTCATCGTGTGACTTATCATCCATACCAAATTTCATCGTGTGACTTATCATCCATACAAAATTTCATCGAGATCCGATAAACCATGGATGAGAGGGACGGACAGAAAACCATAATTTCCAGATAAACTAATGATATTAGTAACACTAGAACAGGGAAACACTAAAAAAGATGTCATAGCCCCTTCTTTTGAAAGGCCTCCTTGTGGCGAATCTCTATAACAAATTTCATCAAGATCCGATAGACCATGACTGAAACTTTTGTGTGGACCGACTAAAAAAAACCTGATCATTTGCAATTAAATAAAGAAGGATAACTCTTCTATATAGAACAGAAAGAGGTAAAAATGAAATTTTTTGAAAGGCCTCCTGATAAGAAACCTCCATGAGCTTTCCGATGAATGGCATCAAGCCATATTTCCAACTAAATCATGAAAAGTTACCCATAATTCTTCTCTGGTTAAGGAGTTGATTATTTTGGGCATTACTGTACCTATTGGAGGGAAATATTCAGATAATATAATAAGTGTTCAGATATGGCTATTTGTTGAACTTTTTATCTGTAAATTTTCTAAGGAAACTTCTAGTTAACGATTATAACACTGTATTCAGTAAATAAATGGTTCTGATATTCGATTCAGTTCTATACTGAGACAGGTAAAGAAATACTGCATTTTATCAGTTATGTTTCTACATACCTAATCTCACAGCAGCAAATGCACCGACTATTTGAGCAGCAACTGTTACGACAAATGACCACAGCTTGATCTTTCCTGTGAGCCAATCTCGAAATGTAAAACATGGACTCGGACATCCATCCTTCAGTATCTTAGCCGTGAGAAACGAAACCGGCACAGCAGCTAAGAAGTATCCAAGACCACCAAAATCTTTCCTAATAAGGAAATGTCCGAGAGGGAAGGCACAGAATGTCATAGCAGAGATGAAATCATGAACGAATGGCAAGATTTTCTGTGGAAGAGCAGATTTACTGATGTATGATAGAATGGACGAGAAGAGGATGACGACAGTGTAGTAAATGAGTGATGCAGTGATCGGTGACATGTACGTGACAGGCGGCTCCTGATGAATGGCCACCTGCCATAATTCTCTCCATGTGTAAATCTGCATCTCTGCCTGGAATAAAATGAAAATAATTTTAATTTTAAAAGTTTATTTTTAAAAATAAATTGATGAGAAATTTGAAACTATGGGGAGTTTTGTACAGCGAAATTGCTTTTCAAGTACCATATATATATTTTTCAATTGGAATCTGGTTATTTAAAATTGGAAAAAAAACAAAAAACAATTCCAGACATACAGTAATGCTCTAAGTAATCGACTTCTTAACCACAGCAGAATTATGGGTAAGTTTTCAGGATTTAGTCGGAAATATGGCTTGTTGCCATTCATCGGAAAGCATTACTGTATTTTGAGAGCATTTGTTTTGAAATATCACCTGGGAACCTTACGCAAAACATGCCTCTAGGCATTTAAATCACTTGCTCCAAATGCAGCCATTAAATGATGAGGTAAAACATAAGATCCACACATGGTTTCAGAACACATAACTACATATTAACACAAACTAATTATTCAGCATTCCACAAAGACACTGAAAATTATGAAATCCAACCTGACTGTTGACAATACAAGTGAAGTCGACCCCATACGAAGACGGCTCCACACAATGTCTACCCCACCAGAGAAGTTGTCCCCATTGATTAGTTGTGAATGAATGAAACCTTAAAATGGCTTAATTTGATTGACGATATCATGTCTAAAAATCTAATTTTGATGAGACTTAAAAGTAACTGATGTGTGTGAATGTAGAACTAGTCCTAGGTTAAATTTATTTGTGTACAGTAATGCCCTAATTAATCGACTGCTTAACCACAGAAGAATTATGGGTAACTTTTCAGGATTTAGTCGGAAATATGGCTTGTTGCCATTCATCGGAAAGCTCTCGGGGAGAGCTTTCCGATGAATGGCAATAAGCCATATTTCCGACTATATCCTGAAAAGTTACCCATAATTCTGCTGTGGTTAAGCAGTCGATTAATTAGGGCATTAATGTAGCTGGTGGGAATCTCCATGCATTATCAATGAGATTTCAATCAATGTCCGTGTTGATTTGTATGGAGGCACATATTTCTCATATATTTAAAAGTTAAGTTTGGATTCCCAAAATGATATTAAACTTCAAATTTGAGTCGTTTGAGTAATAATAATAAAAAAATCTATTGCAATAATTGTCTGATGTTCTATGTTTAATATTCAACTGAATATGATGCCTTAGCTGCAATGAAATTTTCTTAGAACAAGACAGTGTTTATGATAATGTAGACTATTTGTGAAGCTGCTCAGATGGATCGCCAATCATTCTGCAATCATCACCAGCCCTTTTAATTCAGATTGTTTGGCTTTGGCAATCTGCTACGGCAACCTTTGCTGTGGCCCAGTTCACTTCACATAATGGTCTTGCTGATTGTCATAGCCAATTATGAGGACTGCATCCAGGCCTAAGTTTAGTGTGTTTGTCATTTGCAGAGTGAGGTCCCCAGAGGGTGAATTTAGTCATGCTATCCCGCATAATGGGCTAGCATCACTAATTTCACCCTCTGGGGACCTCATTCTGCTTAGGCCTCATCTTCTCTGGAAAGTTTCTTTATTATCAAATTTCTATAGAAATTTCTTCACATAGACTCTATTTCTTTTTTAGTTTAGTTTCTATATCCCCAAATTGGCATACGACACATTGCATAATCGAGGTTCCCAATGGGTGTAAACACAATATTCACCATTTGGGAACTTCAATCCGAGTCTATGTCTCCTATAGCAGATGAGGCCTTGCAGAATGAGTTCCCCAGAGAGTAAATTTAGTGATGCTAGCCGCTATTTAGCACTAAACTCACCCTCTGGGGACCTCATTCTGCAAATGACAGTCACACTGAACTCAGGCTGGCTGCATCATCGACAATAAAAGTGACAATGGTGACACGTTTAAGTATATAAATTTATTGTTAATGTATTATTGTGTTTTGTTCCATTTTTCGTTTTGATATCCATAAATAAATAAAGAATTATTTTTTTAAATGTTTCTGTGATTCATGGGGCCGACTTCTCAGGGGTCAACTTCGTGGCAGGCCGTCTTCGTGTGGGGCCGTCTTCGTATGGGGTCGACTTTGTATGGGGTTGATTTCTCCAGATACCACAGGCAGTTTTATGAGTTTGGCACATGGACATTCACGATAGTTTTACTACCCAAACCATTCAACAAGGAGTGAACAATAAAGACTTATATATAGTGCTGGGCGGTATTTCTAAAATCACGCCGAATATAAAAGTCACGCGAACACTGAATTGGTTAATAACGAGACTAAGTTGACTTAACATTCTCACATGAGCACTACTTATAGTGCATGGATATCATCAATTATTTTGACATTGAATGCAAATTTTGCTGAACTTCTCTGCGGATCTTGACCCAAAAATTTGGGTTAACAAATTTGTTTTCTGCGCGACACGACACATTGAATGAATTGATAGGAGACAATTGTGACCACAAAAGTTCACCCAAGAGCATTTTCATGTGATACTTA
The DNA here is from genome assembly GCA_032622095.1 of Siphonodentalium dalli. Lineage (NCBI taxonomy): Eukaryota > Metazoa > Mollusca > Scaphopoda > Gadilida > Siphonodentaliidae > Siphonodentalium > Siphonodentalium dalli. The sequence goes on along the minus strand of CP136068.1, from coordinate 131,916,648 downwards.
TTGAAAAACTTTGGCGAACTTCTCTAGGGGACCCGGAACTTGACACAAAAATTTGGGTTAACCATTTTTTTTCTGCGTGACACATTGAATGAATTGATAGGAGACAATTGTGACCACATAAATTCACACAAGAGCAATTTTATGCGATACTTATTCAAAAATTTTGCTGAACTTCTCTGGGGGAACGTGACCCAAAACAGAACAAAACAATCAAATTAGCCTGACGAGTGCAAATTTTAGCACCCGTGAATTGAAAATTGTGAGTGTGAACAGGGTGCGAGTCTGCGAGAGCAATCGCACCCGTCTTCTGGGAAGGACTGAATACCAGAAACTATTTTTAACGAATCAGACTCATCTTAAATAAATATTATCTTGATGATGTAATATTATTTCTCAACATTAAAATCATTTCATACCTTCTATTCTTTCCAGAACTGTCATAAAATTTTGGTCAATTTTTGGGCCCTTTAACTGCCACACAAGGACCTGCAATATAATAAGAAAAATGTTCACTAATAGACATTTACTTTGGGTATTCTCATGAATTTTACGGAGATGACAATACATTTTCAATCTAATTTCATTGAGATTACAGGCTCGAGGTAGTTTGGAGCCTCAAAATATACCAAGTAATACCCGATGTTGTCACATCTCTGCCCGGTTCCAGGAATAAAACTAAAAATAAATTTAAATATGTAAAATACTTTTACACAGACTTTATAATGCCTCGGAAAGACTAATCTTGGAGTCATAGAAATCAGGACTAAACTAGGGTTGTCACGACTGAGTTTTCAGAATCGACTAATCGACCGTTATTGTTAATGATTAATCGTCCATATATGTGCCCTATATTACATCCAGGTAAACAAGTGATAAATGCGAAATTACGATGACTACTTTACATCCATTCTGAACACAGTTATAAACTGTCAGTGTTCCGCATTTTATTTCATTATATACAACAAGGAATACTCATGCTCTTGTTCTCATTCGTCCCGATGTAGTTATAAACATGCCCTTACTATTAAATACTGCCCATAATTGCAGATGAGCTCAATGTTTCTGCAAACTGCCCATACGACATGACAGCAACTGTGCAAAATTACATCAAGTCAAGTTAATCTCGGCCGCGAGCCACTGATACGTATTTCGGCAGAGCATGCACTTAGCATTAAGTCAGCTAAAAGAGCGAAACTGGGGCGAAAGGTGTGCAATTGCACTGAAGTTAACGAGGACATATGTAGCAATTGGCAGATATTTGAACTTTTGTGGGGGTGACGGGGACGCCGTCACATTTACTGCCATGTATAACCTGGACATTTTTAATAAAAGCAAAGTGAGCTGCTGGCCCACCACGGACTGTGAGAACTCAGAATTCTTTAAAGATGACCGCCAAATGTTGGCTGCGACATCAAAGGCAAAGGAAGCCGCATTGTGGCGAGTCTGATGAGAGAACAGGCTATCGGGTGGTAAATTGCGCTGCATACACTGTTAACTGTTACTTCCAGGCATGGCATCGGTCCACAGTCCTGCTTATACACGACCATACCCACCCTCCCCCTTGTGCGATTTGTTGACTAAAGTAAATAACCATCGACTACCATACATGTCGAAGGTTAGTCGATTAATCGAATAATCGTGGCAAGCCTAGACTTAACAATGGACAATAATCAGAATCATGATTCTCATTTTCATTTTCATTCTCTGCTATATTTTGATTCTTGCAAAAATGTTATGTATTTTAAGGCCTGAGAAATGATCACTCAAAAATGGCCCTTTTTCCTTCAGTTTTTTTTAGACAGATGAAGATCGCAAAAAAAAAATTGTGGAATAGGTATATACATATATACTGTATATGTATGTACCTATTCCACAATTAGGGCTGTAATGATAGGACTGTAACAACACACTTGGTCATGATATGATACGAATCGAAATACTTGATCAACGATACAAAAATTCATACGATACATACATGTATCATCACTATCATGGTACTCTAAATTAGTGTTTTCGAATAATTAACCCCTGGATTATCAGAACCGACATGTTGATAACTGGAGATAGAGCTAATTTTTAACTAAAATGCAGTTTTTAATAGTTAGCTAGATGAGTCAAATACACGTAATAGACATATATAACTTGAGATAAAATTGCATGTTTTGCTCATTTACACATGCCCACCTAAAGAAATTACTTTGTTCTGGGAAGACTACATGTCCTCACCGCCACAATTGACGACTGCCAACTTCTGAAGAAATGTTCGGACGTGTATGCAAAGAAGAAGAGAGACTGCCTCAGTGCAGATGACGATCTACCACAGCAGTCCCATCGACAACATAAATTAATTGTCAACCATTCATTCATATCACACTTCTTTCATATCAAACTTCGTTCATATCAAACTTTGTTCGTATTATTCTTCGTTCATTACACTTTGTTCAATAAACAACGTTCATATTATACTTCGTTCATTATACTTCATTCACATTATAGTCAGGGATGTGGCTAGAGGGTCTCCGCTGGGGGGGGGGGGTGTCTGTCCACCTTGGGAATTTCCAACTGCACCCTCCCCCCTTGAGTCGCATCACACAACTTTTTTGCACCCCCCCCCCCCCTTGAGTCGAAATCACACCGACACAAATTTTTGCATAATTCCATTTGCACCCCCCCCCCCTTGAGACAGAATCGTACCAACACAACTTTTTGCATATTTCCATTTGCACCCCCCCCCCCCCCCCCCTTGTACCTCATGCTCAGGCCTAATTTCCTATATATTCATAAGCCATGCTTCTATTTTTCCCAGTATGAGAACATTAAGATGTTTTAACCTGAAAATTGCCCCCCAAAAAACAACTAGTGATCTAATTCCAGACAAATGCACACAGCTACCGACAACAGACCAGGAAACACCGGGCCGACCAAGGTTGTTCGGCCCGGTGTGAGAAAATTTTGAAAACTATACAAGAAAATCGCAAATCCTAGCATCAAGACTGGCCTCAACTGAAGCTTTCCTAGTGTTGGAAATTTCAAACCTCATACTCCCCTTCAGGTTGGAAAATTCTTCAACTGATGACCATTTATGTCTACAAGTTTGACCAAATGTAGTAAAATATTGTTTTGCTAAACTAATTAGCAGTTTTGTATTGGCCATGTGAATGGGGCAATGACACACCGGGCCGACCATGGTTCGGCCCGGTGTGCGAAAATTTTGAAATCTGAACAAGAAAATCGCAAAATCCTAACATCTAGACTAGCCTCAAGCCTTCCTACTGTTCGAAATTTCAAACCCTACACCCCCACTTAGGTTGGAAATTTTCCAACTGATGACAATTCCAATGACAATGTTGACCAATTGTATGACAATATTGTTTTCTTAAATTAACTAGAAGTTTTTGACTGGCCACGGGGGAGAGACCAGGACACAAGCTTTCCAAGTGTTGGAAATTTCCAACCTGTCACCCCCCTAAGGTTGGAAAATTTCCAACTGATGACCATTTCTGTCAAAAATTTTAGTGATGTTCCGATAATCGGAATCGGAATCGGCCATCGGCCGATAATAGCCCATCGGAAATTAATCGTACCTCGCAGTTGAACATCGGCTTTTACCGATTGTCAAAATAAATAAAAACGTTCTAGTATCTAAGCGCAATGTGCACGCTTTAATAAACATACGCAATACAACTGTAGTATTGAATGTAAAACGCAGATGTAACAGCCTAAAAAGAAGCCATTGGCATCATCAAAGCAGTCTGATATGATGATATATTATAAGAATGGCAATACACATGCCCGACATCCCGTGTAATATGAAGTTATTGGTTCAATCGCGTTGACACGAAATAGATTCAAAGAAAGCTTTAATTAAAAAGCTGACCTGATTACAGTGAGGCTTCCTCTAGAGCACGTGTCATGTGACGTCACATCTATGTCAATAACTTGAAGCACACACTGAATGAAATAATACAGTTGTTATCAGAACTGTCTTCAATAACGATCAATGTTAGTAGGGGCATAATTAGCTTTTTCGTCTGTACAACGTATGCTATGAAATACGCTTAGCTCCACGTTGAACTTGCGAAACAAAAATTGAGCAGGCGGAACTATAAAAGCTTCCGAGTTGTTAAAAGATAAAAGGGTGTGACCAATGGAAACTTGGGAAATCTCAGACAAATATGACAGCAATTATTATCCATCAATCAAAATTTAGTTAATAATCATCGCCATTCCATACATTGTTGCAACTTACAAGTATTCAATCAAGACTTTTACTCTGCATGCAAGTGTTCCACACATGGTCATAACGTTACTCTGAGTCGGCACCTTTGATCTCTTTGTCAAAACAACTACCGGTATACATCAAAGGAAGCACACAACCGACGTCGGCAGAAATACTGTCACGACAGTGTGTATATATTTCTTTGATGTATTTGGCTTTGAAACTATGCGGGATATGGAGTGCATTGGGTGTATATAAGTCCATTATAGGAACAAACGCACAATATATATAAACATCGGAATCGGAAATCGGCCGATTGTGCCTCCAGTTATCGGAAATCGGTCCGATAAGCTTTTTCATTATCGGAACATCACTAAAAAATTTTGACCAAAAATAGGAACATATGCAAATATTGGTCGAAAAACAATAAATTCCCCCAATAAATTGTTTTATAATCAAACTACAAGAACATTTTCAACCTATTGGTGGTGTGAAATTTCGTTGTGGCAGGTATGAAATTTCCAACTATTGAAAATATAGCTCTCTGCTGGGGGGGGGGGGGGGGGGGGGGGGGGGGTGAGACACCCCCCACACCCCCCTCTAGCCACATCCCTGATTATAGTATTTATACTTCGTTCATTAAACTTTGTTTTAAATTTTGTTTTAAAACTTTGTTCATTAAACTCGAATAAATGTATTATAGTTTGAACATTAGTATGGTATAAGTTATATTACATGTGTATATTATTACATCAAATAACAAGAGCTACGCTGGGCGTGCAATATACGCCCTCTCTTGGGTCGGCGGAAACTGGTAAAAAAGGGGCATAACTCTGGTAAAAATTGGTGGACGGAACTCAAATTTGAACTTGACCTGTGTTTTGGTGAGAGAAAGTAATATACCAAATTATCATTGAATCCGATAAGCTCTAGTAAAGTTATCATCCGGACAACAAATTTCAGGGATTTTCTAAGTCAAATTACGTCAAATAAGGGGCATAACTCCGGTGAAAATTGGCGGACGGAACCCAAATTCGAACTTGAGCTGTCTTTTCTCCTAATAAACCCACATACCAAATTTGATTGAAATCGGTTCACTCTAACTAAAGTTATCATCCGGACAACAAATTTCAGGGATTTTCTAAGTCAAATTACGTCAAAAAAGGGGCAATAACTCTCGCAAAAATTATTGGATTAAAACGAAATTCAGACTTGAGCTGTATTTTGATATATGTAAACAAAAAAAAAACGGGTTTTGCGTATAAACATTCCAAAATCGAGTTATCATCCGGAAACCAAAAAACATAAGAAAAACTGAATTTTCTGAGTCGAAAAGGGGCATAACTCTGCCAAAAATGGTCGGACAGAACCCAAGTTCGAACTTGACCTGTGTTTTGGTGGGAGAAAGTAATATACCAAATTTGGATTCATTTCGATAAACTATACTAAAGTTATCATCCGGACAACAAATTTCAAGGATTTTCTAAGTCAAAAAACGTTAAATAAGGGGCATAACTCCGGTGAAAATTGGCGGGCGGAACCCAAATTCGAACTTGAACTTACTTTTCGGCTAATAAACCCACATACCAAATTTTGGTTCACTCTAACTAAAGTTATCATCCGGACAACAGGTTAACGGACGGACGCCCGGATGGACAGACCAATACTATAATACGGCCTTTTTTTCAAAAGGGCGTATAAAAATCAATAAAGCACATCCTAGTTTCTTTAAACAATCATCTCAAAATCCCCTCACATACCTGTAGATACTGCCTTTTTAGATAGCTAACAGGGCAATAATAAGGATTACTCTAACAAAACAATTGTAACACTTGTAACACTGTTACAAAATGCCTAGTGGAGGAAAAATGTACCAGATTCATGCAATATTATATTTTATATCGAGGAAAAAATTCATCTCAACTGAAACAAGGACAAAATACAAGCACACCAACGTTCTCTTCAAAAATGTTTCATAGAAAAAGAATCACCAACTACTGCTGCACTCCTGGTAACAAAATGAAGCCAGAGAAACGAAGAAACTGATCAACATTGCTTTTATGGATGCTAAGAAAGGTATGGCTTTCTGGACTCCTTCAGGAACTGGGGTCCTCCCTTGTTGGTATATACTGTGGTACACCTATGGTTGCACATCAGACCCACATGAAATGCAGACTATGCTAGAGGTCCTAAGTGCATATGCCAATAGATACAGATTAGTGAGCAAAAGTCCTGCATCCTTAGTATTGGCAGCAAAATATCTCACGTGTACCCTTAACAACAAGCCACTGCAATCAGTCAACAGTGCTACCCACCTGGGTATAACACGAGATAACACCTCGAGGACAGGGAGTTACGAAGTGGCAAATGAAAGAATTTCATCTGCATGGAAAACATCTTATGCCTTACTTGGAGCGGGATTCCATGGACTCAATGGACTCAAGCTGAAATATTCAACGCACCTCTTGAAATGTTACATACTACCAAGACTGCTCTATGGACTGGATGTCATTAACACAAAGTAAGATCTGGATAATTTTATTTTATCAACTTTTTATTTTAAAATGCTGAACATATACAGCATCTTCCACAACGGACAGCCACATGTGTGTATTACTAATGCTTGGCCTGCTGCCCCTCGAGGCTGACATACATATTCGAACACTCAAGACTAATGGTGGCATGCTGCGGAACACCGGAGCTGTCGAATGGAAAATTGTCAATAGACAACTTGCCATGAAGAAAGTCTTCCAACTGGTTCATTAAGGCATCCAGACTAGCGGATTTATATGATCTAGCTACCATCACCTCCTTGAAAACTCTCCATCAAAAGTACTCTGGAAACACCTTGTTGACACCACTATTAACAACTATTGGTTTGATAAAATGAAAGAAGAAGCTAAAAGCAAGTCCTCTCTCTAGGCTCTCTGAAGTACATAAACCTTCAAGATTCTTCCCAAGGCAAAACACACCCAATCTGGGATAACTGGGGATCTGAGCCCTTTGCAACCACCATGGCCAAGGTAAGATGATAATTAATGGCAACAGGAACATCCTCCAAAGACAGAGAGCAAGATTCAGCAACTCCACCGAAAATCCGCTGTGCCTGAGACAGCTATGTAAGAAAGCTCCAGAAGACATAATTCATTTTCTAAGTGCAAGGCGATTAATTCTATGAGTTGGTCATTCGTGAAACCAATATATTTTATATTCTATAATTTCGATCTATGGGAGGCCCTTTTCACATTTATTATTTATTTGCGCTAAAGCGTAAATCATTTGCGCTTAAGCGCAAATAATTTATGCTTAAGCGCAAATCATTTACGCTTTTAAAAGCGCAAATATGTGTCAATCAATTTATTTGCGCTTAAGCGCAAATACCTAACATTCCTTACTACCCTCTGATTGTGAATGATTGAGTCCATCTCATAGTAGTAGCCCCATGGACTCGAAAGTTGAAGAAAAAACATATTTCCAAATGCATATCAGCATCTCTGTCCCTGGTGTCCCAAGAATTGGTGCCTCACTCCCAAAGCTCTAGTATATTTTATTAAAGGGACATCTCTTGCATAGATGTATACCATTCCCATGGCCATAAATGGGGAATATGGAGTTACTGGGGGCTTGCTTCCCTCATATGGTGTACTTATTGACTTGAAATAGGGGGAAAACCCCTAATTTCATATTATCAGCATACCTGTCCCCAAGAATTTGTGTCTCCATCCCAGAGATCTAGTATCTACTATATATTTTGAGACTTCATATATGTGTGTGTATATACTGTATATCCTTTATAGACTCGAAAACGGCCAGACGGATTTCAATGAAATTTGATACCTAGGGATACTTTTGTCCGGGAAGTGTTTTGGACGGGTCAAATCGTGACCCCGACCTGACCTTCAAAATGGTCAATTGAAGGTAAAATCAGGTAAAACTGGCGGAATGTCAACGAAATTTGATACCTAGGGGTACTTATGTCCGGGGAGTGTTTTGGATGGGTCAAATCGTGACCACGACCTAACCTTGACCTTCAAAATGGTGAATTCAAGGTCAAATCTGGTAAAACTGGGGGGATTTCGACGAATTTTTATACCTAGGGCTACTTTTGTTCGGGGAGTGTTTTGGACGGGTCAAATCTTGACCATGACCTGACCTTGACTTTCAAAATGGTGAATTCAAGGTCAAATCGGGTAAAACTGGCAGATTTAGATGAAATTTGATACCTAGGGCTACTTTTGTCCGGGGAGTGTATTGGACGGGTCAAATCTTGACCCCGACCTGACCTTGACCTTCAAAATGGTCATTTCAAGGTCAAATCGGGTCCAATTTCGCATGCGCCCGTGTCCTTGCTCATATAGTCATGTTTCTGGCAATAACAAATTAAGCCATGGGACGAATTCCGCCAGATCTATACCATTTCCATGGTCACAAAAGGGATCTTGGGGTTATTGGGGGATTTCTTCCCTCATATGGTGGGCCTATATTATTATATAGACTTTAGTGATGTGTTTTATGCCTGTGCCATTTAAAATTAATTCAGGGGGGGTCAATGCATATTAATTTTTATTTGCGCTTAAGGAAGTTAAGCGCAAATATGATCTATTATAAGGCTTTAAGTTTAAGCGCGCGCTTAAGCGTAAATGATTGCGCAAATGATAGAGGTTATTTGCGCTTATGCGTTATATAAATAAATAATAAATGTGAACAGGGCCTCCCATTGAGTCCCAAAACAATCATGGGTATATAATATGATCTTGAGCGCGTTTTCTTATTAAGATCTCAAGTCACTTTTTAGAAGACGTGTGCTCCGAGTCCAAAATCCAAGTTGGTGAGTAGATTTGTTTTTATCAATTTATGGCGTAGCAGTTGTCTTGATTCTGCCTCGATTTTCGGTTGATATGAACTAAAGAGAAATTAACGACAAAGCAAATTACGCAATAGGTCGAGGATAATGGAAATTGGATCGCGAAAGCGAACAAAACTGAGTTTCTTACACTTCAAAACAAAAATTTAACAGTCCGGCTGGCTGTTGTGTGAATTACTTCCCTTTGTGCACACGTTTTATTGCGGATGTGCTGATAGATCGGGAAGTGATGAACGGATTTTCGAGGTATCTTTTACACGAAAATAGGATATCAAGAATAAATCGAAATTCAAGAAAATTCGCGGTTTAGATTTCATATAAAGACAACAGTGTATTACTGTAACTATACTGTAGCTTAAGATAAAACTTTTGTAAGAATAAAGCGTGATATTAGACCTAGTATCCAGACGGTATCCAGACGATTGGGACCTTGGACGATTGGGACCTTGGACGATTGGGACCTTAAGTTGGACGATTGGGACCTTGGACGATTGGGACCTCGGGACGATTGGGACCTTGGACGATTGGGACCTCGGACGATTGGGACCTTGGGTCAAGACGATTGGGACCTTATTCAAGTTAATTTATATGTCCCTATTAAATAACTATTACATTGGGTTAGTGTTAGTAAGTATAGACTCACAGTGAGTACAGTTTATCAATGTTTACTTAACGGCAGCCTACTTAAAGGGGTACTGTACGCCATTTGCATTAAATTTCCGGTGACAACAACGATCTAATATCGATAATATATAGAAACATAAGTAATTTGAGTCGAAGTAGTATTCTGTAAACGCTCAGGTTAATATGCTATCTTAAAATTTAATAATTTAAAAGTTAATAATTTGATATAAATTGAATTTATGACAGGAGCCATAAAATGGCGTCAATTAAATTACGAATTTCCGTAATCAAAATGAAGTAATTGAGGGATACTGGATGTTAAACCGATCGGACACACGATTGCTTAAAATATTATAATGATACGGGGAGAACACTCAAGTCACTCACTGACTAGCGACGATACAATAACTTAAATGATTATATGGGACTATAGTATGCATATAATATAACTTTTATTTGATTCATTTGGTTGAAAACTTTACAAAAATTACTCGACAACGACAATTTGTATTTTTGCATTCCGGTAAATTTGTCATCCGTAACATGACTTCGTACTCAACAGACTTTCAAATAATGGAAAAATTGTTACCTTATTCTCCGACTCGGAGACTATAGAAACCAACAACAACATTTGGCGTACAGTACCCCTTTAAAAGTAGGTGCCGGTCGTGTTGTTATTGCTAAAAGGGATCACCGCTGATTAATCGTCACCTTCTTAACAGTGATCAATGAGTTGGAATGAGTAGGTATCAAGTATGCGTTTGTGTTACCGAAGCTCTGTAAAAACAAGAACAGCTATATAAGATTTCCAGATCTGAAATTATGGCATATCAAACATGTCAAACTAATATATTATATACCGTACTTATAATTTCTTATATATAACTGAAGAAATCAATTACTCAAGGTCCCAATCGTCCTGACTCAAGGTCCCAATCGTCCGAGGTCCCAATCGTCCAAGGTCCCAATCGTCCGAGGTCCCAATCGTCCAAGGTCCCAATCGTCCGAGGTCCCAATCGTCCAAGGTCCCAATCGTCTGACAATCATTTCAGATTAAATTAAAAGGTTGGTTGGTTGGTGTGTCTATGAAGTTCTTTAGAAGAGACTACGCTCTGTAAGGTAGCTCCAAGGTCACTGGTGCAATTGAGCCCTCAATGCTTATTTCACTTTAGTGCTGTACACTGTTGCCAGAGTGTGTGACGTCAGATGGTGCTGTAAAAAGAACAGTTCCATACAGTGAATGAAGCTGAGCTTTCTTATAGTGAAATGTTTGTATCACTGATGAACCGGAGTACTTCCATAAGAGTGTTTGGGTTGGTTTGGTAACCCACAAGTGTCTGAAGGTCCATTAATGAGTTTGTAGAATTGTTTTTTGTATCATTTGGAGAGGAAATGTTACTATACATGGCTTCTCTTTGTGTGGAATATAACTGGCAGTCAAAGAAGAAATGTTTAATAGTATCAGCACAACCACATGCACATTTTGGAGATTCTGATAAGCCTAGTTTGTGTTTGTGTGCATTAAGTAATGTATGTCCAATAATGATTCTGTTGATCATTATTTCAGTCTTTCTGTTAGGATGCTGCTTAGCCAGGAGACCCTTAAAGTCATGTTGAACGGAAGGAAACAGGTCGTATGAATGTCTGGCAGTTTCACTTAGATCCCATTTAAATTGCCATTTGTTTTTAACGACTTCAGATACAAACAACTTGAATTCCTTTACAGATTTTCCGTCCGATGGTACAAGGTCCTTGTTTGAAATGTGTGTGTTTTTTTGCTGCTTCTTTAGCAGCCTGATCGGCTAGTTCATTGCCTTTAACACCAATATGACTGTTAGTCCATTTAATCTTGATAGATATTAAGGGCTTGAGGAGTTCCAATTGGTGAATTGTGTGCCAGCAGTCGCGTATAATTGAATAAGATTTGTCACTAGGTTTGAATTCGAAAATGGATGTGATAGCCGATTGAGAGTCACATAATATGTGCGCAGTGTTAATTGAAGCTGATTTGGAACCTTCTAGAGTCATTTCTATGTGTTTTAATGCTAGAAGAATGCCCTTGATTTCAGCGCTATTGTTGAGACCATCAGTGTGAATGGTTTCCGAGATAGTTATGGGTTCACTAAGAATACCGGATGGATAGATCACAGCTGATGCTCCACTAATAAGAGAGTTGGGAAAAGTAGAACCATCAGTGAAAATTATTATATCTTGATCCAGAGTTTGCTCAAGATATGTTAAGATGTCCTTCACTGCATAGTCACGAGAAACTGATTTGGATGAGCAGGGTCCAATATCACCAGCTGGAGAGGCGTATATAGTGACACTGGGGTGAAAATTGTAGCACTCAAGTTCATATTGTGGTTCATCTATCACTTGAGTGAAGTTCTTGCTCAATAAATATTTATTGTCTTGGAACATCCTTTTTATAGGGGTTTCATATGATTTATTTATGGCACTGATTAGGAGCTGCTTCAGAGATGACTTATTGTTTTTTGATTTGAGCCTGAGGTACTCTAAACAGTTCATCTCCTTCATTTTGAGGAGAAGTGGTGGTGTGCTACATAAAACTTCCATTGCCTCTGTACTGGATGAATGAATAGCCCCAGTTGTGTTTAGTAGGGCAGATCTTTGAACATTCAGAAGCTCTTGGATTACACCCTCTTTAACGGTACACCATGATGGGTATCCATAAAGTAGAATGGGAACTATAGCTGCTTTATACAGTCTAATAGATTTGTCCATGTTTATGCCAGATTCATTAACAAATTTCCCAATCTTGTATAGACCAGCACGAGCTTTTAAAACAGTTTTTTCAATGTGTGGTTTAAATGATAAATCACTATCAATAGTAACACCTAGAAGTTTTTTGTCGTTTATCAGTTCTATTGGTTTATTGTTTATGAACACATTGGGTTTGAAATTCGCGTGCAGTTATTCACAGGAGGGATGTGCATGAAGTCGGTTTTGTTGGTATTGAGACATAGGTGCCATCTGTTGCACCAAGAAGTGACTGATTGTAGGCATTCATTCATTTCTTTCTCTGCTTGTTTCGGGTCGTGGTTAGTGGTGATTATGGTAATATCATCGGAGTATCGGATAGTTTGCTCTGAACGACCAGACATAATGTTATCAGTATAGAGAGTGAACAGAATGGGACTGATGACAGATCCCTGTGGTGCCCCTATTTCAGTTGGAATCCAGTCGCTTTGGTATGTGTTTACAAAGTTTTTGCTCGTTCGGTTAGTTAGGAAGTTGTGGATATATTTTAGGATTCTTCCATCAAGGCCCTGTTGGAGGAGTTTATATACAATGCCTTCTCTCATGATGGAGTCAAAAGCACCTTCAAAGTCAATATATGTGACGAGAGCATGCTTCCCTTCGTTTTTGGCTGTGATAAGGGATTCGGTTACTTCAACTAGTGCACTCGTGGTACTGCGGTGCTTACGATATGCATATTGGGCATCGTTCAGCCATTCGCTCGTCTCGCTTTTCCATATCAGTCTCCAAGTAATTATTTTCTCAAAAGTTTTACCAATTATAGAGCTCAAGCTGATTGGACGGTAGCACTTTTCAGAGTCGTACACTGATTTTCCGGGTTTTTTTATGAAGATTTTATTGTCCTTTTTGAAGGCTGATGGAATGACACCTTGTACCCAGAAATATTGAAATAACAGATGGATGCATTTAACCATGATGTCCCCAGATTTAGTGATCATTAGAGGATGAATATCATCCGGTCCAGGAGCAGAACTGTTGTTCATGGCTTTCAGAGCACTCAGCACTTGGCTTTCACTGATATCACTGTTTTCTGGTTTTCCTATGTTATTTTTGAGAATATTGTTGTTGTCAGTGATGTTAGTTTTAATTGAAGTATTTATTACTTCTTTCCACTGCATGTCAAAACCTGATGTATCTGCGTGTTTACGGTCTATGTGCACATATTGCAGTCTTTTTGATATGTCTTCATCAGAACGTGCATAGTCTTTATCACCATTTTGAATTTTAATTGGCTGAATGGTGTTGTCTTGGTTGTGTTTATGATCGCTATTAAGTTGAATAAGTTTCCAGAAATCGCGTTGATTAGCTCTGCTTATTTTTTCACATGTTTGTTCCCAGTGTGTTGATTTTTCTTTCTCTATGGCTGATCGGAGTTCGCAAAGAGCATTGTCAAGAATGGCTTTATTGTGTGGGTCAGATCGTTTATGGAACATCTTATTCGCTTTTTTACATACAATTGATTTTAGTTTAATATCCTCGTTCCATACTTGTTTTGAATGTTTTGTGATGTGTTTTTTACCAATGTGGGTTTCTGCAGTGTTGAGAATAACTTTGCAGAAACTGTCGTATTTGGAGTCTGCTCCTTCAAATGTTTTGAACTGTGTACACCAGTTGTTTAATTCTTCGTTGATTGCAGATTTCCAGGCTGTCCAGTCACAGTTTTTGAAATTCCATAATGATTTATCTACGGATTGTATTGAATCTTTGAGCAAAAAATTTATTATGGAGTGGTCTGTGCGAACATACCCCTCCCGATCAATAAACCAAGTGGTTTCTACATTATCCAGACCACGTGAAAAAGTTATGTCAATAGCGCTATGGTATTCATTTCTTGTCCAAGTGTATAAGCCGGCATTGTGTGTTTTGAGGTTGTGGCTGTCTGTTATATTGAGTAGAGTTTTTCCCATACGAGCCGATTGAGATTTCCTATTTAGCTTGCAGGTATCATTTTGCAATTCCCAGGCAATGTTCCTACAGTTGAAGTCGCCCAGCACTAGGAGTCTACTGTTGCGAAATTTGTCCAATGCTAGATTAAGTTTGAGGATATCTTTTATCTGTTTAGGCGGAATATATACATTGACGAGGACAAAACTGCCCGATGGATGCACTATTTCAGTCCAGATTGATTCGATGTCAAGTTGTGGAATGTCTATTTGTATAAACTTGATACCAGGCCTGATGAGTGTGGCGACCCCACCACCACGCTTGCCCGTTGACCTATTTCGAAAGACAGAGTTCCAATTTAAGAAGTTAATGGATTTATTTTTGTTCCACGTTTCCTGGATGCAAACTATGTCGACATTATTCTTCTTGACATAATTTTCCAAGAGAGTACAAGAGGTGTTGAGAGAGTTAATGTTTATTTGTATAATTTTCATTTTGGCTAACTGGGATTTAAAATTAAAACAAACTGCGTAAAAACATTGATTGAAAAAATTTGTCAATAAATTTCACATCCGGTTTCAGAATCAGACAGAATTTAGATCCAGGACTAATGGATTATATAATTCAGGCTTAAATGTGTTATATCATACAAGGCTACACCAGTTAGTATGTACTAGTATTTCTAAATTATTAAGATTAAAGTTTAATAAGACAAAAGAAAGTCCCAACTGCATCATTTCCATTATTGCCATTATTTATTAGTGTGTCATATATGTACTCTTGAAGTTGCCAGTCTTGGGCTCCAAATAAACATGCGGGTTACAGTGATTTCGTAACCTCGCATTTTCTTACCCTACAAACTCATACCCGATTTGGTCATCTCGTACCCTCTGGTCGTGAGTCATTTCGTACCCTGTGAGTCATCTCGTACCCTCCTTCAGAAATGACCCAAGAAGAGCACCAGAACACCAGACGATGCATGCACTCTAAACGACGAACGAAACCTAAGTGTCGGCTTACACGATCCCGGTTGTCCCCGATTTATCCGGCAGCGGATAAATCGGGGACAACCGGGATCGTGTGCGCCTAACTTTGGGCCGTTTTTTGTCGGATCCGATTTAATCGGACCGATCAAACTGAGTTTGATTTCATCCGGAAAATCCGGGTCGTGACGATGGCAACGCGCGTGTTTTGCTTGTCACATGACCAAAACATCATTAAAAATGTCGGAATAGTTAGCAGCGACCGCTATTCGAAAATTATATCAAGAATTCTGATCAATCGACAAGGAACAACGGCTGGTAGACCTATGGGCAGAAAATAGGTGCCCGTATATAATAATCGCAACAAGAGGGCGGCAGCTGTGGGAAGGTAGATTACGCCAATTTACGGCTATTAGTGTATTGCCTGTGACGTCATATTATTATTAATATATTTATTTAGTTTATTATTAATAAATATTAGTCTTTAGAAATACATATTAACATAAATCACCATGACTAGCTACTGTTATGCCCTAAGTAAATGACACAATAACTGCAGTTATAATCCGTTTACAACTGCGGTTAAACCGTAACCGCACCGCAGTTATTTGCCGTAACTGCGGTGGCATCGCAGTTACATGCGGTTAGGTTACCACAGTTAATAACCTTAAACTGCGGTTACACTGCACGTAAACGTTAACCTTCCAGTATTTGAATATTTAATGGGAAAGAGAGTACTACCCATTCATCTACCAGTGTATGTTATCGTTTTGTGTTTTAGCGATCACGGCAAAGTGGTAACTTCATAATCGACCAGGAGTTGATTGTATGTTTTTGTTATCACCATCGGTACTCAACACGATATATTTTATGTTTTAATCCCGACTTGTTGAAAACTGTATAATTTTGACGTATATTGTTCTAGTATACGTCCTTTGTTCGGCTTGAGAAAAAATACATGCTTATGTTTGAAGCAAAGTAGAGTGCTGAATTTAATACTAGTAATAGTACATACGCAATTCGCGAATCTAGCTGGCGTGTCACGTTTGTAGTTAATTATGATTATATAGCAACGAATGCAATATCGGAAAACTTAAATATCGGTTTCCGATATCCGAATAATGCCCGACATTTGAAGACTGCGGTTGTTCCGTTTAAACGCATTTTTCTTTCCCTCACTTTACATTTATGATGCATGTGTGGGACTCTAACCCCCACTTTATATTTTTATATACATGTAATTATCCACTCGAATCCGTTTGAAATTCAGTGGTCATTTGATCCGTTTGAATGTGTTTTTTCCGTTACGGTTCCATTTTAAACGCGTTTCCTTACATTGAAAGTGACCGGCACTCGTCAGCTAAATTGTCGAATAATTATATTTATATATAATTATATAAATATTTATTTTATCGATGGTTAAAGTCGAAAATGGGCCGTAAGAATTCCGATTACCCGTCGGGGTTAGCCCAACTGTTATTTTCACCAAAAGGCTACTATAAAGTATACAACATAATAAAAAGAAATCCAAAAATAAATAAAACACACAAAAACACTTTTATTTTTTCACACCATACATCACAATCTTCCGTTTACCCAAAACATAAAATATTGGTATATGAATGTCTGTTCTATTTATCCAAAATAAATAGAAGATCCACAACAAAAAATATTGATATTGAAAGGGACACTGCCATGTTATTTGTGCTAACTTGTCTAACGAGCATGGCAACTAAAACATGATACGCCATATGGTATCTGTTCCATTAAGAGCGAGATATACCGGTTTAACCGCGACATATCAGTTTTAAACGCACAATTTATTCGGTTCTCTTGCGTTTTAAACGCATCTTATAACCGCGGTTAGGTTAAAACGGAACGCAGTTAAACTGGGGTGCCACTTCAGTTAGATGGGCCATTTACTTAGGGCATAACAGTATAGTAAATGTCTAGATAGGCTGACCACACCAGTTGGCTATTTACTACAGTGACATGCATAGCATGCATATGACCGGAGTGAAAATCGGACTCGTGTGCGCTGAACCCCCGATTTTATCGGGCCCGATTTATCCAGCAGCCGGATTTACCGGGCACAATCGGGATCGTGTGCGGCGACACTAACATAGCATCATCTGGCATTCTGGTGGGCTCCTGTATCATTTCATGGAAGTAAAACATGACATGCAAGGGCAGACAAATATTTACGAGTTTGTAGTTACGTACGCCCCACTCATAAATCATTCAAAATACATAACATCAACCATAAGCTATTCATGATTATCATTTTGGAATTTGCAGATGCCGCATACCTGAATTGTCTAGAACTGGCGATGAAAACAAGAGGAAATGTCAAAGGTGAATTTGGTGTTTGAGAATCTGTTGGGAGAATCTGTTATCTATCATGTTGTATTACCATTAACCATTATCACATGCAAATAGGGACTCTTTTTTTTGGAGGGTACGAGCATGCACGTTTATTATTTTCTTGGGAAATTTCCCCCCTGCACTGTGCTTATTTAGGCCTGCACGTTTATTAATTTTGAGGCAATGAAAATTGAAATCTGACAGCACAAATTCAAGATTTCTATATGATTCTGATACCAAAATGAGGAGCTTATGACTTTATGCATGTACATATTCAAGTATATGGCACACATGTGAACATTTAAATATTGAATAAAACACCACATGACACATACATGTACTATGTTGATTCCTATACCTAAATGTACTATAAAAATAATTAATTTAACCATAGTTGATGTTTTGCTCAGAGTTCCCCCTGCACTATTACTTGGGTCTGCACTTTTATTAACTTTCAATGGAATTTCCCCCCTGCACTATTATTTGGGCCTGCACTTTTATTTGGAGCCCGAGAGTATCGTTTTCTGCTTTTTTCGAGAAATTTATCTTCTTCCAGTTGCAGCTGTCAGTCATTTGCTGACCATTATTTGATTTGAGTGGAATATTTGTTTTTTGTATTTTTTATACTATTAATAAAAGGGTAGTTTTCGCATTAAAAACAATTAAAACTATGTACAATCTCAGTTGTTATAATACTTGTTGGTGTGGTCGAAGAGGATGAGAGGCTTCAAGACTTCAGGCGATAGTGTTGTCTTGAAGCGTTCTACATCCTCAGAAGATACAGAGTCTTGTGTTAATTTATTCCATTGAGTGACAGTTCGGGGGTAAAAAGAGTATTTGTAATTGTCTGATGTTGTGCCTATCTGGATGAAGTTTGCTTTGTTTACAGAGGATCGTGTGGTTTTGGATTTTGGGATGAGTACATTATTTGAATCAAAAAGACGAGATTGTTATTAATTTTGTAAAGCATAGTCATGATAGTGAGTCTGGATTTAAGTCGTCTCTCTTGTGGGCTTTGCCAATGAAGGTTGTCAAGCATCTCTGTGACTGAACTGATGTTATGGAATCTGTTTGAAACATATCTGGCTGAGCGGCGTTGTACTTTTTCTATTTTGTCTATTTGTCCTTTGTGATGTGGGTCCCATATTGTAGCGCTATATTCAAGTTTGGGCCTGACGAGTGCTTGATATGCTCTGTTCTTGATATCTATGGATGACATTTTGAGATTTCTCTTTAAAAATCCAAGTGCTCTATTGCCATTTGATGTTATCTGATCAATATGCTGATCCCAATTTATGTTATTTTGGATAGTAAGTCCGAGGTATTTTACAGATTTGACTTCTTTAAGTGTGTGGCCTTTGAGAGAGTAAGTAGCAGTTATAGGAGATTTTTGCCTAGATGTGCTGAGGAGATTACACTTATCTGGGTGAAAGGACATGAGCCAGTCTTTCTCCAATTGGCTAGCTGCATTTAGGTCGTGTTGTAGTTTAACGGCATCATTGTTATTCTTGACAGTACTGTATATGATGCTGTCGTCAGCAAATAGTCTTAGAGTGCTGTGTAATCGTCAAAGTCATTTATGTACAGCAAGAATAATATAGGCCCCAGGACAGAACCTTGGGGTACAGAGATTGAATCAGAACTTTGTCCTTCAAGAACTACTGTCTGTGTGCGGTTTGAGATAAAGTTTGCAGATCAACGCCATAATAATTAAATTTGTGGATAAGTCTGGAGTGAGGGACCTTATCGAATGCTTTTGCGAAGTCCATGACAATAATATCTGTTTGTAATCCCTTGTTGTAGTTGTGGTATAGCTTTTGTAGGGTCCTGCGAATTTGGAGATTTTGATCGAATCGAATATCGAATCGAGTTTACGTAATCGAATGAATATCGAATCGAATCATACCTGTGTGTTGCATTCTCAATTAGGCATTTAATGTCAATGATTAGACGATTTGAGAAACGTTCTATGAACTTCCATGAAGTTCCATCATAACTTGTGTGGCGATCAACCGTCGTTCCCGATACTATTAACTTCAATTGAGAATTGTCGAGGAAAAAAAAACAGATTAAAACGTCCATGCGGTCATAACGACGATTAGATATATAACCACTAAACGGATTATCGGAATTAAAATCACTCGCAATTTGTAGAGTTTGCATGTACATGCACAATTGCAAATCGGCACTTGGAAACACCCGTTTTTATAAACTTGAAGATGCAACAACAGTCGCAGCGTAGCCTGTTTATGTAGTGCTGGATACTTAGATGTCTTGTTGTCCAAGACGCTTGCGATTTATATATCACGTTGCAGTCATCACACGTGTAAGTTCCTGCACTACATGCAGCTTTTATCATGTTTAGAATAAACATGAATAACGGACGACAAATTGTCAAGTTTCAAGGAACGCTCCGAAACTGAAAGTCAACTTCAAAAGAAAACACCGCCACATGCACTCTTCGACACCAGGAGCACGTATGGTTTACATTCTCAGCGATATTACAGAACGCAGAGTCTGAGACGTATAGTCGGCGGATAACACTAGCGATTGCTCAGTCTCATCGCTATTATAATTTACGCGTGTCGGTCCATCATCGATCTCTGAGCTTTTGGCTACCATATTCAAAGCTAGAATTCAGATGTATTTTTAGTCGTCATATAGTGGCTAATTACTGGCTATACTTATATTTAATAGCATGCGAACATTCGCGATGTACAATAAGATTTATAAGGTGCATATATTCATAATTTTCGGGAATTATATGGCACACAAACAGCGAAGATCGACGTGTGCACTTGTCCGTAAACAGCTTATTTTTTTGTCAGTGTATATTCGAAATTTCGAGTTGGAAATTTCGAATCGAATTTGACTATCGAATATCGAATATCGAATATTCGCAGGACCCTAAGCTTTTGAGTGAAGTCAATTAACTGAGTCTCGCATGATCTCTTGGATCGAAAGCCGTGTTGTTTGCTGTACAAGATATCCTGTTTTTCCAAATGACGCATGATGTTACTTGCTATGACATGTTCGAGAATCTTACAAATGATACATGTCAGAGAGACTGGGCGGTAGTTGATTGGATCAGATTTGTCCCCCTTTTTGAATATTGGTGTAACAATTGCAGTTCTCCAATCAAGGGGTACTGTCCCAGTCTTCAGAGAGAGATTAAAGATTGATGTTAATATTGGTGCAATATAAATCAAGACTGATTTGATTTTTGAGACAATGCAAATTTTTTGAGATTGGGTGGGATACGAACCCCGGCCTGACGGCGAGCGCGCCTTGCGACTCAAAGTCCGACGTCAATACCACACGGCCACCGAAGCAACCCCAAAAAAGGAAGCTCGAATGGCCGCTGTATTCCGACGCACTTAGGACACTATATTCACATTTTAAGGTCTCTTTATATATATGTATATACATGTATGAGGTCCGGCACAGCAGCAATGTTATATATAACATTGCTGCTGTGCCGAACCTCATATATAAATCAAGACTGTTTTTAAATTCATTAACCGTATCTGCATAGAGTGATAGACTACTTCTGATGGTAAGGCATTCCAGGTGTTTACTATTCTGAAAGGAAGGGTGCTGGCTCTTTGTTTGCTATTAGGTATGTGATTGATGGTAGATGGTGTAGTCATGCCCGGCTTCCTTCTCCTCTCTTCACCATATTACTAACAGATTGTGAAGTAATACCAATACCATATGTTGTGTATGTAGACTGTAGTGTGACGAAGTGTTTTATAGTTTATAAATTATATGATGCTTTTTCTTTAATCTGGGCACTTTAATTAACCCTTTCAGTGCCAGGTCCGATTTTTGTATCAACGCATATACCCTGTGCCAATAGGTCGCCTCGCATATATAAGAGAATGCATTGGCCTAACAATTTTTCATCATTTGTTATTATTTTTTACAATTTAAAAAAAAAATTCTTATATTCTTTAACAGACTTATTTTGTAGGTTTAGTACCAGGGAATCTTACGTTTTTCATGGGCATCAAAATTGTTACTATGAATACTTGGTGATAGTTTTGAGTTATAACATGCCCCTAAGGTTTCATCCAGTTTGTTTTTAAATTTGCTATAGAATGCTTAAGCATACCCAAACAAAATTCAACCCAAAAAAAAAAAATTTTTTTTTTAGGGCCGATTTTACAGACCGTAAATTAGGGCCGATGAGATCGGCCCCTGGCACTGAAAGGGTTAATCCAATGCTGTATATCACACCTCAAGTAAGGATCGCTTTGGAATGAATGCGAGGAAAACAGATCGTTACTATGAAAACAACAAATAAGAAACCAACCAATATTAAAATAAAACTGGGTGAAACCGAAGTTGCTGTGGTAGATTCAGCAAAACATCTGGGCATCGAAATGCAACAAACACCCACAATACTAGTGACACTTACACTTCTTCTTTACGCCTGTGTTCGAGCAACCTCATAATATGAGTATTATTGACCCCAATTTTAGTGAGTCTATATACAATGGAGTGATCTGGAAATACTAGATGACATTTCATTGCTGTGTATGTGACAAGGAACTGTGTTGTAGAGTACTCTTCTGTTCTTTCATAAATAACAGCCTTTTGTACCTCTCGATATGTACGGTAGAGCATAGCATCACCTGGAGGTATGGAACTGCAGCCGGGTGATGTCTTTAGATTTGTGAAGATCTTCAGATAAATTGGTCACATCTAGTATGGCATCCATCTTGGAGTCTTCAGACATATCAATTATATCCTGCTTTTTCGTGACCGGAAATAAAACCCTATACGCAATGATGGGGACTGGTGTACATGGGACAAATTGTATCTCACCCATAATATCATATCGCATGTGGAATACATATATTATACCACGCATGACACACGGATGCAAACTTCTATCATATAAATTTTAAAACAAAGATATTGAAAATCAGAAAAATACAGGAGTATGCCCTAAAAAATTTCTCAAATGGTGCTAGTAATATTTCCACATATTGCAGACAAGCCAAACTACTTGATGGAATTGGGAACATGAAGCTAATTAGAATACTGAATGACTACCATACACATGGACTACCTGATTCCTCATTAAAATTATTCACAAATCTAGCAGATATACATGCATAGCCATATTACTCGCGCAAAATCAAAAGGTAATCTATACCATGAATTTAAAAGGACCAAACCCTCCAAAACGCAATCTCAAACAGAGCCCGAGCATTATGGAATAGTCTCCCTGAAGATTGCAGATTATTCATTGAAACTATAGTATTGACTATCCCAAATATCTAAAAGATTACTTTATCAATGACTGTTATCATAAATTATCCATATGTGTTAATGACCTTCATTATAATTCAAATTTATCAAAGATTAATAAAAAAAACTTCCATATTCTTAGCCTAAATCAACTGACTGTGTTTGCTCTGTGGGAGGACTATGCTGTTTTGTACGTTGTTTCCTGGCATGCACTATCCAGGCTGTTCCACAAAGAATGAGTGGTTTGAATTGTGCCGTGTTTGCTCGTATCCTTTCGATGGGGTTCGAGTTAATATATCCTCCTTTTCAGTTTGATGTAACAATGCCTGGGTACTTTTTCGTTCCTTTCTTCTGAGGTATTAGAATGTCTTTTGATTGAATAGCCGGCACCGACCCATCCACTACTCTGCTGAACAGCTTCATTCTCATCTGGTTTATTAGCAATTCAGTTATGGCTCACTCTTTTTGTTCTTGTGTGGTAGTTGTTTTGAATGAATCTCTCCCCTCTTTTGTTGATTCTTTCTATGGCATTGATGTTTTTTTGCTGGTATGGATCCCAAACTTCCACTTCATATTCGAGGGTGGATCTTACTGTGGATTCATAGACCATTTTTAGCTCAACTTTACTTTGTAAAGTTTGAGCTATTGCCGTGGGTTGGTGTCCGCCGTCCGTGTGTCCATCAATGCATCCATCCGTGCATCCATCAACAATTTCCTTTGACTCACCCTACAGGCCGCATCCCTCATCCGATCATCACCAAACTTAATATGGATCTTCATGGTGACTTCTAGATGGGAGCCATAATTTTGTTCCGAAATCCGTAGAAAAACATGGCTGTCAGCGGCCTTCTTTGATTTTACTCTTTGCATACTAAATCCTTCGGCACACTCTACAGGCCCCATCCCTCATCTGATCATCACCAAACTCCATATGGATCTTTGGGGTGACCTCAAGATGGGAGCCATCAATTATTTCCGAAATTCGTCAACAAATACAGCTGCCATCTTGTATTTTACTCTTTGTATGACTAAATGCTTTGGCACACCCTACAGGTCACATCTCTCATCCGATCAATCACCAAACTTCATATGGATATTCGGGGTGACCTCTAGATGGGAGCTATTAATTTTTTCATAAATTCATTAAAAAATATAGCCGCCAGCAGCCATCTTGGATTTCAAATTTGAATACATCGGCGCAGCCCGCATTTATTGGAGAAATGTTTTGAAAATTTACAGGCATGTTTAGGATCATCTCTAGATGGGAGCTATCAAATTTTAACGATTTTTGATGAAAAACATGGCCGCCAGCAGCCATCTTGAATTTTACTCATTGCATGACTAAATCCTTTGGCACACCTTGGCACTCCCTACAGACCACATCCCTTGTCTAATTGCCACAAAACTTCATATGGATCTTCGGGGTGAACTTTAGATGAGAGCCATCAAGTATTTCCGAAATTCGTTAAAAAAAATGGCCGCCAGCAGCCATATTAGATTTTACTCTTTGAATGACTAAATGCTTTAGCACGCCCTACATGTCACATCTCTCATCCGATCATCACCAAACCTCATATGGATCTTCGGGGTGACCTCTAGATTGGAGGCATTTAATTTTTTCCGAAATTCATCCAAAAACATGGCCGCCAGCAGCCATCTTGTATTTCAAATTTGAATCCATCGGCACAGCCTGCAGCCCGCATTTATTGGAGAATTGTTTTGAAAATATGCAGGCATGTTTAGGATCACCTCTAAATGGGAGCCATCGTATTTGAATTTTTTTTGATGAAAAACATGGCTGCCAGCGTTTGTATGACTAAATCCTTCGGCACACCCTACAGGCCACATTCCTCATCCGATCGTCACCAAACTCCATATGGATCTTCAGGGTGACCTCTAGATGGGAGCCATCGATGTTTTCAGAAATCCGTCAACAAAAATAGCTGCCATCTTCCATCTTGGATTTTACTTTTTGCCTGACTAAATCCTTTGGCACACCCTGCAGGCCACATTCCTCATCCAATCATCACCAAACTTCATATGGATCTTTGGGCTGACCTCTAGATTGGAGCATCAGTTATTGCTGAAATTCGTTATACCGGTAAAACATGGCTGCCAGCAGTAATCTTGGATTTAAATTTTGAATCCATCTGCACACCCTGAAGCCCACATCTATTGGTAAAATGTTTGACAAAGAAAATGATTTCATCTACACAATAAAAGACCTTTACTGAAACTTTTTGGCTTTCCTTCTTCTTTATCATTCTATTAATTGCTCAGCGAAAAATAAACTCCTTCCCAAGTTGAGCTACAGTGTCATTGACACTTTCATTTTGTTTTGTTTTCTGCTCTCCTGAGGTATCGACAGAGGAATCCAAGGGTACTGCTTGCTTTTCTAATGATCTTGGACATGTGGGATGGCCAAGTGAGGGTGTTAGTGATGGTTTGCCCTAGGTATTGTATTTCTTCTACTGTTTGGAGTATTTGGTTATCCAGTTGGTACATATGTGTTGATGTGGGTTTTATTGACAAGATGTTTCATTTCTTCCCATTGAACTGCATGCTCCAAACAGCTCCCCATTTTTCTAGTGACTTGAGTTCTTCTTGAAGAGCAATGTGGTCTTGTTGATTCTGTAATAGGAGACAATCATTGGCAAAGAGTTTGACTTACGATGTGACAAGCTACAAGCTAACTGACACAATTTTAATCAGTTTGAAGTTAGTCCAGCATGTCAGCTATGCCAGAAGCAACCAGAAGATAGAAGTCATTGCATATTAAAATGCACAGTCTTAACTGATGCAAGATAGAACCACCTGCAAGCTTTCAAAGAATTGAAAACTCTGGCTTCAAAGTGACAGACCAGATCACCAGCAGTAATGAACTGATGCTCAACTGCTTGTTAGACTGCTCTCACAGTTCCATAGCCTCACTAATGGCCATATTTCCGACTAAATCCTGAAAAGTTACCCATAATTCTGCTTGGTTAAGGAGTCGATTACTTACATGTAGGGCATTACTGTAGGTCAGAAAACTAATCTTTCCTATACCTTGGAGAAGATAAGCAGAACCATGTTGTTTGAACTCCATCTGGACAGCCATTCTTAATCGCTCATAATTCAGCAAACTTTTCAACCTTTTCAACTTCAACAATCATGAACTTTGTTAAATTAACTGACAATATCGTTACACTTATTATTTTGTCTTGAGGATGGACTTGTGCTAAGATCTGACAATTAACCTAGCTCTGACTCAATCACTGAGCTGTTACCTGTGCTACTTCTACATGTACTGACTGTGCTTCTACCAGTATGTTGGAGACTTTCCGATACCAGCTATGGCGACAGGCAATGTACACCATAGAATCTTTATCTGAGATACAGTAATGCCCTAAGTAATCGACTCCTTAAACACAGCAGAATTATGGGTAACTATTCAGGATTTAGTCGGAAATATGGCTTGTTGCCATTCATCGGAAAGCTCTCGGGGAGAGCTTTCCGATGAATGACAACAAGCTATATTTCCGACTAAATCCTGAAAAGTTACCCATAATTCTGCTGTGTTTAAGGAGTCGATTACTAAGGGCATTACTATAACTCGGTAAGTATCTACCCCCTCCCCCACCATGGGTATTCCCATGCAAAATACCAGCTCCGTCACCATTATAGTTCCTGAGATATTAAGGGCTGGAGAATAATGATAATTAAAAAGGAGAAATAATACTTACAATATGCTTCCATGTTAACCCTTTACCCAACAGAAGGGCCCTGTGCCAATGCATTCTCTTATATATGCGAGTCGACCATAGGTCGCCTCGCATATATAAGAGAATGCATTGGCTTAACACATTAAAAATTATAAAATTGTTAAAGAATGTAAGAAAAAATGGTAAAAAGTGTTAAAAAAAGATTTTTTTTAGGCCAATGCATTCTCTTATATATGCGAGGCGACCTATGGTCGACTCGCATATATAAGAGAATGCATTGGCACAGGGCTAACTGTAACTATCACAATGTGGTCAAGGAGCCGGTTCCAATGATATCCATATGTGTATGGTTCTATTGAGACAGACCGAAGATATTTTAGGCTGTTGAAGCTTTATTTGGCCGGTTCTGGCCGGTTTGTTGGGTAAAGGGTTAAAGGATTTATCCGGTCTAGAAACTACCAAGCACAATTGGACAGCCCTCCCAGTTGTGATTAAAATTACCCAGGTCCCATTCCGATCGCATAATAAATCAGCCGAAAAATTAATAATACCACCACCGATATTAAGATATTTCCATGACTAAACTATGGATGACATAATAGTAGGGGAAGTATAATAAAATAAAACAAAAATAATGGTGAAGAGAGTCAATAATTTTACATTCTGCAAATGTCCGGCACCATATTTTTAGGCCTGGTTGAAATGCTTTTGACCTGGCTTTACATCATATTTTATTCTTTCCATTTTTTAGGATGAAGTGAGTCCTGATGAGAGTTGATGATGTTATACACAAGTAACCATGGCGACATTTGAGAAAAACATGAATTCTAACAACGATGAAAGCGAAATCCAGAAGTTCGCCTTGAAAAGACTTGAACCACACATAAAAAAATTCACTGAAGTTATCGACATTAATATTAATAGACTCAATCAGCACAGAAATAATATAGAGAAGTTCAAACAAAAAAGAGACTGGACCAGCTTGAATTCCGAGAACATAAAAGCTATTACCACTGTGCAGCAAGTCCAAGCCAACATAAAAGAGATCGACAACACTCGTAATCGTGTCCCTGATAAGGACGTAGTAGCGTTTGACAAGAAAGTCTCTCATGTTAAGCAGAAGGCTCTCACATCCATCGATGCTCTACTTTATCCTAACACAGACACTCCGTTAGAGGAGTCAGGTAGCTCTTGTTCATCACTGACAAGCTCGATATGTCAGAGTAATGACTCGTCACTCACCGACACAGTATGTAAGAGTGCCGGTAGTGATTTGATGGTTACAAACAGTATCAATCTTCCTTCCGTTACTACGGTTACTTCAACAACAGATTCGCACGGTTCAGAGACAGTTCAACATCTTCTCGGAGACCAGTTACTTCTGGAGCGTCCGGTGGAAGTACCTGACGATTGCGATGCAGCAGTGACTTATGCTAGCCTTCAACAAAACCTGTTGGAGCTAAGCGGACTGATACATGACTTTGCGGTTGCTGTCGAGGCTCAAAAGGAACCATTGGATAACATTACTAACAACATAGAGACAGCTCAAATGAATGTTAGCGAAGGAGTGAAGCATGTCAGTAAAGCCAGCAAGTATGCGTCAGCTATGATTCCACTGGCCGGGGCTGCCGTCGGGTTAGTTATCGGGGGTCCTATTGGATTATTGGCAGGTGCTAAGCTTGGTGCTTTAGCGGCATTTGTTACAGGTGGTACTGGATTCGTAGCTGGGAAATTCATTGAGAGACGACAGGATAAAATAACAAACATTGAGATGGAGAACTTGTCAAAGCCAGAACCAGATTAAAAGGTCGATGACGTACAAGGCCGGACCAACTTTATTTTCCAGTTTATGAACCTTCCAAGTTCCAATTACAGAAAATTTATTTGAACCCTTTCTGTTTTAAATACTCATTGACGAGTAGTCAAATGTTCACATAATAAGTTCAATAAACGAGTGAAATGACCATAGGTCGTTTGTTGAACTTATTTTCTGAACATTTCCCTCCAATCATACTAGTAGGACTTCTTCTGTACTTGTATTATCTGTCGTCTGTTTATTTTTCCTGAAAACCCCTCCAGATGAATAACAGACCATTTCCATGTAAACGTTTAATCTTGTACAGCTGAGTGGGAGAATCCATTTAGTAAAGAAAGGGTTAATGATAACCAAGCCTGGATAAAGTTTTTGTTTTTTAATTCATTGAAAAACTACACATGGATCACTTTCTAATTTTAAAGTGATATGAAACACTCCGGTAGGGTGATCAAATAGGAATGGAGTATAATCTTGCTCAGAGTAGTTATTTTTACAAATATTATATCCAAACTGACAACAAGCACGGTCATTCTTATATATTAATTACATGCAGTGAATCTTGATGGCGAAATCATTTGCGTTTGTTTAACGCCGATAGTTGCGTCCCGAATCAGTATGTAAATATTTACAATTGAGCGTCGTTCAGAAAATGTTTTCTATGGAGTGGTATGGTCGATTTGTTGGAAATTTTCAGCGATGTTAGTAGAATGCAAAATTGCTCCAGTCGCCTTAGTGCCTGAGTACTAACTTATTAGTTTCACGTGCCCGAACAAGTCCATAATATGTCTTTAACAGCATTTTTTTTTTTTAATTATGACGTTTATAAATTCTGACCTTAACCCTTTACCCAACAGAACGGCCCTGTGCCAATGCATTCTCTTATATATGCGAGTCGACCATAGGTCGCCTCGCATATATAAGAGAATGCATTGGCTTAACACATTAAACATTATAAAATTGTTAAAGAATGTAAGAAAAAATGGTAAAAAGTGTTAAAAAAAGATTTGTTTTAGGCCAATGCATTCTCTTATATATGCGAGGCGACCTATGGTCGACTCGCATATATAAGAGAATGCATTGGCACAGGGCATAACTGTAACTATCACAATGTGGTCAGGGAGCCGATTCCAATGATATCCATATTTGTATGGTTCTATTGAGACAGACCCAAGATATTTTAGGCTGTTGAAGCTTTATTTGGCCGGTTTGTTGGGTAAAGGGTTAAGAGTATAAATCTATATCTATATAATAGGTACAGGGAAGAGAAACCTCTTTTTTAACTTAACCCTTTCTATACCTAATGGATTCTCCCACTCAGTTAAAAAAGTATATATTGGAATAGTCGATTATTCATCTGGAGGGGTTTTCCGCAAAAATAAACAGATGACAGATAAGGTGTAGACAGAGTCCTATTTATTGGAGCGAATTTTTCAGATAATAAGTTCAACAAGTTTGTTGAACTTATTATCTGAACATTTCCTAAGGGAACTATTGGTCAATGATGCTTTAATATAGGAAGGGTTAATGTAGATAGTATTATCATTTAACCCTTTCATGACTGGAGCTGCGCTGGTGCAGCATTAAAAATCCTGTGCCAGTGCATTATCTTATATATGCGGGTCGATTGCACTGGCTTACAAGGTCAAGGTAAATAATGTTAGGTCAATGTATTCTCTTATATATGTGAGGCTCCCTATGGGAGACTTGCTTATATAAAAGAATGTATTGGTTCAGGGATTTTTTGCAAAATTTCAGGAAGGTCTAGTCATGGAAGGGTTAATTTTATAATGGTTATTTTACTAACAAAAGATCTGCTATTTATTGATTACACCAATTTAAAGTAAATACAATTGACTATATACAGTATGGGACCCTGCGAAACACTTATTTTCAATTTGAAACGATTTCTCCAATGAAACTGTTTCTGATATTCTGGATATCAAGCCTGCAAATAGTGTGTTTGTCATTTGCAGAATGAGTTACCCAGAGGGCGAATTTGGCAATGCGTGGCATAGCATCACTGAATTCACCCTCTGTGGACCTCATTCTGCAAATGACAGACACACTATTTGCAGGCTTGCTGGATATACATGTAATTGCATCTGAAATAGAACGAAAACTCTAGATGAAAAAAAAAGATACAGATAAGACTGTCAGAAATTCATTTAAAGTGATCAATTTATGGACCCAAAGTATGCAAAAGTATTATTTATATTTGGTTATTCTGAGAACAGCCAATTGTTTGAGCACAATTATTTACAGTTTTCATTTAATTTCGGCATCATTCAAGCGATGCTACAGTCAAAATATATTTTTATCTAACTATGTAAGTATCTAGTCTCAAATTAACATTGTTTTACCGGTAGTTACTTTTTCCCTTCTGTTCAGTTTCTTTTTTGGTTTTGTTTCTCTTTTTCCGCAAATTGGCAGACGACTCAATGTATAATTTGGGTGCCCAATGGGTGCACATTACTACAGCAATGCCCTAAGTAATCGACTCCTTAACCACAGCAGAATTATGGGTAACTTTTCAGGATTTATTCGGAAATATGGCTTGTTGCCATTCATCGGAAAGCTCTCCCCGAGAGCTTTCCAATGAATGGCAACAAGCCATATTTCCGACTAAATCCTGAAAAGTTACCCATAATTCTGCTGTGGTTAAGGAGTCGATTACTTAGGGCATTACTGTATCTTCACTATCTGGGAACTTACATCTGTGTCTAGGTCTCCCACAGCAGATGAGGCCATGTAGAATGAGGTCCCCAGTGTGAGATTGATGATGCTAGCCCACTGTGTGGGATAGTCACTAAATTTGCCCTCTGGGTACCGCATTTTGCAAATTTCAGACACACTATATACAGACTTGGAATCCAGGATTTGTCAGACCTGGTGACTAAGCTACATGTATACTTAAAGTGCAAAGATTAGGTAGAAAGCAAATCAGACAATATTATCTAAAATCAAACTGACAAGCAGTTGGCTGTTTGAAATTGAATCGAACATTAAAGCTTTGCAGGGTCCTCATGGAGAAAGTTTATTTTCTATTAATTGACAATGTTCTTTACACTAATGGTTGCCATGCCTCTTAACACATTCACTGCCGACTACGAGTTGTCTCGTACTTTTTGCATGTAATTAAATGGCAGTGAACGTGTTAAAGATGGTCTATCTCTTCCTATAACAAGTTTTATATACAGTAATGCTCTAAATAATCAACTCCTTAACCACAGCAGAATTATGGGTAATTTTTCAGGATTTAGTCGGAAATATGGCTTGTTGCCATTCATCGGAAAGCTTTTGCCATTCATCGGAAAGCTCTCAGTGAGAGCTTTCCGATGAATGGCAACAAGCCATATTTCCGACTAAATCCTGAAAAATTACCCATAATTCTGCTTTGGTTAGGAGTCGATTAATTAGGGCTTTACTGTATATAGTTTTCTGGTTATAAACTAATGAATATTTCTATCAGGCCTGAAAATATGGTGCTGGAAATTTGCAGAATGAGGTCCCCAGAGGGTTAAATTAGTGACGCTAACCCACACACGGGCTAGCGTCATCAAATTCATCATCCGGAGACATCATTCTGCATGGCCTCATTTGCTATGGGGGACCTAGACTCAGATTTATGTTACCAGGTAGTGACGAGCACTCATTGGGAAACTCGATTATGCATTGTGTTGTCTGCCAATTTGGGGATATAGAGAAACTAAAAAAAAAAAAAATTATTTGATAAAGATACTTTCCAGAAAAGATGAGGCCTAAGCAGAATGATGTCCCCAGAGGGTAAATTTGTTGATGCTAGTCCGCTGTGCAGGGTACCGTCACTAAATTCACCATCTGCAATTGTCCGGCACCATATCGTGAGGCCTGATTTCTATTCATGAATTTAATGAGGTATAATTTAAAAATCATTTATTGTACAAAATGATTGACAGGTATGGTTGTCATATAATTATGATGCTTAATCATTTCTTTTTGCATATACAGTGAAACCTCTCTAAACCGAGCACCCTACGGACCGGCCCTTCCGTCAGGTTTAGAGAGGTGTCCGGTTTATAGAAAATCGCATCACCGTCGGTGATATATTGCCGCCGTTTAATACCAAGAATGACCAAGATTGTATTATTGATTAATGAGAATTTATTGAATAATTACGAGAACGAATACATGTAAAATACAAACATAACAAATAATATAAAACATATATAGAACATGATTTGTGCAACTAGTCCGACTTTAGAAAGAAACTGTCTTGATTCTTGCCGATGTCGCTGATCGTTGAATTGCCGATGCCATATTTAACACTTAGTTCTTTGCATGTCGGCTTAGGCGTTGAGCTGAGATCTTTAATAACTTTGACTTTCTGGTCTAGTGCTAACTCTGTTTGATGTCGTTTTCGCGAAGGCTCAGTCATTGTGAAAGATTCAAACTGTTATGCTGACTATATGCCAACATCGGGCAATTATAGCAATTTATTGTTTTGACAATGGTTGTAAAAACAGAGTCCAATTAACTCGATGCAATAACTGTTGCAAAAACAATATGTCAGTGCTCTAATTCTCGATCTGTGAAATCACCATTGTTCACTCAATGTGGGAAATGAACGTAGATATCTAATCAGACTCCTGTTGTTACAATCCAGTTCAAAGCATACGCCGAACAAAAGAACGTTAATTAAACGGTCCGCTTATACTGGAGTACGTAATCGCTATTCTCTCGTCTCGTCCGGTATTCAGAGCTAATAATCACAGTGTTCGCTTAATTATGGACTGACAAACCCGTCCGATATCTGGAATTTGGAGGTTCCGGATTTTAGAGGTAATTTTTAGTGAGAATGCACGTGGGTGAATTCGGGACCGGACATTTCATTCGGATTGGCGAGGGATCCGGATAGCAGAGGTTCCGGTATGTGGAGGTTTTACTGTACATGTAAAAGTCCCATAGTAATATCACTAACACTAACTATGATACAATCAGTATTTCAGCAGTGGAACCTGCATATTGATCTGTTATAAACTTTTTTCACTTGTGATTTTCTGGCGTTCGCTGTGGAGCCCATCATTTTGATCACATTAAGCTCCGGTTCTGCACAAAATCAGACATGGTGGTATCGAATGGCAGCCGCTATCATCACAGGTTGTGGAATTCTATAACTGCATTATGTAACTGTAATTTAAAATCGAAATAAACACAAATGCATTTGTGCTTAATTTTAGGTTGCAGTTGCATCTTGGTACCAATTTTTAAGAATCTGTGTAGACACTGGAACAAGTGAAATCGGCTTGGGAGTGTCTGATCACATTATTGTGGGACATATTGACCACCCCCTTTCAATAATTACTTTTAAAGTTTTAAGTGTATGCTAAGACCGTCCAAGAGACTCAGACAATATTGTTGGACCCACCCAAAATTCAAACTTGATTTGGGTTTTCTTAGTTGAGCAAAAACTAATATTAAAGTTATCATCTGGAAATTTGGAGTGTTCTAAAAACTTCCAAGTCAAACGAGATATAACTCAGGAAAAATTTGTCAGACCTATCCCATATGACCTAAATTTATCATCAAGGAGCCAATAGACGGACTGATTACATAATACGACTGTTTTTCAACTGGCATATAACAAGAACAGGATGATGGATGATAGAATCAGTTTATTGTCACTATAAAGAATAGCAGATTTCTGTACAATAGTCACATGAGTGCAATATTAACAATTATATAATATTCATAGACAGTAATGGTAGTCCGGAGAAGAACTCCAGAAAATCTGACTGAGGTTATATATGTGTTGCAGGGAATCTGGTATCCAGGGAGTTTTAACTCTTTACTAAATGGATTCTCCCATTATGTTACAACTATACATTGAAATGGCCTATTATTCATTTGGAGGGATGTTAAGGATATATGAGCAGACGGCAGCCAGACCTAAAGATAATGCAAGTGCAGAATAATTCATTTTCATTGGTGGGAACTGTTTAGATAATAATATAGTATCTGAACATTTCAATGAGTACCGTAATGCCCTAAGTAATCGACTCTTTAACCACAGCAGAATTATGGGTAACTTTTGAGGATTTAGTCGGAAATATGGCATTTTGCCATTCAACCGAAAGCTCTTGAGAACTTTCCGATGAATGGCAACAAGCCATATTTCCGACTAAATCCTGAAAAGTTCCCATAATTCTGCTGTGGTTAACATGACAGAAAAGGAGTCAACAATGTCAATCAAATAAACAGAAAGACAAAATAATTCTTGCCATCAAATAAACAAAGACAAAATAATACTTGCCAATCTAGTTTTTAGACACGCAATCTTCAGTAAGTTGCTGTATTCAGTTATTAGATTCCCTGACTCTCCAGATTTCCTGCAACATATCACTGCATCACAGGGACCAGCCCAGAGGTTTCAAATTAGGAAAAGTACAGCAATGCCCTAAATAATCAACTCGTTAACCACAGCAGAATTATGGGTAACTTTTCAGGATTTAGTCGGAAATATGGCTTGTTGCCATTAATCGGAAAGCTCTCCCTGAGAGCTTTCCGATGAATGGCAACAAGCCATATTTCCGTCAAATGTTGAAAGTTACCGTAATTCTGCTGTGGTTGTGGAGACGATTATTGAGGGCATTACTGTAACTTCTCGTTAAACCAATTCTCCCTGTTTGGCTATCAGGGAGAGTGGACTGTTAATAGGGAGAAGAGGACTGTTGTCAGGGAAAACTAACAATGGCTGAAGTTCAATTTACACCCCAACATCACCCTTCTATGATCCGTTAAGTATTATGCAACACAATAGCTCATTTATAAAACCATTATAGTGAGTAAGAACACCCAGTATAATCAGTAAATGTACTTTATATTTGCTATTGGGAGATAATTCACATCTCCCTCGGACAAAAAATAGGGATAAATGGCACATTTTAGGGAGAAAATGTATCCTAAGTCGCCCTCAAGGCTGGTCCCTGCTGCATCAAGTATAATTTTAATTATGTTGATCCAGCTGTATCTGCAAAATGAAAAATGATCCTCCGTTTACCAATGAAATGGACACATGATATCATATGTGCATAAATGCACCCTGCACGAAAAAATAAAAACATTTTATGAGATATTTCTCATGCATCGTATTTTGATTCACCTTAACATAAATCAAGTATGTCAGTTTTACAGTTATACATTTATCATTGTTCCGGCACAAAGTTTGGAACACTTTGCTTGGATTCCATTGGATAAAACAGGATGTTTTCCCATAACCATTCTCTGGAAGAACCCAACATTATTCAAAGCCCCATAAATATTTGAAATTTTGATAATAGTGAGTCTTCTTGTTAGTGTGAGAAATGATCTATTCATATAAATATCCTCTGCTAATTTGAACATGGATACATTTTTGCCTTAAAAACCCTTCAATGACTGGAACTTCCTGTAATTTTGTGAAAACCCTGTGCCAATGCATTCTCTTATATATACGAGTCTCCCATAGAGAGCTCGCTTATATAAGAGAATGCATTGGCCTAACATTTCCGTACTAAGGGCGAATCGCATATATAAGTGAATACATTGGCCTAACAATATTTACCTTGTAAGCCAGTGCATTCTCTTATATATGCGAAGCTCTCTATATGACACTCACATATATAAGATAATGCACTGGCACAGGATATTTAATGCTGCAACAGCTCAGCTCCCATCAAGAACCCACCCCACATCATAGAAGGGTTAACATCAATAGTTAACCACCAATGTTCATAGAATTCAAGAATATTATGGTATCGTAAAAAGTTCCCCATTCTTCCTGAATCTTACTACTTTTGACAATTTTTATTACCCCTCTGAATGAATAATAGACAATTCCAATGTGTACTTTATAATTGAATGGGAGAATCCATTCAGCAATGAAATGTGTTATTATGGGCATCTATAGTAATGCCCTAAATAATCGACTCCTTAACCACAGCATAATTATGGGTAATTTTTCAGGATTTAGTCGGAAATATGGCTTGTTGCCATTCATCGGAAAGCTCTCACTGAGAGCTTTCTGATGAATGGTAACAAGTCATATTTCCGACTAAATCCTGAAAAATTACCCATAATTCTGCTGTGGTTAAGGAGTCGATTATTTAGGGCATTACTGTATGCGCAATGAAATCATCTTCTCAGTTATAAAAAAATCATGATTTTCATGAACATGTGCTAAATGTATGATTTTAGGTGGTTGAATGTATAAATTGGTTTGCATGTTTAAATAAAAATGAATAAATATGTTATAATAATATAATTTAGTACTTGAACCCAATCGAGGCATGTGCTGTGGATCTGAGGGATAAATGATTTAAGGAAGAGGTTGTTGAAAAGTATAGGCTTCAAGTCCAGTGGTTGAACACACCCTATGGACTGATAAGATGTGAAATGGAAGAATCGAACATGCCACACGCACCAAACTGTCCACAGTGATATTAGCTAGGCCGATAAACCAAACTCTTCACCCTCAACTATTCTTAAATCATGTCATGCAATCATAATTTGTCATAAATTATTCTATATATATGTATTTTTGAGGGTATAATAAATATTAAAACCAAAACATACTCATGTTGATTTTGTCACCAGCTGATTGTGTAACAATATGCGCTCTTTAACCCTTTACCCAACAGAAGGGCCCTGTGCCAATGCATTCTCTTATATATGCGAGTCGACCATAGGTCGCATCGCATATATAAGAGAATGCATTGGCTTAACACATTAAAAATTATAAAATTGTTAAAGAATGTAAGAAAAAATGGTAAAAAGTGTTAAAAAAAGATTTTTTTTAGGCCAATGCATTCTCTTATATATGCGAGGCGACCTATGGTCGACTCGCATATATAAGAGAATGCATTGGCACAGGGCATAACTGTAACTATCACAATGTGGTCAAGGAGCCGGTTCCAATGATATCCATATTTGTATGGTTCTATTGAGACAGACCGAAGATATTTTAGGCTGTTGAAGCTTTATTTGGCCGGTTTTGGCCGTTTTGTTGGGTAAAGGGTTAATCAAGCTGAATGAATGAATGATTTTTTACACTAATGGAACTTCCTACGTCATAACTTGAGTTTGACAAAACCAGCAAATCAAATGTTGCAAGTATTTTGATATCTGTGTTTTGATGGTTGCCCATGTCCGCTCTGCCTCTAGTCTTTAACACTTCCATGACTGGAGCTTCCGGAAGTTATGCGAAAATCCTGTGCCAATGCATTCTCTTATATATGCGAGTCTCCCATAGGAAGCCTTACATATATAAGAGAATACATTGGCCTAACAATATTTACCTTGACCTTGCATATATAAGAGAATGCGCTGCCACAGGTTTTTTAACGCTGCACCAGCACAGCTCTTTGGGCCACATTTTCTCCGCCTTTCGATCAAATTGACAACTCCATGTCTTCTGGTCTCACATTAAAACACTTGTGAATTTGATGCTGCTAAAAGGCACTAGGACAAATATCTCGATGGGATCCTAGAGGGTGAATATAGTGATGTAAGCCCACGTTAAATAGGCCTCATCTTCTGTGGAAAGATCTTTATTATCAAATTAACAAGTTTTTTAGTTTCCTTAGAAACTTCTTTAACCCTTTGAGTGCCAGGTCGATTTTTGTATCAACCCATATACCCTGTGCCAATGCATTCTCTTATATATGCGAGTCGACCATAGGACGCCTCGCATATATAAGAGAATGCATTGGCCTAACAATTTTTTATTTTTTTTATTTTTTACAATCTTAATAATTTATTCTTATATTCTTACACTCAAAGGGTTAAAGTTTCGTTTTTAGTTTAGTTTGTCTATATCGGCAAATTTTCAGACAACACAATGCATAATCGAGGTGCCCAGTGGGTACACATCACCATCTTCACCATCTGAGGGAACTTAAATTTGTGTCTAGGTCTCCCACAGCAGATGAGACCATGCAGAATCACATTCCCAGAGGATGAATTTTGTGATGCCAGCACGCTGTGCAGGGTAGTAATTAAATTCACCCTCTGGGGACCTCATTCTACAAATGACTTGAAGCCTATACTTTTAACCTCTTCCATGATATTTACAGCCACAAATATACAAGACTTTTTTCTTGATATTGTCAAGATATCGAAGTTTTGATTTTAAATAATGGTTTATCTTCTATTGAACAAGCCTGAATTTATTGTTGGACATTTGCAGAATGAATGTCCACAGAGGGTGAATTTAGTGACGCTATCCCCCATGGTAGGCTAGAATCACTAAATTCACCCTCTGAGAACCTCATTCTGCTTAGGCTTCATCTGTTATGGGACACCTAGGATCAGATTGAAATTCCACAGTTGGTGATGTTCACCCATTAGTCACATCGATTATGTGTGGGATAGCATCAATAAATTCACCCTCTGTGGACCTCATTCTGCAAATGTCAGACACACTAAATTCAGGCTTGCTATTAAATGCAAACGACAATCTAGAGTTCTCCCATTTCCTTCACTAAAAGTGTTAATAAATATGATCTGGCTCAAAACAAGAATTACCCAAAACAAACTGTGGTACTTTGACAATAAAACATTGTTTTGAAAGTTTTAGAACAGAAAATGGTATATAGTTATAAATGAATTTCAACTTTGTTTCCAAACAATGGCGAGACATATAAATCAATATAAAATAAGGTTAGTCTATTTGATTTGACCAGTGTTGCTTTATATTTTTGTGGCTGTATACATGCATGCAGGGACCAACCTAGAAGTTTCAAAGTAAGAGAAGTCACTTAGAGTAATGCCCTAAATAATCGACTCCTTAACCATAGCAGAATTATGGGTAACTTTTCAGGATTTATCTCCATTTGCTCATTAGGGAGAATTGGACTTTTTTTCCAGAGAGTAAGTAGTCATAAAGGCTGAAGTTCAATTTACACCCCAACACAAGCCTTGAAATAGTGTGTCTGTCATTTGCAGAATGAGGTTCCCAGAGGGTGAATTTAGTGATGCTATCCCGCATAGCGGGCTAGCATCACCAAATTCACCCTCTGGGAACCTCATTCTGCTGAGGTGTAAGCAGAATGAGGTCCCCAGAGGGTGAATTTGGTGATGCTAGCCCGCTATGCGGGGTAGCATCACTAAATTCACCCTCTGGGGACCTCATTCTGCAAATGACAGACACACTATTTCAAGGCTTGCCCCAACACCCTTCGAATCTATGTTTCACTAAGTAGTATGTAACACAAGAGCCGATTTGATATAAAAACCATTATAATTGAGTAAATATGACATTGTAATGAGAAAATACACTTTAAATATCTGTTTGGGCATATGTATAATGGTATGCTCCCTGGACTAAAACGGGGAGAAGTATCACACACACAATACAGGAAGAAAATATCTCCCAAGTCGCTTCTTGGCTGGTCCTAGATCATGCCATGAATCTCTACTCAGGCTAACACCCATAGAGATCATATTCCACCAGTACAAAACTTGGGAACTTTTTGAAGTTTTGACAGGGAAGTTGAAAGAATAATGTGGGGATTATATATCTTTGTTATTATATATATCTGTGTCTTAACCCTTTGGAGAGTATCTGTAACGTCATATACATGACGTCATGAGTAAATTTAACTTCTAGATCATAGCAATAATTATTAACAAGTTCGGGTCAAAAGGGTCCAATAATTCGTTTTAATTTATGTGCATTTTTTGTTAACGTGCGTTATCATAATCGATTGCACTTATACATTTGGGACATTATAATTATATTAATCGAAATTTCATGATTTAAGTTAGTTTGTTAGCGATTTTGCTTCGCGTCGCTTACAATTTTGGAATTTCTCCTGGTAATTAATTCAATGTTTATTGTGATACCGGCTCACAAAAGTCATAGAAAAGCATGCAATTTTTACCTTCACCTACAGCGAAGTACATTATTAAGGAACAGAACTAAGAAATATATTCCCCGCGTTATATTTTCGACTTTATAAGATTCTCTGTCAAAACTTCAAAAAGTTCCCAGGTTTTTATTGTTGTGGAATATGATCTCTACGGGTGTGAGCCATAGTAGAGATGAATGGCATGATCTAGGCTGGTCCCTGCATGTAAGTTTTAACCATTAGCCCCATCAAAATTGCCTCAATAAGCCGCCAATAGTTTCATTCCCACCATTCTTCTCACTAAATAACATGCAATAATGTTACGGAGATGCCGCATTTGGAGAGAGACTATAAAGGAATTGAAAAACTATATAGGCATATTCATATTAGTAGCATTATGTCCAAAATGTGAAACATTAATAATCACCTTTTGTCCGATTGGATCGGTAACACCATACATACAACCATTTTTGATAATTTAAGTTGGACACCGGCTTACTGACCTTCAGGTCAAATCACATCAGAAAAAAATTTCAAAATGAGATCCGATTACATGCTGATAATAATAATAGTTATATGGGTTCAAAAACAGGTAATGACCATGGCAGCACATCCTGGATTTACAGTAATGCCCAAAGTAATCGACTTCTTAACCACAGCAGAATTATGGGTAACTTTTCAGGATTTATTCGGAAATATGGCTTGTTGCCATTCATTGGAAAGCTCTCCCTGAGAGCTTTCCGATGAATGGCAACAAGCCATATT
Source organism: Siphonodentalium dalli (assembly GCA_032622095.1). Classification (NCBI taxonomy): domain Eukaryota; kingdom Metazoa; phylum Mollusca; class Scaphopoda; order Gadilida; family Siphonodentaliidae; genus Siphonodentalium; species Siphonodentalium dalli. The sequence goes on along the minus strand of CP136068.1, from coordinate 131,875,521 downwards.
TCCGACTAAATCCTGAAAAATTACCCATAATTCTGCTGTGGTTAAGGAGTCGATTATTTACGGCATTACTGTATAATAGGTGAATATGGATATTGCCGTTTTGTGAATTAAATAAAAGAGACATAACCCAATATCACATTTCACAAAAAAATTATTAAAAACAGTGTCTTACTAAATCGGTACCATGTTTGTTTTTGTGACAAAATGTCTAGATCCATGTGAACGATTAATCATGATTGCTCATGATACGGAAGTGAATTAGCAGATATTTTTTATGGAGGAGTGATTATACATCCATGTTAAAGTCGTTTAGAAATGTATACTTGTGCGATTATTAATAAAATAAATTGGCGAAAAATATTGACAACAGCATCGATAGGGTGTGCCAAAATTAGCCCACGGTAATTTCAACAAAGGGCCATATCTCTCGTGAAAATTGGTGGGCGGAACCCAAATTCGAACCTGACCTGTATTTTGTGCTAGTAAACCCACAATTTCATTCCATTCAGTTTAGACTTTCTAATGTTATCATCCAGAATTGAAAAAAAGCAGACTGATACGTCTGGATGGATGGACGGACGGACAGACCAATAACATAATACATCCTGTTTAAAAAAAAATAAGATACCATTCTTTACACAAAAACAGGGACATAGTGGATTTTGCACTGTCAAATTTAACTATTATAGCAAATAATACTATGCAGGATGTACCTGAACTGATAACTGATTAGCTGAGTGATATTTTGGGCTAGAATTTCAAAATTATTGCCAGCCTCCTCATCCAGACGCACAAAGGGGGGGGGGGGGGATTAAAATGGCCATCACCACAACAATAATTGACAAACCATGGAAATGTCCATTAATTTCACAAGAGTTTTGAACACGACAAGTTTAACACAAATTATAAAAAATAAACTGAGGTATTTCTTACCATAAAGATGTATAAATAATGGAAAAGGAAGAGACTGCTATCAAATAGAATGCCCTAAATAATCGACTCCTTAATCACAGCAGAATTATGGGTAATTTTTCAGGATTTAGTCTGAAATATGGCTTATTGCCATTCATTGGAAAGCTCTCAGTGAGAGCTTTCCGATGAATGGCAACAAGCCATATTTCAGACTAAATCCTGAAAAATTACCCATAATTCTGCTGTGGTTAAGGAGTCAATTATTTAGGGCATTACTGTATTTTATTCACCACTGTGTCCACACTTAATATTTTAATCACCATAACATGAACCAATCAAATCATTTTTTTTTAATATTGAGAAAAAGGTTGTATGATTAAACTTAAACAAGGCTATTAAATTGCTGTTACTTTTTCAATATTTATTCCAAATTGCTGTCTCTCAATGTTGCCTGTTATCATGTTAATTTTTTTATTTAAAATAATATTGCATGGAATTACACCTACCCATTGATATCAGAAACATACAATACAGGTCATTTTGTTTTACTAGAATAACAGATATTTGTTACCTGTGCAGACAAGAACGAGTGTCAAAAAGTAATGAGTTATCAGAAAGTTTGAAAACATCATCAATGGACAAAGGCACATCTAATCCCATACATTGCCTAAAAACCTTGTTTTATAAAATATAATTTTTTGCTGTTGTAAACCATATTTTTTCATTATTTTATATCGATGTTGGGGTTATATTACGAAGAAATTTGTACTAATATGCAAAATTGTAAGTCCATAATATGTATACAAAATGATAGCTAATTACTGCCTCGAAAGTTGAATTTAATAGTTGGAATGATAATATCGCTGAACCCATTTCATATTTGTATATGAAGCAGCCTGAAAATAAATGATTTTCAATTATTAAAGGTGGATTATCTCTTCCGCAACATCTATATAGTTTCCTAGGTATGAAACAATAAATACGAATCCAAGATCCCTGTCCGGAAAAGCATTTATCAATTAGTATTGATTTTATTAGGATTTTATTCCGTTTAAAATAATTCTGTGCCGTTCAATAATGGTCCCTGATATTCACGACCGTCTTTTTTTATTTGCATTTTTTTTTTATTTTCAGTTATTTTAATCATTGAAAATAAGCATATGCTACACTCTGGGTCTTATCTGCTTGATTCGCACATACATTACAATACAATAGATACAATCAATTGGAGACATTTTGCTGCTCGCATTCGTTCGTGGGCACCATGATGGAGGTCTAAAAAGTTCATAGAACAAAGAATTGTCCCATTAATTGAATAAAATAATATCGAAATAAAATCGATATTAATTGATAGAATCATTTTCGGGCAGGGATTTCCAACTCATAGGTATTATTTCAACCCAGGAAATTATCTAAAAAAAATTATTTAAAGAGATAATCCATCTTTGAGCTGAAGAAAAGCTGAAAGATTTCTCAACACATGTGATGCTCAACATATTAATGTGCCATTTCTAGAATGGACAGATATACAAAAAGTAGACCTGAAATTGTATAACAATGAAAGAATACAATATCAAAAGTTTAGAGGTGTAAGGTCAACTAATTTGGTCGAGACCAAATTTCCTTCACCGTGACCAGTCAGGCACATTCACACTGTGCAATGATTCCTGGCCTTTCAGTATAATTGAGATTTCTTTGACGAAATATTCAGGCCTCAATACATATATATGGTGCCGAATTTTGCAGAATGAGGTCCCCAGAGGGTGAATTTATTGGCGCTACCCTGCACAGCAGGCTAACATAACAAAATTCACCCTCTGCGGACCTCATTCTGCTTAGGCTTCATCTTCTCTGGAAAGTATCTTGATTATCAAATTATCCAGATACAAAACCAGCCACGGCTGTTACTCAGCAGCCTGATAGATGCCCACGACAAACAAACAACCAGCCATGCCATTTATGAATGAAATATATATATAAGAGTTATGGAAGCACAGACTCAGTATGAATGTTCACTGCTTTATATGTGCTTAACTCAGTGAGCGTGAACAAATTCTTATTCTTATCAAAATGGCTATGTGTCGATCAGAATGGCATAGAGTCGTCCCTCAAGCAAAAGCTTGAAAATCGACCGAGCTTCAGTTTTGGTCTGGCCTATTTCAAATTGAGTTTTCCAGATTTTAGGATAACTCCAGTTAGGAATGCTTGACCACCACAAAACTTGTTATGTAACTGAATTGGCTGAAAATAAGGCTTATATCAAATGTTTTTTGCCAGAGTTATAGGACTTTTTTTTTTAGATTTCTTGTTACTTGAAATGACCTGGCATTTTGTTTTGACATATTTCGAGGAGTGAAGGAAATTTGGTTTATTAATATGGGAGAAAACAAAGTATACAATATTCGATAAAATAACATCAAAAACCATGAGAGGACTCCACCCACAAAATAACAAATTTAAATTATTATAAAATAATCATGTAACAAAATTACTAGCTTCTTTGCAGGACGATAATAGTAATCTAAAAATACATTAATATTTACATAACTAGGGAGGGGTTTAATTCACTTCTCAATATTATACCCTTGTCTGCATCTGTTCAGTCTGCTGAAGGATGCATTGTCGCTACATGTCTGGGTTGGCACATGACTGGGAAAATATGACAATGTTATTTTGAGACTATAATTATTTCCTAGAAGATGAGGCCCAGCAGAATGAGGACCCAAGAGGGTGAATTTAGTGATGCTAGACCACTTAGCTGGATTATGTCACTAAATTCACCCTCTGGGGACCTCATTCTGCAAATGTCAGACACATTTTAAATTCAATCTTCAAATCAATCCGAAACTATGTTTGATACTAAAGAATATTTAATTCTGGTGAGTAACAAATACAGAACCCCAGAGACATGTAAAGGAGGTGAACTTTATCGCACTCATGTTTCATGCCACAGGTTACAACAGAGGCTCTCGTTGTGACAATGTGCTACAGCAAACTTGTGTGATAACGTTCACCACATTCACACACGGTGCAGTTCTGTCTATTTATTCAATGGGGTTGTGCTTGGGATGGGGCAGTATTGATTTATTTATGGTAGGTTTGTGGTTCTTGAAGAAACTATCCATTTTGTTCCTCTGACCCAAGTTTTTCTCTTTGATTCATAAATTAATTACTTCATTCAGAACCAATCAAAGGGCTAAACCTGGATACTGCAATACCAATGCTTGGCGCCACAATGGTTTCTTCAGCTTGAGTCCAGCGAGCTAGTGTGGAAATCGTGTGTCTGTCATTTGCAGAAAGAGGTCTCCAGGGATGTGAATTTAGTGATGCTATCCCGCACAGTGGACTAGAATCACCAAACTCACCCTCTGTGGACCTCACTCTGCTTAGGCCCCACCTTTCGGGAAGTATCTATAGTCTCAAATAAACATTGTATTTAGATGCTATTTCCCATGTGTTCAGTTTCTATATCTCCTAATTTGAAGAAGATAACATGCATAATCGAGGTGACTAATGGGTGATGATCACCAACTTCAACTGTGGAACATTAATCTAATCCTAGGTGTACCATAGCAGTTGAGGCCTAGCAGAATGAGGTTCCCAGAGGGTGAATTTGGTGATGCTAGCACACCTTCAGGATAGCGTCACTAAATTCACCTTCTGGGGACCTCAGTCTGCAAATGATAGACACACATTTCCAGGCTTGCCTACTAACCAAGGGAATTCAAATAAAAAATTGTTGCTTGTGTGACGGCTGCAGCGATAATTCTCCTGAATAAGTTACTGTTTATTAACCTACATCAGACAAAGCATCTAAAACAGAAAATACAAAGAACCAGTCCATCACAAATCACAATGTCCTGAATTATACTATAATTAATTAATATAGACGAATAACATACCTGACCTATAAATAACTCACTCTTGGACAGTTGCAAAATTGACTTGGTCAAATTGGTGGGTGGCAGGTGAAGTTTTACCCCTCTTTACTTGTGTGGTTTAAACAGATAAGAAAGTTAATTCAGTGCAATTCTGAGTTTAGTGTGCCTGTCATTTGCAGAATAATGTCATCAGAGGGTGAATTTAGTGACGCTATCCCGCATATGTGACCCGCCATATCAAATCCAGTCGGAAGTCAGGATTTTTTTACCCTGTGCCAATGCATTCTCTTATATATGCGAGTCGACCATAGGTCGCCTCGCATATATAAGAGAATGCATTGGCCTAACAATTTTTTACAATTTTAATAATTTGTTCTTGTATTCTTTGTGTTCTTATAATTTCACCTATACAGAGCCCCAGACAAACATGGGCAGACGACACTCTTCTATGTGCTTCTATATATGTGTGGGGCTCCCTGCAGGGTAATGGATGTTTTTTTATTTTATGTCCTAAAAATTGTAAGAAACATTTATTTAAAAAACATGATAAAAAATTGTTAAGCCAATACATTCTCTTATATATGCGAGGCGACCTATGGTCGACTCGAATATATAAGAGAATGCATTGGCACAGGGTAAAAAAATCCCGACTTCCGACTGGATTTGATATGGCGCGTCACATATCTGCAAATGACAGCCACACTAAACTCAGACTTGATTCAGTGTTGTCACACACACACCAATAATTTTATGTCAACTAAAGAACTCTCAACACAAAAGGACAACTTGACTCGAGAAAAATAATTTAAACCTGATTTAATCAGAGGCAAAGTAAGTCACAGGCTTCACTTTAAATGGGCATGTTGAAACATTTTAAATACAGTAATGCTCTAAGTAATCGACTTCTTAACCACAGCAGAATTATGGGTAACTTTTCAGGATTTAGTCGGAAATATGGCTTGTTGCCATTCATCGGAAAGCTCTCGGGGAGAGCTTTCCGATGAATGGCAACAAGCCATATTTCCGACTAAATCCTGAAAAGTTACCCATAATTCTGCTGTGGTTAAGGAGTCGATTACTTAAAGCATTATTGTAGGTTCTTAGCACTGCTTCGAATGGGCTTTATAACACAATCGGGTGTTTTACTATTTGTGAACATTGGTACGAGCTTGGATATATAGTGTCGTGCAGAATGAGGTCCCCAGAGGGTGAATTTTGTGATGCTATTCCGCACAGCGGGCTAGCATCACAAAATTCACGCTCTGGGAACGTCATTCTAATTATGAGAATGATAATGCTAGATGAACACGGAGAATCAAAAGCACCCTGACCAGGCAGTACCCTATTAGTTAAAGGCTCACTTAATTGTTGAGTCACCGAATAATATATTTATAGTGCCTTGATATACGGTTTTAATAATAATCTATGCCATAAAATATGATTATCATACTATAATTCATCACCATTTGGAACGTCTGTGTCTTAGAAGGTGCCCATAGCGTAATAGAAAATAGCTGAGATCATAAAATCATTTCCCCCGTTATTGCTCCCAGAATCAAACTATAGTTTTATTTTCAATGGAAGGGGATTAACTGAATATCTAAATATATAGAGTTATTCCATTGAAAATAATAGACTTTGTGCAGAAACTTGAGCATAGAACTGACGTTGGTAACTCAACAAAAACAACATGTTCAGTTTATTACATCGAGTAAGTGGAAAATACAATTTTTGGAGATTACTCTTTCATATGGTATATAATATGGCATATATTTTATATAATGTGATTTGGGGGTTCGAAAATTAAGTGAGCCTTTAAAATCAAGCAGGATGATAACATTGTAGGGAAATCAATCACGTATTGAAATGGTCACATGATGTCGCAGTCTGATTGAAATAAAAGACTATTGAACTAACTACACAATAGAGAGTCTGAACAGTTTCACCAGCATTCATATTACCGCTGATATTAATAGCTCTTGCAGGCAATTCCTGCAATATGTCGTCACAGTGCACATTAAAATAGTTTTACGATTGACAGATATCACCTTTCAGTTTCGCGAATAACAAATTTGGTGCTAACTTATGAAATTCTTGGAAATACTTAATTCTATTCTCCTTGCTAGGTATTATTGGTCAATTCTGAACTCATCAAAGATGCTTTAATTAGTTGTGGTAATCTCTAAATTTGAAATGAGCTATGTGACAGAAAATTTATTACACTATTTTTAGCTATGTGGCGAAGTCTACTGGAATCACGGTCACTATATATGAATTCCGACAATCACTCTGGAATGCTTAGTTCAATAGTCTGTATTTCAATCAGACTGACGAAATCCAAACACCATGTTGAAATAATTTTTCAAACATTATGTGTACCGTTCAAATCCTTGTAAAATCCTTAATCAAATTAGTCTGACTTTACAGCAGTCACAACCCTGATATTGCCTCAGTGCATGAAAGAGGGTGTCACACCCCACCCTTTTCTGATATGAGGGATTCGGTGACCTTTACGTGGTATACCGATTCACATTCCCTTGTTAATTGGTACTTGTAATTAATGCCCCAGATTAACAAAATCAGATTTAACTAAATGGCTATACATAGGTTTTATATCCCCAAATTATTCAAATTGTATTATGTTCAAGTCTAAATAATAATTTTTGATGAACTGTTGGTCCCATGCATCCTTATATGTTTAAGTTAAGGACATTACCTCAGAATAGGTAATAAAATATTATGCATACAAGAGTGAAATGTATACCGTGTATTTCCTTTTTTTCTTAATGGTACACAGGAATCACGTCTCTCTGTAAATCTTTTCTATGCTAAATACTCATTGATTGATCACTTAGGAAATGTTCAGATAATAAGTTCAACAAACGACCATAGGTTTGTTGAATTTATTATCTGAACATATTCCCCAAATGAATATGAATCATGCTGCTATTGTATTATCTGTTTTTCTGTCTCTCAGCTGCTTTTATTACTCGAAAACCCCTCCAAATGAATAATAGATCATTCCAATGTATATCTTTATAACTGAATGGGAACTGGTATTCAGGATTCATGGGGGTCAGGGGGTGACACCCTCATGAAAAGAGTAGCCCTCTCAACCAATAATAAATATGATACACAAATTTAACAATATATACCAGTAACATCATATATAAATATCCAGATATTTAGCAAAAGAATTGAGATAATGTGTGCGCAGGATGGGTTAACCGATACAGCATGCTGAAATATGGATGAGAGCATGAATGGTGGTGAAATATAGTATGCTGATGGACAATGAGGAATGAAATCAAAATCATAATGTGAGGTTCATGTGAAAAAGCTCCAATGTTTTCTTTGAAAACTGAAATATTTTCCAATTGGTTAATTTTTTCAAAATTTTGTGAAATTTCAAATAATAGTAGACTTTTATTGAAGACTTACTGGACATATTTTATAGAATACATGAAATTTCATGCTTTTCTATAATAAATTGTCTGGATATCTACTTAACTTTTCCAAACACTTCACGACCATATCATGTTTGTTTGCCTGGGAATGCAAACCACTTTTTTAAAATACCAGGGCTCATATTCACCAACTTGATTTATATATAGTCAAGGTGGTTTATACCAGGCGAGGCTCAATGCAAAGCTATTAGTGGTCGTCGATCATATTGACATTGCCAGCGTATAAGATCATCCAATCAAAGAGATTTGATGGTGATCATTGACCACAATCGTTGATCACCTTCGCATATGTCTAAGACTACTACTTGTGTATACATACATGCCTGCTTGGCTCATAAATTAGTGCACTGTAAAAGTACTTTTTTTCCCATGGTGATCCAATAATCGAGGTTGTTTAATAACCATGAAATTAAAAACCCCACTAAAATTTATCTTCGAAAAAATGATCTTCGAAAAACTGTTGCGGTTGACATTTTGACGAAATGTCATGCGGTAGGTAAATCTATTGACCTGGAGTACATTCAAAGGCTGGGGAGGTACAGTAATGCCCTAAGTAATCGACTCTTTAACTACAGCATAATTATGGGTAACTTTTCAGGATTTAGTCGGAAATATGGCTTGTTGCCATTCATCGGAAAGCTCTCGGGGAGAGCTTTCTGATGAATGGCAACAAGCCATATTTCCGACTAAATCCTGAAAAGTTACCCATAATTCTGCTGTAGTTAAAGAGTCGATTACTTAGGGCATTACTGTAATTCTATCGATCTGAAAGTATATTAATGAAAGAGAGCTACTGTCTAATTACAATGCTTAATCAATCTAACTTCATAAAAATAAATTCGCCACATTTTCTTTTCCAAGATTGTTGACAGGAATTGGAGCTGAGTTCGTTGTCAACAGAATCATTTCCTACATGCGTGTCATGATCCGAACTGCAGTTCAGGTCAGGTAATCCAGGGGTTGCAAGAGGTAGAAAAACAAACTTTAACCAACTTTTAAGAGATGTTGGCTTCATTAGATAAATGACATTCTTGCATTGCTTGTTTTGAAAACGAGTACTTTTACCTAGCTTATGTTGGCTTACGTAAAAGCATTCTTGATAGTCGGCAACAAAAGCTTAATAATTGTGCCTGCAGTGCAGATGAGCAAGGTGGATACACTTCTTTAAGTTGGACTTGATTGTTATTATTGGGGGTGACAATTACTACCGGCGTGCCCACGAACTCAAGAAAAAGTTATTAATCAAGTCTGACACGCTAACCACTGGACCACGGAGCTCCACAGTGTGTGTCATAAATGCTAGCGACCATCCTTTTGCACTCAGCCGCTACCAAATAAACTACCCGGTTGATAAAATATACCCAGTTGGTGAATAAGATTCCTTAAGTTCCTATCATTTAAGATAATATTAAGCACTTCTGGGATGAATGATGGAACTATATTGGCATTATTTACACTAATTCTCGACTTGCTATACAAATCTTGTATTGTAACACGCCATGAGATATGTGCAACGAACTGACGATTGACTAGAATAATCAGATGAGAACTGAATGACAGTTGAATCTGTGTGAAGAGGCGTGACCGATGACTTTATATACAGTAATTCCCAAAGTAACTGACCACTTAACCACAGCAGAATTATGGGTAATTTTTCAGGATTTAGTTGGAAATATGGCTTGTTGCCATTCATTGGAAAGCTCTTGTCGAGAGCTTTCCAATGAATGGCAACAAGCCATATTTCCGACTAAATCCTGAAAAATTACCCATAATTCTGCTGTGGTTAAGTGGTCAATTACTTTGGGCATTACTGTAGACATCGGCATGATGCATTGATTAACCCTTCCTGTGTAAGAATGTTTGATGTTCATCGTTTCCGTCGACACACTCGTTTGTGTTCCCGATGCCAGTGTTCCTGCTGACACTTGATGCTGCAGTACGACGTGTTCCAACAGCAGTGGTACATCGCCTCTTCTTCACAGTTATAACACTGAAAAAGGAAAGACGAGATTTAATATAAGGGACATTAGACTGCTGCAGTACGACGTGTTGCAACAGCAGTGGTACATCGCCTCTTCTTCACAGCTGTAACACTGAAACTGCAAAGTTTAGAAATTAACATATTGGAAATCATAACACTGAAACAACAAAGACGAGAAATTGTATGGCGAACATCAGAACACCGAAACTGTATAATTGTTGGAAAATAAGCATAAAAGGGATATCGATTCTATTTCTTTTATGTTTTAGTTTCTCTATATCCCCAAATTGTCAGAAGACACATTGCATAATCGAGGTTCCCAATGGGTGTACATCACAATATTCACCATTTGGGAGTCTATGTCTTCCATAGCAGTGCGGGATAGCATCACTAAATTCACCCTCTGGGGACCTCATTCTGCAAATGACAGACACACTAAACTCAGGCTTGGCTCGAATATAGTAAAATAGAAAAATTATTATTAAATGATCTGTTAGCATTCTCAAGAGACAGATCTCCTGTTAACCTGCGTTGACAATTTCTGACTCAAAAATTCATACAAAATACTCTGGGATGTGATACACCTTCTTTAACCCTTTCATGACTGGAGTTTCCTGAAATTTTGTGAAAACCCTGTGCCAATGCATTCTCTTATATATGCGAGTCGACCATTGGCCAAACAAATTAAAAAAAAAATCATGATAAAAAATGATAAAAATTGATAAAGAACGTAAGAAAAAATTATAAAAAATCCATAATTAAAGAATGTGAGAAAAATAAAAATTGTTAACGAATGTTAGAAAAATTTATAAAAAATGAAAAAAAATTGTTAGGCCAATGCATTCTCTTATATATGCGAGGCGACCTATACTCGCATATATAAGAGAATGAATTGGCACAGTGTCTTTAATGTTGCGCCAGCGCAGCTCCCGTCATTAAACGGTTAAGCACGTTTAAGGCTTTGAATGGCAGGGTTCATGCTGCCTGTGGCCAATGTGAATTTTTGGTTAAATGGCCAAAGAAAATGAAGTTTCAAGGCTATATAGTCAGCAACCACCTCTCAAATTATCATCAGAACTCAATGAAACCATTAATTTGTATATAATCAGCAGTTGCCGGCTTGTATGAATTAAAATTTATCAAAAGTCACACAAGCTTTTATATTTATCAAAACAACGATGATTAGCTGCTAGAACAGTGTACTTTTTTAATCAAGTGAGAAAACTTTACTGCTTTGTCGACAATTGAGGCAAATCAGTGCTCATTTATATGTTGATAAACGTTTCCTTGCGGTTCCCATCCATCCACATTTCCATTATCACTTTTGTCAACTCAAAATTTATCGGCTATTTTTTTTTAAGCGTTTTACGTATTTTTGTTTTCTGGATGATCCCAAATATAGGTTTTCTATTTGGCCCAAATTTCTGAAAAATGGCCAAAAAAATTGGCCAAATGAATGTTTCCACCAGCCTGAACCCTGTTGAGTGGTCATTTGTTTGATTCACAGATATTTTAGACTTTCATAGACTTGCACAAATCCTGCCAGTAAGTACTTACCATTGTTTTTTGTGTACATACCCGTTGTTCTTTGTGTTCATATATTTATTTTTTTTGTACATACCCATTATTTTTTGTGTACTTACCCATTGTTTTTTGTGTACTTTACCCATTGTATTTTATGTAAATACCCATTGTTTTTACATACCTATTGTTTTTTGTGTACATACCTATTGTTTTTTGTGTACATACCTATTGTTTTGTGTACATAGCCATTGTTTTTTGTGTACATACCCATTGCTTTTTCTTGATAGCAGATATACTTTCTCTGTGTTTCATCTGTAGTTTCTTCATTTCATCCATATAGTATTTCTTTGTGTCCTCCTCGGACTGCAGTTTGACTTCGTCGATCTGTGTCTTACTGATGTTGACGGCCCGCGTCACTGCCTGCTGCTTGTCAAGTTCAAAGTCCTTTTGTAGCTGTAAATAGGACAAATACATGCCTCAAAATAAATAAGTTCCTCCTGACATATTACACTTTATCTCATAGTTAAGAATATGATGTGCCATACAAGTCTCCAGAATTGATCATATACATAAGATTGTAACGCCTTTTAGACTTGTTGTTAACCCTTTACCCAACAAAACGGCCAAAATAAAGCTTCAACAGCCTAAAATATCTTCGGTCTGTCTCAATAGAACCATACAAATATGGATATCATTGGAACCGGCTCCTTGACCACATTGTGATAGTTACAGTTATGCCCTGTGCCAATGCATTGGCCTAAAAAAAAATCTTTTTTTAACACTTTTTACCATTTTTTCTTACATTCTTTAACAATTTTTAATGTGTTAAGCCAATGCATTCTCTTATATATGCGAGGCGACCTATGGTCGACTCGCATATATAAGAAAATGCATTGGCACAGGGCCATTCTGTTGGGTAAAGGGTTAATTTATTTCACGAGCTTCCGACCTTTCTAGGGGTCTTTCTCAAGTGTAATGGCAGTTTGTGTACAAGGTTTAGGTTTGGGTAGGCTTGAGAATTTCATTTGTTTATAATTTATTTTGAATAGTTTCCACACAACTTTTGAATTGTTGGGACATTTTTTCATCACTTCTTCTGATATGTGTATGATGAAGCGGGAAGGGCTGGGGTGCATTTGTCCTTCAGTTTAACCCTTTCTATACAAAAGCATCATAGTTACTTCATCATAGCTACCCTAGTTACTTCAACTTATTAAATGAACATTTCCCTCTGATAAATAGCACTCCTTCTGCACTTTTATTATATCCCTACTTATTTTTCCCTTCAAATGAATAATAGACCATTCCAATGAATACTTATATAACTGGGTGGGAGAATCCATTCAGTAAATAAAGGGTTAACATACCTCCTCCGACATCGCTTTGAGACACTTTTCTTTCTCAGCTTTCCCTTCTTTCTGGAGCTTGGTTTTCTGATCTGCTACCTGTTTCTCATATTTCTCTTTACAAGTACATGGAATGAATTCAACTTTGGGTTTCTCTTTAGATAGTTCTGATTGTACATGTTTATTATATGTTACCTAAAATAGAAAGAAAATTTCAATGTTTATTGTAGCCATATATATTACAAAAGGTCATAAAAACAACCGATCACAATTGACTACAGAAAAATATAATAATAAATAGAGGATATCCATACTTTTTCAGTGGATATGGGTTATATCTCATGAGTGATGACAAAACATTGAATTTCCACGAGTGGCTTTAGCCACGAGTGGAAATTCAAATGTTTTGTCATCACGAATGAGATTTAACCCATATCCACTGAAAAAGTGTGGATATTCTGTTTATTATATTGTTACTTGCCTATGGCCCCCAATGAATGTCAATACATCAGAAATTTCACCAGTGGGATATCACTTATATCTCACTAGTGGGATATCACTTATATCTCACTGCTAAAACCTTATAATTCATGGGCAAGTATATAATAAATATAATAAATGTTCCGATAATAAGTTATGACCATTCCGCACTTTAATTATCTGTTGTCTGCTTATTTTTCCTGAACAACGCTCCAGATGAATAATAGATCAAGTACACAACAGACAGGGGAAAAGATAACGCATTGGATGGAAATGTTAAGATAATAAGTTCAATAAACAATCATTTGTTGAACTTATTATCTGAACATTTCCTAAGAAATAACTACTCGTTAATGAGTATTTAGTATAGAAAGGGTTTACTAATACGCATTGACGATCAGATCCCTTAGAAAATGTTCAGACAATAAATTCAACAAATGGCTGTTTGCAGAACTTATTATCTGAACATTTCCCACCAATGAACAGGAATCCTTCTGCACTTGTAATTATATTCGTCATCTGCTTATATTTCCTAAAACATCACTCCAAATGAATAAATAGACTATTCCAATGTACACTTTTGTAACTGACAGGAAAATCCATTTGGTGAAGAAAGGATTGCTGAAATGAGCCTAACAACCAGTTGGTTACATATTTGAGTAATGTCAACACTTTCATGATGGGAGCTTCATGAATTATGGCGAAAATCTTGTGCCAATGCTTTCTCTTATATATGCGAAATTATTATATTTTTTTTATAATTGTTAAAAAATGTAAGAATTATTTTTTATAAATTAGAAATTTTTTTTATTAAAGAATGTAAGAAATAGTGATAACATTTTAAAAAAATTGTTAAAGAATATAAGAAAAAATGATTTTTTATCAATTTTATTTAGATTCTATAACAAATTTTTATCAATTTTTCTTACATTCCATAACAATTTTTATCATAACCTATAGTCGACTCGCATATATAAGAGAATGCATTGACACAGGGTCTTTAATGTTGTACAAGTGTCAAGCGCAGCTCCCGTTATGAAAGAGTTAACGGAGTTTGTCTATAGGCTATAGCAGGGTTCATACTTTTTGAGGATGGCTAAAGAGTATTTAAGGACTATTTTACTATCGTAACCTACAATAAACACCTTACTCTATGTAAGCTTACAGTTTTCAAAATGGTGAAATGAATTCCAGTATTCATGTCTATCTCCTTCTTGCATAGTGAACGCTCTTCTTTATACCTATTTCATTTCACAGATCTTATCGAATCATAATTTCCCACAAATCTGATTAAAAACTCATTTTCCAGCAGGCATTTTCCGGAAAGAAAAGTGTTAAGCTGCACTATTTGGTGATATTATATCTCACGTGACTTTCTCGCATTCTGATTGGCTGCACACTGCTATACTATTTTATGATAGTACCCCAGTAGGATTCCTACATGCCTGCTATTTTCTATTTATATGTAATGATCTTACAAATGTCCGATCATAGCTAGCCAACGTATTTGATAGTTTGTCCGTTTAGTTGGCAAGCGGCCAGTCCTAATTTTGTAATGACAGTGGACGTTATTTATAATTTCCTTTTCCGCTTTAATCGATGTTAAGCAAGTTATCTTCTAAAATTTTGCCAAAATGTGTTTGCTAATGATGTATTTATAGAAATAAATGCATGAATCATGAAGAGATGCTGTTAGATGTAACTATTAACATAGTTATGCTCCCCTACCAACGTCAAAAGATTGCCGTAAATTGTAAAATCTGAGACCGATTTCCAAAATTCAAGGTAAATATAAATGTGACAAAATCAGACACAGAAATTGTGTGAGAATTTTCACCAATGTTCGATATAATATAATAAATAAAGAATGACTTGGAGTTGATTATGCCAAAATGCGGCTCGTGGACTATTCCTCCTCGAGGATCACTATTTTGGCATAATCAACTCCAAGCCATTCATTATCTATATAATAATGCTCATGCCGGCATGTAACAACATACACTGATGACGTTTTACAGAGGTGAGATTATGGATAGTTATTTATAGTAACCGATGACAACAATATTAATATTGTCTGAACGTCGCTGTTTTGATTTCTGCTTGAGATTTCCCTTAGAATTGACCCATACGAACCATTTATGCGAAATTTAAGGACTTTTCAAGGATAGCGTTTGATTTTTAAGTAATTTTAATGGCATTAAATAGCACTTTTAAATGAGTTGGACGAATATTAAGGACTTTTCATTTTGAGCACAAATCCTGTATAGACACATGTAGGCTCCTATAGAAATTATAAAAGAAGCGCCGAACCCAATGTATACTAAATTGATTCATTTGCAGTTTGTCATCATATATAAATGTAATTGTATTATAAACTCACGAGTTTGTGTGTTTGTCATCATATATAAATGTAATCATATTATAAACTCACAAGTTTGTATGTTTGTCATCATATATAAAATTTATAAATGTAATCGTATTATAAACTCATGAGTTTGTGTGTTCATCATCATATATAAATGTAATAGTATTATAAACTCACGAGTTTGGGTGCTTGTCATCATATAAACATGTAATCATATTATAAACTCACGAGTTTGTGTGTTCATCATCATATATAAATGTAATCATATTATAAACTCACGAGTTTGTGTGTTTATCATCATATATGAATGTAATCGTATTATAAACTCACGAATTTGTGTGTTCATCATCATATATAAATGTAATAGTATTATAAACTCACGAGTTTGGGTGCTTGTCATCATATAAACATGTAATCATATTATAAACTCACGAGTTTGTGTGTTTGTCATCATATATAAACATAATCGTATTATAAACTCACGACTTTGTGTGTTCATCATCATATATAAATGTAATCATATTATACACTCACAAGTTTGTGTGTTTGTGTACTGGCCGGGGTCTGTGGACATCGAGTCTTCTCTGATTTGACAGCACAGGTCTGAGTAGCAGCAGACGTATGTGGCACCGGGATGTGGATGTGAGTGTTAGTGTTAGCGTTAGGGCGAGGCGATGGCTTCGGTGATATGACAGGCATTACTGTCGAGGTAACATCATTCGGGTCATCAGGCGAGTTGTCCTGAAAATCAATAGAAATTATGAAAGCAGTCAGTCCTCTACCAAGCAAGCCTGAGTCTATTGTGTCTGTAATTTGAAGAATGAGGTCCCCCGAGGGTTTAATTTACTGATGCTACCCCGCATATTTGTGATGAGGGGAGTGTGGAGGACATCACGTTTGCATAAATTATAGATTTCTTGACCTTTGAGCTCCTTGCTCCGTAAACTTGTCAAGCTTTGCTGAATGGCACACATCGTGGTTTGATGACCTACTTCCATGCAATGAGTACCAAAGGCTCAAAATGCTAACTGGAGCTACACAGTTCTGCAGATACAGGTCTTAACCCTTTCACGATGGGAGCTGCGCTGGTGCAGCATTAAAGACCCTGTGCCAGTGCATTCTCTTATATATGAGTCTCCCATAGGGAGCCTAGCATATATAATAGAATGCACTGGCTTACAAGGTCAATGTAAATATTGTTAGGCTAATGCAATCTCTTTATATATGAGGCGCCCTATGGGCGACTTGCATATATAAGAGAATGCATTGGTGCAAGGTTTTCGCAAAATTTCAGGAAGTTCCAGTCATGAAAGGGTTAACGATCTTGGTTATATATGGTGGAAAAACAGTGATAATATTGTTGACCGCTATTATATTACTAAAATTGGGGTGTTTATTTTATATTAGTTAGTATCGCCCACCACTAAATGTATGCAAATTAGCACTTATGTATTGTCATGATGGCATCTCTAACAAATATTTGTACTTGTCAAGCTTTGCTGAATGGCACACATCGTGGTCTGATGACCTACTTCCATGCAATGAGTACCATAGGCTCAAAATGCTAACTGGAGCTACACAGTTCTGCAGATACAGGGCTTAACCCTTCCATCACTGGAGCTTCCGGAATTTTTGCAAAAACCATATGCCAATACATTCTCTTATATATGCAAGTCAACCATAGGTCGCATTGCATATATAAGATAATGCATTGGCCTAACAAATTTTATATAATTGTTAAAAAATGTAAGTAAAAATAATTTAAAAAAAAAAAAAAAAATCAAAGAATGTAAGAAAAAATGATATAAAATGATAAAAATTATTAAAGAATGTAAGAAAATTTATAAAAAATGATAAAAAATTAATGTTGTGCCAGCGCAGCTCCCATCATGAAAGGGTCAATGATCTTGGTTACACATGTATTACATGGTGGAAAAAACAGTGATAATATTGTTAGCCGCGAAAATATTACCAAAACT
This sequence comes from Siphonodentalium dalli, assembly GCA_032622095.1. NCBI lineage: Eukaryota > Metazoa > Mollusca > Scaphopoda > Gadilida > Siphonodentaliidae > Siphonodentalium > Siphonodentalium dalli. Next base: position 131,857,586 of record CP136068.1, on the reverse strand, counting down.
GAGGTTTTTATTTTACATTAGTTAGTATCACCCACCACCTGCAAATTAACACTTATGTATTGGCATCTCTAACAAATATTTGTATTCCCACAATCACAATTTTGTTCATGGAATAAGCATTGATTGATCAGATAACCATTTAAAAATTGAGCAATAAAGTGTCAGACAGACAGTTTTGAATATAGAAAACCAGTGTATGCGAGCATTTTTACCTTTTTTGCGAGTTTGAGCATCGGAGCTCCAGATGACGACACCTGGTGATCCTTTTCTGATTCGACGTCACTCTGACCTGACTTGCTGCCATCATCATCACTCTCCTGACTACTTTTACTGCGCTGATCGACGTCTCCGAGCTCCATTTCCTCCTCTCCGGACGAGATGTCGTCACTTTCATCATCATCCCCACCCATCGCGACGTCCTCCTCTGATTCGTCCTCATCTTTTTCTGATTTCTCAGTTGTTTTCTCCTCAGCGTCTGCCTTCACTACCATTTCCTGATGATGTTTTAATTCATTGCACGATTTTGTAAATGCTGAAATAAATTCCAAGTAATAAGATTAAAAGAGAAGCAGGCTTCGTGCTGCCACTTTCAAGTCTGAGTTTAGTGTGCCTGTCATTTGCAGAATGAGGTCCCCAGAGGTGAATTTAGTGAAGCTACCCCGCATAGCAGACTAGCATCACAAAATTCACCCTCTGGGGACCTCATTCTGCTTAGGCCTCATCTTCTCTGGACAGTTTATTATAAAATTTATATAGGAACTTCTTCACATAGATTCTATTTCTTTTTTAGTTTAGTTTCTGCATATCCCCAAATTGGCAGACATATCCCCAAATATTGGGTGTACATCACAATATTCACCATCTAAGAATTCAATCTGAGTCTATGTCTCACATAGCAGATGAGGCCATGCAGAATGAGGTTCCAAGAAGGTGAATTTGGTGATGCTAGCCCGCATACATCGCTTAATTCACCCTATGGGGACCTCATTCTGCAAATGACAGGCACACTAAACTCAGACTTGTTTCCAAATGCAAAAATAATTCTCGTTTGGCAAAAATTATTATCAATTGGCAAAAAAGTTCTACTTATTTATAAAATGGTTACACTGGCTACAGTGTATGTCAAGAATGAACTCTGCTAGCATTGGCTTATGGATGTTGGGGAAAGTTAACACCTCTATCATGTAGTTAACACTTTCATGACGGGAGCTGCGCTGGTGCAGCATTAAAGATACCATAGGGAGCCTCACTTACCAGGTGAAGTAAAATATTGTTATGCCATTGTATTCTCTTATATATGTGATGCTCCCTATGGGAGACTCGCATATATGAGAGAATGTATTGGCACAGGGTTTTCGCAAAATTTCAGGAAGCTTGAGTCATGGAGAGTTAATCTGATTGCATATCAGAAATGTTGGCCATTGAGTATGATGGAGATTATATAACTAATCCCCTTTCTTTTTGGGTATCCGTAAGTTGAAGTAGACCTTATATTGATGGGCGATTGGTTTATTGTTTTATGATAATCCACTGGAGGGACAAGAATTATTCATAACGGGGGATTCTGCTGGGAGGGATGGATTCATAGCTCTTTTGTGGAATGTCTAAAACATCTGCATTATTACAAGTGGCCATTGTCAACTGTAAGAATTTATGTTCCACAAACAGCATAACCCTTCCCTAACTGGAGTTTCCTGAAATTTTGCGAAAACCCTGAGCCAATGCATTCTATGCGAGTCTCCCATAGGCAGCCTTGCATATATAAGAGAATACATTGGCCTAACAATATTTACCTTGACCTTGTAAGCCAGTGCATTCTTTTATAAATTTACTTGTCCAGTAAATTAGGTCTGGACCTTGCTAAATGCTTGGTCCAGACCTAAAATTTACTGCACACATTTTGTTAATTTCGTTACAGTAATGCCCTAAATAATCGACTCCTTAACCACAGCAGAATTATGGGTAACTTTTCAAGATTTAATCGGAAATATGGCTTGTTGCCATTCACCGGAAAGCTCTCAATGAGAGCTTTCCAATGAATGGCAACAAGCCATATTTCCGACTAAATCCTGAAAAATTACCCATAATTCTGCTGTGATTAAGGAGTCGATTATTTAGGGCATTACAGTATAATTAAACTGGGGACGAGTTGTAGATCCTCTATATACTGCATCGTCTGATCCCTTCTTTGTAAAAATAATGGCCAATGAATTGATCTCTTGATAAATGCTAATGGTTTGACCATATGCAGGTTACATAAAACAATAAATAACTGCCTCTCCAGTGTGTGAAATTATGCCGTGTACTGATTGTGTGATGCCCTTTCAGAGCTGAAATACCTGGAGGTCCAATTCTTCAATAGTGACTATAAAAGATGTCATAAACTGGCTATTGTTGGACATGTTAAAGATGCATAATCCGAATTAACGCTCACAAATTACTAATTCCTTGGCTTCGGAGGTAAAAAATATTTGATTAGAGTCGAGGAACCCACCCATCAAAGCTCAGAGTGATCAGATATCGTTGTTTGAAATCTATTTTTTTTCACCACCAATAATTTTAAGTGGCCCATTAAACAGTCGACAAGAAGACTTTGTCTGACCAAATTGCAGATGAAGATGGATAACTTTAAAATCAAGTGGCTTTTTTGTGTCAGATATTTGACAAATCGGCAAATTTCGTTGAACAAAATGTTGATAAATAACAGGTTTTGGGCAATTTTATACTATAGTTGACTCTGGTTAGCATTATTTTGGGCAATTACTCGATTCTGATAACTGAAGTGGCATTTAAAAAAAAAAATTGTTGTTGGAATCTGATGATATGGGGACCATCAAATTGGATTGAGTACCTTTAATAACATGGATAAATATGATACCTAGATCCACGAATTCACGTCCCCATGAAATGGCCTTTTTATAAGACCACTGATATCGATGCCGATGAAATCAAAGCCATTCACAGTACTTGATACTTTACCTGGAATCTATCGACTTTAAATTTACCTTGTGTACGCTTGATTGTCATACTCTTGAGTGGTGCATCTATCGGCTTTATATTATCTTTCGGAACTGTAGCTCTGCAACACAAACACATCATGAATATAAGGTATGCCAGAATTTGATGTCTCAAAAGGAATTGTTTTCATGTTAAGCAGGGCTAGATATAGTTTGCTAGCCAGAGACACTTAACAAATTTCCTGTATCATGTGGTGGCCTGATTCCGGAAATAACAATCCCCAGAAATTCTCTGTACCACGCAGAAGCCTGGTTCCGGAAAATCGCTTTTTCTCAGTTATACCTTGCTCCGAAACATGAATTTGTGTGATGAAAGATTGGTAAAAATTTAACAGTGGATTTAACAGTGTTATCATTAAAATCATGATTTTACTATCATGATGCAATGCGCATCACAATGCAAATTTTTGGCAAATAAAGGCTGTGAAAGCTAGATGAACCACTTAATAATTTTTAGTATGTATTTTCTCATCAGTGTTGAAGTAAATTACAAGACCTAACTAAAATGACCAAAATGCATGTCCAGGTATTAATATAATAGCTAATAGTCTCCAGAACTGCCCAAATTGGAAATTTTGAGTGGAAAAGTTTGTATCTCTGACTTTTGATAACTCTGCATACATGAATTATTTTTGCATTCGCATCGCACCCTCCCAATATGATGCATTGCATCGTGAACTTTAAAACGCGATGCATCGTAATCGCCATGACTCGTTGCAGCCCTGGTGTCTGTTCATGTAGCTATTGTATGGGTATTTACCTACTCTCAGCCAGCCATCTGGCTCCGGGTAGGTAAAAACTTATACTATGTGAACAGGCATGGAATAACTAATATCTACTGAGACCACAAATCCATTAACCCTTTACCCAACAGAAGGGCCCTGTGCCAATGCATTCTCTTATATATGCGAGTCGACCATAGGTCGCCTCGCATATATAAGAGAATGCATTGGCTTAACACATTAAAATTTATAAAATTGTTAAAGAATGTAAGAAAAAATGGTAAAAAGTGTTAAAAAAAGTTTTTTTTTAGGCCAATGCATTCTCTTATATATGCGAGGCGACCTATGGTCGACTCGCATATATAAGAGAATGCATTGGCACAGGGCATAACTGTAACTATCACAATGTGGTCAAGGAGCCGGTTCCAATGATATCCATATTTGTATGGTTCTATTGAGACAGACCGAAGATATTTTAGGCTGTTGAAGCTTTATTTGGCCGGTTTTGGCCGGTTTGTTGAGTAAAGGGTTAAGTTGAATTTTGTAAAGACCATGTAGTCTATCAGTATCATCGATATACAAACCTCTGATGTAGTCCACCAAAGAATCGGACGTCATATTTATCCTGCTTATCGCCAATGACATTCATCACCTTTGCTGGCCAGTATCCAAAACCACTGAGTTTAGCATACACCAGTAAGTGACGGGGTTCCTGTTGGATGAAAAGGAACTGTTGTACATAGTGTCACTTTAAATGTGTCGTTTGACTTACTGAGATGCGCATGTTATCATATGACAAGGACAGACTGATCATGTGACAGAACATGCAAGCAGGGATGGGTAAATTACTTAGCCAAAGTTATTAAATTAATATAGCATAATAAGAGAGGCAGTGTGTAATGGTGGACACTAGAATGGTGGTCTGTACTGGACCCTGCTTGTGTATGTGTGAAGTTACAGAGAGGAACGGAACAGTGAACAGAGTTGGCTGGGCCAGGGACGAGACTATGCATCATTATCATCGAAATATTGCAACAATAAAAAAAGAAGGTCAAAGAAGTAGATATTAACCCTTTTAGACCCAAGATTAACAGCATCAGAATTAAAATTAATTAATTAGAATGGCATGTTGTACATTTTGGTCCACTAATTGGCAGGTAAATGACCTTACTACAAGACAATTTCATTTTAAAAATGTTTTATTTACCTCAGCCAATGTTTCACATTCACAGCTGGATATATAAGCAACTAGAATACTAATTTTTTGTTTGGCCCTGGCACAAAAAGCAAGCCTACAAATAGTGTGTCTGTCATTTGCAGAATGAGCTCCCAGAGGGTGAATTTAGTGATGCTATCCCGCACGGTGGGCTAGCATCACCAAATTCACCTACTGGGATCAGATTGAAGTCCCCCAGTTGGAATTTGGTGATGTTCACCCATTAGTCACCTCGGTTATGCATTTTATCTTCTGCAAATTAGGGAATATTGAAACTTCCCAGAATGGAAATAGTAACTAAAAACAATGTTAATTTGAGACTATATATAATTCCCAGAAGATGAGGCCTAAGCAGAATGAGGTTCCACCTAAATTCACCCTATGGGGACCTCATTCTGCAAATTACAGAAACACTATTTGCAAGCTTGACAAAAAGAATGAAGTTACTCACACAAGCTTGACAGAACCAGTCATTTGGTTTAGCGTTAGACATGTAGTAACAGTTGTGACAAAGCTGTATCTCTTGTAGCTGTAACAAAATATGTCAATTAAACATTTTAAAATGTTTGCATAAACACATAAATGCATCTATATTGAATAAAGTCTTAATCTTTATAATCTAATTAACATAATAATAAAGTTCCAGCATTGACATCGACATCATTGCGCTAAGTTCTTACATCAATGTGTGTGCTGATAATACACATGTGTCTCACTAAAAAATATGAGGCCGGGTTAATTATCTGATAAAAATAGATAATCTTTTTTCTTATATTCATTATAATAGTTCTCCAATAAAAAAAATTTGAGTGTTGAAACCATTGCTATGTAAACAAAACTGTTACAGTGATTTGTCAATAAAAATCACTAAATGTGTAGTAAGTTCAAATATTTTACTCTGAATATAATTGCGAAAATATGTTTCAATGCTTCAACCTTTTCTAATGTTTAAATTGATGTGAAACACTCCGGTATGGTGATCAAATAGAAATGGAGAATAATCTTATTCAGAGTAGTAATTTTTAGAAATAGTATTTCCAAGTTGACAACACACACCGTCATCTGAATTAAATGCAGTGACTCTCAATGGCGAAATCGTTTTCAAAAGTTTATCGCCAATAGATGCGTCCCGAATCGAGTAGTAAATATTTACAATTGAGCGTAGTTCTGACGATGTTTTCTATGGAGTGGTACGTTGATTTGCTTCAAATTTCGGCGATGTTGGTAGAATGTTACATTCCTCCAGTTGTCATAGCGCCTGAATAGTAACATCAGTTTCACGCACCCGAACAAGTACATAATATGTCTTTAATCACTGTCAAGTTTTGATTAAACTTTGGTATTTTTGTTATTGGACTAATTTCACTGTAACAGAAATGTTTACTTAACAACAGTTTTGTCATGTGAAATCTCATGATTGGAGAGTTATTAATAATGAAAAAAAAAAAAAAAAAATATTTTCTCGTGTACTTGTTGATGTTAGTTGTTTTTGCAGTCTTTTATGTTATTTCGCATGAACCCACTTCGAAGTTCTTTAAAACTGAAGTCTTCATCCAGAAACCATAACAATTCTAAGTGAATTATGATAAACAAAGTGCAAAAACCATAGTCAAATTCGGCAGACGAGGAATAAGATTGAAATTTAACTTGGCCCTGCCATTTGAAATTTTTAGATATGACTCCTCTTTTCTTTTACAGTCATAACTACTTTGATGCTGTCTCAAGATTTCATGACAGAAACCCCTTACTAAACTCATATAAAAAATTAAAACAACATACTAATATAGTTGTCTACTCTATCCCTTATATTTCTAAGAGGTTATATACTTACATCGTGTTTACAGTCCATCAACATTATTCTAGCCAGCTCTACTAACCCATCTTCATCAGTCTGACCTGTCAAATCAAATCAAAATTATTGATTATATATTTCATATGTGTATTTAGGTAGCTTAAATGTGGAGTGTCTTCTATATTGACAATCATTGAGAATAGCTATCGTGCCGTATGTAATTTTATGTATTGAGTGACTTCCATGGCGTGCAGTACTATTTTTGTGAGCGAATTTAAAACTAAGAGAACAAGAGGTTGCACCACGGGTGCTGGGATACCCCCATGGTGAAAACTGAAATATGGGCAGGTCGGAAAGCAAATTGTGAAAAAAAGGAGATGAATAATGGATGGAAATCCAACATTTTCAGATAAAGAAAGAGGGATAACTCTTGAACTGGAAATGTGAACAACGTCAATGAACACTCTTTTGAAAGCCTTCATGATGCCAAACCTGAATACCAAATTTCATTGAGATCCGATAACCCATGATTGAGATATAAGAGCAGATGGACGGAAATATAACATTTTCAGATAAACAAAGAGGGATAACTCTTGAATGGAAAATGCGAACAACATCAATGAACCCTCAATGAAGCCCTCCTGATGCCAAACCTGCATACCAAATTTCTTCGAGATCCAATAACCCATTAGCCACGGTTGAGATATTTGAGCGGATGCATGGACAGACAGACGGCTTGATGGATCGACAGACGGAAGGACGCATGTAATCCAGTATACCCCCACCATCTTTTGGGATGGGGGTATACAAATATTACCACTCAAAAATTTTAACGAAAAATGGGAAAAATAAAGGGTTGGTGTATTAATCGATATATATATATAGATGTAAATTACATGTTACATTTCTGAAGTCAGAGGCTTATCGATGGTTGCTGATGTCCAAGCCTTGAAATAGGGTGTCTGTCATTTGCAGAATGAGGTCCCCAGAGGGTGAATTTAGTGATGCTACTCCGCATAGTGGGCTAGCATCACCAAATTCACCCTCTGGGAACCTCATTCTGCTGAGGTGTAAGCAGAATGAGGTCCCCAGAGGGTGAATTTGGTGATGCTAGCCCGCTATGCGGGGTAGCATCACTAAATTCACCCTCTGGGAACCTCATTCTGCAAATGACAGACACCCTATTTCAAGGCTTGCTGATGTCACTTTACTTAGTTCAATTTCATGTCAGTGATGCCATAACTACTGAAAAACAATAATTTTTATTGGATTGGTGTAGAGTTACCTATCTTCCCACCTAAATAGTGAACAGTTCTTCTGTGCGGCATTGCACGCTGAGCACATAAATTGTGATGATCTACCATAGTTCAGGAATAACTAAGAACTATAACTGAATGCAATTGGGAATTGAGTATCACTAAATTCATCCTCTGGGGACCTCATTCTGCAAGTTCATGTTATTTTTCATGACACTGATTCTAGTATTTATTCTGTTGTCGGAACAGTGGTTGACATTTCCAGCAAGGTGTTTCTAATGTCATATATAAATGATGCTAATTAAATGATTTCAACAAAATAAATATGTCAAAGTTTAGTATGGTGTATTATATTGGGATTTGCAATAATTCTGGAACATAGTATATATTGCAGAATTACTAAATCATAAAATCTTTACTCTGAAGTCCAAACAATAATAAATATGAATTGTGTCTCCCACAGATATATGCATTGTACCTACCTTTATATAGAAGAGATACATTATGATAGATATTCTGGGCGTCGCTGTAATATTCGTAGAGACATCTGTATTTCATATTATTGACTTTCTCCTCCATTCTGTTTAAATCCATTTTATGATATATAAATTTCATTTTCGCTTTCTCTTTATCTGATTTCCCAATTTTGTGTAATTCTCGGGTCTGAAAGGTAGAGAAATAAAATCAAAATCAGTTTATCTGATTAAAATCTATAATCCCTACAGAATTTATTTTTGTTTTGGCAGTGGCTTGGTACCCATAATATAAAGGTTTTTCAGACCACGACAATAAGCCTGAGTATCCACCACAAATTTCATGGAATTATTCCTTGATTAAACAAGAGCATCGCTAGGGCATAGCAGAATATTTGAATAATTTCAACAAAGGGCTATAACTCTGGTGAAAATTGGCGCGCGGAACACAAACTCGACCTTTATGTTGGGCTAGTAAACTCACATACAATATTTCATTCCATTCAGTTCAAACATACTAAAGTTATCATCTGGAAACTAAAATTGAGTGCAAATTCCAACACAAAGAGCAGTAACTCTGGTGAAAATTGGTGGGCGAAACTCAAATTTTTGCTAGTAAACCCACATACCAAATTTCATTCCATTCAGTTGAGACTATCTAAATTTATCATCCGGAAACGGAACATGCGAACAACGGACAGACGATTAGATGCCCCGACGGACGGACAGACCAATAACATAATACGTCCCATTTTTAAAAAATGGGCATATAAAAATCCCACCTGACCAAGTTTCATTTGAATGGCATACATATACAGTAATGCTCTAAATAATCGACTCCTTAACCACAGCAGAATTATGGGTAATTTTTCAGGATTTAGTCGGAAATATGGCTTGTTGCCATTCGTCGGAAAGCTCTAAGAGAGAGCTTTTCGACGAATGGCAACAAGCCATATTTCCGACTAAATCCTGAAAAGTTACCCATAATTCTGCTGTGGTTAAGGAGTCGATTATTTAGGGCATTACTGTAGGTGACTTGCCCTTGTATCATAGTCATGTTTTATTATAGTCCAAGTTTGCTTCATAGTAAACCAGCTAGTGAAATTGGTAGGGATAATACTGGTTTACTTCGAAGTACGGTTGCCTTATTTCTTCTATAGTGGACATTAAGCTCATATAATATAACCAATGACAAAATGTAAGAATTGTGAAAGTAACCTGATTTATTCCATAGAAAATATTATATTTGTTCTGAACTCCACAAAGTAGTATTGTAATGTGAAAAATATATTTTGTTTTGCAATTTTTACAATAATTTCAAAAGAATACAAACTTATTGTAACCTCACAAACTTTGTAAGCTTTTGGGTCTTGTCTAGACGTAAACAAACAGATCAAATGTGAGGTTACTACTAATTACACAGCATATTCTGCGTGTACTTTCAATAACAAAATAATATTATTTGGCATAAATAGGTCTGGTGTATATCATATTTTGTTTTCAACATTTTTCAACAGAACAAAGCTGAAAAGCAGATTATTTCATGTTGTCGTTGTAACTGGAGGTCTGAAACCCTAAATATATCTTTAAATTTTTTTACATAAAAACCAGTACACTTTATTATGGTTACCTTCTCCTTGAGTCTGAGAACTGTGTAACTAAGCAGAGTATTCAACATCTTCCTGCTCAACTTATTCTTGAGTTTCCCATTCTATAATGAAAATCACAAAAATCGTTCATATTAAGAAGTAAATGTTTTAAAGTTTTCAATTGGTCATATTAAGAGCAGTAAACATTTTAAAGTTTTTAATTGGTCATATTAATTAATAATAATTTATAGTTTCTATATAGCGCTTAATCACATGAGTCTCTATTAAAGCGCTTTCTCTGACCCATTCAAAACCAAAGCATCATTGATGAGTAGTTATCACACAGCAAATGTTCAGAAAAAAAGTTCAACAGAAGACCATAGGTTATTATCTGAACATATCCCTCAATAAATAGGACTTCTTCTGCAATTTTATTTATCTGTCGTCTGCCTTTATCTCCTTAACATCCCTCCAAATCAATAATAGACCATTCCGATGTACACTTTAAAACTGACTGGGAGGATTCATTTAGTATAGGCTTAACAGAAGTAAATGTTTTCAGGGTTCCAGTTTTTTTGAAAATGATGCATTAAATTATAACTAACTCATTTTAACTAGAGGTATAAAATTTAATTCATAAAGTCACTGTGCAACCCTGTTAATTAGCGTTGGCTATCGACCATCATAGATGGAAAGAAAATCCATTGGCTATTTATATTAGCTGAGGCAAAGTTCAGAACCCGTCAATGTTTTATGCAACATTAACCCTTTACCCAACAGAACGGCCCTGTGCCAATGCATTCTCTTATATATGCGAGTCGACCATAGGTCGCCTCGCATATATAAGAGAATGCATTGGCTTAACACATATTAATTGTTAAAAAATGTAAGAAAACATTATAATTTTTTTTTAGGCCAATGCATTCTCTTATATATGCGAGGCGACCTATGGTCGACTCGCATATATAAGAGAATGCATTGGCACATGGCATAACTGTAACTATCACAATGTGGTCAATGAGCCGGTTCCAATGATATCCATATTTGTCTGGTTTTATTGAGACAGACCGAAGATATTTTAGGCTGTTGAAGCTTTATTTGGCCGGTTTTGGCCGGTTTGTTGGGTAAAGGGTTAAAACAAATTGCTGCAGATATTGTATTAATAGTATCGCACTGTCTGCAGACAGCAAAACAATTTTGTTGAATGCCAAGGACCACTGAGAGAACAATAACTATGTAATAAGCAATCGGCAATTTTAAGCGAGATCGAAACAAAGTCTGCCATGATATGGAACAAGTTTGAATTGTAAACTGAAGTTATGTGAATGTGTATAGCATGTAACTATACCGATCCTATTAGCCAAGGAAAATTTCTGGCCTAGTCAAATTTTTACTCCCAGGCACATTTTTACAAATTAACAGGGTTGCTCTTTGTGCAAGATAAACTCTAGCTTATGTCAGTATTTGCTATGAAAGAGCAAAATATTACAATTGAAAGCAACAAAATTATCCAAAGATTCACCACTTTGTTAACAAGACAGTCAAAGACTGTGGGTCGCTCACCAGACTGTAAAGACTGAGAAGACGGGGACTCTGAAGACTACAAGGGTCAGTACTTGACAAAATCGCTTAAGACAAGTACAGCTATGCTCACAGTAAGCGACCTGTTTTAACGAGGTGTACATGCGTTCATACCGCGGTGCAATACCGCGACATACCGCCGATTCGCGGTTGAACTACCACGCGGGTACCGCGGTACCACCGCGACGTTCGCGGTACCACCGCACTTCAAACGGTAACGGATGTTGGTACCGCGGTGGCATGCGGTAATGCACCGCACAAACGCGGTGACATTACCGCCAAGCGGGTACCGTTTTTAGAACGCGGTTAATGATGGGATTCGATGGCTGACCGTTAATCTTCCAAAATAGGACGGCCGTTCTCACGATCTCCGTCCATGGTTGTGTACCGTAAAGTGTATTATTAAAATATTGAAACAGATGAAAGCCGAATATCGGGAAATATGCCCATTATAACGGGCTTCCAGATTAAGTAAAGGTAAGTATAAGTTACTTTGAGAAAGTCATTTTTCAATTAATGTGAATATTAAACGAGAGGCCGATCACGATCGGCAGATGTTTAACCCATCCCTTGGCGATAGTAAATTGTTATAATCAGAATCATAATCTTTTAATGTTGAATTATAGAGTATACTGTTATGATCTAAACTAGTATATGACAAATGTACATAATAACCAGTAATAACACAAATTATTGAAATGTATGAGTCAATATAGAAGGGTTAATATAACATCTAAACTCTAGAGCCTGTCACCACTATCATAGTGTAAGCAGTTCTATTCATGTTGTTGCAAATTGCCATGTGAGATATCAAAATAATATAATTATTTATTTAATGGAAAAGGTTAAAAGACATGGAATGGGTAAAAGGGGTTAAATCACCTATCTCTGCCCTGTTTGATCCAATGTAGTCCCATCATCCAAGGACTTAGAGAGCTCCATTGGTATAGTTAAATAAATTCACATTAAGTTGTGGTTAATAAGATAGCTAAATCAATTTATCCAATAATTCACTAAATTGTGTCTCTTATAGAGAGCTAACATATGAGGGCTATAAATAACTCTCAATAAGGCCATATAAACTTAATAGTTTGTTTCTCAGGGATTTTTTTTTTTAAAGTGATGAGGGAGGCAGTTATTTATATTTATTATTTTTTTCAAATTAATTTTGTGGTGAGGCAGGTATTTATATATATAATATTTATCGGAGTCCCATATTAAGGAATAATACTGGATATGAGGAATAATACTGGATATGGGCAATATACTGAAGCAGGGAAGCTGACCATCATATATCCCCTTAATAATCTAGATTTGTAATAAAGTTGTATAGAGGAAACAGTTTGAGTTATTCACTCATGGCAGAAGATGTGGAAACTACATCGGTGAAATTTGATGTAACTCAGGGTGACCACCAGCCAGATCAAGCTTTATTGGAAGGAGTTCCACTGGACTACACATGAATTGATAATATTAAATCACAACAATAATTTATGAAATAAAATGTTTATTTTCTAATTAATCACAGACTTTCATAAAAATCTTGAAGTTTGGAATAGTGCTGATCCACAAACCAGAGTGCATTACATACAATAGCCACACGTTGCCGACCCACACTGTCAACGCTAACCTTTCGGAAGCCCACTTTGTTTTCAACCAGTCAATGAATGAATTGCACAATTTGTTACGTTTGTTTTTCACATTTGTCTTACTGGGCAACACCACCTCCTTGCAACTTGTCATCAGCACCAAGATTACATCAACTACTTCTCCCGATTTATTCTCTGGTACATCTTCTTTGGTCACTCGAATTTGAAAATATCGTCCGAAAAATTGCGTGACTTCAGAAAACATGATGATGATCATGATCATGATGTCTCCTGCAACTGTGTCAAAGTCCCCCGTTTTCGTTTTTGAAACAACCAGGTCAAAATCATCGTCAATGTCTTTCGTGGACATGAAATCATCAGCCATTTGAGGAACAGTTTTTGATCTGTTGTCTGATATAATTGTCCATTTGCCTTCCGACGCATTCTGCACGATACAAATGTTCACCAAAGTCGCCATTTTGTTATTATTTTAAACAGGAAGTTCGTCAGAATTATCCGCCCTTGTTTGTGAATGTAAAGTCCGGATAGATTTGCAGTCCGGATAGATTTGCAGTTTGCGTAAAGTTTGCGTGAAGTTATCGGTCTGGGGCGGTTCGGGACATGCGGTATTTATATATTTATTATTTTATAGCTGCCAATAAATAAGGGGGAGGCGCAGGTTTTTGGGGGACGCGGCGATCCCTGAGAAACGAACTATTAAGTGTGTATGGCCTAAACCATGTCTTTTTATCTCTCTCACAGAGAAGCTGTGAGGCTGAGGTATTCATTAATTGTAAGTTACTTGGGTTATAATTGGATAATTCTTAGTTGAAAAAGGGCCTGGTATAACAAATTGGAATTAACCCATATTCAAACTCGTTCTGTATTTTGAGTTGAGAAACTCATATACCAAATTTGGCTCCTATCAGATGAAAAATGGTTGCTTTATCGAAGTATGTGTGAACTATATGTCAAAGGACCATAACTTCATTAAAAAACATCCGATCAAACCCATATTCGAACTCAATCAGTATGTTGGTCTGAGAACCTCATATACCATATTTGGTTACAATCAGATAAAAAATGTTTGAGTTATGGCAGAATTCATGAATTCTAAGTAAAAAAAGGGCCATAACTCTGTAAAAAAAAACTCGGATCAAACCCATATTTGAACTCGGTCTGTATTTTGGGCCGAGAAACTCACATACCAAATTTGGTTCCGATCAGATAAAAAATGTTTGAGTTATGGCAGAATGCGTGAATTCTAAGTCGAAAAAGTTCCATAACTCTGTAAAAAAACGTCGGATCAAACCCATATTCGAACTCGATCTTAATTTTGGGCTGAAAACCCCATATACAAAATTTGGTTTTGATCAGGTAGAAAATGTTTGAGTTATCGCATTACACGTAAAGTGTCTACGGACGGACAGACGGACGGACAGACGGACGGACAGACGGACGGACAGACAGACGGACGGACGGACGAACGACGAGTGGTCAATCCGGACAACGACACTATGTTTACCATACATGGTATGGGTAAACATAAAATGATCCCTAAATTGAATGATAACGACCACTATTTAAATAGTCCCCAGAATGAATATCGTTATTAACTTTATTGACATTCATTAACTTCAAATCACAAACACCATTTGTTCGTATGACGGGAATTATTGTCTTAGTATAAAAGACACAAAGTGGAACTCCTGTATATCCAGGAAAAAAACACATTCTGCGCAAAAGCACGTGTCACTGATTATGTCATACTGCAGCTGGCAGACTTTGTTAATATAGGTCACGGGGAACTTAAATTAAGATGTCGTCATGTCTTTTTATAACTGGGCTCAATGGGTGAAATAAATATGTGTTTTGTTGATGGTGCTATTATATAGTAAAACTACACACATGACGCGCGAATGGCTGTTTTGTGTTTTGGACACTTGTATGTCCATTACTTCAAATGCGTCCGTTTGGCTTACATAATGCTCGCAGAAGGTAGTTCAGATATTTATCGATCTATTTTGGTATTGCGAATAATATTATGTGCGAAGCACCACGTGGCTTTAAAAAACAGACAAGTCTCATTCGATCTTTAAATTGTTGTGCACGTAATAGCTATTTATAAATATTTGTCGCACAAAAGTGAGACAAACGCTCTTTATTGCTACCGTATCGGGAATAAACTAACAAGGACTAAAACACACCGGATTCGATCACTTGAAATAATTATGTTACAATGTTAACCTCTGTAATACTGTATATAACCAAACAAACGTATTTAGAGTTCAATTTCCAACACCATGCATGTTTTTTCCGAATAACGATTAGATAGGAATACCGGTATGTGCTATAATTTATACTGCGACCCACCGAGAACTACAAGTGCACGCCCTCGCCAAAAGTTGCAATTTCACATCAAACGATGCCGCCCGACACGCACTCGATAGCTGAATGAATGTTCACGTAACAAAAGCAGACTGATTTGACAACGTTGTGTCTTTCAATGTTTGGTGATTTGCGTGTGTCTTTTGTCGCGCACATTGGTGATGATAACAACTTTACTTTGACATGACATGACATGTGCCACGCTTTCTAGGTTATACATTTTAATCCCACCGACAAGAAATCTTCAGCCGCAAATGTTTGTAAATTGCTTTACTGTTTCACGCATGCGTACAATCATACGTCTTGGCGATAATATACTATTTACGCGCCGATTGTGTTTGGGTTATGAACAAAACTATAGATTTGAACGAATATGAATATTTCTGCAATGATCGCCGCCCTGGCCTCTAAGACTAAAATCGGACTCAAGTGTTACTAATGCACCGTCCCCGCTGGTTTCGACCAAATTCAGAGAAATGGAGGATTTACTTTTCCCATTTTATGAGAAATTTAGATTTCGGAAACACAAAAAAAACAACAAATTCCGCATGAGTGGAAACCGATATAGGAATCGGATGCGTAAATCATTTGACGATATGTAAGATAGTTGCATGCTAACAACAAAACTATTACTCCACGGTGTGTTGCGTAATCCAGTCGCCGTAAGCAACTATAGTTCATTTCAAAAACCGCCGACGTGATTAAACGTGATGTACGTGTACATTTGTAATTTGTTACATGTAAACCTGACATGTGTTCATATGTAATCCGATTGCATTATTATTAATTTATATTCATTACGCATATATAATTACGTGCAGCTTACTGTATTCATTCAAAACAAAAGTTCATAAACATTTACCTACCGTGTGACACCTTGTTTCAGTCGCGTTCTCTCCGCGGTGGAGGGCCGTTAGCGGTAATTTGAACGCGGTTACGAAAAAAATACCGCGGTGTACGGCGGTAACGAACACCAATAACGCGAATACCGTACCAGTACCGCGGGTCAACCGCCCTCCGCCGCGGTACAGAATGATAACCGCGGTATTTTGGTGGTAACACCGTGGTAGGTACCGGCCCATAACCTCGTTAAACAGGTCGCTTACTGAGAGCATAGCTGTAGTTCTAAACATGGATATAGCTGGAAGTTCTCAGATGAGCAAGGCTCTTAACCTTGAAATTTCTAATTGCACACCACTGACAAATCTCCAACCTCTTACCTTGTAAAGACAACCATACCACAGTACTAAGTTCACAAAAATCCTTTTGTACATCCCTCTTAGGTTGAATTTTATGACTGGTACCAGTACTTCAAGCTCTCAAACGTTTGAAAATTACCAACCTGACACCCCCCATAAAGTTAAAATTTGTGACCAATTCGGTCCAACAGTTTAACCTGAAGTAGGAACATGGAAAATCAAACCAAACTATGAGAACAATTCTAACTTATTTTTGGCATAAACATCTAATCTACAACTAATGTAGTATCAGGCATGAAATTTTTAAAGACATATTATGTACTTGTTCGGGTGCGTGAAACTGATAAGTTAATATTCGGGTGCTACGCCAATTGGAGGAAAATTTGAAGCAAATCGACCATACCGCTCCATAGAAAACATCGTTTGAACAACGCTCAATTGTAAATATTTACTACTTGATTCGGGACGCAAATATTGGCGATAAACTAACGAAACAGATTTCGCCACCGAGTGTCACTGTATTTAATAAATGTATAAGAATGAATGTTTGCGTTGTCTACTTGGATATTATATTTCGAAAAATTACTAATTTGAACAAGATTGAACAAGATCACTCTACCGGAGTGTTTCACATCACTTTAACTGTTTAACTTTTGATCAATGTAGGGGGTCAAATCTCCACCCCTCTTCACTCCCTCCCCATTGCCTCAAACATTGCCCCAACCAGGCTGTCTAGAAATCAATATTATTATACCAGTACCAAACAGCATAGAGGAGAGTTAAATCTGTTTATATCTCTGCCCCTATTAGAACAAATGTGAATCCCCATCTATGAGATCCATTCATCTAGTAATATCAATATCCCCCCCCAATTTTTCTTTGAAAAATCAGGGTATGATTTCACCTGGATAAGTGGTGGTTAAGAAACTAATATTGGAACAGCAGAGTCTGTATTTAGTGTGTCTGACCTTTGCAGGTGAATTTAATGACAGTATTCCGCAAGGTGGACTAACATCACGCATTCACCATCTGGGATACCAAATATAAGCTATATAGGCCCAATGGTTCTTGAAAAAAAACTGTTTTAAGAATTACTATGGAGGGAAAGAGTTATGGCCCTGGCTTCGCACCTATTTGATCTGATGAACTTAATTGAACAAATCTGATTGTGAGACACCTAGGGAACATGCATACTGAAATATATAAACACATTCCGTCTTTAATATGGAGAAGAAAACAATTGTTGATAGACTAATGGATAGACATCCCAACAAGCAGATGGATGGAAGCATGACAGATAGAAGACAAATTCAATCCAATATATACCCCCCAATTTTTCTTTGAAAAATCAGGGTATGATTTCATCTGGATAAGTGGTGGTTAAGAAAATAATATGAAATGGCCAAGCCTGAATTTAGTATGTCTGACATTTGCAGAATTAGGTCCCCAAAAGGTGAATTTATTGACACTATTCTGCAAGGCAGGCTAGCATCAACGAATTCATCCTGAATCTGATTAGGCCTCAATGGCCAATAAAAAAACTAGGAACAGATTGAAGTCCTACAGTTGAAGTTGGTAATGCACACCCATTGAGCACCTCAATTATGCATTTTGTCTTCTGCAAATTAGGGGGACATTGAAACTGAACAGGTGGAAAAAACTAACTAAAACTAAAACGAACTTTCAATTTGATACTTAAGATACTTCACAGAAGATGAGGCCTAAGCAGAATTAGGTCCCTGGAGGGTGTATTTGGTGATGCTAGCCTGCTGTGTGGGGTAGCAACACTAAATTCACCCACTGGGGGACCTCATTCTGCAAATGTCAGACACACTATTTCCAGGCTTGAAGAATTCTAAGCCAAATCACAGAACCATTGCATGTCAGGGAAACCAATTCCTATCAGTCATCACCTAACCTTGGGAACAGCAGTTTGTTTTTAAATTGCTAGCAGTTATGTTTACATAAACTAGCCAGATGTCATCTATTATTCTAATCTAAATTAATGACATGTGTCTTTGCAGATAATATATGCTTTTGTGGTGAGAAGATGTATTAATTAAATTGGTAGATGATATGGGTTGGAAGGGATGTTGGTTGATGGCTGGGTGGGGGTGGGTCTGGGCCATGTGGGATGGGGTGGGGTGGGGTTCTTGTAATATTTCCATAATTTCATTAAATTTCATTGTTTTTTGTTTGTTAAATTGAGCAAGGTCGCCCTGAAAATTCAAAAAATCTGAATTTAAAACAATTTCTTTTTTTTTTTGAGTAATGTCACTGGCTGCGCCCACATTTGACCCAGTGACCCCGTTTGAACAAATCTGAACCACAGTCCCCCAAAGACCCTTCATACCAAATATGAACCCATTAGACCCGATGGTACAAGAGAAGAAGTCTATGGAGGGAAAGAGTTATGACCCAGTGACCTCATTTGAACAAATCTGAATGAGAGTCACCTAGGTAACATCCACACCAAATATGAACACAATCGGTCTGATGGTTTCAGAGGAGAAGATGCTTAAAGAATTGTTGACGGATGGACGGATGGATGGACGGACGACGGACGAGGAGTGATGACTATAGCTCCACCGGAGACTTCGTCTCAGATGAGCTAAAAACTTGTTATATATTCTTGGAGAATGGATTAATCCTTTACCCAACAGAAGGGCCCTGTGCCAATGCATTCTCTTATATATGCGAGTCGACCATAGGTCGCCTCGCATATATAAGAGAATGCATTGGCTTAACACATTACAAATTATAAAATTGTTAAAGAATGTAAGAAAAAATGGTAAAAAGTGTTAAAAAAAGATTTTGTTTAGGCCAATGCATTCTCTTATATATGCGAGGCGACCTATGGTCGACTCGCATATATAAGAGAATGCATTGGCACAGGGCATAACTGTAACTATCACAATGTGGTCAAGGAGCCGGTTCCAATGATATCCATATGTGTATGGTTCTATTGAGACAGACCGAAGATATTTTAGGCTGTTGAAGCTTTATTTGGCCGGTTTTGGCCGGTTTGTTGGGTAAAGAGTTAACTAAATACCAAGACCTGAAAAAGTGGCCGCTGAGATGATTGATTGTTCATTACACTACCATGAAATAAAGGAGAACATATACAACATGAATACTAATACCGCAATGCTTTTAGCTCTGACAGTAGACACTTAGTTAATTGAAACTCCTACACACCTTTACATAACTACATGTATGGAATAAATGGCCCACATTCTATTTTTGATATTACGACATTAATATGACCAAAAAAACTATTATTTTGGTATGTTTTAACTTTATACCAACATGTCCATATGTATTAATTGCAACATACGTAAACTCTTAAAATATCTCTGTGATTGATATATTGACTATCATGTATACACATAGTGATATAGAACATTAAGTAGATGACTACATTGAAGAAAATGATTAGCTGATCATCATAGTCTGGTGTACTAATTGTAACTCCAGGGAAGCTATCAGATCCATGTTTATGACGTGCACAAAAGAATAAAAAATAAAAATAAAGTCCTCCCTCCTTTATTGATTCAGAAAAAAAATTGTTTGAGAGACTCAAATATTTATTTTTTTGGCCTTACATGCATATGATGTGCTTACTTCACTACTTCAAATTGATATTTTACAAATGAACTGTACAAAAATGAAATAAACATCCCTCCTTTGTCCAGAACAAAATCGCTGTTAAACAAATGAAAATGATTTTCTTAACAAGAGTTATTTATTTAATTTATATGAAAAAATGAGGTTGTTTGCAGGTCATTTTGATAGACAATTAATTGAAATGCATGCACTGAGCAAGTTCATTCCTGTGAGCCACAGTGGAGTCTTTCAAATCACTTATTCTTAGAAACAGAAAGACTTTTTTTTGTAGCTATTTTGTGCTTTGTGATAGATTAAAGAAATATCAAAATATCTAGTTGAGATATATTTATATCTCATGAAACCCCTGTAATATCATTGAGAAATCCATTACATATTTTGTTATCTCTCACTAGTGTGTAATCACCACATGCTTCCCGGGATACCTGGCATCGCGCCAAGTAAATATCCTGCGCAGATTAATACTATTTAGAAAAGACACCAATACCAGACATTGCAAAAATGATTGCTTTGTTCATTAAAGTTCAATTATTGTCCAACTTAGTTAAAAAGGCATATAACTCTAGTTTTTTCATGTGATATACAAGATCTTTGACTCGTTATGTTGGGATATAAGATTTTATGAAACTTGTTTGATAAATTTTATTCACGAGTCATTTCATAAAATCTTATATCCCAACATAACTCGTTATTTGCATATATAGAGGATCTCTATTCTCTAATGAGTTGCAATTCTATACAAAATTTATTAAGCGAGTGCACTAAATTCAATTTGAGGCAAACTTTAGCGAGGCTCAAATCGAATTTAGTGGACGAGATTAATAACTATTGTTTAGAATCACAACCAAAGAGGAAGTAATGACACCTTCAAGAAAAAATATGAAGTTCCATTTTAAATGTGTCTTTTCATGTTGACAAAATTGTTCAACAACTGTTATCACCCATGCATGCATGTTTATCTCACAAAAACACTAAATAACCCAAGAGAAATTGAATATCATAATTATATTCTAATTAACATGATAATAACATTGATCGATACCATTGCACTAAGCTAATACGTCACTGCGCATGCCGATAATGCATGTGTGTCTTAATAACAGATATGAGGCCAGGTTTAGGGGCTAATTATGTGATAAATATGTATATATCATTCAATCAAATCAAATTTACATAGTACACCTATAAACAGCTTTCTTTCAATTTACTTTAACCCTTTGTATACTAAATACTCATTGATTCGTAGGTCCCCTAGGAAATGTTCAAGGTCGTTTGTTGACCTTATTAACCAAACATTATCCACCAATTAATATGAATCCTTCCTGACTTGTTTTATCTTTTTGTCTGACTGTCATCTGCTAATTTATCCTGAACACCCCTCAAAATGAATAATAGACAACTCTGATGTATACCATAATAACTGAGTGGGAGAAACCATTTAGTATAGAAAGGGTTAAATTAATTTCTTCCCAACTATCAAGAAGAGTGTGTTGAATAAGAGATATCATGTGTAACTGAATCAAATGCACATACTAGTATCTAGCTGAATTTTGTTGACAGTTTATCATTGGATAAATTTTTAGACTATTTTGTCCAACAGTAATGGACCAAATAATCGACTCCTTAACCACAGCATAATTATGGGTAATTTTTCAGGATTTAGTCGGAAATATGGCTTGTTGCATTCATTAGAAAGCTCTCAGTGAGAGCTTTCCGATGAATGGTAACAACTTAGAGCATTACTGTACATATGATTGAGAAATTAGAATAAAGTTTTATCTAAATTCAGCACAGAGGTGAGGATGTTCAGAGAAAAGGATGACATAGTGTGTATATGAACTACAGAAATCATATCAAAACACAAAGTGCCAGACACTTCATTGACAAGACTGCAAATAGTTTTTCTGTCAATTGCAGAATGAGGTCCCCAGAGGGTGAATTTAGTGACGCTGTCCTGCATGGTGACCTAGCGTCACCAAATTCACCCTCTGGGAACCTCATTCTGATTAGGCCGCAACTGCTATGGGAAACCTACGATCTGATTGAAGTTCGCCAGTTGAGTTGAAGTTGGTGATGTTCACCCATTAGTCACCTCGATTATGCATTGAAGTTGGTGATGTTTACCCATTAGTCACCTCAATTATGCATTTTATCTTCAGCAACTTAGGGGATAAAGAAACAGAAGGGAAAAAATAACTAAAACACTATGTTAATTTGAGACTATAGATACTTCTCAGAAGATGAGGCATAAGCAGAATGAGGTCCTCAGAGGGTAAATTTGATGATGCTAGCCCACTGTTCGGGATAGCATCACTAAATTCACCATCTGGGTACCGCTATACTTAAAGTAATTGACCACCAATAACGTGGTGTCACCCCGTTAATACCGCGGTACTATACCGCAGTATCCTCCAATACCGCGGTACTGATACCGCTTGTTAATGCGAACAAGTATGTGGGAGTAAATACCTCCCCTCAAAGAGTTCCATGAAAATCACCGCGGTATTCAAAAAAATTAATGCGGTGCCCGCTAAAAGACTGCGGTATCATTATCGCCCAATACCGTAACTCCACCGCCGTGACCATCTCGATACCGCTACCGTTTATTATCGGTATCACCGAGGTCATGACCGGGGTATCACCCCGTTTTTCTGGTCAATTACTTTGAGAATAGCGGTACCTCATTGTGCAAATGACTTACACACTATTTGCAGGATTGAAAACACAAAGTGCCAGACACTTCATCGAGTTGTGCCATAAACTGTATAAGGAAGAACACAACGATACGGATGTGAGGACAGACAGTAAAACTGATTACATGAAATATATATGTGACCATACACACAGAGACATATTCCTACTATATAAATGTGTGTTTAATATTTTTACTGGTAAATGTAATGTCAACAGAAGTACTGAGTACCAATTGTCTGTACACCAAAATAACTAAGTAAAACCTAAAGACAAATATGTATCTCGACTAAGAATTCTGTCAAGGATATACTATCACATGTAGCGCTGCTTATACTTGTACATATAATTAACCCTTCTATACTAAATAAACGTTGGAGAGTACAGTAATGCCCTAAGTAATCGACTCCTTAAACGCAGCAGAATTATGGGTAACTTTTCAGGATTTAGTCGGAAATATGGCTTGTTGATGAATGGCAACAAGCCATATTTCTGACTAAATCCTGAAAAGTTACCCATAATTCTGCTGTGGTTAAGGGGTCGTTTATTTGGAGCATTACTGTAGTTCCTTTAGGAAATATTCAGATAATAAGTTGAACATAGGTTGTTTGTTGAACGTATTATCTAAACATTTCCCACCAATGGCTAATAACTCTTCTATTATAATTTGTCTGGATGTCATAGATCTGCTTATAGAACCTCAACATTCCTCTAAATGAATAATAGACCATTCCAACGTATACTTTTATAATTGAGTGGGAGAATCCATTTAGCATATGTTTTCATGAAGTTCTTCCACCGTTGCAATGAAACACTCGCCTTGATTCACTCCTCAGATTTTGTGACTCCCGAGTACAGATTAGTTAGAATTTTACCCGCAAATAAATCACAATAAAATAGTTACGTGAACTTCGATGAAAATGGATAACAAAAGTGATAAAAAAGAAAGATATTATCAAAAAGTCCCATGTATAAACAAAATTCAAAACATCTATAAAACAGAACAATGTGCATAAAAACAAAAATTCTAATCTGATTTCACGATAGCACTACATATGGGAGCAGAGGTCAAGGTCACTAAACGCATCATCACCATATTCCACGGTTCCCGAAAGCCAGACCAATGAAATTTAAGACCAATCAAGGCCATGTCGCAAAAGTATCCAAGATTTTTCAAGGCCCTCTATTATGAATTATTCAAAGCCATTACTCTGTAATTTTAAAATTGTTTTCAAGATCTTTAATCAAGCGTTCAGTGGGCTGCAGACATCATCAAAATGAAAGGATAATCAAGGACCATTACAGTCCAAGCTTCCTTTGATGTAAATTAGCTAGTGAAATCGGTGGGGAAAATACTGGTTTAATACGAATTACGGTCGCCTTAGCCTCCTCTTCTATGGCGGACTAAAAGCATAAATTGCCCGCTCATCTAAAATCACAAATGAGAGAAATAAATCACGTTTTATTCCATAGAAAATATTTATTAAATATTTGTTCTGAACTCCAGAGTTGACAACTGAAATTAGTAATTTAATGTGAAAAAATGTTTTAAAGTTACTCAATCTGATCAGACGCTCCTAAAAAATATTTGATTCGAGTCGAGGAACCCACCCATCAAAGCTCAGAGTGATCAAATAACGATTTTTGAAGTTTGTTGTTTCTCGAGATGTTTAATAATAAGTGGCCCAGAAACACACGGTCAAACGAACGGTCTTTCGGATGAAGATGGATAACTCTAAAATCAAGTGGTTAATTATTATTACCACTTGATTTTAAAGTTATCCATCTTCATCAACAAGACCCGTCCGTTTGACCATGTGTTTCTGGGCCACTTATTATTAAACATCTCGAGAAATAACAATTGATGACAAGTTTTGTGATGCCCTGGCTACTGCCCATATATCAACATCAAACAGATAGGAGCCATTACCTGGATTTGCTGAAGTAAGCAAAAAGGCAGAAGAAAAATAATTTAATCAATCATATAGCAACCAGACGGATGCATGTTAATAATTAGTCTGAGTTTGCACATATCATTGTCTCTAACATCCACACCATGTGTATGATAATACAGTAATGCTCTAAGTAATCGACTTCTTAACCACAGCAGAATTATGGGTAACTTTTCAGGATATAGTCGGAAATATGGCTTGTTGCCATTCAACGGAAAGCTCTCGTGGAGAGCTTTCCGTTGAATGGCAACAAGCCATATTTCCGACTATATCCTGAAAAGTTACCCATAATTCTGCTGTGGTTAAGAAGTCGATTACTTAGAGCATTACTGTAGGTTTTGCATGGAGTTACATGTAGTCTTAAAGGAACTCAAGGCACTCGTAATGGGTAAATTGGACCAAGTCTTCTCTGCCCCAATGGAGACCCTACAGCCACATTACTGTGTGTAACTCGTTCACACCACCTTATATACATGTACTAGACCAAGTATTCTCGGCCCACAACAGCTTGGGATATTGGTTGGATTGATTCTGTTTTGGACCGAGTTCCACCCCGTTGATCTTCTATAAAGGATTTTCATTCAAAAGACGTACTACAGGTACACGTGGAGCCCGGGCATTCTCGTAAACCCCTGAATATGATTAATCATCTGAAATGTCCGCAATTAATCTGTCTTCAAAATGATATATCATTTACTGTGATAGAAAAAGTTATACATGTAGTAATGATACGATCGTTTAATGAAAGCGCGACTCGGCCCAAAACATCATTAACCCAACCGATATCCCAAGAAGTTGTGGACCTAGAAAACTTGGTCTATCACAATTGGTAAATGTGGAAAAAATATGAAAGTCTGTGAAAACATGACCAACAAAAAGTACATGAAGAAATAGATTGTATAAAGTAACTTCATATTAATTAAAAAAATTTCACATGTTGAAATCTTTGTTATGTAAACAAAACTGTTATAGTGATTTGTCAACAAAGATCACTAATTGTGAAATAAGTTCAAATATTTAGTCTACATATTAGTTTCAGAATAGTTTTCAATGCTTTGAACTTCTCCAACGTTTAATGTCAAGTTTTGATTCGCTCCTGATATTTTCACACTGATTTATGTTCTAAAAATAGCCCATAAAACTGTCCCACAAATGTCACAAGAAATTCCAAATAAAATTTATATTAATTGATACAAGGTTTTCTGGACAGGTTTCCTCGATTCAAATCTATAATTTTTTAACCTGGAATCTATATCAATATATAGTATAACGATAGTATGAATGCGATATTATCTACAAAACACACTTGTGGTAGCAGAGAGTTTGTTTATATACAGCATATAAAAGAGAGTGCGATAAGCAAAATACTTCAACACTGTGGTGATTGATTCACTTTGACCTATTCTTGAGTGGCGAGGATTAGCGAGCGCTATAACGGTATGTTTTAAACAAAATGGTACAATTTTAACCAAGGTTCACTTAGTGGGATCTCCCCGGTGTTGAATGATTTGCTTATCGCACACTCATTATGAACTGTACTGTAGCATAACATGGCTTTTGTTTACTAACACTGCATACGATCTTGACAATAACATGCTATTTATGCGATAGTTAGGCCAAAGCGAAAAATAGGCATGTTTCCACTCCCCCGCCCGCCCCACCTCAAAACCCCCCGACGAAACTCACTTTATTTATTTTCCAAATCCCGAAAAATAAAATACGATGTATTTACTATTTCCACGTGAATAAATACTACACTATTTATATTGTTATATATAGACCTCTCACATAAACAAGCATACTAAAATTGTCTCCTTATTTGGTTATTAAATCGACCCACTGACAATAAAATTCCGTGTTGTGACCGATATAGCAACAGATTGTAAACAAAAACAAACGCGCACGTGGTTTTCAGACACACTGTAAAAATGAAGCTCCATGGCGGCATTAAGGTGATGAGTTTATGACCGCATTATTAATGTACGTCAACTAACGACATGCCCAAATATACCGGCAAAATAATGCTACACAATATTTACGCAATCGCAAAGAATACATCTGTCCCAAAACTTCCAACGGTGTCTGAAAAGAACGGACTGTAACAACCGGATGATATAGGCCTACGGTAATTTACCGAACGGAAGCCGGAGTGTATATTTACCGGAAGATCTAAAACAATTTTGCCAACATCCGGGAAATAGTGTCAACATGTCGTCCCAAACAAGTGCCAGCAGCGTGTTGGCACTTAAGTTTTTTAAATGCATACACATGGCGCAAGGCAGAAACAAAATGACAAAGGTTCCCCACTGCAACACCTTTTTTCAAGTCTATGAAAAGAATCACCCCAAAGGCCTTGACGCCCAAAACACTACAATCAGCTGTAAAACGAATTGAATATTAATGAACATATGTACAATTTGCACATGTAGATTAAATACAAGGCACTGAAATTCAGTACATACATTGTTAGCCTTCACAATAAGTTCATAAATGACATAATTATTAGAAAGATAGCACAAATATGATATTTGAATTTCCCCGCGAAAAAATAAAGTGAAAAAATAAAATAAAGTGAAAAGCCACCCCCCCGCCCCTGTTTTTTTTATGGATGGGAGTGGAAACACACCTATTTTTCGCTTTGGCCTTATGATTTGTTAAGAACAAAATACGTCAATATTTTAATATTCTTAGCAATGTTTAGATAATAAGTTCAACAAACGAGCATCATCTGAGCATTTCCCACCAATTAATAGAAATCCATCTGCACTAGTATTATTTTTTCGTCTGTCTGGCGTTTGATTTTATTACCTGAAAATCCTTCCAAATGAATAATAGACCATTCCAATGTATACTTTTATGAGTGAATGGGAGAATCTATTCTGTATAGAAAAGGTCAACAGGCGATAATGGCAAACTCAGACTGGTAATCACAAGAGATTATTACAATAAAACAACAGGCCCCGCCTCCACAACATATCAAAAAGGTACGACATACCACCAAAGTCTATCTGCTTACCTAAGAGACAAAAGTTTCAAGAAATTGTACAATTATGTTATATATTTGAAATCTCGTACAAAAATGCTGAAGTATCTTAACAATTCCATGACTGGAGCTTCCTGACATTTTGTGAAAACCCAATGCATTCTCATATATATGCGAGTCTCGCATAGGGAGCCTCACATATATAAGAGAATACATTTGCCAAACAAATTTACAATATTTACCTTGACCTTGTTAGCCATTGCATTCTCTTACATATTCGAGGCTCCCTATGGGAGACTTGCATATATAAGAGAATGCACTGGCACAGGATCTTTAATGCTGCACCAGCACAGTTCCAGTCATGAAAAGGTTAAAGATGGATACAACAGTTTAACACTACCTGACAAATATCACTGAAAGCACCCCAACACATCTAACAAGTAAAGCAGCTAGATGAATTTGATATATATACTGATGATTACATATCTGGATAGATATCACACTGCCATAAATAAATTTCTTATGGCAAGAAAAACATTCAGATACACTTCTTATCGTCTACAGAAAATAGTTTTTCTTGTACGTGTAGATTCTTAATTTTATTCTTGAATAGAGATAAGGCAGAGAAAGACTTGGAAGAAAAAATAAGAAAATATGTCTCTCAAAAGTATTTCTTGTTTTCAAGTGAAAGCTAAGAATAGGTAAAGATATATTTGCTTTCTATATAAAGTTCCATACAAAATTTATTCTTACCACAAGAAAGTCCATTTTAGCAGTGAAAAGAGATCAATGAAACTCAAGGCATTGGCTGATTTCAAAACAATGCCTAAGTCAGTATTCCTCGATTAACACCTTCCATGACTGGAGCTTCCATAAATTTTGCTAAAAAACATGTGCCAATGCATTCTCTTATATATGCGAGGCTCCCTATGGGAGACTCACTTATATAAGAGAATGCATTGGCACAGGTTTTTCGCATAACCGAATCTATTAGAGGATGAAACTCCCATAAGGAGCCTCGCATATACAAGAGAATATCTTGGCCTAACAAAATTTACCATGACCTTATAAGCCAGTGCATTTTCTTATATATGTGAGGCTCCCTATGGGAGACTTGCATATATAGGAGAATGCACTGACACAGGATCTTAATGCTGCACCAGCACAGCTCCAGTCATGAAAAGGTTAAACAATACCAGAGACCAGCCTAGTCCAAATTTCCTTGGATGAAAACCAGTTAGTGAAATCGGTAGAGATAATACTGGTTTACGTGAAATCGGTAGAGATAATACTGGTTTACGTGAAATCGGTAGGGATAATACTGGTTTACGTGAAATCGGTAGGGATAATACTGGTTTATGTGAAATCGGTTGGGATAATACTGGTTTACATAGAAGATCATTTTGCCTTACTCTTCTATAGCGGACTTTAAGCATAAAGTGCCGCTCATCTAAAATGACCAATAAAATGTCATAATTGTCAAAGTAACCCGATTTATTCCATAGCAAACATTATACTTGTTCAGAACTCCTCAAGAGTTGACAACTGAAAGTAGTAATTTAATGTGAAAAATATATTTGATCACAATGTTCACATAATTTCACAAGAATACAAACTAATTTGACCTTTGACTTTTAACAGTTCAGGTCTTCTCTGAGCATAAACAAACACATATGAAATATTGAGTTATTCCTAATTACATGTCACACCGGTATTCTGAGCATCACAGTTGCCATAATTCCACATAAATGTTAGATTATAATACATCATTGTGACTAAGATATCACCCTTCAGTGCCAGGGGCCGATCTCATCGGCCCTAATTTACGGTCTGTAAAATCGGTCCTAATATATATATTTTTTTTGGGTTGAATTTTTTTGGGTATGCTATAGCAAATTTAAAAACAAACTGGATAAAACCTTAGGGGCATGCTATAACTCATAGTAATAATTTTGATGCCCATGAAAAACGTAAGATTCCCTGGCATTAAACCTACAAAATAAGTCTGTTAAAGAATATAAGAAACAATTATTAAAATTGTAAAAATTGTAACAAATAATAACAAATGATGAAAAATTGTTAGGCCAATGCATTCTCTTATATATGCGAGGCGACCTATGGTCGACTCGCATATATAAGAGAATGCATTGGCACAGGGTATATGGGTTGATACAAAAAATCAGTATTATCCCTATTGATTTCACTAGCTGGTTGATATCGAAGGAGAGTTGGGACTACTCATGCATATAAACCACGAGTTGTCAATACATGCTGATGTGACCTCGAGGCTGGTCCCTAAACATCTAGACTGGTCCCTAAACATCTAGGCTGGTCCTTAAACCTCTAGCCTGGTCATTGAACCTTCAGCTGGTCCCTGAACCTCCAGACAGGTCCCTAAACCTCTAGGCTGGTCCCTAACCCTCTAAGCTGGTACCTGAACCTCTATCCGGGTCCCTAAACCTCTAGGCTGGTCACTTTAAGACATTCAACCTGTTAGGTTGACTTGGATTTGATAAAGCCTATTAGGAATAGCAGCGTAAATTTCCAACTACCATTATATTAACCCTTTGAGTGCCACGGGCCGATCTCATCGGCCCTAATTTACGTTCTGTAAATTTTTTTTAGTATGCTTAAGCATGCTATAGGGCATGTTATAACTCAAAACTATCACCAAGTATTCATAGTAATAATTTTGATGCCCATGAAAAATGTAAGATTCCCTGGCCCTAAACCTACAAAAATATACCTGTTAAAGAATATAAGAAAAAATTATTAAAATTGTAAAAAATTGTAAAAAATAATAACAAAAGATGAAAAATTGTTAGGCCAATGCATTCTCTTATATATGCGAGGCGACCTATGGTCGACTCGCATATATAAGAGAATGCATTGGCACAGGGTATATGGGTTGATACAAAAATAGGACCTGGCACTCAAAGGGTTAAATGTGTTGCTCAGTTTTAAATTTGTGCACTTTGAATTCATTCACCCTGATGCAGGAATTAAAAACTATTTCTGTGAAACTCATGTATATCCGATGCCCTGCGCAGTGTAACGGTTCTTAATCTTGAAAGTAGATTTCAAGACCACTATGATATATATATGTACAGCACACCTACGTAGACTATAAATTTTAATTATTTTGTTGTGAAGATAGGTATAAATGATGTTCACACCTTGGTCCAATAATAATTAAGGTATTTCAATAGTTACTGCATGGGCATCACTGACATTAAATCTAACTATGTAAAGTGAGCGTGACGACCATCGATAGACTGCTAGACTGATAGAAAGTCCACTTCGTAGTTTACATGCATATGATTAATAATACACACACCCTTTTATTTTCCCATTTGTTCAATAACTCTTTGTTTCAAATAATTTTTTGCTCAGTTTTGGTAAGGCCAAAAAATTATATACCTGTGTTTCTGGTGACATGCAAGGAAAATATAGGGGCGGGCGGGTAGCTTTTCATTTTATTTTATTTTTTCATTTTATTTTATATACTCCCCCCGGACTTCTTCTCCTTGTTTGTAATGTACTTTTAAATAACAAAACTAAGTACATAATATTAGAATATAGAGTAATTTATTGTTTTATTGAACAAAACATGAAAAAATTAATTTGATTCGGAATAAGTTTGATTTTGCAGTGACCTACTTGAAGTGTGGTATAATTTCCGGTTTAACAGTGCACGCGATGTGTCCATTTTATGTGGAAATGTATCAGTTTACACAGAAAATAAAATTAGATGCATACTAATTTAGCAAAATCAATAAAATGAAAATTGTCGGGGGCTCCTGAATAGGGGCGGGTGGGTCACCAGAAACACAGGTCTTATTTATTTTGGCCTAATGCGCGAATTTAAATACAAGTTAAGGTAATGAATTATCAATTAGAAAATTAGATATATTTCTGTTGACGTTATAAAGCTAAAAGGCATTAGAGGATAGATTAAAAGGCCTCGATTCCTCATCGATTAATTTAATATTTATAATTGCCTGAGAACACATGCATATATTTAATGTTAATGGCTGTAAGTTGGGTTATTAGAGAGGAAATAATAGATGAAACCCTTATGCATAAGGGTATCACAACAAATAATTGATTTTAGTCATAACATGGTAAATTGTGGTCAACTTTGTGCCTAATCACAGATTAATCAACTTTACCATCAATCATGACCGCCCTTAATGAATATCAATACTTTTTAATAATTAAGGTTGTGCTCTCACCTTACACACAATGCAGATGAACTTTGACCCAGATAGGTCCTCGTCTGTGCAAGTCATGTGATAAACTCGCCAGCATGTACTACAAAGAATAACATCTCCACCCTCGTGGCATTCAAAGCAGTACCAATCATAGCCGTCAGAATGTTGCTGAAAAATATAACAAACATAACCAATATAATAGGCCTATTACATGTGCTGTAAGATCTGATCACGCATGGAATACAAAGAGGTACCATTCCAAGCTACAACTGATGATGAAAAATACAAACAAATAAAATAGGCCCACTGTGCAGAAAAAAGTGTTCAACCAAGTTTCAAGTTGGGAGGTCACTTCTCCCTACTTGACTGTTTAGGGAGAAATCATAATGGCCAAGCCTTGAAATAGTATGTCTGTCATTTGCAGAATGAGGTCCCCAGAGGGTGAATTTAGTGACGCTACCCCGCATAGCGGGCTAGCATCACTAAATTCACCCTCTGGGAACCTCATTCTGCTGAGGCCTAAGCAGAATGAGGTTCCCAGAGGGTGAATTTAGTGATGCTAGCCCACTATGAGGGGTAGCGTCACAAAATTCACCCTCTGGGGACCTCATTCTGCAAATGACAGGCACACTATTTCAAGGCTTGATAATGGCTCAAGTTCAATTTTCACACCAACATCACTATTTTATGATCCACTAAGTATTATGCAATCAGGCCTGATAATAAGGTGCCTGTCATTTGCAGAATGAGGTCCACAGAGGGTGAATTTAGTGACGCTATCCTGCACAGTGGGCTAGCATCACTAAATTTACCCTCTGCGGACCTCATTCTGCTTAGGCCTCACCTTCTCTCGAAAGTTTCTTTATTATCAAATTTCTATAGAAACTTGTTCACATAGATTCTATTTCTTTTTTAGTTTAGTTTCTCTACATGTACAGTAATGCTCTAATTAATCGACCTCTTAACCAAAGCAGAATTATGGGTAACTTTTCTCCCCGAGAGCTTTCCGATGAATGGCAACAAGCCATATTTCCGACTAAATCCTGAAAAGTTACCCATAATTCTGCTTTGGTTAAAGGTACGGTTGGCCTTGGCGGTGGGTATCCTGTGAAAATATTTCCACCCGTCAAAAACCGCCACAAACAGAAAGAACAACAAAATGTAGACAGACTTTGTCCATATACAAATAAGAAATATCACATAAACAGTATGTTATTGTCATATCTTTGGCCATTGTTATGTAAACAAAGGCATAAAAAGTTACTTTTCTTGTGTTTGTTTATATTATGATGGTAAACATAAAGAGCGTTCTTTGTTGGTGAATTCCTGATATGGAACGAATAAAGAGCGTTTATGCCATTTGTGTGTGATTAGCCAGCAGCATTGTGCTGTCTTCTGTAACACAATCCGGCTCTTGCTTAGGTAAAATATAGTAAATATTTATGATAACATGCTGTTTACGCGATGGTCATGGTATATATGAACGAAACTGTATGCGTTTTAATGTTTTTCTGTTTACGGTGATTGGAACAAATATGAATATTTTCGACAACTAAGGCCTCACGTGCCTTTAAGAGGTCGATTAATTAGAGCATTACTGTATATCACCAAATTGGCAGACGACACATTGCATAATCAAGGTTCCCAATGGGTGTACGTGTGTACATCACAATATTCACCATTTGGGAACTTCAATCTGAGTCTGTGTCTCCCATAGCAGATGAGGCCATGCAGAATGAGGGCCCCAGAGCTTGAATTGGGTGATGCTATGTGGGATAGCATCACTAAATTCACACTCTGGGGTGAGCTAGAAGTCACTTCTCCCAAAAGGTGAAATGACATAATTTAGGGAGAAGATATCTCACAAGTCACCATAGAGGCTTGTCCCTGGTCAACCTACTAAGTACTATCTCTGCCTGAGATGAAGGCCGTTGATGAAAACTTACACAATAATCCATAGACCACATTGTTCGAAAACACTGACAATTATATGACAATAATAGAAACAGCATTTGAGTCCAGAGAAAACATTCTGAACTGATGAACGGAGATCTGGACTACAGGTTTTTCACTGTTTTTGTGGTTTTGTTGTGAGTATTACCCCAGATTGGAGTATGCAGTGGCAGCATTCTATTTAATGAAAAGCTTCTAACCAGCTGACAGGATGCAATCTCCTGCATAATACTTATGACAAAGAAGTTAATCAAAATTAATCTGTCCATTGAGAACTATTAACAGTAAATAAGAACAGGTGTGGAGTCAGATTTGTGTGAAAAATCACTAATCTCTTAAAAACACAGGATAATGTTGATAACAAATCTGCTGGTATTTAATCAAGCATATGATGACAGCTGAGCTATTGATAAAAAAAACATCCCATCAAATCATGCACAAATACATCTTTAATAAAAGCCAAAAATGTTTTACCCCTTTGCTAACCAATCGTATGTAGCTAATTAGTAAATAAGAACAGGTGATAAGTCATTTAACCCTTTCTATACTAAATACTCATTGACAAATAGATCCATTAGGAAATCTTCAGATAATAAGTTCAACAAATGACCATAAGCTGTTTGTTGAACTTACTATATACCTTAATTTATCAGACTCATGAGATGAACTCACAGACATCAGACAAAAATAACTCCAAATGGTTATGTTTTGTCGAAAATGCTCTTTATGATTTGAAATTGCAATCAAAGTGGATCACCCAGACGGGCCTGACCGCTATTGAACTGAGAAATGCAAAAACTGTTCTCAAACAACGTCATTGGGACACACTACTCGTTGACATAAACACATCTGCTTCATCGAGGGCCCAATTTTATAGTTTTATTAAAACTGACTACGGTTACCCAAATTACTTGAAGATTTTGCCGTCTAATCTATCGATATACCTCTTGAAGCTCAGAACTGCAAATCATAAACTGCCTATAGAGTGCGCAAGATGGAAGAAATCTCAGAATGATAATGACAATAGGATATGCACCAGATGTGGAAAATATTTAGGAGACGAATACCATTTAGTTATTATATGCAGTCATTTGGATGAAATCAGAAAACAACATATCCCTGAGTACTTTTGGAAGAACCCTACGAGAGAGAAATTCCATGGTCTCCTATCTCTTCAAAATATAAGCCTCATAAAAAGACGATGCATATTCCTAAGGTGTGCCTTTAAGAAGGTGTCTTATACTATATAATCAAAATCATTTATTGTTATGGGTGAACACATGTAATTATCATACTTGTTAAGTTTATCGCCTATTATTGTGTAATCTAATTTAATTACTGCTGTGTATATGAAATGAACAATGATTAATGTGATATTCAAAGTTGTGTACATAGTGTATATATATGTTTTGCTTGTTTCACTGTTATGTGACTTATGCAATAAATCAATAAATCAATCAATCAATCAACATTACCATCCAATAAATAAGACTCCTCCTTTACTTGTATTATCTGTCATCTGTTTTTATTATCTGATCACCCCTCCAAATGAATAATAAACCATTCCAATGTATACTGTTCTAACTGAGTGGGAGAATCCATTTAGCACAGAATCTTTTAAGGTATTAATATTGCAGTTATTTCAAATTTTCTAGTATAATACATAGAGCTCTTCTGTTTGCAACACTCTTGAACGTTTCAACGAGGTTCGCGAAAACATTCAGAGCACAGCAAGCGGGAGAACTCTATCTCTATCTGAGATTGCCTGAAGTTTCATGCCGGATCTGTTCTAAATATAGCCCGTAAAAATGTCCCAATTTATTGTATGTTTTATACTACAAAATTTTATATAAAATTTAAATTAATTGATAGAATCATTTCCGGGCAGGGGTCTTCCGATTCATTTATATTATTTTATACCTAGGAAACTATATAAACCTTGTTGTTGGAAGAGATAGACCAACTTTAATTATTGAATGGATCATCCCAATTACAGTGTAGTTCTCAAAGTATGCATTTAAATGGGCCATTCTTCATTGGTAGGAAAGTTGAGATTAACCCTTTTCTATACTAAAGCATCATTGATGATAGTTACTAAGTATACCATAGGAAATGTTCCGATAATAAGTGTTCAAGAAATTATCATTCAGTGGGTCGTTTGTTTAAATTATTATCTGAACATTTCCCTCAATAAATTTTTTAGCTATCTATTGTCTGCTTTTATCACCTTAACATCCCTCCAAATCTATAATAGACTATTCTGATGTACACTTTTTAACTGACTGGCAGAATCCATTTCGTATAGAAAGAGTTAAAGCAGACAACGTGTAGAGATACACTGCAACGATCATTTGTAGGAATATCAATTCAGCTGATAAGTTCATCAAGCACTCAAGCAGATTGAACATTTAGTGCTGCATATAAATCAATATTATTCAGTTAACCCTTTACCCAACAGAACGGCCCTGTGCCAATGCATTCTCTTATATATGCGAGTCGACCATAGGTCGCCTCGCATATATAAGAGAATGCATTGGCTTAACACATTAAAAATTATAAAATTGTTAAAGAAAATGTAAGAAAAATTGGTAAAAAGTGTTAAAAAAATTTTTTTTTTAGGCCAATGCATTCTCTTATATATGCGAGGCGACCTATGGTCGACTCGCATATATAAGAGAATGCATTGGCACAGGGCATAACTGTAACTATCACAATGTGGTCAAGGAGCCGGTTCCAATGATATCCATATTTGTATGGTTTTATTGAGACAGACCGAAGATATTTTAGGCTGTTGAAGCTTTATTTGGCCGGTTTTGGCCGGTTTGTTGGGTAAAGGGTTAAGCCTATATTCCAGTATACGAAGGATTGGTAGGTAGGGATGTTGTTGTTTAACCCTTCAATGACTGGAGCTTCCTGAAATTTGCGAAAACCCTGTGCCAATGCATTCTCTTATATATGTGAGTGTCCCATATGGAGCCTCGCATATATAAGAGAATGCATTGGCCTGACAATTTCACTTCAGCCTTGTAAGCCAGTGCATTCTCTTATATATGCAAGGCTCCCTATGGGAGACTCGCATATATAAGAGAATGCACTGGCATAGGATCTTTAATGCTGCACCAGTGCTACTCCCGTCATGAAAGGGTTAACATTAACATCAAGATTTTCAGTTGTGGACTTACCACTGGTTCTTCTTCAGTCTCGGTTGGTTTTGTTGTTGTTGTTGGTGTTGTTGTTGTTGTGGTCTTTTCAGCTGGTTTATATGCAGGCTGCTCGACTCCCACTTTTGAGCCTTTCTTGCCGACAGCTGTGTATTTGATTATGAATCCATCCTTGACGACATTAGATAGCTGATCAGGGACGTCGTCCTCCTGCATGTTGTATTCTCGCATCATATATTTGGTGATGCGCTCTATATTTGCACATTGTTTCTGTCTCTTTATGTAGTCCAAAGCTTGTAAAAATTCCTGGACGATGGACAAGCTCTCTAATCTACGCTTGACCGCACGAACCATTTTTCAGGCTAATCTGTGGAAGAAAACTGTTGCTTAATTTATACATACAGTAATGCCCTAAGTAAACGACTCCTTAACAACAGCAGAATTATGGGGAGAGCTTTCCGATGAATGGCAACAAGCCATATTTCCGACTAAATCCTGAAAAGTTACCCATAATTCTGCTGTGGTTAAAGTGTCGATTACTTAGGGCATTACTGCACAAAGATTTATTCAGTAATTGTCAATATTTAGAAATCAAGAGATAGCAGCTTTTTTTGGAGTTAAAGCCAGGATGGCGTTGGCTGTAGGTTATAATTTAGAAATAAAAGTTACCAAATTATGAATTTTCCTCAAGAATATAATATTATAGTATAATGATAGTATGAATGCGATATTATCCACAAAATACACTTTGAGTGAAAGAAAATGCATTTCGATTGTGTGTTATGTTTTCGCAAAAAGCATGTTGCTTGTTTATCAGCAGAGCCACAAAGATATCTGTAGATATCATCTACTATTGTCGAGAATCTTCCACGTAAACGACAGCCACTTGTTCACACATCACTTAACTCTTTTAGTGCCAGGCTTATTTTGTAGGTTTAGTGCCAGGGAAACTTACGTTTTTCATGGGCATCAAAATTATTACAATGAATACTTGGTGATAGTTTTGAGTTGTAACATGCCCCTAAGGACTTATCCAGTTTGTTTTTAAATTCGCTATAGCATGCTTAAGCATACTAAAAAAAAATTCAACCCTGGCACTCTACAAACTGTAAATTAGTGCCGATGAGATCGGCCCCTGGCACTGAAAGAGTTAAACCCCCATCAAGCTGCACTATTGACTATATACGATTTACCTTTTCACAGGCTTTATCATAAACTAAAAAGGTTATCGCAAAGTAGCGACAAAAATGTATAATAAACAAGAAAGAAATAATATAATGATATGATAAACAAGCTATCTGTTCTGGCAAGCTATTGAGATGAAATACTATTGCATCGTCTCTTTATTTAGAACTGTGTCTGCAATTTACTATTTACAATCAATCATACCGCTATACTTAAAGTAATTGACCACCAATAACGTGGTGTCACCCCGTTAATATGGCGGTACTATACCATGGTATCCTCCAATACCGCGGTACTGATACCGCTTGTTAATGCGAACAAGTATGTGTGAGTAAATACCTCCCCTAAAAGAGTTCCATGAAAATCACCGCGGTATTCAACAAAATTAATGCGGTGCCCGCTAAAAGACCACGGTATCATTATCGCCCAATACCGTAACTCCACGCCATGACCGTCTCGATACCGCTACCGTTTATTACCGGTATCACCGCGGTCATGACCGGGGTATCACCCCGTTTTTCTGGTCAATTACTTTGAGAATAGCGGTAGTAAAATCTTTATTTGGTGTGCGACGTAATTATATATGTTATTTATAACATACGTGCACAAGTTACTGCGGCAGTAACAGTGCGTAGTGTGTACAATTTAGATTACAATAAAAAAATCTATGTGCTCAGTCTAATGGAAGCCTGGTTATGAAATATCGTCAGGGAATGTACATGTAATGAGATTATATTGAATTGGAGAATTCACCAATAACTTTTTGTAAGTGGGGTGAGAAGATAAGATTTTCTATACATAAATTTAAGAAGCCATAAAATGTAGACAAGATCATGCTAGCCATTGCGTCACCCGACAACTTCTGATTGAGGATGACATTAAGGTATTTCACCTCTTTGGCTGCAACGATGGTATGGGGATTCCATGGCACTTGACCGATAACTCTTGAGTGTTTTTTTATAAATTCTGTGCTCCGATCCAAAGAGATAGAGGATCTCACATGAGTTTCTATTTTATACGGAATTTATCAACCGAGTTCACTAAATTCGATTTGAGCCGAGGTTTACCGAGGCTCAAATAGAATTTAGTGGACGAGGTTGATAAATTACGAATAAAATAGGACGAGTGTGAGATACTTTTTATCACATGATCAAATAAACGCGAAGCAATGCGAAATATCCATCGAAAACAACGATAATAAACTGCAGCGATCGCAAGTCATTTGAAGAACGGTGTGACGTCATCGCACGCGCTGATATTAAACGTGTCTCTTATCGATAATTATGAAACTGCTTTTATGGGCAAATTATGTGATAAAATGGTTTCTCAGTTTTGCCAAAATGCAAGGAGAGCTTGTTATCAGCACACCGGTTCATTGACCACATTGTGATGGTTACAGTTATGCCCTGTGCCAATGCATTCTCTTATATATGCGAGTCGACCATAGGTCGCCTCGCATATATAAGAGAATGCATTGGCCTAAAAAAAATCTTTTTTTAACACTTTTTACCATTTTTTCTTATATTCTTTAACAATTTTATAATTTTTAATGTGTTAAGCCAATGCATTCTCTTATATATGCGAGGCGACCTATGGTCGACTCGCATATATAAGAGAATGCATTGGCACAGGGCCCTTCTGTTGGGTAAAGGGTTAATAGACCGTGTACAATCTGGACAAAAATCATAATGGAAATATTAGTCTAACCCACTAGATTGATCTATACATCTCTATGTAAAAGCGAATTATCGTCTTTTATTTTTGCGAATTAATTTGTTTATGATGTTCATGTTTTGATCCCAATAAAAGTTATTTTAAAAAGAAAAAAAGTGTCGAAAAGCGGTGGTCTGTTGTTTAAACACTCCATCACCAGGTACATAACTGACGACGATCCCAGTGAAATTTAGCATTTTACTTCAGACTTACACCTACACTTACATTCCACAACTGCTTACTCATGTACATAACTATAAATTTCAAAATTAACCCTTTCGAAAACTCGCGGCCTATGCTTGCGTTCCTAATTTCTAAATTTGTAACACCTAACTATGTACCACGCTCCCATGTTTTACTGAAACTACCGGTATGGGACAATCATGAAACTTAAGAATATTTTAATACTCTACGTATAACTAGTTCATTTATGATAGTGCGTGATTCTACGATACTGGTACGCATACTCTGTCATATGTATACCTATATTTTCCAAATTTCAAAACACCAGGCATACCTCTATTATGCTCCTGTTTTTAATTTTACTGACTATGGAATTGTCCAAGTGGCGCTTCGGAATGTGTACCTAGATAATGATCACCTTTGTCCATGTTACCGAAGACAGGTTTACCCTTGTATTCTGTGGTGTTCCCAGCCCCCCCCCGGATCTCTATATTTTACAACATAAAATTATATTGAATTGGAGAATTCACCAATAA
The DNA here is from genome assembly GCA_032622095.1 of Siphonodentalium dalli. NCBI lineage: Eukaryota > Metazoa > Mollusca > Scaphopoda > Gadilida > Siphonodentaliidae > Siphonodentalium > Siphonodentalium dalli. The sequence goes on along the minus strand of CP136068.1, from coordinate 131,816,566 downwards.
CTTTTTGTAAGTGGGGTGAGAAGATAAGATTTTCTATACATAAATTTAAGAAGCCATAAAATGTAGACAAGATCATGCTAGCCATTGCGTCACCCGACAACTTCTGTTTGAGGATGACATTAAGGTATTTCACCTCTTTGGCTGCAACGATGGTATGGGGATTCCATGGGGATTCCATGGCACTTGACCGATAACTCTTGAGTGTTTTTTTTTTAATTCTGTGCTCCGATCCAAAGAGAATGGTTTCTCAGTTTTGCCAAAATGCAAGGAGAGCTTGTTATCGGTTTAACCCTTTACCCAACAAACCGGCCAAAAACGCCCAAATAAAGTATCAACAGCCTAAAATATCTTCGGTCTGTCTCAATAACACCATACAAATATGGATATCATTGGAACCGGTTCATTGACCACATTGTGATGGTTACAGTTATGCCCTGTGCCTAAAAAAGGGCCCTGTGCCAATGCATTCTCTTATATATGCGAGGCGACCTATGGTCGACTCGCATATATAAGAGAATGCATTGGCACAGGGCCCTTCTGTTGGGTAAAGGGTTAATATCCATTTGCTGAGGGAATTAAGCTCATGATTCAGCTCAAGTCCATATATATTGCTTTTTACTGCTTCTTCCACTTCGTTCACATACGGCGCATTCTCAGCTAAATTGGCCCAATACGCAATTTTCGTGTCGCTGTTGATTTTCGAAAAGAAAACGGGTGACATATTTGACATACTATCCTAAGTTTAGTGATGTTCCGATAATGAAAAAGCTTATAGGACCGATTTCCGATAACTGGAGGCACAATCGGCCGATTTCCGATTCCGATGTTTATATATATTGTGCGTTTGTTCCTATAATGGACTTATATACACCCAATGCACTCCATATCCCGCATAGTTTCAAAGCCAAATACATCAAAGAAATATATACACACTGTCGTGACAGTATTTCTGCCGACGTCGGTTGTGTGCTTCCTTTGATGTATACCGGTAGTTGTTTTGACAAAGAGATCAAAGGTGCCGACTCAGAGTAACGTTATGACCATGTGTGGAACACTTGCATGCAGAGTAAAAGTCTTGATTGAATACTTGTAAGTTGCAACAATGTATGGAATGGCGATGATTATTAACTAAATTTTGATTGATGGATAATAATTGCTGTCATATTTGTCTGAGATTTCCCAAGTTCCCATTGGTCACACCTTTTATCTTTTAACAACTCGGAAGCTTTTATAGTTCCGCCTGCTCAATTTTGGTTTCGCAAGTTCAACGTGGAGCTAAGCGTATTTCATAGCATACGTTGTACAGACGAAAAAGCTAATTTATATGCCCCTACTAACGTTGATCGTTATTGAAGACAGTTCTGATAACAACTGTATTAATTCATTCAGTGTGTGCTTCAAGTTATTGACATAGCATGTGACGTCACATGACACGTGCTCTAGAGGAAGCCTCACTGTAATCAGGTCAGCTTTTTAATTAAAGCTTTCTTTGAATCTATTTCGTGTCAACGCGATTGAACCAATAACTTCATATTACACGGGATGTCGGGCATGTGTATTGCCATTCTTATAATATATCATCATATCAGACTGCTTTGATGATGCCAATGGCTTCTTTTTAGGCTGTCACAACTGCGTTTTACATTCAATACTACAGTTGTATTGCGTATGTTTATTAAAGCGTGCACATTGCGCTTAGATACTAGAACGATGATATCAAATGAATAAATATCACTACTGGCTCAAAACTCCTCTTCCCGCGCATGGACGTTACATCATGCCGTCTATATGACCCAAAACACCCTGTCGCAAGCTGCATGTGAAACGTCGGGACCAGCCGATTCCGCGTTTTTACGGTCCGCGGCGGACTGTGAGATCACCGATTTAAACCACAAGACCCTTGCGTTAGCACACATACATAGTCCCTGAACTCTGGATAATTACCATAGTTTTATGACATCAGGAGTGGCTGTCGCAAAAATGTGCAACAGAATACGTTACCGACGAAATAACTCTCATACATGGCTCTTGAAATTGTTTTTACAACATGGAATACTCAGTAAAAGTGAACATATAGGCCGCACATGATATATGTACTGCCCATTCCGTTAAGTTTGTCGCGTAGTGTTCGAAGGAATTCCATAAGTAATGCTACTTTAGAAGGGTACGGACATTTTGCGACAGATACGTTACCTAGCTTTTACCCTGCATCTCCAAAATGGTTGGGAGTCGTTTATTTATTCATACTCAGTTGTTTGCATATTATATATAATTAACTATACACATCGAGTGTTGGGACCAGTTGGGGGTTTTTATGAGTTGCCACTGAAATAATTGTTTGATTCCGACAGAATACGTTACCGACAGAATACGTTACCATTTTTATTAATAATCCAGTGTAGGATCTATGCCATCGTTGTTCATGAACTTACAAATATCGTGTAAAAACTCGGTGTTTTAACAGCGTCACTATCCCTAAGAAAGGATAATGACACTTGAAGAGCTTGCTCTTGTAGGCCATACTTCGCTCAAATCAGTAGGTTATCGTATAATATTATGTAATATGGCAATTTCGTTCACATACAATAAAAACAAAAACGATCCAAAGATGCATTTGAAGCCCTTTTTGAAGACAGGAGTTCCACAGGATATTCTCCAGTCAAGCGTGGCACAAGAAGTTTTGAGTTAGTGTTGGAACAGGTCAGCAACAATGGGGGAAATTTCTTCGTGGACTTCTTTTAAGAAAGGCTGGCGATACCAGGTCTACCCCAAAGGCTTTGCTTGGACTGAGTTTTGATAGGAGTTCGCAAACCCCATTTTAAATAATTTTGAAATTATCCATTTTGTGGTTCTTTGTTTGCAGGATTGTGAGAGCTTCAAGTTTAAAGATTATTTAGCGCTGCAAACATATATATGCTTAAACTACTTATATTTATATTTCTGTCAGTCTGTACTGAGATCAATGTGAATGCCAAGAACATACATGTAGATCTGCAAGAAATGGTACTGTAGTAGTATTGGAGTATGTATTACACAGGAAAGGAGGGATAAGATATTTCGATTTATAAGAAATATTGATGTACATGCTTAACATTCCTTATAAGGAATAAAACACTTACCTAACTTATAGCAATTTTTCACATTGATCGAAGTGAGCTAAACGCTCTTTATTGTTACCATATCAGGAATAGATGTTGTATACAATGCACACTATTTATTGTTGGCCTATATAAAATTGAATTATCACACATTTATAGGGGGGGGGGGGGAGCAACGGTTTACCTCAGAAATCTTATTATCAACGAAATTTTTTGGTTTCTGTAAAAAATTCCAAGACAAAAACAACAAGCAATAAACGAGTGCAATTGGCATATTATAATATAAACTGAATATACAATTATTTTATGTATAGGCATGGGTTATCGGCCACTACAATTACAAGGCTCTGGGTATGTAAAACATAATGTGGCAATCAATTTACATTCGGGTGTACACCTCGCCAGCTCACAAATTCCAATAAAAGTACTAATATAAAGTACAATGAATTATGAATACTCTTAAAGTATACTAATGCTCTTGGATAAATACAAATTTGCCCAGTCCCAAGGCCGAATAAAGGACAAGGGCAGATTGCACGCTATTTTTTTTCCGGTTGATATACCAAACAGAACTACTTAACCATCGCCTCCTATATACCAAGCACAGATTTTTCTCAAAGTACGGTACCAATTTTTTGTTTGCGCATCATTGTATTTTGCTTCATCTATCTTTCGGGTATTTTATTCATTCCGATATTGCTGTGTAAAACATTTAAAAACTAGTTAATTTCAATCATTTGCACATCGACACACCTTAAAATACACATTATATCACCTATTTCCTATTATTTTCTTCGTACATGTACTTGCACTACTTGATAATTTGGTATTGCTTGGTATATAGTAGACATCAAAATGAACAGAATCAAAATAAAGCGTAAGTGCAACCTGTCCCCATACCGCACCTAGTAGACTCAAGTCAAGGAATATACATGGACAGTCGTTTCCACATTTTACTGCTTATTGCAGTTTATTTAGCCCCAATTTGCTAATATTGTAGTCCAGACATAACAATGCCAATTTGAAACACATGGCTTTCACTGAAAGTTTCAGTTTGAATCAACCCAAGTCAAATTGACCCGATCCATCGTTCCACTGTACGATTGCGAAAACAGTAGAAAAAGGCAAAAGATTGGTAAGAAACAATGCATTTCCATTTCACAGAATTTAATCTGTACACATGTAAGCATATGTCTGACACTCACAAGAATATTGTCACGTTAATAGTACTGCCTTAGTGCCTTATCAGTTAATCAATTCCACACCTAACGCTTTGGACAGCGGTGCAGCGAAAATAGGTCATTCCCGTGACGAGTTTTGATCGCATTTGCGCGCTATTAAGGCATGCTTTCATTCGAATTTCCACTCAAATTTCAGGAAAGCTTATTAAACAATATACCTATATCACGTATTGGCCTTGAATGCTCCAATTCAGTGCAATTATTTGAAAATACCGACAAATCCAAGCATTATTGAACTGTTCCGCATCAACCGGAAGTGCTTTTGGTGACAAGATTCAACGCGAGTTTTGATGACGTTTTACGAATCAATATTTAACCCAACAGGTGCTTGCTTGTGCACAACTGAACTGTTTAAAACAAAGCTCGCATGTTTTAAGGTTTCAAGGTTGAACATAATCTTTATTCTAAACGCTATATATAACCAATGAGTTGTTATAGCTAGAAAGATGACTTCCAGAATGGCGATCGGCTATTGTCCGGCACAGGCTGCAATCGATACAATCCGGTTCCACTTTCGATGTCCTGTTCGACGTTTTGTTACCGGTAAATTTGAAGTGGCAAGTGGAGTTTCTGTTGATTACTTGTTATGTGGTGGTATCTATATCATAGTATGTGGCTTATCGATCAGTTAGTCGTGTTAATCATGCGTAACATGTGAAATTGCCATTGTTAAAATGAGGCGAAGAACAAGAATAATATAAAGATGCACAAAATGTGCACACACTTTTCTCAGTGTAAAGAAATAGGGTAAGGCGGGTCAATATGGACCCCACCCCAAGTACAATTGCACAAGGTAATTATGGTTGAGTGGGAAGTTACCATTTAGATATTGAAAACCACACATTCCATTAACTATATATATTAACTTACTTACTTATACTTATGAGGGTGACGACCCCCATTTTCGGACGCCGGATTCGGGGTCTGTTGTGGCGTATTCCGGATGCCAGACCAGCGTACTCATATTTTGGATGCCGGATTCTTCCATGGACATTCTTCTTGGCGTTAAACACCGAAAAACAACCAAGTTCCGTCCGCTAATATATATTTCTTTGCTCGAACATAATATTCTCCCCAATTTAGCTTCTTATATACTTCTCGTTAACATACCTATAGTTCTAATTAATACTATTAATGTTCAAATAGATCGAAATGACCGATAGATTTGTCAAAATGCAAAACTTGTCAATCTTTTGATATTGCATGATCATAAATGCGATTAATAACTACATAAATTTTCTTTCTGAAGATTCTGAGTTATATTGGAATACATCCATATCGAGGCCGGATGAGGTATTCGGACAACCAAGACCCTCCCTGCATGGAAGGGTTATAATATAGTTGGGTATTTGCTCTTTCTGTGATATCCTGAACCATGGTACATTTGGTGCCCCCCCCCCCCCATCCACAATACGCAAATTGTAATAGCGACATTGAACCCCAGTGAGTTGGGTGGTAATTGTTTTATTTTGGTTGAATCTTAATTATATGGCCAACGGCACTCTATATACGTATACAGTGCCGTGTATTCCGTAAAAATCGGACCAGAATGTTTTCAATAAGGAATGAGTAACTGGTGTCACGTGATCGAAATTTCAATGGTTTGTTTATACACCAAAATTTTCACACAAGTTTGCAAATGTACTCTGCGTGTTTCAACATCATTCTATACCAATGTGATCATGTATGTGTTATCAGATTATAACTTCAGTACAAACATTTAATCTTTCAGTCAAGCTGCTAAATCAAATAACTAGCCTACTATAGCCAACAAACAGAATAATTCCAATGCATCATGTAAACTTTTGCTTCATTACTCACTCTATTTTCAATAAATTTAGTGAAAAGAGTATTCCGGATGCCGTCTCTCTGTTATGGAGTATTCCGAATGCCGGTGTCAGTTTTAAGCCGGATGCCGTATTCCATGCAGGGGAGGGGGGTAGTCACCCTCACTTATGGTTACTTATGCTTTTAGTGGACGCTCGCTTCTTGGGTTGCCACTATATCCACCTCATTTTCCCCCGATATATCTAGTATTGATATTTCCAATTGGGATTTATTGTTTGTTTGACTATTTGTTACTTTGGTCTGCAATTCTGCTTTGAATTTTATTTTGATTTCATGGTCTGCCCAATGACTATCCAGGCGCTGTTCTTGAACTCGTTTCTGCATACACTACTTTCTCTGGTAAGTTGTTCCAAATTTCGACCACCCTCTGGCTGAAATGATCTGAAATAGTATTTCCTTGTATTGTTGTTTGATCCATCCAGATATAATTTATATTATGTCCTCTTGTTCCGGCACTTTTTGTTAAGATGTCTGCTACTTCATGATCGTATGAGTTGAAGATTTTGTAGCACTCTATAATGTCGCCTGTGGCTTCTGTATTGTAACGATGGGATATTTAGCCGTTCCAGTCGTTTATCATATTCAAGTGTCTGCATCTCTGGTGCTAATTTGGTTGCCCTTCTCTGAACACGGTCTGGACAATTTCAATGTGTTTCTCATGAATTCCAGCATGACGGAATCACCAAATTTTACGGAATTTCACTTTTCTGTGGCCTATAAAATCAAAAATTATGACCAGTTTGGTATCGCTTAAAATGAAAAACATTGTACATACTATTGTTTAGTTATATACAATTATATGTGTATTTAAGTATCATCTCACTCTGGGTCAAATTGTGTCCGTGACGGAATCACCAAAAAGTGCCATCAATATGAGGGTAGGTCCGTCCTATTGAAGAACCCTGCTCATTCAGCCAAGTTTACCTGGAAAAAGTTCTCAATGAGCAAAGTAGATACATTATACTTGCAGAAAAAAGCCGCATTGTCACACACTTGTGTGTGTATTACTAGTTTAGTGGGGGGGATAATTACAGGAAAACATAAAAATCGTTCACTTTGTGATAGAAGCGCCAAACTTTCAGAATTTGTTAAGTGGTTGGTGAGTATCACTAAACTGGCTGGTTCCAGATTTTGGAGGTCACCTTGACCTTCAATTTGACCTTGACCTTTTTGAAAATCTCAGTTTTTGGGTTGGGTGGTTTATGCTATCCTTTTCTTGTGAAAATCGCATCTTCTCACAGATTTCTCAATACAATTATAGTTGGGAGGTGACCACGGTTCATTTGGGCCAAAACATATCTAAATTATCATAAGATGGCCGCCAATATGGCCGCCGGAAGTTGAAAATATGACATTTTTTCACAAATATCTTCTAGTTCATTTCCTGCTGTTTGGAACTGGTTGAGTAATGCAACTTTATTTTGTGTTTTGTATATTAACCGATCATTGGAGCAATTAAATATGCAATTATTGGGGCCCTAACCCCTTCCAATCCGTCAAAAATTCGATTTTAAAGAACGCGGTACAAAATTTTACAAAAATATCACAATTGGGATTCTAGTCATATTTCAACTAGAAATGAAAAGAAAATTGTAATGCAAGTGAGGCATATCATTACCTATAAATATTCCAATTCTCTGGAACCAAAAATCTTACCTTGGCTCAAAATGGCTGCCAAAATGGCCGCCAAAATATGGAAAATTGTAAATATTGCACCAGGGTGTCATGCAATTGCTTACAAGTTGTGGTTGATGTATAACATTGGCTAATCTGTATTCTATACATTGAATACTAACATGTCTGATACACCATGTGTCATTGTTACTATTGTCACCACTGACATCACCAGGTATATTGGATTTTTCTCTCACAAACTTGACAAATATATCGGCAAAAAATCACTTTTCAAGGTTCGACCATTTTTTCAAATAAAATGCAACTACCTTTGGTATCAAATGTGTTTATTGTTTTGACCTATCTTAAATGTGTCACACTATGGTGTTTATAGACTAAATTGCTCAAGATGGCTTCCAAAATGGCAACCAAATTTTTACACATATCCAGAAAATTATTCTCTGCGTTATCCGAAAAGGTAGCAAATTGTGACTCACTTGGTTATTATACCTGTTAGTTAATTAACTGACAACTATGTTCTATTATGTTTATCCTAGTTCCGTATGGGGCATGACAAATTCATTTTAAAGTTGCAGTATGGAATTTTGCGGATAACCTCTTTTGTGATTATGGCCATATTATTGAAAGGAAATGGGCAGAACTTTGAGACGGAACTGAGATGAACCATGAGATGTGGGTATAGTCTGGCCCATTATGATAAAAATTTATCAACTGGATACAGGGTGGAAGCCAAGATGACAGCCAGGGAGTTACTCTATGATCGTAGATGAGGATAATAGGTATACCGCGAGTTATTGTATGGTCATGGATGATGTGTGGGTATATGGGGAGTGCCCTGTTGGCAACGGCGGGTTGTATATTTATATATGTTGTGGATGTGTTATCATTGATGGTGTATGGGTAGTAGATGCATGATCATGAGTATGGCAAGTGTGGAACTTATGAGATGTTGTATGTGCGGGTATTGGTATATCTGGAAGGGCTCACCATTGGTGATGTGCATATGTATAACTGGATTTACTCTATGGTAATGGATATGCGAATAAGTATACATGTAGTGGCTGTATAGTCCACGGTGAGGTGAATAGGTATACAACGCGTGACCGTATGATCGTGAATGCAGTGAATATGTATACATAGAGTGACTATATGGCCATGTGTCGGGTGTATGTGTATACCTGGTGTTCATACATGGTGACTCGTGGCTGTATCGTCGTTTGTGGTATGTATGGGTATAACCAAGTATGGCTGTATGATCAGGTGTACGTGTATAAAGTGGGTGACTATGTTGTCATTTGTGTTGTGTTTATGTAAATATGGAGTGACTGAGGTAATGGGTGGGTTGTACATGTGTACCTTGGGTGACACAATAACTCAAGGATATGTTAATCAATGGAGAGGTCAAGTCAGAGAGTTCTCTATCTTGATGGTGTTTAAAAACATGGGGGGGGGGGGCGTTAAACACGGAAAACGATGGCCACCTATTACCACACAGTCATTACTTATATACATAAACACCACAGACATAACAATATAGTGACCCACTGTATAAATGTACACCTGACCCATGACCACGGGTGACCTTACAGCCACGCGTCACGATACAGGCACACCGGGGATACTTCTAAACATGACCGATAACTATATAGTCATTCCTTGTATACCCATTCAGTTCACCATTGGCCATAAGGTCATCCCCTGTATACATATTCTCCAAACACGTGGTCAAATAGACAATCAATATATACATCAACAATGACCATAAAGTCACTCCGGGTATACATATGCACCTCACCAATGGCCATATAGCCATTCGCTTCATACACATACCTTCACCAATGGTACCTGACCTATGGCCATATAGTCACACCGTGTGTACCTATTCAAAACATTCATACACGACCATGGTCAATCCTTGCATACATATTCACCTCAACATTGGCCATGTCACTCCCTGTATCCCTATTTGTCACACCATAGCCGCATAGTCACTCAATATATACTAATACATCCCAGCCATGTCAGTATAGTCACTCCATGTATGCATATGCACTTTATCCATGGCCATATAGCCACTTGCTATATACACATATCCCTTGCCCATGACAAAAAGCAACACATGTGTATACTGATATAACCTACACATGACCATACCGCCACGAGTCACCAAACAGGAACACCAGGTATACTCATACGCCTGACACATGACCATTTTAATAGTCACCCCCTGTATAGATGTCCATTATATTTATGACCATACTGTCACTACTTGTATACATACATGTACTCATCTCACCATTGACCATACATTCACTACCTGTATACCTATATCGACACACATAGTCATATAACCACTCAATATACATATACAGCCCACCCTAGACCATAGATTCACTCCAAGCATACAAGTAAACCTCACTAATGGCCATTCAGCCCTTCCAGATATACACACAACCACCCAAACAATCCATACTTGCATATACACCTCACACATGACAATTCAGCAATTCACTGTATAATCATACATGCCATCCATGATAATAGAGCTAATCCCTATACACCAACCAATGATAATACATCCATAAGATATATAAATATGCATCCCACCCGTTACCACAAAGACGCTCCCTATATACTCACACACTCGACAATGTCCACCAAGCTTACTCCAGGTAATCATATTCAATCATGTCCGTACAGTCATTCCATGTATACCTATACACATTACCCGTAACCATCAAATCACACCCTATTTACCAACACACCCATTTATGATCATACAGACAACACATGTACATCACACCCATGCCCTTAGAGTCACTCCATATATACATAATCAACACATAGATGACCATGTAGCTATATCCATACACCACACCAATGCCCATACAGGCACACCTGGATATACACAATCATACACTATACAGTCACTCCATGCATACCGATTCACCTCACACCTGACCATGACATCTCCTTGTATACATATATCTTACAATGGACAACCCACTCATAACCATATAGTCACTCATTGTATACCTATTCACATAAGTCATGACATACAATAACTCACTGTATACCTATTCACCTCACGTATGATCATAGAGTAACTCCCTGGCTACGATCTTGGCATCCACACTGTATTCAGTTGACATTTTCTTAGAATAATGGACCAGAATAGCCAAATATTATGGTCCATCTCAATTCTGTCTCAAAGTTCTGCCCATTTCCTTTCAATAACTATGGCCAAAATCACAAAAGAGGTGCTCGGCAAAATTACATACTTTAAAATGAATTTATTTTGCCCCATACGGAAGTGGGACAACCAGAATAGAACATTTAGTTGTCAGTTAATTAACTAACACGTATAATAACCAAGTGAGTCACATTTTGCTACATTTTCGGATAATGCAGAGAATGTTCGGGATATATGTAAAAAATTAACATTTTACAAATTTGGTTGCCATTTTGGAAGCCATCTTGAGCAATTTGGTCTATAAACACCGTAGTGAGACACATTTAAGATAGACCAAAACAATAAAAACCTTTCAATCCAAAGATAGTTACATTTTACCTGAAAAAAATGGTCCAAACCTGAAAAGTGAATTTTTGCCAATATTTATGTCAAGTTTTTGAGAGAAAAGTCCAATATTTTTGACGATGTCAGTGGTGACAATAGTAACAATTAACCATGGTGCATCAGACATGTTAGTATTCAATGTATAGAATGCATAATTGCCAATTTTATACATCAACCACAACTTGCAAATGATTGCAGGAGACGCTGGTGTAATATTTACCATTTTCCATATTTTGGCGGCCATATTGGCAGCCATTTTGAGCCAAAGTAAGAATTTTGGTTCCAGTGATTTGGAATATTCATAGGTAATGATATGCCTCACTTACATTACAAAGTTATGTTCATTTCTTGTTGAAATATGACTAGATTCCCAATTGTGATTTTTTGTGAAATTTTACACCGCATCCTGTAAAATCGAAGTTTTGAGGGATCGGAAGGGGCTAGGACCACAATAATTGCATATTTAATTGCTCCAATGATCGGTTAATATACAAAACACAAAATAAAGTTGCATTACTCAACCAGTTCCAAACAGCATGAATTGAACTAGAAGATATTTGTGAAAAATTGTCACATTTTCAACTTCCGGCGGCCATATTGGCGGCCATCTTATGAAAATTGATATATGTTTTGGCCCAAATGAACCGTAGTCACCTCCCAACTATAACTGTATTGAGAAAACTGTGAGAAGATGCGATTTTCACAAGAAGAGGATGGCATAAACCACCCAACCCAAAAACTGAGATTTTCAAAAAGGTCAAGGTCAAATTGAAGGTCAAGGTGACCTCCAAAATCTGGAACCAGCCAGTTTAGTGATACTCACCAACTACTTAACAAACTCTGAAAGTTTGGCGCTTCTATCACAAAGTGAACGATTTTGCAACTATCCCCCCCACTAGTTAACTCGGTTTGTTCGCCGTGACGGAATCACACAACGGGCGTGACGGAATCACTGTGCGATTTTTTTTAGGTATAGTTTTTTGTGTAACAAGTGTGGACATTGTCATAAAAGCATAAAACTTGGCACATGTGTATATTAAGTCCCACGTATTATTTTCAGATATGGGGGCAATCACGAAAATACTTTCCATGGCAACGGTTGCTATGCGACTGTTTTTACCTTAGAAACGGGTTATTGGTAGGGGTTGAACCGTCATTTTACTAAAATATATGTGCAAAAAGGGGATACTATGGTAATTGAGGCAGATTGTGATATGGGAAATGTGACAAAAATAACATTTCCACACATGCCTCACTATTAACATAGAATGACACTTGAGCTGCTTGAAAATGATATTTTGGTTCATTTTACCTTATTTGGCAAAATATGAAAATATGCGTTGACTGCGCATGCGCACATCATTGATCCCCAGTCACACAATAGCTGGTGTTTAAGATATTGTATAGTGAGGGCAATGACCATTCCAAAATATATTCATTGGATAGTAATAATGAAATACAGAAGAAGCAACAACATTCCCCGATGACATGCTTATGATGCAAATACCCATTATCGGTATATCCATGGCCGCTTTTTCGTAGAATTCATGTTCTATAGATGTGTTTTCCGCGCCGGCTGCACATATTCCAAACTTGTGTGGTCTGACCATCCCTTTGTAAAGTTTCCTCATCCAGATGTGTAAATGATCTTCTAATAGGTCCCATTACCGACTGCCCCTTCTTCGCTTTCTCATTGATGTGTTTCTCAAACGTTAGCATATTATCTGTCATTACCATACTCAATTATATACTTTTCTTCCTCAAAAATCTTTATTACCGGTATGCATTCTTCTCCTTTAATATTCTTCAGGTTATAATCTGGGTAATTGTTCATTTTTCCAACATTCATCGTCACACATTTGTCCGGGTGGAATCGCATCAGCCATTTGTCGGACCATAGTTGTAGTTCGTCTTCGTCCTTCTGCAGATCCTTGACATCAGCTTCATCTTTAATCCTTTTAGTATTATCTGCAAACATCATCACATGGGTCTTTACTGTTATTTGTAGATCATCGATGTATATGACGTAAAGTATCGGCCCCAGTAAATTTCCTTGTGTTTTATTACATATCTGTCAACGTAATTCGCATGATCGCATCAGTTTCCAGGCGCACATGTGGTCATTCTCCGAATCGCACTAGTGCAATCTGTCGACGGAACTATTTCATTCAGTGTTAAAACTCAATTAAATTCACATTTTCTGTACCGGAGATGTACGACTATGAGTCAACTTACTATGATACGAAGATATGTAATAAAAATAGAACCGCATGAGTGTCTGGATTTTGGCGAATTATCGCACTCGATTTACTCGAGGTATCGCTCCGCCAACAAATCGAGTGCGATAATTTCGTCAAAATCCAGACACTCATGCGGTTCTATCTATATATTGCATGGGACACTATCGAGTGTGTTTACAAATTTCAATGTGTTCACGTCTGGTCATCAGTCACGTAGGGACGAATTGCCAGATGGTTTGGTGCACGTACCGGTACGTTTTTTTCACTGTCGGGATTGTTTTACCATGCATTTCACGTTATCAAGATTCAAGACTGGTCACATGTAGGGACGCAGCGACATTTGGGTTGGCATATACGCACTTATATGGCATGATACAATGTCTGTTTGAACATTTCATACATGTATGCATGTTCTTACATGGTACATGACGACATGGGGTTAGGGTGTGCGTACTTATATTGCATGGGACACTGTCAGGTCTATTTGTACATTTAATGTGTATGATCCCAAGGCTGGTCACATCGTATCATTGGTGTGTCATTTGTATGGAGTTGGGGTGTACGTACTTGCATGGAACACTGTCACGTCTATATGAACATTTCAAGTGTATATGCTCATGGATGGTTACACGCAATGACATGGTACATGGGGTTGGGTTACGTACGGTACTTGTATTGCATGGGCACTGTCTGGTTTATGTGAACGTTTCATGTGCATATTCTCAAGACTGATGGTAGTGACGTGACACATGGGGTGTACATACTTATATTGCATAGGACAGGGTCTGGTCCGTTTGAGCATTTCATGTTTATGTTACTAAGTCTGGTCACAAGGACATGGCCACATGGTGCATGCACTTACTTATATTGCACGGGACAATGTCGGGTCTGTTTGAACATTTCAAGTGTTTGGTCTCATAGCTTGGTGACAGGGGGTTGGGGCATACGAGTAGTGAATGGGACGATTGCCAATTTCATGCCCTAGCTACACAACAATTAGAAGTCCACACCAATGCGTTGTTGAAATTATTCTGATAGTTTGAAATCCCAACCTGTTTTAGTGTGCAATTTGTTGGCTTCATAATTCATGATGTTGTGTGCTTAAACACAATAACAACAAGACACAAAGAAAAACATAATTATTGGAGAAGCAGACGACCGCGACGATGTATGTAAACAACAAACAAGTGGCGGTCGATATATGGCCGCTGGGATATTTGGAGGTTCAAGCAGCAGCCGGTCTTCCGGCCGCTCGGGTTCAAAGAGTTAAATAAAAAAATAATACTTAAGATCTTAATAAAAAAAAAATAAAAAATTTATGTTGAATTTAAATGGTATGTTCTTATTGACTATGTTCTTATCTTTCTTGCAGAATGCTACTATAGTCAACAACCAGAGATAAGTTCTATTCAACATACTCATGGGGATATCAGCCAAAATCCTCACAGAGAACGTACCCCTGGAGAGCACACGACAATCTATTGATGTGTTCCATGTTGCTAACAGTCTCGACGACAGCCTTGGAGACCCATTTGACGTGACGAGGGACGTTAGATGCCGAGAACCTGTTAACATTTCATTTGTTTTTAACTTTCTCATGACTTAATAAAAATTGATTTTAATGAAATGATTAATAATATATCTCAAGGTCCCAGTTATAGCCAGAAGGTCCCAGTTAACCTGACTTGAGGTCCCAGTTAGCCAAGGTCCCAGTTAGCTGGATACCGTGGCTAGACGGTCTTGGCTGGGGGTGAGTGTCTAACTTAGAATTTCTATATATTGCACGTCCATTGAACCAGGCCGACAATTCCATGTTCCATGTTCAATCATGTCCTCTCTTTTGGGTTGAAATTTTCCTTACACCTCAAGTTGACAACACCTGTGGACGCTCTTCATGCATCTCACACCTTTCATCCGATTAATCCCAAATTCCGTATGTGATTGGTAGAGATCGATTTGATTTTTGTTAAAAAACATGATCGCCGCAAGCGATCTTTCAGTGATTTTACTCTTTGCGTCACTACATGTATAAAACTCCTTTCGCTCTCTACAACCAAAATCTTTAACTCGATAGGTCCCCTATTGAATATCCATCTTTATTATTTCATCTATATTCGATTTCTCACATTTTTCGGAATTCGGTTGAAAAACATGTCATAAAAATAATGCATGATTGGAATGCGATGAGATAGGAGGTGTCGATTTTCCCCGCATTTCGTTTTAAAAAAACATGCCTATATATAGCAGCAGCCATCCCAACCGACCTCGGTGATTTTCTACGCAATCATATATTGTTCCAAGAGCGATAATCATAGAAGTTGCGATTGCTGGGACCAGTGTTTGTCGAGATAATGTATGAAACTGTGCATTATCTTCTCCACAAGACTCACAGCGCATAAGCTAGACCATCATATGGGTCATGTTTAAACTTGTTCAATAGCCAGTAATAGCCAGTAACTTGGCAGTAAGCATGCAGATCAGGCACCATTCTGGACTCCTCGACCCGTGACCTCTGGGGCCAAGCTCTGAAACGGTGACGGAATTTGACGAGGTTTGCCGAATGGGTCAGGCACATCCTGACTTCAACTATTACATGCACCAATAAAAGAGGGATAATCCAAAATAAAATTCCCCAAAAATGATTCAAAATCAGTGCCAATTATGTCACTAATAAACTTTAATAAATTTTGAGCATGACGCGGTAATTCAAGTATGTTTTTCTGATCGTGTTCATATCTTATGCGCATTCTTATGATACACCCTTCACCTGTATATTTTTTATATTGATTGGTTGATGGTTCAGCAATTATTAAAACTTTTCATCCACACAGTGTCATGTGCTATCCGATGCGATAACACAACTATTTTTTATCCGATCGTGTTCATGTTTTATATGCAGGTTTATGATGACACCCCCTCGTGGTCTCACGGGGCCTGTATACTGTTTGGCATTGATTGGCTGAACATTTTAGAAAAGAATTAACCCTTCCCATACATGTACATAGCATACACTGGCTATCGGATGCAATCGTGTGGGGTCCAAGTGCTACAGGCATTATTTGTTATTCAAAGCTAATGTTTTGCAGTAATGATGTAAAATGCTCACTATAAATTGACCCTCTCCTGTGAAGCCCCATGACTATGTATTGCTGTTTTACCCCACTGTGTTCATAATTTGTATTCAGGTTTATGGTGACATACCTCTCACCTACATGTATATAGTTTTTGGAATTAATTGGTTTTGAAATTATTGACCCTTTCAATCTTTCATATTGACATGTACTATCCCATGCAATAACATTTTTCCTCCAATCTTGTGGAATTTTCAGTACAGGGTTCTAGATGACACACCCTTCACCAGTTTAGTTTTTCATATTTTTTCGCAATGATTGGCTTAGACAAAAACTAAACATTCCCACCAATTATATAGACACATGCTAATCCAACGCAATAACTCAATATTTTAAATCTGATCCTTCTCATAACCCACCTCTTGGTTTATCAAGAGCCACTCTTCATCTGTATGGGTTTTGGTATTGATTGAATTTTTGGAAAACATTAACTTTTTTCCAATCATCACATAGACACATGCTATCAATAACTCAAACTAGTGTTTGCGAAGTTACTAGCCAATGTGAATTATCTGTGCAACAAACAGATGAATATACCTTTCTCAATTGAGACAATTAGAAACCAAAAAATAAAAGGCATTATTCTGAGAACCAAAGCTAAGTGGAAAATTGAAGGGGAAAAAGCTACAAAGTACTTCTGTAATCTAGAAAAACGCCACTACACAGAAAAAATTATACCAAAACTCATTTTATCAGATGGATCCGAAACAAATGAATTTTCAAAAATTATTCGAGAGCAAGAAATCTTTTACCAAGACCTATATAGATCTAAATTAAATAACGAAGAAGAAAATGAAAATAGTTTCAATTTTTGGGACAGTAACAATCCCTTTCTAAACTTCTTAGACACCCAAGAGTCCGAATCTCTGGAAGGATCTCTCACTAATTTTGAATGTGGAATGGCACTAAAAGGAATGAAAAATGACCGATCACCAGGGAGTGATGGCTATACAGCAAGCTTCTATAAATATTTTTGGAAAGACCTTGGTCAGTATTTGATAAACTCACTAAACTATGGATATGACACTCAAGAATTATCAATCACTCAAAGATGCGGAATAATTACATGTATTCCAAAACCGAACAAGTGTAAACATTATTTGAAAAACTGGAGACCAATATCCCTCCTAAATGTAGATGTTAAAATTGCTTCTGCAGTCATAGCAAACAGAATTAAAAAACACCTCCCAAAATTGATCTCTAATTCACAGCTTGGTTTTATGTCAGGACGTTATATCGGTGAATCCACCCGACTCGTCTTTGATTTATTAGAAAAAAGTGAGAAAAAGGATATCCCAGGAATTCTTGCCATTCTAGATTTTGAAAAAGCCTTCGACTCATTAGAATGGGAGTTTATAGAAAAAAGCCTTGACTTTCTTAAGTTTGGTCCATCTATAAAAACATGGGTTAAAACCCTCTATTCAAATATTTTTAGCTATGTTATAAACAATGGTATCCTTTCAAATAAAATCGACATTTACAGAGGTGTGAGGCAAGGCGATCCACTATCACCCTATTTATTTATTCTATGTGTAGAAATCCTTAGCGCTAGTCTCAAATTCAACCCTGATATAAAAGGTATTAAAATAAACCACTCAGAATATATTCTTACACAATATGCAGATGACCTAAACCTCTTCCTCCAGGATGATCAGAAATCCCTCAACACTGCTCTCAATATGTTAGAAGCATTTGCAAAACTCTCTGGCTTAAAAGTAAATTTTGATAAAACACAGGCTGTATGGATTGGAGCAAAAAGGGGTTGTGGTGAAGAACTAATGACTGATCAAACAATATCATGGAACCATAATAACTCAGTTACTATCCTAGGAATAGAATTTAACCTCTTCAATGAGAACCATACAGAAAACAATTACAGAACAAAAATAAAGAAAATGGAGAATCTGTTAAATGACTGGTCTTTTAGAAACCTGAGTATTTATGGAAAAATTACTGTTATTAAGACATTAGCCTTGCCCATATTGACACATTGCTTGACAGTTTTACCATCACCATCTCAAGAAATTATAGATAAAACACAAAAATTTCTTTTCCAATTCCTGTGGTCAGGAAAACCAGATAAAATAAAAAGAAATGTGATGATTAATAACATGGAAGAAGGGGGTCTAAAATTCCCACACATCTCTTCTTTTTGTAATGCATTGAAAATGACATGGATTAAAAAGATCTTAGATCCTGAAATTGAAACAAGCTGGAAAACATTACTAGTTGATGACTTGGAACCATTTGGTGGTCCCAAGATATGGCACCTTCACAAAGAAGGTCTCATAAGAGTGAGCAAAACTCTCAATTCCTTTTGGAAAGAAATTTTTAATAGTTGGGCCTTGTTAGATCAGAAATCTACCACAACCCCTGATGTTTTATGTGAGCCACTTCATCTCAACACAAGCATCCTCATAAACAATAAACTATTTTTCAACAAGCTCTGGATTAAAAAGGGTATTTACTTTGTGAATGATCTCCTGAATGAAGACTCAGGTATTTTGGGATATGAAAACTTCTGTAGACAATATGATATAAGTACTCCTTTCACCACCTATCAGGGTCTTCTTTCAGCTCTACCACATGCATGGAAATCGTATGCTAGGGAAAACCGGGCACTTCGCACCGTGACCACACAAAATATGGAGATTTTAAAGAAATGTGACAAGGCATGTAGAACGTTTTATCCACTTTTTGTGGAATATGTAGCCAGCTCTCCAAACATATCACAAAGTAAATGGGAAGAGAGGTTAGATGGAGAGCTCTCCCCTACAGAATGGAGAAATATATATACAAACACTAAA
The DNA here is from genome assembly GCA_032622095.1 of Siphonodentalium dalli. Lineage (NCBI taxonomy): Eukaryota > Metazoa > Mollusca > Scaphopoda > Gadilida > Siphonodentaliidae > Siphonodentalium > Siphonodentalium dalli. Next base: position 131,796,989 of record CP136068.1, on the reverse strand, counting down.
AAAATTACAAATGATACTAGTCTCTTATCTTTCCAATTTAAAATAACTCACAATATTTTATACACAAACACAAAACTCATGAAATGTAAATTATCAGAAACAGAAATGTGTAGCTTATGTCAAACAAACAGGGAGACAATTACTCATCTACTCTATGATTGTCCAATCACTAAGTCAATATTGTTAGAATTCCAACAAATTATGAAAGTCAGATGTAACATTGAATTAGAATTATCCAAAAAAATGGTAATTTTTGGACTTCCATGTGGAAATTCCTCAGACATTAAAGGGATTTGTATCCTCCTTTTCAAAAGTTACATATATTCATGTAAACTGAGATCTATAGACCCAAATTTAGCTGGATTCCTAGTATGGCTCAAATGTTATAAAACAATGGAATGTGTAGCAGTAAGGTCCTTTGCATCAAAAAAGGAAGTGAGCTTTCAAAATAGATGGGAAACAATTCAAGAACTATTCCATAATTGAGTGATCACGGTGCTGACTCCTGAGATAGAAACCCAAAATATAGTATATCTATTATTCACCCATTTACAGTATATGAATTTATACAATAGATAAAATTGAATCAGAATGCTGTGCATTGCAGTTTACACAATGTGGTAAATAATTTAATAAGATAATGGCAAAGAAATCTTTTTCACCCCATTTACAAGATGCATTTATTAGTAAAAGTTATGGGTGTGACACAAACAGAGAATCGAAAACCACTCTACTTTAGTCAACCAATTAATTAACTATAAACGCTGTTCCTATTATTAAGAATAAGTGGTATCAGGATATTTGTGGATCTTTACAATACCATGCTTTCCATATGAGCTGTCAGAAGACTAATGAATAATCCTCCTTTATATATATAAGCTGATAGATATATGTATATTATAGTATGATTTACTAAAACGCGACATATTATTTATTCAAGAATGATATTCATTCAAAATCACATGATTATTACTTAAATGATATGTAAAACATGACTATGTATTTAGACCTAAATAAAAATATTAATAAATAAAAAAAAAAAAAAAAAAAATATACCTTTCTCAAATATGACATTATTGCTTCAACTGGGCAGAATATTTTAAATTAACCCTTCTACTTTGAACAACTTTCCTTACATGCAAGTGCTTTGATATCAATAAGTGAATGATGAGCATCAGCCAAAGTGCTTTAGAGAATCACATGTGGGTAGTTTAGCAGTTTTATGTAAGCACATACAGTAATGCTCTAATTAATCGACTCCTTAAACACAGCAGAATTATGGGTAACTTTTCAGGATTTAGTCGGAAATATGGCTTGTTGCCATTCATCGGAAAGCTCTCGGGGAGAGCTTTCCGATAAATGGCCATATTTCCGACTAAATCCTGAAAAGTTACCCATAATTCTGCTGTGTTTAAGGAGTTGATTACTTTGGGCATTACTGTACATGTAGCTGGCTGGAGTATAATAACAATTATGACGGTACCTTCTTTGACAAATAGCTCATTGAATTACTGCAAGGATTTCCAACAGTCACATGCTTTTTGGGAACAAACTTCCTTGTGTGATCTGTTTATCGGGTTGGAGAATATTAACCCTTCCACCACACTCATTTGCTATCTGATTTTATAAATAAAATATTTTATTTTTTTTTAAACTAATTTAGTTAATATTTCATGTCATGGTTTATGATGACATATCGCTGATCTATATGGTTTTTATATCATTTGGTTTATAATTTACTTAGAAAATATTAACCCCCGTCCACTCATTCCATGAACACATGCTGTCCGATATGATAACTCAAAACACTTTTCATCCAATCATTTTCATAATGATCAACTTTAGTTATCATGAAATGCTCTTCACCTGTATAGATGTTTGTTTAATTTGGTTGATCGGTTTTAAAAATTAAAAATGTGAAATGCACATGCCATAGCCCATAGACACATGCTGCCTGACACAATAACTTATCTAGTTATGTATTTCATATTCAGGTTTATGACACACCCTTACAAAACACTCTTTTAACATTTCTGATTCTGAATGGTGAGTTTTGACATATTAACCCTGCTATCCATGCCATGAACACAAGCTATCCAAAGTAATATTTGATTATCTATTTATGTTCATATTCCACACTACCTTTCATGATGACACACTGCCACCTCTGTTGTTTTGTAATGGGTGGACAGGGTTAATATATTCTAAACCGAGTTTAGAATATATTAACCCTGTCCACCCATTCCACATACACATTCTATCCGATGTGATAATATAAATAGTTTTCACCCAATCATTATGCACACTCTTCACATGTATAATATCCATGCCAAATATATACATACATGTATGATATCGAAGCAGTAACTTATCTGGTCATTATCATATTCCATGTTCCAAGTTCAAGATGGAGAACCCCTCACAGGTATGTTAAACCTGTTTAACACATGTGGAGATTCTGGTATTATGCCATACAATGTCTGTTTCCAATCGTCTTCACTTTTCATGTATAGTTGTATATTCAGTTCCAGATTGATGGTTTCAACTTCACAGACAATAAGACAAACAGAATGCAGCACACATCAATCAAGAAACTTCACTGACTCGGAATGGGTTGTGGAATGTGGATAGCGGATGGAATTGTGATTATATGCCATCTGCCAAGAGTTCAATATATGATTTTAGATTCTTAAAGATATCCTGTTGTCCCCGGATTAACTCAAGTTATGACCATCCGATAGCTTTCAAATTTAGTATGTGTATTAATAACATGACAATGCTGTCATGTGGCATTATTCGTTTGAGTGGGTCAGTAAACATGCCGCTTCTAATGATGTATACTATATATATTCTACTTATCATTGAGTATAAGTCGGTGTAAAAATCAAAGTCTTTGACCCAGCTAAGCAGACACCAAGTCAAACGAGTAGAAAATACAGCCAGCCGGTCTGCGTCAAGATTTATTCTGAACCAATTTTTACACAGGATACATCAAATTGAAGTATAATAAATTATATTTCGACATATGTCCACCGATCCTCGATACAGCCAATTGGCTTCAATAGATAAATAGACAGAACTGCATAGGTGTGTAAATGTGGAGATGTCATCACACAAGTTAGTTTGTTGTGGAGCAATGTTACAACAAGAGCGAGCAGGTTTGAGTTGTAACTTGCGGCAGAACAAACAAGTGCCAGAAAGTTCACCTCCTTCCATTCACATGCCTGTGTGGTTCTGTGTTTATTGCACACCAGCAGTAGGGCCCTGCAAATCGGTAATTCGACAACCGAATTGAATCTCGAATCAAATCGGGTGTCCGATGTTGACATCGGATCGAATCAGGACAAGCACTGAGCGGAGAAAAATCATAGCTGACCATCGGATATCCTTCTAATTATTGTTCGCTTATTTGTCATAAAAGCTAAGACTTTTTCCGAATATGAAACAAAGACAGAGTTCACAGACAAACGTTATGCGACTCAGACTGACATCGTTCTCAACTTTATTTTTGAATGAAAATCAAAACAATATATCACTTAGTCTAACATGTGACTTATACATGTAAGTCATCTGAAGCATTCTAAGCACAGACCTTGACACCAACTATAAAATGAATAATTACTACTGAAGATACACTATTCGACTACTCCAGTAGAGTGTATAATAGTATATATACATGTATAATACTAAGTGTTTAATATGAATCGTATGTGACACGTAGTGGAGCAACCACACAGCATGCTGTGCCTCAAGTTTGCCTTTTATCGGCGACATAATGCTAAGAATAATTTATGTAATATCATGCAGTGGTCACGACGGAGACGACATGACAACTTGATAAGACGTGTCGTGGATTGTTCAATTTTGTCTGTATTCTGCCTACAAATCCAAAATGACGTCAGAAACCATGTCACGACGTGTTCATTTTTCGTTTTCATTAAGCTATCAACGAAATTGGTCTAAATGAAATGAATAGGCCTAAATCACATGGGAATTCTTCGTAAGTTGTACTTTAATTTTCATCGCGATACTCCATTCCCAATTCCGCGTTTTTGGAAATCTCCACACTGTTGCTATCCGGAAGTCACGTCACAATTTCTCAAAAATCTATACCCGCGCTCTTGAAAAATCACTGATGGATATAGAAAAAATTATATGACGTCATTCACCTGCCTTAGGTATAAGCACCCTTGGTGGTTGCTATTAATTTGATAGTCACCAATGACTACATGTATGACTGTATTGCAAGGATTTCAGGACTGATGTATGCAGTATCATAAAGAATAGCATGCATATCGATGCACATGAACTGGTGCATCAGTACCCAGGTGGCAACTTATAATAATGCATTCCGTTTGATGGGAGTAACTCTAAATAATCATCATGGGCATTTTATCCCTGAATTTAATCAAATATGGTGTTCTTGTAAATCCGGATGCATTTATGTGAGGGTCCATCGAAACATGTTAATATATGTGGATCGTTGGATATTAGCAGTGTGGGGGAATAAAATGTATTAATATGCAACTATCATAGTTATGACACAAAACTAACTTGGTAAGTTAACATAGGTATATAATATATGAATGCACATTCATCAATTAGAAGAAAATAAAGCTGACACTAACTAAATAAAATTATATAAACTGTAGATGTCATGACTTTTGACCTGTATATAGTGATTATAGTCACTTCTATACTATATTTTATGAAAACATTGTCCAGGAACCACCAGTGATACATGTACTGACATCCGCGAAAGGGCGACGGACTGCGATTGGTTGTAATCGCGTAACTAGTGTAAACTCTAAATTACATCAGACCCCCAGGCGGGAATACATGGTGCTATGCAGCAATTGCCCCATCAATTGAGCTCCATAAATAAACAATTTAGTTGTTTGTCCTCATAAACTGGAAAGAATAGGCCGATTTGAAAATATACAAATCGGATTCGGTATCGATCTCGAATATGATCGCTGATGTCGACACCGATTCAAATCTTTGAACCAGCAGTTAGTATTCTTTGGTATGAAATAATTGTTTCCGTTTTCTTCCATGCCACTAGTGCATTTGGGTGAAATTACCACACAGGGTTAACCCTTTCATGACAGGAGCTGTGCTGGTGCAACATTAAATATCTTGTGTAGGTGCATTCTCTATCGCAGGATTAAGTAATATACGGTAATCAACTTTTAAATATAGTGCTAAATAGGTGTGTAAAAAAAAACATTTCTCCACATGTAAATTTCATTAGCTGGGTAGCATTCACAGTTCGTTGTATTGGTGGATATTCATACTGAGCTGACTGATGCCAAAGAAAACAGACATATTTACGTCCTTTTTAAACAATTATGACCAGGCCTTGAAATAGTTTGTCTGTCATTTGCAGAATGAGGTCCCCAGAGGGTGAATTTAGTGATGCTATCCTGCACAGCGGACTAGCATCACCAAATTCACCCTCTGGGAACCTCATTCTACTGAGGCCTCAATTGTATGGGAGACCTAGGATCAGATTGAAGTTCCCCAGTTGAAGTTGGTGATGCTCATCCATTAGTCACCTCGATTATGCATTTTATCTTCTGCAAATTAGGGGATATAGAAACTTCCCAGAAGGGAAATAGTCACTAAAAGCAATGTTAATTTGAGACTATAGATACTTCCAGATGAGATGAGGCCTAAGAAGAATGAGGTCCCCAGATGGTGAATTTAGTGATGCTAGCCCACTGTGCAGGATAGCATCACTAAATTCACCCTCTGGGAACCTCATTCTGCAAATGTCAGACACACTATTTCAAGGCTTGATTATGACCATAAATCTAAAGAAATCACATCCTCCTTTAAACTGGACATTTCACATACATGTAGCCTATGCAATACGGAAAGTGTATGCTCTTCAGACCTGTTAAGTTTTGAAAATGGCAATCCGGGAGATTTTTTCGGTAGGCATGCCCAAATATGCTCATGAGTGGCATGTTAATAAAAAGAATTAATTTTATTTCATCTTTTTATATATGATGAAGATTATGTAATATTAAGAACTACTATTTGTTTTTTTATTTTATAAATATATACCTAAACAGAACAGTAATGAAAACAGAGTTCTATACAGCTAATGTGAGATACATGCATGTTATATTATAAAGTTATTATACAATGTTGTGTACAGTATGAGTTTTTCTTCTATGAGTCCAGGTTGTGGTGAAAAGTCATATTGGACGAGACACGCAGTGTCGAGTCCAATATGACTTTTCACCACAACCTGGACGAGTGATGACATTTTTCACCACAACCTGGACGAGTACAAGAAAAACTCATACTGTACACAACATTGTATAATGACATTTTTATTATCGATCTGTATGTTTATACAAATTTGGAAATAAAACTTTTGTGGTTATTTTTAGTATTTGTCGGCACTTAATTCTCTATAAAAGCCTGTACCGTATATTGATCATCAGAAAGCATGATTTGGAAAAGTAAACTCGGAAACGTCTGCTAAAATCCATCAATGTTGTGCGCGCATCACAATTTCACCGATTCATTTCGCAATAGAGTTAATTCGTGACGTCACAGAGTCCAATATGAAGAGTCATATTGTACAGTCGGGAGTCCAATATAACTTTCGGGAGTCCAATATAACTTTTTCCAGGTCTATCACGTGGCGGCTTTTGCCCAATCGGATATGGTGTTAGTTAAGGGATGGATAATAAAAAATAATACAATGCTTTGAACAAATGAAAAATGGTGTACTTATTTGAGCGTGCAGGCTGTAGCCTGCCAGCTGTGGCTTATAAGACATGCACAGTAGAAAGCTACAGAGGCCAGGGAATTAAACACATCCTTTTAAAAATAGAGAGTTTTCCCCCTTCTATTGTTTACATTGTCTTGTCAGTCATTTTTCACTTCTGCAGTCACCTGTGAAGTGTCCATGTTTATTCAGCAATTTCACACATCATGACATAAACATGGCTTTGGGAGTGAGAAAATCAATTAATGTTGTCACCCTGCAATCAAAGTACATGCGCAACTGTCCACATTACTGATGAAAATCAGATGTATTTATGCGGGAGAAATTGGTGCTTATGCATATTTTTGGGTTTTTCGCTATGGCAATCCGGGAGTCTCACGGACAATCCATGAAACTTAACAGCTCTAATGCTCTTCTCAATTATAGATAGGATTATTCCTCTTTGCTACAAATTATCATTACATATTGGAACTAAAAATCTTAATCAAATGACTGCATATGTGGTCACAGTAGTCGCAAAAGTCAGGTGACTTTGGATGGCAATAGCAACATGTTAAAAGATACAGGTAACTGAAAGTGTTGTCTATGTATGTTTTCTCGAGTGTTATCTATCCTCGAAATGCGCTAACCGCTCCTTTCCCTGTGCATTTTGTTTATTTGTAAATATATTTATTCCTTGCAGTCCTATCTCATTGTTAATACATGAACATTCAAATCTTCCATAATTTGTATCAATGAACATATTAATGGGAGCTATTAAATTAACCCTTCCATGACTGGATCATCCAGAAAGTTTGTGAAAAAACTGTGCCCAAGGGAGCCTCGCATATATAAGAGAATGCACTGGATTAAAAAGGTCAATGTAAATATTGTTCGGACAATGTATTCTCTTATATATGCGAGGTTCCCTACTGGAGGCTCGTATATATATGAGAATGCACTGGCACAGGATCTTTGATGCTGCACCAGCACATCTCCTGTCATGAAAGGGTTAAATTAAATCTGCGCGGAAAGACATGGACAGTTAGCTCATAGGTTAAAGCGTTTCCAGGACAGAGAACTCTTGAAAAACCTATGAGGACAACACTTTTCGCGTAACTGAACATGGCTAATACAGTAATGCCCTAAATAATCGACTCCTTAACCACAGCAGAATTATGGGTAACTTTTCAGTATTTAGCCGGAAATATGGCTTGTTGCCATTCATCGGAAAGCTCTCCCCGAGACATGGAGGACTAGCAGTATTTCGATATTATCTAGACTGGTCTCTGGTCATTAAAGAAGGACCAGAGACCAGTCTAAAGGATGACTTGGGAGATATCTTCTCCCTAAGTTGTGTCACTTCTCCCTAAATTGTCCTGGGGAAAAGTGACTTCTCTCTCATATACCAGCATGTACAATAATGGCCTAAATAATCGACTCCTTAACCACAGTAGAATTATGGGTAATTTTTTCAGGATTAATCGGAAATATGGCTTGTTGAAATTCATTGGAAAGCTCTCACTGAAAAGTTACCCATAATTCTGCTGTGGTTAAGGAGTCGATTATTTATGGCATTACTGTATCTTTAACAAGGCAGATCAATGATAGAATGTTGTGACACACAGTTCATAATCCACGATGCTGGAACGGAACACATTCTCAGTGATCGGCATTTCTTGTATGTTGACTTATCATCATGGATGACATAGATACAGCACAGCGACAGAGCTTTATGATCTGCAGCATGATATGGGACTGTCAATTGTGATTCGTCGAGTGTCTGAAGTTTGGGTTCACGTGACAACAACTTGCCACTTCCTGCCTTTATCAGGTCGATGAGTTCTTCTTTTGGTGGAGTTGGATACTGGAAATTACCATGGATGTAGAACTGACATCCATCAAACAATCCAGGCAGCTAAAATTAGAAGGAGACTGTCAGAGATCTATTTGCTTAACCCTTTGAAACCGACTGGCCGCAAAAGCGGCCAGCCAGAAAACATTCATACACCCGACTGGCCGCAAAAGCGGCCAGCAGCATTCAGTGACATCATAAATCTATGTAGCATGTGTATACATGTTATAACCATTGGTATATCCACTTATATCTATGTAAATGATCCCAAGGAACTTCAGCAGTGCCATGGGTGCATGTGTATGAGTTTGTTGCCGACTAGTTGGGGTAGAAAAACATGCGTATGCGCAGAATTCAACAAACGTACATTATTTGAAGCGATTCGGGTAAAGCTCGACATTGTTGCGCGGTTCGCAGGATTGTAGAAAGACACCATTTCGAGATCACTCTTTTTGGTTTAAATTAGTATTGCATACATAATCAATGTTCTGTCATATGTGAGGAAGGCGCACACAGTTTCTTATTTGAGTCGATTTGTTTCGCGCATGCGCGTAGGATAAAATGATAAATGTATGGATTTTTGTGAAATGATACAATCACATCAAGGATCTCCATAGTACATAAATTTGCGTTATACAGCTGCACGTTTTGACATTGCACCAGAGTAGTACTGTGGGAATGGGTCACAATACCATCTAGTCCGATCTACTTGCGCATGCACATTACAAACACGTGGTCAAATCGTGCATTATTGAGCAATTATGTAAAGTTTAAGACTCGTGGCACCATTTGAACATGACCATCACCGTGCCCTATAGGCGATGTCTAAAACGGGACGTAATGCCATTGAATGCACAGGGAAGTGGTGTCATTCGATCACTTGGGCTATATGCTTAGCAACCATTGATACTGTTAAATACAAACTACATGTAGGTTCAATCTTTCTGACCTGATGTATCTCCAGTTTCACAATAGGGTATTGACTGCATAGAAAATGCCGTTTCTTAGCGCGGAATTATACGACGCTATAAGCTATAATTGCATTATACTTTCAGTTCCGAGTAGTTGCTTAGAAACCGTTACCAGGGAGTGATCGTGTGGCAAAGAACACCCAAGAATGTCTAAATTGGGGCATAATACAATTGGATTCACAGGGCAATGGTGTCATTCGATCATTTGGGGTATTTGCTTAGCAACCGTTGCTACCCTTAAATACAAGTTAGGATCAGACTTCTGGCCAGATATATCTCAAATTTCATAATAGGGTGTTGACTGCATCAAAAACGCCATTTCCTTGGGCTGAATTACGACCGTAAAAGCTATAATTGTATTTTACTTTCAATATCGGGTAGATGCCTAGCAACCGTTACCAGGGAGTGACCACATGGCAATGTAACCAGATCGTAAAATAATCAGTGGTCCATGGGGAAAATACATTTAAAGTTTCAGAAATGTGACACCACTTGAACATAAACAACACCATACATCTAAACACTGGCCACAATATAAAAAATACCACTGGGAGCCCAGGGTCAGGGTGTCGATTGTTGTGGGGAGACAGGGTTCAAAGGGTTAAGGCCAAACAAAATTAAATGTGTGGTTGGGCTTAAAATTGTTTATTGAGATGTTTTTATGGAATTCTTTACTGCCTTGAAATTTAATGATATCATTGGGCTGACAAAAGGTTTCATCGATTTGCACAAGCCAAATACATTGAGCGTATATGCACAGTTGGGTTAGCATCACCAAATTCATCCTCTGGGGACCTCATTCTGCATGGCCTCATCTGCTGGGAGTCATAGTCTCATATTTAAGTTCCCAGATAGTGAAGATGGTGATGTGCACCCAATGGGCACCTCGATTATGCATTGTCTCGGATATAGAGAAACTAAACAAAAAATAAAAATAAAAATTTCTGTAGGAGTTTCTCAAACGTTTACTTTTTAATTGGATAATAAAGATACTTTCCAGAGGAGATGAGGCCTGAGCAGAATAAGGTCCCCAGAGGGTGAATTTAGTTATGCTAGTCCACTGTGCGGGGTAGTATCACTAAATTCACCCTCTTGGGACCTCATTCTGCGATGTCCAGCACCATATTTTGAGGCCTGTATACCTGTTTGATTCTGTTCTCCCGGCCTTTCCGTGCTGCTTGAGCATTTGGATTTGTACTTGATCCTGGGATCTCGAATGCTTCCTCACATACTTTACTCTCATACTCCAAGCACAGGTTCACCCCTGTGAATAGAATTTAAAGGTACTCAATCTGATCAGACAGTCCCCATATCATCAAGATACAACAACAAATTTTTTTTCAAAATATGCTTTAGTTATCAAAATCGTTTTATTGCAACAAAATAATGCTAACCACTGTCAACTATGTTATCAAATTTTCCAAAACATGTTATTTATCATAATTTTGTTCGACAAAATATGGCCATATTATCACTTAAGTATAACAAAATTATTACCACTTGATTTTAGAGTTATCCATCTTACTCCGCAATTTTGTCCGAGACCACTCATTTGACCACGTTTATCTGGGCCACAAATAATTGAACATCTCGAGAAATAACAAACTTCAAAAATTGATATTTGATCACTCTGAGCTTTGATGGGTGAGTTCCTTGACTCGAATCAAATATTTTTTTACCCCCGAAGCCAAAGAAACATTAATTTAGGAGCGTTAATTCAGATAATGCACAAGCCTTGAAAAAGTGTCTGTCATTTGCAGAATGAGGTCCCCAGAGGGTGAATTTAGTGATGCTACCCCGCATAGTGGGCTAGCATCACCAAACTGACCCTCTGGGGACCTCATTCTGCTTACACCTCAGCAGAATGAGGTTCCCAGAGGGTGAATTTGGTGATGCTAGCCTGCTCTGGGGACCTCATTCTGCAAATGACAGACACACTATTTCAAGGCTTGATAATGCTTCTTTAACCCCTTCGCAACTAAATTAATTATTTCTCTCATTCAGTTATAAAAGTATAAGTTTGAATGGTCTATTATTCATCTGAAGGGGTTCTGAAGAAAAATAAGCAGACAACAGATAATACAAGTACAGAAGGAGTTCTATCAATTGGAGGGATATGTTCAGATAATAAGTTCAACAAACAACCTATCTGAACATTTCTTAAGGGATAACTACTCGTCAATGAGTATTTAGTATAGAAAAGGTTAAAGAGAAGTGAAACACTCCACCTGGGTGATCGAATGAGATAGAGAATAAAGCAGTTATCTAAATCTAAGATGGCTGCTGGCGGCCATGTTTTTCAACGTAATTCAGATAACATTGATGACTCTCATTGGGAAGTCACACTGAAGATCCTTATGAAGTTTGGTGATATCAGAAATCTAAGATGGCTGCTGGCGGCCATGTTTTTCAACGTAATTCAGATAACATTGATGACTCTCATTGGGAAGTCACACTGAAGATCCTTATGAAGTTTGGTGATATCAGATGAGGGAGTTGGCCTGTAGGGTGTGCCGAAGGATTTAGTCATACACTGAGTAAAATCCAAGATGGCCGCTGGTAGCCATGTTTTTCAATGAAATTCAGAAAAATTTGATGTTTCCCATCTAGAGGTCACCCGAAGATCCATATGAAGTTTGGTGATGATAGCTCAAACTTGACTTTGTCACGTTGAGCTAAAAAGTAGCCTTATAATCATAATAATAATTGAGTGGAGCTCCTGATACTGTGATGTGTGGTCTGAGTTAAATTAGTCTGAAAAGGGTTAGTCTTACATTCGAGAGTGACGATCCATTTTCCTGTGATAACACCGAGGAGATATTTTATAGTCTTCGGACACATGTTATCCTTGTTACAGCCAGCTACTATGTGGGTCACTACAACAAAACAATCATATATAACAGTATTTTCACCAGACCTTTGCAGAAGTAAACAATTTCTTGCATGAGTTCACCCTTTCTAGACTAAATGGATTCTCCCAGTCAGTTATAAAAGTATACATTGGAATGGATGGAGGGATGTAATAAAAACAGACGACAGACAGACGATAAGATCATACAAAGTGCTGATGGATTTCTAATAATTGGTGTAAATGTTCCGATAATAAGTTCAACAAGAGACGATAGTTAATCAGACCAAATTCGACAAGGACCATAAATCTGGTAAAAATGGGTGGACCAAACCCAAATATGAACTTGACCTGTATTTTCATGTGGGTAATCCTTATAGATAATTTGAAAACAATCGAACATCCAAGACTAAAGTTATCATCTGGAAACCATCTGTGATGGACGGTAGGTACGATGGACGGACATCAGTGATATCCATAGTCCGCCAAATTTTTTTTTCGGGGAGACAAAAATATTTACCGTATTAATAATTATTGAGTATCAAGAAAGCCGGAATATCATATAAAAATATTTCTGACTGTACAGTAATGCTCTAAATAATCGACTCCTTAACCACAGTAGAATTATGGGTAATTTTTCAGAATTTAGTTGGAAATATGGCTTGTTGCCATTCATCGGAAAGCTCTCAATGAGAGCTTTCCGATGAATGACAACAATCAATATTACCCATAATTCTGCTGTGGTTAAGGAGTCAATTATTTAGGGCATTACTGTAATTATTGGGATTATTAATATATATTTTACAGGTAGTTGAACTTATTGTCTGAACATTTCCCACCAATGAATATGTTCCTTCTGCACTTTTATTATCTGTTATCTGCTCGTGAATTATTATCGTGAATATCCCTCCAGATGAATAACAGACCATTCCAATGTATACTGTTATGACTGATTGGGAGAATCCATTTAGTATAGAAAGGGTTAAATTCTGGCATGACTGATCAATGCTGAATAAGCCATCTCTACACGAGCTTAAGGGTGAGTAGTTACGTGAACATGTTCAAGATACAGCCTCAAGCTGCATTCGTTCATTATCTGAACATCACTGCAGATGAGTAAATAGACAGAACCTTTTATTGTATGAACACAAATATTTTATTTTAAGGGCCCTATGCAAAAAAAAATTAAAATATTTGAGTCTCAGACAATTATTTTTTTGAATCAATGAGGACATTATTTTTATTTTTTATTTTTGTGTGCACATCGTAATAATGTTTCCCTTGTCTAGCAATAGTCAGAAAATTTACAGGGAACTTAGTTATGCATATACACTCATATAATCTGATATAAAAATTACATTGTGCAACCAGTATATAACATAGGGATTACCTTAGTATAATGTTTTAATGCCCCTGATTTTTCACAATTATTATTGTTGTCTATAAATTGACACCTCTCCATTATTATATAACATGTGATCCTAAATTTCCTCCAGTGCCTTTCAATTGTTCTGGAGTACAATTAGTACACCAGACTATGATGATCAGCAATATCATTGTCTTCAATGCAGTCAGTCATCTACTTAATGTTCAATGTCACTATATGTATAGTGATAGTCAATCTTAACACATTATGCCAAGATTTGTCAAGAGTTCATGTATTTTGCAATTAATGCTCAATACGTATGGACATGTTAGTAAATACATACAAACATAAAAAAAAAATTTAAATTTGTTGTTGTTTTTGTTGGTCATACATGTAATATCAAAAATATAAATAAAATGTCTAATGTCCATTTATTTCATTGTGACTTAAATAAAATATATTTTATTTGGCACTAAGTTTGACACTAATTTCTAGCGTTGAATACTAGATTTACCACTCACAGCCAATAAGAAACTGTACATGTAGTTTAAAAAAATATATCAAAATGTAGGAATAAGCGCATCGCGTTACAACCTAATAACATATTGTGATATGATTTTTCAGAAATAATCGCAATACATGCATATCATTCACAATTAATCATTACACCCCTAGAATCCATAGTCTCTACCATATAATTATAAATATAATCTGAATATTGCAGAAAATAAAGAGTGGACCGTTATAATACATAATATTAGAATCTTCTCATGTATCGAAGGGGTAATATATCAGTAGCTATGTACTAGTAGGTGTAATGTCAATTGACCATTCCATACAAGATACCTTCAGGGCAGAATTCTTCGACGACTCGACCTTGCAGCAGTACAGCACATTTGTGTAGAAGATTCTTCTGGTCTCTGTTCAATCCGGTACTCAGAAGACAAGCGGGCTGAAACTCCAGCAAGTCAGTCGATGCCTGAATTAAACCAAGTGATGAATATTTCTTCTTCTTTTTTTGTTTTGTTTTGTATTTGTTAATAACTTTATTTACATATTAACTTGAAGATACAAAAACATATAGTCATGCATTCATAAAGTGTATTGACACACTATCCATATGTTAACAAGATAATATCAATCAGAAATATCAATCATAAATATAAAGAAGGGATTTGGGTGGGTGTTGGGGTGCTCATTTGTTTTCACGATAAATGCGCGTATGTGATGAATATTTCAGTATACAAATCTATTTTCCCTGATTCTATTCTCACTAACACACTGGAGGACTCAACTCCAAGTCTGACTATAGTGTGTCTGATATTTGCAGAATGAGGTCCCCAGAGGGTGAATTTAATGATGCTATCCTGCACAGTGGGCTAGCATCACCAAGTTCACCCTCTGGGGACATCATAAGCCATAATTCTAACTAAATCCTGAAAAATTTCCCATTATACTGATGTGGTTAAGGGATCATATACTTCGGCATTACTGTAGTTCACAAAATAGGCCAGGTAAACAATATAGATCGTTTCTCAGGGAAAGTATCGGCCACAAAAAACCAGTAACTTGCACCTCAAGAATATTTATGACCTGCCATGCATAAGTATATATACATGTATATGTTTGTATATAATTACACCTCTATTTTTCTCCTTCATTGTCCTCGATTCTGATTGGACAAGTCCTAAAAAAACCTTAGTTACTTGTTGCTTGTTTTCTCGATAAAGATGTACATGTAAGTGGCCAAGTCACTGGTGTAGGAATTCTGGAAGGGTTAACTAACATTCATGCGAGTCGATTGTCCCCGGGGAGATTTACCTAGATTGTTTATGGTGTGTCCTTTGTTACCAATCATTTCTCTGTGACTTGAAAGTTTTCGCTTCAAAGTTAAAACTGACTGCTTTGTTGAATTTTTTTATAATAAAAGATGCCAAACAACAATTTAGCTCCAAATGGTTGGCAAATAGCATGGTTGTGGCGATAACTGACTTCACCTGTAATAATTAGATGGTTTACAGATGACTGTGAATCGGCAAACTTCAAATTCAATTTTGGAAGGTGTAATTACAAATTTGTGATATAATTGCAGAATGTCAATGCATTATGCGGATTCACGTCAAATTCATATAGTATCTTTTGTGTATTTTCCAATTCGAAAAGTTATTTTTAATGACACAATTGTTAGTTGTTCCTCCGCGTCAGTTTCATTTTGTTTATGCTCAAGTCAATCGTGACTTGAGCGGCCTTGAACTTCTTTTATCATGCAGTTTCTTCATTAGCAAAATCAGCCAAAAAATTTCGTCCAATTGTTCAAACTGGATACTCGAACAATGGGGAAATTGTGATTTTTTTTTTATAACAGACGGATTTGAGATAATTATTTCAAATATGTTGAAATTAATGTGCTGGGGGCGTAATTATAGGCAATCAACATATTTTGTGTTGTGTTTATGGGATTATAAAATTGTAAGTGGACGAATAACATGTACTTGGTATAATTTCGCTTCATAATGATGATGATGATGAAAGTGCTAAAATAATGCAATACCTGTTCCATTGAAAGTGGATCTCCCTCATCACAGATTGGGATATAGTTGAACAGATTTTTCATTTCTTCAGTTCTTGCCAGATCTTTTGGTGTATATCCGTGAATGTTTCTGATGATCATAAAATATATATATATATATTTATAGTTTTAGCTGTCATAAAATCGACCTAAAACTATTTTAGAAAATATCCTAATTTTCAGATCAGATAATCTATTCTACATACTGTTCATAATATAGAACATTAGACGTCCATGTTACTGTGACTATGTAATTATAAATCTTGGTATTTAACCTCTTCTATACTAAATGGATTCTCTCACCAAGTTAAAAAAGTGTACATCGGAACGGTCTATTATTTGTTTGGAGGGATATACAGGTAATATAAGCAGACGACAGCTAGTAAAAGTACAGAAAGAGTCCTATGTTCAGACAATAAGTTCAACAAACAACCAATACTTATTATCTTAACATTTCCTACAGGATAACTACTCATCAATGAGTGTTTAGTATAGAAAGGGTCAATAGATACCACTTTTTTAATTCCTCAACAAAATGTTGCATTTTCGAGCAATTTTCAGATCAGCTTCAAAACTTTTTTTCTGTATATATGTGTGGAATACTCAATACTTTTTCACAACTTCGTGATGTTTCAAATTACTAATGGATGACATTACACATCTGAAAACTCATTCCGTTGCTTCATTTGTATATTTCCGACCATATAAGTCCTGATGTCCAACTACTCATGACTGTCAAATGCTGACGTCTTGTATGTGGGTAGTACATTGAATATGATTAAATCATTGTTATGTAGCTACTAGTATCGGACATGTTATCTTCTGGTGTGCCGTTTCGGGATATTCATCTTAAAAATTTGGGAGATCTGGCACAAATTCGTGAGAGTTTTTATGACTGAAATCTTTCTTGATTTACTCAATTTATTACCAAATAACATCATATGAGTAACAGCATAAAAAAAACATTAACATACAGTTTAACTTGAACAATAAAATAACTGCCAAACATCAAGGAAGAAATTGTCATGGACTTGGCTCGTTCTGTTATTACATGAGATGTAGTCACTTCTTTCTACAACTTTCAGTAAACACCATGATTCTGTTTTTGCTGGATGAATAATTATGATACTGTGGTCAGTAAAACTGCTTGGTTTCTTTGTGTCCACACTAATTTAATTGAACGGGAGGTGTCATGAGTTAAGCTTTGGATAGTCAAGTGGAGATTAATTATCCCAGGCTAATTACACAGCCTGTTTAATTTGCATTTATATAGTCTTTTTGTGACTGCTATTGTATATCAGTTAGCTGCAAGTGTTGAGGATATATTTGTCTTTCAAATATACTGAAATTCATGAGAAACTGTTTCCCGATCTGGAGTGCGGGAGATGGTGCTGGATACCAGGAGATTCCCGCCTAAATCGGAAAGTAAACAAATCTGACTTGTATCTCTAAGCACAACCGGAATAGATTATTCATTATAAACCCTTTCTACATTAAATACTAACTGGCGAGTAGCTCCCATAGGAAATGTTCAGATAATAAGTTAAAAAAATGACCAAACATGTTGTTTTTTTGGTTAAATTTGAAATCATTAAATTGGGAATCAATAAAGGACACCATTTTCAATGCAACATTGCAAAAATGTATTCCAAATTGCTCATTAACGGTGGGTGGGCACGGGGAGGAGGGTGTCCCCATAAACAGAAATTGAGCCCAACATTTCTCCCAAGAGGGTTGGCGATCCCAAATATGACTCAAGAGGACTAAAGTCATTAACTGGCCAAAGTAACGATTCCAAGATTTATCGCTTGATGCAGCATAAAAGACAATCTGTTTTAATTTGGTTTCTATATGAAGCTTCAATGTTCCTGCTTGTTGTCTCAACTGCAAGGAAATGGCTATTTTTCAGTGATAAACATCCAAATAATCTCCTGATAGGTTAATTTCTATAAAGATAAAAGTCACAAGCTACAAGCAGAACCTCTCTATGATCTGTCGTCTGCTCAGTTTTCCTGAAATCCCTGCAGATGAATAATAGACCATTCCATTGTATACTTTTATAACCGAGTGGGGGAGAATCCATTGAATATAAAACAGTTAGACAGGAAAATTAAAAGGGGAATAGCTCTGAACTGACCTGGCGTTAATATTAGCTCCCTTTGAGATGAGCACCTTGACACACACCAGCCTATAGTTTGATACAGCATCGTGCAGTGGTGTATCGTTATCTGTTCCAGGGATGTTAATCATTGCACCATTATCCAGCAGCTCAGCTACTATAGCATCATATCCATGGTTACACGCCTCATGCTATGAAAAGGAGAACAAAAATATAAAATCTTATGATGGATCAAAGGTAATTGCATGGGTTGATTTTGCCAACTCCTTCTTGTCTGGAATTTGGTAACCCGTTTTTTATTTTCCTTTCTCGTATTTAAATTCATGCAGTACTATTTTTCGTTCAGTTTTAAATTCGCGCATTTTAAATTTGCGCACCTATCTGCGCAAATTCAAAACTGACAATTTTTTTTCTCGTAAAATTACGTCTTGTATCCAAATGAAAGTTTCAGTTCTTGAAAACACATGTGTATATTAAACACAATCACGGCATATTTACATCCTGTATAATTGTATCATCCTTTTGTTGCATTGATGGGTGTTTATAAGCTCCAAATAATTATTATCTTGAAATAGTTATGAACTGGACATAAATGAAATGAACTCGAAAACAGAAACCACAACAGCGAAGGAAACTGACTTCAGAAAATTCAACATTTGGCTGCGGGTTGTGATGATATAACTATCTCAGACTGTATGTTACGGTGTCAATCCAGGGTGGTGGAAATGAGGACATACATGTATGTAATACTAGAATATTTGTATTTCTTACAAGCATTTCAACATTGTTGACGTTACCTTAATTTATATATTAACCATCAATATTGTTTTCCCTGTACTTAATTAGTTTAAACTCAGGAGTCATATTATTTTTCGCTGTTTTAAATTCGCGCAGCGACGGGTGCGCAAAAAATAGTAGTGTGCAAATTTAAATATGAGTTAGGTAAACAGAGATGACTCATTGAATTTAGTAAGAGGTAACCTCAAATTCCGAATGAACTCATCGATATAAAGCTGAAAAATGGATTTTTTTTCTGATTGAAAATTTGAGATTGTTTTCTTTCTGCCGGGACCAATCCGGACCATCTCCTATTATACTCAACAGAATATATGCAACAAATGAATGAATTTGAGCCATGGATTACTGCAAAATACACTCATGTGCTCTATGAACGATGCAAACAACATGGTAATTATAATGAAAATGAGATGGTCCCATAAATTGCCGGATTTAGTGTACAGTACCCATTTAAGTTCGGAGTCATGTAACCTACTATAATCGGTATACAAACCAATGGCGTCCAGCCAGCGTTATCTCGGAGGTTGGGATCAGCTCCATCTTTCAGGTGTTCTCTTATCTTCTCAACATCTCCCTACGAAGAGTGTTATGTTTTTTATATTTTGTACAATTTCAAAGATTCAGTGTATCAAAATCCAATTGGATGCTTTGGTTTCTATCAGATAAAAGCATTCCATCGGAAATTAATAAATTAATTTGAACTGTCAAAAGAGGACCGAAAATTGTTTTAAGTTTTGTTGTTTTTGTTGGAAATAGCATGAGAATTTTAAATACTATAATATCTGTGTATAGAAATAATAATAATAATATAATGACCAGTTTTATATAGCGAATAACCAATTACTAGTACTTGCTCTAACACGCTTGGTACAATATTACCCAAGTCATTTGTACAAGCCAACCAATGAACCGGCTGCAGCCATTGCAGGCGCTGCTCTAGTTTGATCAGAACATGCTCTGATACTCATCAGTATGACAAGCTGACTGGTACTCTTTTAATGCATGAGTGATGCGAAGCCAACACAGTACGAGCGACCTTGTTCAAGGGTCACAACTTGGCGTGGGTTTTGAAAAACCGAGCAATCTAACAATTTCACGTCGCTCAAATGGGCCAAGCCCCTGCTATGTGGAGACTCAATGACCGGCAACGTGCTGCGAACCCATATCGATGTGTTTACAGCGAATAGAAGTCGGACACGCTAACCACTGGACCACAGAGCTCCACATATAGACTGATTTTGACCCAATTATGATATTAAAATAAGACCGTACCCTTTAACAGACGACGTCCTTTATACATATCTTTAATCCTTTCAATACTAAATACGCATTGATGAGTAGTTCCTTTCCTTAATGAAATATTCAGATAATAAGTTCAACAAATAGATTGTTTCTTGAACTTATTATCTGAACATTCCCATCAATGAATATGAGTAATTCTGCTCTTTATTATCTGTTTTTGAGTCTGTCTAATTTTATTACCTGAACACCCCTCCAAATGAATAATAGACCATTCCAGTGTATACCTTTATAACTGAATGGGAGAATTCATTCAGTATAGAAAGTGTTAATGCCCATCACAACCACACAGAACAATCATACCCATCCCATACATTTACCTACTTATTTAGGACTGGTCTATAATTAAGTATCCTGCACAATTTGTAAAGGGGGCAGCAAGGAGACAGTAAACCTTTACTATAGATTACCCTTTCATAATATACAATAGCAAAACTTGGTTATATGTCGGCATGTTTGTGTATTAACATGCGTATATTGGATATAAAGTATCCTATTCTATCAGAGGGATCTCACAGTCAAGGATAATCACAAATTCTAGGCTAATTTTCAAGGTCCCATGTGAGTCAAATTCAAGGATTTTCAAGGCCTGGAATTGCCTGTCCAGAGAGTCTTACCATAATCCCAGAAAGATACTGTGGAATCAATTGCGCTCACTTCAAGTGCTTGTTTAGGCCTTAAAATCCATTCATTTCTGTGAGAATCAAAGCCAATTCACAAGTTTGAGGGTATGAGAATCAAAATCAAATCCTGATTATGCCACAAGTTGGTTGGGAGGGGTATACCGTATATGGTGTATTGCTCTTCTATGTTAGACGGTTTGAAGGGCATCCCCCAGGAAAGTTTTGAAAATTCAATACACTGAGTCAATTTCTCAACAGTAATATCTTACTTTCAAATCTTAATCAAGTTTAGCCTCTCCCTGTGTCTTCAGTGAAATGTGTTGATGTGAATGTGACGGGAATGCAGAATTGCACTATTTATTGTATATGTATAGTTTTCAATTTTAAAGATTTACTGTTAGCCAATTGAAAAAAAAACAACCTTGCATAATAGCTATGATATAATGTCTTTATATAACAAAGCATAGAGCCATAGATACATGTATGCAAGAATCAAACTTGATTCTCATGTTTCACTTTGCGAGAATCATTTGCGAGAATCGATTCTGCTTTTCGTACGAATTTTAAGCCCTGTGTTTTCTTGCAGGAATTCAAGTCTTTTCAATGCACAGAATTCAAATCTATGTACAATTTCTAGGTTTTAAAGTCATTGAAGTCTCTTCCTTGAATCCAAGGTCCTGCAGGAACTCTAGTTATTACACGCTTGTTCCTAGAAGTACAGTGTTATTGCTGTTCCATATTTACAAATCCGTATGGAACGTATGTTCCATACGCATCTTGTTGACATAAAATGACATACATGACGTTCATCTCAACCATGAAACTGGAACTATTTAAATAAAAGAATCATCACACATGACAAACACGCCCTGTATGAGCCTAAATAAACCTTCTAATCCTGTTTTTTTAATGCACGGATTCTAGGACGCAAAGCGTGTAATAAACACAGAACGACATGATGTGTAAATGGGTTTGTCGATACGGCACTCGTGCTGTTGTGGAAAGATAGCGAGGCGCAAGCGCCTCTCGTTCTATCCTTCCGCAACAGCACTCGTGCCGTATCGACAAACCCCTTTACACATCATGTCGTTCTGTGTATATCTGTATCATCATCCTATTCAGGCCTCAAAATATGGCATTTGCACAATGAGGTCTCCAGAGGATGAATATTGTGATGCTAGCCCGCTGTACGAGGCAGAGTCACTAAATTCACCATTGGGACCTCATTCTGCAAAAGTCCATCATCACCATATAATGAGGCCTGATCCTATATAAAACTAACCTTTATAGCAGCAACATGAAGTGGTGTTTCACCTTTAGCATTCCGTTTAACGCCACCGATATTCTTCTGCTTCTTCGTCGCCGATCCGGCTAAAGATTTCTTATCACCCATCGATCCTGGTGACGCTGTCGGAGTTCTTTGGATTTTGATCGTAGAAGCCCATGATCGATGTCTACTCTTAGGCGTCTGCTCTGGAGTGTTAACCAGGTCAACAAAGGGAGGACAACTCCGTCTCCTTTTTGCAGCTGGAGTATCATCTGCTTCTTTAGCAAGTTTCTTTTTCTGTCTGTCGGGAGTTGGTTTATTTGGCGTTAGAGTTACTGAACTTGGTATATCCACCTTTTTCACTTGTGCTCGGGTCGCTTTCTGTCTGCATATATTTTTCGTTCCTGATGGTAAATTTACTGACTTGTTAATTTTGCTTTGATCAGTCAGAACTTCGCCCTCTGATGAAGTGATGTTTTCTGAAGTAGTGGAACTATGTACTGACTGCAACTTTTCAGTTTTATGTTGCCTAGTTTTATTTCTGAATTTCAGCTTGGTTAGACCAGAAGAGTCATCTTCAGAAATTCTATTGAACCCGACGTTATTTGTAAGTTGATGTTCCAGTTTGTCCGGTTGAACGAAAACCAGATTCCTTTTATCATCACCATTTTTCGGATTATTTCTCTGTCTTCTCTGGGCAACTTCTCTTGATTCATTCTGATTATTTGGAAGATTTTTTCTCACATCTTCTCTAGGTGTGTCTGCAATTATGCCATCCGAGCTGGAGGTACTTTCTGCCCTCGTAAATCGCGTTAGCTTTTTGACATTTTTCTTGTCCAGCTTTTGTTGACATTGAAGACTTGTGTTAAAATCGAAAACCTTTGGTTTTGTGTGAGCTGTGCAGTCTGCTTCGCTACGATCTACTTTCCTATTTTTTATAACTGTTAAGTCTTTGTCACCTGAGATGTTAGGTTCAGTTTTACCTGAAAAATAAAGGTCAAAATTATAAGCCTAGCAGCCCCAGTGTCACCAACACTACCATAGATAATGTACTTGGAGTCCATCATATGACTTTTTCCTACTCCCAAATGTTTGATATTCAAGAATCCGCCAACCAGACTGGTGCACGAAAAATAGAACAGTGTTAATTTCAATACAATCAAGGTAGCTATGCAGATATATGTTTAGCGTTATCCAGGCTAAGTTTGTATTCAGACCTCACATGGCACAATGATACAATATGTATCAATGCTTTGTCATAATTCTTTTGTTTAGACACACATTCTTGCTTGTTTCCACTTGAGTAGATCTGTACTCGATTAACCTTTTGTTATCTCAGCGACTGTCATTAATTGAATCATCATTGTTGAAACCACAGGGGCCTGTAACGCACTCCGCCCCCCTTTTGCACTGCCCATATATGCCGCCTCTATATACGCGCCTTCTTCGCATTAATGGAACATTATATAGACAAGGGGCACTGTAGAAATTCAACGTTTCACCATCGCTCGGAAGTCGCACAAATTTAGCCCATTCACCCTAGTAATGATAACGATATATACACGGATGGATCGGCAAAGAATTCATCTTTCAATAAATACCACAAATTCCCATCAGAAACATTCATACCTGTTGCATTTCATAAAATTTTAACCACCGAATATTGTCTCCGGAGAGCATATTTTTTAGGATTGATCCGGCTCAGAAGCAATGGCCCACATGTGTCTCTAAATTCACCACCTATACAGTTTACTATCATTAAAAACGATCAACTAAATATCTGGAACTTAGTGATTTCTTGTCGGCTAATAATTTATTTACTCATACAAATCAACAGATTAATTGTCAGTAAACAATTTCTATAGAGGAGAAATCTGTCGATAATTCCAACTTTAAAAAAAATTTGTCAAGTCACACAGTTCCTAATTTTAATATTCATTGTGACCTGACCTTTCCATGATTGACATAGTAGAAACAGCCAATCACCGCTCAGTGTTAGAATCGAGGTCCTCATTTTAATATTCATTATGACCTGACATTAACTTTCAATGGAATTTCCTCCCTGCACTTTTATTTGGAGCCCGAGAGTATGTCATTTGCATTTGCATTCCTTTGCTACCGGGGACAAAATACAGCCCAATATTATATTGCAAGTTATGATTGCATCATTCTGTGCTATTTTTAAACCACTGATTGCGTGGGACAGTTCATTATTTCCCGGGGTGTTATCGAGTGGGAATGATTGATCACATTCATAAACGTGGATTTATATGTATGGTTTATAATAATTCAACTTGGAAGTGAATAATAGCTTCTATAAGTTAAATATATTGAAAGTAATATGCCTTATTTCCCGGGATATATAAAAGCATTATATTTATTCACACCCGATGCTTTCACAACTCGCAATTATTACCTGTATTTGAGATCAGCGTACCTTGTCATCAATCCATGCATGATACATGTACTTGCAGACAAATGATACATTGCCACTGTTTGTTAATCCATAAATTGCATAATTGAATAAAACGAAGCATTGGGTGTATGTGTTTCCTTATTTATTGTAAACTGTGTAGCTATTCGAGTTCCTCCAAAAACAGAAACAGTTGACTTGTGTACCAAACGATCACTACTCATCGGGGGTTTTAAGGGATTAGTTGAAATAGTCGGTAATACGATATACCGCGGTATGGTTTTAGGATTATGGGATTTACCACGGTATTTTTATGCTTAAATACCGCCCAGCACTAGCCCAATGTGTGCAAATCACCATCTTCACCATCTGGGAACTTAAATCTGAGTCTACTAGTAGATCTCCCACAGCAGATGAGGCCATGCAGAATGAATTTGTTGTGCAGGTTTGCATCACTAAATTCACTCTCTGGAGACCTCATTCTGCAAATGTCTGGCACTATATTTGCAGACTGAGGTCTATCTCTAAACTTACCGGGTTCTGATGGCGATATGACTCTCTCAAGTTGCTCACACAATGATATGATATTATGCAGCTGTCGATTTAGCTGAACATCCTTGGCGTAGGCTGGCAGGTAACACACAGGACAATTCTCACCCAACAGAGAACTGCAGCACTTGCTGTAAAAGGTGCAAATACAGTAATGCTCTAAATAATCGACTCCTTAACCACAGCTGAATTATGTGTAATTTTTCAGGATTTAGTTGGAAATAGGGTTTGTTGCCATTCATCGGAAAGCTCTCACTGAGAAATTTCCGATGAATGGCAACAAGCCATATTTCCAACTAAATCCTGAAAAATTACCCATAATTCTGCTGTGGTTAAGGAGTCGATTATGTAGGGCATTAGTGTATATTAAAGGCCCTCAAGATGTTCACAATATGAACAGAAAGATATTGAAACTCTGCCCCGATCAACTAACAAATAATATTTGTGAGAATGATAGAGTACTCTTGGGCTCCAAATAAACATGCATGCACGTTTATTATTTTCTTGGGAAATTTCCCCCCGGCACAGTGCTTATTTGGGTCTGCACGTTTATTAATTTTGAGGCTATGAAAATTGAAATCAGCACAAACTCAAGAATTCTATATGACTCTGATACCAAAATGATGAGTTTATATCTTTATGCATGTACATATTCAAATATATGACACACATGTGAACATTTAAATACTGAATAAAACACCACATGACACATACCGTACTATGTTGATTCCTATACTTGACCTACATGAACTGTAAAAATAATATGTTTAACAGTTGATGTTTTGCTCAGAGTTTCCCCTGCACTATTATTTGGGTCTGCACTTTTATTAACTTTCAATGGAATTTCCCCCCCTGCACTATTATTTGGGTCTGCACTTTTATTAACTTTCAATGGAATTTCCCCCCCCTGCACTATTATTTGGGTCTGCACTTTTATTAACTTTCAATGGAATTTTCCCCCTGCACTATTATTTGGGTCTGCACTTTTATTAACTTTCAATGGAATTTCCCCCCTGCACTATTATTTGGGTCTGCACTTTTATTAACTTTCAATGGAATTTCCCCCCTGCACTATTATTTGGGTCTGCACTTTTATTAACTTTCAATGGAATTTCCCCCCCTGCACTATTATTGGGGACTGCACTTTTATTTGGAGCCCGAGAGTATCATCATACATGTAATGTATTTCACCTAAAATCAAATCTGATTCTCAAGGTGTCCAAATATTACCAGAACATTAGTGCAGAGTGCTACAACTAATACTTTATTGACGATTTTGACTTTGTTCCAATACAACTGCCATCTTTTATCAATTGAAAACAAGAAATGTCATGATGCACGCCATATAAGGTAATAAAGGTATGTGTTATGCCTTACACTGCATTGAAAATAGAATCTCTCTGTTGCGTGAGTTAACAGATACAACGTAACTGACGCATATCAGCCATCTGAATGCCTTAGTGGTATAGTCTGTAATCCAATCTCAAAGCAACATACTGGTAAGTCGTAACAAGATCAAAGAAAGATAATAGAAAGTACGCCCAAAAACAAAATAATTGATAAAAAATACCAATATAATTACATGTATGCACTTATTTGTTAGTTTTATCATAAAGCAGTAAAGTATTGTACATTGATTAACCTTTCCATTGCCGGAGATTCCTGAAATTTTGCGAAAAGCACTGTGCCAGTGCATTATCTTATTTATGCAAGTCTGCCGTTATGGGCCTCATATATATAAGAAAATACGTTGGCCTAACAATGTTTACCTTGACCTTGTAAGCCAGTGCATTCTCTTATATATATGCGAGGCTCCCTATGGGAGACTCGCATATATAAGAACTTGCACTGGCACATGATCTTTAAAGCTGCACCAGCGCAGCTCCCATCATGAGAGGGTTAAGACAGGACACCATAATAGTACCTATTAATCATCATTGTTTTGATAACTCAGCATGTCCCAATACAAGAGCAGAACTATTTGTAAATCAAATTTGGCAACTTCCAGAGTTTAGCACAAATTAAAATTATTTTTATTTAGCAACTCAACATTTTAGAACACATGAAGCTGATAATCTTCGTCAACTTATATATCTTGTCACTGATATCCAATGATCATCATATAAATATTCAGTGTGACTTAATTACACACTGATGAAAATGGATGAAAAGGAAATTATTTGTCAACATTTATTGGTCAAATAGACATCAATTGTTTTGGGATAGTTATTTTAGCACTGCACTCACATATTTATGGCATTAGTATTGCAAAAAAAATCTGACATCAAAAGTTCAAATATTATTATCACTAATCTATCCAACAGATCATCTCTAGATGTACAATGTACAGTAATGCCTGAAGTATATGACCCTTTAACCACAGCATAATTATGGGAAATTTTTCAGGATTTAGTCAGAAATATGGCTTGTTGCCATTCATCGGAAAGCTCTCACCGAGACTAAATCCTGAAATATTTCCCATAATTCTGCTGTGGTTTAGAGGTCGATTATTTAGGACATTACTGTATGGTATAAATGTCTCACCGACAGAAGAGATGTTCACATGATCCTAGACAGTGTGGTGATCTACAAATATTGCCACTGAAAATAAGACAAGATGAAAAGTTAGTAATCAATTTAATATCAGTCCAATATATCTCAATTATTGAAGCATTTATGCTCCTCGTCCTCATTAGCATTCAATGGGTAAGAAAAAGCTACGTTCTCAGACGACATAAAATTTATGTAGGTTGAGATTGCAGATTCATTGTATAATATGCATCTTATGTCACACGTAGTGGAGCAACCATACATGCTGTGTCTCAAATTTCCTTTTATCGGCGATATAACGCTAAGAATAATGTATGTAACATTAGGCAATGTTCTTAGGGTGCTTCTAGGCTGCTATTAATCGATTCGATTTGATGCGAAATCGTTGATCTGATTCAATTCGATTTGAAATAGTCTACCATGATTGGATTTTGTCAAATCTTTGGTGACAGCTAAGTGCATTTCCGTGCTTTCTACAGACCACAATGCTCTTACCGGAAAAGAAAATTCACTATAATAACGTAGTAAACAACTTAACGCGTACCGTTATGTCCGATGGTAGGACATGTATATGCCCCCATGGCACCCTCTCCATGATGTAGTATCCCTGCTTAATTATGAGTAATGGAATTACCTGCTTAATTATGAGTAACGGAATTACCACCGAATTATAATTAAGTGTATTTTGAATTATATACGTAATAACAAAATGGGAATTTGCATTCCATGGCCATTGGCTATAATAATTAATATACCGGTACCAATAACATGATTTTTTAGGGCATTATGATTTATTAACGGCCCGACAGGAATGATTATAACAGTCCAAGAGAGCTGTTAAAATTATTCCTAGAGAGCCGTTAATAAACCATGGCGCCTATTATTACCACTTGTCCTTGTGTGATCTTGTGATCGGTAACTTAACAGGAAGTGGGCGTTAATGAAAATAGAGCTTTATTAACGCCCGCCGGTGGCTTCCGGTAAACTTGCCCAAAAAAATATGGAATCTTATCATGAGGGTAAAATATATGGGAGGCCCTTTTCACATTTATTATTTATTTGCGCTTAAGTAAATAATTTGCGCTTAAGCGCAAATATGAGTCTATCAATTTATTTGCGCTTAAGCGCAAATACCTAACACTCCCTTCCTTCCCTCTGATTGTGAATGATTGAGTCCATCTCATGGTATATTATGATGGGCCCATAATAATAGCCCCATACAGACTCGAAGTTGAAGAAAAAACATATTTCCATATGCATATATCAGCATCTCTGTCCCTGGTGTCCCAGGAATTGGTGTCTCACTCCCAGAGCTCTAGTATATTTTATTAAAGGGATATCTCATGCACATATATATACCATTTCCATGGCCATAAAAATGGAATTAGGGGTTACCGGGGCACTTGCTTCCTTCATATGGTGTACTTATTGACTTGAAATAGGGGGAAAAAAACCTATTTTCATATTATCAGCATCCCTGTCCCCAAGAATGTGTGTCTCCATCACAGAGATCAAGTATATTTTATAAATGAGACATATCCTGCACAGATCTATACCATTTCCAATATCCATGTCATAAAAGGGATCTATAGGGGTTACTGGGGGATTGCTTCCCTCATATGGTGGGCCTATATAGACTTGAGTGATGTGTTTAGGCCTGTGCCATTTAAAATTAATTCAGGGGGGAATCAATGAATATTAATTTTTATTTGCGCTTCAGCGCAAATCATTTGCGCTTAAGCGTAAATGATTTGCACTTAAGTGCAAATATTTGCGCTTAAGCGCAAATGATAGAGGTTATTTGCGATTAAGCTTTAAGCGCAAATATTTGCGCTTAAGGGTAAATAAATAATAAATGTGAAAAGGGCCTCCCATAAAAATACTGTTAATCAGTACTAGAGAACGGCCTCTAAAGTGGTAATAATAACAATATCATAACGACACCACTGATTCAATGTCATATTACTTTTGTCATTACTTGCATAACTTCATAAGAATAAGAATTAAGATTAACTTTACTTTAGAAAATAATTAATCGTTGCACACACACCCACCGAGTCACTCACTGACTCAATCGTGCAGGCTGTCAGACAGATAGTTAGATGAATAGACTGTCAGTCAAATGAAACAACATGACGGACAGGAGGACGGTCGACAGGAGAAATTAAGAACTGACAATTCAGACAATTGTTAATGAATGAAAGTACGCCTCGACAAATGAATGGACGGACCAGTGGACGGACGGACAGAAAACCCGGAAGTACATGTATAAGTATAACTAGTTTCCAAAATCCACTGTTTCAGTGTTTGTGAACGTGTCTTGACTTTGGTCAGGAAGCCATGTCGAACTGTAATTGCAGACATACCAAATTGAACAATTCAAATGGCCTAGCAGATCAATAAGGGCTGATTTTGTTTTACAAAACGCGGTCATTTTCCGACGAAATAATTGAGAAAAATATTCTCAAATTTCCCGCTCCAAAAAATGCGGAAGTGTTCCAAAATTTCCCATAATGCAAATTTCAAAATGTCGAAAACAGGAAGAGGAGGCTGGTGAAATTTTCTGTTTCAATTCACTCAAACGTCACAAAATAATTCATTCATTACTGATTTCCTCGGAGTATTGTTTTCTACACTATAAAAGAAATACACACTACCCAAGTTCGTATATTAATTCATTAGAATAACTATGAAATATGCCAGAAAAAGGTAAATCAACAGATGCAATTTTCCATCTGCACGACTCATCGACTCCAGTCTTGAAACGACTGTCTCACTGACAGTCTCGCTGATGCAGTGATGCCTGATGGGGTCGTTGTCGTAACGTTTTATACATAGATGCACATCGTGTGCATTCATGTATACATTAATGCACACCAGTGACCAATGATCAATTATATTTACGGCAACATTTCAATCTCACGCTGACTGAGACTTGTGTGCATTTATGACAATTATGTATACATAAAAAGTCATATGGTGTGCATTTAATGATTTATGTGTAACAGAACGAGAGAGAGAAGTGCGGGAGTCGCACCGAAAGTTAGCAGCACCCGGAATCACAAGCCGGTCACCCATCCAAGTACTAGTACTAACCCGGCTCGACGTTGCTTAACTTCGGTGATCACACAAAGCGTCTAACGACCGTGACCAAGAGACCCAGACCTCTCGATCAGAGAAGTCATCGGCCTTCTATATTTACAACGCGACCGCTACATATGTATAAAATGTTACGACGATGACTCCGTCAGTGTCACTGTCAGTGCGGTTGGCAATTATCACAAATATAATGTACCGGTACTACTAGCTCTCAGTCTCAGGTGCCTAATAATCGTGATGGCCTAATAATAGTGATGTGTGGGGATTTAGGCTGAAATTAATAATAGTGATGGCAATTTCACTCTATGTCTCAATTCCAAATAATAGTGATCGTTGGTACACAGGGTTTGAAAATGTGCTGAAGGGTACACAGGGTTTGTGATCGCCACTAACATCGTTACTTAAACTGTGTTTCTGAAAGGCTGGTGCCCATTAGCAGTTGTTTTCAGTTAATTTTAATGTTCATTGGAATGTAAACAATTATTCTCTAACAGAAATCATTGCAGATACGAAAACTAAACGTCATTTAGAACGACATTTCAAACCCCGTGTGCCCTTCAGGCAAAAAAAAAAAACATCTGTGTTTCCGGTTACCCTACCGACCTGCCGAAATTGGGCCGACCTGGACTTTTTTTTTCAAATTTCAACCCAAATAAAATAAATTCAACCAAATTTTTTGTATTTTGTTTAATGCATGTAATTGGCATGTAAACACATCAAAATCATTAAATATATATTAAGCAGCAATAATTTTAGATGGAATTTTCAAAAACAATTTACTTCTATTATAAAATACATGTCCATTTGTGGTTGCAGATGAATCCCAATCTCACCAATAAATCTGCAGTCTTTAAAACCTGCCTGTGGTAATCTTGTTTGTTCAACTCCCATGTCTTGTGGGAAGAAGTCTTATCTGTTAGAGAGCAATATGCATGTAGAAGACTTTCTATATCAGAATTTAAAGTTCCTCTCCCCAGTCAATCAAGGATTCATAGTGTTCATGCATAGTTACTAGTATGTATACAGAGTATTACAGACAGTATAAAGATGACTGCATGTCTACCATATCAAACACCCTTCTGGGATGGGCACTAAAAAGCACATGAAATTATCTACTGGTTTGTTTGGGTGTATCAAACTTACAAGCATGCATATGCCAATCTGAATGCCGAGGTGTGGTACCTCAGTCAAGGTGTGGCCTGTGGTACCATTTTCAGTGTGGTGTGGGACTTTATATTTCAGTGCAGTTGAGGGGTGACTGAGGAACATTTACACCCTGTGCAATGTGTCTGAGGCACATGTGAGATATGTGTCTTAGGTCCTGAGGTGTATGACCAAATATTTAAGTGAGGTTTGAATTAATATCATACAAGTTATGTTATTATAAAGTAATAGAAAATACCTATTATGGTGTATGTCTTGGGCCTATTGATATGTCAATATTGTGCTCTGAGAAAGATGTGCCACCACAATCTAAACTGAGAGAATAATTACAAGAGAGCTGCATAATTGAGTGCCTGTGTGGCATTTGTTTGTTCACATTGACAATACTTATCATATTATTGTGCTACATTAACTGTTTACTTGCAATATACATGGACAGCCTTAACACAAGTATAAAGAGTAAGCATTAATGTACTTCTTAACTGTTCGGGAAAAAAATAAAAAAATATTACCAAAACAAAAAAATCCCTACCTACCCTGACCTACCTACCTGGAATTTTTTGGCACCGTAATAGGAAACAAATAAAAACAAATTTTTTGGCCTCAGCACATTTTCAAATCCTGTTTTAATAGCCTACTCTTCAGCACTTTTTTTGGTGAGAGTGACCCGTTCAGCCGTACTATGGGAATAACTTAATTCCAATTTGATGGAATATATTTTGAAAAAATTAAATCTACGGAATCGAATTGTTTTGTATTCGCAAAAAGGAATAAAAAATGGCATCATTAAAATATAAATAATTATATAGAACAACAAATATATTCAACTTCAAGAATCAAGTTTGCAAATCCGTGAAACTTGAGCGAGGTACAAAAATTAATGCCATCTGAGTACGAAACGTCGGAGTGTTCCCCTAGCATATTGCAATAAAAGCCAACCTCTCTGCCTGCCCTGAATTTTAATCTGCACTCTGCACAAAAATTTTAATTGTTTTCTATTTCAGTATTTGACTACTATTATTTGATAATTTAATAGCTTACAAACAGCTTTTCAAAGCTATTTACCTGTAGATGTTGTTGACAAAGTTGTTGTTGCTATTTAGAATTTTAATGTGTCCAACATTAATATTCTCAAAATAAGTATCCCTTTTAAAGCGGTCCTCAGCTGTTTACAACACGGTTGGAAATGCAACGCAAATCACGGACGGCAGGAAGACAGCCTGGCAGGGCTACATGTACTAGTATGTTATCTCCGAGCAATATATGTACAACATACCTGTATTTACATGTACATGTATTGTTGATATGTTTGCTATATACATTGTACATACCTGTGTATATTGTGAATAAAGTTATCCTATCCTGCTGTGACATCAACAGGTAGGTAATAGTTTGAAGACTATCAGTCTACCACCCAGGTGATATTGACATGTACTAGTAGATTGCCAGACAATTGTCAAAATACTCGTGACTTGTGATCGCACTTCATCCAATCAAGAGATACATGTAGTATTGCTAATGGGGTCATTGTCTAACGTTTTATACATAGATTCACACCGTGTGCATTCCTATATACATAAATGCACCAGTCTCACGTAATATCACGTGACGGGGGTCATTGTTATAGTGTTTTCTACATAAATGCATAGGTGTTGATCATATTTGTAAGTTTGTGTTCTTCTCTTAATCGATCAAACAACCATGCAGTTCTTTCGGCCCCTATTTAATACTAAGATCAATATGTGACCAATAATCAATTTTATCCTTGTGCTAAATGTTAAAATGACGCTAATAACTAAAAAAAAAGTCATCAAAGATGGAAATAATACCACATACACATAGAATGAACATCCAGGCACCCACAAAACAAATTTCACCCTTCTATTCTGCTTTTTGGACTTGTGTACTATTGTGTTTGTTTATGTTGGTTTGTGTTTGTTGTTTAGTAGGACCATTCAGAACTTCTGAAGAAAAATAGTTTTGAATTGAAGCAGACAGCGACATTTCAATCTCGAGCCGACTGAGACTGGTGTGCGTTTATGTACACATAAATGCACAGTGTGCATTTACATGTACCTGTACATGCATGTATGTATAAAAAATTTGTGAGAATCAAAATATAGCATTTCTCTGCTGCTTTTTACGAGAATCAAACTACATAACATAAGAATCATGATTCTGATTCTTGTCAGATTTAAAAAAAGAGATATCACATTATTATGTTAAAGATACTAGTATGGTTATAACCTGCAGTATCGCAGTGTCCACAAAGAACAATTTGAAGACTGCAATGCTTCTGCGCCAATGAAGACATTATGCAACTTTGTTTTGATTCAGAATTACATTTAGTTCTGAAAATAACTCTTTAGTCGATGTAACAAAGTAAAATGTACCGTAGTTTCGGACTGACAAGACATAGAATCATGCTTATTGTAAGTCTAGACCATATACAGGTAGACCTGTCACATAATCAGTATGGTAATACACCAGAATAATTTGTCGAAACCAAAGTATACCCGTATATGTACAGATTTTGTTTTGAATCAAATATTCAAAAATTTCGCCTGTCATGGGGAGTAAGTAATGGAATGATGAGGTAATATATGTCTGGTCATGTCTGGAATGTCGATGAATTGGAAAACACAAAGAACTTTCAGGCCCACCGAGTGACACTAGTCTAGTTTTGAGGGTTGTTACTCTTGGGATCCAAATAAGCATACCCATATGCTTATTAAAGTTGCCGTCCTGTATGGTCCTTATTTGGGTCCGTATGTTTATTTTAAAAGCAGGATTGTCAAGAAATTTATACTATACATGTAGGCCTATCAGAATTGCTGAAGCCTTTAATCAGACCAGGAAAAGATAGTACAAACATGTTGCTGAAAGTTTGTTTGGTAACTCCTGACAATAAACAGTGTACAATATGAGAAATATATATGATTAACCTTATAGTATTTCAGATATACTTGCTTCCATGTTGTAATTTGCCACCCTGTACTCTTATTCTGCCCCGTACTCTTATTAGATTTAGCAGAATTGTCGACCCTGTACTCTTATTCCGCACAGTATGCTTATTTGGACCCCAAGAGTACTTATACGGTAATGCTCTAAATAATCGACTCCTTAACCACAGCAAAATTATGGGTAATTGAGAGCTTTCCGATGAATGGCAACAAGCCATATTTCCGACTAAATCCTGAAAGGTTACCCATAATTCTACTGTGGTTAAGGAGTCGATTATTTAGAGCATTACTGTAGTTTATGGAAAATTCATATTCACATCTATACAGGTTAAACTTGTTCTGATAGTTTGATTTTCCAACTTGTATATATATTTAAAGGCCCACTTAATTTTCGAATCAGCAGATCACATTATATACAAGATATTCCATGTTATGTACCATTTGAAAGAGGAAGCTCCAAAACATTGTATTATTAACTGATCCGGTCGAATACACTGGGAACATGTTGTTTTTGTCGAGGTACCAAGGTGTGTCCTGTATTTAATTTTGATCCAGACTGTACTATAAAGTCTATTATACTCAATGGAAGGGGAATAACTCTACCGGTATCTCTTAGTTTGAATTCTGATGCATTCTGGGTTGACAAGCTGGGAAGTCTTGGAATGAATCTCTATCACTTGTTGGACAGTCCTTGGCCACAGCTGCTTCGTATTCTGGTGGAATGTATATTTTTTTGGTTCCTCTTCCAAGTGGTATATAATATGGAATAATGTTATCTGGGCATTCGAAAATTAAGTGGGGCTTTAATGATTTAATGTTGGTGTGGAATTTATCGTTTTCAGACAAAATTGGTTTGTTTCTTACTGTCTGCCAGTTTTTTTTTACTGAAATGAGGTTGCTTAGAAAATTACAACTGCAGGGGGTGGGGGGGGGGGTGTCAGGTTAGAAATTTCCAACAGTACGAAAGCTTGGATATGAGTTGGAAAATTCCGATCTAGGGGAGGATGAGAATGGAATTTCTAGGACTTGGGAATTTCGACGGAGGCCATCTTGCAGCTCTCGAAATTAGTTGCAGCAAATTGCAATGCCATAGAAAAAGCAGTAGAAGCCCTATAGAATGTCATTCAATTCTAAAGCAATGCCATAGAAGAAAAATAACTATTTCAAGGGCTTATCTAGCCATGTCACTGACTGCGTACCACTACACTTTTATATCTATAGGGATAATAGCCAGTGTTAGTACAGAGTGGAATAGTTTGTAAAATTCATACTGATATGTAACTTTGGCCATGTCGAGAATGAAAATTCCAAAGCAGTTCTACCCTGTACTGTTATTCTGTTATTTGACACATATAGGGTATTGGTATACAGTAATGCCCAAAGTAATTGACCACTTAACCATAGCAGAATTATGGGTAATTTTTCTGGATTTAGTCAGAAATATGGCTTGTTGCCATTCATCGGAAAGCTCTCAGCGATTTAGTCGGAAATATGGCTTGTTACCATTCATCGGAAAGCTCTCAGCGAGAGCTTTCCGATGAATGACAACAAGCCATATTTCCAACTAAATCCTGAAAAATTACCCATAATTCTGCTGTGGTTAAGTGGTCAATTACTTTGGGCATTACTGTAAGAAACCGGGAGCATTCCCAGAACACTTATTTGCAGCTCTAAAGATTTCCTGTCCCGTTTGAACAACAAATCCAGGGATTATCGTACCCTGTCATTGGGGGAAAAATTAGTTTGAATTGTGAAATTTTTGTAAGTTTAGCGACTACAAAAGATTAAAAAAATTGAATTGCCATACCATAAGCGTTCTTAATTGTGCCTAAAGGTAGAGATACCATCCCAATGCATAAATGTACCTGTAGTTTGAAAAAGTTAACTGTTAATTATCTGGGTATCAGTATTGCTACCAGTACATATGTATATGTACTATTCTTGGTCCAATAATAATGCCAAAAATAATGAAACATGTTTGTCCCCTCCCTACCTCCACAAGAAAAAAAACCCCACTGGAAAAATGATCAGCCTAATTAACCTTACATGTATCTTTACTAAATGGATTATCCCACCCATTTAAATGTTCATGTATAACTGTAGGGTATATTGGAATGGTCAATTATTTATTTGGAGGGGTGTTCAGGATACATAATCAACAACAAACACAATGAAAGTCACAAAGTGTCAATGACAATAACTTAACTTGGAGGTGTGTACTTTTTGCTGAGCAGTCAATAGAATGATAAAGAAAAAAGAAAGTCAAAAAAGTTTAAGTAAACCGTTGTATTGTGGAGATGAAATTATATTCATTTCAAACATTTCACCAATAAATGTGGGCTGCACATGGGATGACCTATATGTACCTACCCAAACCTTGAAATAGTGTGCCTGTCATTTGCAGAATGATGTCCCTGGAGGGTGAATTTAGTGAGGCTAGCATTTCTAAATTCACCCTCAGGGTACATGTACCTCATTCTGCTAAAGCCTCTTCTTCTGGGAAGTATCTATGGTCTCAAATTTACATTGTTTTTAGTTACTTTTTCCCTTCTGTTCAGTTTCTATATTCGCCAATTTGCAGTTCTAAGTTAAAATTCATAATTGAGGTCACTATTGGGTGAACATCACAAACATCAACTGGGGAACTTCAATCTGATCCTAGGTCTCACATAACAGCCTTAGCAGAATGAGGTTCCCAGGGGGTGAACTTGGTGATGCTAGCCTGCCACGCAGGATAGTTTTACTAAGTTAATCCTCGGGGGACCTCATCCTGCAAATGACAGACAGACTATTTCAAGGCTTTTACCTACCCTAACTTTTTATAATGGGTAGGGAGTGTGTAAACAAAGATATGAATAATAGTGGCCTAAATTAAAATAGATATGGGCATGAGGGCATCATTGATATGAAATAGAACGATATGTGGAAGTAATCAGTGGCCATGTAAATGCATGTACTCTTGTGTCTGGAATAAAAGTGCAGTCTGGCATATAAGTGCAGGGTGGATATTTTCATCGAAATACAGGCTTGCACTTTACCAGTTGCGTTGAATGGTTATCTGACCAAATAGAGTGGGGTGGATAATAGTACATACTAGTCCTAATATGCTTTTGAAAACAGAGGTACTGTTTCAAGGTGGTACCAGTAGTCTAGAACTACTGTGGTATTACTGCTTCTTACATGTACATGTATATACCGGTACCAGTAATTAAATTCCCACCCAACATGGGACTCCCGGTCAACAATATTACTAGTATATCAAAAATTGACACTTAATACAGGATTTTATAAA
Organism: Siphonodentalium dalli; assembly: GCA_032622095.1. Classification (NCBI taxonomy): domain Eukaryota; kingdom Metazoa; phylum Mollusca; class Scaphopoda; order Gadilida; family Siphonodentaliidae; genus Siphonodentalium; species Siphonodentalium dalli. Next base: position 131,758,517 of record CP136068.1, on the reverse strand, counting down.
CAACACTCGATCAAGATTTGTTGGAGGAAAAAACAATATCGGCCTGTCAAGACCTGTCTTCCAAAATTACTACTAGTATTACAATACACAAAATTAAATAAACGTGCAGACTGGAATAAGCCTTGTGCAGGGAGGAAAATCTTCTGAAATTTAATAAACATGCATGCATGCACGTTTATTCCCGACATGAGAGTAGGCCGTTGACTTCATAATAATCATCATATAATTTTTAGTTACAGGGGTTAAACAAATAATGACATGCTCACAACCAAAAGTATTAAAAGCAATTGCCCATTTTGTCTACCACGGACTTGCCAAAAAGGGAAAATGGCAACCTAGTGACCAACTGCTAGACAGAATACGCGACCAGACGAATGCAAACTCCCAATAAGACAAAAAAAATACCAAAATCAATACAAATATATATAAATATATATAACTACAATATTATGTACAACATACTGTGTCTTATGAATACATGTTCTTTCAATACACTGTTATAAATTATGTTTCTATATTATGTATGTATACACTTGACCATATTTGGTGTAAAAGTATATTAAATTGAATTGAATTGAATTGGTATGGACACTCTGGGGTATGGAACATACAACTTTGTACCCAAACACTCTTATATTTTTAAGGGTCACGCCAAACTTTTTTGGGGCATACTATTTCTCATTGAGTTTTATATGTGTGTGAAAAATAGTACTGTACAAATTTAAATACGAGTGAGGTAATAAAAATATGGAGAATCTATTTTAGGAGGCCGAATGGGGTTAAGCTTGTTAATAAATCAACCTGAATATTCACCCTGAGTGCACTCTCAAAGGCTAGAGATCTGTCGAGCAATAAACCTCATGATTGATGTTACCATTAGGACAAGTCAATAAATGTCTGATTTAGAGGGAGCAAAATATTGCTGAAGGCTTCTCGTGTGAAGGAAGATATTTATGCACATAAATGTACACAGGTCCCCAGCACAAAAATTTACCCCACCCCCAGTTATTCTTAATCCTGTAGGAGGACAGTCAAATACAGTAATCCCTAAATAATGACTCCTTAACCACAGCAGAATTATGGGTAACTTTTCAGGATTTAGTCGGAAATATGGCTTGTTGCCATTCATTGGAAAGCTCTCAGTGGGAGCATCGGGGAGAGCTCTCCGATGAATGGCAACTGAAGCCATATTTCCGACTAAATCCTGAAAAGTTACCCATTATACTGCTGTGGTTAAGGAGTCGATTACTTCACGCACCCGAACAAGTGCATAATATGACTTTAAGTTTTTGTAATTGAAATCAGAACGGCATAGTTGGCTGATTGATGAGATTTCCCCCCCCCCTCTCAATATATTTTTATCACATCCCTGGATCACACAGCACGATTCCGCCCATTTTTATGCTTCAATGTGAATGATTGGATTTTGGTGTTTCGGTCCTGCCTGTAGTCCTAGCTAAAGTTCATAACACACCTGTTTCACATATTTTTGAGATGGAACTTGTTGATGACCCACAAGTTTTGATACTGACTGTACCTACTAGTATATTGATGGCACTCATGGCAGTACTTGATGTAAGAATTTTAGGTATTTTTCCAGTGTCTTGATAACTGTCAGTAGTGCAGCATACCGGTTGATGTTATTTGTGGTTATTAAAGCTACACTCAATGTTCAACTTCCAAAATTCCGTAGGTGAAAATTAGCACGCAAGAAACTCATAACTGGGAATTTCTATGAGTGACAGAGAATATAGGAAGAAGCAATGTCATTGTGAAAATCAATGTAGTATCACACCATTAGAGTATCAGCTTTTTCGCATTCTACTAAACTGGAAGTATTTAATCTCGTGATTTTGATAAGTGAGTCCCAAATGTCAATTTCACCGTAATGGAACTAGAAACACCTGGTGACCCAGTTATCTCATGATTGGTGCACGACTTATGTGCTACATTTTGAACATACTAACTGCGTTGAGTTTTTAATTTAACACTGTCACATCCGCAGCAAGTGTTTGATCAACATGTCATGTACAAGACCGCCAAGAATACTTTGTCTAGCGATATACATGTACGGTACCTACATTATAGTCTTTTGACTCTTATTGTGGAAGTATATTCAATATTCCGCTATTCAACGGCAAAATACAGAGTCGACAGTGGGAGCTATCAGCATCGATGGTAGATACTTGACTAATCGTTTCAACACTACGTAATATGCTTGGCCTTTGCAAGAGAAAATTTGGGCTGGGAGAAAGCGAACCTAAATGGGACCCTCTGCCCCACAAGCGGAAACCCTGCTAAAGGCCTGTGCAATCATGCTGCATGCATGGTGCAGTGATGTCCCAAATAACCGACCTCTAAACCACAGCCGAATTATAGGAGAGCTTTCCGATGAATGGCAACAAGCCATATTTCTGACTAAATCCTGAAAAATTTCCCATAATTCTGCTGTGGTTAAAGGGTCATAAACTTCAGGCATTACTGTAGTCCTGTATTTGGCATTTTAGCTTCCTTCGACTCGAGATGAATGTGATTCATTCCCAAGACTAAAGTACTCTGCAAAGCATGCATGGCTAATTGAAAAATCAATCAATATACAGGTTTCTGTCTGTGAATTAAATATGAATGTTTTAGTTGGTGTGTGTCCATCAATGATCGACTGCAGTCCGATGTCAGACTGGATCTTGTGTTTTCCAATAATGTAATTAATGGAGAGTTTCTGAAATATACAAGCCTGCAACGTTGTTAATTACCGTCGGCTATCAGCTGAGCTGAGGCAAATGCCAAGGCTACAAGAAATTCTGTCTGCTATTTTTTAGCCGAGGTAAATTTAAGAATCTGCCAATTTTGTGTGCAAATTTGAAAAAAAATGTATTGGGCCAATACAAATATATTGCTGTCCAACTTTTTCAGAAAAATGGGGCGCGGGAGGGCGAATTTTATTTTTTATATTTTATTCTTCTTAACATAAATAGTCATGGACAGTTCTAGATATTGAAGCAATATCCTATACCGGTATATCAAGTATCTTATATACATGTACATGTAGTACAAGATTGTCCAATTTAATCAAAATAGACTGATTAATGTGTCATTGAAATGTAGCATGAGAAAAAAAGTTTACATAAAAGATATCCAAAAAGAAAATGAGGAAGGGACTAAAGATAAGGTCGGGATGGGATGTAAATCTAGCAATTTTTTGCTAAAGCTATCATTCACAATCCTGGAACATACCGGGTATCATAGATGTACAGGTACCTGTTTCAAACATACGTCGAGGTATAATGATTATAATGCATAAATCTCAGAGTTCCATGAATAAGGCCAAACTTTTTTATTTTTCTGCTTTACGGATTTTTTAAACCTTGTTTTGGTAGGGTCGGTCGGAAAAAAAATAAAAATAAAAATGCTTGAATAATTTTATTTTTTTTGGACATTCGCTAAGGTGGTAACTTTGTCTTTATAATTCTGTCAGTCATTTATAGAGAACACTTTTTGGATGTACATGTATATCACAAAATTAAAATCCAGTACTATTATTTGAAACATAGCTCAAATTATTGAATAATATTGAAAAAATCCAGAAATAAAGGGTTTGTTTTTGTTCAACATTTTAATTATTGAATAAATGGACTCCCCCATTCAGTTATAATGTATACATTGAAAAAGTCTATTATTCATTTGGATGGATGTCATGGAAAAATAAGTAGCCGACAGATAATATATTTGCCGAAGGATTCCTATTAGTTGGTGGGAAATGTTCAGATAATAAGTTTAGAACTTGTTGAACTTATTATCTGAACATTTCCTAAGGAATCTACTTGTCTGGTCAATGAGTATTTAGTATAGGGAGGGTTAATACACACATGGGAATGATGAGATTAGTGGTAGTGATAAAAAGTGAATGTGCAAACCCACATACTCATTAGTTTGTCATTCCTATCTAAGAAACCTTGTGGACTGTTATTGGTCTTCAGTCATAAAGATCACCATAAATTCCCAGGAATACAAAATGTATTCTAAAGGCCATTTAAAGTTTTAAAGAGATGTCAAGATTTATAGAAAGCATACAGGTATCTTGGTGGCGGACACATAAACTCAAGCTGACTTCTGTTTTCATCTTGGATGTAGTTAAAAGTAATTAAAGCCAGAGATATCTATAGTTGGTGTGTCCTATGCATCTTTAATCAGTGAAATGTGGTTGTAGATACTTTGTTACTGATAAGCAGAAACAGCTGTCGGCTGTGAAAATAAATATAAAAATTATATTTGATTTTTATTTCCTTGTGGGGCCACAGAAAACAGTAAAATAAAAAAGTTTGGTCTAATGGCCAACTGCTAGCATATTGGTAGGTCGGTATGGATGTATAGCAAACAGCATGATGGCCACATACAAATGTACCCTGCTGGACAAAACAAGTGTCCACTTTACCGTGGTGCGGTTAGCGTTGCCACTGCGGCCGAAATGCAATTACACCGCAGCTCCACCGGCTAACTACAGTGGTGTACTTGCCGTTCGGCCATGGTGTAGTTGCCACGGTGTACACTTTCATTAAACTGAAAAAAAGATGATACAAACCAGAAATCTAACCACGGTGTACATGCCGTTCGGCAGTGGTGTAGTTGCCGTTCGGCCGTGGTGTACTTGCCGTTCTGCCGCAGTGTACTTGCCGTTCGGCCATGGTGCTCAACTGCAGTTACAAACTCTGACACCGCGGCCGAATGGCAAATACACCTCGGTGGCAATGGACACCTCTTTTGTCCAGCGGGGTACATGTATACCATACATGTTGTACATGTACAAATGTACATGTATGACAAATCCATGCACTGTTTTTCTAGTCTTTGCTAACTGCCCATACATGTGAGCCCTCAAACAACAGAAATAGCTTTTAAGTCTGAAAAAAGTCTGCACAAAACTTCTGTGCTTATTTTGTTCACATCTTCTATTTATTTTAACCCTACATGTATCTACTAGTATACTAAATACTCATTTGACGAGTACCTTTAGTTCCCTTAGAAAATGTAAAAATGTTCAGATAATACATTCAACAAATTACCATAGAACTTATTATCTGAACATTTCCAATTTTCCCACAATGAATACATTATCTTATATTTACATACTAAGTGTGATCATCACTAAATCCAGCATTCCGATTGGTCGGCGCCCACGTGGCTAGTTGCAATTATTTCTCGGTGAATGCGCAACAGCTCATAACTGCAAGCTCATAACAACATCGATACGTCATTTGGGTTTGGAAAAACGAACGCGTAATGTTTTGGGCGCATTTGGATTCGCGCAGGATTGACTTAATAAATCATCGGGTATCAATTGTTCCTGTTAACTTTTACCAAGGGTGCTATGTGATATTTTGGGCTGGTTTTGTCACGATACACTTTTCGATTTAAATAGATTGACAAAATTGGCTTTTTCGCTAAATGTATATAAATATAAGGATTAACTGTCATGTGGACTGTTTTTATGGAGATGTAACCGTGAGGTAAGTGGTCATAACTTGTGTAAAACCCAAAGGGTTTTACATACAGGTTATGACCACTTACCTCACGGTTACATCTCCATAAAAACAGTCCACATGACAGTTAATCCTTATGTATTATCTGTATTTCTGTCTGTCACCTGCTTGTTTTACCTGAACACCCCTGAATAATAGACTGTTCAAATGAATACTTTTATAGCTGAATGGGAGAAAGTATTTAGTATAGAAAGGGTTAAAGTTATGTCAGCATTTAATATATAATAGTCATGGACAGTTCTAGATAGTGAAGCAGTATCCTATACCGGTATATCAAGTATCTTATATACATGTATAGAAAATTTTAAAGTTATGGTTATTTGATTGCACTGACCGACATGTATTATAACTCAAGAATTACTGTTCATCAAGTATCTTATATACATGTATAGAAAAGTTAAAGTTATGGTTATTTGATTGTACTGACCGACATGTATTATAACTCAAGAATTACTGTTCATCAAGTATCTTATATACATGTATAGAAAAGTTAAAGTTATGGTTATTTGATTGCACTGACCGACATGTATTATAACTCAAGAATTACTGTTCATCAAGTATCTTATATACATGTATAGAAAAGTTAAAGTTATGGTTATTTGATTGCACTGACCGACATGTATTATAACTCAAGAATTACTGTTCATCAAGTATCTTATATACATGTATAGAAAAGTTAAAGTTATGGTTATTTGATTGCACTGACCGACATGTATTATAACTCAAGAATTACTGTTCATCAAGAAAAATATTTATAAAGGCCCACTTAATTTTCGAATCACCAGATCACATTATATACAACATATTCCATATTATATACCATTTGAAAGAGGAAGCTCCAAAACATTGTATTATCAACTTATCCTGTTGAATAAACTGGGAACATGTTGTTTTTGTCAAGGTACATGTACTGAGATGTGTTCTATGCTTAATTTTGATCCGGACTGTACTGTAAAGTCTATTATTTGCAATGGAAGGGGAATAACTTTATCTCTTAGTTTGAATTCTGATGCATTCTGGGTTGACAACGGGGGAAGTCTTGGAATGAATCTGAGAATCTCAATCACTTGGTGGACACTCCTAGGCCACAGTTGTTCCGTATTCTGGTGGAATATACATATACTAGTATATGGTTCCTCTTCCAAATGGTATATAATATGGTATATATTGTGTATAATGATATCTGGGCATTCAAAAATTAAGTGGGCCTTTGTTTGTTCCCACTGCCAATGTCATTCAATTATAAAAAAAATTTATATTCAAGGAAAAATGGAAAATTTCTGGTAATTTTATTACATCCATCTCATTTTGCAGAGACTACTTTGATTGTCATGAAGAAAAAGAAAAAAGAGAAAGCAAAGACCACTAATAGTAGACACCTCCGGTCACTACAAGAGTTAGTGTACGAGTGAATTCAGTTACCAGTTCTACCAGCCTACATTAGGTTTCTGGAGGAAATTCCAGTCCCTATTACTCAATTGTAAAAAGGCTGAATTTTACCACCTCATCAACCATACTGTAATTACAAATCTGCTACCGGTATCATTTATGACTAAAATTGATACTAGAAAACCCTAGATAGTTTGAATAAGACCAGCCTGCCTCAATGACAGTCAAATAGATATTTCTTCCATACAGTATCTCTGAATGTGTTTTCCTCAGTGCCGGAGTCATCAACATGCTAAATGTTATCAAGCAATGGCTCGATTTGACGCTTTAGTTGTGAGGTTACATTCCAAGTCGGCAGCCAGTGTCCAGCTAATTTTTTAAACAACTGATTTGTGCAATTTTACTACTGAGAATATTAGAGTTTTATTAAAGTCATTTGAACCATGCAGGAATCTAGGTGCTCATCTAAAATGAACGTAACACTCATTGGTCGCGCGCATACAAGGCTACGTCTTTTACTGGTTGTCCACAGGAAAATCTTCAGCTGTCATTAGTCCATGTGGATTTATAAAAGGGAATGAATCGTCAGCTCCAGGATTCAACAGTTCAAATTATTTTTCATTTATAACTGAAATCAGTGTTTCCAGTAGGAACTGACCCTTTGATATCAGTTAACATATTACAATCATACTAACAGTATTGAAGAACGAAATATTAAGTTATAAATGGAAGTTCGTGAGTATTAGTACATGTAATTCAATTAAGACTACTGGTATAACAACAGCAAGTTTTTCGCCAGTTGACACTTTTAGTGAAATGGCTGAATCGGCCTTAAGAAATTCATCAAGTTCGGATTATTTGACTGTCGATGATTTGTGCTTGCCGAATCTACACCAGGTGGATTTAACAAGTGGAGGGAACTCAAAGCTGCGGGAAAGATGTAATTCAGATTCGGATTTAGCTTTGTTGAGTCCTCAGCCAACGTCGTGTCTATTTGTGGACAAGAAGAAGTTTGTTGTGGGATCTGATCGGAATATAGTGGTTTCGTGGGATATTAAAGATGATGTGAGTGCTAGTGATTGGATCGGGCTGTTCAGGGCAGGTGAGTGTCTATGACTATGAAATTAGTATGAATATGTATTTATAACTTGATACCTACATGTATACATGTACATAGTAATGATAACATATAATTTGACATAAACGAGTCTGTCTTCCTGCTGTCCCCTTATATATAACAAAAATAAAATATTTACATACATGTATGGTACAGTAATGCCCTATATAATCGACTCCTTAACCAATGGAAGTGAGAGCTTTCCGATGAATGGCAACAAGCCATATTTCCGACTAAATCCTGAAAAATTACCCAAAATGCTGCTGTGGTTAAGGAGTCGATTATTTAGGGCATTACTGTAAGTTTGGCAAAACAATGTACATATATATGTTCATGTATATATATCGAAGAATTAAACATTTGTCTCAAGAGGAAGAATAAGAAATTGTACATCGCTCAGTTTGTAATACCGGTGTATATATCATATGCAAGTCTGCAAATAGTGGGTCTGTCATATGCAGAATGAGGTCCCCAGAGGGTGAATTTAGTGACGCTATTCCCGCACATTGGGCTAGCATCATCAAATTTGCCCTCTGGGGACCTCATTCTGCTTAGGCCTCATATTCCTGGAAGTACCAGTATCTATTGTCTCAAATTAACATTGTTTTTAGTTACTTTTTCCATTCTGGGAAGTTTCTATATCCTCTAATTTGCAGAAGATAAGTTGCATTATAATTGCATACTAATGGGTTAACATCACCAACTTCACCTGGGTAACTTCAATCTGATCCTAGGTCTCCCATTGCAGTTGAGGCCTAAGCAGAATGAGGTTCTCCAGAGGGTGAATTTGGTGATGCTAGCCAACCGTGTGGGATAGTAATAGGCTATTAACCCATTACCCAACAAAACGGCCAAAACCGGCCAAATAAAGCTTCAACAGCCTAAAATATCTTCGGTCTGTCTCAATAGAACCATACAAATATGGATATCATTGGAACCGGCTCCTTGACCACATTGTGATAGTTACAGTTATGCCCTGTGCCAATGCATTCTCTTATATATGCGAGTCGACCATAGGTCGCCTCGCATATATAAGAGAATGCATTGGCCTAAAAAAATATTTTTTTAACACTTTTTACCATTTTTTCTTACATTCTTTAACAATTTTATAATTTTTAATGTGTTAAGCCAATGCATTCTCTTATATATGCGAGGCGACCTATGGTCGACTCGCATATATAAGAGAATGCATTGGCACAGGGCCCTTCTGTTGGGTAAAGGGTTAAATAGCTACCGGTGTGGACATTGTGATTTTATATGTTCAGGATCTTTTTTAACCCTTTCTATACCGTACTAAATACTCATTGACGACTTGATCCCTTGGGGAAATGTCCAGATAATATGGTAAGTTCAACAAACGACTAACTTATTGTCTGAGCATATGGATCCTTCTGCACTTGTATTATTTTTGTTCGTATGTCAGTCATCTGCTAGTTTTTTCTGGACACCCCTCAAAATGAATGGTAGACTATTCCACTGTATACTTTTTGTAACTGATGTGACAATCCATTTAGTATAGAAAAGGTTAATTTGACGGCAGGACTTGATTTTAATCTAATGACATTGGTGGCAAGAATGATATCTACCGTAAATCACATATGGCAGTTATACTAGTAGTTCGACTATTTATTTATACAATCGGGATAGTGTTTATAGTTGCACTTGGTATTTATCAGATAAGAGGATAGAAAGTCACGAGTATTATTGTTTTTGAACATCACTCGTGCAGGAAGATTTTTAATCTATCTTCCAGTTGATTCCACATTTTTGGAACATTATGTTCTGGTAAATATTCTGAGTGAGTCCGATTTACAGTAATGCCCTAAATAATCGACTCCTTAACCACAGCAGAATTATGGGAAACTTTTCAGGATTTAGTCGGATATATGGCTTGTTGCCATTCATCGGAAAGCTCTCACTAAGGGCTTTCTGATGAATGGCAACAAGCCATATTTCTGAGTAAATCCTGAAACGTTACCCATAATTCTGCTGTGGTTAAGAAGTCGATTATATTTGGGCATTACTGTAGTTATTTATTTTTCAGTCATTTTCATGAGGAAAACACAGCAAGAACAATATTTCCTTCTGTAATTCAGAATATAGGTGTAAATTGCTTCCGTAATATAATCATTTGTTGCTTTTCTACAATTTTATGTTCGGTGATTGGTTTATTGTTCTACAGTAATGCCCTAAATAATCAACTCCTTAACCATAGCAGAATTATTGGTAACGTTTCAGGATTTAGTCCGAAATATGGCTTGTTGCCATTCATCAGAAAGCTCTCACTAAGGGCTTTCCGATGAATGGCAACAAGTCATATTTCCGACTAAATCCTGAAAATTTACCCATAATTATGGTTACGGAGTCAATTATTTAGAGCATTATTGTATGATAAACGACAGGTAGATAGGCAAGAATTATTAATAATTATTAACCGCTTTCCAATCATTTCAAGTCGTTCAAACATCGATTGTTGAAATATAAGACTTTATATTGAAGAAACTGATGACATCTGGCAAATTCTAAAATAATTTGGCAAAAATTATTTTTATTTGGCTATTATGGTCTAGCGCGGACCCTAAAATTATTACATGCTTTCATATTAAGTGCTAAAGAACTTTCTCCTGATAGATCTCGTGAAAATCTGTATTGAAATTTCATAATTTTAGCCAAAAGTGCATCTAGTCCTTAAGGGAACCTGCTAATTAATAGATCATGATCTAACTTTATATTCATAATAATTAATCAACATTATTGGTTAATAACATTATCGCCATATCGGTATTAAAGTACAATTGCATTGATTGGATGGGCTTATTCAGGGAAGATACATGTAAGTCTGATTTACTGATAAGATATGTTTCTGTTCAAATGCAGACTCCGCAGTTTTGAAAATACAAATAATGATCGAGTCAGACCCTATAATTGTGTACCCTGTTACTGCAGTTGTATATACCGGTAAATTAAAATCGTAACATCGTAACGGTAACATGCTATTGAAAATAAGTAAACAGAAAAGCACATGACCAAATTGGTTTATTGTAAAAATTCCTTTTTATTTGTGCGGTTCAATTATTCATTACTTTTTGTTGTTTAGGAAAACCACAATATCGACACACAAAAGATATAATTTCCCCTACATTTCTGTGGTTTAGGAAAACCACAATATCGACACTCAAAGATATAATTTCCCCTACATTTTGTGGTATGGAAACCGCAATATTGACACACAAAAGGTGTAATTTCCTCTAGATTGGTAGGCGAAATACCAATAGACAAGATTGAGGTGCATATACGGTATAGGAGAACTCAGCCTAAACTCAGGCTTGGTTTCATCCAGATATATAAAACTTATACCGGTAGCAATAATCCAGACATCAAAGGGATTACCCCGGTACCTCTATCATTGAAGTTAGTGTGTGAATGAGTGCTAATTAATATGCACTCACTATTGCATAAATAGACCAAGGGCATGTATCGCTGTGTGACTGTCCACGTTGTATGGTATGTTGTTCAGATAGGGATTTCTTACTGAATTTGGATTATCATTATACCAGTGTTACCAGGTACAGATTATACCGGTGTTACCAGGTACAGTACAAACCGGTAAATTTTTTGTTATTGATGAAATTGAAAATGGAGTTCAAAATGTTGTATTACAACTTTAATTTTTGTTGCATGCTACGGTATGGACACTATAAATTGGTTCCTCTTTTCTGCTTTACTTATTACACCCCCATCCAAAAGATGGGGGGGGTGGTATATAATACTAGTGTACAGGGTACATACATCCGCCCGTCCGCTCATACAATGTATATCTGGTAATTTGGTATCCAGCATTGGCATCAAGAGGGCTTACAAAAGAGGGTTCAGTTATGTTGTTTGCATTTTCCGTTCAACAGTTGCAACTTCTTGTTTTGTTGTGTTGTTGATAAAGTACTAGTACATGTATTCTGGGATCTCTTGACACAGAGAAGCTGACTGATTGATCATCATACCCCGGTATGTGATACCAATCTGGGCTGTTGGGGTATGTACAGTAATGCTCTAAATAATCGACTTCTTAACCACAGCAGAATTATGGGTAACTTTTCAGGATTTAGTCGGAAATATGGCTTGTTGCCATTCATTCTTGAAAAGTTACCCATAATTCTGCTGTGGTTAAGGAGTCGATTATTTAGGGCATTACTGTATCCATTTTAATTTAGGCCACTATTATTCAAATCTTTGTTTTCCCATTCCCTACCCAATACAAAAAGTTTGGGTTGGTAAAAGCCTTGAAATAGTGTGTCTGTCATTTGCAGAATGAGGTCCCCAGAGGGTGAATTTAGTAAAGCTATCCTGCATCACCAAATTCACCCTCTGGAAACCTCATTCTGCTAAGGCCTCAACTGTTATGGGAGACCTAGGATCAGGTTGAAGTTCCCCAGTTGAAGTTGGTGATGTTCACCCAATAGTCACCTCAATTATGAATTTTAACTTCTGCAAATTAGGGGATATAGAAATGGAACAGAAGGTAAAAAGTAACTAAAAAATGTAAATTTAAGACGATAGTTACTTCCCAGAAGAAGAGGCTTAAGCAGAATGAGATCCCCTGAGGGTGAATTTAGTGAGCTAGTCTGCTGTGCAGGGTAGCGTCACTAAATTCACTCTCTGGGGATCTTATTCTGCAAATGACAGGCACACTATCACAAGGTTTAGGTAGGTACATGTAGGTCATCCCATGTGCAGACCACATTTAGCCTTGAAATGTTTGATATGAAAATAATTTCATCTACATGTACACAATACAACCCTTTGCTGACACTTTTACTTTCTTTCTTCTTTATCATTCTATTGACTGCTTAGCAAAAAATAATGCCTCCCCAAGTTAAGCTAGTGTCATTGACACTTTGTGACTTTCATAATGTTTGTTGTTGATTAAGTATCCAGAACATCGCTCCAAATAAATAATTGACCATTCCATTAGTCGATGAGAGCTTTCCGATGAATGGCAACAAGCCATATTTCCGACTAAATCCTGAAAAGTTACCCAGTCGATTATTTAGGGCATTAATGTATGGGCATGCGGGCATCATTGATATGAAATAGAACTATATGTGGAAGTAAACAGTGGCCTTATAAATGCATGTACTCTCGTGTCTGGAATAAAAGTGCAGTCTGGCATATAAGTGCAGGGTGGATATTTTCATAGAAATACAGGCTTGCACTTTACCAGTTGCGTTGAATGGGTACCTGACCAAATAGAGTGGGGGTGGATACTATGAATGGCAACAAGCCATATTTCTGACTAAATCCTGAAAAGTTACCCATAATTCTGCTGTGGTTAAGGAGTCGATTATTTAGAGCATTACTGTATACCGGTATAATCAGTGTTTAATCTATTTTCATATCGACTGACCCATGTAAACTACTGCTCAAAATCAATTTATAATTAAAAAATAAAATTATTCATATGGTTTAAAATTGACAAATTGTGGTTTAAAATTGCCATGGCCCTTAAAAACAAGCCAAAAATGTCACCTACATGTACATGTATAGGGCTCTTATTCCTTTCTATGCTAAATGGATTTTCCCACTTCGTCATAAAAGTACTGCACTGACTGGAGCTTCCTGACTTTTTGCGAAAACCCTGTGACAATGCATTCTCTTATATATGCGAGTCTCCCACAGGGAGCCTCGCAGATAAAAAGAGAATATATTGGCCTAACAGTATTTACCTCGACCTTGTAAGACTCTGCATTCTCTTACATGTATACCGGTATATGCGAGGCTCCCTATATGAGAGAATGCACTGGCACAGGATTGTAATGTTGCACCTGTGCAGCTCTCGTCATGAAAGGGTTAAATATAGAATACACCCATAGTAGCCAAGAATAACAAATTTTCACCACGGGTGGTATTGTGGTTTTAACCACGAGCCTTTGGCGAGTGGTTAGTGGTGAAATTTTTTTATTCTCGGCTACTATGGGTGTATTTTGTTTATACCATAATTATTATTCTTCGGGCGCTTCGTAAATGTATTGCTACTGAGCTACTCTGTGGTGACTGTTAAAGTGTATGTGCACCGAGTGACCCAAATATGTTAAGCTATCATGAATGTGGGTCACGCGTAGTAATACATATTTCTAGGAAATTCGGTGATCCGCCACTTTCTTGGGCATCAGTCAGCTGATGTGAACACACATTCAGATTTCCCACATTGCAGATACCACTAACAATCTATACGTTGTAGTCAAAATGTAAGCCGTCGTTCGCTTTAAACACGGAAAGGCAGACGAACACGTGCGTTTATTTTGTTTACATTTTCAACAGCTATCGCCGACCTGTATAAAACGTGTACTTTGTCGGTGCATACAGCTAGCATAAAACATCTTTAAACTAACTTTAATGTGTCATTTTTTGACAAGTAAACCCAGTAAATGGAATTGGATAGTATATATTTGTGTGTTTAGACTACTTATCGCATTTCAGTGTGTTTTGAGTCGGAAAAATTGTGTATTTACTTCGCGAAGCGGGCGTGACGAAAAATTGGGCTAAATTTCGACAGCGAGGTCACCAGAGGTCAAATGACGGGTCGTTCTACTATGGGTATAAACTTTTAACACATAAAGTGCCATTGAAACATTTACACAACAGTATAAATTTATACCAATAGTAGGAATCGTTATACCCACAGTAGGGTGTAAAGATGAAATTTACAAAACAGGTGTTATACACACAGTAGCATAGCCAATTATGGTATAAAACACGTTTAAGACAACCAGAGGATTGTGTGGTTAAAATTAATGCATTTAATTATCAACTGCTATGAAATGGTAACTTTCAATTCAATTGCGGCTGCAGCAAATTTTTCAATATAATATATGTCATAGAATTGAAATTTGCCAACAGTAGCCATTAGCTATACCGCTATACTTAAAGTAATTGACCACCAATAACGTGGTGTCACCCCGTTAATATGGCGGTACTATACCGCGGTATCCTCCAATACTGCGGTACTGATACCGCTTGTTAACGCGAACAAGTATGTGTGAGTAAATATCTCCCCTCAAAGAGTTCCATGAAAATCACCGCGGTATTCAACAAAATTAATGCGGTGCCCGCTAAAAGACAGCGGTATCATTATCGCCCAATACCGTAACTCCACCGCCATGACCGTCTCGATACCGCTACCGTTTATTACCGGTATCACCGCGGTCATGACCGGGGTATCACCCCGTTTTTCTGGTCAATTACTTTGAGAATAGCGGTAGTGTATCGACAGTCAAGGAATATAACCAGGGGCAGGGTTTCCTTAACGTATTTAATCGCGTTACCACATCAGTTACGGAAGCATTAACTGTGGTGCAGTTATGGTTTTACCGCAGTAATAAACACATAATAACCCCAGTTATTACTGGTTCAATTACTTAGTGCAATACAGTATGCATTGCAATGGTCTATTATTCATCTGGTGGGGTTTTCAGGAAAAATAAGCAGACGACAGATAATACAAGGGCAGAAGGAGACTTCAATGAGTCCTACATGTACATGTATTTATTTGAGGGAAATGTTCAGTTAATGAGTTCAACAAACGACATATAACTTTTTAGCTGAGCAATTCCTAAGGGATACATGTAACTACTCGTCAATGAGTATTTAAATTAATGTACAAAGTGTTAAATCTGTTTTCTGTTACAGGTCAGTCAGACTCATCAAAATTCCTCGACAGTAAAGTGCGTGGAATGAATGGAGGAGAGACGGGAGAAATACAGTGGGATTTAGAACCCGTCGCTCATAATTTCACTGAAGGTAAGTTCAAAATATATGCTATCAATATTTATCACGATTACGATGCTTCATTATCTTTTCTTTAATCTTTAATGACATATTGTGCACTTATTTTAGTGAATAAAACTGATTAGTGAATGCCCAGATATTATGCAAACAGGAAAATTGTGGCGATCAACTAATATCCAAGTCTATCATTTTGGGCGATAAATTTGTATCCCACACATGTCGACAACTAATTTGATACAGACTACATGTATATTAATTACATGTACCGGTATCTGCCTGACCCTTGACCTTACATCAAAATACGGTATGGAGAATGTAAAGACAAATGGAAAATTTTATTATATTTCCATTCATACGGGACTCCTCAACCCTTGACCTTTGGCAAAGTATAATGTACGGAAACAGACGATGATGCCGAGTTGATTATGTCAGCTTTCTATTTAGCACTGTTTTTTCACGCAGTGACCAATTATTAAAAGAAACATAAATGGATGCCCTGCAATGCATGGGTAGTATGACAGTTCACAGTTGTAGGCAGGGAAGAATCCAGAGATTTTTTTGGGGTCACCTGTTCTGTATTTGAGTATGTCCCCATATAAATTGGGATGTTAAAATATTCAGTACTGGACACTTGATTGTGCAAATAAAGGCTCTATATAATAGACTATATCATCTGCAGGTTGATGATTTGCATTACATGTTGTTGAATTATAGAAAAATTCCTTGAAAATATGGAAAATCCAACCTGAATAAATACTATCCACTTGGAATTTGGGGACATTTGGGTCTGCAGAGTTTGGGCGCCCAAACCTGTAACAGGTATCAAAACAGCCCTGGATCCTTCTCTGGTTGTAGGTGATACAGAAGTCGCGGGTTTGCAATAGAAAACACAAAATCTGCAGAATGTCCTTCAATCATATACTGGCAGTAATTCCCCCAAATCCCCCCCCCCCCCCCATGGATAATTGGAATTGGGTGATTGAGTTTTAAGAACCCATGGAAAATTCCTGGGTGAGTTTTGAACGAAATATATTTGATGAGGCACTTGTCAGGTAATGAGTTAAGGTGTTAAAATTTTAATTTTAGTGAATAAATTTGAATTTGAACAAACAAATATAAATGTAAACAAAGCTGTGCAAAAATAATGTTTTTCTGAATAGGAGTTATGAGATCTGTCAATGCGTGACCTTATAGAACATGCAACATTTTAGAGTTAGGCCAAAGAAAAAAGATACTATGTTTCCGTACATCGACCGACCCTCAAAATAACCCGCCGACCCTAAACTTTTTATTGATATTTTGAGAAATATTGATGATCTTTAGTGTGCAAAACACATGGTTTCTAACATATATCATTGTGAAAATTGACCACGAAGTGACAGCTGTCTGAGCCTGTCTCAAAAGCCCCAGGTGTGTGATGGGTTGTGGATTGATGGGCATACATTTTGCAATTTTAATTTCCTGAGAGTGGAACTCCTGCCTGATTTATGTCTTGTTTGGGACTTATGGAACACTATGAACAGACATGGTGGGTGTGTATCTGTATATATACCCCGCTGGACAAAACAAGTGTCCACTGCCACCGCGGTGTACTTGCCGTTCGGCCCGCGGTGTCACTTGGTGTAACCGCGGTTGAGCACCGCGGCCGAACGGCAAGTACACCGCGGCCGAACGGCAAGTACACCGCGGCCGAACGGCAAGTACACCGCGGTCGAACGGTAAGTACACCGCGGCCGAACGGCAAGTACACCGCGGCCGAACGGCATTTACACCGGGGTTAGATTTATGGTTTGTATCGTCTTTTTTCTCGAGTTTAAAACATGTTTTTTATTAGTAGAAATATACGAAGGTTAGTATTTTTAATTAAAGGAAATTTAAATTCGTACATAATATCGGCTTTAAGGTCATTATGACGAATCACATTTATATTTAACCCCACTGTTTCAACGATCTAACGAAGATTTTAATGGAACTTTGTTGTCAAATATAAAAAAAACTTTAAGTCATGCGTCGATCCCGTACATGCTATCACGTCGACATACACCTGTCAATCATCCAGGATTAGTTTGTGAGATTTTATTCTCTGCTTTAATTGGTTGGCTGTGGGAGGAGCTTACCGATATTTTGTTCTAATGTGGTATGCTTTGACACCATAACCGAGAATAAGTAAATAAAATTAGTCTCATGTTTTTCTATTATTTAAAAAAAAAATATGGTCAAATGAGCATATTGAATAAAAGTGTAATATTCTCAATCCATATATGTGGCAAATCCATTGCCAAGTGAAAATTAACTACCAGTGTCAGAAACTGGAAATACGCGACATTTTACGCTTTGCTCTATAATTCCACGGTATTTGCCACCCGAGGATGGACTGAATAAAGATTACACAAACAATGGGTGTTGAAAAATTTGTTAGAATTGTGATGGGACACGTGTTTAAGGTCAAAAGGAATAATGCACACGTTTCCCCGAACGGACACCCCGAAATTAGGGGCGGGCGGTATGCTTAATTTTCAATTCATTTAATTTTTTCCGTTTTATTATGCTTTAACAAGCTATTGAAAATACACCATTTATTGTACCAACATTCCTACAGATAAGATTTTAGTCATCATATTCAAATAAAAATTGTCATGTTGACAAGTTATGAAAACCGCTAGCCCTGATCAGATAATTCGGGGAAAACCTCGCGTGCACAAACAACCACGCGGTCAATACGTCATGCATGCATGTGTCTATATATTGCTGGTATAATTTATGTAGGAATCTGGACAGCTATGACATATATTGACACGTATAGTATCTCAACAAACATGCTTACTGTAATTACTTCATTCAAGGGTGAAAGAGAAATAGAGTTTCGTAAATAAATAAACATTGGAATACACAGCGGCCCCGTATACGCCAATGAAAAAAACGGAGAACCACGATACTTTTGTTTTCGCAACGGAAGTACATTCTCAGATATTCCCGTTTCGTCGAAGTGATGAGCTCTGGTGCCGTGTTTCCCGGAAAGCCGATTAATTTAGTACAATTCTAATCATCCCATGATTTCCAATATCCGATCTATTGCAAATCCACATAAACGAACCATGTGGTCTCTTTTATTCAATAGATGTACTAGTATAAACCATGCATGCATCATTAAATTTTTATTTTGTTATATATCCATTATAAAGTATTGTTTACGTATTTACGTATATTGCCACAAAAAAGTGAGTGAAACCCTAAAATTGATTGGGAGGTTGATAATCGCCGTTAATTTTGCGCACATCTGTATATCTCAAATGCTAGGTGCACGCGAATTACAATTACAATTACGTCAGAATTATTCAGAAATTGGGCGCGAGGACTGTAGCAACCGTCATTGGCTACATCGTAACTGTTTGAGTTAACATGATTGTGACATGTCACTTTCTCCTCGATATTCCCTTTCAAGTTTTATCAAAGGTCAACTGGCATGCTGCCGCGGTCTTGTCTTTAAAGTAAAGTTCTACGGTGTTGAAAGGATTTGAATATTTAGGTGCATAAAATCTTCGCAGGCGAAAAATACCTTATCACGCACAAACGCTCTTTATTGTTCATTCTGAAGAAAATTCTGGCACAGATTTTTATACATTCAATGGACGGCAGTAAATTCCAAAAGGAGGTCCACATGGGTGGATGTAGTCAGTTTTTAATTCAAACCAAATAATAGTTAATAATTTGAACAAGAGAAAACAACACATCACAATAACAAATATTTAAACATGGGCAAACAAACAGTTCAAAGTAGGATGCGACAACAAACCATAATCCTTATTTTATAATCAGTCTTAAATGACAGGATGGTGATTCAATTCTCTAATGATGAGGCTGCCACGTGTGCACGGCATTCCAATGCTTATTTCTCAAAAAGACACGTGCTGCCAAATCTAGATGGAGTCTGTTGTCGGCAACATCACACTTCCGTGTCGCCTAATAATTAACAGCGGGAGCCTTTTCTAATCAGGGTGGATTATGACACCCTGATTTTATGACAGTTTACTGGTGGGACGTTGACTACTTAAAAGATTATCACACCTTGTCACCAGACAGATGAGCCCTCAAACATATAATAGATCATCTGGCGGACGGTATTTAGACAATGGCCTCAATCAAGCCTCATTTATGGTGCCCTCTTTGTGTTTTTCAACATCATTCCAAGAACGGCAAGTACACTGCGGCCGAACGGCAAGTACACTGCAGCCAAACGGCTAGTACACCGCGGCCAAACGGCAAGTACACCGCGGTCGAACGGCAAGTACACCGCGGCCGAACGGCAGTCAGCCGGTGGAGCCGCGGTGTAGTTGCAGTTCGGCCGCGGTGGCAACGCAAACCGCACCGCGGTTAAGTGGACACTTGTTTTGTCCAGCAGGGTACATGTATAGAGGTTATCACCACATATGTTAGGGGTATAACTGCTGTTTCCAAAAACCAGGCATGCTCGGTGGGCGTTCTGGCTACCCCCAGACAATGGGATGTAGTCGTCACAATACAAGTACGGTGTAATGGCCGTATTTATTGGTAAAATTCTGATAAAAAGTTAGTGACATCAATTTCGTACCAATTAAGTTTATAGCCAAATTTATGAAAATGTGGTATGTGAATAATAAAAAACATACTTAAGCATGAAGTAAGTTTGATTTTTTATCAATCTTAATGTATATTTCCAGTGTTGATCAAGTAATACTTTCCCCACAGCGCGGGTTGGCATTTTATGTCACTTTGGTCGAGGTAGTTCAATATTTCTGCAGCTGGATAAAAAATATCAAAATAAAATTAAAAACAAAATTTTCCCTACCTACCTACCCTAATTTTTTCGCTCTGTTACCGGAAACATACATTTTTTTTTTTTTATGGTCTTATACATTGTAGTTCATGACAGTATTTCCTTATAAAGATATGCGTAGATTCTTGTCCCTCTTCTAATTGGAATGAGCAAAAAAACTGATGAGTGGATAGATGTTCTTACGAGTTGTCTTCATTTTGTGGATCACCCTATGCATGAGTAGCAACAATTCAATTCAACAGTTTATTTGGTTTAGTACACTCCTACAATAATGCCCTAAATAATCGACTCCTTAACCACAGCAGAATTATGGGTAATTTTTCAGGATTTAGTCGGAATTATGGCTTGTTGCCATTCATTGGAAAGCTCTCACTGAGAGCTTTCAGATGAATGGCAACAAGCCATATTTCCGACTAAATCCTGAAAAATTACCATAATTCTGCTGTGGTTAAGGAGTCGATTATTTAGGGCATGACTGCATGCACGATTTCCATAGAAAATGCCGTTAATTAAAAATGGTAATGTCACCATTGAATTATGTCGTTTCTCATGACGTCATTGACATTACATCGCTTACTGATCTAGTCTGAATTTTCTATTGTTGATCTTTCTCCACATCGGGACTTTCATGCATTAATTCTGGGTGTTTTAATCATATTTGGAGAACCAAATTGATGCAGAAGTGTAATAGAGTAATCAATTACTGTAGAAGAGAGACATTTAGGTAAGAAACTCATGCACATTCGTTTCTTACCAAAATCTCTTGCCTCCCGTGAATTATATTAAAGTAAAATTTTACTGTTACCAATTGATTACTCTCCACAAATACAACAACAGGATTATCACCAACAAAATATAAACATTTAACGTTAACTCTTTCAGTGGCAAACTTGTACGATTTTTGTATCAACCCATATTTCCTTGATCATTTTTCAAATTTATTGATTATAATAATGTGATACATTGATGGAAAGAGCTCTAAGAGCTCTTTCCATCAATGTATCACATTATTATAAACAATGAATTTGAAAAATGATCAAGTAAATATGGGTTGACACAAAAATCGGACTTGGCACTGAAAGGGTTAATAACAAATGAACATTTCTGGACAAATAACACAAAGTACTAAAAATTCAGTTGTGAACACATGTGATGAATGAAATAAGACTTATTTAGAATGTGAGATGTGAGAATCTTCTGAAGGTACATGTACATGTAGTACCAGTAGCCATATCGTAGGAATATTATACAGTAATAATGAAATACTCATAGAGTTACAAAAATCTATTTAATTAATTTTAATTTATTGAGTAGGTTGTATAATTACTTGTTGTAATTGGGTTGATAAACTATGGTATATATAGATAATAAACCATGTTTTCTAGTAATGACTTTAAGTTGACATGTTCTAGTATAGTAGAGTGTGGGTATAACAGCATTTATTAGTATTTAATGGGGTACTGTACAATAAATCCGGCCATTTATGTGACTATCTCCTTTTATACTCAACATAATATATGCAACAACTCAAGTCATAAACTCATTTTCATTATAATTACCATGTTGTTTGCATCTTCATAGTTCATGACTATATTTTGCACTGATCTATGGCTCAAATTCATTCATTTGTTGCATATATATTCTGTTGAGTATAAAAGGAGATGGTCCCATAAAAGGCCGGATTTAGTGTAAAGTACCCCTTTAATGCTCATGAATTTTTTTTAAATTCATTTTTAGTGTTGATAGCTGTACTGGGGTGTTTCTTTCATCCGTTACATCCATTGATTAATTGTCACTGCTGAGGGAGTAATTTTAATTGATGCGGACAAAACACTTTTTATGTAATTACTTATATGTGTAGCGTTTGCTCAAAGGTTTTGTGACGATTAAGATGGCTGAGTCATGACTGCTGGCTTTACGCCCCACGAGTCTATTGAATTCCATTCACGATACCAACTTAATTCTCATGAGAATAACTATCAGTGGGTTTCATCCTATGTAAATACTCAATATAGAAATATATATAAGATTTATGGAGGCACAGACTTAGTATGAGTGTTGATTACTTCAAATGTGTTTGCTTCAGTGAGCATGAACAAATTCTCATTCCTTATTGAAATGGCCATGTATCGATCGGAATAGTACATTGAGATGTCCCTCAACTCAGATCAATCTTGAAAATCGGTTCCGATTATTGCCCATGTTGGGGTTTGAACCCGTGCCAACCTCTTCTAGCCCAGACTGCAATGATGGTACAGGGTATCCACAAGCTAACCACTCGGCTATTGGGACATCCTAAAAAAGGAAGCGCCTTCACAGAGAGTTTTGAATATTGTAGTGACAAATTGGGTGGATTTTACCAATAATAAATTGGGTGGAACCAATGATAAATTGGGTGGAATCAATTTCACTCATAATGTGTGTGTAAATTATTGATTGTTTTACGGAACTTTTACCCCTAGAGAACCAGAAAGTCACTCTGACAATAAAAGGACTATCAGTATCATGTTAGGTCTGTATTAACATTCTACGATACGATAGGAATCAATATTTTTGCTGCCGTTACGATATGCATAAAGTGATTCACTTTCGACTTAAAAAGCTTATTGAAATTTTAACCCGCAGTGACGAATAGGTTAAAATCTGGGATTGATTATTGTAACATTATATTACTGTATGATATGTACAGTAGTGCCCAAAGTAATTGACCACTTAACCACAGCAGAATTATGGGTAATTTTTCAGGATTTAGTCGGAAATATGGCTTGTTGCCATTCATGGGAAAGCTCTCGCCGAGAGCTTTCCGATGAATGGCAACAAGCCATATTTCCGACTAAATCCTGAAAAATTACCCATAATTCTGCTGTGGTTAAGTGGTCAATTACTTTGGGCCTTACTGTATCAGTGTATCTTGATGTTATATGAGTGATAATTTGTTTCAGCTGTTGGGAAAATCTGTTTCAAGTATTTCCAAGGAAATAGCAGCAATCTCCTGGCAACAAGTCCGAATATAGAAGTCCTCAATCCAGAATCTAGGAAGCAGGTATGTTTCATCAATCCAAATATAGAAGTCCTTAACCCTTTACCCAACAGAAGGGCCCTGTGCCAATGCATTCTCTTATATATGCGAGTCGACCATAGGTCGCCTCGCATATATAAGAGAATGCATTGGCTTAACACATTACAAATTATAAAATTGTTAAAGAATGTAAGAAAAAATGGTAAAAAGTGTTAAAAAAAGATTTTTTTTAGGCCAATGCATTCTCTTATATATGCGAGGCAACCTATGGTCGACTCGCATATATAAGAGAATGCATTGGCACAGGGCATAACTGTAACTATCACAATGTGGTCAAGGAGCCGGTTCCAATGATATCCATATTTGTATGGTTCTATTGAGACAGACCGAAGATAGTTTAGGCTGTTGAAGCTTTATATGGCCGGTTTTGGCCGTTTTGTTGGGTAAAGGGTTAACCTTTTCTATTCTAATTACTCACTGAGAGCTTTCCGATGAATGACAAGAAGCCATATTTCTGAATAAATCCTGAAAAATTACCCATAATTCTGCTGTGGTTAAGGAGTCGATTATTTAGGGCATTAATGTTAAAATCAGTTCATGGCTACCAGGTCAGTACAACAAAGAGATCACCTGTATATTTTGCGATTGGTTTAATTACGTGCGCTCGCGCAACAGTATGGCGATCAGACAGATTCGTAGGTTGGTGTCACACTCCATGACGTCACCAAAAACGACGTAAAACCTCGTGGCGTTCTGACATTTTTACTGTGCCGCGTTTTTGCTATGTTTATTTTATGTGTTGTTTTCGATTATTTGTTTGTCGCCGATATCGCCATTTGTCAGGATTCCCTGTTTCTATATTTAGAACTGGCATGCTCATAGTGAGCCTCGATTTCAATTTTTTCTCCCAGGTCAAAATACGTCAGAGTTATGACAAAAATAGATCGACCTACATTTTCTCCATCAGAACTCTACATCAAAGAGTCTATAGACTCCTTCGGGACCTACATAGACTCCTTCATTTTGGGTATTTTTACTTACAATTGGGAAGTTTGATCATTTTTGGTTCGTGCGAAGACCTCTTTTTATCGTGCGGGAAAAGAGAGACATTAAAAACGCGATTTCATAATTCGACGCAATAGGCTGAATAGCCTAACCTTCAGCCGAGTTCCGGGTCAAATACGACGAATGGCGTAACACAAAACAAAACGCATTTGTTGACACAAACACCGTTTGAAGAGTTTATTATTACATAAAATGATCGTTATTGATTAATTATTGATTAATTATTGATATTTATTGTTGCATATTGGCTGCTATCAATATTTACACAAATATTATTAATTATTTCTTATTATTGCTCCTTTGGTCAACTTTGACTATCGGAAAATGAAAATGAAAATATGCCGCTGAAAAAAATGTAATCGATATTAAAGTCTCATCCTTTCGGCAACATGGAATTGGTTTTAATTACTTAAATGATTAATATAGTAATTTGTCTTTTATCTCTGATGAAATGAGAAATGGTAATTGTCTTTTTTTGCTAACATTAAATTAAATAAATTAAGTAAAATACAGTGAAATTATTTTTTAAATTATTGTTTATTACATTTTTGCGCACGTTGACATCTCTCTGAGTGCATTCTAGTTCACATTTCACTTTACTATTTTGTTGTTGTTTGGTAATTGGGTCACACACTCACGCACAACTATTCATGTGAAATTGGGGTAATCCCCAGGTTATTCAGGCTGATAAAATATTTTCCTAAACAGGTCCACATGTTAGGATATACATGTAACTGTAGTTTTTGTAGACCTCAGCATCTACTCACTGACCGCTTTTCACAACATGGTAAGCGAAATATCCCTTTCAAGTAGGCACCATTTTATTTCACAAAACAGTTCTCATTTCTAATTACGCATCTCCCATAGGTGACCATTTTGAAATTATTTTTTAATTAAGCATTTAGTAATTTAATAGTAATTAGTATGTACATGTCAAATCACGTCACCAGGCTTTTAGCGGCATTAGCATATATAGCTTATATAAGAGAATGCACTGGCTTACATGGTCAAGGTAAATATTGTTAGGCCAATGTATTCTCTCATATATATGCGAGCAGTCATCAAAATTGTCCACGGCAATAAGCAAATGCCATGGAAAATGCCATAGCAAGATGTGGAATTTATAATGCCACATCATTATACCCCCACTTTCGAAGAAAATGGGGGGTATACTGGATTGACTGCGTCTGTCCGTCCGTCTGTCTAACCGTCGTACCGTCCGTCCATCACACTTTCTCCCTCCGTGTGTCCGTCCGTCCGACCTCAACTCGAACAACTATGAACCGATTTCAATAATTTTACCAAGTACCATATAAACAATAGATATTAAACAATATAGATATTTCATTTGTAATATCAAAACTATGATCAAAGGCTCTGCGCTTTAAAAATGTGACCAAGTGTAACTTTGATTATGCAACATACTGGTACATTTTAGTTGAACAATTAGTTAGCTCAAATTGGGACATCAGAGCTGAGCCTCTTTGCATATGGGTAACAGAACGCAGCTTAATGTGTGATGAATGAATACTTTCCAGCAAGCTAATGGGTCCCCATAGAACACTTTCATGTGTGCGTAATCAATAAGGTTTTTTTTGCTGTTTTACAGTCTTCGTTGAATCTTGTGCGCGGTTCAATGTTTCAAATGTAAGATAAAATTGTTGACATGGTAAATACATTACAGGGTCTGGTATAGCATGGTACCAGGCTCGGCGGGACCAACACCACCCTCTGTATTGGTCCCACCTTGCCTAATACGACACTATACCAGACAACTGGAGACACTAACTTATAACACAAGCACAGAAGGATTTCTATTTGTTGGTGGGAAATGTTAAGATAATAAATTCAACAAATAAAACTTATTATTAGAACATTTCTTGAGGGAACTACTCATCAATGAGTATTATTTCTGGTCCCGAAACTGCATGGTCATCCACGCCTGTTATGGTTACGAAAAGGTTAAAATAAAAAGAGTTTGCTACCAATATTACCTGGTGTTTTTTGTTCAGCCGAAAAAATGTATAAATCGTCAATTGATTGGCAAATATTTGCTCACTTGAGTGTCGAGTCATATTAAAATAGAGAAGCGGATGTGGAACAATAAGAGATCAACAGTATATTTCCTGTTTCACTCAACGTCAATAGCAGTTCATTGACTTTTTCTGAATGTTTTTTGTATCATTCTCTTTGCCTCTCCACTCAAGGTTGCTATAACTTATTAAGGCATTATAAGGCTATTAGATCACAGGAACAATGGATGAAAAGATATGTGGTTTGGGGGTAAATTGTGGCATACAGTAATGCTCTAAGTAATCGACTTCTTAACCACAGCAGAATTATGGGTAACTTTTCAGGATTTAGTCGGAAATATGGCTTGTTGCCATTCATCGGAAAGCTCTCCCCGAGAGCTTTCCGATGAATGGCAACAAGCCATATTTCTGACTATATCCTGAAAAGTTACCCATAATTCTGCTGTGGTTAAGAAGTCGATTACTTAGACCATTACTGTAGATCGACTGATCCAGTGAATTTTAATACTGTGTCAAAAGCACAGTAGTCGTTAACCCTTCCCTAACTGGAGCTTCTTGAAATTTTGCGAAAAACCTGTTCCAATGCATTCTCTTACATATATGCGAGTCTCCCATGGGGATCCTCGCATATATAAGAGAATGCATTGGCTTAAACAATATTTATCTTTACCTTGTAATCGAATGCGTTCTCTTATATATGCAAGACTCCCAATGGGAGACTCGCATATATAAGAGAATGCAATGGGCAATGGCACATGATTTTTAATGCTGCACCAGCGCAGCTCCCTTCATGAAATTGTTCAATAATTATTGTAAATTTTGTGGGCTTATTTCTGTGAATCAAACTGATAACTTAGTACAATAATGCTCTAAGTAATCGACTCCTTAACCACAGCAGAATTAGGCTGTGGTTAAGAAGTCGATTACATAGAGCATTACTGTACTTACCCAGACTCTATCTCCACTAGACTTAATCAAGCAAGATCGTCGAAAATTCCAACCACATCGACTGTTTGAGAACATGTCTGAATTACTTGATTATTCAGGACAAACAAATGGCAATGTCTCTGTCAATGATATTCACTGCATATAATTTTTTACCAAAAAAATATCATAATTTTAAGATTAATATGTGAGCTTCACATTTTTCCTCACATATCAGAGGTGTGTGGGGGGGGGTCTGCATTTTTTTTCCTGTCACAAGTGAGGGGTGGTGGTTGCAGCCTTGAGAATTGCCCAGGCAATAGGCAATTCCTAGGTAAAAGCAGAGGCAAAATAATTTATCCTAGGCAATATATAATGCCTAGGTAAAATAATTTCATTGGGTTACTAAAAATTTGCTGTGTCAATCATAAATACAACCTTCTTAGGCAGATGGATTTCCTTTTTCTTTTCGTTAATACATTATATTGTCCTACAGTAGCATCCATGACAGTGGGGAATTAACACTGGACTCTATTGTCTGATTTCTTCCAGCTTTTCCAAAAATAAAAAATATTGATTAGGCATATTTTTCACACTTCCCATATGGCTGTGGTTGGGTAAATACTGTCAGCAAGTATCCAGTATTGAACTTGTTAATGATATATACGGAAACTATAAAAAGCAATGAAGACCCTGGCATTATGTTTAAATTGCTTTCTGTTTACATACTACATGTACATGTATATACAGTATTTGACCTAGAACTGTTTAAATTTCTTACACCAGACAGATGCACTTAGCTGAGATCTGGGTAGATTGTACTCAAACCTTGAAATGGTGTCAATTTGCAGAATGAGGTCCCCAAAGGGTGAATTTTGTGATGCTACTACACACAGTGGCCTCACCTTCCGGGAAGAGTCTATGAAGAGTGTGAATTTAGTGATGCTAGCCCGCCATGCAGGATAGTGTCACTAAATTCACCCTCTGGGGACCTCATTCTGCTAACGGCAGAGATGCTATTTCAAGTCTAGATTGTACTGGATCATACATTATGTAGCGATGTTTACCTACCAGTATTCATTAACAATAGACCTACACATAATTAACTCATAGCTTAAATAGGAAAAGTTTTACATCCTCAGGAAGTTTATTTGATCTGCGTTCATGTTGTGGTCTGGTGCACATGTACTCTTGTGTGCCAAATAGAAATGCAGGGTGGAATATAAGTGCAGGGTGGAATATAAGTGCAGAGTGGAATATAAGTGCAGGGTGGAAATTTCTGAAAAATTCAATAATATAAAGCAAGTATTCACAATTGACATGCTTAAAATTGATACATGCACTGGAAAATGTGATTCTCATTGTGCACATGCCCCGTGTGTGGAACATCTCGAATGAAAAATCAACATTTTCTTGTAATTAAACTATTTGTATTGCATTTGCTATTCAAATTTAGATCAGAACCATCAACGTACAGACCTGAATAAGCATCGTGCAATGTGGATTTTTCATATAAAATTAATAAACGTACAGGCAACTTTAATTGGCAAAGACTAATAGTGGTACGCCAGAAGTTTTTTTCTGCAGTGGCCATGGTGGTACATACTAATTTCCTATTCTAGAATTCCATAGATACCTGTTATATAGATCATATTCTTTGATGAGTTTATGTTTTGGACATTATAATTTGAGAATGTCGACGCGATATCTCCCAATGTCGACTGTATTTTGTCATTGACTAGTCAGAACATTGTATATACCTCCCATAATAAGAGTTAAAAGACTATAATGTACATATGTAAGTACATGGCACATTGATCAAACACTTGCCGCGGATGTAACAGTGTTAAAAAGCAATGTACTAGTAGTCAGTATGCTCAAAATGTAGCTCATAAGTTGTGCACCAATCATGAGATAACTTTTCAGGATTTAGTCGGAAATATGGCTTGTTGCCATTCATCGGAAAGCTCAGGATTTAGTCGGAGATATGGCTTGTTGCCATTCATCGGAAAGCTCTCAGTGAGAGCTAGAGCCCGAAGCCGCCATCGCAAGCCGCCGCCGCCAGCCATATTGGCCACAAGCCGCCGCCAGCCATATTATCTCTAACGCCAGCCACATTAAAAAATCTCCGCCACCGGAATTGTAAAATGGCTGAGCCGTGTGCATGGGATTATATGTCAAGCACAACTGTACTGTGAATCGCAAAGAACTAAACCACATTGCCTAATATTGGCATATACTCGCATGGACACGGCATGGTTGTTATATTATCAGAACACGGTGAACACCGGGCCCCTTAGTGTGGAATAGACTATCCCAAATGCATGCTTTCATATAACTGAATGGGCGCATCCATTTGGTATTGAAAGGGTTAAAATATAAATTGTTTATATCGAGAACACCCAGTCTCGGACATCGCTAGCATTTGTCAATATATACACATAAGAATAGAAAAAAATAGTTTGAAATATTATATATCACTACTATCGGGTTCATCATTCAATGATGCATGCATATATCGCAAGATGGCAGTGATGGTAGCAGTCTGAAGTCGACAGAAGTCCCAAATGTAACTACTTATACCGATTAGATGGGAAACTACATAGTATATCCATACCAGTCCTTCGTGAATTTTCACCATAATGGAAAAGCCCAACATCAAAAGATTATGTGTGGTCTGGAATTCTACGGGTTCACCACAAACGCTAAAGAAACGGCATCTATAACCGGTAAAGGGGATTAGGAACATTTCGGAAACGAGAATACGCTGAATGCCAACATCTCAGCCGGCTGAGCCGCCATATTTCGTCAGCCACGAACGTCGTGACTGAGCCGGCTTAGCTAGCTGACCAGCCACGAAAATCGGTTAAGCCAGCCATGAAAACTATTTGTCGTGGCTTCGGGGTCTAGTGAGAGCTTTCCAATGAATGGCAACAAGTCATATTTCCGACTAAATCCTGAAAAATTACCCATAATTCTGCTGTGGTTAAGGAGTCGATAACTTAGGGCATTACTGCACATGTATATAACTATCGGCCGCTAGTACCAGTTAGGCGACTTCGACTCGACTTTTGGGGTTCAACTAGTCGACTCCAGAATCCCTGTGTCGTTTCAATACTATGCATTTGTGGGAACTCTGGTTGCATGGCTGTGTGGTATTCCAGTAAATATTTGCCCTTCACGAGCAAGTGGAATTATGAATAAAAGCTGCTTGGGAGTAGGGATTAAGTCTTGAAATACAGCAATGCCCTGAATAATCGACTCCTTAACCACAGCCATATTTCCGACTAAATCCTGAAAAATTACCCATAATTCTGCTGTGGTTAAGGAGTCGATTAATCATGGCATTACTGTAGTGTGTATGTCATTTGCAGAATGAGGTCCCCAGAAGGTGAATTTAGTGACGCTATCCTGCACAATGGGCTAGCATCACCAAATTCACCCTCAAGGAACCTCATTGTTTATTCTCGGCGACTTCAATTTCCATTTTGATTCGACAACTGACAGTGACGTTAACGCCATAAAAACTTTAATTGATGATTCGGACATGAAACAACTTGTATCCGTACCTACGCACCGACAACACCATATTTTGGACTGGGTGATTGTTCGCAAAACTGACCCTCAACCCATAAACCTCACGGTGCAGGACATCGATTTATCTGACCACTTCTTGGTCACTCTCAAAACAGACATTCTATGTCCCATATCACTTAAACGAACCACTACCTCTCGAGATTTGAAGTCCATCGACAGTGTTAAATTTTCCGGTGATCTAGTTTCTAGTTTTTACACCCATCCAAGGAAATCCCCTCTTCAGTGGTTCATTAATCTACGTGCTTTACTGGATGGTCATGCGCCTTTAGTCACACGCAAAATTCGATGTCGTCCATCTACCCCGTGGTTCAATGATGAAATAAAGAGTGCCAAAGCTGATAAGCGGCATGCTGAGAGGAGATGGCGAAAATCCGGTCTAACAGTTGATCGTCAAATCTATGTTGAAAAGAACAACCGTATGAATCAAATGACTAGATCTGCCCGTTCGGAATATTATAACTCTAAAATCGCGAATGCTAAATCAACAAAAGTCATCTATTCCATAACCAACGAACTAAGTGGTAAGAAAAAAGTACCAATTCTTCCTACTAATGTTAAAGAAAGTGAATTACCGGATGCTTTTGGTGAATATTTCCGTGACAAAATTGCAAACCTGCGTTACCAGCTAGATGTATCAAATACTGAAGCAGAGTTCAAACCGTTCGTTGGTGACAGTCTTAGTTCGTTCTGCAAGCTTACATGTGATGAGGTCAAGGAACTTATTTTATCATCCACTTCAAAAACATGTGTTTTGGATCCCATTCCAACTTCTTTACTGGTGGAACATATCGATTTTATATTAGAACCACTCACAAAGCTCATAAATTGGTCTTTGTCTGAAGGTGTTGTTCCTGACTGTTTTAAGGAGGCCGTTGTGATTCCCCTGATTAAAAATAATTCTCTGGATGCCGACTTGCTAAAGAACTATAGGCCCATCTCAAACCTTCAATTCGTCTCGAAGCTGTTAGAAAAAGCTGTCCTCAAACAAATGAGAAATCATATGGAGAAACATTTGCTTCTGGAAAAATTTCAGTCAGCGTACAAACCTGGTCACAGTACTGAAACTGCATTGTTGTGTATCACTTCAGACCTTCTTCTTGCCAGTGATGATAACAAGTTTTCACTAGTATCCCTGCTTGACATGAGCGCAGCTTTCGATACTCTTGATCACGAAATACTGTTGAAGCGATTGGAAATTTCTTTTGGGATATCTGACAGCGCGCTCAAGTGGTTCGGTTCATATCTCTCTAATCGTGTTCAGAGGATTCAAATTGGCAGTGCGTTTTCCAAAACCTTTCATCTGCAATATGGAGTCCCGCAGGGATCTGTCCTGGGGCCTGTCTTGTACTTAATCTACACCAAACCACTTGGTGAGATCATCAGGCGACACAGTGTCTCTGCGCACATGTATGCTGATGATACACAGCTTTACATTTCTGGTGATAACCCCTATTTTCTTCTCACTGTAATGGAAAACTGCATCGGTTCTGTGAAATCGTGGATGTTGGCTAATAAACTAAAATTAAATAGTGACAAAACTGAAGTAATGTGGGTGTCTAAGCCGTCATACATAGAAAAGGTGGGCATAGATGTTATGACTATTGATGGTAACCAAGTTTATTTCTCAGATCGCGCGAAGAACCTTGGTGTATTTTTGGATAGATCACTCTCTATGACATCACATATTAGCCAGATATGCAAGACAATATACATTGAACTTCGAAAACTGGGTCAAATGAGGAAATACATAAACACTGACTCAGCTAAAAAACTTGCTTCATCTCTGATTCTCAGTCGACTTGACTATTGCAACTCTCTTTTGGCTGGTATACCATCTATCCAAATTACCAGGCTTCAGCGTCTGCAACACACTGCTGCAAGGATAGTTCTGTGTCGTAAAAGATCTGACGACACAAATGAAATGTTGCAAGAACTACATTGGCTACCTGTGACAGATAGGATTATTTATAAACTTGTTACATATGCATATCAAGCAACCCATGACCCAAAATCTCTTCCAGCATACTTCAGTGATATCCTTGTTCCGTATGTCCCACACCGATCACTTCGTTCTGAGGACAAACTTCTTTTGACACCAGCTGGTGCTAATTTGATCACGGTTGGCTACCGCTCTTTCAAAGTAACATGCGCAAATGCATGGAATCCTCTGCCATTGAACATAAAAGAGTCACCATCTCTCGACGACTTTAAAAAGTCATTGAAAACTTACTTGTTTGCGCGGCGTTTCAGAAAGTGACTTTGATATTGTGTATATTTGTATTTCTTGTTTATGTTTATGTCAAGCGCTTATTGGGGATAAGCGCTATACAAATATTATTATTATTATTATTATTATTATTATTCTGCTTAGGCCTCAACTGATATGGGAGACCTAGGACCGATGTTCACCCATCACTTACCTTGATTATGCAATTTATCTTCTGCAAATTAAGTGATAAGAGAAACTTAATTTGATACTATAGATACTTCCCAGAAGATGAGGCCCAAGCAGAATGAGGTCCCCAGAGGGTGAATTTGGTGATGCTAGCCCATTGTGCGGGATAGCATCACTAAAATCAGCCTCTGGGGACCTCATTCTGCAAATGACAGACACTCTATATCCAGCCTGGTTTGATCTAATGATATTCTCATTATTTTGGGGGTCAAGCCTGATATCAAATACTGAGAGATCTTGAAATCTTGGAAGGTAGGAAGTGTACAGTAATGCCCTAAGTAATCGACTTCTTAACCACAGCAGAATTATAGGTAACTTTTCAGGATTTAGTCGGAAATATGGCTTGTTGCCATTCATCGGAAAGCTCTCAGAGAGAGCTTTCCGATGAATAGCAACAAGCCATATTTCCGACTAAATCCTGAAAAGTTAAGGTGTCGATTATTTAGGGCAT
Source organism: Siphonodentalium dalli (assembly GCA_032622095.1). NCBI lineage: Eukaryota > Metazoa > Mollusca > Scaphopoda > Gadilida > Siphonodentaliidae > Siphonodentalium > Siphonodentalium dalli. Next base: position 131,724,335 of record CP136068.1, on the reverse strand, counting down.
TACTGTATAGGGAAAAGAGCTTTGCCGTCTCTGCTTGGCATGACAACTAGAATTGGACTAGAGGGTCTCCATTAGGGATGTCCACCTTTGATTTTCCATCTACATGTACATCCCTCTTGAACCAGACCCAAGTACCATTATTAATGTTTTGGAGATCCCTTGTTCCCTTATTAACATTTTGGGAATGTACATGTATTAATATTTTGGAGATCCTCGGTACACTTATTAATTAACGTTTTGGAGATCTTGAGTATCAACATCTTTTATAACTGAATGATTTAACTGAATTCAGGATTCAGAGTGTTAAGACAAATTGTTAGTGACACGGCCTACATGTAATTATTCCTCACTCCTTGTGTGTGCTTGTACCTGTCGACTATGTGAATTACCTGTTTACCTTCCGCCATACCTGACCACTCATTAAATATTTAGTATATATTTCGGTGTTAATTAAATGATCATACAACTGGCTTGAGTTTACTTCCATCGCTGAACAATATTGTTTAACCCTTTCCAAGGATTTCTTAACTAAATGAATTCTCCCTTTCAGTTGCGAAAGTACATGTATACATTGGAATAAGCCTTGACATAATGTGCCTGTCATTTGCAGAATGATGTTCCCAGAGGGTGAATTTATAGTGATGCTACTGTACACAGCAGGATAGTATCACAAAATTTACCCTCTGGGGACCTCATTCTGCTTAGGCCTCATCTTCTGGGAAGTATCTATTGTCTCAAGTTTACATTGTTTTTAGTTACTTTTTCCCCTTTATTCCCCCAGATTCTATATCCCCTAATTTGCAGTAGATAAAATTCATAATCGAGGTGACTAATGAGTGAACATCACCAACTTCAACTGGGGAACTTCAATCTGATCCCAGGTCTCCCATAACAGTTCAGGCCTCAGCAGAATGAGGTTCCCAGAGGGTGAATTTGGTTATGCTAGCCCATGTTGGATATTATCACTAAATTCACCTTCTGGAGACCTCATTCTGCAAATGACAGACACACTATTTCAAGGCTTGTTAAAAACCTATATTTTGGTATACATGTATAGCGATACTTTTTTGGCCTTATACAATTTATTACATGATCCTACCATTATTTCATTCAATAAACCCATTCTATAAATTGTGATATTAAACGTTCGTTTAATAACAGGAAATAGTGCCAGGTGACCTTTGACTTCCGGTTTGTCGTCAGTTTACATTCCGTACACTACGTCTCAAAATAATATGGCTTCCAATATTTTTCCAATTAACTATAATGAATGAAGAGATTGAAAAGTTACGTCATTAAATATACACCATTAAATACACCAAAGAGTCTTTATTATTTCTGGGACTATTTCTTTATTCGGGCTAACAACGCATATTTAAGCGAAACGTCATCGCATGCCTTATAGAAGCCAATGTTAGTTTTGCGTCCCATTTGTTGATCTACATGTAAGTATGTTTTGTCGATGTTTTGGATCATGTAATAGATAGAATCTACAACTCGTCCCCAGTTTATAGCGGAATTTACAAAACTCGTCCATTAAATTGGGTCTGGACCTCGCCAAAGGCTCGGTCGATACCTAATTTTCTGAACTCGTTTTGTTAATTCCGCTATAAACTGGGGACTCGTTGTAGATCCTCTATATATGTACATGTGTATCTCAGCATTGTGTATCTCGATTCACCTGTGCACCAGTTGTGTCACCAATCCCTACTCCCAGGCAGCTTTCATTCATAATTCCACTTGCTGACGAAGGGTAAATATTTACTGGAATACCACCCCAGCCATGCACTCAGAGTTCCCACCAAGGTGGCTTTCATTCATATTTTTACCTGCTTTCTCATTAAGCTGCCAGGTAATAAGCTCATCAGTGTACCAGGTATGTAATGAGTTTTTACCTGCGCGTGGGAGGGTATTACCTACAGCTTTATAGGTTTTTAACATAAGCTGTTTACTGCATCATGGGAATTGCACATCGCCACACTCTTGGATGGGGAGAGGATGTGATTCAATCATTTATACTGTTACACACAGGAAGTCATCTGGCTTTCTCACTCCCAGCTTCTGCACCAAGAGACACAACACTTTTGAGAGATTATCGTGATCCCTTTGGAAAATGGGCATTTCCTTTGGGGGGAGGGGAAATGGATGCAATATTCTGGAGTGCCAAATAATAGTTATGGTACATCTATTTTGTTGTAATAACTGAAAGTGAAGGTACCAAATACCCCACTTGACAAAACAAGTGTCCATTGGCACCGTGGTGTATTTGCTGTTCGGCCCGCGGTGTCAGAGTTTGTAACTGCAGTTGAGCACCGCGGCCGAACGGCAAGTACACCGCGGCCGAACAGCAAGTACACTGCGGCCGAAAGGCAACTACACCGCGGCTGAACGGCATTACACTGTGGTTAGATTTCTGGTTTGTATCGTATTTTTTCAGTTTAATGAACATACACCACGGTAACTACACCATGGCCGAACGGCAAGTACACCGCGGCCCAACTGTAGTTAGCCGGTGGAGCCGCGGTGCAGTTGCATTTCAGCCGCGGTGGCAACGTTAACCGCACCGCGGTTAAGTGGACACTTGTTTTGTCCAGCACCTTGTACACCTATTTTGTTGAAATTAAAGGCCACGGATGGCCTATGCAGTGGTCACATCCGTTAAAACAGAAAGAATATTAAAATATTGACATCTTGACAATAACATACTATTTACATGATAATTATGATTGGTATAAGAACAACATGTCTTTATTTTAATATTCTTTCTGGTTATGACATTTTTAACGAGTGTGACTATTTTAACAGCATACCCACCGCAAAGGCCATCCATGCCTAATGAAAGTGCAGTTACCAAATAATAGTTATTGCACACATCTATGGAAGTAGTTGAAAGCATAATATATATTTAATCAGCCCAAATGCTGCCACTGTAAAATAACGTTATATCTTATATCAAGGTCCGGGGGGAGGGGGGGGGGGCGGGGTCACATGATTCGACACTATGCTGCTGTGTCTGATATGGTACTCGGGTCAATGGGGCTGCTTGTGTCACTACAAAATTTTATTACTTAGTACTAAATATGTTGTTGTATATTTCAGTTATAAATATGAGTTTTTAATAATTATTTATTTTTGAATGTACATTGTGAATTTCCATAGCTCATGTACTAATTTCTAGATTGGTGACAGGTTCCTGACCCTGTGGAATCTATATTAAAAGCAGAGTAAACTTGGAACCAAGAATAACATCTTTAAGATCACTGATGTGGCCACGTGAAATTTCTTATCTACAGCAATGGTCTAATTAATCGACTCCTTAACCACAGCAGAATTATGGGTAACTTTTCAGGATTTAGTCAGAAATATGGCTTTTTGCCATTCATCGGAAAGCTCTCCCACAGCAGAATTATGGGTAACTTTTCAAGATTTAGTCGGAAATATGGCTTGTTGCCATTCATCGGAAAGCTCTCCCCGAGAGCTTTCCGATGAATGGCAACAAGCCATATTTCCGACTAAATCCTGAAAAGTTACCCATAATTCTGCTGTGGCTAAGGAGTCGATTAATTAGAGCATTACTGTAATCTTGTGAAAGTTTTATGCTTATTCTTAAATAATAATATTCTACATGTTTTTTTTTTCAGAATGAAGAGATTAAAGCTGGTAAAGGATCATCGAGTTATGCCGACCATCTCAAGGTATTCATATCAGGTAAATATAATAACACAATTTATTATACAGTGAGACCTCTTCAATCCGAAACCCTCTCCATTCCGAATGAATTGTTCGGTCAGGAATCTACACAAGTGCATTGTCACTAATGATTACCTCTGTAATCCGAAACCTCTGTACTCCGAATACCGGACTGGTTTTTATTAGTCCATAAGTGAACAAATACACTAATGTTTACCTCCAAAATCCGAACACTAAAAGCGATGGAAGAGGTCGATTGCATTTGAACAGTTAAAAGGTAATGATTTGAATGTTTCCGCTTTTTAGTTGACCTGTGTGTGACCTCGTTCATCGTCAGTGACAACTGTTAGTTACAAATGGACGAAGTGTTCTTGGTACATTAATCAAATCTGTTGAAAGGAATATAATGGCTGATAATACTATTGAATAAGCGTAACAATTTAATTAGGGGTCTTTTGTCAACAACAATTGTCCAACTAAACGCTAAAAGTGCACGGTGTTGGTTTATTGTCACCGTCACAGTTTCAATCATCTTATCACAATTAATGAGCCATCGGAAAAATGACAACTCAGAGTTGAATATAGACCAGAATATTAAACATAACATATCCCCAGTACACAAAAGCCGACAAGAGCTCAGCGTCAAGTATGTCAAATCTACTGTCACCAACATTTTTAAAAACCGTGAATCACCATAAAATTAATCGTTTCCTGGTTTATCTATAAATATATGTATATTTCTTATTATAACACGTTTTATCTATTGCAATTTTGTAGTTTATTCAATAAAGTTTAACTAATCAGTAAGGAGGTGTTAGGGTCGCAATAACTCTTACTGATGGCGGAAATATATTCCAATGGTTGTGCGATTTTCTGTAAACCGAACACCTCTCTAAACCGAACAGAAGGACTGATCCGAAGGGTGTTCAGTTTAGAGAGGTTTACTACCCTCAACAGTGATTTATTGAAAACATTGTGGTTAACCTTTTCATGATGGGAGCTGCGCTGGTGCAGCATTAAATATCATGTGCCAGTGCATTCTCTTATATATGAGAGTCTCCCATAGGGAGTTGATGCCTGAGCAGAATGAGCTTCCCAGAGGGTGACTATGGTGATGCTAGCCCGCATATATAAGAGAATGCACTGGCTTACAAGGTCAAGGTAAATATTGTTAGTGCTAGCCTGCTGTGTGGGATAGTGTCACTAAATTCACCCTCTGGTGACCTCACTCTGCAAATGTCAGAGGGTGACTATGGTGATGCTATCCCGCATATATAAGAGAATGCACTGGCTCACAAGGTCAAGGTAAATATTGTTAGTGCTAGCCTGCTGTGTGGGATAGTGTCACTAAATTCACCCTCTGGTGACCTCACTCTGCAAATGTCAGAGGGTGACTATGGTGATGCTATCCCGCATATATAAGAGAATGCACTGGCTTACAAGGTCAAGGTAAATATTGTTTTAGTGCTAGCCTGCTGTGTCACTAAATTCACCCTCTGGTGACCTCACTCTGCAAATGTCAGAGGGTGACTAGGGTGATGCTATCCCGCATATATAAGAGAATGCACTGGCTTACAAGGTCAAGGTAAATATTGTTTTAGTGCTAGCCTGCTGTGTCACTAAATTCACCCTCTGGTGACCTCACTCTGCAAATGTCAGAGGGTGACTAGGGTGATGCTATCCCGCATATATAAGAGAATGCACTGGCTTACAAGGTCAAGGTAAATATTGTTTTAGTGCTAGCCTGCTGTGTCACTAAATTCACCCTCTGGTGACCTCACTCTGCAAATGTCAGACACACTATAATCAGGCTAGGAGTTGATTGCAGTGGTCCCATTTTATTTTGAAATTAACCCTTTACCCAACAGAACGGCCCTGTGCCAATGCATTCTCTTATATATGCGAGTCGACCATAGGTCGCCTCGCATATATAAGAGAATGCATTGGCTTAACACATTTAAAATTGTTAAAGAATGTAAGAAAAAATTGTAGAAAGTGTTAAAAAAAGATTTTGTTTAGGCCAATGCATTCTCTTATATATGCGAGGCGACCTATGGTCGACTCGCATATATAAGAGAATGCATTGGCACAGGGCATAACTGTAACTATCACAATGTGGTCAAGGAGCCGGTTCCAATGATATCCATATTTGTATGGTTCTATTGAGACAGACCGAAGATATTTTAGGCTGTTGAAGCTTTATTTGGCCGGTTTTGGCCGGTTTGGTGGGTAAAGGGTTAACCTATAAACTATAAATTACCTCAAATTTGAGTGCAGACAAATTAATTCCTGTATATTTTGCTGCATTTTAGAATTGGAGGCAAAGAATCTCCGCAAAGGGATGTTTTTCAACCCGGATCCATATGCGAAGATAATCGTAATGCCAGGTCGCCTGACATGCTACATGTCTCACCATCATCAGGAACTGCGGACGTTGATTGCTCAGAATACAACCAACCCACACTGGAACTCACAGGTCTGTACACAGGTTGTTTCGTCACATTATCAATGTGTCCCAAAAAAAAAAAAAAATTGTATCGTATCAGCGATACAACTGACATATACCATGCAATTTTCATGCAAAGTGAAATTTCCTGTTTATCAAGCCAAAAGTTTTTAAAGCAAGCGTGTGCAGTTTAATATTTTATTTCTGGCGCACACAGATTAATTGCAAAATATATGAACTCCTGACATATCTCGTGTAATGTGTGTGAAAATTGACTATCATGTATACATATAGTGACATAGAACATTAAGTAGATGAGTACATTGAGGAAAATGATTAGCTGATCATCATAGTCTGGTGTACTAATTGTAACTCCAGAGCAATTGAAAAGCACTGGAGGAAATTTAGGATCACATGTATATAATGAAGAGGTGTCAATTTATAGACAACAATAACAATTGTGAATAGTCAGGGGCATTAGAACATTATATGTAATCCCCATGTCATATACTATTAGCACAATGTAATGTTTATATCAGATTAAATGAGTGTATATGCATAACAGGTCCCTCTACATTTTCTAACTTACTAGACAAGTGAAGCTATCATGATCCATGCATACGATGTGCACAAAAAAATACAAAAATACAAAAATAAAGTCCTCCCTCCCTCATTGATTCATAAAAAAAAGATTGAGACTCAAAAAATTATTTTGTTTGGCCTTATGTGACTTTTAACCCTTTGACGGGTGAGTACGTCAAATGTGACATCATATCCATGGATATGTCCATTATATTTTTGCAAATAAACTTAAGTAATATTGTATTGTCACAATTGCCTATTGTAACAAATAATCATATGGAAAACATTGCCAAAAGCACGAATCAATGTAAATAATAAAAATAATATCCATCCTCATTATATCCATGAAAACTTTCCTGTAGGAGATGATTTTTCATCAAAGTTATGTACACGGTAACATAATATTACCCTAAAACTATCGTTAACGACATACAGTAATGCTCTAATTAATCGACTTCTTAACCACAGCAGAATTATGGGTAACTTTTCAGGATTTAGTCGGAAATATGGCTTGTTGCCATTCATCGGAAAGCTCTCAGCGAGAGCTTTCCGATGAATGGCAACAAGCCATAATTCCGACTAAATCCTGAAAAGTTACCCATAATTCTGCTGTGGTTAAGAAGTCGATTAATTAGAGCATTACTGTATATGTCTTTCCACCTGCCAAAGGGTTAAGACATGGTACTTTATCTAATCTTTTCTGCATAAAAATCATAAAATGTTAAGATACTAGCTTGATGTGCCCGACTTCGTCTGGACTATTTATGGATTTCTTTGTGATCGCCTCCGTCTGGGCAGAATATACAGTGTCTGGACAAACTATTGTTCGATCGGTCCAGAAACATGCCTATATGAGCGAGGTCAAGGTCAATGTCACGTGAAATTGGACCCGCCCATATTTTCCCCGGGATCAAAGTAGGCCTACATACTATATTTGAGTCAGATCGGTCTCGGTCGAGAAACGTGCCTATATGAGCGAGCTAGGTCAAGGACATGGTCGCACATGAAATTGAAGCTGCCCATATTGTTCCCGGATCAAAGTAGGCCTACATACCAGCTTTGAGTCAGATCGTTGAGCTGTCTTCAAGTCTATAACACACATACACACATACAGACAGACAGACAGACAGAAGTTCCAAAATATATAATAGACTTCATCATAGTCTGAGGCCTTGCCAACCTTGTCTAAGGTAATTTTATTTTAATTTCAGGAATTCACGCTCGATGTGATCCCTTCTGATCTCATAGAAATAGAAGTCAAGGACAAATTTGCCAAGAGTCGTCCAACGATCAGTCGATTTCTTGGAAAGTGTGTCATTTCAGTTCAACGAATTATCGACAAGAACACACAGGGGTAAGCAGCTTGGTTGGTGCTGGAACAAAATGATCTCTGAAATTTCTTTTTGCCAAATTCCAAACGGACTTGCCAAATTTAATTGAGAGTCTTAATTTGGGAAAATTGAGGATAAATTCTCTTTCGAATATAAAAAGTTTCTTACATATACAGTAATGCTCTAATTAATCGACTGCTTAACCACAGCAGAATTATGGGTAACTTTTCAGCTCTCGGGGAGAGCTTTCCGATGAATGGCAACAAGCCATATTTCCGACTAAATCCTGAAAAGTTACCCATAATTCTGCTGTGGTTAAACAGTCGATTAATTAAAGCATTACTGTACACACACAAAATAAATGCCATACTCAGCCACAATCCGAAAATATATTATTGCTACACTGTAATAAAATAAAAAAATATCTCTTTTATGCAAACATATTATTTCAACTTTATTTTTGTCGAAGATGAGGTCCCCAAAGGGTGAATTTAGTGATGCTACCTCACACAGCAGGCTACCATCACCAAATTCACCTTCTGGGGACCTCATTCTGCTTAAGCCTCTTCTGGAAAGTATCTATAGTCTCAAATTAAAATTGTTTTTAGTTGCTTTTTCCCTTCTGTTCAATTTCTATATCCCCTAATTTGCAGAAGATAGATTGCATATTAATCGAGGTGACTAATGGGTGAACATCACCAATGTCAACTTGGGAACTTCAATCTGATCCTAGATATCCAATAGCAGTTGAGGCCAAAGCAGAATGAGGTTCACAGAGGGTGATGCTAGCCCACTGTGCAAATGATTTCACACTATTTCAAGGCTTGTGCATCCTATTGTTTGTATGACGAATCATGAGAGCTCACACCAGTATTGTAGAAGACGCGCACATATGTTGAGGAGTTGTTTGCTTATTCTAATCAGTTTATTATATACATCTCTTGATAGAATAGCAGTGGATACTGTAAGGCCAAAACAAAAAACTTCTCTGTTTCCGATAACATTGAGATAATTTTCCAGACAGGCAGGGCTTTTTTTTTACAGTTTATTTTTTTTAAACCTTTCAGCCCTTTAACGATATAATAGTGTAGTCAAGGTTCCATGGAATATGGTAGATCAATGTGTATTGAAATTGAGCCAAGCAATGGATAAAAAAATGCTGTTCCTTGAATTCATTCACTCTGCAGTAAGATCTCTACCAATGTTGAGCTTAACAACCGACTTATTTTTATACCCCCCCGCAACGAAGTTAGGGGGGGTATACTGGAGTCAGCTTGTCCGTCCATCCGTCTGTCGTCCGTCCGTCCGTCGTCCGTCCGTGGACACAAATTTGTCCGGAGTTTTTCTCAGGCGTTTTTTAATCAATTTCCGTGAAACTTGGCACAGACATCAACCACCATGGGAACCTGTGCACCTGCGATTATGACGTCTGTCAGACTTTTTTTGGTGGAGTTATCCCCTTTTTCGACTTAGAAATTTTCGCAACATGTATACTTTTGTCCGAGCTTTTATTCCTACATTTTTAGGTCAATTTTTTAAAAACGTGGCACAGATATTTAGTACCATGGGAACTTGTGCACCTGCGATTATGACGTCTGTCCGACATTTTTTGGTGGAGTTATCCCCCTTTTTCGACTTAGAATTATTTTTGCAACATGCATAATTTTGTCCGAGCTTTTATTCCTACATTTTTCGGTCAATGTTTTTTAATCTTGGCACTGATATTTAGTACCATGGGAACCTGTGCACCTGGTATTATGACGTCTGTCCGATATTTTTTGTGTGAAGTTATTCCCCTTTTTCGACTTAGAATTTTTTTCGCAACATACATAATTTTGTCCAAGCTTTTATTCCTACATTTTTTGGTCAATAGGTTTAAGATTAGGGTTATGGTTGTACACCTGCAATGGGAACTGTTATTTTATTATTTTAACTAATTGTTTACTGACATGTGAAACATCTTAGTATTTTAAAAACAGGGGGTATCCGTAGTCCCATTGGGACAGTCACACCTCTAGTTGCTTTTGGGATTAGGAAACATGATAAATATTCACATTGACACTCTAACAGGTAACTATAGACTAGCCTTCTGGAGAAAATTGATAAAATAAATTGAGGCAGCAAGTCAATCTCAGCCAGGCAGGGTATCGGAAACAAAGAGGTTTTTTTTTTTTGCCTAAGGATAATGGTGGATATGTTATACATTCCTTCCTCGCTTTACATGTTCCATTTAACCAATTCTATACTAAATGGATTCACTCACCAAGTTAAAAATGTGTACATCGCAATAGTGTATTATTGATTTGGAGGGATGTTCATGCAATATAAACAGATGACAGATAATAAAAGGGAAGAAGAAGTCCTATCTATTCAGGGAAATGTTCTTATTATCTGAACTTTTCCTATGGGATAACTTGGGCACTCCACTTCGAGCTACCCTCTCCGAGGCTACATGACTATCATCTGCAGGTCTTAAGATTCAACGAGAATCACCGAATCGATTCTCGCAATGATTCTCGCGAAACTTTTCAATTTTCAGTGCTTGATTCTGCATTTGATTCTCGCAAAATTAAATGTATTTTGAGCCCTGCATCTTTAGTATCTGGTTATGTTTTAGAGAAGATTAGCGAGAAGAATTTGCTCTTATAAACTTAGAAACTCTCTTTCTTTTCCTTTTCAGTGTTAAGAGTTTTACGCTAGATCTGACACGCAGGAACCCAACTGAGAATGTCAGTGGTTCCATTCAGTTCATGGCGAACTTACACAAAGTCTCAACAGGTAAGACAGACCCTTGTCAAAGCCACACATATAGGCTGACTACTGTAATACCCTAAATAATCGACTCCTTAACCACATGTTATTATTTCATGTACTTTCAATGTTTTAGAGAGACATCAAAAGTAATTTTATTTTTCAACCCATTCATGACTGGAGCTTCCTGATTTTTTGCAAAAACCCTGTGCCAATGCATTCTCTTATATATGCGAGTCGCCCATATGGCACCTTGCATACAAAAGAGAATGCATTGGTCTAACAATATTTACCTTGATCTTGTAAGCCAGTGCAGTGAAATGAGGGATGTATTTGATCCAAGTTTCTAATTATTAAAATATTTGCAAGAAGTGTTGCCACTGCCATGTTCACAACAATTGATGGAATTGAATAAAAGAAGGGGGGATCCATAGCATTACGCCTTCCATGACTGGAGCTTCCAAAAATTGTTTAAAAACCTTGTGCCAATGCATTCTCTTATATATGTGAATCTCCCACAGTGAGCCTCGCACATACAAGAGAAAGCATTGGCCTAACAATGAAATCCGCTATACTTCACAACTTACGAAGAATTCCCATGTAATTTTAGTCCTATTAGTTTAATTTAGACCAATTTCGTTGGTTAGCTTAATGAAAACAAGTGTAGATGTCATGAGACGGTTTCTGACATCATTTACGTCATTTTGGATTTGCGGGCCAGAATCCAGACAAGATGACCAAGATTGCATAATCCACAACAAGTCATGTCGTCTCTGTCGGGACCAGTGCATGATGTTACTTATATTATTCTTAATGTTATGTTGCCGATAAAAGGCAAATTTGAGGCGCAGCATTGTGTTGCCCCACTACGTGTCACGTACAATTCGTAATATGTGACTGGTACCTAATCAGTTGATTTACCAGCGTTGAACCCAAAATTTCAATTTACACAGGGTATCCGCAGCTCCTTGAATTCCTTGAAACTCCTTGATTTGGAAAATCAATTTTCCAGGGCCCTTAAAACCCTTGAATTGAATGCCCACCCCTTGAAAACCCTGGAATTCCGTGTAACCCTAAAACCCAGGTATACCGATTCATCGGGAGTCAATAAATATAGATAGTTTAGTTCCGAACGCGTTGTTGGTATATGGGAAGTAACTCCATTTCCCGCCAACACCAATTCTTTCGAGTCTATTTCAATTATGTGATCCCCCTATCAAGCATCATAAAATTGAACACGACAAAAAAAGTTCCGAGCTTTTCAAACTCAGGTACCGTAATTAGTGTATTTTTATTGTATCGGATCGAGGTATTTTGTATATTATATAGACATTCGACATTAGAAACCCGTGTTTTACATCAAAACGTACAACTTAACAAAAACGAAACGAAAAAATCACATCCGCTTCCGATGACCTTCATTTCCTGTTTACGTATATTTTAAAATAAAATAAATAATTTAAGCAATGACATAGGAGCAGTGATATTTCAACTGGTGTCTACTGTCATCACATTACATGTATTATCTAAATGTTCCCATTAAATTATGGTAATGCATTTACCCATATTAAAAGGGCTAAAAAGCCCAAAATGCTAAAATTATGGTGGAAAACGTGGTATCACATGTAATGTTCAACAGTTGGTTCCTGGAAACTCCTTGAAAATTGTCGGGGCAGTCCTTGAAAATCCTTGAATTGACTACTGGAACCTCCTTGAAACTCCTTGAATTCATTCACCAGAAATGGGCAGATACCATGTTACATACTCGTGATTCCACTTGGCCTCATTTGTCGGGGTTGGATCTAGAAATACAGTAATGTCCTAAATAATTGACTCCTTAATCACAGCAGAATTATGGGTAACTTTTCAGGATTTAGTCGGAAATATGGCTTGTTGCCATTCATCGGAAAGCTCTCACTGAGAGCTTTCCATTGAATGGCAACAAGCCATATTTCCGACTAAATCCTGAAATGTCAGACCTTTCCGATGAATGGCAACAAGCCATATTTCCGACTAAATCCTGAAATGTTACCCATAATTCTATTATCTAACTAATTACATGTACAGTAGTGCCCTAAATAATCGACTCCATAACCACAGCAGAATTATGGGTAACTTTTCAGGATTTAGCCGGAAATATGGCTTGTTGCCATTCATCGGAAAGCTCTCGGTGTGTGGTTATGGAGTCGATTACTTAGGGCATTACATGTAGCATCTTTCATTTAGCACTTCTCGTTCTTTTAGAGAATAGAGTCTAAATGTAAAGAAATGTAGTTTTTGTAAAAAATTAGCCTGGAACCCTACATACAACTTTAACCCTTTCATGGTGGGAACTGCACTGGTGCAACGTTAAAGGTCCTGTGCCAGTGCATTTTCTTATATATGCAAGTCTCCCATTGGGAGCCTCTCATATATAAGGTATATATACAAGGTAAGTATTGTTAGGCCAATGCATTCTCTTATATATGCGAGGCTCCCTATGGGAGACTCGCATATATAAGAGAATGCAGTGGCACATGGCTTTCACAAAATTTCAGGAAGCTCCATGGAAGGGTTAAAGTGATGTGAAACACTCCAGTTGGGTGATCAAATATAGAAATGGAAAATAATCTTGTTCAAATCCGTTATTTTTACAATAGTATATCTCAATTGACAAAACACACCGTCATTCTAATTATTAATTAAATGCAGTGATTCTCGATGGTGAAATCGTTTTCATAGTTTATTGCCGATAGATGCGTCCCGAATCGAGTAGTAAATATTTACATTGAGCGTAGTTCAGACACTGTTTTCTATCGAGTGGTACGGTCGATTTGCTTCAGGTTTTCGGCGGTGTAGTAGAATGTTGCATTCCTCCAATTGACATAGTGCCTTATTAGTTTCACGCACCCGAACAAGTACATAATATGTCTTTAACAAAATTTAGAAATGTATTTTTGTTTTCAGGGTCAAACAAAGATAAGAATCATCGTAAGAGTTCACTGCCGTTACAGCTGGAACAGTCTCATTTTTCTGATCCGAATCGGTCGGCTTCTAAGAGCCCACCTGAGTTGGGACAAACAAACAATGCCCGGTACTCTGTTCCTAATAGTGCTCCTGTTTGTGAGAATGGGGAGAATGGTGACATCCCTTTGTTTCATCTCCCAAAAGGACAAGTACCGGACGACATCCACCTCATGGGAAACAAGAATGTTGTGTCTAATCGTAGTCCGCCGAACTTGGCGTCTGTTCCAAATATAGTCTGCGGATCTTATAATGGCATATCTCCCGAGGAAGCCACTGAAGCTGTGGAGGACTCGGATATTCCAAAACCTGTGGTGCCACCTACTGAAAATATGGATTTCTATGGTGACAGACTAGGGCTTATTGACGGATATTCGGCTCATGTTAGTGACGATTCTGGTGGATCGACTGCAGCGTTAAATGCTGAGGTCGCTCAAGCATTCAGCTCGCAGGACGCAATTGTGATTACCTCGACTTGTTCAAACTCAACCAGTTCCCCATGTGCCAGTTCTATATGTGAAAATTCAAGTTCAAGTCCGTGTTCAACTTGCGTTACCCACAGTTCAAGTGCGCCTTGTTTTTCGACTCAAATCTCAACTGAAGCATCATTAGAGACTCAGATGCAGAATGACGAGGTGACAGAAAATGTGGAGGATTCTATTCCGAGTTTGGATTTAAGTCAATCAAGTACACCTGTTGTGGAAGAAACTGTCTGTGATGTCCCTGATTCTGTTGAACTGCCTCAAAATGATGACGAACCAACCAGTGCAAATTTACAAAAAAGGAATTCATTGGATGATTTACCTCCTGCACCCCCACCTCCTTTGCCTCCTCCCTTACCGAAACGTATCAAACAAAAAGATGCTCCGCCCCTTCCTCCGAGAACAAAAACATTGGACAGAACTGAGGACAATGACGCACCTCCATTGCCGCCAAGGTTAGGTGAAAGGTCGGCAAATTCAACACCGACTTTAACTGTCTCTAAACCAACCGATTCTAGTGCTAGGATGTCAGAATTGGAACCTCCACCTCTCCCACCTCGGACGTATAGCCCAATTCATTTACATCACATGAGTGGAAGCAGTGGAGGGTCGTTATCCCAGCCCAGTGAGGACTCAGATAGAGGGAGCTTCGATAGCTTAGAGGCTTTCGCTGGTTCTCGGGAAAATTCTCAGGACTTTCAAAACTTGATGAGCGAACGATCAAATGAGGATCCCTTAGACAGAATCGCACACGGGACGTTAGATTCGATGAAGGCAGCAAGAATGCGAAGCAGTCTGCCGCATTCCTTGTCACAAAGTCAAGGACATGCTAACACGATTGGTTCAAATTTCAAAAGACATTCGCTAGCGGCAACCGTGTCTGCTCAGCTCGCTCAAATTCCGTCAATTGAGTCAGCAATATCGACCAATCAGACGGAAAATAGATCACGGACTTCTAACTTATCGTCGCCCATTCATCCAGGATCGCACTCAAATGAGCACTTACCTCAGAACTCATCAAAACCTCCTCCGTTACACCCACGCCATCGGTCGCTAAGTGAGGAAGAAAAACAACAGAATAGGCAACATATAGCTCAGCATTTGGAGTCTTGGACCAAACGTCATCTCGATAAATCTAGTGATGGTAGTGACCGAGCTTCACCCGATGTTAATCATGTCGACGGAGCCGCAGGCATTGACCAACCAGACTTTGTCGCTCCCACGGATGCCGTTTCTGGTAGTCGGATTTCGCCTGTCCCTCAGTCAGGTAAATCTCAGAACAGAAGTTCATCTCCTGCCGATTCTGTTAATTCAGCTTCCCCGACGAGGTCCGCCATATGGGAACTCAGACAATCACGAAGCTTAAGTGCATCGAACAAAACAGGTGAGACCAGTGTCGGGCGATAATGCAGATTTAACCCTTTCAGTGCCAAGTGAATTTGACCATCTGTTAACATTTTTGGTTTCCGACCGATAACTCCAGTTTGGATTATTTGATCTGAACCAAAGTTGGTATGTGTATTTCCCAGCTAACGATACAGGCCAAGTTCGAATATGGGTTCCGTCCAGTTATTTTAATGTGAGTTACAGCCCTTTTTGTCCGCCGACCCAACGGGTTCGGAGGACTATTATAATCAACTTTAGTTAGAGTGAACCAAATTAAATTAAATTTGGTATGTGGGTTTACTAGCAGAAAAGACAGGTCAAGTTCGAATTCTGGTTCGACCGCCAATTTTCACCAGAGTTATGTCCCTTTTTTGACTTAGAAAACCCCTGAAAGTTGGTTTCCGGATGATAACTTTAGTAGAGTTAATCAGATTGGTATATTACTTTCTCCCAGCAAAACACAGGTCAAGTTCGAACTTGGGTTCTGCCCGACCATTTTTGGCAGAGTTATGCCCCTTTTTCGACATAGAACATTCAGTTTTTCTTCTGTTTTTTGGTTTCCGGATGATAACTTGATTTTGGATTGTTTATATGCAAAACCCGTTTTTTTGTGGATTACTTATATCAAAATACAGCTCAATTTCGAATTTTGGTTTAATCCGATAATTTTTGCGAGAGTTATGGCCCTTTTTTGTCCGCCGACCCGACATATAAAACCCCAAAAGTTGGTGTCCGGATGATAACTTTAGTAGAGTTAATCAGATTTAAACCAAATTTGGTATGTGTCTTTCTCCCAGCAAAACACAGGTCAAGTTTGAATTTGGGTTCCGCCCACCAATTTTCACCAGAGTTATGTCCCTTTTTTACTTAGAATTTTTGCCAATTTGAGATTTCCGGATGATAACTTTAGTAAATGTGTACTGAATGAAATTAAATTTGGTATGTAGGTTTACTAGCACTAAAGACAGGTTTTTATGCGCAAACAACGGTCGTATCAAGCCGACGCTTAGAGGCGGACATGAGGTCTACCAACCTTTTATTCGACTTAGAATTTGACCAATTTCATAACATTTCGGTTTCCGACCGATAACTCCCGTTTTGATTATTTGATCTGAACCAAAGCTGTGTATTTCCCGGCTAAAACTACAGGCCAAGTTCGAATATAGGTTCTGTCTAATTATTTTCACATGAGTTACAGCCATTTTTCGACTTAGAATTTGACCGCATTTTGGCATTGAAATTAGGGGTATACAGTTAAACTTCGTTAAGTCGAATCGCAAGGGACCATTGTATTACTTCGAGTTATCCGAGTGTTCGACTTAACCGTTTCGACCATTTGGTGACCACAAATTCCAACTAGTTGAATTCATATCGATCCGAAAATAACTGTTTTCAACCGTGTGCACGCTATATACCCACGCTAAATCAATAGGCAGTGACTATGCTGATAACATACAACAGGCGAGATGATATTTGTTAAGATTATTTATTGAATAATATAATAAAAACACAGAATATAATAAGAAAACATCAACAAATTCGCGGTAGAAATAACAAAAGTACATTTGACCCGGAAGTGGTTACAATGGTATTTACAAAAATTGGGATTCAGGAATGGAAGTGACTGGTGATCAGGGACTGTGGTTTCTTCGTGTATCTGGTAATTGATTCTTTCTTTATCGCTGATTCTGATTCTGATTCCCAGCATGTTCATAAGGTTGTCGGCCGTGTTTGCTTGTGCCATAAGATAACACATCACAATGTCGCAGCCAAGATAGCATCCACGATGTCATCTTCTGTTGTCGGAGCGCATGTTGGTATTTCATCGTCGATGTTGACATATGATTTCATTGCCTCCTCGTTTAGTCCGAGTTTCGCTAATTGGCTCAAGGGCAAGTCGTCTTCAATGTCGTCATCGTCGGAGTCTGTGGTCTCTCTGTTGTCTTTTGTTTCGAAGCTACAATGCCTAAAGCAGTTGACGACTGCCATCTCCGTCACATTGGCCCACGATTGCTGCATCAGTGTCATGGCATCGAGAACATTCAAATTTAGTTCAGCCTTCTTGTCAATATAGCCTCGATGTATCGATGAATAACTTTCTAGCCCTCTTTTATCTCGTCTTTTTTCTTGATCCACGTTGACAAAGTACTGCCATGGCTGCGACTTTAAACATTTTAGCGATCTCTGATTTTGATTTTTGACCGCTTTCGACGAGAATTGGGCTTCGCATTTCATCTCAATTCTGTGCGTCTCAAGTTTTCTCTTTGTTCCTTTGCCGCCGGTCGCGGAAGTCACTGCAAGAAGCCGCTCTTCTATGCTTTTAACGTCCATTTTTTTCTTTCCATCGTTAGATGGATGGCGCATTTCTTCGTTTGGAACATTGTTTTCGTTTTGGGAAGACATGACTGAATGAAATTATTTTCGTTATTCTCTGTATCGGGCCATTTAAATATGATTTTCATTTCGTCTGTCAACACTTCTAATCCTCACACGGGAAATTGACCCACACACCTCGTTAATGGATATGTTAAATAAACAATGCATTAGGACAAATAAAGACTCAAGGAAACTTCACAGCTTTTTAGGCTATTGAATAGAAGCACACTGAGTTATAATCACATGGCGATGCGTCGCCGACGGCGCTTCGACTTAACCATAGTAATTAGTGTTATAAGCTGGCTGGTGGGACAAAATTTCGTTTCGACTTAAGCGGAATTTCGACTTATCCACCTTCGACATAACCGTAATTATTCTAATGGCTTTGCACACAAGCTCAGCTGGGACCAGACGATGCCTTTGACTTAAGTGGGGTATTCGAGTTACCGACGTTCGACTTAACGAAGTTTGACTGTATCAGATATTCTTCAAATATAAGCCCAAAGTATTATTTTATTTTGCGGTAGTACAATTCGAAATAGCTAAAGGGCGTATTTTGCCACGCCCTAGCGATGCTCTTGTTATATCATATGCAATAGCAATTTATTGCAATACTGACTATATTCAATATATTGAAATACCGCCAAGCTCTAGGTGATAACTTGAACAAATTATGTTTTTTAATCCGGAGTGCATGAGTACTATCGATCATAAATATCGCATATAAGGCCAAAACAAAAAACTTATCTGTTTCCAATAACATTGTGAAAATTTTCCAGACAGGCAGGCAGGGATTTTTTTTTTTGCAATTTTTTTTTTTAAACCTTTCAGCCGTAAGCGATATAATAGTGTAGTCACAGTCCCATGGGATATGGTAGATCCATATGTATAGAAAATGAGCCAAGCGTTGGATAAAAACATTTTCCTTGAATTCATTCACTCTGCAGTAAGATCTCTACCAATGTTAATCTTAATAACCAACTTATATTTGCTTTTGGGATTGGGAAAAATGATAAATATTGACATTCTAACTGGTAACTAACTACATGTATAGAAAATTGAAAAAAAAAATTGAGTCAGGCAAGAAAATCTCAGCCAGACATCGGAAACAAAGAGGTTTTTTTTTGCCTTATACCAATCATAAATATCTCATAAATAGCATGTTATTGTCAAGATCGTTGGTTTATATTGACACCATATTGTTTACAACATACCGATATAGCGCTTGCTAATCCTCGCATCTCAAGATTTTGGTGTTGAATTGGCCACCATGAATCACTCTCCCCAAAAAATTGCCTCATTAATGAGTGTTTTGCTTATCACACACTCTTTACATGCTATATATAAACAAATGCTCGGTTCACACAAAGTGTATTTTGTCGGTAATATATAGCATGCTCTTGAGGAAATTCATAATTTGGTAACTTTTATTTCTAAATTATAACCTACAATCAAGGTCATCCTGGCATGCCTTTAAAGATGTCAGATGTCTTCCTGGAAAATATTTCCAACAACCAAATTTTTTTCTGGAACATATGTCTTTTGATGACACATTTGTCAACTAATGTGTTACACTTTTTAGCTCACTTGAGAGAAAGTCTTCGTGGAGCTATAGTCATCACTTGTCGTCCGTCCATCCGTCCGTCTATCATACCGTCCGTCAACAATTCTTTAAACATCTTCTTCTCTGGTTCCATAAGACCGAATGGGTTCATATTTGGTGTGGATGTTCCCTAGGTGACTGGAATTCAGATTTGTTCAAATGAGGTCACTGGGTCAATTAGTCAGAGCCATAACTCTTTCCCTCCATAGTAATTCTTAAAACGACTTCTTCTCAATTAGCATTGGGCCGAATGGTTTCGTAATTTATATGAAGGGTCCTTGGGTGACTGGGGTTCAGATTTGTTCAAATGAGGTCACTGGGTCAAATGTGGGCGGAGCCAGGGACATAACTAAAAAAAAATTTTAATTTAAAATAATTTTTTTTTTAATTTATTTCAATAATAAATTTTTATGTTTTAATACCCATACCATAGTATGGTAAACATAGTGTCAACGTCCGGATTGACCACTCGTCGTTAGTCCGTCGTCTGTCTGTCTGTCCGTAGACACATGACACATGGTGCAATAACTCAAACATTTTCTATCTGATCGGAACCAAATTTTGTATATTAATTTCTCAGCACAAAAGACAGGTCGAGTTCGAATATGGGTTTGATCCGACTATTTTTAACTGAATTATGGCCCTTTTTTTTGAAAAAATATTCACTCTTAAAAAAAACTGAATTTTTTTTTAGATTGCTCAATTTAAAAAAAATAAATAAATAAATTAAACCAAAAATATAATAAAATATTTTTTGTTTACATAATTAAAAAAACATTTATTTTTAAAGTTAAAACAATTTGAAAAACTAACAACATTATAACTCTGCCAAGGGTACCCGAGTCACCACACCAAATTTGGTTTAAATCGGTCCAAAAGCTTGTGCTATGTCCTGGTAAATTTGTTTGGAGCGACATTAAACCCAATTCACTAATTCCATCCCATGCCTTTGGACTACTTAGCTATTGATGAGGCTATATTATTTTCTGATGTCTCTTATGCCAATGTGCAGATAAAGAAAGCTATGGTATCTAATTAAAAAAAGTTTCTAGCCAGCCAGAGAGGTTTTGGTAATTAATTTTGAAGTTGAGTGTCAAATGTATTCCCAGGAGCCTTAAGTCTCTACTCATATAAACTATTACTTTGTTCAAATGGTGGGTCTGTCATTTATACAGTTTTTAGCTCACCTGAGACGAAGTCTCCGGTGGAGCTATAGTCATCACTCGTCGTCCGTCCGTCTGTCTGTCCGTCAAGAATCATCTTTTAACACTTCCTTTCAGTGAATTAATTTCTACCCTATGAATGGTTTTGTAATTTGTGTGGACCACCTTTTGTTGATTGAGACTGTTTCTAATAGAGACAGCTTTATAAGTTTAAGAATCAGCCAATAACTCCAAAAACTGTAACCCCTTCCATAAGACAAACTATTTGAGTTGTTGAGTTCAAGTTTGGTACTGATTATAGTTTTCAGCTCACCTGAGGTAAAGACTCTGGTGGAGCTACCGGGTATAGTCATCACTCCTCTTCTATCGTCCATCAAAAATTGTTTAACCATCTTCTCCAGACACATAAGACCGAATGGGTTCATATATGATGTGGATGTTCCCTCGGTGACTCATATTCAGATTTGTTAAAATGAGGTCACCAAGTTGCGACGCCAGGGCCATAACTCTTTCCCTCCATAGTAATTCTTAAAACAACTTCTAAAGAACCATTGGGCCTATTAGGCTTATATTTGGGTCCTTGGTTTACTTGGGTTCAGATTTGTTAAAATGGGGGTCACTGTGACAAATATGAGCAGAGCCAGGGTCAATATCTTTAAAAAAAAACTAAAGTTTAGATTAATTTTTTTAGATTTAAATTCTTGCTCAATTTAACCAAAATAAAAAACATTTTTAAATGAGAAAAAAAAAACATTTACATTTTTTTTAATCCTTGCAAAAATTAATTATGTTATAACAACATACTGACTATTGTAGTCTTCAGAGTCCCAGTCTTCTCCGTCTTTACAGTCTGGTGATCGACACCACAGTCATTGACTGTCTTGTTTCAAATCTCATTTCAATTATCTCATAATTTAGTCTAAATCTAAACAACTGATTTTTGCAAATTATGTTGGCTATCTTTATTAGATGTAAGAATATTCTATCATCATTTCTACAGAGAGTTTTCTCACCAGACAAACAGAAATATTGTGCTGAATTTAACCCTTTGAGTGCCAGGTCGATTTTTGTATCAACCCATATACCCTGTGCCAATGCATTCTCTTATATATGCGAGTCGACCATAGGTCGCCTCGCATATATAAGAGAATGCATTGGCCTAAACCAATTTTTTTTAGGGCACTCTACGGACCATAACTTAGGGCCGATGAGATCGGCCCTGGCACTAAAAGGGATTAAAGTTATGGTCCGTAGAGTGCCCTAAAAAAAATTAAAAAATGAATTTTTTTTTTTTTTTTTTTTTTGGGTTAGGCCAATGCATTCTCTTATATATGCGAGGCGACCTATGGTCGACTCGCATATATAAGAGAATGCATTGGCACAGGGTATATGGGTTGATAAACATCATCCTATTGATTATCTTCTAGATTCACCTCAAGGCCAGTTACCTACGGTTCCGAATCGAAAGCCACGATACCACAGAGTTGACCCAAGTCCAGACGATGATCCACTGCCATCAGGTAAGCGAATGAATTCTAGTATAGCAGTATCGTTATTTTAACCCTTTCTATACTAAATACTCATTGATAAAAGTACAGTAATGCCCTAAATAGTCGACTCTTTAACCACAGCAGAATAATGGGTAACTTTTCATGATTTAGTCGGTAATATGACTTGTTCCATTCATCGGAAAGTTCTCAGTGAGAGCTTTCCGATGAATGGCAGAAAGCCATATTTCTGACTAAATCCTAAAAAGTTACCCATAATTCTGCTGTGGTTAAGGAGTCGACTATTTAGGACATTACTGTAAGTAGTTCCCTTAGGAAATGTTCTGATAATAAGTTCAACACACAGGTCGTTTGTTGAACTTATTATCTGAACATTTCCCTTCAATGAATATGAATCATTCTGCTCTTGTATTATCTTTTCACAGCAATATTAATTGATAGAAGAATTTCCGGACAGGGGTCTTCAATTCATATCTATTATATTGTACCCAGGAAACTATATAAAACTTGTTATCCCTTTACCCAACAAACCGGCCAAAACCGGCCAAATAAAGCTTCAACAGCCTAAAATATCTTCGGTCTGTCTCAATAGAACCATACAAATATGGATATCATTGGAATCGGCTCCTTGACCACATTGTGATAGTTACAGTTATGCCCTGTGCCAATGCATTCTCTTATATATGCGAGTCGACCATAGGTCGCCTCGCATATATAAGAGAATGCATTGGCCTTACATTCTTTAACAATTTTATAATTTTTAATGTGTTAAGCCAATGCATTCTCTTATATATGCGAGGCGACCTATGGTCGACTCGCATATATAAGAGAATGCATTGGCACAGGGCCCTTCTGTTGGGTAAAGGGTTAAAGGATGAAGAGATATACCATCTTTAAGAGTTTAATTTTCAGTTCAGTCCTTCAATTTCATGTATAAAACCTAAATTTCTCAAGTTTACGTTCAATGTTGCAGGTTGGGAAGCGAGGGTTGACAGCCATGGTCGAGTTTTCTACATTGACCATGTGAACAGAACGACTACATGGGTACAGCCATCACGAGGGTCCACAGCTATCACGCGACGGCCGACTATCAGTTCCGAGCAACGTCAACAGCTCGATCGCAGGTATAGCATTCTGTTCATCTGTTGATCAGTGTGATTGGAGAGTATACTTCTTGACAATAAGGCCAAATATTTAATTAAAAATTATGTGTTCTCAGGCATCTCCCTCGTCATTGAAATTTTCTTTAAAATGTTTTCGTTAATAATTTTTTTTACATAATTTCTGTTACAAATATTGGATTTGAACATCGGAAATAATTTTTTGGGGTTTCTCGAGTATATTTTCCAGATTTTTCGAAAATAATAAAAAGAAATAAACTCGCTCCCTCATCTCAAAATTGAGCTATTATTGCTGAGAGCACAAATATCTTATTTTAATGGCCTAAAATTTTCATTTGAATTCTTGCACAATTTTAATTTGTCATATAATTATTAAAATTATCTGGTCATTTTAGATAAAAATTTAGCATCATGCTCAGCCCATTAGCCATTGTATAATGTATATTTTGTGTAGAAGTCAGTAATGAATTCCTTTTCATGATAGAATGTTTAAGAATTTGACTGTACATCATTTATGTTCATTTTAATTCGTATAACAATGTTGAGTATGCACAGTAAATGATTATAAATTTATTTTGTGTTTCACTGAAATGCATTATAATGTCCCACCAACAAACTAATATTATGCCTCCCATCCATTATGATTCCACAGTATATTTTACAGCAATGGCAAAGCAGTTCTGAAACTTTGTCAATGTGGTTGCAAGATTTAGAAATACGCACACCACGCAAAGCTCTATATGACCATCTCACCTCTCCTTTCAGATATCAGAGTATCCGGAGAACGATTGATCAAAGTCGTGTTGAGTCATCAGAATCGTCATCATCATCAGCTGAGGCGACTAATAGTTCTGGTCAGTACTATAGTCTTTTTTTTTAGTTGAGTTTTTCAAAAACTCGACTTATGGTTTGACGAGGGACGGTTGGCGGGCGGACCTAAAGAATGCCTTATAACTTTGACATTTGTGAACAGATGCAAAAAAAATTTGGTATGGCAGTTGCTCCCAATGACTATTTACTGCCTGTAGAAAATGGGTCACGTCCGAACTTTTTAACAAGAGTTATCCATCTTAGATGGTTTTTAGTTTTTCCACCGATAGCGCGTTAACTCGCGCAAATATTAACCTATTTCAACAATATTTGGTATATGAGACTCTCGCAACAATATCTCGGACGAGTTCGAAAACCAGGTTTGTCCGAATTTTTTTTCCGGAGTTATGGGTCTTAGTTTGTCTATTTTTAGCAATTTTATAACCGTTAGCGTGATAACTCGATGAAATATTAACTGATTTCAACAATATTTGGTATATGAGTCTCCTGCAACAATATCTCGGACGAGTTCGAAAACCAGGTTTGTCCGAATTTTTTTTCGCAGAGTTATGGGTCTTAGTTTGTCTATTTTTAGCAATTTTATAACCGTTAGTGCGATAACTCAATGAAATAGGTCTATTGCAATAATAGACCACCGTCCAACTTTTTTTCCCGGAGTTGTGCACCTTATTGGCAGAAGTTTGGTTCGTACCCCTTGTTTAACACTTCCATGACTGGAGCTTCATAATGGTAGACTCACATTTATAAGAGAATACATTGGCACAGGGTTTTCGCAAAATTTCAAGATAGTCCAGTCATGGAAGGGTCAATGATTTCTGAAGGGCTGCTAATAGAGCTGTAAAGCTCGAGAAATTCAAGATGTTACTGTTATTGCCACACATGTACCATGACTCAAATAATATCATGTCTAATGCATGTTATTCATTTATTCCTGCAAAAAATAGTCAAATATTCCATCAATACCATTTAATAATTGATATTTACCAACAAAAAGTGTGATTCAGATGGAGGATGTGGCATAACTTATGTTGTTAAGACCGTGACATCATCATTAAAGTGGTGGGCAGCAGGCCGTTATTGATTGAAAACATCAGTATCGGCCTGCCACTGCAGGTGTTATAGGATTTCATCGTGCCAGGGAAACTGTTTTAACTCAAGGGAACGAATGCCTGTAAAGTGGTATCAATTATCTATGTCTCAAAATAATTTGTAGGACTCCGATCACACCATGTGCGATAGTAGAATCTCTTTAGCTTACTGTAACACATTGAGGCAGATGTCAAACCACTAAAATCGGGACAGTGGGCTATGGGCATCATACGAAGATATTAGATTGCAAATGCCTTAGACAGAAATCGTATGAAACAGATATGTGTGTGTGTGGCCTGCTTCTGTCATTACATGTCTAAATTCACCTCTATTTGATTGACAGCTGAGGCAGCTCCGCCTCCACCACCACCACCGTCTGTGATCCCGAGAGTTCCAACACCTTCTTTCAGCGCAGCCACGTCATCGACTGCTACAACAATAGTTCCACCCAATGCGACGGCTCCGCCTTCTACACAAGCTCCAGTGCCGCCACCCCCTCTACCTGCAACTTCCACTGCGCCTCAGCAGTCGACTGGTGAACGATCTGTTTACAATATGCCAGCCGTCAAGTTCCTGACTCGGGCCGATTTCTTTCCAATGCTTCAACAAAATGAGAGCGCATTTGCTGTGTTCAGTCGGAGTGGTGCGCTGAAGCATATGATTAAAAAAATAAGGCGGTCACCTCAGTTGTTCGATCGGTGAGTTTTATAAAGTTAACAAGATGAGGACTATTTCACATTGTCTAGTTGGAATGAGGCTTTGAAGCAAATTATTAAACCTTTGAACCAGATACGTTTAAATATTAACTCCTATTTTACAGTCAACTCGTTACGCATATTAGCGTAGAAAAACATTTTTTTTAGTAAACTTTGTTTGCTTATCCCAAATACCACTCTCGGAGGATGATACGTTAACCCTTTACCCAACAGAAGGGCCCTGTGCCAATGCATTCTCTTATATATGCGAGTCGACCATAGGTCGCCTCGCATATATAAGAGAATGCATTGGCTTAACACATTAAAAATTATAAAATTGTTAAAGAATGTAAGAAAAAAATGATAAAAAGTGTTAAAAAAAGATTTGTTTTAGGCCAATGCATTCTCTTATATATGCGAGGCGACCTATGGTCGACTCGCATATATAAGAGAATGCATTGGCACAGGGCATAACTGTAACTATCACAATGTGGTCAAGGAGCCGGTTCCAATGATATCCATATTTGTATGGTTCTATTGAGACAGACCGAAGATATTTTAGGATGTTGAAGCTTTATTTGGCCGGTTTTGGCCGTTCTGTTGGGTAAAGGGTTAAATGAAAGCGATGATTAAATTACCGTCGCGTATATTAGTCAGTGTTCTCACAGGTTCTGCCACATATGGAGAAGGGTCTATCGCATATCAGGTTGATTTATTTCGCGCATGCGCAGAGCAGCGCAATGACAAATAAACGGATTATAGCGTACTTAAACACGACATAACCAATAATATATATTTAAATGGCCCCATACACGTCAGTGGTGGCCAGGATGTGTGTATGGAATGGTTACATGCTAGTATCGGGTAGGAATATATGCGCATAGCATAGGCTATTAATTCACAAAAACATGCATTTTTAAGCGAAATGTTGTGCTATATATAGGACATATATAAGCTATAATTGCCTTTTGCTGCCAATTCCCGGGTAGTTGCCAAGTAACCGTTACTAAGGAGAGATCGGGTGCAAAGTCTCAAGATCTTATAATGATCAGTGGTCCATGCATAACATGCCTGAACATTTTCAGACCCCCCCCCATTTGAACATAACCAACACCATGCGATCAGACACTGCCTAATTAATGCAAAAATACCAATTAATGAATGGTTAGTGCAATGGTGTCATTCGATCATGTGTGGTATTTGCAACTGTTATTTGCTGCCCTTAAATAAGACATTTGGTTAACGCATCTGGTTGGGTATATCTCAAATTTCACATTGGTGTATTACCTGCATCGAAAATGCAATAACTGGCATTGAATTATGACGTTATAGGCTATAATTGCATTTTCCAGTCATACCAATGAGTTGTCGCTTGGCAAAGTCTCCAGATCTTACAGTGATCAGTGATCCATGGGGACCAAACCTGTAAAGATTCAGACCTGTGTCACAATTTAAACATCATGCGACAAGACACTGTCTAATTTTAGGGAAAATACCACGTGGGAGCCCCGAGTCAAGGTATCAATCGCTGTGGGTGTCGGGGGGGTTCAATGGGTTAACCCTTTCTATACTAAATAATCATTGATGAGTAATTCCCTTCAGATAATAAGTTCAACAAACTTTATAATATTATCTGAACATATCCCACCTAAGAATATGCATCGTTCTGCACTTGTATGATCTTTTCGTCATATTAAAAAAAAGCAATGCCGTAGAAAAAAAGATGTCAGTTTCAAGGGCTGCATGTATTGGTATCGACTAGTCAACTACTAATCGACATGGGGCTGCCGATTAGTCAACTATGAAATTCCCTAATCGTTTCATCTCTAATGAATGTTTCTAACACTCATTACAATTTTCTTAATGTTATCAGAGTTGTTATTTACTGTTTACACTTTTTCCAGGTATCAACATAACCGAGATTTTGTGTCTTTCATTAACATGTTTGCTGATAAATCCCAGGTTGTCGGATCTGGTTGGGAAATGAAATACGACCGTGCTGGAAAGGTATGAGATTTCTTTTAACCCTTTCATGACTGGAGTTTCCTGAATTTTGTGAAATTCCAGTAACAATGCATTCTCTTATATATGCGAGTCTCCCATAGGGATCCTCGCATATATAAGAGAATACATTAGCCTAACAATACTTACCTTGACCTTGTAAGCCAGTGCATTCTCTTATATATGCGAGACTCCCTATGGGAGACTCACATATATAAGAGAATGCACTGGCACAGGATATTTAATGCTGCACCAGCGCATCTCCCATCATGAAAGGGTTAACAGCCCTCCGTCTCTAATATGATGTTGGGCTGTTAATAATTTCTGTCGGGCTGCTAATAAACCATAACAGATTTTTAATGCTGCACCAGCTCAGCTCCCTATATGAAAGGGTTAATTATAAAACATTCTGTTACCAAATAAAAAATATCAGGAGCCTTCCAACACAGGGTATTTGTGTGCCTCTTAAATCATTTTGCTGGTCTCATTGCTTCGTAATGTGCCTAGGATCATATTGTCATCATATGTTTAAGAATTGAAGAATCCTAAGATGAATTAGTTTTATTTTACATGTACTTTTATAATGATTTACATTTCCCTAATTTTGTGATTACATGTACTTTTATAATGAATTACATTTCCCTAATTTTGTGAAAATAAATATATCACATACAATTTGCATATCACCACAATAGAGTTATTGTCCTTGGCTATTCTTCATTTTTAGATTTCTTTAATTATTTTGCCACTGAGCCTTGCAACTTGTTGTCATCAACATTAAAGAATACAAACAAAAAACAACCTTCCTCAGTGACTAATATTTACTATTTTTAACATCCTGTCAAGGTCTTATCAACGAAATAACACCCTGTTTTAAACTTGTTACTCAATGTTCCTTATTGAAGCTCTTTTCACCCAAGTAATACGAAAATAAAAAAAATTGTCAAAAACTAAATGTGACTTTGGTGTTCAGACGAATTCGTTGCCTTGACACAATCCGTTGTAACTTGTCTGTGTTAAAACGTTTACACGGGTGTGTATTGCGTTGTAATACAGAGCTTCCGATTAATAATTGTAGCTATTAATTAACACTTTATTGACATAAACAGAAATTTATTTTCTTTTGCTTCGAAGACAGTCGTCTTTTATCGATTGAAAACAAAAAAGTCATGATGCATGCCATATAAGGTATGCGTTACGCTTACGTTGCATTGAAAATAGAATATCTCCAATGCATGTGTTAATGGATACAACTTAACAGACGCATCGCAACCATCTGAACGCATTAGTGTTATTCGTCTATAATTCAACTCAGTGCACAGATTTGAACACTACTTTATCCTTAAGTGTGGAATCCGTAATAGACAAGTGTGCAGATAGTGTGACTCATTTGCAGAATGAGGTCCCCAGAGGGTGAATTTAGTGACGCTATTCCGCATGATGGGCTAGCATCACCAAATTCATCCTTGACTGCTATGGGAGCCCTACGATCAGATTGAAGTTTAAATTGATGTTCACCCATTAGTCACCTCAATTATGTATTTTATCTTCTCCAAATTAGGGGATATAGACGGGGGAAAAAGTAAATGAAAACAATGTTAATTTGAGAGTATAGATACTTCCCAGAATATGAGGCCTAAGCAGAATGAGGTCCACAGAGGATGAATTTGGTGATGCTTGCCCACTGTGCAGGATAGTATCACTAAATTCACCCTCTGGGGACCTCATTCTGCAAATGACAGACACACTATTTGCAGGCTGGGTAATAGATACTATTTTCGTTTTCAGGCATTCTTCGTTGATCACAAAATGAAGTCGACGACCTTTATCGACCCTCGCTTGCCAACAGACGTGCCTCCTGTTAACCCAGACTTCCTCCACTCGTCACTGATTTACTCGCGGGACCGAAATCGAGGCATGTCATCAGATGACACATCAAATGCTGTTAGTACCTCCTCCTTAGATTTTATATTTTACATGTTCTTAATATTACTTCTGTTTTTAGCTCAACTTGACAAAGTCAAGTTTGAGCTATTGCCATGGGTTGGCATCTGTCCATCAATTTCCTTTAGCACACCCTACAGGTCACATCTCTCATCCGATTGTCACCCCAACTTCATATGGTTCTTCTGGGTGACCTCTAGATGGGAGCCATATAATGTTTACAAATTCTTTTTAAAAAAGGCTACCAGCAGCCATCTTGGATTTCAAATTTCATTCCAACGGCACACTCTGCAGGCCGACATTTATTAGATAACTGTTTTTATGTTTACCCATACCTTAGTATGGTAAACATAGTGTTGTTGTCCGGATTGACCACTCGTCGTTAGTCCGTCCGTCCGTCTGTCTGTCTGTCTCTGGCTGTCTGTCTGTCTGTAGACACTTTACGCATGGTGCGATAACTCGAACATTTTATATCTGATCGGAACTAAATTTTGTTTATGAAATTTTTAGCATAAAAGACAGATCGAGTTCGAATATGGGTTTGATCCGACTATTTTTAACTGAGTTATGGCCCTTTTTCGAAAAAATATTCACTCTAAAAAAAAAAATTAAATTAAATATTTTTGTTTAAATATTAATTAAAAAAACCAAAAAAATTTAAATAACAAAATTTTAAAAACTAACACTATTATAACTCCGCCAAGGGTACCCCGAGTCAGCACACCATATTTGGTTTAAATCGGTCCAAAATATTGTCATGTACTGGTGAATTTGTTTGGAGCCATATTCAACAATTCCATCCCATGTCTTTGGACTACTTAGCTATTAATATGGCTATATTATTTTCTGATGTCTCTTATGCCAATCTGCAGATAAAAGCTATGGTATCTAAAAAAAATTTAAAGTTTCAACAATACACAGCACATGCTGTTTAATAAAGGGTTTTGTAGGTTAAGTTACCAAAATGGGCTTCAGAACATTGCTAAAATCATTTAGCTAATCTTGAGATTCAAGTGTCTTTATGCAACTGGGGTTGAGTTATTTGATCAATTTAAATTTAAAGAGAATTCCATAACTTCTGATTTTATATGTATATCCTCTCTGGAATTTTCTAAACTAACTGCCAATTGGGAAAATTAATGAGACATGGGTCAGATTTTAGATTTTATATTGTTGATTGCCTTTTGATAAATGAAACAAAGAGATATGTTTTTAATCACTTCATGCCATATGCCATGTAGAGAATGATTTGTTTGTTATCACAAGAGCCAGCCAGTCAGTCATTTTCAATGCAAAGGCTATTTAGGCATCTGTTATCAGACCCAACACATCACAACCTAACATGTAACTACCAGAGAAAGCTGCACAACTGAGATCTATAAGGATATTTTGCAGATAATACTTGATCACTCTTGCTTGGATATTCTTGATTCTACATGTTAATACCTGTGTCCAGATTCTTGTCATGCTTGGATAATCTTTATTATCATTATTCCCTATCCAAGTTGAGCTAGAGTGCCATTGACACTTTCTTTGTTTTTCGTAGCAGTATGATAACCATGCCAATGCAGACAATTTGTTCTTAAACCTATAACCTCTCTCACTACATACTGAAATTTGACCATCATTTTCCATTATTATATGATCATAAGTTTCTTTCCCAATTCCTATGTTAAAACATAACAAAAAAATTGAGATATCTAATGATGTTCACCTCATTAATCAGACAAGAGGTTAATAACAGTTCTGAGTGACGTCAAATACTTCAGGGGTTAACATAACTTATTATCAGACCTGAAAATAGATAGGATTTTCCCAGCGACGTTCAACGTCACAACGTCTTGTCCAATCAAATCGCGTTTCATATAATAAAACAGTTATCGCATTGTGTTTTGGTTGACAGGAGGAATTGTCAGCCCTTGGAAGTTAATATTCACCTCGGCCTATGGACTTGGTGAATATTGACTTCCTCAGGTTGACAATTTCTCGTGTCAACCTCGAAACAATGCGATAACTGTATAATGTCAGAGTTCTTGCAAATTACCACAGATCACTGTGACAATGGAAGTGGTTTTCTATGACCAGCACATAGATATGTGAAATAAACTTATTTGGATTGACATCACCGAACTACACCTTATCTCACTGATTTTATTTGAGTTTTCATTGTCGATAGGACAGTGTTATAAATATTAGTTTTTAATATGTTGATGTAACCTGGAAAAAAAATTATTACATGTCTAGGAAAGTTCATTGACTTTCTCTCGTTTGCTACTATGTTGCATGTACACTGACGTGTAAGATAATTTTTTTATATGAAATTATTCTCTCTGTTTTCTTTACAGCCAATGCCGCCACCAAGGCAACCGTTTACAGATTCAACAGGTCCAGTACCTACAGGTATATACAGTCTTTACTATATTGCACTTCCATTGATTTATTTTTGCAAATTAAAGCAAAATACAGAAGATTTCAAAATTTTCAATAATAACATTTATTATATGATCATAAGTTTCTTTCCCAATTCCCATGTTAAAACATAAAGAAAAAAATCGAGATATCTAATGATGTTCACCTCATTAATCAAACGAGGTTAATAACAGTTTTGAGTGATGTCAGATACTTCAGGGGTTAACATAACTTATTATCAGACCTGAAAATAGACAGGATTTTCCCAGCGACGTTCAACGTCACAACGTCTTGTCCAATCAAAGTGAGTTTCATATAATAAAACAGTTATCGCATTGTTTCTTGGTTGACACGAGGAATTGTCACCCCTTGGAAGTAAATATTCACCTCGGCCTACGGCCTTGGCGAATATTGACTTCCTCTTGTTGACAATTCCAAATGTCAACCTCGAAACAATGCGATAACTGTATAATGTATTGGCTTTGGAAAATACAAACCGATTACATTGACAACATCATTGATGACTTCAACTGTAAAAAGGAAAGGTCTTCACTAAATTATGAGGTATAGTCTACATAAATCGCAAGTTTGTTCATTTAAATAAAGCAATATCGACCTAAATATCAGTATCAGTATATGCAGTATACATAGAACAGCACAGTTGTGTTAACCCTTTCATGATGGGAGCTGCGCTGGTGCAGCATTAAATATCCAGTGCTAGTACATTCTCTTAAATATGCATGTCTCCCATAGTATAATCTAGCATATACAAGAGAATGCACTGGCTTACAAGGTCAAGGTAAATATTGTATTCTCTTATATATGCAAGGCTTGCATATATAAGAGAATACATTGGTAAGGGTTAACACATTCTGGAGCTTTTTTCCTACCAGTCCTGGAGCCACCGACCCGATCGATGTGGGACAACCCGACCCAGGATAACTCGACCCAGTGACAACCCGACCCAGGATAACTTGACCCAGTGACCCAAATAAAGAATAAAATACAACTTTCTCAACTTTATTTAACTCTTTCATGACAGGATCTGCGCTGGTGCAGCATTAAATATCCAGTGCCAGTGCATTCTCTTAAATATGCAAGTATCCCATAGGGAACCTCGCATATATAAGAGAATGCACTGGCTTACAATGACTAGGTAAATATTATTAGGCCAATATATTCTCTTATATATGCGAGGCTCCCTTTGGGAGACTCGCATATATAAGAGAATCACATTGGCACATGGTTTTTGCAAAATTTCAGGAAGCTCCAGTCATGGAAGAGTTAACATGTTAACGTTTTTTCACTCGTTTGTTGTGCCGCGATGTAAAATCGAACCTCAGTTAACCAGTCACACACAATCGTTGTATCTATATATTGAACCTCTTCACCTCTGAATGGATTCTCCCATTTAGTTCCGAATGAATACATTGAAATTGATTATTCTTAATCTGTTCAATAATCATTCTGGAGCTTTTGGCCACCTGGTCTTGGGAACGGGAGCCACCGACCCGTTCGATGTGGTACAACCCGACCCGGGATAACTCGACTCAGTGACAACCTGACCCAATTAAACAATAAAATATAACTTTCTCAACTTTATTTAACCCTTTCATGATGGGAGCTGCACTGGGACCGCTTTAAAGATCCTGTGCCAATGCATTCTCTAATATACGATAGTCTCCCATAGGGTGCCTCGCATATATAAGAGAATGCACTGGGAAATATTCATAGATAATAAATCCAACAAACGACCAATTGTAATCAAGTAACAAGACAACAACCAGTAACCATTTATCAAAAAGTAAATTATTTAAGGCACCCGTTATTTCTATGCCATTACTATAGTCTGATTTATCTTTCTACCTTTTGGTACGAAGATTGAAACCTAATATCTGTTTCTTTACAGCTTATGATGAGAAGGTTGTCCTGTTTCTACGACAACACAATATCCATGATATTTTGAAAGAGAAGTGCTCAAACTACTGGTCTGGGTCACTCAAAGACAAGGTGACCAAAATCAGAAACGAGGGGAAAGAAGCACTCGATCGCTATAGCAATGATCTAGACCTTATTCTGTTGCTAAGGTAAGAATTGTTTGATTAACTGTTTAAACTATTTTAAAAATTAAGTTTCCTGGCAGCCAGCCCCACTTGGGCGAAGTTGTGGCATGTAATGTTTTATCATTGTTAGGCTACCTTTTCAGGGCTATTTTCTGGCTTTAGCTCAACTTGTCAAAGTCAAATTTGAGCTACTGCCATGGGTTGGCATCTGTCGTCTGTCGAGCCATCGGTCAGTCCGTCCATAAAAAAAATTCTTTAGCACACCATACAAGTCACATCTCTCATCCGCTCATTTCGTATGGATCTTCTGGGTGACCTCTAGATGGGAGCCATCTTGGATTTAAAATTTGAATCCATCGGCACACCATGCAGTCTGCAGTTATTGGAGAATTGTTTTGAAAATTTATGGGCAAGTTTAGGATCACCTCTAGATCGGAGCTATCAAATAAATTTGAATGATTTTCAATGAAAAACATGGCTACTGGCAGCCATCTTTGCATGACTAAATCCTTTGGCACAACCCTCATCCAATCATCGCCAGACTTCATATGGATCTTCTGGGTGACCACTAGATGGGAGCCAACATTTTTGATCTAAATTAAAATAAGGCTCTTCGAGTTGAACTCTGGTATTACTAAAACATTTAAAATTGTTTGACCATCTTTACATCATGTCATTTATTACTGTGATCTTAATTTTCAGCCAATTTGAGAATGAAGTGATGTCGTATGTTCCTCAAACAGTAGGCAGTCAAGCACCAGAACAGACTGAATCACAAGCAGCAGCTGGTGTCAACAGATCCAATATCAGGGTGCAGGCACCATATAAGCGTGACTTTCAGGCCAAACTGCGGAACTTTTATAAAAAAGTGGAATCTAAAGGTTATGGACAAGGACCAGCAAAACTTAAGTAAGTCTGCAAGATTAGCAGAATTATTTTGATGTAAAACACTCCACTTTAGGCCATATATTTTTTATACCCCCATTTTCGAAGAAAATGGGGGGTATACTGGATTGACTGCGTCTGTCCGTCACACTTTCTCCCTCCGTGTGTCCATCCGTCCGTCCATCCATCCGTCCGACCTCATAACTCGAACTACTATGAACCGATTTCAAGTTAGGATATTTTCCGGAAGTTTCTTTGAATATGGGTTCGGAACAATGATTTTTACCACAGTTAAGTTGCGTTTCATTTTCTACCCTTTTTTGGGTTTCTGCAATCATTCGAACAAATATGAACCAATTTGAATATTTTTTTCTGTACAAGCTTCTTGCCACACCATATCGATATTATTAATCCAAATTTTTCTTTAAAGTTACAAATCTTTTTTGTTGGGTTTACGGATAATGCGGGTTGAATTTGCCACGGTGGGGGTATGCTAGCACGCGAGTGCACACCTCTTGTTTTTTTTTTAAACCTGGATTTTCTGGATGACATGCATTCTAATTAGTTTTGACATAGTGTTCTTTGAAACTGTACAAGTACTGTAGTCTGACCTTTTTGACATTAGTTGTTGATTGCTACATTCTTTAAATGATACTAACTTGGCACCCAAAGTCTCTTTTTGCAACACTATAATATTAAAGACATAGAGAATATCTACTGTTTTTGTTTGAATACCTCAAATATCTCATGAGTATCTGGAAAGAAATATAAAATTTTCACGAGCGGCTGCATTATTATTAATGCTCAAAGTTGGTAAATTATGTGACATTTTAACTTTTAATAGTACAACAAATTGAACAATACTCTGAAAGAAACAACTTGTTGACCGCCAGCAAGCTACAGTGAAATAACGAAAGCTACAGTGAAATAACAAAATCGTATTTCACATTGGCTTCTTAG
The DNA here is from genome assembly GCA_032622095.1 of Siphonodentalium dalli. Lineage (NCBI taxonomy): Eukaryota > Metazoa > Mollusca > Scaphopoda > Gadilida > Siphonodentaliidae > Siphonodentalium > Siphonodentalium dalli. The sequence continues at coordinate 131,688,016 of CP136068.1, read as the reverse complement.
AGATACATACGACGATCTACGTTTCGGCAATTTTCCGCTAATTTATAGGCCTGTTATAAATGACTTTAGTTTAATCTACTTTTAGTCTGATTAGTATTTGGACAAACTACAGGATAGTAATTGCGTGAAGTGAATTGGAGATAATTCACTTTTATACTCACTTTATAAATGCATCTGTTATTATTTCCAGACTCACTGCCAGGCGTGATCATGTTTTGGAGGACACGTTCAACAAAGTAATGTCTACTTCAAAAAAGGAACTTCAGAAGAACAAGTTGTATATCACGTTTGCTGGAGAAGAGGGGTAAGAACCAATTCCTCTTTTCTTTATGAGTATTAGTGTTCAAACTGCTGGTTGCCGACGGTGTCAAATATATGAGGCTCTTAGTTGTTAACAGCAGATTGTTCCACATCACTTTAAGAAGGCACCCCCATTCATGAATTTTCCAAAAAAATCTCAATTTCAAACTACAATTTGAAGGAAAAGATCATTATCCTTAAAAACAATGTATGCTATAGTACAATATCAACACCTGTTCACCCTCACAATATGAGAGAAATATGTTATAATTATGTAAAAAAAAGAAGTGGTTTAATCAAAATAATAGTAACATTTTTCAAAGCTGGTCATTGGAGATTTTGACATGAAATTTTTAGTCATGTCGATTATGCATTTTATCTTTTTATCCCAGAAGGGAAAAAGTAACTAAATGCAATGTTAATTTGAGACTATAGATACTTAACAGAAGATGAGGCCTAAGCAGAATGAGGTCCCCAGAGGGTGAATTTGATGATGCTATATTCACCCTCTGGGGACCTCATTCTGCAAATGACAGACACACTATTTGCAGACTTGCTTGTCAAAAACATACCATGATGATTGCTGTGACTTCATGCTCTTCATATTTTGCAGGTTAGATTATGGTGGTCCTTCCAGGGAATTTTTCTTCTTGCTTTCTCGGGAGCTGTTCAATCCATACTACGGTCTGTTTGAATATTCCGCGAATGATACCTACACTGTTCAGATCAGCCCAATGTCAACATTTGTAGAGAATTCTCATGAGTGGTAAGTATAACTTCAGCCCATTACATGGTTTAAATCAGCCCAATGTCAACATTTGTAGAGATTATAGTATTTTACAATTGATTCCAAAAGTCTAATGTATTTAAGGATGCATAATTGGATTTAACGCCCCTAAATTACTATATCTTTGGCCTCAGGGGTAAATAATATTTGATTTGAGTAAAGGAACCCACCCCTCAAAGCTGAAGAGTTATCAGATTTTGATTTTTTAAATCTGTTAATTTTATATCCACTTCAAATTTTTGTTAGCCTAGCAAAAATTCCACTGACTTCTTCCAGAAATATATTTACCAGCAAAATTTTTGGTTATTGTAAGGTATAGAATGTTATGTATTTATTTATTGCATCCTTCATCATTTTCATTGCACATTTCTTTTCAGGTTTCGATTTGCTGGACGAGTCCTTGGTTTAGCTCTTATACATCAGTACCTCCTTGATGCCTTCTTCACACGGCCTTTTTATAAAGCTCTTCTTAGTGTGTAAGTATCAACATAATGACTTAAATGGCCTTATTTAGTTACTCTTCTCAGTGTGTAAGCATCACTTATTATACCACCCGCAATGAAGTTAGGGGGGGGTATACTGGAGTCAGCTTGTCCGTCGTCCGTCCGTCGTTCGTCCGTCGTCCGTCCGTCGACACAAATTTGTCCGGAGTTTTTCTCAGTCGTTTTTTTTATCAATTTCCGTGAAACTAGGTACAGACATCAACCACCATTGGAACCTGTGCACCTGCGATTATGACGTCTGTCGGACTTTTTTTGGTGGAGTTATCCCCCCTTTTTCGACTTAGAAAATTTTCACAACATGTAACTTTTGTCCGAGCTTTTAATCCTACATTTTTCGGTCAATTTTTTAAAAACGTGGCACAGATATTTAGTACCATGGGAACTTGTGCACCTGCGATTATGACGTCTGTCCGACATTTTTTGGTGGAGTTATCCCCCTTTTTCGACTTAGAAACTTTTTTGCAACATGCATAATTTTGTCCGAGCTTTTATTATACCCCCCGCAACAAAGTTAGGGGGGGGTATACTGGAGTCAGCTTGTCCGTCCGTCCGTCGTCCGTCCGTGGACACAAATTTGTCCGGTGTTTTTCTCAGTCGTTTTTTTATCAATTTCCGTGAAACTAGGTACAGACATCAACCACCATGGGAACCTGTGCACCTGCGATTATGACGTCTGTCGGACTTTTTTTGGTGGAGTTATCCCCCCTTTTTCGACTTAGAAATTTTTCGCAACATGTAACTTTTGTCCGAGCTTTTAATCCTACATTTTTCGGTCAATTTTTAAAAAACGTGGCACTGATATTTAGTACCATGGGAACTTGTGCACCTGCGATTATGACGTCTGTCCGACATTTTTTGGTGGAGTTATCCCCCTTTTTCGACTTAGAAACTTTTTTGCAACATGCATAATTTTGTCCGAGCTTTTATTATACCCCCCGCAACGAAGTTAGGGGGGGTATACTGGAGTCAGCTTGTCCGTCCGTCCGTCGTCCGTCCGTGGACACAAATTTGTCCGGAGTTTTTCTCAGTCGTTTTTTTATCAATTTCCGTGAAACTTGGCACAGACATCAACCACCATAGGAACCTGTGCACCTGCGATTATGACGTCTGTCGGACTGTTTTTGGTGGAGTTATCCCCCTTTTTCGACTTTGCAATTATTTTGCAACATGCAAAATTTTGTCCGAGCTTTTATTCCTACATTTTTCGGTCAATGTTTTTTAATCTTGGCACTGATATTTAGTACCATGGGAACATGTGCACCTGCGATTATGACGTCTGTCCGACATTTTTTGTGTGGAGTTATTCCCCTTTTTCGACTTAGATAACTAAATGTTTACTGACATGTGAAACATCTTAGTATTTACAAACAGGGGGGTATCCGTAGTCCCATTGGGACAGTCACACCTCTAGTTCCTACATTTCTCGGTCAATGTTTTTTAATCTTGGCACTGATATTTAGTACCATGGGAACCTGTGCACCTGCGATTATGACGTCTGTCCGACATTTTTTGTGTGGAGTTATTCCCCTTTTTCGACTTAGAATTTTTTTCGCAACATACATAATTTTGTCCAAGCTTTTATTCCTACATTTTTCGGTCAATAGGTTTAAGATTAGGGTTATGGTTGTACACCTGCAATGGGAACTGTTATTTTATTATTTTAACTAAATGTTTACTGACATGTGAAACATCTTAGTATTTTAAAAACAGAGGGTATCCGTAGTCCCATTGGGACAGTTACACCTCTACTTTGGTCCAAAATTTACTTTGACGGTAAGAGGGCTTCCCCGTACCTATTTCATGACTTTCAAACATTAAATTAAATTATGACAATGGAAAATTCTTGCCTTGTTCAAGATGATGAAAAAGTCTAAAACCATAAGTTTACAACCCATTTCATACGTCTGAAAACATGAAAATATCATAACTGCTGCGCTAGCTCTCCTTTTATGCTTGTTCTTTGATTAAGACCTCATCCGTCCTTGTCATCAGATGTCGGGGCGTCCATCCGTTTGAAACATCTGTTGTCCGTATGAGAACTTTATTAGTCTTCTACATAATTTGATGAAACTTGGTATGTGGCCTTATATAATAAAGTCCCGATCACGTTCAAATTTGGATCCAATCTGCCCAGTTCTGGCGGAGTTATGCCCCTTTTTGTCTTTGAATTTGTTTCATTATTTTGTTGTCTGGAAGATAACTCAAGTTATGATTATCCGATAGCTTTCAAATTTAGAATGTGGATTAGTCTTATGAAAATACAGGTTGTTTTTGGTGGTAATTCGACTTTAGCGATCGGCAGCAAAATAATTAAAACCCGATAGAAACACAGGTCTTTTTTATTTTGGCCTTAGCCGGATTGCTGAAGTGTGTGCCAATGACTTGCAAGCAAAATTTCTCAAGTGTGCGGTGGAGTTTATGTCAACCTCATCATATTTAAATTGAATACAGTAGACCAAATAAATAAAAATTCTGTGTTCTGAGGCACCTCTCTCTTCATTGAAATTTTTGTTTAACTTGCCTAATTAGAAATATTGGATGTGAACAATGAAAATTACTTCTTTTTTTCTGGAGTATGTTTTTCAGATTTTGAGGGAAAAAAATTAAAATAAATAGCCTCCCTCCCTCATCCCAAAGTTGATATCTAATTCGTTGAGAACACAGATATTTTATTTTAATGGCCTTATTTATGTGATATTTTTACTTTAATTTTATAATATGCGTTCATACATTTATTGCTGTATGTATATATTTCAGTAATTGGTCACTGTCTGACGTGGAAACTCTTGATGCCGAGTTCTATCAGAGTTTGGTTTGGATCAAAGATAATGATATCAGTGAAGTTGATATGGATCTGACCTTCACCGTAAATGAGGAGGTATTCGGACAAGTAAGTTATCACCCCATGTTATTGATATCAAATGTTAGTAAAACGAACTTGGATCTGACTGTTGACCCTTTCTATAGTAAACACTCATTGATGAGTAGTTATCCCGTAGGAAATTTTCAGAAAATAAGTTCAACAATGACTATATTATCTGAGCAGGTGGTTGACATTTGAGAAGACACGGGCCAAATCCGATGACTTTTGATGGAGTTTTACCTCATTTCTGACTTAGAAATTGTTGTTTTCGGGCTGGTCAGATGATAAATTGAGCAGTATTCAACAGAATTTCTTGATATTTGGTACGTGGTTCACATTTGAGAAGACGCAAGCCACGTTCGAATCTGTTCACGATCCGATGATTTTTGACCGTAATTATGCTCCTTATTCAACTTAGAAATCATAATATTTGCATTATCTAAATGATAACTTGAGCAATCTTCAAATGTATCTCTTGATATTTGGCGTATGGTTGAACTTTGAGAACATGCATGTCATCATAAAAAAAGCCAACGTTTCAAAAAGCTATCTCGTTTCGGGGGACATGGGGTCTGCGACCTTTTATTCCCTTAGGAAATGTTCTGATAACAAATTCAACAAACTACCATGTAAGTTATTTGTTGATCTTATTATCTGAACATTTCCCACCAATGAATAGGATTCCTTCTGCACTTTTTCTGAACATTCCTTCAAATGAATAATAGACCCATCCAATGTATACTTTTATGACTGAATGGGAGAATCAAAACTTAAAAAATTTATTGGTTACTGTACACTGAATCCGGCTATTTATGGGAGTGGAGTCATAACTTCATTTTCATTATAATTAATGCCATTTTGTTTGCGTCGTGAGCACATGAGTGTATTTTGCACTAATCCATAGTTCAAATTCATTCATTTGTTGCACATATTCTATTGAGTATAAAAGGAGATGGTCCCATAAATGACCAGATTTAGGGTACAATACCCTTTAAATAAAATTTCATTTGAATACAATGAATTCAGATATTGAAACTGATGTCAAATCTTTGCTGGGTCTTTTCCTGTTTAACCCTTTCATGATGGGAGGTGCGCTGGTGCAGTATTAAGGATCATGTGCCAGTGCTTCTCTTACATATGCACTGGCTTACAAGGTAAATCTTGTTAGGCCAATGAATTCTCGTATATATACGAGGCACCGTATGGAAGACTCACATATATAATAGAATGCATTGGCCTCAGGGTTTTCGCAAAATTTCAGGAAGCTCCTTTCATGAAAGGGTTAACTATTTAGGCCAAAGATATTATATCAAATTTCATTTGAATACGATGAATTCAGATCTTGAAACTAATATTGAATCTTTGATGTGTCTTAATCATGGATCTTTTCCTTTCTTCCATAGCTAAGATCACAATCAAATTCTTTGCAAAAATTGAGGATGATGACCTACTATAAAACAGCACATAGTACTATTTTGTCCAGTTATACAGTAATGCCCTAAATAATCGACTCTTTAACCACAGCAGAATTATGGGTAACTTTTCAGGATTTAGTCGGAAATAGTGTTTATTTCCGACTAAATCCTGAAAAATTACCCATAATTCTGCTGTGGTTAAGGAGTTGGTAATTTACGGCTCATTGGTTTTATTATTGAAGGTTACTGAAAGAGAGCTGAAACCAAATGGCAAGAATATTGCAGTGAACGAAAAATGCAAAAAAGAATACATAGAGAAAATGGTCAAATGGCGGTTGGAGCGAGGTGTCACGGAGCAAACAGAGAGCCTTATTCGAGGTTTCCACGAGGTACAATACTATTAAAATAGAGAATTTCTAGGCTTATAGAATAGGCAAACACAGTGGTAAAGTGATGTGAAACACTCCGATCAGGTGTTTCGAACAGAATAACAAATAAATGATGCCGAAATAAGTTATTTTCATAAATTTGATTTCCAAATAGTCAGAAAACAGTCAATGTCATAAACGAATTACACACAGTTACTATTATTGGCGCAATCATTTCCGTAATGTTTATGCCCAATAATGCGTCCCGAATAAATTAGTAAATACTAATATTTGTGCGTAGTTCAACAGCTGTGTTCGCTTCGCTATGTATGCTTCGAAATGGTACAGTCAATGTGGTTGGAATTTTCGGCAATCTTATTTCATTGGTACATTCTTACAATGAGGATAATGTTTTGATACTAACAGATTGGTTTCATTCAATGAAATATGTGACCCGCCATATCAAATCCAGTTGTAAGTCGGGATTTTTTTTTTACCCTGTGCCAATGCATTTTCTTATATATGCGAGTCGACCATAGGTCGCCTCGCATATATAAGAGAATGCATTGGCCTAACAATTTTTTATCATGTTTTTTAAATAAATGTTTCTTACAATTTTTAGGACTTAAAATAAAAAACATCCATTACCCTGCAGGGAGCCCCACACATATATAGAAGCATATAGAAGAGTGTCGTCTGCTCATGTTTGTCTGGGGCTCTGTATGGGTGAAATTATAAAATTGTTAAAGAATACAAGAACAAATTATTAAAATTGTAGAAAATTGTTAGGCCAATGCATTCTCTTATATATGCGAGGCGACCTATGGTCGACTCGCATACAGACATGTCAACCTGGTATTCTATGAAATAGTGAGATCAGTCTTCCAATATAGGGAGATTTAGGGAGATTTTTTTTCATCGCATTATCCCTCCATCATAACATGAAAATAAAGAAAATAAAACTTATTTAAATTTATTAATTTTATTCCAACATAATTATCAACAATATTAACATTAACAAATTACTTCTTGGAAGAATGCTCCTTGTTATATGACATTGTAGCAGATTTGGCATTTTTCAACAGTTCATTGGTTGGAACAAAGTCGTAACATGAACTGTCTGTGTTTAGTTTGCTTGATAACAATGCGCAAATGGTATCATTGTCCAATTCCGAACGAAAGCATGTGTGCACTTTTTTGCAAATCGAGAACACTCTCTCGCTATCTGCATTGCTGTTTGGTATAGACAACACACATACCATGAGAGTCCTCAAATTTGGGAACCGTAATTGTTCACCTAGGGTTTTCAGTCCTGTAATCAGCATCCAGTATTCATCACACCTGTCTAATTCATCGTTGTAAACTGGAAGATTCACTGCAGTGACATAATCGTTCCAATCATCGCACAGATCGTCAAAGTTTATATCTAAATTGAACCGCTTCGACAAGCGCACAACCGATTTAATGTCGATATCCTCGCGTAATTCTCGTTTCGGATAGATGAGTTTGAGATCCGGTAACACTTTCTCGCTAAAGGGGAACTTCTTTATCAGTTTGCCGACAAACGCAATGTAGAAAGCCCGCACATCTCGGAAGAATTTGGAAAGTACTCCATCACACTCTTCATTGTTATCGATGTAGTCACGTGCCACAAATCCGATCGCGATAATATCATTGGCTAATTGATTCTCCCTGACGTCGTACGGAACCACTGTGATGTCGTCAGCTTTATTAATAACTTTGGTCAAAACAAATTTTCCCATAAACTTCCGTAGGAGACGGTGCATTTCGCTTTGCATAAAGCCCATCATCGTTTCGTCTGTTTGAAACAATGTATTGAATTCGTTTACTGGGTTCAAAATGTACTGTATGAATAGACACGTTAATTTCATGTGTGGGTCACTGAGCTGATCCGCTGTCGTATGGACATTTCCCGCTGTTTCAACATCTTTGTGACTTTCGAAATAGTACCGAAGAGCTGGCCATTGTTGGTTTAAACGTTTTATGCATCTCTCCAGAGAAAGCCAACGTGTTTTTGAGTGTTGTAGAATTTTCAATGGTTCCACATCGGCGAACTCTAGAAACGGTTTAAATTCTTCCTTTCTCTTTGAACTCTTATTGAAGTGGTTGTAAACATTCGACAGTAAACCCTCAACAGGCATTGATAGAGATTTCACGGCTTTAACTACGCACAGATTGGCTAAGTGGCAGATGCACCCGATCGCAAGAATATCGGGCTGGACTTTCTTGATCCTCGATAGAACGGAATTATGTTTCCCCATCATTGTACTGCAGTTATCACTTGAGAATGCAATAACATTGTCCCATTTTAAACCACGGTCACTGAGCGCTTTATCCACTGCTTCGAAATGGTCTTGCCAGTTCCCACATTACACACTGGCATATCAAGAAATCTTGTCACTGCCTTGCCCTGTTTATCATCAACAAGGCGCACCAGAATAACCAACTGTTTTTCAGAGCCATAGTCATTGGATTCATCTATCAGAAGTGAAAACTGTTGTGATTGGAATTTGTTTACGACTGCCTTGTTCAACGATGGAGCTATGGCTCGTTTCGTAATCATTGTTGTTTTTGTCCGTGCACATGAATAATGACTGGCGATTTTACTGTCAGGAAACATCGCTTTACACAGTTTAGTGAAATGATCAGCTACTGCAAATGGAATGTTATGTTCTGCTACAAAGTTCGCAAACTTGACTTCTGCACTGATGGTATGTTGCAAAATGTCGTCTCTGGTAGCGGTAAAGAAACTTTTTACGCTGGTGTTGGTTTTGTTTTCTTTTAAACGGTCGAGGTGCGTTGAAGTCTTACTATGTTTGCTAACATCGTTCTTTCCACCGTGGCTGATAGTAAAATGAATGCTACACAAAGTACAAAATGCATCCGTTTGTCCATGATCACTACGTTTAAGCCATGGATGTTCAACAATCCACGCATCACGAAACTTGGAGTCATATCTCTTCTTTTTACTAGGTGTTTCTGGAGAATCACATTTACGTTTTTTCGACATAGTTAAACGATAAACACATACACTTTGCCACTTTCCACGGACACTCTGACTTATATAGCCATATGTAATCTGTTTTGGCATCCCTGAGTCGCCAGTCATTTGGTAATCCCCTGTTGAAGCGACGGCCAGTAAACAATGGTGCCTTTGTTTACTATTTATCGCCGCAATTACGGTGGTCGAATGATAGGCATGCTTTGACAATGAAGACCTGTTTAATTGACTCAGGGCTAATTGCAATCGGAGATTATAACAAGCAGATAACTTCCTGCACTTTGTGTTAGCGATAGGCTATAAAATCGTAGGCACTCTCATTTTGATTTACGGGGGTGCGTGATATCGGGAGATTCCATCTCCCGATCGGGAGCCCGGGAGATGGTGCCCGATATCGGGAGACTCCCGCCGAAATCGGGAGGGTTGACATGTCTGCTCGCATATATAAGAGAATGCATTGGCACAGGGTAAAAAAAATCCCGACTTACGACTGGATTTGATATGGCGGGTCACATATGTCCACAATATGTCTTTAAAGGCTGCCTGGGCTTTCAAAAGAGCAAACTGCTTTATGCATGGCTATTGTTATGTATGCTTCAACATAATACTGCCTCGGCATAAAATAGAGCAAACAATGTACAGTAATGCCCTAAATAATCGACTCCTTAACCACAGCAGAATTATGGGTAATTTTTCAGGATTTAGTCGGAAATATGGCTTGTTGCCATTCATCGGAAAGCTCTCACTGACAACTTCCGATGAATGGCAACAAGCCATATATCCGACTAAATCCTGAAAAATTACCCATAATTCTGCTGTGGTTAAGGAGTCGATTATTTAGGGCATTACTGTATCAATAAACCTTTTACAAAGATATGTTGGGGGAAATATTGGCCACGGGCAACTGAAATTAGACATGAAGCTAGTCGATGCGGAGGAGGAATTTTTCGTTGGTGTGTGCCTGAGAAATGTGGAAATTGACTTTGCATGGCGTTATTCCATCTGTTTAGGCCAATTTTTTAAAATTGCTAGATTTCCATCCCCAACCGACCTATTTTAGTCCCCTCCTCAATTTTTTTTTATATGGATAGACCATTTAATCACTCTATTTTGATCAAATTAGACAATCTAAATCACCTTGTATCATATAAGATAATGTAATGTAATAATGGGATTTGTATAGCGCCTATACCCGTGAGGGCCCTAAGCACTTGTAATTTCCCCAGCTGTTGAATAATGCCGAGTTTTGTGCCTGCTGCCATTTTACAGGTGCTTCACTGGAGCGGCTTACGCTTTCCCCAACAACTTATTGTCTAGGTATGACGGAGCGAGCACAGTACAAGTGACCTTGCCCAAGGGTCACAGCCTGGCACGAGATTTAAAACAATGTGTGGCTTATGTATCTTATAGGATAGGGCTTCAATATCTAGAACTGCCCATGGCCATTTATGGTAGGAAGAATAAAATATAAAAAATAAAATTCGCCCTCCTGTCCCATTTCTCTGAAAAAGTTGGATGTAAATCAAGCAATTTATTTATATTGGCCTTACGTCCAATTGCTTCAACATTTCTGTCTAGATTGTGTACAATAATGCTCTAAATAATCGACTCCTTAACCACAGCAGAATTATGGGTAATTTTTAAAGATTTAGTCGGAAATATTGCTTGTTGCCATTCATCGGAAAGCTCTCACTGAGAGCTTTCTGATGAATGGCAACAAGCCATATTTCCGACTAAATCCTGAAAAGTTACCCATAATTCTGCTGTGGTTAAGGAATCGATTATTTAGAGCATTACTGTACTTCTAAGAAAACAAATGAGAGCTAAATTTTGTGTAATTATATCTGCAGGTGATAGAACCACGATTGGTGTCGATGTTTGATGCACGCGAGTTGGAGTTAGTTATTGCCGGAACTGTGGAGATAGATCTGGTTGACTGGAGGAAGAACACGGAATATAGATCTGGTGAGTAAATTTATTACTAACTACTGAGCTCATTCCACGGAATATAGATCTGGTGAGTAAATTTGTAACTAATATAGATCTGTATCAATACCTCTCATTCCACGGAATATAGATCTGATGAGTAAATTTGTAACTAATTTAGATCTTGATCAATACCTCTCATTCCACGGAATATAGATCCAGATCAGTATGTGGGTAATCGGATTGCATATGAGACAGGTAGGGACATTGTGTCTGATGTTACACAACTAATCCTCTTTCTTTCCATATGTCGATACATTGATGTAACCTTAAAGGTGGATTATCTCTTTGTAAACATGTATTATATAGTTACCGGGGTATAAAATATTAGATCTGAATCGAAGACTCCTGTCCGGAAATTCTTCTATCGATTAATATTCATTTTATTTCGACTATTTTCGGGTCTAAAAAGGTGTAGTTGTTTAGCTAACGAACAATAGTGGTTACTGTTAACAGAGACCAGAAATTTTATTGTGTAATTTTGTCACAAATAAAGGTTAATTATACTCATTATCGCTTATAACTATGGAATAAAACAATACAACCAATCAATCTGGGACATATGACATTCGGTACGTAGCCATAGGAACAGCCTATTGCTCTCTATCGCTATATGGTATCACCCGAATGTTCTGTTCTAAAAATAGACAAATAAACGGTCCCAATAAAATATTCGAAATAAAATCAATATTAATTGATAGAAACCTTTCCGGACAGGGGTCTTCAGTTCATATTTATTATTTTATACCCACGCAACTATTTCAAATTTGTTATTTAACCCTTTACCCAACAAACCGGCCAAAACCGGCCAAATAAAGCTTCAACAGCCTAAAATATCTTTGGTCTGTCTCAATAGAACCATACAAATATGGATATCATTGGAACCGGCTCCTTGACCACATTGTGATAGTTACAGTTATGCCCTGTGCCAATGCATTCTCTTATATATGCGAGTCGACCATAGGTCGCCTCGCATATATAAGAGAATGCATTGGCCTAAAAAAAATCTTTTTTTAACACTTTTAGCGATTTTTTCTTACATTCTTTAACAATTTTATCATTTTTAATGTGTTAAGCCAATGCATTCTCTTATATATGCGAGGCGACCTATGGTCGACTCGCATATATAAGAGAATGCATTGGCACAGGGCCCTTCTGTTGGGTAAAGGGTTAAAGAGATAATCCATCTTTAAACTGTAATTATATTGCTGAATGATTGATTTATTGTATAAAGATTTTTCATTAGACTGACAAGAAATATAACTCTTCCATGAGTGGAGTTTCCTGAACTTTTGCGAAAACCCTGTGCCAATGCATTATCTTATATATGCGAGTCTCCCATGGGGAGCCTCGCATATTTAAGATAATACATAGTAGGCCTATCAATATTCACCTTGACCTTGTGAGCCAGTGCATTCTCTTATATATGTGAGGCTCCCTATGGAAGACTGGCATATATAACAGAAAGGCACTGGCACAGGATAGTTAATGCTGCATCAGCACAGCTCCCACCATAAAAGGGTGAAGAATAAGTTGCTGCCAAGATTGGAATTGTCCTTTGATGTCAACTTGGTACATGCAGTCTTTGTACGACAATTGTGAGAAACAGCAATACTATCTCTTGTCTTAGTTTCGTTTGGTCACAATGTTTGTGTAAATATATAACACAATCACGGAAGTCTTTGAAATAGCCATCTTCAACGCATAAGAATAACTTTTCCACAACCCACTAAAGTTCAATCGAATATAATTTGGCAACTTCTAAAGAATTTGGTAAAAAATAATTACATTTTGCAAAATATTTTTCTATGTTTTCAGGTTACCACGACCAATATCCAGTTATTACTTGGTTCTGGGAAGCCATGGAGAAATTTGACAATGAGCGGAAATTAAGATTTCTGCAGGTAAATTTACAGTAATGCCCAAAGTAATTGACCACTTAACCACAGCAGAATTATGGGTAATTTTTCAAGATTTAGTCGGAAATATGGCTTGTTGCCATTGATTGGAAAGCTCTCACCGATAGCTAACTATTACACTTTAATATTATATAAGATTCACAGCACGATTGAAGGGAACCGAAGTCTTTGAAGTGGGTTTTGTATGCAAATTAACATAAGTTTTATCAACCAGTTATAATCAACAAGTACATCTCTGTTCTTATCTTCATTATTATAGTCAAGCCTTGAAATAGTGTGCCTGTCATTTGCAGAATGAGGTCCCCAGAGGGTGAATTTAGTGATGCTACCCCGCATAGCGGGCTAGCATCACCAAATTCACCCTCTGGGGACCTCATTCTACTTACAACTCAGCAGAATGAGGTTCCCAGAGGGTGAATTTGGTGATGCTAGCCCGCTATGCGGGGTAGCATCACTAAATTCACCCTCTGGGGACCTCATTCTGCAAATGACAGGCACACTATTTCAAGGCTTGATTATAGTAAATATCTCTCAAATAATGAGGTTTTGCATATCAAAACCAAAGTTATATAAACATTACTGTTACAGTGGAATTACCAATCAAAGTCCAATAACATACCAAAGTTTAATCAAAACTTGACAGTAAACATTGAAAAATATCAAAGCATTATCGAATATACTGAAAATGATATTTAGTCTAAAATATTTTTACTTACTACGAGATTAGCGATGTTTTAGGATAAACTACTGTATAAACACTTTTGTCTTGTATAAAAACGGTTTCAACATGCGAAATGAGAGTTATGAATAATTAACATGAGCAGAACATCACCACCAAGACGAACATGGAAAAATAAACAAACATGAGCAGAACATCACCACCAAGACGAACATGGAAAAATAAACAAACATGATGAGCAGAACATCACCACCAAGACGAACATGGAAAAATAAACAAACATGAGCAGAACATCACCACCAAGACGAACATGGAAAAATAAACAAACTTAACATGAGCAGAACATCACCACCAAGACGAACATGGAAAAATAAACAAACATGAGCAGAACATCACCACCAAGACGAACATGGAAAAATAAACAAACATGAGCAGAACATCACCACCAAGACGAACATGGAAAAATAAACAAACATGAGCAGAACATCACCACCAAGACGAACATGGAAAAATAAACAAACATGAGCAGAACATCACCACCAAGACGAACATGGAAAAATAAACAAACATGAGCAGAACATCACCACCAAGACGAACATGGAAAAATAAACAAACATGAGCAGAACATCACCACCAAGACGAACATGGAAAAATAAACAAACATGAGCAGAACATCACCACCAAGACGAACATGGAAAAATAAACAAACATGAGCAGAACATCACCACCAAGACGAACATGGAAAAATAAACAAACATGAGCAGAACATCACCACCAAGACGAACATGGAAAAATAAACAAACATGAGCAGAACATCACCACCAAGACGAACATGGAAAAATAAACAAACATGAGCAGAACATCACCACCAAGACGAACATGGAAAAATAAACAAACATGAGCAGAACATCACCACCAAGACGAACATGGAAAAATAAACAAACATGAGCAGAACATCACCACCAAGACGAACATGGAAAAATAAACAAACATGAGCAGAACATCACCACCAAGACGAACATGGAAAAATAAACAAACATGAGCAGAACATCACCACCAAGACGAACATGGAAAAATAAACAAACATGAGCAGAACATCACCACCAAGACGAACATGGAAAAATAAACAAACATGAGCAGAACATCACCACCAAGACGAACATGGAAAAATAAACAAACATGAGCAGAACATCACCACCAAGACGAACATGGAAAAATAAACAAACTTAACATGAGCAGAACATCACCACCAAGACGAACATGGAAAAATAAACAAACTTAACATGAGCAGAACATCACCACCAAGACGAACATGGAAAAATAAACAAACTTCATCTATTTTTCCATGTTCGTCTTGGTGGTGATGTTCTTACAGACTTTTCAACATTTACCCACTGTGAGTGCCTTGGGTCCCATTATTGTGATAAATATATAGAGTGGCAATGGTTTGTAAGTGATTATCGGATGGTCGAAGGATACCCTCCGAGTCTAAAGCTCAAGGGGTATCCTTCCACAATCAGCTGGAGTGCGGTAATCTCTAACCAAAGCCAACACGATTTCGGCTCTATATTTATTGCATACCACAAACACAAACAAAAGTGATGTTATTTTGAGCTTTTCTGATTGAAATTAACTGTTTTTGAAATCTTTTTTTGTGTCACAAACTTCTTAACTTCTCATTACGTCGCCTTTAGCAACATAATTACATCATGCATCTCCAGGGAGAGTCCAGGATCGCCCTAGCACAAACTGTTGAAAATCATCACATAAGCTTAATACAACAATTACATTGAGTCAATAACTTCAATATTTTATTATGTTCCTCCTCCAGTAAGAAATAGTGTCTTTGATTGGTTACACAATATATATATATATTCAATGTTTATGTCTCGAGTTGTCAACATAAGGGAAATCAAGACAACTGTTCCATTTTCTCTCCCTGTGCCGATTATTCTTCCGGAAGTCAAATTACTAAAAATTACTAGGAATGTCGGCAGAACAAATACATCATTGTGGTTGGTTGACGGTAACTTGATGTGACATTAGTGACTTGGAGCTTATGTTCAACGTTGTATTCTGTTGAACATAAACTCCAAGCCATCATGTGCCACCCATGTTATTGTCAGTCCACCACAAAAACGTATATGTTCAATTAATTGGACATTCTTCAAATTAGGAATAATTTTTGCATATATGTATAAAATGTTAAGACAACGACCCCATCAGCTCCAGCGCTTGGGTGTGTGATTTTTGTTTATCCATGCTGGGACAGCATATGTGACCCGCCATATCAAATCCAGTCGGAAGTCGGGATTTTTTTATCCTGTGCCAATGCATTCTCTTATATATGCGAGTCGACCATAGGTCTAAGAGAATGCATTGGCCTAACAATTTTTTACAATTTTAATAATTTGTTCTTGTATTCTTTAACAATTTTATAATTTCACCCATACAGAGCCCCAGACAGACATGAGCAGACGACACTCTTCTATATGCTTCTATATATGTGTGGGCTCCCTGCAGGGTAATGGATGTTTTTTATTTTATGTCCTAAAAATTGTAAGAAACACAACTGAGAAAAATTTATTTAAAAAACATGATAAAAAATTGTTAGGCCAATGCATTCTCTTATATATGCGAGGCGACCTATGGTCGAGTCGCATATATAAGAGAATGCATTGGCACAGGGTAAAAAAAATCCTGACTTCCGACTGGATTTGATATGGCGGGTCACATATAATTATTGTTGATGGTTGTATTGATTATCTGTTATTCCAGTTTGTGACCGGCTCATCCAGCATTCCTTATGAAGGTTTTGCTGCCCTGCGAGGCTCAAATGGTCCCAGAAAATTCTGCATAGAGAAATGGGGGAACACTTCTAGTCTTCCAAGGTATGTGATATTAGGCCAAAGAATTAAAATTAAAAAGTTTCCCTATTAGTACCCAGGGATTACATGCCTTATGTATTTGATTACAAATACAATACTGAAACCTGTTCACAACTGTTAGCACTGAAATCACACTAAATTATTTGATGTAGCAATCTGATTCCTTTAATGTGACTTTAACCCTTTACCCAACAAAACGTCAAAACCGGCCAAATAAAGCTTCAACAGCCTAAAATATCTTCGGTCTGTCTCAATAGAACCATACAAATATGGATATCATTGGAACCGGCTCCTTGACCACATTGTGATAGTTACAGTTATGCCCTGTGCCAATGCATTCTCTTATATATGCGAGTCGACCATGGGTCGCCTCGCATATATAAGAGAATGCATTGGCCTAAAAAAAATCTTTTTTTAACACTTTTTACCATTTTTTCTTACATTCTTTAACAATTTTATAATTTTTAATGTGTTAAGCCAATGCATTCTCTTATATATGCGAGGCGACCTATGGTCGACTCGCATATATAAGAGAATGCATTGGCACAGGGCCCTTCTGTTGGGTAAAGGGTTAATGTGACTTTAATAACCTTTGAACACTAAGCCCATGCTTTACCATATGGACTTCAGAAAACATCTCTATACATCCTCAATGGATGATTTTAGGTATGGTACTATGTCTTATATCTCAAAAGTATTCTGAACTAATTTGTGTTAATGTAATCGAAAAGTATTCTAAATGTAAATGAAAATATTCTTAAATTTCAATGTATTTGATTACAAATACAATACTTTAGCCTTTGGAAATCATGATTACAAATACATTACAAATACTTGAAATTTGTAATCATTACAAATACACTACAGATACAGATTACGATTACCCCATCGAGATATTAACAACAACATGGTAATTATAATGAAAATTAATTTATGACTCCAGTCATTAAATTCATTTTCATTATAATTACCATGTTGTTTGCATCGTTCATAGGGTACATGAGTGTATTTTGCACTAATCCATGGCTCAAATTCATTCATTTGTTGCATATATTCTGTTGAGTATAAAAGGAGATGGTCCCATAAATGGCCAGATTTAGTATACAGTCCCCCTTTAACCCTTTACCCAACAAAACGGCCAAAAAAACCCAAATAAAGCTTCAACAGCCTAAAATATCTTCGGTCTGTCTCAATAACACCATACAAATATGGATATCATTGGAACCGGTTCATTGACCACATTGTGATGGTTACAGTTATGCCCTGTGCCAATGCATTCTCTTATATATGCGAGTCGACCATAGGTCTCCTCTCATATATAAGAGAATGCATTGGCCTAAAATTTTTTATTTTTATAATATTTTTCTACATTCTTTGACAATTTTATCATTTTTAATATGTGTTAAGCCAATGCATTCTCTTATATATGCGAGGCGACCTATGGTCGACTCGCATATATAAGAGAATGCATTAGCACAGGGCTGTTCTGTTGGGTTAAAGGGTTAAAGTGATGTGAAACACTTCGATAGGGTGATAAAATATTAATGGAGAATAATCTTGTTCAAAGAAGTAATTTATACAAATATTATATCCAAATTGACCAGACACCATCATTCTTATATATTAATTCAATGCAGTGACTCTTGATGGCGAAATCGTTTTCGTTAGTTTATCGCCGTTAGACGTGTCCCCGAATCAAGTAGTAAATATTTACAATTGAGCGTAGTTCAGACGATGTTTTCTATGGAGTGGTACAGTGGATTTGCTTCAGATTTTCGGCGACGTTAGTAGAATGCTACATTCACCCAGTTGGCATAGTGCCTGGATACTAATTGATCAATTTCACGCATCCGAACAAGTACATAATATATCTTTAAGCAAAGGGAAATATAAAATACAAATTGAAATGTGTCCAGCTAGATTTATGGCCAGAAGTGGACAGAGATAGTGGACATCACATTGTGAAGCCTATTGGCAGGATTATTTATTATTTTTATTTTTCGGTAGGCCATAAAAAGCACCCAGCTGGTCATATTTTTATAAAGAGGCAGATGTCTGAGAAACAGAACATTAATTATACCCCCATCCCAAAAGATGGGGGGGGGCTATACTGGATTACATGCATCCATCCGTCTAGCCGTCCATCTGTCCTGTCCGTTTGTCTGCTCATATATCTCAACCATGAGAGTGATCGGATCTCAATGAAATTTGGTATACAGGTTTGGCATCAGGAGGGTATTCAAAAGAGGGTTCATTGTTTCAAATGAGGGTTTATTAATGTTGTTCATATTTTGCGTTCAAGTGTTATCCCTTTTCGTTTATCTGAAAATATTGTATTTCCGGCCATCCGCTCTTGTATCTCAACCATGGGTTATCGGATCTCAATGAAATTTCGTATGAAGGTTTGGCATCATGAGCGCTTTCAAAAGAGGATTCATTGACATTGTTCACATTTTCCATTCAAGAGTTATCCCTCTTTGTTTATCTGAAAATGTTTTATTTCCGGCCGTCCGCTCTTATATCTCAACCATGCAGGTTTGGCATCAGGTGGGCATTCAAAAGAGGGTTCATTGACATTGTTAACTTTTTCCATTCAAGAGTTATCTCTCTTTATTTATCGGAAAATATTGGATTTATTTCCTTTGTTCATTAGAATTGTCAACTAATTTGTTCGTTCAACACATTTTTTTCTTCACAATTTCGTTTCCGACCTGCCCATATTTCAATTTTCACCGTGAGGGTATCCCAGCACCCGTGGTGCAACCAAGCCTTGAAATAGGGTGTCTGTCATTTGCAGAATGAGGTCCCCAGAGGGTGAATTTAGTGATGCTACCCCGCATAGCGGGCTACCATCACCTAATTCCCCCCGTTGGGAACCTCATTCTGCTGAGGTGTAAGCAGAATGAGGTCCCCAGAGGGTGAATTTTGTGATGCTAGCCCGCTTTGCGGGGGTAGCATCACTAAATTCACCCTCTGAGGACCTCATTCTGCAAATGACAGATACCCTATTTCAAGGCTTGGGTGCAACCTCTTATTTTGTTTGGTATTAGCTACATCTTTCCTCCATGTTATGTCAATATACAAAACTACATGTATATAACTTTAATTCTTTTATTTACAGGGCCCACACTTGCTTTAACCGACTTGATCTTCCTCCATACACAACATTTGACATGCTGTTTGAAAAGCTAGTGATTGCCGTGGAGGAAACCAGTACATTTGGAATAGAGTAGTTAGCCTCTTCTGGGGAGGGACTATTTTCATTAGAAATGAGCAAATGTCTGCTAATCCAAGTTCATCATTTGGAATAGACAGTTGTTGTCAGGGAGAAGCAATTTTCTATGAAAACATGTAACTGTCCGTTAATCAAAGTTGATCATCCTTTTCGATATAGAGGTTGTCAAATATGAGACATTGTCTAAATGAGAGATTTGAAAATGTTGAAAGAGTACTACATTGGTATGCAGTGACATAGATTTCTGACCATAATGTTACTATACATCGTATTCTCATTATGTGCACTGGTTTTCAAGCCTCTCAATAGTGTGTCTGTCATTTGCAGAATGAGGTCCCCAGAGGGTGAATTTAGACACGCTATTACGTACAGTGGGCTAGGATTACCAAATTTACCCTCTGGGAACCTCATTCTGCTTAGACCTCATCTTCTGAGAAGTATATATAGTCTCAAATTAATAATCAAGGTTCCCAATGGGTGTAAATTACAATATTCACCATTTGGGAACTTCAATCTGAGTCTATGTCTCCCATAGCAGATTAGGCCGTGCTGAATGATGTCCGCAGTGGGTGAATTTGGTGATGCTAGCCTGCTACGCGGGATAGCATCACTAAATTCACCCTCTTGGGACCTCTTTCTGCAAATGACAGGCACACTAAACTCAGTCTTGTATTATAGTAACTGAAATTACAAAAGTTGTAAATTCCAGAATCGTTGTAAAACAATGATTGTTGGTCAGAAGAGATCTGATTGATGTCAAGTATTAGTATGGTACATAAAATGTTTGTGTCGTGTAACAAATATAGAACCGCAAGCGTGGTCAACTCGCATATATAAGAGAATGCTTTGGCACAGGGTCTTTAATGTTGCGCCAGCGCAACTCCACTCATGAAAGGGTTAAAACCCATTTTATTATCAACCACTTTTGAGCGACAGAACATGGACACTCTTTATAAGAGGCGATCATTTAAATTTTTACATGTCTGACAACAATTCAAATTGTGTTAAAACTTCCTTTTTGAAAATCGATATCGGGCATCAAAACTTCCCTTTAACCGCTTTGCTGCTAAATGACATTATGACGTTGTGTGCTGGGCTGTTGAAGTTATTGCCATTTTCCATTGGAAAAATATAATGGGAATATAGCAAGAACCATAAAACTTACTCAGTTGAAAGGCTATTATCATTCACTATCGTGGAACATCTTACACTGTTTGAAACTTTGAGATACAGTTATTCCTACGCACCAATCTCTGAGTTCCAGTCATGAATAATGGCCTACTGCTAGTGTGCTTAAGCAGGTCTGACTTGATACCATAAAACAACCATCTCTACCTCAGAAAATAATTAGATCATATCCATGATCCCATTAACCTCTTCACTGCTATGAGGTCCGTAACTATTACGGATGTAAAAGTGCATGCCGTGTTCTATACAGACCATATAGAACACTGCGTGCACTTTTACATCCGTAATAGTTACGGACCTCATAGCAGTGAAGAGGTTAATGGGATCATGGATATGATCTAATTATTTTCTGAGGTAGAGATGGTTGTTTTATGGTGTCAAGTCAGACCATAAATAGAGGATCTACAACGAGTCCCCTGTTTATGGCGTAATTTACAGAATGAGTCCCGTAAATTAGGTCTGGACCGAACCTTCGGCGAGGTCCAGACCTAATTTACTGGACGAGTTTTGTAAATTCCGCTATAAACTGGGGACGAGTTTTAGATTCTATTTATTACATCATCCAAAACACACTTAAATCAACAAATAGGACGCGAAACTAACATCGGCTTCTATAAGGCATGCAATGATGTTTCACTTAACTATGCGTTGTTTTTCTGCGTAAAGAAATAGTCCTAAATAAATAAAGTCTCTTTGACCTATTTTATAGAATATATTTAATGACATAACTTTTCAAACTCTTCATTCATTATAGTTTGTTGGAAAAATATTGGAGGCAATAGTATTTTGAGACGTAGTGTACGGAATGTAAACTGATGACAAACCGAAAGTCAAAGGACACCTGGCACTATTTCCTGTTATTAAACGAACGTTTAACATCACAATTTATAGAATGGGTTTATTGAATGTAATAAGGGTAGGATCATGTAATAAATATAAAATATAAAATACCACTTTGTTATCTCCTGTCAATTTTCGCTCTTTTCTATTTGGCAATTTCTTCTTACTTATAAATGTTCTTCTTCAGATAGATCTGGTTTTGATAAATTTATCTTTTTGAGAGCTTGTTCTTGATTTGTATGAGCTTTCAGTCATGCCTCAAAATAATGTGCTGGACATTTGCAGAATGAGG
Organism: Siphonodentalium dalli; assembly: GCA_032622095.1. Taxonomy (NCBI): domain Eukaryota; kingdom Metazoa; phylum Mollusca; class Scaphopoda; order Gadilida; family Siphonodentaliidae; genus Siphonodentalium; species Siphonodentalium dalli. The sequence continues at coordinate 131,665,731 of CP136068.1, read as the reverse complement.
TCCCCCAGAGGGTCAATTTAGCCTCACAGTAGGCTAGCATCACTAAATTTGATCCTCTGGCAACCTCATTCTGCTTTGGCCTCATCTTCTATGGAAAGTATCTTTATTTTAAAATTAAGAAGCTTCTTCAGAAAGTTTCTGTTTCTTTTTTGTTTAATTTCTCTCTATCCCCAAATTTGGCAGACGACACAATGCATAATCGAGGTGCCCAATGGGTGCACATTACCATCTTCATCATCTTCGAACTTAAATGTGTCTAGGTCTCCCATAGCAGATAAGGCCATGCAGAATGAGGTCCCCAGAGGATGAATTTGGTGACGCTAACCCATTATGCAGGGTAGCATCGCTAAATTCACCCTCTGGGGACCTCATTCTGCAAATGTCCGGCACCATATTTTGAGACATGCTTACAGTGTGATTATGGGCTCATTATTGATATTTGTGAATTTATATCATCGTTGTGATTGTATTTATGCAAATTAATTTATTGATTTGATCTTGTAAGTATTCATAGATGTCTGTGATGCGTTGTGTATGTTATGAAGCATTGAGCATCGGCATGGCGAGTTGTGTGTGTTATGGGGCATGCAACTTTTTTATTCGCGTTTGATAAGTCGGAAAAACTGTTATCACATAATTAGCCCCCAAGCCCGGCCTCATATTTTTTTAGTAAGACAAACTTGTATTATCAGCATGTGCAGTGATGTAAGAGCTTAGGGCAATGACGTCGATGTCATGCTGGAACTATTGGGTTATTTGGAATCATATTTTTTCTTGAAGGTGTCTTTACTTCCTCTTTGGTTGTGATAAGGAAATCAATATTAATTTTTTTTTTAACCTCAGCCGTTTCAAGATAGTTTTTTCATCATTTTTTTTTTTTATTTAAAATGTGATTATGTGATAAAATGGATCTCAAATTCGTCCGCAAATTCAATAAAAAATGTGTCTATTAACCCTTTCAGTGCCAAGTCCGATTTTTGTATCAACCCATATTTCCTTGATCATTTTTCAAATTTATTGATTATAATAATGTGATACATTGATGGAAAGAGCTCTAACTTAGAGCTCTTTCCATCAATGTATCACATTATTATAATCAATAAATTTGAAAAATGATCAAGGAAATATGGGTTGATACAAAAATCGGACTTGGCACAGAAAGAGTTAACTAAAGTTCTATGTACATCTCTCCGGGAAATAATGGCCATGGGCAACTGAGATTATACACCAAGCTATACGATGCTATTCGTTGGCGTGTGCCCCAGAAATAAAAAATTTGTTATTAAAAATGCACTCATGCTTTTTCAAAATGTTTTGGCCTGAGAAATTGAAAATTGAATTTCCGTGGCCTAAGGTCTTTAAAGGCAGTGATACAAGCAGCACATTTTCTGCATTGAATTACATCATCCCTCGATGCCTCATGTTTTGTTTCTTTTGTTGTTTTAATGCGCCGACCATGTAGGGCAACACTAAATCAGAGGTTGAAGAATTTGAAGCGACCATAATGTTCATCCTTCACATGTTTGATCCATTTCCGGCATCTCTGTCACTCCTTAACCCTTTCATGATGGGAGCGGCGCTGGTGCAGAATTAATTAACTCATTGACATGATTTGACATGGCTGTTGAATACATGTGATGTCCTGGCGGGGTGAAGAAGGTTGCTAATCTTAATTTCAAACTTTGTAAAATTTCATTCCTACCCCTCCCCCTCCCCCCCTCTCCCCTTCCAATTTATCTTTTTTTTTCTTTTCTTTTTTTCAATTATCACTGTCTGTTAAATATGAAACATTTTTGGTCCGAAAGTTGGACCAAAGAGAATTCATGTAAGACACTAAAATACTAACAAGGCACTGATTCTAAAACATTTCATGGTTTCTTCATTGAAATTTGGATATGTTGTAATTTCCAACTTTCAAAAATCTTGTTTGTCATAGGTCAGGGGTATCTCCATGTTGCTTCTACATCACTTCGCCACAAATCGCCTAAATTATATTAGCTCTGTATGGAATTTTGTTTTTATAGCACAATTTTAGCCTCGGTCAATTTCTTATTTAAATATTATCTGGAGGTGATCGATGTGAGCTTCATGTTTTATATGAGTTGTGAATTGTCATTTTACTGTAAATCTGATCATATTGGCGTCATCTGTGGTCATGTGATGCTTATCAGCCAATCAAATTGCTTCTAGACAAGTAGTCTTAATTTTATTTTGATACTTGTGAATGTTTTCGACTTCATGTCCAGCTCTTCACTGTACACCCTAAAAAACAGGAGTCACCCCTTTGATGCAAAATTGAAGTCCTAATGTATTTGTTTTAATTAAGTCTATGAAGTTATAACAGTAAAGTCTGCTTGAAGACAAATTTATGAAAACATTCTGTACGTGTTAAGAGATTTTTCTTCAAATTTTTGGGTTATAACTGCATAAAATATATATCGAAAACAGGATTTATTTTATAACCCTTTCATGACAGGAGTCATTCATGCTGGTGTAGCATTAAAAGATCCTGTGCCAGTGCATTCTCTTATATATGCGAGCCTCTCATATATAAGAAAAGCACTGGCTTACAAGGTTAAGGTAAATATTGTTATGCCAATATGTCTTACATGTATATATGCAAGGCTCTCTAGAGAATGAATTGGCACAGGGTTTTTGCAAAATTTCAGGTCATAGAAGGGTTAATGGTGTTGAACAGCCAGAGTGGATATGTTATGATTCAGTGTGCGCGAGGGTGCGACATTTATTACACACTTGTTCCATACGCATCTCGTTGACATACATGACGTTCGCCTCAACCATGAAACTGGTTCTATAAAATAAAAGCATCACACATGACAAAACGGATTCTAGGATGCGAAGCGTGTAATAAACACAGAACGACATGATGTGTAAATGGGTTTGTCGATATGGCACTCGTGCTCTCCCGAAAGGATAGAACTCGAGGCGCAAGCGCCTCTCGTTCTATCCTTCCGCGACAGCACTCGTGTCATATCGACAAACCCATTTACAAATCGTGTCGTTCTGTGTATGTATATACCAACTAGAAAAATCATTTTATTAAAATCAACATGGGATGGAATTTCTTGGTGAAGTCAATAAACATATTTATTTTGAAGATCACTCCTCAAAATATAGTGCCAGACAATTGAAGAATGAGGTCCCCAGAGGGTGAATTTAGTGACGCAACCCCACACAGTGGGCTAGCATCACCAAATTCATCCTCTGGGGATCAAATTCAGCATGGCCTCATCTCCGATTTAAGTTCCCAGATGATAATGTGCACCCATTTGGGGATGTACAGAAACTAAACTAAAAAATAAAATGAAATTTCTAAAGAAACTAAATAACTTGTTAATTTGATAATAAAGATACTTTCCAGAGGAGATGAGGCCTAAGAAAAATGAGGTCCCCAGAGGGTGAATTTAGTGATGCTAGCTCACTGTGTGGGGTAATGTTCTCTAAATTCACCCTCCGGGGACTTCATTCTGCAAATGTCCAGCACCATATGTTGAAGAAAGTTTGAATACCTTCCTATTACTGAAAGTACCCTATGCTGTTTCATAACTGTTCCATAACCAGGGTTCAGGCTAGCCCAAAATTTTGGCCATTTCTGATTTTGTTGTTGCCATTTTTCAGAAAACGTGGCCAAAATAATAAATTAAAATATAGTGTCATTGAGAAAACCAAAACTAAAAAGAATTGACAAAAAATTAATTTATCCCTTTCATGACAGGAGCTGCTCTGGTGCAGCATTAAAGATCCTGTGCCAGTGCATTCTCTTATATATGCGAGTCTCTCATATGGAGCCTCACACATATAACAGAATACACTGGGTTACAAGGTCAAGGTTTATATTGTTTGGCCATTGTATTATTTTATATATGCGAGGCTCCCTATGGGAGACTCGCATATATAAGAGAATGCATTGGCACAGGGTTTTCACAAAATGTCAGGAAGCTCCAGTCAGAGAATGCATTGGCCTAACAATAATACCTTGATCTTGTGAGCCAGTGCATTCTCCTATATATACGAGGGAGACTCGCATATATGAGAATGCACTGGCACATGATCTTTAGTGCTGCACCAGCGCAGCTCCCATCATTAAAGGGTTAAGGATTGTAAGGGAAATAGTGAGATCCAGTGATTTTATGACTACTGTTATTGCTGGCATAGACTTGAAACATTTTGGCCAAAATGTTTGGCAAAATGTAATTTTCTTTTTGCCATATTCGAACAAATCTGGCCATTTTGGCCACCGACAATGTGAACCCTGTTCATAATAGGCATAAAAATTTCAGCTGATAAGTTCAACAAACGACCATAATATTTGTTGAATTTATTATCTGAACAATTTCCCCCCATATGAATAGGAGTTCTTCTTCACAGGTATTATCTTTTTGCATGTCTGTCGTCTGGTCGTTTTTCCTGAACACCTCCAAATGTGTAGAATGGCAAAACTTGGAGTTGTCTTTCTGAAGTGAAGATGTTAAAATGATATTGTGAATCGGGCCGTAAATATTGAACTTTTTTCAAACAAGGTTATGTGTCACCCAGTATTTTTTTTTCCCCCCAAGAATATCAGTGAAAATAAGACTACTTGCCAAGAATGATTGAATGTAAATTTTAAATATATACATTAGCTTCCTGTAAAATATGCTGATATTTAATTTAATTTGTACATAGAAAACAGATTTATATAGGTGTATGATATCACAACTACCTTACTGGATGGGATCCACTGCGATCTTTGTGCTTAATATGGACGTCACTGGAGAAAAAAATAAATTGAAAGTCAACACCATTGCTTTGTTACTCCCATGTACACACCTGAATGTGGCAAAAAGGTGGGTTATTTCTTATCCTTTTCAACAAGAGCTGGACTATTGCCCATACATGCCTATGTGGCATACTGCCAAGTAGGGGCATACATCGAGTAGAACAGACCACTGAACCTTGACCATTCTCATTCACAACAATGGTTTCTTCTCAAGCCCTTCTGATGACCAACATCCTTACCACATTTCGTCGAGACCTGACTGATCCGATAATCTGTGGCTGAGATATGAGCTTGGACGGACAGGAAATCAACATGATCAGATGAACAAATCGACATAACCTTAGAGCAGAAAATTCGAACGTCATTGAATACTTCTAAAAAAAAAGCCTCCTGGTGGCAAAATTCCATTGAGATCTGATAACTTCCGGCTGTGATATCTGCTTGGACGGAAAACAAAAATAAACATTTCCAGATGAACAAAGAGGAATAGCTTTAGATTGGAAATGCAAGCAACATCATTGATACTTATCTGAAAGCCCTCGTGATGGCCAACATCCTTACCATATTTTATTGAGATCCGATAACCTATGGCTGAGATATCTGCTCGGACGTATAGGAGTCAAATTGATCAATTATATATAAAAAATCCCTGATATATGACTTACAAAAGATGAGTTAGCTCATCAATTAGTCGACGATTCACTGCCCAGACAAATTATTATTAATTCCTCAGCACAATTTACTATATTTGCACCAAATGCGTTGTCAGATCAAATAACTCAGATGGTCCATCTCTTCCCAGCAAGTTTTATATAGATTGCCGGGTATAATATAATTGATATGAAATGAGGACACCTGTCTGGAAAAGCTATCGATTAATATAAATTTAATTTATAATTTCTTACGACATTTGTGGGACAATTTTAGGGGATAATTTTTAGAACAGTAATCTATATGAAAACATTTGGAGCTTACCAACAAAGAGAACTCTATCTGGTTACCCTCGACCAAGCAAATTTCAGTTTAGCCCTAAGAGATTTACCTCGAATTACTATCGAAATAAACTACTTTATTTAATGTGCCTTTATAGACAAATAATATACACCATCTTCAATTGTATCTGTATTTTATTCACAAAATAGAATATCTACTTGTATTCTTGAAATCGGGATTTATAAAAAAAATATTATGTAATTGTGGCCTGGAAGAGATAGACCATCTTTAATTTTCATGCCTCAAGATAAAGGTAGTAATATCTCACTCCTGGAATTCAGGCAATCAAAATAGCTCGAAATATATAGGGGGTTGTGTTCAAGGATGAAGTATCTTCAAAGATTGAAAAACATATTTTGCCCATATTCAATGAGTTATAAATATTCTGGAGATTGAATGAGTGGGTTTTATGACAGCACTGGTGTGTAGTTATGGATGGGATTCTATAGGTGGTTTCTCAACCTGCCATCTTGTATCTATATATATATAAAAGTATCTGTCTGTTTGGATTTTTATCCCAGACACCTGGACCGATTTCAGCCAAATTTGGTGTGGTGACTCGGGGGTAACCTGGTGGAGGTTATAATGGTGTTAGTTTTTCAAAAATTTTGATAGAAAAAAATTAAATAAATAAATATAAAACACAAATTAAAATAAGCACACTATGGGCCTATTTCAGAATCAAATAAATGTGAATATTTCAGTTTAATATGAACCTATTTGCAGACCAGATGAACGCTCTTTATATATATGGCCCGCGCCATCCAACAGAATAACAGGTATAAGTCCACTATGGGCTTGGCTTATTTCAGAATCAAATAAGTCGAATATGAACCTATGTGCATATATACATCCAAGTGTGTGCGAAGCGCACACAGGGACCTTAGGCCCCTTTGTGCAGGAGCCACAGGCCACTCTGACACTGAATAAAGGCTCCTGAAGGGAACCTGTTTTGGGGGACTATTATAATAGCCGGTGTCCGTGCGTCCGGAAATGGTTTCCGGATGATAACTTTAGTTTCGGTTATTAGATCAAAAGCAAATTTCATAGGTGAGTTTATCAGACCAAAATAAAGGTCAAGTTCGAATATGGGTTTGCTCCGCCCATTTTTGCGAGAGTTATGGCCCTTTTTTGACTTAGAAAACCCCTGAAAGTTGGTTTCCGGATGATAACTTTAGTAGAGTTAATCGGATTCAAACCAAATTTGGTATATAACTTTCTCCCAGCAAAACACAGGTCTGCCCGACCATTTTTGGCAGAGTTATGCCCCTTTTTCGACATAGAAAATTCACTTTTTCTTCTGTTTTTTGGTTTCCGGATGATAACTTGATTTTGAATTGTTTATATGCAAAACCCGTTTTTTTGTTGATTACTTATATCAAAATACAGCTCAAGTTCGAATTTCGGTTTAATCCGATAATTTTTGCGAGAGTTATGGTCCTTTTTTGTCCGCCGACCCGACATATAAAACCCCAAAAGTTGGTGTCCGGATGATAACTTTAGTAGAGTTAATCAGATTTAAACCAAATTTGGTATGTGTCTTTCTCACAGCAAAACACAGATCACGTTCGAATTCGGGTTCCGCCCGCCAATTTTCACCAGAGTTATGTCCCTTTTTGACTTAGAATTTTTGCCAATGTGAGGTTTCCGGATGATAACTTTAGTAAATGTGTACTGAATGAGATTAAATTTGGTTTACTAGCACAAAAGACATCAAATTCGATTTTGTGTTCTGCCATGCCAATTTTTATGCGCAAACAACGCTCCAAATGAAGCCACCGGTTCGGGGGACACTGTGGCCGAGCGGCCTTTTATTATTCAATAAATCCAAAATAAGATTATTAGAAGAACAGACCCTTTCTTTACTAAATACTCCTTCATGAAACATTCAGATAATAAGTTCAACAAACGTCCATAGGTCGTTTGTTGAACTTCTTATCTGAACATTTCACTCCAATAAACAGGACTCCTTCTATACTTGTATTATCTTGCATTGGCTTATATTATTTGTATATCCCTCCAGATGAATAATAGATCTAATTGAATTGGAGAATACATTTAGTAAATGAAAGTGCCAATGACACTGTAGCTAAACTTTGGGAGGTGTTAATAATTTTATGCAGAGCAGTCAATAGAATGATAAAGAAGGAAAGTCAAAAAGTTTCAGTAAATGGATTGTATTGTGTAAATGAAATTAAACTTATTTCAAACATTTCTCCACCAAATATGGGCTGCAGGGTGATGCAATGGGTTCAAATGTGAAATCCAAGATGGCTGCTGGCGCCATGTTTAAAAAAAATTCGGAATTCCATCTAGAGGTCACAACAAAGAAGCAAATGCAGTTTCGTTGAGAGATAAGGGACGTAGCGTGTAGGGTGTGCCAAAGGATTTAGACATAAAAAGAGTAAAATCCAAGATGGCCGCTGGCAACCATGTTTTTAAACGAAATTTGTAAAATATTTTTGGCTCGCATCTAGAGGTCACCCTGAAGATCCTTATGAAGTTTGGTGACGATCGGATGAGGGATGTGGCCTGTAGATGTGCCGAAGGATTTAGTCTTGCAAAGAGTAAAATCCAATATGGCCACTGCAGCCATGTTTTTGAAAAAATTAATGGCTCCCATCTAGAGGTCACCCTGAAGATGAAAATAAAATTTCGTGATGATCGGACGAGCGATGTGCCAAAGGATTTAGTCATGCAAAGAGTAAAATACAAAATGGGTGCCGTTGGCCATGTTTTTAATCGAAAATCGTTCAAAATTCGATAGCTCTCATCTAGAGCTGATCCTAATCATGCTTGTAAATTTACAAACATTTCTTAGATATATGCGGGCTGTACGGTGTGCCGATGGATCCAAATTTGAAATTCAAAATGGCTGCTGGTGGCCATGTTTTTAAACAAATTTAGGAAAAAATCGATGGCTCCCATCTAGAGGTCACCCCGAAGATCCATATGAAGTTTGGTGATGATCGGATGAGGGATGCCGCCTGTAGGTGAGCCAAAGGAAAATGTTGACGGATGACGGACACCAACCCATGGCAATATCTCAAACTTTGCAAAGTAAAGTGGAGCAAAAAAAAGAGTTAAGCTACATATGTTGGAACTTAATGGAGAGGTTTAGATTGTAAAACGTCAAACTTACCCTATATCTGATGACTGTTGGACGTGAACATTAAGTTATTTCACCAATCAACATCAATCACTTAATACTTTCACGTGTTCTGTTTATTTGTTTGTTTATCCAAATTACTCTACCTGTGAAGGGGACCTGGTTGTAAATAAAATTTATCTCTCTCTATAGAAATATTCTTGACACAAAAGCACCTCATGATATAACCCCGCGAAGGCTCGACATATGCTGATGTTCAACGACAAGGTGTCTTTGCAGAAACCATAATTTTGCGAAAATCACTTAACTGCGAACTATTCAAGACTTTATTGTCACATGCTAAACTTAGCTAACATTTTCAAAACGAGCTAAAGGTAACTGAGTGCTAGATTAACATCCCCTCCTGACCCTATATTTAGTCCCTTCCTCAATTTTTTTTATTTGCATATCTTTTTGTATGTAAATTGTTTTCTCATGCCTTCAAGGGGTACTGTACGCCATTTTCAATAAATTCCCGATAATAACAACGATTTAAAGGTACTCAATCCGATAAAACTCCTCTCAGTTACTATTTCAATGGCTTTGGGGGTCAAAAATATTTGATTCGAGTCGAGGAAGTCGCCCATCAAAGCTCAGATTTGTTAGATATCGATTTTAGAAATCTATTATTTTTCATTATCGGGAATACTTTCTGGCCCAGAACTCAGTCAAAATTGCGTTATTATTACCTCTTGATTTTAGAGTTATCCATCCTTGTCTGTTTGAATTGTGTTTTGGTGTACACATCTCGCGCAGGTTACGAAACTGACGGCAATTATTAGTACTCATCTCGAGAAACTAACAAATTTCAAAAATCAATATCTAATAACTCTGAGCTTTGTTTGATGGGTTCCTCGACTCGAATCAAATATTTTTTACCCCCAAAGCCAAAGAAATAGTAATACAAGACCCTCTGATCAGATTGTTGTTGTTGGAATTTGTTGAGATGGGGACCCTCTGTTCGGATTGAGTACCTTTAATATCGATATTATATAGAAAAATAAGTAATTTGATTCGAAGATGTATTCTGTAAACGATCAGGTTAATAGGTTATCTTAAAATCAAAGTTAATAATTTTATATAAATTTAAATTATGGCTGGAGCCATAAAATAAATTACGAATTTCCGTGTACAAGACGTAATCAAATTAATTCACGTATAGTGGATTGGGCAATGCGTGGCACACATGATCGTGTAAACAATTATATTGATATGGGGCATAAACTCAAGCCACTCACGGACTGGTGACTATACAATAACTTAAATTAGTCTATGTGACAAGTATACATATAATATAACCTATATTTGATACATTTGCTTGAAAACTACAAAAATTACTCGATGACAATTTTGTATTTTCGCATTACCGGGATAATCTGCCATCCAAAACATTACTTCGTACTCAACAGACTTTCAAATAATGGAAATCTGGTTACCTTATTCTACGACTTAGTGACTATAGAAACCAACAACATTTGAGTACAGTATCCCTTTAACCCTTCCTTGAAGGGAGCTGGTGCAGCATTCAAGACCCTGTGCCAGTATTATCTTATATATGTGAGGCTCCCAAAGGGAGCCTTACATATATAAGAGAATGCACTGGCTTACGAGATCACTATAAATATTGTTAGGCCAATGCATTCTCTCATATATGCCTATGGGAGACTCGCATATATAAGAGAATGCACTGGCACAGGGTTTTCACAAAAAATCAGGAAGTTCCAGTCATGAAAGGGTTAATCATCAAATTACATTTCAATGACCCATTAATCAGTCTATTTTGATCAAATTGGACAATCTAAATCACCTTGTATTATATAAGATAGGATACTGCTTCAATATCTAGAACTGTCCATGGCCATTTATGTTAGGAAGAATAAAGTATAAAAAATAAAATTTGCTTGGATGTAAATCGATTTATTTATATTGGCCTTATGCTGCCTTATGGGTGATTTTATGGGGACCCATGAAACTCAGTGTCTTGTTAGCATGCTACTATGCTGAAAACATTCTGTCATCTTTCTGCTGTATGCGTGTAATAATTAAAATTCCTACATCCTACATTCGAGATGTGGTTACTATATATTGAGTTAAGCTATGAGCTCTGAATGATCTAAATCAGTTTCTACAAAACTAACGTCTGGCAATCATGCGAATCAGATGACCGTCTGCATCTAAAGGGACCCCAAGTCTGAAGTTAGCCGTTTGACAATTTTAACCCTTTGAACCCAAGAGACCGGAATACCGGTCCAATACTTATATTCCTATATCCCGGGAGACCGGAATACCGGTCCGGAAATCATACAATATTTGACACCAAATTACACAACAATGAACGCACATATCAACTAGAGTTGTACTTCTACTTTGCACACATTGCATCACATGTTTACCCATGTAACTTTGACAGACAAACTGATGACAGAGGGTCTGTTTATTGGCGCATGCGCAGAGGCCTATTTTGAGAAAAAAGTTTGCTTTTATCATTGGAAAAGGGGAAGTATTTCATTAGAAAATCATGATCAAAGCACAAATTAACAAGAAATGTGCGTCTACTTTGCAAGAATGAGTCACATGTTCATATCTCTGACTTTAGCAGCCAAATTGGTGACAGGGGGTCTGTTTCATTGCGCATTCAGAGGTGCATTTTGAGAAAGGCCTTTATCGTAGGCAAAGGATAAGAATTTAGTTATAATAGATACATAGCGCGACCAAATGGAGCCTCACTATAATCTACATGTATATTGAACATGGAATAGAATGTCTCGTTGAAGAACCTTGGACATATTTCACTACACGCTAGTTCGGTTAGCATAATAGATTGCTGTATAGTTGAGCATACATGTAAATATGTCCCAGTTCAGAGCATTACGAGTTACGTCGTCGGAAACACTATATAATGTCAGGTGCCTCCGGTGGGGACCATTTAATTTTCAGGACATCAGGGTTCAAAGGGTTAATCCTCCCGATATCTGAACATTTCCCTCCTTCAGCACTTGTATTATCTGTTTGTTATCTGTCGTCGGCTTATATCTCCTGGACCTCCCTTCAGAAGAATAATTTACCATTCCAATGTATATTTTTACTAGCAGGTTAGCCCGCCACCGGCGGCTTGTCCGAAACATGACATTTTTTAAATATTTTTTTTTAATTTTTAGCTCCACACGTTTCAATAAGAAAAATTTGTACCCGGTAGCTCCACCCGTTTCCGAGATCTGGTGTGCGCATGCGCGAAGCTGGCGTCGCACGGACTCGGCGACCCGATAAAATTTGTACCCGGCGCAAGATACATTCACATAACAAATTTCAAGTCGATAGCTCCACCCGTTTCCGAGATCTCGTCTGCGCATGCGCTGCACGGGCGTCGCACGGGCTCGGCGACCCGATAAAATTTGTACCCGGCGCAAGATACATTCACATACCAAATTTCAAGTCGATAGCTCCACCCGTTTCCGATATCTCGTCTGCGCATGCGCTGCACGGGCGTCGCACGGGCTCGCCAATACGACAGCGACGACCACCTGGTCAAACTACACTCACGTACCAAGTTTCGTCCCGATCGGTCGAGGTGTTGGTATCTGATGCAAAAGACGAAATTGTGAGTGTTGGTCAATAGTCCCCGCCGTGAACCTCATCGTCGCAAAGAGCGGACAGTCAATTAACCCCGTTGTGAACCTCAATCACCAACGCGACGTAAACATGTGTTGCGTTCTAAAAATAGGAAAGCATTTTCTCTCTGCATAATTCTGCAGATGCTAATAACGTTGCTCCCCGTAGGTAGCAATATCGTTGTTGTTGATATTTACGGCTTGGGGGCTATTTTCTTATTTAGCAAGTTTGAGCTCAATCGGTTCGAGTCTATAAAGGACACACTCATATATATGACACTTCCCGTGGGTAGCAAGTTTGAGCTCAATCGGCATTCCCTGGAATTTCCCGTAGATTGGCAGATTCCAGTAGCTTTTTATAACGGTATATCTGAGGAGAAATCTGATGCTATATTCGTGATTATCTGGGATGATTTCGGTATATAACTATATACTGTAAAAACAAAGCGCGCCATCCGTGCTCGCAGGGTTGGTCAGAAACAAATGTTTTTTAAATTTAATGTATGTTCCGTATATCTCTCTGCAGATGCAAATAGCGTTGAATGGCAAACAGACGCTCTTTATAGAGATGCGTCAAAAACAAACGCTCATTAAATAATCACTTGATTAACCCACGCCGTGCCTTTGCGGCGATTTGAGATTGGAGAACGGGTGCTCTGAGCTTTTCTAAACTGCGACCACGGTCGTGTCGGTGGGATTTGACACTTACATAGGAAGTTTGAGCTCAATCTGTACACGCGTTTTGGATTCTATGAAGTACACACATACACACATATATACGAAGTCTCAAAATATATAGTATAGATAACGGAATGGGAGTATCCAATCAGTAAAGAAAGGGTTAAAACTGATTGGGAGAATACAGTAATGCTCTAATTAATCGACTCCTTAACCACAGCAGAATTATGGGTAACTTTTCAGGATTTAGTCAGAAATATGGCTTGTTGCCATTCATCGGGAAGCTCTCGGGGAGAGCTTTCCGATGAATGGCTACAAGCCATATTTCCGACTAAATCCTGAAAAGTTACCCATAATTCCTCTGCGGTTAAGGAGTCGATTATTTAGAGTGTTACTGTACATTCAGTGCTACATGGGTTAAACTTTGAGAAGCAAAAGAAGAAGATTTAAGAAACAATGAATGTATAATTAACAAAATTAATTCTTACAGATCACAGATACGATGTGGTAGATTTAACATAAATAAATAAATAAATGATATTACATGTATTACAAAACAACATATCACACATTGTCATATAACTTCAGGACGGAATAGCATCATGATCTGTGCATACAGATGCACAATGATTCTCATACAAACGTGAATTCTATGTAGTCTGTGTGAGCTGACATACGAATCCGCTGTTGTTTTATTTTTGTATGAATATTTATGTCCGGTGATGAGTAGTTGATAAATTTTGATCCAGCTAAAATTGTGATATATAATTACGGATGTTTCTTTAATCTAAGTTGATACCAAGCCTGGATATAGTATGTCTGACATTTGCAGAATGAGGTCCCCAGAGGGTGAATTTGACGCTATCCTACACAGTGGGCTAGGATCACCAAATTCACCCACTTGGTATCTCATTCTGCTTAGGCCTCATTTTCTGGGAAGTGTCTATAATCTCAAATTAACACTGTTTTAGTTACTTATCCCACTTCTGTTCAGTTTCTTTATCCCCTAATTTGCAGAAGATAAAATGCATAAATGCAAAATTGAGTTACTAATGGGTGAACATGACCGAACTTCAACTGGGGACTTCAATCTGATCCTAGATTTCTCATAGTTGAGGCCTAAGCAGAATGAGGTTCACAGAGGGTGAATTTGGTGATGCTAGCCCACAGTGTTCGCGCTGTTGGTGGCCAATGGCCACTTTTTTCGGAAATGGCCACATAAAATTTCATTTGGCCAAAAACTTTTTTTTCACCACAAGTGGAGACAGAAATCTTCTTTCAAAAAGCGCTGAATATATCGACGAAAGGCGAGGAAATATCGCTGGTTTTGGACACGTGTTTCATACTTCGGACACAACCCAAATTTATTTTGTAAAGGAAGCATTGATTGAATGGTGACGGTTGTACAAAGGTGATTACTAATTGTCAAAAACCTTAATCTCTGCACTGATTATATCATAATGATTATTAGTTAGTTGATTATGCGGTATGTAAGATGAAATCCATTGTACTATAATTCGATGTACCAGCGATGGCATGTCAGTTACGCAATGTGTAGTAAACAGCCTCCTGTCTCATAACAACAACCGGGCTTCACACCATAAAGGTTATTAATACAACCATAGGTATTCAACACCTCACGATAATAAGCAAAAGAACTGTTGTTTTATTTCGGCGAAAATAGCGATGACAACTAACACACCCCATTGCCTGTGTCAGCGATGTGAAATAGAGTCAGAGAGTTAGATATTTAAAAAATATATTTTAGTCATCAATTGTGAGCCCAGAAAATGAGGATTAACTTGGCCAAAGTTTTTTTCATTTGGCCAATTTTTTGTTTATTTGGCCACTAAAAATTTCGTTTAGCCACTTTTTTGGGCAGAAGATTTTTCGGTCCAGGGCGAACACTGCCAGCCCACCGTGCAGGATAGTGTCACTAAATTCACTGCTTGGGACCTCATTCTGCATATATCAGACAACACTATATCCAGGCTTGTTTCATACATTCCTAAATAGAAGGACATAGTGATGAGACGTCCTCAGGTAAAAGTTGTCAATATTTTGTGGAGAAGAAACAGGTGAGGCACATCTAGAATTTAACTATTATAGTTATATTTAGCTATAATAGTTGGATATTACTGTTTCATGATTTCGATAAAAGATGGGTAACCCAAAATCATAATTCACAAAAATTATCCAAAGTCAGTATCACACATGATTATCACGACGGAGCATGACAAGGAACTCAATTAACATTCAGTTAGTCCAAATATTGTTATGAAGGAGCGATTGAGTCGTCATGTTAATGTCATTTAGGAAGGCATACTTGCGGCATTACTGAATAAAAAAATCTGCAAATCGAAGTTTATCTGGAGACTGTTCATTCGCTGCAAAATTGTTAAGAGTGCAATTTGACTGTGCAATGGGATGCGCGATCACAAAATTTTCACAAAAACAGGGAAATGGTGTATTAGCACTGCCAAATTCAACTATAATAGTTAACCCTTTGAGTGCCAGGGGCCGATCTCATCGGCCTTAAACCTACAAAATAAGTCTGTTAAAGAATATAAGAATAAATTATTAAAATTGTAAAAAAAATTAAAAAAAATAGTAAAAAAAAAAAAAAATAAAAAAATTGTTAGGTCAATGCATTCTCTTATATATGCGAGGCGACCTATGGTCGACTCGCATATATAAGAGAATGCATTGGCACAGGGTATATGGGTTGATACAAAAATCGACCTGGCACTCAAAGGGAAATACAATTATAAAAGTTAAATACATGATGTGCCTGACCTGATAAAGCTTAGCAGTAAATAAAGATCACAACCAAAGAATATCACATCAGGTGACAAGCCAACTTGAGGTTGATTCAAGTCACTAAACTCAAATAAATAAACTCGTGGATGGAGTTTCATAACCATATGGCACAAACGCAGGGAAATCTTTTTTGGACTGGCGTTTCAGTGTTACATGATGTAGAAACAATCCACCATTTCACTGATTGGTATGTTGATAACTCCGGACATCAAGATGAAAACCATATCTCATACAACGACCATTGTTTCACTAACTGGCATGTTGATAACTCCAGTTATGAGAGGAATGCTTTTTCCTTGCTTCATGATAAAAACCTAGAAAGAGAATCAATGACATGATAATTTTTAATAAATTTTGACTGGAAACAAATCACTACATGCTGTATTAGCTTAAGTTTGTTTATAACCAGCCAGGCCTCAAAATGGTGCTGGACATTTGCAGAATTTGAATTTAGTGACGCTACGCAGCGGGCTAGCATCACTAACTTCATCCTCTGGAGATTCTCTGCTATATGCTTCATATTTTAACCAAAACATTTATTTTTTTACAATATGGGGAAAAATGTTGTAGGAAGGGTTCGTAAACCAGGCTATTAACCCATTCTATACTAAATACTCATTGATGAGTAGTTACCCATAGGAAATGTTCAGATAAAAAGTTCAGCAGTATGTTTATTGAACTTATTAACTGAATATTTCCCATCAATAATTAGGACTCATTCTGCACTTTTATTTTCTGTCGTCTGCTTATTTTTCCTGAACACCCCTCCTGATGAATAATAGACCATTCGAATGGAGACTTATATAACTGAGTGGGAGAATCTATTTAGTATAGAAAGGGTTAAATTGATGTTTAAATGACTCACCCAGGATTTCAATAAATGTTTCAAAATTTTAACTCAAACCGGGGAAAATATGATTCCATTACTCACCCGCACATCATCAGAGATAGCCTTGTCACTTAGGCATTCAACAAATGTTTCAAAATTATAACTCAGACCTGGAACTAACATAGGTATCTGCAATGAAAAAACATCAATGTCTGAATGTCAATTGTGCTTGCCAGAAAATAAAGACTACAATCCAAATGCATAAGCAGCGCTCTTAATTCAGATTGTTGGCTTCGGCAATCTGCTAAGGCAACCCATTGCCATGGCCCAGTTTGCTTCAGCAAATGACTTTGGTTTTGCTAATTGCCGTAACCAATTATGAGGACTGCATAATTAAAACAAAATACAGAAATGGATCCGAACATGGGTCGCCTTGGCGGGTCAGAAAGGCGATTCGGTTCATCGTCTCAGCCACTCCCGCTCCCTACGGCGTGGGGAAATCATTGGATCGATTCGCCCCGCAGGGCTGCAATATGCCCTAAATAATCGACTCCTTAACCACAGCAGAATTATGGGTAATTTTTCAGGATTTAGTTGGAAATATGGCTTGTTGCCATTCACAGGAAAGCTCTCAGTGAGGGCTTTCCGATGAATGGCGACAAGCCATATTTCCAACTAAATCCTGAAAAATTACCCATAATTCTGCTGTGGTTAAGGAGTCGATTATTTAAGGCATTACTGTATACATAGTGCCTTCATCAGATGTGATGGAGATGAGTCTAATGTAGCTTTGATTTACCATAATATGACCAACATAACAAGCCTGAAAATATGGTGCTGGACATTTGCAGAATGAGGTCACCATCGGGCTAGCATCACCAAATTCATCAGGCATCGATTATGCATTGCCAATTTAGGGATATAGAGAAACTAAATTAAAAAAGAAAAGGAAACTTTCTATAGAAACTAAAAATCTTATGAAGATGCTTTCCAGAGTAGATGAGGCCTAAGCAGAATGAGGTCCCCAGAAGGTTAATTCGGTGGTGCTAGCCTGCTGTGCGTGGTAGCATCACTAAATTCACCTTCTGGGGACCTCATTTTGCAAATATCTGACACCATATTTTCAGGCCTGATGTGGAGTAATTGAATAAAGACCAGACAGTTCAGCATCATATCTTATTGAAGCTTTAAAACAGTTAGTAAAAGCTGCTTGTTAGACCAAAAAAAAAAAAGGTTTTGGTTCTCAGGCACCGCCGCATTGAATAAAAACGGCCGCATTAGGGCTTTTTATTGCAATGCCTGATGTTATGACAAAAAAACTTGCGAAAAAATAAATTTGGAAAAAAAATAAATTATTTTATCAACATAGCAGATATGTGTTGAATATTAGTGTGCATTGAGCTCTAACATGTAATGTGTTAAAAAGTGACTTGCAGGCTTACAACATGAAGTAGATGACTACAACTAAGAAAATGATTAGCTGATCCTCATGCTCTTCTTACAATTAGTCATTGTGAACAACTTTAACTAATTGTAACTTTATACAATTGAAAGGCACAGGACTAAATTCAGGATCACATATTAGAATGGGGAGGTATCAGTTTTTAGACAACAATAACAGTAGTTAATGTCAGGGGCATTATATATTGTTAGGTAATCCCAGTCATTCACTAGTAGTACAATGTCATTTTTATATAAGACTAAATGAGTTTATATGCATAACAGTTCCCTCTACCTTTCTGGTTATTACTAGACAGAGGAAGGTATCTTTGTCTATGCTTACTATGCGCAGAAAAAAATAAAAAATAAAAATAAAACCCTCCCTCCCTCATTGATTTGAAAAAAAAATTGCCCGAGAACCAAAACACTTTTTTTTTTTGGCCTTATATTAACAATTTTGCTGAATCGCAACTATAAAAATTTGGTAATTGGATCAAGATCATAATGACTATAAGAACAAAGTCTGCTTATTTGGCCATGTGCTTTAATTTGATAGTGGTGTTCACAAATAGTATAGTACTATTTGGGGGAGGTATAACAAGCAGAAGCAGAAGAATAGATACAACACCAGTCAGTAATTAACATTTATAATAAAATGGCAGCCCTCTAAATTAACATAAATTTGCTTGGGCTCAAATTGTTGAGGTCAGAAATTTACCTCGGCTAAAAAGCCTAGAGGTGGCATACTCGGCATATATAATCTCAAATTATTTACAATTGTAACTTGGACTATTATCATCACAGACTTTTGGTTTGGTCTATAATTTTTGATTATCATAATAGTCCTTGTTATTTACCCATCATAAAGGCATCATTACAATGTGAGTGCTTTTGCTACAAATAAGTTAACCCTTTACCCAACAAACCGGCCAGAACCGGCCAAATAAAGCTTCAACAGCCTAATATATCTTCGGTCTGTCTCAATAGAACCATACAAATATGGATATCATTGGAAC
This sequence comes from Siphonodentalium dalli, assembly GCA_032622095.1. NCBI lineage: Eukaryota > Metazoa > Mollusca > Scaphopoda > Gadilida > Siphonodentaliidae > Siphonodentalium > Siphonodentalium dalli. The sequence continues at coordinate 131,646,419 of CP136068.1, read as the reverse complement.
CGGCTCCTTGACCACATTGTGATAGTTACAGTTAGCCCTGTGCCAATGCATTCTCTTATATATGCGAGTCGACCATAGGTCGCCTCGCATATATAAGAGAATGCATTGGCCTAAAAAAAAATCTTTTTTTAACACTTTTTACCATTTTTTCTTACATTCTTTAACAATTTTAGAATTTTTAATGTGTTAAGCCAATGCATTCTCTTATATATGCGAGGCGACCTATGGTCGACTCGCATATATAAGAGAATGCATTGGCACAGGGCCCTTCTGTTGGGTAAAGGGTTAAACACCCACCTGCATGAAATTCTTCTGAAAACTATATAGTTTATCATCAAAGTCAAATGTCACGAAGAGCTCTGTCACTGCATGACTCAATGAAGTGTTCTGTAAGTTAATTGTCAGCTTAAATGCTGGACCAATACCATGAACCTGAAAAACATACGTTTGATATCATATTACATGTTTTAAATCTTTTTTTAATTGATATTTACTAAAGCTTCAACTTCATTGAGGAAGAAGTCTCATGAAACAAGTATCTTACAAATAGGTAAACATGTGGTCAAGAAAGCAAATAGAATATGGTAACAATGGGGCATACCTCTTGATAGAAACTGTATATAATATTAAATTTATTATCCATCCCTTAACTAACACTATTTCTGATTGGGCAAAAGCCGTCATGTGATAATCCGGGGAAAAGTCATATTGGACTCCCGAAAGTCATATGACTTTTTTATCGGGATTCTGTGAAGTCAGGAATTAACTCTATTGCGAAATGAATCAGTGAAATTGTGATGCGCACGCAACACTTGTTGATTTAGCAGACGTTTCACTTCCGCATTTAGTTTAGTTTTTTCGGTTCCCTATTTACTGTTCCAAATCATGCTTTCTGATGATCAAATACAGGCTTTTATAGAGAATTAAGTGCCGACAAATATCAAAAATAACCACAAAAGTTTTATTCCCAAAATTGGATAACATACAGATGGATAATAAAAATGTCATTATACAATGTTGTGTACAGTATGTGTTTTTATTGTACTCGTCCAGGTTGTGGTGAAAAGCCATATTGGACTCGACACGGTGTGTCTCGTCCAATATGACTTTTCACCACAACCTGGACTCGTACAAGAAAAACACATACCGCACACAACATTGTATAATAACTTTATAATATTAAACACTTGGCTCCAATCTACAAATTGAGGATGATAAAAACTGTATTGATACTCACTAGCTCATTCTGAGAACATGGTGTATAATAACTGGTAAAGTATAGCATTTTGCTAATCAAACATGGAAAAATGCTATACAATTTAATATTACCTATTATATGTTGATATCCATTGTATAATGAACTGGATCAAGTTCCATAAATTTTCTCATCGAAAGTTTTCAGGGACTAGCCTAGAACTTTCAAATAGGGAGAAGTTATTTCTCCCTGTTTGGTTATTAGAGAGAAGTGGACTGTTTCAGAGAGAAGTAACAATGGCTGAAGTTCAATTTACAAGTATTATTAAACAGAAGAGCCCATTTATAAAACCATTTTAGTGAATAAGAACACCATTATAATAGGTAAATAGATTTTAAACATGCTGTTGGGACATAATTATGCATTCTGGTAATGAGAGAAGTCACTTCTCTCTGGGACAAAAATAGGGAGAAGTGGTACATTTTGGGGAGAAGAAGTCCAAGTCTTCTCGTACTAAAACCAGCTAAGATAATGTGTTGGCGAGATGCTGGCATTTAGTCCGAGTTCGCGGCCTATGCATTCCTACGACACGAATTACGCCCAGGATCTGTGGCGGGAATTTGTGGTGTATTTTACTCGATTTACCTAACAAATCAATACATGATGCTATATACATCGGAAAGAGTGACATCTTGTGGTCATAATTGTGTATAATAATCTAACTTTCATGTTAAATTACTCATAGAATATTCCGGTTGATTGTCACCGACATCGCTGTTTTTATATTTTGTTTACATTTTAACTGAAACCCGAAGTGTTACGAACAACTTCGGCATAGTCCGGAGTTTGTTTTGGCCGAGACGAATTTCTATACAAACAAAATGGCAGCCCCCATATTATTCTAATGCTCGTTGTCTTTACACTGTTTTAAACTGTGAGATGGTTGTAATTCCCGTAATTTATTTAATGTATAACATTTATATCTTCAATATTTACTTAATCTATGTATTTATTTATTTATTGACATGTATAATTACGATTACAATGAAGAATTCATCGTGCGTGGTTGATCGAAAATCTACGGAATATTTTCACCGGAAAATGCCGAACACAGTTCGAGAGGTCAACTGAGTTCGCATACTTTTAAAAATATGCAAACATTGCGGTAAATGTCTCTTTTCACATTAAATTACCGCTTTCAATTCACAACTGATGTGGGTTTCAGATCAAATAGCATGTCTTCTGCGGAAAATATCCGTTTATTGTCGCAATTGTGATATATTATTTCATATAATTGTGGTTTTATTTGAGCGGGTCACTAATGCTTAAGTCGTGTCATAGGAATGCATGGGCCGAGAACTCGGACTAAATGCCAGCATCTCGCCAACCCAATATCTTAGCTTGTTTTAGTACAAGAAGACTTGGACTAGGGGAGAAGATGTCTCCCAAGTCACCCTCTAGGCTAGTCCCTGCATATTTTCCAAACCATTTCCAGCCAAACTTGTCAGTTCCTTTAGTGGGTACTTGTCTGGAGGTTGGAGTGGATAGGAGAGATATTTTGGAACTCTCTTCAATATAACTGGATTCTGACAACATGCTCTAAGACTTATATTTGCTGTTTTACTGTGCGAGTTTTGGAAATCAGCTAAATTCAAGCACTTTGACCACTTCAGGACAGCTTCATTATGATACCTTTTGCTGCTACAATCATAAAGTCTGTTCAGCAATTGGTTTTCTCAGGAAATAAAACTGCACTTCAAAATGAATGATTTGCTATTCATTTTTTTGATTTTCATAGGATTCAGTTATGCAAACAATTTTTTTTTATTTTACTCCCTATTTTGAGAATGGAGACGGCAGGTTATGCTGTCCCCGATAGTATGCCAAGACAACCCCAGGGACATAACTTTCAACCCGGGAAGAAGACAGGCAATCTCTAAGTCAGAGGGGCGCTCGATTACCACACATATCAGCGCCGCTGTTGACCACATCTAGATCGCAAAATACTGGGCACCAAAACGAATTAGCGGACGTCCATGCAATAACCATCCCCGACACATACATAGGGAAATGATTTGGGGAGTAAACAGAACGATCTTGGGATTAGCGAGACCAGATGTCTCGCCTAGAAAAGCTACCGAAACCTAACGCAGCGTGATGGATAAGGAGAAGAGTCTAGAGGACGCATAGGAAGATGACGATCGCCCGATTACCCTAGGTACGCCTGGAACCGATTCGCCGTGAAGATGCACCGGGCTGTCATTAATGCCCTCTGTGTATTTAGTAAGAAGAAAGCCGACACCGATAACCAGTTCTATCTGACCACACAGCGAGTATCAAGAAGCCTCGGACGCGTAGAAGAGCAGTGTGGAGCAATGGGCGAAAATACAAGGTAAACATTATGCTCTTGTATTTCTAACAACGTCCCACTGATGCGCCGACGGAAGAAGAAGAGCAGACGACAGGAAGATAAACTCAACCGGAACTCAACCGAGTAGAAGACGAGCAGACACACCCAACCTATGAAGACGGAAGAAGACCCTAAACCAAGCAGACGACAGGAAGAGAAACCCAGATGCCGATGATTGAACATTATTGACTTTGTTGTAAATAAATAATCAAACCATTCTGATAGCCTTAAGAGTTATATGTACCCGTATTGGCACATATCTCTTAACTGGTGCCTTCGAGCCAGGATCTGAACGCTAATCACAGACACAATGTGAAACCAGAAGAGGAACAGTGTGAACATAAACAGTGTGAGAAAATTCGCAAAACGTGAGTCTAATTGTTTATTATCATAATGGCTACCCAACAATCAGCTGGTGTTCTCGCCCCATTAACAGAGTCTATCAATTCTCAAATTGCTGCAATGGCCATGACTACGGTGACACAGGTAGTGACGTCATTTGACGGGGACCCCACAAAATACCACGGGTGGGTCAAGTCGATAGAAAAATGCGCGATCCTAACCGGCGCTAACGAAGCAAAGAAGCCCTATATGGCATTCCAGAGCGCCACGGGCCCCGTTTCCGATTTTTTGTTACAAAGATATTTGGCCACGAATCCTAACGCCACGTGGCAAGACACAAAAACCGAATTATCTAGTCGATTTGCCGAGATAAATGACATTCAATTCGCCTTTTCGATGCTAAGAAAAATCAAGCAAAAACAAAACGAAAATTTACATGTGCTTGCCGAACGAATTTTGGAGATCGCGACGGTGGCATACCGAGAGCAACCTGGTGGGATCAACGCGGTTGAAGGCCAACTCGTAGGGTTTTATATTGACGCTTTAAGAAGCGACAGTTTGAAAATGAAGTTGATCAGAGATGCGCCGAAGACACTAAAATAGGCAGCCGAAATCGCCATGCGGGAAATGGGGATCCGACGGGTATTCAACCTACGAACGGGCCGCGAAAATTACAACGAAAACGAACCGGAAGCAATGGAAATCGATAGTTTCAGAAACAAAAACGCGAGAGCAACCTGCGATATATGCGCACGCGATAACCACACGACCCGAGAACACCGATCACGCCCGAGACAGGTGCATGTCGAAGCGGTGGTTAAACCACGAACAGTCGAATGTTGGACGTGTCAAGGTGACCATTTCGCTCGCGACTGCCCCTTTAAGACCGAAAACCGAAGGCACGTATCTTGCTGGGTTTGCGAAGGTAATCACTTGGCTAGAAATTGCCCCTCTAAATCCGGAGATTCGAAGCAAAAGCAATGGAACGCCACCTAGGGGAATCCGCCGAGATCAGCCGAACCGATCACGTGACCTATCCCATGATACACCGCGTCACAGCCGGAGATATCCGACATTAAACGAACCACCACGACTAATGACCCCGCCCACATACGCAAAAAACTAAGGAATCCTCTCATTGAGGCCACATGTGAGAGGAAATTTAGTATCAACATTGTGGGGAACCCCAGCTCGTGTTTAGTTAGAATAGGTAAAAATAAATATCGCTCATTAGTGGATAGTGGAGCGGAAGTATCATTGATTCACAAACGCGTCTATGACGCATTACAGTTCCGACCAAAACTAACTAGGGAACACATCAACCTTAGCTCCGTGAATGGGAAGTCACTGGGCGTACTTGGTAGCGTGGAACAAACCTTCAGAATGGCGAAACTAAAATTAACCCATAAATTTTATGTGGTGAATGATATGACCCGGAATATGATCTTAGGGAGGGACTGGTTGACCTCTCGGGGGGTCAGACTGTATTATGATCTGGGATGCCTCAAGGTCAGTGACGTGTATGTCCCCTTGGAAGCAGATGCGCATATCGCTTCCCTTCTGAGATTAACCAGCAAAGTTAGTTTAAAGCCCCGGACATCGACTTTATGTATGGGAAAATCAAAAAACTTAGCTTCTCTTCACAAGTCGACATTAGTAGTGGTGGCCCAAATCGAGAAAGGTTACCTAGCATCAAAACCCGGTTTGGAGGTAAGGAAGTCGATTTCGGAACTAGGTAAAAGACATCAAGTCCCATTGCTACTTGTGAACAACACTAATAAAACCGTTTATCTACGGCGCGGCAGTGTAGTTGGAAAATCAGTCACGTATGGACGAAGACGCGATCGTGCTGGGAAAGGTTATTGTCAAATAACATTACAGCAACAGCCTAAATCCTTTATGATGGTACACAAACACGTGAAACAGGCGAAACGCCAACAAGCAGCGAAATTTAACAAAAAGGCCACAGACACCAAATTCGAGATTGGCGAGGCCGTCTATGTGAAGAATCATTTACGAAAAAGCAAACTTGAAAGCAAATGGAAACCCTACTTCCGCATAACCAAGCAAATAACGCCCGTTACTTTCGAGTTAGGAATCAATTAACTGGGAAAGTCACACAATCCCATGCTGAACACATGCGCAAGGCCAACCTTGAATGGAAAATCCCCAAAACTGACAACAACAAGCGTGCTCAAACGTATGCTGTTCCCCCCGAAGACGAAGATAGCGACGTTCCTGCCCCTAACCCTATGGGTGGGTCTTCTGGCGATGAAACAGAACCATTACCAGATGATGTAATCGCTCGATATCGGAGACAATGTTCGGACTCCGATGACGAAGATGTCCCTTTAAGCGAGCTTAAGATGCGCTTACAGCGTAGGAAAACGCGACTCGCACGCTCAGAGCCGCTACAAAACCCTGACTCGTCCACGGACGAGAGATCAGAGCCGAGTGCCAAGGCACAACGCGCCCCAGGGCCTCGTCAACACGGGCGCAAAGTAACAAGGATGTTTACGAGTGATGACAGCTCAGAGGATGAGTTAATGGAAGTGGCCGTCATTGAACAAACCCCTCGTGAATGTAAGCCTGTACCGGCCCCACGCAAGTGTAAGCAGCTCATGAATGGAGCGCTTAGTGACATAAGAACCAAGCAATCATTTAAAAACCTGTTGTACTCAATGGCAGCAGTGATGTAAATAATAATGAAACGCCCGAACTATTTACCTGGATTTCATTTCGGAATGAATGAGACCCCACTTTTAACTGTCTTATTGATGACTGATGAGTCTAACCTGGCTTCGTAAATGTTGAAAATAGTTAGCCCGACGCCCCAGACCGAATCGCGAATAAATAGTCATGTTCGGATCAATGACAGGTCGCGCGCCCCATAAAACCCGGCACGTGCGCATGGCGATTTAATAAATAAAGCTTTGAACTTTACAATCACGCGCCGAGAGATAACGAGCACCGCGCCGACGTGCACGCCGCCACCCTTAGGGTTACTACGTTTGAGCGCACCCCGCTCAAATAAACACGATCGAAAATATGCTCACGACTGACTTAGTGAACGAAAAAGTATTACCCCAATGACCAGCGACCTGAGGATATCCCGAATGCCGTGTTCAAAGAGCCCATAGACGAAACAATGGAGACGGATGCACCAAAGCCGTCTGCGCTATTCCGGACCAACACTCAGGAACGCCTACATGTATATCCAATTATAGCCGTCAGAGGCTGACCACATCTGTGGCGGATTTGGATTAGTATTAATTATGTATCGTATATTAATGTATTCCGAATTTCCTCGGTAATTATTGTTGTGCGGATATCAGAATCATTTGCATGTATATAGACATTTATGCATTTCATATATTTCAAATATTAATTGTTGCATAACGATGTCCAGGGTATTATAGTTGTATAATCATCAGAATGATTATAGCAAGCGTTGAATAGGGACTATAAATCCCGACATTCAGTCATACGTTTTGATGATTGAAATCAATCACCCCGACTTATCTTGTGTTTAACTGTTCGTCAACCAATCCATCTATATAATTAGTTGTAAATTCCATTTTCGTATTGGGCCGATCTGACACCCTCAAGCGATACCGATAAATTGAAAAAGTAACCATTGTGTATACTGACTGTGTCATTTGTTCTCAAACCTCACACAAATATCCGTTTGAGTATTACAGGCTGACCATGGCGGTGGAACAAGGGTCGACCAGTTGTCAGAACCTACCCCCATACTCGGACATTGAGGACGAAAATACCTCGACATCCGATGATGACGATATGACACCCAATTCAGATGCACGACCATCCACCAGCAGGCGGCCGCATGAAAGCTACCTCGACATGATGCCGCGCATGCAGTCACCCACATCCTACAACCAGCCATGGGTACAGCCTTACACCGAGCATAGACGATATTACGCAATACAGTCACCTCCCCCGCCTTACAGCCCGCCCAGAGAAACTGAAGATGCACTCATCGACATCGACCCCGATTGGTACTACTTCACGGACGAACACCGACAGCCGATCCAGACTCGCCAGCGAACCTATGCTAGAGCACGACAGCAGCCGTACCAACGACACCGACGGACATACGAACAACGGAGGCCTCTCATTCACCGATGCCACTGTTGCGAACTACTCCGACGAATCATCAACCTGCTACGCAGCGACGGATTGGACTTGCGATTTCAGGATCAACTTTAAAATAAAAAAAGTCACAGCCAGTAGGTCGGAGTTGTCTGAGAGACGCCCAGACGACCCGATCTACACGGAGACGGCCGACATCGAACCAGCTATCCATCGCCGATGCCGCTGTTGCGAAACACTTCGACGAATCATCGACCTGCTGCGCAGCGACGAATTGGACTTGCGATTTCAAGATCAACTTTAAATCGAAAAAGTTAAGAAGTAATGTGCCAAGACAACCCCAGGGACATAACTTTCAACCCGGGAAGAAGACAGGCAATCTCTAAGTCAGAGGGGCGCTCGATTACCACACATATCAGCGCCGCTGTTGACCACATCTAGATCGCAAAATACTGGGCACCAAAACGAATTAGCGGACGTCCATGCAATAACCATCCCCGACACATACATAGGGAAATGATTTGGGGAGTAAACAGAACGATCTTGGGATTAGCGAGACCAGATGTCTCGCCTAGAAAAGCTACCGAAACCTAACGCAGCGTGATGGATAAGGAGAAGAGTCTATAGGACGCATAGGAAGATGACGATCGCCCGATTACCCTAGGTACGCCTGGAACCGATTCGCCGTGAAGATGCACCGGGCTGTCATTAATGCCCTCTGTGTATTTAGTAAGAAGAAAGCCGACACCGATAACCAGTTCTATCTGACCACACAGCGAGTATCAAGAAGCCTCGGACGCGTAGAAGAGCAGTGTGGAGCAATGGGCGAAAATACAAGGTAAACATTATGCTCTTGTATTTCTAACAACGTCCCACTGATGCGCCGACGGAAGAAGAAGAGCAGACGACAGGAAGATAAACTCAACCGGAACTCACCCGAGTAGAAGACGAGCAGACACACCCAACCTATGAAGACGGAAGAAGACCCTAAACCAAGTAGACGACAGGAAGAGAAACCCAGATGCCGATGATTGAACATTATTGACTTTGTTGTAAATAAATAATCAAACCGTTCTGATAGCCTTAAGAGTTATATGTACCCGTATTGGCACAATAGCTGATTGTTATAACATTATAGAAATGTCACCCTCTGTCAAGGGAGAAATTGAGATTTGTCACCACTCGAGAACGGAATGTCTCCTGAGAAGAAGGGCAATAACTGTTTTGTTATCCGATTACTAAAGAAAAAATCCTTGGCATTTACACCATGATGTTGCAGTGAGTCATCGCACCGCATGAGTGCTTTCCTTCTCGATTATGTATATTTTCAGTAACTTTGTATCGTCCTAGGATTTCTGTTCCATAACAGTTAGTCAAGCCATTACGCTTTTGATAATCGCCATTTATTTACCATCGTTTTGTTTAAATCATTAATATCGGTCCATGCAATGTGAACCAATAAGCCATAGAAGAATGTTAGCCCCTTATGGAATTTGGTATATTCGTTAACAGCAAGAATGTCGTCTTGTGCGCAGAATTTACATGCGATGTTACATCTCCACACAAATACTTCTATGATGGAATAATAACAATGCATACACCGCAGAGACGTCTGATGTAAGGGACAATCATACAGGGTAATTCATTCATGATAAACGTATGCATTATGTTGTACACCAGCAAGAATTTATAACCAACTGACCTCAATGAATTGACTCATTCAATCTCGCACCATAATTTTTACATGAAAATATTGAATTACACAGATTTTCTGATGTAGCAATTACAGAATAACACTTTTCTGATAAAAGTATCAACATAGAAGTTTGAATATTAGTGTTCATTAAATATATGCAAATTAGCAAACACCACAACTGGTGTTTTTGTGAATCTGTGGGGCATATAAGATTTATGATTACAGTATGTATTAGTGATGTGAAATTGCTGAGTTATTGCACTGTCGTTGTGTATTAGATATATTCTTGCAATATAACATCAGGCAGGTGACAAAAACAATGTCAGCAGGCGACAATGTGATTTGTCGCCCAGCACATGACAAGTCTAGGACCAACCAGAAGCAGGTAAAATGGAGAGGAGGGTAAGAAAAAATTATATTCCATAAGGCCAAAAAAAAAAGGGTTTTGATTCTCAGGCATAGCCGCATAAAAAAGAAATGGCCTGCATTGGACCATTTTATTCCAATGTTGGATTCTCACATAGTTGTAAACCGGTAGCACGAAATTAGGAAACTGTGACACAGAAATTAGTTATGTTTCAAATATCGAATGGGAGCTAAATACAATGGTGTATGTGTGGGTATTCAACAAAATACCAAAGGTAACAATAACTATCAGGTACATTGTCACCACAGGCTGTCAAAATTCCAAGTGTATTGGTCATTTGGTGCATTATATCGATCAAGAAAACTGTGAGGGTACCTGTGCAGAGAATTTGATGGGTTCTGATGGATCTGAGGATATTGGATTCATGCTGTTCTGTAGAGCCTTGACGTATGCCCTGGCTGCATGGAGTCTCAGGAGATATAAGTCTCTCTGGAATGTTCTGTGCATCACTGAAATGGAAATATTAGAAGCTTTGATACTCATGATCATTCAGACAAATTTCTGGTAAAGCAGAGGGCCTTTTATAGCAAACAGGAGGTTACACTGAGGTACTCAGGTGGACAGACAAATTTTTTTTATTTCCAGATAAATAAAGAAGGATAATTCTAAAATGGAAAATGCAAACAATGTCATTGGGTACTATTTTGAAAGCACTCCATATAAATTTCATTAAGGTCTGATAAAACCATGACTGAGAAATCTACATGGACGGACAGCAGTGTAAAATATTATGGAAGGTTTCCTCCTTTTAAGTTTTAAAAGCACGATGAACACCTCTAATCTTCAATCTGTACCACGCACACCAAGACATGGAAAATACTGCCAACTCTTTAAAATCAACCCTCCCTATCTTAAACATTTCAACTAACAAAATAATGTGCATAGGCCTCAATATTATGGTTTGGCTTCTGCTCCCTCATTATCATCCCACTCTCTCATTATCCTCCCACTCTCTCATCCTACTGCTCGCATGTTCTAGTCACTACTCGCTAACTCCAATCTCCTGCTCGCTCATTATCCCAATCTCTCATCATCCCACTCTCTCATTATCCTTCCACTCTCTCATTACCCCCCCTCTCTATGCTCTAGTCAATAATTGCTGACTTCAATATCCTCCCACTCGCTCATTATCCTCCCACTCTCAATATTCTCCCACTCTCTCATCCTCCCACTCTCTCATTATCCTCCCACTCTCATTATCCCCCCTCTCTCATGCTCTAGTCAATAATTGCTGACTTCAGTATCCTCCCACTCGCTCATTATCCTACCACTCTCTCATTATCCTCTCACTCTCTCATTGTCTAATCACTACTTACTGACCCTCTCATCCTCACTCTCGGGTCGGGTCTCCACTTACTAACTCCATTATCCTGCACGCCCATTATCCTCTCACTATAATCCCACTCTCTCCATCCTCCCACTCCCTCATTATCATACCACTCTCTCATCCTCCCACTCTCATTATCCTCTCACTCTCTAATTATTCTCCCACTCTCTAATTATCCTCACACTCTCTCATTATCCTCTCACTCTCTAATTATTCTCCCACTCTCTAATTATCCTCCCACTCTCTTAATTATTCTCCCACTCTCTAATTATCCTCCCACTCTCTAATTATCCTCCCACTCTCTAATTATCCTCCCACTCTCTCATTATCCTCCCACTCCCTCATTATCCTCCCACTCTCATTATCCTCTCACTATCATCCCACTCCCTCATCCTCCCATTCCCTCAGTATCTTCCCACTCCCCTCATTATCCCCCCACTCCCTAATTATCATCCAACTCTCATTATCCTCCCACTCTCTAATTATCATCCAACTCTCATTATCCTCCCATTCTCTCATCCTCCCACTCGCTCATTATCCTCCCACTCTCTCATTATCCTCCCACTCTCTCATTATCCGCCCACTCTCTAAATAACCTCCCACGCTCATTATCCCCCCACTCTCACCGCTCACCCTCTAATTATTCTCCCACTCCCTCATTATCCTCCCACTCTCTCATTATCCCCCCACTCTCTCATCCTCCCACTCTCTAATTATCCCCCACTCTCTCATCCTCCCACTCTCTAATTATCCTCTCACTCTCTTGTTATCCTCCCACTATCTAATTATCCTCCCACTCTCATTATCATCCCACTCTCTCATTATCATGCCACTCTCTCATTATCCTCCCACTCTCTCATTATCCTCCCACTCTCCCATATCCTCCCACTCCCTAATTATCCTCCACTCTCATTATCCTACCACTCACTCATTATTCTCCCACTCTCTCATTATCCTCCCACTCTCTCTTGCTCTAGTCACTACTTGTTGACTACATTCTCTCATTCCCTCATTATCCTCTTGCTCCCTCATTGTCTAGTCACTACGTACTGACTCCATTCTCTCGCTCCCTCATTGTCTGGTCCACAAATAGTTTTGTTTTCTTCGGTATGTTCAGTTTAATATTCTGAGCTGCTGGTGGACCGATGTTCATGTCTTTCTCTTGAAATGTGGCATTCCTTTTCAAGATTTTAATGAGAAGGCCACCATCTGAAGAAAAAAAAAATGAATATTTTATTACATGACTGATTTTTCTTTTCAAAATATGGCATATTTTGGTCAAGTTTTCCAGATCATCGGAAACGACACTGCTTTTCCGATTTCATATCATGCAACTCTGAATGAGAACGAGGCTGGTCGACAGACCTAATTTAAATCTAAATATAGCAATGACTCGATTATGTATTCGATTCATATGTGGTATGTGTGATATCCTTCCTCCCATGGATACCAAGGGAAATTCCCCATCAACAATTTGTGAAAAAATATGGTCCCAAGTACTAGTTACAATCTATTATTATGGGATATTTCCTGATATTTCTGGGTAATTGTGTGAATTTGTCAGCGAAAGTCATTTCCTCTATCTAATATAATAAACACATTTAATATCACTGCAGTAAGGTGATATTGGTCTCCACATCACGTCTCGTTGAGAAGGTGAGATACTGGATCAGACTCGCAGCCTCTGGAATCTCATCTTCTCAAGTTGGCATGATAATATGTATATATCATAGAACAAACCAAACCCTATAACCACATCAGGGTTGAAGAGACATAAGGTGCTTACAGAGGGTAAATGTGAAAAAATTCAAATGTGCTCGACCATCGGCATATTCTTGTAGCACATATCCCACTGGTCATATTGATATATTCGAATAGGATGTAGGATGTACAAATAAACTTAAACGAAAGAGATGTACTTAGCTGATTCAATGAGAGAATTTACGTGTCGCGTAAGAAGACGCCACCTGATGATGTCACGCGATTCATGTGCATTATGTTCTCGTTATTTTAAACAATATTGTACTAACATCTGGAAAAATTGACAACCGACACAATGGTGTCATAATTACAGTGTAATATGTGAGTTTCCATGTGAGAACAACGGCATAAAGTTATCCAAAAATTACGTAGGGTAAGTGAGGAAAAATGACAAAATTTCATATTTTGCCCCAGAAATTCCATATACAACAACCGAATCATGAAACTAGAATGAATAAGCTACAGAACTAACAGCCAGAATTATTCCATCTTTATTGCAACACCTTGTGTTTTCACAGCCCTTACCATAACCTTCAAAGTGCATTGCAATGACCAATTAATCAGTCTATTTTTATCAAATTGGGCAATGTAACTCACCTTTATTTATATACGGCAGAATACTACTTCAATTTCTAGAAATGACCATGACCATTTGTGACCCGCCATATCAAATCCAGTCGTAAGTCGGGATTTTTGTACCCTGTGCCAATGCATTCTCTTATATATGCGAGTCGACCATAGGTCGCCTCGCATATATAAGAGAATGCATTGGCCTAACAATTTTTTACAATTTTAATAATTTTTTCTTGTATTCTTTAACAATTTTATAATTTCACCCATACAGAGCCCCAGACAAACATGAGCAGACAACACTCTTCTATATGCTTCTATATATGTGTGGGGCTCCCTGCAGGGTAATGGATGTTTTTTATTTTATGTCCTAAAAATTGTACATTTATTTAAAAATGAAAGTGTCAATGACACTGTAGCTCAACTTGGAAAGGGAATAATTTAATGTATTACAGTCAATGGAGCGATTAGGAATGTGGAAAGTTGAATGTCTAATACTAGTTTATAGACATGAAGAGACCCCAAAATGACTCGTTCCCATCTACATGTCATTATTAACATTCATGACAAATTTTATGATGATCAGACTAAAGGTACGACATGTAGCCCGTGCTAAAGAATTTAGTCATACAAAGAGTAAAATCCAAGATGGCTGCTGGCGGCCATGTTTTCGGCCGAATGACACCAAAATGACTCGTTCCCATCTACATGTCATCGTTAACATCCATGACAAATTTTATGACGATCAGACTAAAGGTACGACCTGCAGCCCGTGCTAAAGAATTTAGTCATACAAAGAGTAAAATCCAAGATGGCTGCTGGCGGCCATGTTTTTTGGCCAAATGACCCAAAAATTACTCGTTCCCATCTACATGTCAATATTAACATCCATGACAAATTTCATGATGATCAGACGAACAGTACGACCTGTGGCCCATGCTAATTGATTAAATTTTGAAATCCAAGAGTAAAATCCAAGTCAAACAAAGAGTAAAATCCAAGATGGCTGCTGGCAACCATGTTTTTTGGCCGAATGACCCCAAAATTACTCGTTCCCATCTACATGTCATTGTCAACATCCATAACAAATTTTATGATGATCAGACTAAAGGTACGACCTGTAGCCCGTGCTAAAGAATTTAGTCATACAAAGAGTAAAATCCAAGATGGCTGCTGGCGGCCATGTTTTTTGGCCGAATGACCCCAAAATGACTCGTTCCCATCTACATGTCATTATTAACATTCTTGACAAATTTTATGATGATCAGACTAAAAGTACGACCTGTAGCCCGTGCTAAAGGAATCACTGAACTAAATGGTTTCCCATAGGCGACAAGTGTTAACGTTTCGGCCAAATTCACTGAACTGAAGCCTGCAGGCCATACCGGTGATGTTTACCCAGCTAGATTGACACCAGTTGATCACGAAAATGCAAGAAAAATCATAGGTCATGTGTTTACTTTTTAAAATAAATCCCCAAGTGTACAACAGGGCTATCCCACAGTCAAATTTGATCTGGAAAAACCCAGATCTACAGCAGCTAGTTAAATACATTTCCCGCTCTAGAACACATTTAGCTCCCTGATTCCTATATATATGTATATGTGTGAAACACAGCGTTTCTTATTGTATTTTATCTAAATATAGACCTTACTGAAATCAAAAATGGATTATACCGAGCAGTAGTGGTTTATTTTTCCAATATCAGGTATCCTGAAAATTAGTGTCAATCCTCAAAATAAAGCCAAAAAATTAGCTTTCTTTTAAATTTTACTAGCTGATGCATCTTGTATAACTGAAGTATGTCCTTATATACCATAATATTACTAAATTGAAGAGGAAATGTTAATATACATTTTGAGAGGGATATATTGTCCAATTTTAAACCCTTTTCATGCAGAATTTGGCAATTTATAATAAATATTTACCAAAATTAAAAGAAAATAAAAATAATTTTTTTTTTAATAGCAATGTAAAGCAACCATAAGTCAATTTAAATATCGAAACATTATGATACAACATCAGACACAGCCTCAGGCATGAAATTTTGCCAGATGGCAGGGCATACTATCTGTTTAACAAAGCTGCCATGACAGTTTTGCACGACAGTAAATCTAGTGGTGATGCCATGACAAATTTCATACCGTACTGACCCGGTTCAAAGCCCATGCCCGTGTTTAAGCCCACCCATATATTTTGGCCAAATTCCATGCACAGGGGTATATTCGTGTTTAAGCCCACCCCAAATGTTGTTCAATTTCAGCAGTGGTAAGTAAGTATTTGCTATAGAATACTCTATGATACTCCCCAAATAAATAAATAATTCCAAGAAGTATATTCACAAACGATCGGTGACGGCGAGAATGCCACGAAAAATGGAAAGTTATAATTTGTAGGTAAGTGATAATATTAAATGAAATAAAATAAAGTGAATCTTAAATTCTCATTTGTTTATTCAATTATACTTCCAAAACGTTAACAGACATAAAATACAATAGAACCCACTTGATTTAAAAGCCATGTGCGGTTATGCGTGCAATACTTTTAAGTTTAATCAAAGCGCACCTGTTCCAACTACAGTACCGGTACTGTAAAAACATATTTTTCGTGTTCAGTGACAACGTAGACCTGTATGTTCCTACATGTGGCCAAACACAAAGAACTGGCCTCTTGGTTATGTAAACACACAGTGGGTATCATAATGGAGCAGAAGGGGGGGACTTGTCATTTAACAACAATGTCTTCCAAACTTCGTCAACTTTATTCACTCGAAACCAAAATATTCAAACACGTGCTTTTGTATACGTTTTAGCATTCGGCAAACCTCGTCAGATTCCGTCACCGTTTGCCCCCAGAGGTCACAGGTCGAGGAGTTCAGAATGCCGTTTTAGTAGAAATACAACTGCCTTGTCAGTGCTGTTAAATAATTACACTCACTGGCTTTTGTTAAACATGCAATTAGTCGCTATTGTAACATCCTCTATGTAGACAATGGATCACGAATAAAGCGCCGGGCTTATTGTTTTCCTAATCGGATTAAATCTGAACATCGATATAAACTATAGACTATAGATAACCCACACTGCCGCTTACATAATAACCAGGGCATTCCTGACTCCAAGCATACACTTTGGGAACAAGACGGCTGTCAGTCAAGACTACTTACATAATAGTGTCATTTTAACATGGGAATGTTGGCCAATAAAACTACAAGACTTAAAGTGTTATTATAATATTTTAATATTCACATTTAATTGAAAAAATTCCAAAATAATCGGCGTTAGATCGGCTTTCATCAGTTTTACTGTCCCGATTTCTTAGGATTTTTGGTTTGCAAAGGGCCATATCCGAGTTTAAGCCCACTTGGATTTTTGAGCTCAAATAAAACAAAGGCCCCCTGGGCCTAAACGCGGGTCAGTACGGTAATGATCCGACCAAAGATACGACCTGTAGCCTGCATTGTTGACGCCTTACGTACACACGTACACACGAACACACGGACGACAAAGCCATGGCAATAGCTCAAACTTTACAAAGTAAAGTTGAGCTAAAAATGATAAAAAATTGTTAGGCCAATGCATTCTCTTATATATGCGAGGCGACCTATGGTCGACTCGCATATATAAGAGAATGCATTGGCACAGGGTAAAAAAATCCCGACTTACGACTGGATTTGATATGGCGGGTCACATTTATGTTAGCAAGAGTAAAATATAAAATTCGCCCGACAGCCCCAATTTTCGAAAAAAGTTGGATGAGAATTGTTTAATTTATTTATATTGGCCTAAGATAATTTATACTAACTTCTGAGTGTCATTATAAGAGTTCCATCCTCTCGGCCGTAACGACCGAACCTCATCCCTGTGACGACATCCTTGGTCTTGATTATGTTGACTAAGTATTTATCTTTAAACATATGCACTTCACAGTTGTTGAGCGCCACGAGAACGGCCTTGAACGCTTTCGGTTTGTAATCCACCGCTTCCATGGTGGTGATTCCAGCTGGCAGTTTTATTGTCCACAGTTTCTTTCCCTGGAATCAAATAAGTGTTATCACACATTTAGCCCAGTTCCATAGTTAATTATAGGGGGCATGTTTTTTGGTAGGCAGGCAGGGAGGGTGTCCACCTCCATGATCTTATTTCGTTCCATTTGATATTGGATTCTTATTTAACTTTGATTTGCATGAATGTTATTAACCCTTTCATGATGGGAGCTGCGCTGGTGCAGCATTAAATACCCTGTGCCAGTACATTATTATATATATATGCGAGTCTCCCATAGGGAGCCTTGCATATATAAGAGTATGCACTGGCTTACAAGATCAAGAAAAATATTTTAGGCCAATGTATTCTCTTATATATGCGAGGCTCCCTATGGGAGTCTCGCATATATAAGAGAATGCATTGGCACAGGGTTTTCGCTAAATTTCAGGAAGCAATGGTCATGGAAGGGTTAAGCATTGACTAGAGGTGGGACTGTCCCAAAGAGAACAAGGATACCCATGCTATGTCAACTGGAGAAATGTAGAATTCTACTAACATATGTGAAAATTAGAAGCAAATCGACTGTGCCACTCCATAGAAAACATTGTCTATGATCAATTGTAATATTTACTTCTTGATTCGGGACACAACTATCAGCGATAAACTAACGAAAATGATTTCGCCATCGAGAGTCACTGCATTTAATGAATATATAAGAATGATGGTGTGTGACGATCCCACTTATTAACATAATGGATAAAAACATATATAAGACCACCGGTTATAAACATAGAAATATGCAATAACATGTTAACCACGCCGGTGAAACTATGCATACATGCCAGTTAATCGAGAGGCCATTACAGTTAATTATGTAATTCAATCAATGCAAAGACGGCAAACAAAGAGAAACAAGCTGTGAACAACCACATGGGCGCTTAAGATACTGATAGGCCTGTCAGCTAATTGGTTTTTATCACTTACAATCCGGCATGTGTGCTCTTTTTAATCCATTTACAATGGGACTTTAATGAACTTTGACAGAGCTTCGAATTCCATGTCCGAAACGTTCGAATATCTCGACATTGCATGTTTACTTAAACCCGGTGACATAGTCCCACGCTGTCTGATTCATATCATATAAAACTCAAGCCATACTTTCTCTCATCATAACCATCCAAAATGTCTAAACGTAATCGTGACGATTTGTCACTCGGAGTTAAATACGAAAAATGAAAGTAAAGCTTGTTTTATTTTGTGGAATTCCCAGTGGGAAATCCCCTATTCACTCCAACTTCTACAGATAGAGTTACTCCTCCTGACTTGTAACCGGATGTTGAATTTAGTGAAAATGGAAACCGACTCGCGGCGCTTAAATTCACTTGTTTCTGGTTCTTTTTCATGCATAATACATGCATCAAGATTGATTCTCCAATCATTCATCAAAGTTATGTTGTGTCAAGTTTATTTTGGTGACATAAAAAGAAGAATAGTAGAAAAATAAATAAAACAACCGCCATATTCAATGATTGATGATGGCGACGGAAAACGTGGTCAAATGTCCATACAAGTACACACGAAATGGGCCAAATATCGGAATCCCGCACATAAACATACACGCTTATTAACATAAATTCCTCTTGCACCGAGGCTATGTGATAAAGCGGGATTAACTGTACTATTTGTAAAAATAACTACTTTGAGCAAGATTATTCTCCATTTCTATTTGATCACCCTGCAGGAGTGTTTTAACTTCACTTTAACAGGTCAGGCACATCCTGAATTCCACTATTATAGCGGTATATGACCATTACCGTTTTGTTGATTTGATAAAAGAGGGATAATCCAAAATCATATTTCACACAAATATTATTCAAAATCAGGTCGCACTAATACCGCATCATCCATATAGTTTGTCCAGGAGAATGATTGATCATTACGTCACACAATAAGCAACTTAATTAGCATGCAATTATTTGAAATAGTGTATGAAGGAGTGATTGAGTCATCCTGTTATTGTCATCTACATAGGGATATATTAGTAATATTATAATATTATTGAATATCAAAGCTGGCGCAAAAGATCGCACAACGAATTTTGTCGGAAGACTGTTCATTTGCTGCGATATTGTTAAGAGTGACATTTGGCTGTGCGCTGGTATGCGCCGTCTTCTATTCGCGATGCAAATAAAGGAAACATGAATATGTTATAGTCAAATATCACTATAATAGTGGAATATCACTATAATAGTGGAATTCAGGGTGTGCCTGACCTGTTTAACCCTTTACCCAACAGAACGGCCCTGTGCCAATGCATTCTCTTATAGGTCGCCTCGCATATATAAGAGAATGCATTGGCTTAACACATTAAAAATTATAAAATTGTTAAAGAATGTAAGAAAAAATGGTAAAAAGTGTTAAAAAAGGATTTTTTTTAGGCCAATGCATTATCTTATATATGCGAGGCGACCTATGGTCGACTCGCATATATAAGAGAATGCATTAGCACAGGTCATAACTTTAACTATCACAATGTGGTCAAGGAGCCGGTTCCAATGATATCCATATTTGTATGGTTCTATTGAGACAGACCGAAGATATTTTAGGCTGTTGAAGCTTTATTTGGCCGGTTTGTTGGGTAAAGGGTTAAGGGTAGCCATATTAACATATTTGTTTTTCAAAACAAAACACAAGGAATACAAACTCATACAGAATTATGCATGCGGTGAACTTTCTAAGTCGAAAAAGGAGGATAACTACATTAAAAAAAAGTTGGATCGATGTCACAATCACAGGTGCACAGGTTCGCATAGTGGTAAATATATGTGCCAAGTTTCAAAAGCAATTACTGAAAATATAGGAATACAATCTCTGACAAAGTTGCATCGAAAGACGGACAGACAGATGCGCAGATGAATGGACAAGCTGTTTCCTATATACCTCCTATAACTCGTCGTGTTTAGTGTTGATAAAAAATGATTCTCGGAATAAAAGATGACAAAATTATATATCGCCAGAAACAATATTGACAGTATCTTGCGATAGTTAGCATGCAGATACATAAGTATACTTATTCCCGATTTTTTCAGTAATCATGTTTTATGCATGAAGATAGACAAGTTATAATACATGCTGATCTCATGTGAAAGAAGATGTTTGTTCACATTTGTGATGACACATTCAGATCGAACCATAGTCACATATTTGGAATTTGAGGTGTAGAAAATAAATAAATTTAAAAATTTTAAAGCTAATAGCTCTGAGGTTTGAAGGGTGGGTTCCTTAAATCGAATAAAATATTTTTGACCCATAAAAACCAAGAAATAGCAATTTTGGGGGGTTAAATTGGACAGGGTATCTTTAATTATCAATTCCGGAGGATGATCTGTACCAGCCTATTTACGTGAGGATGTTACGGAGCAGCATGCCTGCAAATAGTGTGTCTTGTCATTTGCAGAAAGAGGTCCCCAGAGGGTGAATTTAGAGAGACGCTATCCCGCACAGCAGGCTAGCATTACCAAACTCACCCCCTGGGGACCTCATTCTGCTTAGGCTTCATCTTCTGGGAAGTATCTATAGTCTTAAATTAACATTGTTCTCAGTTACTTTTTCCCTTCTGGGAAGTTTCTTTTTCTCATAATTTGCAGAAGATATTAATGCATAATCAAGGTGACTAATGGGTGAACATCGCCAACTTCAATTGGGGAACTTAGTCTAATCCCAAGTCTCCCATAGCAGTTGAGGCTTAAGCAGAATGAGGTCCCCAGAGGGTGAATTTGGTAATGCTAGACCATAGTGTGGGATAGCATCACTAAATTCATCCTCTGGGGACCTCATTCTGCAAATGACAGACACACTATTTGCAGATTTGCAGAGCAGTAACATGTTCCATATCAGACAGAGGCTAACCAAGTTGTACTTTTTACCTTGGTTGAATAACAGTACAGCATCTCATCCATGCAGCCAATAATGATATTTTTATTAATCCTCTCGAGACCGACGGGCTGTGAGTTCAGCTCTATTGAATACTTAGCACTCTCTGTTCCCCTGAAAGGAAATAATTTTATATTAATTCGCAGGTCAATGTATAAGAAGACAAAAATACATATATCACACAAAACGTGAGCATCGAAAACTATATATACATTTGCTGTACCTTGGCTTATCACTGGTACACCTTGGTACAGCTGTTACACGCACAATCTAGCGGCCAGTTTTATGTCAGCCCTAAACTTTTTTATCCAAGTCAGCTCAATAATTTGTATTATCTCAATCATCCGGAGATTTTCAGCAAGTTATATTTTATCGATATTAAGCCATTTTGAAGCGTTAAATATGTTTTTTGCTGTATTTATACAACTACTAATATTACGGCAGTCGCACTTGGACTATGTTCGACTGCTGTCACTTGAACTGACGCGAGCCTACAAAAATCTCACCTGCGACTTTCACTTTCAATTTTGTCAGTCATTTCCAAAAGTGTGATGTTCATTCTCAAAATTTAGCTATTGTGCATTTGTCTACCCGTATTAAAACAGATTAGCAATATTGCCAAATATATCAAAAACAAATTTGCTTGAGAAAATGATTGATTCTGATATCACAGGCGAGTATATTAGTCGACAAAACATTCTGTTTCGTTACGGTCATTTCATGCCATATCTACAAACGACGGACAAACCATTATTTCATTTTAACCACGATCCATCAAGAATGATAATTAACAAATTCGCTCCTAATGGATGTTCCCAAACAGTTCTAAACGAATAATCCGACCAAACCAGCCTCGCTTATTATTCGTCGAAGGGGGACAATACTCAAATTTTCATTATTTGAGTGATTTGTTTTGCCTGAAGTAACAACAAGAATTTTACCAATACGCCGCAAGTGTGAGTACCAATGGAAATGGACATTCCTCTGGAATAAAACATGTTAGTCAACCAAAGTCTGCTAACTTTCACTATCTGAGTATGAACTGACGGGAATAAAAACAAGAGGTGGCATCAGAGATCCTGTGTCTCGTTTTCGGTGGCTTACCGCCGGTGGCTACCGCCAATTGGTGTGCATCAGTATCGGTAGACTAATTAATAGGTAAATTCGAAAAATGACTAATTAAGGGCCATAACTCCATCAAATTTTATCGGGCCAGGCTGGTTTTCGAACTCATCCGAAATATCCTTGGCAAGTATGTCTATTCCAAATTTTAAACAAATCGGAGGACGTTTGTTGAAGTTATCGCGCTAACGAGCTAAAAATTCACGAAAAATGACTAATTAAGGGCCATAACTCTATCAAATTTTATTGGGCCAGGCTGGTTTTCGAACTCGTCCAGGATATTATTGGAAGACACTTATATACCAAATTTTAGTTGAATCGGATGACGTTTGTTGAAGTTATCGCGCTAACGAGCTCAAAATTCGTACAAAATGACTACTTAAGGACCATAACTCTATCAAATTTTATCGGACCGGGCCGGTTTTCTAACTCGTCCGAGGTATTCTTGGGAGCCACCTATATATCAAAATTTCAATCAAATAGGATGATGTTTGTTAAATTATCGCGCTAACGAGCTGAAAATTTGTGAAAAAATGACTAATTAAGGGCCATAACTCTATCAAATTTTATCGGACCTGGCCGGTTTTCGAACTCGACCGAGATATTCTTGGGAGACACCTATATACCAAATTTCAATCAAATCGGATAACGTTTGTTGAAGTTATCGCGCTAACGAGCTGAAAATTCATGAAAAATGACTAATTAAGGGCCATAACTCTATCAAATTTTATCGGACCAGGCCGGTTTTCGAACTCGTCCGAGATATTCTTGGGAGACACCTATATACCAAATTTCAATCAAATTGGATAACGTTTGTTGAAGTTATCGTGCTAACGAGCTGAAAATTCGTGAAAAAAAATGACTAATTAAGGGCCATAACTCTATCAAATTTTATCGGACCTGGCCGGTTTTCGAACTCGACCGAGTTATTCTTGGGAGACACCTATATACCAAATTTCAATCTAATCGGATAAAGTTTATTGAAGTTATCGCGCTAACGAGCTGAAAATTTGTGAAAAATGACTAATTAAGGGCCATAACTCTATCAAATTTTATCGGACCAGGCCGGTTTTCGAACTCATCCGAGATATTCTTGGGAGACACCTATATACCAAATTTCAATCAAATCGGATAACGTTTGTTGAAGTTATCGTGCTGACGAGCTGAAAATTCGTGAAAAATGACTAATTAAGGGCCATAACTCTATCAAATTTTATCGGACCAGGCCGGTTTTCGAAATCATCCGAGATATTCTTGGGAGACACCTATATACCAAATTTCAATCAAATCGGATAACGTTTGTTGAAGTTATCGCGCTAACGAGCTGAAAATTCGTGAAAAATGACTAATTAAGGGCCATAACTCTATCAAATTTTATCGGACCAGGCCGGTTTTCGAACTTATCCGAGATATTCTTGGGAGACACCTATATACCAAATTTCAATCAAATCAGATAACGTTTGTTGAAGTTATCGCCCTAACGAGCTGAAAATTCGTGAAAAATGACTAATTAAGGGCCATAACTATCAAATTTTATCGGACCAGGCCGGTTTTCGAACTCATTCGAGATATTCTTGGGAGACACCTATATACCAAATTTCAATCAAATCGGATAACGTGTGTTGAAGTTATCGCGCTAACGAGCTGAAAATTCGTGAAAAATGACTAATTAAGGGCCATAACTCTATCAAATTTTATCGGACCAGGCCGGTTTTCGAACTCGTCCGAGATATTCTTGGGAGACACCTATATACCAAATTTCAATCGAATCAGATAACGTTTGTTGAAGTTGTTGCGCTAACGAGCCTAAAATCAGTGAAAAATGGCAAAGGGCCATAACTCTGTAATAAATGAGCGGACGAACCCGATTTTTTGTCTGCAGCTTACGTGCATGGATATGTACTCACACACCAAAAAAAATCCATCAATAAACGGTTGAGTTATAAGCAAAACACGTCGCCCGCCCGCCCGTCCGGAAAAAAAAACTCGACTAAAAATTTAAGGAGCAGCCAAACCGGAATGCTATGAATGGTGATGAGCCGATTGTCAAATAGAGCCTTGCGCCAATTGCCGATTATTTGAGATCACAATCGGCCGATTCAAGTGAACGATTCCGATTATTGTAATAATTATACCAGAATATGTTATATGTGTTATATAATACTTAGAAATAGAAGCAAGCAACAACCGTAGTAATATGCCAGTACACAGTATACATAAGTATATGTTTGGTTAAGTATATAGGTAGATATGGGCGGACTTGTGATCGAATACAGGCACATTTCCTGCAGAGGCTGTGGTACGGGGCCTCGGTGTATTTATTGTAATGTATTGTATCGACGAATCGACGATGCAATGCATTAACTTACCCATGTATTCTAGGCTATTCCACAACAAATTGTTTGAAAGTTTGATGTAGCCAAGTGCATGACAACATATCCACGGTCCGTTTTTGACCCCAAGTCATCAAACGGCATTTTTCTTTGAACCCAATTCAAAGACATCACATCAAAGGAAATGAGCCGACTGAACTAGTTGCAAGTTACACCATGTTCATGTCAATTTCGCAGACACGATTTGATTGTCGATTTCGGCATGGTCATCAAAATAATCATTGGTGGTGACCTATATGTGACGTCACACGAGGCTGACCGGATGGAATGACAATGTCTTCGACTATTTAAAGTTAATCATTAATGGAAAGTTGTGTTGGGTGAAAGACTTTGAAAAGATTAATTACAGATAGTAAAATAAATAAATAAATTTCTTTAATTCTTTTTAATATCTGACTATTAATGCTTGTACAGTTTTTATTCTTCCGTCCTGACAACTGATACACATGTTATAACATGCTCAATTTAATTGAACAAACAGTGAAGTCAGCTGCGCAATTAAATATCACATGACATGCACTTTCGGTTTCTACAGTTTATACCTGTTTTACACTGTGTGTACTATATAGATAGATTTGTTGTGCTGCGTATGCATACATTTTGATTTTTGATAGTCTGACATACATAAATCAAAATGTCTACATGTTGACGAACAATAAATTAAGTATCGGCGTACATGAGTCCCATGAGATGTAATTTGTGTACATGTACATCATCATATAATTTATTATTATGCGCAATCACGGCGTCATCATCGCAGCCTGGCTCTAACCCAAAGTGTCACATGCTTCCCGGCGATCCCCACTGTAATATATTGTTCAAACATAGACCCAGGTACGGCCAGGGTATTGAAGAGGACATGCCTGTATATCAAGTTTGTGTTTGGTAAATCACTTTCCCCATGTTTACTGGTCAATTATTCAACAAAACATCGTCATATTTAAAACAGTTTATTGAAGAAAAACAAGCACCTGATTTTTATTTAGACAATCGGAAATGCCGATGTTGAAACCCGAGTACCGATTGTCATCCGATGGGCCACAATCGGCCGATTCCGATTGTCGTTCCCGATTATCGGCTCATCACTAGCTATGAATAGAACCCTCGTCGTTGTGATATTCTCATACAATTTTCAGGCAAATGTATCAACATAATGGTACATTATATGCAAACTTGTCCAAGAAATTTATTAGGTGTCTTGAGTTCATGCCCGTTCTGGACATAGTTTTTACATGATGTGTGCTAAATGTAACCCAATTAACATCGTTAATTAATTGTGGTTACGTTGCAAATACAGAAACTTCTCAGATAACGTTATCTAGTAAATGTGAGGAAAAAGATCAGGAAAATACCAATTTGGGTATAATGTATATGTGTGTCCATTTAGCATACATCCTCAACTCAAATTAATTTATTTGTTTCATAGTTACCATTGAATATATTAGGTGTCTTTTTTTTTCGAATTTCTGCAGTGTTTTCTTCATTTTTTCTACTTTTCTGTCTTGACTTCTTTCATTCTAATTTTTAATATAAAAACTCCAGTTTTAATTTTGTTTTCTTATTTTTCCCCCATTTTGTCTTTTCCTTCAGATTAAAATTGTTTTAAAACAACATTAATTTGATGAATATTATCGACTTCTTAAAACAAAACATTTACCTTTTCAAAGTATAAATACATCCATTCCTGCAGGCAACAACAATGCGATACTCGACATCATAAAGTCCACTCACACTCAGGAAAACTGGTACACTCGGTAAATCCATCTAAAAAGAAGTATACAGTCTGGATCAAATAGATGAAAACAAGCCTGAATTTAGTGTGTCTAGAATTTAGTGTGTCAAAATTCAGGCTTATACGAAAACTTGTCATGGGAAGGGAGAAGTCTATCAAAATTTTTGAAAGTCGGTAAATATGAGACATCAATTTTAACCCTTTCTTTACTGATTCTCCCTTCTTGTTATAAAAGATACATTGGAATGGTCTATTATTCATTTGGAGGAATGATCACGAGATATAAGCAGATGACAGACAGACAGACATAAATATATGGCAAATGCATGGCACCATGTTTAGAGGTCTGAACATGAACCATGCAAGAGTGATTGTCAGTAGATAATAATCCATTATATCAGGTAGAAGCATACTCTAAAAAGGAGTTACCGTCGCAAGAACTGTGAAAGCTTCTGGATCCAAGACATACACAGCGTTATTTTCCGTCCCGAGAATCAAGCAGCTAATAGAGTCTTCATCAGCGTGCGATTTCTTTAACGTCGCTAAACAGGTTATCACAGTCTGCAAACATTTATTTATTTATAAAATTAAAACTGTAGAGAATTTTTTATATGTGTGACAATTTAACCCTTTCATGATGGGAGCTGCGCTGCAGCATTAAAGATCCTGTGCCAGTGCATTCTCTTATATATGCAAGTCTCTCATATATAAGAGAATATACTGGCTTAAAAGGTTAAGATAAATATTTTTAGGCCAATGCATTCTTTTATATATGCGGGAGACTCGCATATATAAGAGAATGCTTTGGCACAGGGTTTTCGCCAAATTTCAGGAAGCTCCAATCATGGAAGGGTTAAGTTTAGCAGAGGTAACAGTAGATGTAACAAACATATATATTTTAAAATGGCGATTGCATTCATAACAAACAAACGACAGCATAATATCATCTTTAGCAGGTGGCAATATATTCATATTTTCCATGAGATATAATCATGGTTTTTATTATCAAATTAAAGAAATAATTATACTTAATCATTTTACTGACAGTGTGGTTTTGTTGTGAGCATTTAGTTGTCAGCACTAAATGCGTCCCAAATTGAGGAGTAATTATTTACAATCACGCATAGTTCAGATGTTATGTTTTCTGAAATGCCAAATCGACAGTGTGAATGGAATTTTCAGCAATATTAGTTGAATGCTACATTCTCTCAATATTCAAAATATCTGGGAACCCGCTTGTCAGTTTATCAGAACACAATACCTTATGTCTTTTGAATTATTCTTCATATTAAAGATAAACTAGTACTTATTGTTAAATTACCCTGAAGTTTTACATTAACAATGGATAAAATGTATAGAATAAGTATGAACTACCAAGAATGAGCAGCATTATTTAATTATAAAAACACATACCTGTCTTTTGAGCGGTGCGTTTTTATGGACATTTACGAAGGCTTCCAGGTCTTGCGGTTCTAACTGTAGGAACTTCAGTGACCTGACAGATAAAACTGTACCATCAGACCTGAAAAGAATACATTTAAACTTTGTGGTCAAGTCTGGATATAGTGTGAGGGACATTTGCAGAATGAGGTTTCCAGAAGGTGAATGCTATACCAAACAGCGTCACCAAATTCACCCTCTGGGGACCTCATTCTGCTTAGGCCTCATCTTCTGGGAAGTATCTATAGTCTCAAATTAACATTGTTTTTAGTTAATTTTTCTCTTCTGTTTGGTTTCTATTTCCCCTAATTTTTCGAAGTTAAATTACATAATTTGAGGTGACTAATGGACGAAAATCACTTCAACATTGGAACTTGAATCTGATCCTAGGTCTCCCATACAGCAGTTGAGGCCTAAGCAGAATGAGGTTATCAGAGGGTGAATTTGGTAATGCTAGCCGACTGTGTGGGATAGCATCACAAAATTCACCCTTTGGGAACCTAATTCTGCTAACGTCATACAAACTACATGTATATTCAGACATTGTTCATGGCCACCCTAGAACATTGGGTAAAGCACATAATAAAGCCTCACTGACATAACAAGAGATGGACTGTTGTCTGGTGCATACCCCCTTGTGGCATACTGCCTAGTGTGGGCATATCTAAAACTTATGACTGCTATACTCAGACAGATGGACCAAAAAATCAGCATTTTCATATAAACAAAGATGAATAACTATAGAACAAAAAACCAAAACAAAACAGTTGAATGTGTCATTAAATGTCCTCATAGTGGTGAATTCCACACAAAATTTCATTAAGATCCCAGCACAACTGTTGAAGTTACGACATGAACAGACACCAGACAGACCAAAAAGCCAACATTTCCAGATAATCAAAGATGTATAACTCTAGAATGGAAAATCCGAACAAAACGATGGAACCCTCTTTTTAATGTCCTCATAGTAGTGAACATCCATACCGAGTTTCATTGAGATCCCAGCACAACTGTTGAAGTTACGACATGAACAGACACCAGATGGACCAAAAATCCAACATTTCCAGATAAACAAAGATGAATAACTCTAGAATGGAAAATCCGAACAAAACGATGGAACCCTCTATTTAATGTCCTCATAGTAGTTAACATCCATACCAAATTTCATTGAGATCCGAGCACTACTGTTCAAGTTATGATATGAACAGACATCGGACACACGGACGGACACACAGCCCCACGCACGGAACCACGGACGGACGCACGGACGGGTGCAAAACAGTATACTCCCCTTTTTTTTAAACAGTGGGTATAATAATAGAAATGGAATTCAGTACTGAGACCAGTGTTAGTGAAGAGCAAAACATTATCAGAAAGGATGATAATCCCAGTGACAGTTGACAAGCCTTGATATAGGGTGTCTGTCATTTGCAGAATGAGGTCCACAGAGGGTGAATTTAGTGATGCTACCCCGCATAGCGGGCTAGCATCACCAAATTCACCCTCTGGGGACCTCATTCTGCTTACACCTCAGCAGAATGAGGTTCCCAGAGGGTGAATTTGGTGATGATAGCCTGCTATGCGGGGTAGCATCTCTAAATTCACCCTCTGGGGACCTCATTCTGCGAATGACAGACACCATATTTCAAGGCTTGACAGTTGACACTCATGCAAGTGCAATGGATTCCCTACTTTGTGGCGATTGATACTTATATTTAACAAACAAGCTACAGTAATGCCCTAAATAATCGACTCCTTAACCACAGCAGTATTATGGGTAATTTTTCCGGATTTAGTTGGAAATATGGCTTGTTGCCATTCATCGGAAAGCTCTCACTGAGGGCTTTCCGATGAATGGCAACAAGCCATATTTCCGACTAAATCCTGAAAATTTACCCATAATTCTGCTGTGGTTAAGGAGTCGATTATTTAGGGCATCACTGCACGATGTAGGCCATAATATACCAAAATCTTCTTGGAGATACACAGTGTCACCTAAGCCTTGTTTGCAAAAAAAAAATGAAGGCCACTAGACCCGAACAAGGTGGCTTTAATTGACTGGCAGCTTTTTTTAATTTCAATATTTTCTCCCACCAGGCCAAACCATGGTCAGCCTGATCATAGGTCTGGTCTGTGGTCTGTCCCAAATCCTGATGTGCCCATATTTCTACCAATCTAAAGGGATGCACTACAAATTGTAGTAGGGCGCGAATCCCCCAGGATGGTCGAAAAGATCGAGAGATCTTCTCCTTCACCCTACAAAAGGATGCAGAGACTGTCCGGACTTTTTTCATACCTATAACATATGGGTGCTCAAATTATGGAGCCCAAATTAACTCTGCGTTAACCCTTTCTATACTAAATACTCATTGACGAGTAGTTCCATTAGGAAATGCTCAGCTAATAAGTTTAACAAACGACAATAGGTTCTTTGTTGAAGTTTATTATCTGAACATTTCCCTCCAATAAATAAGACTCCTGCTGAACTAGTATTATCTGCTATCTGCTTGTTTTTTTGGATAAATAATAGACCATTCTAATGTGTATTTTTATAGAAGATTGGGAGAATCCATTTAGTATAGAAATGGTTAAAAACTGAAACTATGAATTCCTTAATGTAATTGATTGTTGATCAATATTCATGGCGAATTCATACACCTACATGTAGGGTGCATTTGGAGACTAGTACGAACCACATTTATGAGGTATTAAGAATATTTAAATCACCCATAATATATTTACGGACATCCTTGGCACATAAATAGTCCTCAGTATGTCCCTGCAATGTCAGACAATGTTATAATAAATATTTCATGGTGAAGTAGCGAGTGTATGGAGATTTGATATGGCCTTGAAATTCTGGTGTAATAAATAGAGGATCTCTAATGAGTCGCAATTCTATATAAAATTTATTAACCAAGTGCACTAAATTTGATTCAATGTGAGTAAATTTTGTATAGAATTGCGACGAATTTGACATCCTTTTTATCACATAGTCACATTTTAGCAAGGAAAAATTATCTCGAAAACGGCTGGAGTTAATTATATTCTAATTAACATAATAATAAAGTTCCGGCATTGACATAAACATGTCACTGTGCTTGCCGATATTACATGTTTGTCTTACTATAAAATATGAGGCCGGGTTTAGGGGCTAGTTATGTGATAAATAACATTTCAAGCCAAGAATTTTCATTTTAAAGAGACAATCTTGTTATAGAATTTTCTACCCATTTATTTTTTATTTTTCGATCATTTAGATTTAGACAAAAAATGAATATTTGTCGCTAAAACATGCATTCTGATTGCTTTTCATGTTTGAATGCCCGAATATCCAGTTTATCTCCTAAATATTATATTTACCTCAATCCGTCTAACATCTCACGCAGCACAAACACATTAATTCTGTCCTGAAATTAAAGACAACATTGAGTTCAGCAAGCAAGTTTCACTTATAGAGAGAATATAATAAAACTAATCAAAGAAAATTTAAATATTTCTTGTTAAACTGCTGAAATGCTCAAAAGTCTAATTTTATATCAAACTAGCTGAAACAGCCTTGAAACATTTTGATTGTTCAAACATTTTGATTTAAAAAAAAAATTATTAAATATTTTTTTAGTTTAATTTTAAATAATTTTGTTTAGATTGAACTCCTTGCTCAATTTAAAAATTTAATTAATTAAATTAGGTAATAATATCAGATGGCTTAAACAGGCACTAATAGTTGGCAATAAAGAATATTTATTATCAGCTTAAAAGATAGGGGTAACATACCGAAGAGTACCATGCAATACATGTACATGTAGGTGCTGTTTATCTCAAGAGGCCAATTATTTTTTTAAATCAAAATTTTGAAAAACTAACGGCGTTATAACATCCGTCGGGATACCCCTTGTCACTGCACCAAATTTGGATTAAATCGGTCCAGTTGTCTGGGAGAAAAATCATGAACAGACAGACAGACAGATAGACAGATTCTACCCTTTTACATACAATGTACATGTATATAGATAATAATAAAGACACATGAAATGTTAGAAATTTCAAATTTTGTAGATATTCGTAGATTCTTGTCTGTAAGGACTTTAACCCTTTCTATACTAAATACTCAATGATGAGTACTTCCCTTAGCAAATGTTCAGATGATAAGTTTAAAGGTACTCAATCCGAATAGAGGGTCCCCATATCATCAAGATACAACAACAACAACATTTCTTCAAAATACACTTTAGTTATCAGAATCAATTAATTGCAACAAAATAATGTTAACCACTGTCAACTATGGTATAAAATTTCCCATTACGTGTTATTTATCAACATTTTGTTCAACGAAATATGGCTGTTTTATCACTTGAGTATTCACAAAATTTGGCAATATTACCACTTGCTGTCAGAGTTATCCATTTTCATCCGCAATTTTGACAGAGTCCATCCTTTTGACGATGTGTTTCTGGGCCACAAACAATTGAAATAACAAACCTCAAAGATCGATATCTGATCACTCTGAGCTTTGATGGGTAGGTTCCTCGACTCGAATCAAATATTTTTTACCACCGAAGCCAAAGAAATAGTAGTTTAGGGGTGTTTAATCGGATTTAGTACCTTTAACAAACAAATTTTCCCTCCAATTAATGGACTAGTGTCACTAAATTCACCCTCTGGGACCTCATTCTGCTTAGAACTCATCTACTCTGGAAAGTATCTTTATTATCAAATTAACAAGTTTTTAAGTTTCTTGAGAAACTTCTTTAGAAAGTTTATTTAGATTAATTTTTCTATATCCCCAATTGGCAGATGACACAATATATAATCGAGGTGCCCAATGGGTGGACATCACCATCTTCACCATCTGGAAACTTAAATCTGTGTCTAGGTCTCCCATAGCAAATGTGGCCATGCAGAATGTGGTCTCCGGAGGATGAATTTTGTGATGCTAGGCTGCTGTGTGGGTTAATGTCCTTAAATTCACCCTCTGGGAACCTCATTCTGCAAATTTCCAGCACCATATTTTTGTGGCTCGGTTGATGAAGCTAATGGAGTTTTCCATAGCTGTCAATCAATAATTATTACCAGATATATCCTACAAATCAGCGACTGAGGTGGTTGTTTGCTGTATTTCAATTATGATGTCTTTGTTTACCTTTCAGTGTTAAATCGGCTATTTTCAAGTAACTGTTTGCTGTCAAATCATAATGCACTGAACTTGCGATGTGTGTGCTAATGTCGGGAATTTATCCATGACCATAACAGTATCTTTCGTTTTGGGGGATATTTGTATTTTGTAAACATTTAAAGACGAGTGTTTTTGAAAGTGTAAACCAGCATGAAGACAGATCGCAAAACCAATTAATGTATTTAACCCTTTACCCAACAAACCGGCTAAAAACGGCCAAATAAAGCTGCAACAGCCTAAATTATCTTGGGTCTGTCTCAATAAAACCATACAAATATGGATATCATTGGAACCGGTTCATTTACCACATTGTGATGGTTACAGTTATGCCCTGTGCCAACGCATTCTCGTATATATGCGAGTCGACCATAGGTCGCCTCGCATATATAAGAGAATGCATTGGCCTTACATTCTTTAACAATTTTATAATTTTTAATGTGTTAAGCCAATGCATTCTCTTATATATGCGAGGCGACCTATGGTCGACTCGCATATATAAGAGAATGCATTGGCACAGGGCCGTTCTGTTGGGTAAAGGGTTAAGCAGATGACTATCTGCTAGCTACAGTTATGTTCCGACCAAGTCTTAATTTAGTGTGTCTGTCATTTGCAGAATGAGGTCCCCAGAGGGTGAATTTAGTTATGATATCCTGCCTAGCGGGCTAGCATCATCAAAATCACCATCTGGGAACCTCATTCTGCTTAGACGGAAGACCTCAACTGCTATATGGGAGACCTATGATAATATTGAATTTCCACAGTTAAAGTTGGTGATGTTTATCCAGATTATCACCTTGATTATGCATTTTATCTTCCGTAAATTAGGGGATATAAAAACTCAACAGAAGGGGAAAAAGTAACTAAAAGCAATGTTATTTGGGAGGCGACTAGCACAAGGGTCACTCTGCACAAGACATATCGCAATCAACAATCCCCTGGTATGCCACCTAGGAATGCAAGACGTACCCAGCATACCAATATAGTATCATAACTGCGGGTACTACACGATACATACCCGCAGTTGGTACAAATAATGATGAATCAAGAGACATACCTGCACCACTTCGGAGCATACCCGCAACACCACATCTGGCAATCAAGTTTATAAATCATATACCAGTGCCATTTGTACTTTAACTCATGGACACACAATGTTGTTAGTAGCACTGTATCCACTGAACCACAGTGACTGGGCAGCAATAATATACCTGCATAGACTAACGGGAATCAAGGGAAAATATACCCGCAATATACCCGCACTCAACCCCCGAGACCTTTTCTGTGTCCATATCCCCCTGACATCTACCCATTGACCAATCAAATCCACGCTCAACCAACCTACTAATAGAGTATAAAAGGACAGGCAAAATCTGCATCTACCCACGCAATCCTGGTCCTGATGAGGATACACTTGTTATCGAAAGCGCTAGACCATTTTTAGGATATTCAAGTTATTGAGTACCTCCCTGGAGGATCATCCTCGCCTAATTTTCTAAAAGCAATGTTAATTTGAGACAATAGATACTTCTCAGAAAATGAGGTCTAAGCAGAATGAGATCCCCAGAATGTAAATTTGGTGATGCTAGCCCACTGTGAGGGATAGCGTGACTAAATTCACCGACTGGGGACCTCATTCTGCAAATGTCAGACACACTAAATTCAGGCTTGGCTCCGCCCCAATGACTGGCTGTGGAATCATCCATTCCCTGTGGTGTTGGAGAAGAATGACATGTCGCTTAGGTGGGGGATTAAATTGGTTCTCACCTCCTTAGCTTGGTTCCATAGATCTTGCTCCAGAGGGCTTATATCCAGTGTGGGCAGCGTAAACTTGAAATATGGTCGCAGATTTTTGTAGACATATATGTAAGGCCCAGATGCCACCGCAATTGCTTCAAAATCAAAAATTCGAAAATATTAGGCTAAAAAAAAAATTTGGTTTCACAAGCAATATCTTATTTTTTTAGATAATTGCATGATGAATGTTAATATAAGCCTTTCTTCACTAAATACTCATTCAGTCTCATTGACGAGGAAATGTTCAGGTAATTAGTCCACAAAAACTTGCATTATCTTTTCGTATGTCTGCTGTTTGCTCATTTTTGCGGACACCACTCTTTCTAAACATGTTTTATATTGTTTTGGGTATATTATATATAATAAATATTAGTCGCAGACTCCTGTCCTGTAATGCTTCTATCAACTAATTTTGATTTTATATCGATATCTTCTTATATAATCCGACATCAAGTGGGAAATTTTTTTGTTAATATTTTTTGGATTTTTATGTTATGCCACATGCTATGGTCTGAATAATAGACAGCCTTAACTCGTTTAGGACGGGAAACGGATATATCCGTTTCCCAAAACATTACCTACAGGACGGGAAACGGATATATCCGTTTCCCACATCATGCACTTGTTATCAGCGAATGATTCTTTTATAATTTAATGTTTTGCTCACAGTAACATGTAATCAATATTATATAGGCCAATCACCCAGTGAGGGGTCCAGGAAGATGTAGCCCATTTTTGGTGTCACATGGGGGGTCACGTGCCGTGATTCGTGACGTCATTGTTTCAAAATGGCAGGGCCATGTGGCCTAAGCCGTAGACGCGTAGACACGTTTTCGGTTGGCAATCACCATGGCAGGTGAATATTGTTGACCCATTCAGTGGAAGGAACAAGAGAGAGAGAGCAATTTAAGTATATTCCTGGATCATATTTCTTTGGAAATTAATTACTTTTGATTCAAAATGTCGCGTTCAGACATCTCGTATAGCGAAATTACAGCCCCAAATGCATGATTTTCCGAAAAATCGGTTGCCATGTCAACCGGTTGCAATTTGTTGGTATCTACTAAAAATTTTTGGAAGATTTATAGACTACGGATGGTCACCCATATATTATGAGTTGTCATGTGGAGAATTATGTCATGACAAATGGTTTGAACAAGTATTAATTAACACATACATTGCATTAAAATGATACAAAAGTAAGCATTTTAAGGTTAGAAAACAGGGTTTGGCGGCCATTTTGAATGGCGCCGTCTGTCGGGGATTGGTGATTTTCGAGCAAGGCTAGTTCCAGATGTTGGCTAAACATTCCTGGATCATTTAACTTTGGAAATCATTTATATTTGATTCAAAATGTCGCAAACATATCGTCATATAGCAAAATTACAGCCTCCAAATGCACACATTTCCGAAAATATGTTGCTATGGCAACCGGTCGCAATTTGGAGGTATCTACCCAATATTTCTAGAAGATTTATAGACTACGGATAATCACCCATATAGTATGAGTTGTCACGCGGAGAATTCTGCCATAGCAAATAGTCTGACCCAACATTGAATAAACGCACAAATTTCTATAAAATTATATAAAAGTAAGCATTTCTGCAAATAATCTAGTCTGTGAGTAATGTTTTCTAAAAAGAATCATGTCCCAAACGAGTTAAAATGGTCCAAATTGATTGTATGTATATTATACCAGAAATAAATTCACAATTAATTGATATAAACGTTTCCAGACAGGGGCCTTCAATTCATATTTATTATTTTATACCCAGGGAAGAGATAGACCATCTTTAAAGATGGCTCTCTTTTGTCTGCACTTTTTGTGGAGAATCCGGGCTATAAAATAATAATTCTGAGTTAAAGACAGAAGTCAACAAAAGCCACTGTCTTTAGAAATCAACTGTTCTTTCAATAGTTTTTCATACACAAAGACCAAGCAAATATTACTACTTATAGATTAATATAGAATAAAATGAGTGGTTTTCAATATTAATAATAAATTTATTAACGGTAAGTACTTTTAATTCAGATATATGTCACTTAAAGAGGGAATGTACACTAAATCCGGCCATTTATGGGACATTCTCCTTTTATACTAAATCAACAGAATATATGGAACAAATGAATAAATTTGAGCCATGGATTAGTGTAAAATACACTCATGTGCTCTAAGAACGATGCAAACAACATGGTAATTATAATGAAAATGAGTTTATGCCTCGAGATATTAACTACATGTGGTACAAATATGTCATCAAGTAAAGTTGCATAAATTATCCTGTAATTGTTGGAACTGTCAGAAGAGATGCTATGGTATCTCATTCTCTAATATAAACAAAACAGAATAAAGATGATTTGACCTCCCATACCTGGTGTTCTTGGCTCATTGAGGTCCATATAGAATGTAACCACACCAGTCGGCAGTTCAATCACTGTGTGTTCACTCAAGAGATTAGTTCCTGAAAAAAAAAAACTTATGTTAATTTCCAAATTCTTTTAAAATAACCTATTGTCCAGCTGAGCCAAAAAAAAAATTTCCAAGAAAAATGTCAGACCATGCCAATTCCTGCAGACATAGCCTTACTATCAGATCATGGCTTAAAATCTGATGACAGGCCTTAAAACCCCTTTCAGTGCCAAGTCCGATTTTTGTATCAACCCATATTTCCTTGATCATTTTTCAAATTTATTGATAATAATAATGTGATACATTGATGGAAAGAGCTCTTAGAAAAATGATCAAGGAAATATGGGTTGATACAAAAATCGGACTTGGCACTGAAAGGGTTAAAGAGGGAGCATAACATATATAAGAGAATATATTGGCATAACAATATTTACCTTGACCTTGTAAGACAATGCGTTCTCTTATACTGTATTATGTGAGGTTACCTACTGTTATGCCCTAAGTAAATGACCCATTAACCGCAGTTATAATCCGTTTACAACTGCGGTTAAACTGTAACCGCACCACAGTTATTTGCCGTAACTGCGGTGGCATCGCAGTTACATGCAGTTAGGTTACCGCAGTTAATAACCCTTAACTGCAGTTACACTGCACGTAAACGTTAACCTTCCGGTATTTGAATATTTAATGGGAAAGAGAGGGGTACTACCCATGCATCTACTAGTGTATGTTATAGTTTTTGTGTTTTAGCGATCACGGCAAAGTGGTAACTTCATAATCGACCAGGAGTTGATTGTATGTTTTTGTTATCACCATCGGTACTCAACACGATATAGTTTATGTTTTAATCCCGACTTGTTGAAAACTGTATAATTTTGACGTATATGTTCTAGAATACGTCCGTTGTTCGGCTTGAGAAAAAAAATACATGCTTATGTTTGAAGCAAAGTAGAGTGCTGAATTTAATACTAGTACTAGTACATATGCAATTCGCGAATCTAGCTGGCGTGTCACGTTTGTAGTTAATTATGATTATATAGCAACGAATGCAAGATCGGAAAACTTAAATATCGGTTTCCGATATCCGAATAATGCCCGACATTTGAAGAGTGCGGTTGTTCCGTTTAAACGCATTTTTCTTTCCCTCACTTTACATTTATGATGCATGTGTGGGACTCTAACCCCCACTTTATATTTTTATATCATTATCCACTCAAATCCGTTTGAAATTCAGTGGCCATTTGATCCGTTTGAATGCGTTTTTTCCGTTTTGCGGTTGTTCCATTTTAAACGCGTTTTCCTTACATTGAAAGTGACCGGTACTCGTCAGCTAAATTGTCGAATAATATATATTTTTATAAATATTTATTTTATCGATGGTTAAAGTTGAAAATGGGCCGTAAGAATTCCGATTACCCGTCGGGGTTAGCCCAACTGTTATTTTCACCAAAAGGCTACTATAAAGTATACAATATTATAATAAAAAGAAATCCAAAAATAAATAAAACACACAAAAACACTTTTATTTTTTCACACCATACATCACAATCTTCCGTTTACCCAAAACATAAAATATTGGTATATGAATGTCTGTTCTATTTATCCAAAATAAATAGAAGATCCACAACAACAAAAATATTGATATTGAAAGGAAAACTGCCATGTTATTTGTGCTAACTTGTCTAACGAGGATGGCAACTAAAACATGATACGACATATGGTATCTGTTCCATTAAGAGCGACATATACCGGTTTAACCGCGAGGTATCCGTTTTAGCAGCACAATTTATTCGGTTCTCTTGCGTTTTAAACGCATCTTATAACCGCGGTTAGGTTAAAACGGAACGCAGTTAAACTGGGGTGCCACTTCAGTTAGATGGGCCATTTACTTAGGGCATAACAGTATGAGAGACTCAGATATATAAGAGAATGCACTGGCACATGATCTTTAATGCTGCACCAGCACAGCCCCTGTCATGAAAGGGTTAATATGCAGCCTTATTGTTCTAGAAAGTGAAAATGAAGTATTAGAGTGATATCTACTGGTACTTTCATCCATTTTGTATGTCTCTTTGGTCTGAGTTTGATATTTAGATTTCATAATTTTTCATGGAATTAACTAGACTGACAAAATACACATAGAACTTAAAATTATCATGAATTAATTTAGCTTTGAATTATCCCAATTCATACCAACAGTACTTTGTATCAGTAGCTACATGTAGTATTATTTATGGGATAACATTGTCTGTTGAGTACAAACAAACTGTTTTCATTTTCGAATCCACGAAAATAACAATGAAAGTGTCAATGACACTGTAGCTCAACTTGGAAAGGGAATAATTTCATGTGTTACAGTCAATGGAGTGATTAGGAATGTGGAAAGTTGAAAGGACTAGTTATGCAAAGAGTAAAATCCAAGATGGCCGCTGACAGCCATGTTTTTTTGCCGAATGACCCCAAAAAGACTCGTTCCCATTTACATGTCATTGTTAACATCCATCACAAATTTCATGATGATCGACAAAATCTATACGACCTGTAGCCTGTGTCAAAGGATTTAGTCATGTAAAGAGTAAAATCCAAGATGGCTGCTGGCGGCCATGTTTTTTGGCTGAATGACCCCAAAATGACTTGTTCCCATCTACATGTCAATATTAACATCAATGACAAATTTCATGATGATCAGACGAACAGTACGACCTGTAGCCCGTGCTAATGGATTGAATTTTGAAATCCAAGATGGCCACTGGCAGCCATGTTTTTTTGCCGAATGACCCCAAAATGACTCGTTCCCATCTACATGTCAATGTCAACAGCCATGACAAATTTCATAATGATCCGACCAAAGGTACGACCTGTAGCCCGTGCTAAAGGAAATTGTTGATCGATCACGCACACACTGACGACGGACGACAAAGCCATGGCAATAGTTCAAACTTGACAAAATAAAGTTGAGCTAAAAATTGGGTACGTTTAACCCCATTGTACTTTAATCCTTCAAAATTTGAAAAGAAACTTCACGAAAAACACTTTTTATCGACATTACATGCTTTGAAATGCTTTGCAGTGAATTCTCTGGGTGCGATCCATGGGGTTACTTGTAACAGCATCAGAACAACTTCCTGTTAACCGTATCTACATGTATAAAAAACAACATTACCTTTGACTTGAATATGCAACTCCTGTGACATATATTACAGTAATGCCCTAAATAATCGACTCCACCACAGCAGAATTATGGGTAACTCTTCAGGATTTAGTCTGAAATATGGCTTGTTGACATTCATCGGAAAGCTCTCACTGAGAGCTATCCGGTGTATGGCAACAAGCCATATTTCCGACTAAATCCTGAAAAGTTACCCATAATTCTGTTGTGGTTAAGGAGTCGATTATTTAGGGCATTACTGTACGTGCTTTGCCAATGACATCGTGCTCCATTCAAAATTTGTCTTGCGATCCACAACCGATGATTGGTGAATAGAAAACTAAAGTTAGCAGCTCTCAGCTAACCAGAATGAGTGTTTCAGCGACAAATATTCAACTTGAATTACAATGATGTACAATGAAATCATGTGATTTGCCTACTCATATGAGATATATACAATGCTTTCCAGTATACCACAAGTGTATGTACAAGCAATTCTGGAAATAATTCTCACCAGTACCTGTCACTTACGACAAGAAAAAATTTCAAAACATTTAACAAACCCTGGTGTTAAGTATTGAGGTACCAAGACCTAAAGTAATGCCCTAAATAATCGACTCCTTAACCATAGCAGAATTATGGGTAATTTTTCAGGATTTAGTCGGAAATATGGCTTGTTGCTCAGTTAGAGCTTTCCGATGAATGGCAACAAGCCATATTTCCGACTAAATCCTGAAAAATTACCCATAATTCTGCTATGGTTAAGGAGTCGATTATTTAGGGGATTACTGTATGCTCACCTTTATAAACTTTAAGCTTGATGTCATACATGCCAGTTCCCAGATCAGCTACCACTAGTTTCCATTCTCCATCGGCCTGTATATCTGACATACATATACACTGAGTGAATGTGTAAAGGGAGGCTACTGGATCATAATATGCATCAAGCCACCGATCGTCATCCTTCCTGTAATGAAAGATAAGGCAAGCTTGAGTTTAGTGCGACTGTCATTTGCAGAATGAGGTCCCCCCCAGAGGGTGAATTTAGTATGCTATCCCACTCAGCAGGCTAGCATCACCAAATTCACCCTATGTGGACCTCATTCCACTTATTAGGCCTCAACTGCTATGGGAGACCTAGGGTCAGAATGGATTTCCCCAGTTGAAGTTAGTGATGTTCCCCCATTAGTCACCTCGATTATGCATTTAATCTTCTGCAAATTAGGGGATATAGAAAAACTTCCCAGAATGGAAAATGTAACTAAAAACAATGTTAATTTGAGCCTATAGATACTTCCCAGAAGATGAGGCCATGCAGAATGAGGTCCCCCAGAGGGTGAATTTGGTGATGATGGCCCACCATGCGGGATAGCGTCACTAAATTCACCATCTGCGAACCTCATTCTGCAAATGACAGACACACTATTTGCAGGCTTGATTACAGAAAAACTTGTAGTATGATTATTTTTATCCCCCACAATGGAATATAGAATTGAAACATTTTCATGCACTACCACAATCCTCCAAGCAATTGAAAAACTGGGTGAGACCTCATAATGACCATGGTAATACTGGTAGTATTCACTTTATCCACAGGAGTATTGAAACAGTCACTGCGGTGGAGTTATGGTACCGTGCTGTTATGATACCGCGGTACATGTATATTAGCGTGTCGTCACACCAAAGAAAACAAAATACGTCCATGAGGATCTTGTTAAGTTCCAAAAGTATAAGGAGAATCACTGCATTTTATTTACATGCTGCGAACTGAGACCACATGCATCATGGTATGACCGTGGTATGCGTGGTGTTGAAGCAATAACTTTATCACGGTGTTAGAGGTTATCACAGTATTACTGGAGCGACATGTTAGAGGTGGTCTATTACTTTAAGTATACCCTGCTGGACAAAAAAAAGTGTCCACTTAATCGTGGTGCGGTCAGCGTTGCCACCGCGGCTGAAATGCAACTACACCGCGGCTCCACCGGCTAACTACTACAGTTGGGCCGCCGTGTACTTGCCGTTCGACCATGGTGTAGTTGCCGCTGTGTACGTTCATTAAACTGAAAAAAGATGATACAAACCAGAAATCTAACGATGGTATACATGCCATCCGGCCGTGGTGTAGTTGCCGTTCGCCGTGGTGTACTTGCCGTTCGGCCGCAGTGTACTTGCCGTTCGGCCGCGGTGCTCAACTGCAGTTACAAACTCTGACATCGCGGCCGAACGGCAAATACACCGCGGTGGCAATGGACACTTGTTTTGTCCAGCAGGGTAGCTGTATCCCATGTTACATGTACAGATGAGTGGCAGGAACATTTCAAAATCCTTAGGGATCAGATATCCATACTCTAATAACTATATGCTGACAGTGATGTGAGACTGAGTAAGGGGGAGAGGCTAGCTGTTGGCCTTGGTGCATCAATTGAAGGTGATTACGACAAGGGCATCCTCTTAAAGGAGTACACCGGTGTATTTTTTCTCAGTCATTATCGATGCCCACTAATCTATTGAGCATGTTGCCGAATATATTGTTTGTGATAGGCCCGTAACTGAAGTTATGCCGATTCATGCGATTGAATATTCCATATGCAGTCTGAATCATTAACCGTTCTTCATGTGACGTCACGCAGTGTCAAACTTGAATTTTTACCTACTGATTGCTTATACAGAAACAGCTGAACCATCAGAGATGAAAATGTGTATATATGGGAAATTTGACATGGGAATCTTATTATATAAGTCCCGTTGGCATCAGATGTCTTAAAAGGGCACTAAATAATTAATTAAATAATCAATTATATACCCAATATGAATGCAATATGGTCGGAGAAAATTTAATAATGGCTGAGAATAAAACATTACATACTTACCTTTGACCTCAGATGACATAAAGTGGGACTAATAGACTATATGACCAATAAAGAGCATTTATTATCATTTCAGAAAATATGTGGGGAAAATAGGTGGCCGATATTTTAAATAATAGTCTAACACCTCTATCCTGATTCCATTTATGACATGTATCAAATTACGCGACATACATGTACATGTAACCTCTGACTAATACTCTTCCTAACATGCAATTGTTTTACCACCAATTTTCCACATATCTTCTTGACTGAAAATAAATGCTCTTCATTGATCAAATAATTTATTATTCCCTGTTTAATTCATCTGAGGTCAAAGGTAAGTAAGTAATGCTTTATTCTCAGGCAGCATGCGCCTATCCCATTACATTGAATACATTCCCCTGATCACGCGACACACATGTACCAATTTTTCTACATAAGGAACACTCTTTATAGCTCATATTTGCTCCTTTAATTTTTCTACCGCATCTATCTCATTATACTCTACGGATCAATTTATCCATGTTTTTTTTAATTTTCACTGACCAGATTGCAACCATTTTGGGTATGTACATGTAATTCATTATTTAATTGAATTAATTGTTAGTGCCCTTTTAAGACATCTGATGCCACGTAACTTCTGTTACGGGCGGCCTTTCACAAAAATCTTTTCGGCAGCATGCTCAGTGGATTAGAAAGCATTGATAATGACTGAGAAAAATTATACCGGGTAATCCTTTAACTTGGTCATTGGTCACACTACTATGATAGGCAATTAATTAACTGAAGTTCGAACTGTCGTACTATCATCGAATGGTTCGAAACCCTCGGACAAGGGGACTATCGGACAGATGGGCTATCGGACTGCGCCCTCGTACTTTATCGAACCCCCGGATGAACACAATGCCCCAAATTGGGATAGTGCGATTGTGTGATAGTTAGTTGGTCAACGACTCAAGGCCAGTCA
Source organism: Siphonodentalium dalli (assembly GCA_032622095.1). Taxonomy (NCBI): domain Eukaryota; kingdom Metazoa; phylum Mollusca; class Scaphopoda; order Gadilida; family Siphonodentaliidae; genus Siphonodentalium; species Siphonodentalium dalli. The sequence continues at coordinate 131,601,625 of CP136068.1, read as the reverse complement.
AGAGTTCAGTAACCTGTAGTTACTACAAATTAGGCCCTTGCACAACTGAATCCTCAGACTGAAACTATCGAACCCTCGGATTAATCAACCATAGATAGGACCATTGCAATTGAACCCTCGGACTAAGGAATCTTAGGTAAGGCATATGGGGCAAGTTCACCTGTGAGAGGCGCAGCCGTATAGTTTGTCATCATTCTCTGACGTCAAATTATATCCGATTCAAGACAACAAACTTATAAACAATATACACATTAATAAATTGCGCTTGGATAATTTGAACACCAAAAAAAAATTAGCCATCCATTACAGGGCATCCATTACAGGGTAATGAGGGCATCATTCACTCGAGGGCGGGTTCGTCCAAACCCATCGAACCCTAGCTGGTTACGGCCTTGGCTGTGGCATGTTAGATTTCACATGTTGCCACGGCATTTCCCACTGCATTGCTTATTGCTGTGGACAATCTCGAGGACTGTGTCAAGTGACATCATGAATCGGTATATATGCAGAAATGTACACGGTGTGCATTTATGTATTTAAACATTATGATAATGATCCCATCTGCAACAGTGATCGCTCCGAGTAAGGTGGCCGGTCTCCAGGGGGTATGGTACTGCAGGAATTTATGAATCAATGAATGCTCTAACAGCTATTTGAACACAGGTTCAGACTCACAGTCACAGGGGGAATATCACACAGGAGAAGTCGCCCAAAACAAACTCGACCCAAATCAAAGGCAGCTCTGGAGAAGTCTGCTCCCAATTTAATTATGTATACCGGTATACTTGTTGTGGGGGTGTTCCATGAGAAGCAAAAGCAACAAATGCCACTTTGAACCCAAGGTGAGGAATGACATCTTCAAATCTGAACCCACAAAATTACCCATTTACCCAACATTTCTCTATCCAAGCATTGATCACTCATCAGTAATTACGGCAACAAAAATTAATCCCAAGCACGTACCCTGCTGGACAAAACAAGTATCCACTTAACTGTGGTGCGGTTAGCATTGCCACCACGGCTGAAATGCAACTACACCGTGGCTCCACCGGCTAACTACAGTTGAACCGCGGTGTACTTGCCGTTCGGCCATGGTGTACATGTACTAGTAGTTGCCACGGTGTACGTTCATTAAACTGAAAAAAGATGACACAAACCAGAAATCTAACCATGGTGTACATGTCGTTTGGCTGTGGTGTACTTGCCATTTGGCTGCAGTGTACTTGCTGTTCGGCCATGGTGTACTTGCCGTTCGGCCGCGGTGCTCAACTGCAGTTACAAACTCTTGACACCCCGGCCGAACGGCAAATACACCCCGGTGCCAATGGACACTTGTTTTGTCCAGTGGGGTACATCCTTTAAGAAAACGCACAATAGATTTAATACCAGTCTGTTTTCCAGAGCATTAAGCATCTTCTACCAAACATCATCAACCTGCCAGTTATTTTTATTTTAAAAGCATTTCTGCCTTGATCAGTACATGAACACATGTATAGGTCCAATGCCACCATCACAAACACCAAAACTTTACACTAATAAAAAAAAGTCACTATCCATGACATAATAAATGACGTCTAAATTGGATTTCACAATATTCTGTTCAAACTATTGATACTAAAGTCGGCCTTATTATAAGTGATCGCTCCGAGTAAGGCGAATATGAGAAACTGATATTTATTATAAGTTCCTGTTCATATTTTAAAAATTTAAATTCTTGATGCCCATCATTTATCAGGGCTTTATTTATATAAATAATAATATAAGGCTTACAAGTTACATGTAATTGTAATGATGTATGTATAAAACTTATAAGTTATATTATTATATAAAGCCCTGATAAATGATGGGCATCAAGTTTTTAAAAAGGAAGTTATAGCTAATAATGAATTTATATACACATGTATATATAATAATATGATAGGATGATAGAAGGGAAGTCGGTGGCCGAGAGGTAGCATACTGGTCTCTCGTGCTATCGGACCGGGGATCGCAACCTGGTCAGGGTATTCTGACAACAAGAGCTACGCTGGGCATGCAATATACGCCCTCTCTTGGGTCGGCGGAAACTGGTAAAAAAGGGGAATAACTCTGGTAAAAATTGGCGGACGGAACTCAAATTTGAACTTGATCTGTGTTTTGGAGGGAGAAAGTAATATACCAAATTATCATTGAATCCGATAAGCTCTAGTAAAGTTATCATCCGGACAACAAATTTCAGGGATTTTCTAAGTCAAATTACGTCAAATAAGGGGCATAACTCCGGTGAAAATTGGCGGACGGAACCCAAATTCGAACTTGAGCTGTCTTTTCCCCTAATAAACCCACATACCAAATTTGATTGAAATCGGTTCACTCTAACTAAAGTTATCATCCGGACAACAAATTTCAGGGATTTTCTAAGTCAAATTACGTCAAAAAAGGGGCCATAACTCTCGCAAAAATTATCGGATTAAAACGAAATTCGGACTTGAGCTGTATTTTGATATATGTAATCCACAAAAAAACGAGTTTTGCGTATAAACATTCCAAAATCGAGTTATCATCCGGAAACCAAAAAACATAAGAAAAACTGAATTTTCAGAGTCGAAAAAGGGGCATAACTCTGCCAAAAATGGTCGGACAGGACCCAAGTTCGAACTTGACCTGTGTTTTGGTGGGAGAAAGTAATATACCAAATTTGGATTCATTCCGATAAACTATACTAAAGTTATCATCCGGACAACAAATTTCAAGGATTTTCTAAGTCAAAAAACGTTAAATAAGGGGCATAACTCCGGTGAAAATTGGCGGGCGGAACCCAAATTCGAACTTGAACTTACTTTTCGGCTAATAAACCCACATACCAAATTTTGGTTCACTCTAACTAAAGTTATCATCCGGACAACAGGTTAACGGACGGACGCTAGGACGCCCGGACGGACAGACCAATACTATACTATACTATACTTTTTTCAAAAGGGCGTATAAAAATCAGAACTCGGTCAGATACCAAGTTTGTCAGGCTGAAAAGTCTCATTCGAGATCACTGAATAAAGATCTGAATGCAAAAATGCCGACTTCCCCCCATTACAACACTTGTCCTGGTATGTTGTCGTGGGTGCAGTACGCTGTCCGATCGGGCGCGGACATTAATGGCTGACCCGTGTACACTCCTCGGTGTGTGCACGTTAAAGAACGCTACTGGGGTGGGAACGGGAAGATTCGGCCATGTATTTTTCGGCGGAGGGAAGATTCGGCAGGGAAGATTCGGCCAGTCGTTTGATCTAACTAATTAGTGGAGGGATTACGGCTTGGGGATTACGGCTTATGTGGGACTAAGCTTGTGTGCGCACTTATTCTTTGTTGTAACAATAACTAATTAGAGGGATTATAGGGTCTTGATTAACTCATTTTTAGTAATGACATATTTTATTAGACTTATTAGAATGGATGAAACATATTTACACAAGCTGATATAACATAAGGTGTAACAGAAATACAAACAAAACAAATTAAAATACATTTATAACCGGCATTTTTTATTTGAAACATACAAAATCAACTAATAGTCTTGTCTTGTTATCTTCTTGTCTTCTTATTTCTTTGCCTTGCCGATTCTGTAGATCTTGGTCACTTCTTGCAGGAATTCTTCGTATCTATTTCTGTGTATTTCTTCCTCACGTCTGTCTCGAGATCCCTGGCTGCAACGGCAATTTCTACATGGGCTGCTTCAAGTTGAAGAATCGGCACCAGCTTGTAGAATGATACTCTCGGGCTCCAAATAAAAGTGCAGGCCCCAATAATAGTGCAGGGGGGAAATTTCATTGAAAGTTAATAAAAGTGCAGACCCAAATAATAGTGCAGGGGAAACTCTCAGCAAAACATCAACTGTTAAACATATTATTTTTACAGTTCGTGTAGGTCAAGTATAGGAATCAACATAGTACGGTATGTGTCATGTGGTGTTTTATTCAGTATTTAAATGTGGGGGTGGAAAAAAACTGCAGACACAGGGTGGAAAAAACTGTTTTCTTCGGTTTTGGTAACCCCCCCCCCCCCCCCCCCCCCCCAAAACAGCAAAAACTGCAGTTTTTTTCCACTGACCATTTGCTCCCCCCCCCCCCCCAGAAAAATCAAATCTACCCCAACTCGGTTTTACGTGTAAATTTTTTTGAACAAAATTACATGCAAATTTTTTCCGTCAACCCCCCCCCCCCCCCCTAAATGAATAAGGGGATAAGGGGGAAAAATTTACGTGTAAATTTTTGACGCCTAGGTACCCACCCCCCGGTACGTTGTGTCCTGCAGTTTTTTTTCCGGCCCCCCCTGACATGTGTGTCATATACATACATAAAGATATAAACTCATCATTTTGGTATCAGAGTCATATAGAAATCTTGAGTTTGTGCTGATTTCAATTTTCATAGCCTGAAAATTAATAAACGTGCAGACCCAATTAAGCACTGTGCAGGGCGGAAATTTCCCAAGAAAATAATAAACGTGCATGCATGTTTATTTGGAGCCCAAGAGTAGGCGTTGGCCAGACTTGCTGTTAATCCTTCGGTGCCATGCTGAAATGAAAGCAGTTGATTGACAGCAACTGTGCATTCTTTCCAAATGGCTTGCCTACTATCTTGAATGTACCGTCTATGAACCAACGTCTTGACTGTCGTAGTATATCCAGTTGAAATGGGGTGGCGAAGATGATGTGACGGTGGGAGTTCTTGTTTATATCGTGTACAAGGAAATCATCAATGTGCAGAAAGTCGGTGTTTATCTCGAAGCCGATGTCATTTGGAACCGCTGGTAACGTCTTAGAGCGATACATGTTTAGTATTCTCTTCATCAGTGAATTTGTTGGCTTCATGGATGCTGTTGCTGTTGTAACGTTGTCTCGTACTACTTCCTCGACTATATTTGAAGCTGGACGGAACATGTTCTTGGTAGCCGCTTCTTTGACCTGAAACGAAATAAAATAAAATGATATATTATACTATAATATAGGCCTAATCATGAATTTAGAGAACGAAAAGGGAAACCAGATGAATTTAAAATATGAGATTGATGAGATTTATTTAAATGTAGTCGAAAACTGTTGAATAGTGTTACCTTGACATGTGTTTTCTTTAGTTGAACATCTGGTTCGGCTGGATGGTTGTGCTCAATGTCATTTATGATGAACTTGTCGCCGACTTGAAAAACGGTTGTCTGACATTGGGACGGTCTTGGCACGGACGCCACATCTCCATCTCCAACTATATAGTCCTAAAAGTCGTTAGATCTGATGCGGTAAAACAAACAACTGATCAGTTCTAACTGAAATGCACTCAGCAAACTTATCTAAACAAACATCGAATAGTTCTCACTGAGATCATATCAGCATCAGAAAGACGACTCTGTATATTCTACCGACTGTTATACAAACACTTGTCGCCAACGTGAACAGAGTGTGAACAACTGTCAAAAAGTTTTATTCGTTTTCTCATTGAATCTTCATTAATCATAATTCCTTATAGTGTTCGAACGTGATATTTGGATTTACCCACGTAATTTGTAAGTAATAACTTCAATATATTCACAATAAACTTACCTTATCATAAACCTAAAATAATCTCATAAAATATGTCAAACAAACTAATGACAAAACATCATAAAAGTATTTACAAAAGTAATAATAAAAGTAATTTATTCTTGTAAATATTCACTCATAAAACATACAAATAATCACAAACAAAACATCATAAAAGTAATAGCTTCATTTAATTTAATTTATTCATCCAATTATATTATTAAAAAATATGTCCACATAATTCATAGAACTTAAAACATAAAATCTCCCGTCTCAATATATTGGTATAAACCTAGGAAGATTCGGGCCGATAAAACCCGCCGAATCTTCCCTGCCGAATCTTCCCTCCGCCGAATCTTCACGGACCCACTGGGGTCACCACAGGGTTATAAAGTTACTCGGCCGCGGGTAGCACCTCGGACCTCCACATAATCCTCAGCACATTGAGGGCGATGGAGTACCAAGTAGATAGATAGAGATAGATAGATAGAACCGGTCCTACTAAAACCCGACCGCACCCGACCGGACCGCCCCAGGGGTCCGAGCGAGATGGGGTTTGCACTATCGTATAGAATGGACCCGAATGTACCAAAGTTCCAATCCCCAAGTCGATAGCTCGAGCGAACATGACACTGTTAACCCCTGACTTGCGGCCGTTTCCGCCAGGTACGGGAAATCCAAAAAGGCACCGACCGCACCTCCCCTGACTGCTCTGACCACGGAAATGGACATTATATCATGAAGGAAATACAGATATTCATCCATGCGCGATCGGGACAAGTCGCTAGCTGCAGCGGAAGTGAATAACTTAACCCATACGCTGCTGCCGAATTCGCTATAAATGTACGCAAAAACGCTGAAATTAAACACCCGCCGACCGGACCGCCCCCTAGGGGTCCGTGCGAAATGCTGTCTGCACTATCGTGTATAATGGACCCGAATGTACCAAAGTTCCAATCCCCAAGTCGATAGCTCGAGCGGACACGGCACTGTTAACCCCTAACATACGGCCGTTTCCGCCAGGTACGGGAAATCCAAAAAGGCGCCGACCGCATGCACCTCCCCTGACTGCCTGACCCAGGCCTGGCATTCTCAGAAATCTAGGAGAGCTAAAAATCGCCCTCCTGAAAAGGTCTAGGAGGGCTATTATTTGTGCCAAGCACAGGAGGCGAAATGTTTGCCAAAATCAGACATAGTAAATATTCCACTCCACATGTACAGTATTGATAAAAATAAAGTACATGTCAGTATTAAACTATTACAATAATTGCTGAGTTTGTTGTTTTCATTACACAAAATATTTTAATATTAAATAACAAGATATGTTGTTACTTTAGCTAGTAATGTATTTAGTAACAATTCAGACAACTATTCTTTTTACATTTAAGTATTTTTAAAATGCCTCAATGATGCCTGACATTATATAGCACTGTCCAGTTGCGTGGGAGGCATGACGCAATACTTCAAAGTGACATAACTCTGAACGGGTGTGTCTATTTCACAGAGGCACGTGCTTCCGGTGGAAATGTTGCTACAACGTAATCAATATCGCTTTGTACATTTCGCCAGGGACAGTCGGAATGCGGCTTATAGATCAAAGGTCCCATACCGACATCGTTTAACACTTCATTGCGACTCTGTTAGTACATAGATCATTACTTACACCCGGGTCCTGGAGAGCGATGTTTTGCCGTTTGGGAGGGCGTTATTTCGTCCGCCTGGATTATTTTCAGGCGGGCGGTAGGCGAGCGATTTTATCGCTCGCCTCAGAATGCCAGGCCTGCTGACCACGGAAATGGACATTATATCATGAAGGAAAATACCCATATGCATGGGCGGTCGGATAAGTCGCTAGCTGCAGCGGAAGTAAATAAATTAGCCCATACGCTGCTGTCGAATTAGCTATGAATGTACGCATAAACGCCAATATTAACCACCGCCGACCGGACAGCCCCCAGGGGTTCGAGCGAGATGGGGGTTTGCACTATCGAGTAGAATGGACCCGAATATACCAAAGTTCCACCCCCAAGTCGATAGCGGATACGGCACTGTTAACCCCAACTGCAATATGAAACTTTTCAACAATCTATTTAGGTGAGAAATCTTTAGTAGGAAAAAGTTTTCGTGTAAATTGTGCCTGGGAAGCGTGTCCGTATGTGGGGGGGGGGGGGGGGGGGGGGGGGGGGGGGGGGGTCCAGATGAATTTTTTTTCGCACAGACAACCGTTATCTACAACATAAAGATGTGAAAGAATAAACGGGCAAAGAGTTTCCTGTTCATCCAAGATTGATGTTGAAAATTGTCAACATTCGGACCATAAACCTGGATTTCGTTTCCATTGTTTAACGGAAATTACTTTTGGAGCTATATTGATTCACCCAATCTCAGAAATCGAAAAATAATGATAATGCGCGATAAGAAGGTGTACGAGTTCATCAAGGAAATTACCGAGAGAAATATCAATGTTTCGAAGGGATATCCCACAGGTCCCTGGCACAATACACCCAAACCACTCAAAGACATATATGTATTTGGGTGGTTGGGGTCTATTGTGCCAGGGGTCTGTGGGATATCACGTGAGAAAATATGCGTTCTTATCATAATAAAGCCTGCTTCCATGTGCTAACTTTGAACATCATATCTCAACATAAGTGTTTCTATGTTTGTGAAACACCATGCTTCTCGTGGCATTATAATTTGTCGATTTTGTCATTATACATTTGCCTCTGTTTGCGTTTGGACATATCACTGACACTTTCGGTGTTGTAATCAACTTCAATTTTAATAACCAACAAACATTCTGTTAGATATAGATACATGTAGGCAAAGAATCAGTTTCAAGTTTCCTTCCAACAGTCATGTTTTTCATCTAAAATATATTACACACACACTGTATAACTCCGGCCTATAGATGTGTCGGCGGGTGTTAATTTCGCCGTTTTTGCGTACATTTTATAGCGAATTCGGCAAGCAGCGTATGGGTTAATTTATTCATTTCCGCTGCAGCTAGCGACTTGTCCGATCGCCCATGGATGCATATTGGTATTCACTTCATGATATAATGTACATTTCCGTGTTCAGGCAGTCAGGGGAGGTGCGGTCGTCGCCTTTTTGGATCTCCCGTACCTGGCGGAAACGACCGCAAGTCAGGGGTTAACAGTGCCGTGTGTCCGCTCGAGCTATCGACTTGGGGATTGGAACTTTGGTACATTTGGTTCCATTCTACACGATAGTGCAAACCTCATCTCGCCTCGGACCCCTGGGGGCGGTCCGGTCGGCGGGTGTTAATTTCGGCGTTTTTGCGTACATTTATAGCGAATTCGGCAGCAGCGTCTGGGTTAATTTATTCACTTCCGCTGCAGCTAGCGACTTGTCCGATCGCGCATGGATGAATAGCCGTATTTCCTTCATGATATGATGTAAATTTTCGTGGTCAGGCAGTCAGGGGTGGTGCGGTCGGCGGCCTTTTTGGATTTCCCGTACCTGGCGGGAAACGGCCGCAAGCCATGGGTTAACAGTGCCCGTGTTCGCTCGAGCTATCGACTTGGGGATTATAACTTTGGTACATTCGGGGACACACTATAAAGTGTATGCCGAGGCCGAGGCCGGCTCCAAATAAAAGGTGTAATCGGGGGTTTTGTGGCGTTTGCTCTGTTGTTTCTCAATGGATATTAATGAAATTTGGTGTATATGTCCGGACTGGGACATGGAATAGAATGACGTTTGAATTGTTTTTAAATTCACAAATTTGTTGATTTTATTCAACTTTTCGTTCTGAAACACACTATAAAGTGTATACGGCCGGCTCCAATTAAAAGGTGTAAGCGGCTTATGTGCTTAGCGATATAGGTAATCGGATTAACTCTAGACTATTTGTCTTGACGACTCTAGGCTATTAGTCATGAAGTTTTGTATCACTTGAGCATTTTGGGGAAATAATAATTTAGAAAGTGAAATTCATGATAAAATAAATTTTAAAATTGGCAAAATAATAATTTAAACACTTTTATTTTATTTTTAAACGATAACTTTATTTAATCATAATACATATATAATAAATACATAAAATATAATAACAAACATGAGACATACATGAAATTCAACGATACAGGTTATATGCGAAACTTGCTAGTATTTAAATAATAAAGGTGATCGGCTTTGCCCGGGCGATCCGCTTTGCCCGGGTCTCCCCTACATCTCCACCAGCCTGAGAAAAAAGATCAGAATATCGGAATCGTCCGATATAAGAGGAGAATTGAACGTATTCTGAGAGGTGCCATCCGGCACCGAACATGAAATTGTATGTCGCATGTTTGTTTTATTCTGTGAATTTAATGTCTTTATATTATTCTTTTGTGATTAAATTTATTTTATCATGTATTTCACTTTCTAAATTATTATTTCACCAAAAACCTCAAGTGATACAAAACACCCAATACTAATAGTCTATAGAGTCGTCAGTTAGTTAATCCGATTACCTATATCGCTAAGCACATAAGTCGCTTACACCTTTTAATTGGAGCCGGCCGTATACACTTTATAGTGTGTTTCAGAACGAAAAAGTTGAATAAAATCAACAAATTTGTGAATTTAAAAACAATTCAAACGTCATTCTATTCCATGTCCCAGTCCGGACATATACACCAAATTTCATTAATATCCATTGAGAAACAACAGAGCAAACGCCACAAAAACCCCGATTACACCTTTTATTTGGAGCCGGCCTCGGCCTCGGCATACACTTTATAGTGTGTCCCTACATTCGGGTCCATTCTACACGATAGTGCAAACCCCATCTCGCTCGGACCCCTGGGGGCGGTCCGGTCGGGTCCGGTCGGGTCCGGTCGGGTTTTAGTAGGACCCGATAGAACAGCTGTAGAAAGTGAATATGGATTTTGAGATTCATTTTCAATTCAATTTCAACTTGAAGTTGAACGAAAATCGGTAGTATTACTACTAGTAAGCAATTTGAACAAACAAATTCTCACCTTGAAGGATCTTTAGAATGATCATCGTTACTGCCCATCGTAAAATTGAATCTAGAAAACAGGGCTGACTATAGTACGTTGCATTTGTCGTCAAATTCTCTCAATTAAAGTGAAATACGACACGATAAAAATTTCGGTTTCTATGAAAAACTAAACTATTTCAAAGTTAGGAATCGTGAAAATGTTTAAAACGGAACACAAACGTTGCCAGTGCAAATATAACTTCATTATTATCATCATATTCGATGAATGACAATGAAGCTTGTATTGTATAGTTTTATGTTTAAATATAAAGATTATTTGTGTTTCATTAAATGGCGTTGAAGCTGTTGAAGCCATAATTTCCGAAACATAGTTCCGTATAATCAATCTGACCTGTTACAATTTTGTAGAAACCGAAAAAAAATCTCAGTTCCTGTTCATATTTTAAAAACTTAAATTCTCACTGTTTCTGGATGTATTATATTATGACAATTTATGCAGAAAATAACAGTTTGCTTGTGGATTGAATGTATATACTAATTAAACTACTGATCTGGTATAATAGGAGTGTAATGAAATTGACCATGCTCGAATGACATGACAAATAAATATAAAATAAACTTTCTTGCGAAAATTCCTTGAACTTGAAGTTAAACTGCAGTCAGCAGGACGCTAGTGGTGCACAATATTCCACAGTGCAGGTACACGTGTCTCATTCTGTGATTGGCAGTGTAGAAGAAAAATATTGTACTGGCATAAAGTAACTCTTTATCGCTAGACATTAAATGAGGAGGAGCACCATCAAACAGAAAAGTGATTGACTCTCGACACTGACAGTCTCATTATTCTCAAGTACAGCCACGTCTCACAGTCACAATACTAGTAGTGTACACAACTGTAGCTGGTGAAACAAAACACATTCTAAATTCCGATAGGACTAGATTTAATTTACCTGTACATCAAATATGCTTCGGAGACCTCCAACAAGGATAGAACTTAATGTGAATGATGCTGAAGAATATGAAGCAATGAAAAGAGAAAAGGAAAATGAAGCGAAGAAGAAACTCCAAACGCAGGAAAAGTCTTTTGAGTTTGAAGAGGGTATAAGTGATGTGACTCCACCCTGGTCAAGAGCCAGGAGAGATAAAGCAGTCCATGAGAGGATAGGGTATGATCCCAGACCACTACCAACACAGAGTTTGGATTCACCTCAGGGACACTCTCCCAGACTTCCAAGACAGTGATAATGAGCACACACAGTGTTGTAAATTAAAAGAATGATACATATTATTGCCTTTCTTCCAAGGGGTTATGGTCGATCACAGTTACTGGACATAAAGTCCCAAAAATAAGGTTTTAATCAAGTTTATAAATCGGTATCCTACCGCTATACTTAAAGTAATTGACCACCAATAACGTGGTGTCACCCCGTTAATATGGCGGTACTATACCATGGTATCCTCCAATACCGCGGTACTGATACCGCTTGTTAACGCGAACAAGTATGTGTGAGTAAATACCTCCCCTAAAAGAGTTCCATGAAAATCACCGCGGTATTCAACAAAATTAATGCGGTGCCCGCTAAAAGACCACGGTATCATTATCGCCCAATACCGTAACTCCACGCCATGACCGTCTCGATACCGCTACCGTTTATTACCGGTATCACCGCGGTCATGACCGGGGTATCACCCCGTTTTTCTGGTCAATTACTTTGAGAATAGCGGTACTATAAGGATAAAAAGTTATGCAGGCTTAAAAAGCTGTTTCCACGTGCCCGGACAAACATATCTCAAATAAAAGCACTAAACACAAATTACCGGGCATATGTCGCCTGTTTCATATAAATAACATACCAAGCTACCGGTACAACTCTGCAGCGATAAAATCATTCCTGACACCAAATTAACCGAGTTTAAAACATTTTTCACCATTAGCGACGAGTGACTCGATACCGATTTACATGTATAATCTCGAATAAAACCTTATTTTTGGGACTTTATGTCCAGTAACTGTGGGTCGATCGATTAGTTGAAAACTCATACAGTACCAGGAATGTGGAAGCTACTGGTAGCTGCCACAGCTGACCGTTTACACTAAATGCAGCAAGTCCCTTGAAATGCAGCAAGTCCCTTTAATGATTATGCAGATTAGTCATGCGTGTTTACACAATGATATGTTTAATCTTGGAGGTGCTGATTACAAAGGGCTTTAATAAAAGGGTTTTAATTTTTATCATTATACAGATATATTATAGAAGGGAATTGGACTAAATTGTGGGACTGAATGATAAAAGAGTTTGATTTTCTTTTATTGGTACCGTACCATGTACTAGTAACATGAGAATATAAGAACAGCAACAAAATAAAAATAGAGCACAAAGTAGTCGTGCGAATGTTGGTGCTGTTAAATCTATTGTCCGTTTAGCCTTCTGAATCCTGTAGCCGAACACTGCTCTGCTATCTGAATATTAGGTTATAATGGAGTACAACATTTTATCCCAGTAACGAAACAAACGCTCTTTATTTCTACCATATCAGGAATAGGATAACACGGAATGCTATTACCTATTCCTGATATGGTATAAATTACTAGCCTATTTAATGCTTTTAACACATCATATCACCATTGTTGTCGAACGAACAAGATTTACAATAAAATGTGATGTTACTTACATGCAAGACCAGTGACATGTTGAAAACTTGTTTTGTAATCAGAACACATTGGTAGGGCCAAAAAAAAATGTAATAAAACTTCAATTAAACTAGTACAGGATGGAAATATATCCATTCTATTGTGAGATTATCATACCCCACTGGACAAAACAAGTGTCCATTGGCACCGCGGTGTATTTGCCGCAGTGTCAGAGTTTGTAACTGCAGTTGAGCACCGCGGGCCGAACGGCAAGTACACCGCGGGCCGAACAGCAAGTACACTGCAGCCGAAAGGCAACTACACCGCAGCTGAATGGCATGTACACCATGGTTAGATTTATGGTTTGTATCGTCTTTTTTCAGTTTAATTAACGTACACCGCGGCAACTACACCATGGCGGAACGGCAAGTACACCGCGGCCCAACTGTAGTTAGCCGGTGGAGCCGCGGTGTAGTTGCATTTCAGCCGCGGTGGCAACGCTGACCGCACCGCGGTTAAGTGGACACTTGTTTTGTCCAGCAGGGTATATGTCCTGTTAGAAGCCAAGATATTGCATTTCACGGGTTTAGATTTATATTTTTTCTCACGACTGGACGAACCATGGTCGGCACGCCGTGTCCGATGTCCCCAAATTAGACCAATATAAAGGCCTTCTCAAACAATTCTGTACTCTCTTTAAATTCACCGATGTTACTGAATATATTCGTCAAAACAATTATCTGTGAGCACCATTTTATAGTGTGCAAATATAGTTTAAATAATGTTTCCTTGCTAAAACAATAAATTACACTATATTCTAATAGAATCTACTTTCAAATTTATTTCGAGCAAAGTTGAAAATAAAATGAAAAAATTAAATAAAATGAAAAGCCACCCCTATTTTGTTTTTGCATGTCAACAGAAACACAGGTATATATTTTTTTGGCCTAATGCGTCCACTTTTTACAGCCGGTACATTCAATGCAATCTTTTCTTTAAAACATTGAATATCACACACACCGCAAGGGTAAGGGGATCAGTAAGGCGCATTGTGAATAATCTCAGTTGAAGATTGGATATGATTTCTGAAATCTTAGTTGCAGCTTATGTATATATACATTTGATTATATACACAACATGCCATCACAGAAGTGAGCTGAATCTTGAAATAACACTATTTGGTAATTATAGTCTGGTCATGAAAACAACACATAATCAAATCTTCAAATGAGATTCAAAGTCCCTTTGTCATACAGAAACACCAGTCCATTGATAATTAATTACCAACATGTGTTCATATAGTCATGAAAACATCAATATCACAAACACAATTAATCTCAATATATATACATGTATACCGGTAACTGATACGTATATACACCTTCAAAAATATATAAATCATATTAATTAAATTATATTAAAGACATATTATGTACTTGTGCGGGTGCGTGAAACTGATGAGTTAGTGTTCAGGCGCTATGCCCACTGGAGGAATTTAACATTCTACTAAGATCGCCGAAAATCTTAAGCAAATCGACTGTACCACTCCATGGAAAATAATCTTCTGAATACACTCAATTGTAAATATTTACTACTCGATTCGGGATGCATCTATCAGCGATAAACTAACGAAACCCACTTTGATATTGACAGTTGCTGCATTTAATTAATATATAAGAATGACGGTGTGTGTTGTCAATTTGGATATAATATTTATAAAAATAACTATTTTAAACAAGTTTTTTCTCCGTGTCTATGTGATCACCTTACCGGAGTGTTTCACATCACTTTAAATACTGCATGAGTAGAATAAAAAGAAATAGCAACTTAATAAAACTGTTTTGTTAAAATTTTACAAATACCCATCTTAAATAAATTCATGTATAAAGGGATAAAGATTTCCAATCAACTGCCACAGATCATAAATGAAATGGATAATAAAACACTGATTACACTCATCAACAACTCCACTAATCCATTAGAAGGACTTGCTGCATTTCAGTTTTCTAGGGACTTGCAAAAGTTGCAATATGCTGCATTTAGGTGAACCCCAGCTGACCAAGGCATGGCTTGATCAGAATGACTGAGTCGTTAGAAAGCTACATGTAGCTAGTCCTTGGATAGTCTGAAACAATTGATTATTATGTTTCACATACTAGTACATGTATACTGGTAACTTCAATGCAACTATTTTCGATTGGCTTCGGCTGCATCCTGCCGCGATTTATGGTTGGCTGCTAGCTGTTCAATAGTCTGGGTTCACTCACACTTACAATACATGTAGATCATGCCATGAAACTCTACTCAGGCTAACGCCCGTAGAGATCATATTCCACCAGTACAAAACTTGGGAACTTTTTGAAGTATTGACAGGGAACCTTATAAAGTCGAAAAAATAACTTAGGAAATATATTTATTAGTTATTATCTGTTCCTTCATGATGTAATTTACTATAGGTGAAGGTCCCAACTCTAAATTGCATGTTTTTGTGAGCCGACATCGCAAAAAAAAAAAAATTTACCCTGGAGAAATTCCATAATTGTAAGGGAAATCGCTCACATTGACACTTAAATCATGAAATTTCGAGTTGGGACCTCCACCTACAGTGAAGTACATTATAATAACTAAGAAATATATTCCCCTTATTATTTCGACTTTATAAGGTTCCCTGTCAAAACCAATTTTTTTTTTTAACATGTTATAAAAATTAAAAAAACTAACACCATTATAACATCCGCAGAGTTATAAAACTTTAATCTTTAATGAAATCATGGAAACTTTCCATCAGACCCCCCCCCCCACATGACCCAGATCCCCACCATGCCCCTAACCAACAGCCCCTCCACTCCTATAATATCACAACTTACCTCACTCACCAGAAGCGGAGATATTATATCTGCCAGAGGACTCAGTCAGGTATTAGCTTAAGAGAGACAGGCACAGTCATCTATTAATTGAGATTAGAATAACAGATGTTATCTGACAGGCTTGTGTAAAAAACTGCATTAACACTGGTGTTTTTTCTGTCATAAAATTAAAACAAATTTGTTTTCCCCAAGCGTGAATTTAGTGTCTGACATTTGCAGAATGAGGTCCCCATATGGTGAATTCAGTGATGCTACCCCATACAGCAGGCTAGCGGGGACCTCATTCTGCTTAGGTCTCATCTTCTGGGAAGTACATTGTATCTAGAGTATCAAATTGACATATTTTAGTTACTTTTTGACTTTTCCCCTTCTGTTCAGTTTCTATATCCCCTAAAGATAAAATGCATACTCGAGGTGCTCAATGGGTGCACATCACCAACTTTAATCTGTTCCTAGGTTTCCCATGGCAGTTGAGGCCTAATCAGAATGAGGTCCCAAGATGGTGGATTCGGTGATGCTAGCCTGCCTTGTGGAATAGCATCAATAAATTCACCTTTTGGTGACCTCATTCTGCAAATGTCAGACATAATCAATTCAGACTTGGCTGTTCCAATATTTTCCACTTATCCAGTTGAAATCATACCCTGATTTTTCAAAGAAAAATTGGGGGGTATATTGGATTTAATTTGTCTGTCTGTATGGAGGGTCCTTGGACGACTGGGGTTCAGATTTGTTCAAATAGGGTCATTTTTTAGGAAAGTTTTGAGGGAATCAATTCACTGCAACTCTTAAATATATCTTTTGAAATTACTAGATGAATGTATCTCATAGATGGGGATTCACATTTGTTCAAATTGGGGCAGAGATAAGAGATTTAACCCTCCCTATCTGTATCTATGCATGTTTGTTACTGGTATAATAGTATTGATTTCTATGCTGCATGGGTAGGGGGCAATTTTTGAGACAATGGGGAGGGAGTGTAAAGGGGGTGGAGTTTTGACCCCCCTACTTTGATCAATTTTTCAACAGTTGAAAATTTCATGCCTGATACAACATTAGTTGTAGATTAGATTTTCACACCAAAAATAGGTCAGAATTGTTCTCATAGTTTGATTTGTTTTTTCAACCAGTATGTTTTTAAACCAACAGTCCATATGTTCCTGCTTCAGGTTAAATTGTTGGACCGAATTGGCCACAAATTTTAACTTTTAATATGGGGGATGTCAGGTTGGTAATTTTCAAAAGTTTGAGAGCTTGAACTACGGGTACCAGTTGTAAAATTCAAGATGGATGCAAAAGGAATTTTTGGAACTTAGTACTGTGGTATGGTTGTCTTCTTAACAAGAGGCCGATCACGATCGGCAGATGTTTAGCCCATACCTTGGCGACAGCGATGAGCTATTTTCATAAATCCTTACACCTTTCATGAGTGCAAAAACTATCAACAATTCACACCTTACTATTAAAGATGGATTATCTCTTTAAATAACAAATTTTAAATAGTTGCGTGGGTATAAAATAATAGATATGAACTGAAGACCTATGTCCGGAAAAGCTTCTATCAATTAATATTGATTTTATTTCGAATATTAAATCGGGCCCGTTTATGTTACTATTTTTAGAACGACCATTCGGATGAGACCGTATTGTGATATAGAGCACTGGGCTGTTCCTACGGCTACGCAACGAATGTCAAATGTCACAGATTAGTTGTTTGTATTGTTTTGTTCCACAGATATAAGCGATAATGAGTATAATTAACGTTTATTTGTGACAAAATTGCACAATATAATTTCTGGTCTCTGTTAACAGTAACCACTATTGTTCCTTAGCTGAACAAACACACCTTTTTAGACCAGAAAATATTCGAAATAAAATTAATATTAATCGATAGAAGCATTTCCGGACAGGAGTCTTCGATTCAAATCTAATATTTTATACCCCGGTAACTATATAATACATGTTTACAAAGAGATAATCCACCTTTAAGTTCACAAGTAGAATCACACTTATTGGGCACCTTGCTCACATAAACACAATGTTAACGCAAATGTGGGTTTGATTTCAACCTATTAGTGCACTCCAACACATATACATGTATGTCTTATAGAGTGATAAAGCTAATTAAACTCAATCCATAGTCGGAGAGAAGCACCATAGCCGTTAAATATAAAATAGTTAAGAAATTAAGTAGATAAACATCATAGCAACTCAATTTATCTGTTTATTACATTGGAACATGAGACATAACATATTGTGTTCTTTTTATTATCATTGCTATTTTTTTTTATTATGTTTTGTGTCAGCTGCATATTAAAAATTCATAGCAACCTATTAATATTTCACCACTAAAAAAACAATCAATACCTGAACAACTATACAAGTGAGGGATGTATAGACCTGGATATAAAATATGATTGCTAATGATTGGATATAAAGGTTAATTTTCTTCTAAGCTGATCATTGGAAAGATACAATGTCTGTAAACAGTTTAAATATAATTAAAGTTATGGTTAATATTTTCAAAACCATTCAATCGATACCAAAATCTATACAGGTGAAGAATGTGTCATGATTATCACAGATGTGATTATTTATAGAGTGATCATGCGAAAAATATTTAGCTATCACATTGTGTCAACAGGATTGGTGAAGGATGTTAATATTTTTAAGCAAATAAACCAAATGACCCTCACTATGCAGGTTAGGGGTGTGTTATCATAAACTGTGCCAGAACTATAAACATAATCAATGGAAATAT
Organism: Siphonodentalium dalli; assembly: GCA_032622095.1. NCBI lineage: Eukaryota > Metazoa > Mollusca > Scaphopoda > Gadilida > Siphonodentaliidae > Siphonodentalium > Siphonodentalium dalli. The sequence goes on along the minus strand of CP136068.1, from coordinate 131,582,845 downwards.
TTGAGTCAGTCTCAAGAATCCCAGCACTGTTAATATTATCATGATGCAGCCCAAATGTAATTGAGGGAATTTCAAAAAAAGACATTTCCTCTAATGATGAATATTCAATTGGTCATTTATTGAAACACTGACTGAACCTGGCTCAAAGTGAAAGTGATAATTTATGTCTTTCTGATAATGTAAACACGGGGCTAAAACCATATAGTGCCAATGAGGGAAATATAACAGAATGCCTACACCCCATGCTGTTTTAGATGAAGTGCAAATCTGAAACTATGATGCTTACCTGGGTACTACATGTATATCTGCAGGAAGTAATCCGTGTTGTTGGAGGAATGTCCTGCAATCATCATGAACCGACTTAACTCACTCGCATTTTGGCCTACCTCAAGAAAGAAGTCCACATGGCTAATTTAGAAACGTGTATATGCTTATACCTACATGTAGTGTATTGTGGACAAACGAATCTGATAATCAACACAAGGACACTTTATGAAACAGCACGTATGAATTTAGCTATCTTGGGAATGCCGTTTCAAAAATTGTGACATTAAAAGACAGAATCACGCCCTATCGGGCCACTGTAGCGAAATGTTTCGACTGCTGCCATTATGCATGTTCTACCACTTCCAATGTCCTCGTTCAAATGTTCACACAGCTATATGAATAAACTAATGATTTAGGGGAGACCCGGGCAAAGCGGGACACCAAAAATATTTTCAAGCAATTTTAGATAGTGTTTTCGCCGGAAAAAACGCCTATAACTGAGTGGTCATTGATATCAAACAACATCTCGGTATGTGCCTTTTGAAACCTCTTGTTTCTGGGCAAAGTGGGATAATATGCCGGACTAAGTGGGACTGGGACAGCAAAATCAAAGAGACCGTGCGAGTTGCCATTGCTCAGACTGCTACAGACTGTCTTTGAGTGACAGATGAGTTTCTGTTGGGTTACGTAGGATGGATTTCTTGTCTGACGACCAGAATTATCTATCTTAACCGGGGGGGGGGGGTCGGAAAAAAATTCCAGGCACGTATGATGGGGTGGGTGGGTGTCTCTTGAGTCCAAAAAACAGTTTTTTCCATATGCCAAAAAAAAAATTCCATTCCTGCTATTGAGTCTTATTTTGGTGTGTTTTGAACAGAAACAGGTCATATATAGTTAATACTAATGATATACTACATATAGAGGTTATCAGAAGTTGGATCAGTTGCACAATGGCCAACAATAGCCCAAATTCAACTTGATAGAACTAGACACTGCGCTATTGGAAAAATAAAATTTAATCAGGATTACATCTACTGATACAACAAAATAAGAATAACTGTGCAGAACTCAGCTGAAAATAAGCAATAAAATGAAAGCACACTTGACCATATGTGACATGGAAATAAAGATATAATAAATAATGGAATAAAATAGACTTTTGACAACGTAAAACATAAAATCTTAACAAATAAATTGAAGTCCAGCCGGGCCAGCTTGAACAATTTCACATTGTTTTCCATGTTAATGTGGATCAGCTTGTAATGTTAATCACAGTAACGAAGATTTTATCGTCACTGATATCGTGAGCAAAAAAGAAGTGAAATTGGGCTATCCATCCATATTATTCCCAATTATTACGAAGCCTATTACTTCAGGCAGTGGCTACCAGCCTGCCATTACACGCTATAACATGTTTCCTCAGTTCTGGTTTCTGAGATGCCCCAAGAAGAGTCACGCATGTATATCATGGGTAATTTTTCAGGATTTAGTCGGAAATTAAAATTAAATTACCCATTATTCTGCTGTGGTTATGGAGTCGATTAATTAAGGCATTACTGTATTTCACATAGCAAATATCAAAATATCAAATAATCTGAAATTTGTTGTACCGGTACCATGTATTATGTAGAACACTCAAATGTGATTATGTGACTAGATCATGTGACTATATATTATGAAAATGAATGTTAATAAAAACCTTGGCACTCTGCTTATATATCCCTAGAAATGTCACCCCATGCATCCGGACATGCTCGTAGCGGAAGACATGCTCGTAGCGGAATAAGCACATTTCCCGCGATTTGCACACCGTTCACGGTTAGACCACCTAGTACAAACGCTATCGCATGCCAAATGGGGTGGGATGCTGAAAAATCGCAAGCCAATTTGCGCGCGATTTACATTGCTATTTCCGCGGATATTCCCTTAATATAATAGACAACATTTCCAGTCATGTATCTACATTTTCCATAGTAAAAAATAACCATATATGCAGGTCATAGCAAGAAAATATGGCATGTCTATAGCAATGGTATGACATGTCTATAGCACCAACGATTTTATAATGATGTGCTCGTAGCAGATTTGCTTTTCAGGATAATTTCAACAACTAGACCTTTTTTAAAGCTAAAACGCAACGCTAATCATGTGGATAGTAGTAATCAAGCCCGATTCGAAAGAGTCATTTGGTTAAATGCATGAAAAATAAGTAGTGGCATTCAAAATGACATGCATGCTCGTCTTCATGTATGGGCACTATATTATTGTGTAAATCGCAAATTAGTAATAAAATATTGGGATTTGACAACAAAGTTTATTGAAAAGATGCAAAATTAGTGATGTTCCACACGCGTCTGTTTCGAATATGCTGACGTGCATGATCGGTAATGAAAAAACGACTGACTCGATGGCTGAGTGGTCTATAATATCTGGTAATAATCGCGTGAAAATACTTTTGAACATTTGATTAACAGCTGTGGATCGGTATCATTAATACACTTTTTGCAATTACATATTTTATTTATTTGAACATATAACATAAATGTGAAATACTATTAAAATCACAGAGGCCACTAATAGTTTAAATGTTTATTCTGAGAAATCTGTAGACGAACTTTTTCGGAAGGATTTTCTAAAGGATGATTGATAACTTTACATCCTCTTGTGCGATGTTCATAACAAACGTTTTCAATTACTGCAGGCGAATTATTTCAATAAAACTATAATCTACTATTGTGCATTATATACATTAATACGATTAGTGGCCACCTTGTCTAAAAGAACGGAAAACTACTTTTCACCAGAGAAACAAACTATATATGAGGTATTTGCCTTTAAAATATATAAATTAATGAATGTATATATATAAAGACTCTGTCTAAATTTAAAATTAATAAACGTATTTGATAACTAAAATATGAGGCAATCTCCTTTTAAAAATATATAATATATGTATAAAAAAGGCTCTTATCTGAGATTAACGTATTTGATAACTAAAATATGAGGCATTTTGCTTTTTAAAATAAACAATAAAGGTATAAAAATACACAATATATGATAATCGAGGTCAAGAGACACATGGGCCGTCTCAATTAACACGTACATGTATGTGATATATGTACATATTTCGTCTAAATTAATATTATAGCCATTCCCATATTGATAACATTTGTTTTATACAAATATTAATTATAGCCAAAATTTACTAGCACATGCATGCACCCTTCCGGATATAATGATTTTAGAAATTAAACTGTAAAATATACTGATGCAATGATTGAAATTTACAATGTGAATGTTTATATAATGTAGCGTTTCCCGTGGCGGACACTAGCCACGATAAATGATGTAAACGGCGTGGAGTGGTTAATTTATTTACGTGGTACAAAATAGCCTGTCATTCATGTGATATATTATATAAATGTGGCATCTGTGTCACTTGACCAATATACATTCATATATAAAGCTAATGACCATCAACGTTTGTTAGGATAGGATAGGATATTTTTATTTACAATACACATATGAATAGTACAATAAATTAACATATAACTAGAATAATTCAGTATATTGCTGGGGGGGAACATAGCCCTGCCGGGCTGTCTTCCTGTTTCCCCCATAACAAATATCATTATACAAATAATTTATCAGATAGCGTGAGTATTATTCATATTCGTATCCACGTACACGTACAGACTAATCGTATATATAACAAATAATATAAGACAAAATGTTCAGGGAATTTTTTTTTTTTACAAAAGTGTTTATATGTTTGTGAGCCAGTCCAGACGAGTGATCACTATATCGCTTTATCTCTCCCCGGAAACGTTACGTTCTTGTCACATGTTCTAAAGTATGAGAAGTTTCTGCATGTCTTAGTTTCAAACGAAGATTGAGAGAATAGTATTCAGATTATAGAGAAGTTCTCATGATGAAATCTCAGAACACAAGCTCATCACGATGTCTCATCCGACTCAGAATTATTATTTCATACTCATAGATTCATAGGATTCTGGGGAGAGATTATGCATCTTTTATAGTAACAATAAAAATAAATATGAATTCATATGATTCGCCGGAAGGGCTTTTTGTTGAGTGAGGTTTAAGGGAGAATGTTAACTAAATGTGATAATTATGTGTGTGTATACCATCATAGATTGGAGGCGCAGACTCGGCATGAGTGTCCATTACTTCAAATATGCTTGTTCACCTTTAATGTGTCGATATTATGACTTGCGTTGTAGTCATCGTGGCATTGGTATTGTAGCCTTTGATATGACCGAGGACGCGGTGGTGGAAATAAAAATGGTAGAGTAGAACTATGATTGTGCTGCCGAATAGAACTATGTGTATACATGGTGTTTATTTTAATATAAGTATTCGTATTATGTATCGGTACAGTCGGGACATCCTGTGTTTTTTACAGCGTACATTTTTTAGATAATTACCAAGTATTTTTGTCTGTAAGCGTTTCTTCAATATATGCCTGCTTTGTATGCATGTGTATTCAGCTTCAAGGTTGTTCCATATTGTGGGGAAGGCGTGGTGTGGTAATCTTCCAGAAAATTTGGTTCTAGGTTTTTCTAGTAGCAGGGGATTAGGGTGTCTTGGAGTTGATTTTGCTCGTTTGTTGTACATCATTTTAAAAGAAGCCGGCAGACGGTCATAATACCAGTCATGCACGAACATTGTAGAATTGATGGTGTGTAAGTCATATATTTTCAAGATATTTTCTTTTTTAAAGAGCGGGTCTGTGTGACGTCTATACTTCTTATTGCATATTATACGCATTGCTCGTTTTTGTAATAGAAAATTTTTCTTGACTTCTGGAACATGTCCCCATATTTGGATACCGTAAACTAATTGGCTTTGAATCAATGCATAGTACAAAGTTTTCAATGCTTTACTCGGGAAAAAATGTTTCACCTTATTGATACAATATATTGCATGTGATATTTTAGAGCAGATTATGGATACGTGCTTTTTGAACGTCAAGTTCTCATCAATATGGATACCTAAAAATTTTGTTGAGGATTCGTGCCCAAGATTCCCTATTCGATTCAATTCATTGTGATTTAACTTTATTTTCAAAGTATTCCATTTTTTGTCATTATTCGGTGGGTGTATGAGCATATAGTTGCTTTTATTAATATTAATTGCAAGTTTATTACAGCAGCACCAATCGAATACATTGGCTAATTCGTTGTTGACATAACTTTGTACTAATTCCCAATTTTTACCGCTTGTAAAGAGAGTGGTATCATCGGCATACGATAAAAAGTCCATTGTTGTAGAATTTGCCATATCATTCACGTATATTAAAAATATTATTGGCCCAAGAATTGAGCCTTGTGGGACTCCACAGGAAGTATTCATAAGGTTTGAAGCACTCCCGCAATATTCAACATATTGTCTCCTGTCATATAAATAACTATGGAACCACGACTTTGCTACACCCCTAATACCATAGTGGTCAAGTTTTGATAGCAGTATATTGTGGTCTATTGTATCGAACGCTTTAGATAAATCAAGGAATAGGGCCAGGGTGGAATCCCGTGTCGGTTTATCATTATTATTAACGAAATGATCTAGAAGATGCATAATAGGATGAAACGTTGAGTGGTTTGGTCTAAATCCATATTGGTGTTTATATAATATTTCATTGTCTTTAAGAAAATCTACAAGTCGTTTTTGCATTAATTTTTCAAGCAGTTTAGAGAACGATGGAAGGATACTGATTGGACGATAGTGTGTTATTTCCTTGGCGTTGTTTATTTTGGGAATGGGAACTACTTTAGAGATTTTCATGTTCATTGGGACTATTCCCTGTTCAAACGAAAGATTAAATATATACTTAAGTGCTGGGGCTATTATGAAGATAGTCTCTTTCATGAGTTCAGTCGATATGCCGATGTAATCTTTGCTCTTTTTTCCTTTCATAGAATAACATGTTAATATTATTTCCTGAATGGATGTGGGTTCGATTTCTAATTCGTTTGCTTGTCTTTTTCGAAGGTAGTCAGTAAAGTCTGCGTCTGGGGTTTCAGAATGAATAGAACTGCTAGTGTTTTCACCGATTTTTGAAAAGTAGTCATTAAATGTTTTGGCTATTATGTTTGGGTCAGATATCTCTATATTGTTATCATTAAATATCTTAGGATAGTTACACGATTTTTGATTTTTATTGATGGCATTTTTAAGAATTTTCCATGTGTTTTTTATATCATTTTTATTTTGTTCTAGACAGTAAGAATAATAACTATTTTTACTTTTCCTAATTAGTTTATTATATAATTGACGATAATTTATGTAGGCAATTTTATTTGTGACCGATGGCGAATTGACAGTAGAGTTCTTGTTTCGTGATTGATGATTTGATTAGTCCAGATGTCATCCATGGTGCGCGTTTGATATATTTCTTGGGTACTTTCCGTGTTACGAGCGGAAAAGCTAGGTCGTGTGCGGTCATGTATATGTCTAAAAAACATTCATATGCCTTTTCAGATGAGTTGCAACTGAGAACTGAGTCAAATTTACACGATTTTAACAAGTTTTTGAATATATGGACATTATTAATATTATAGTTCCTATATGTAGCTTTTTTATGGGAGGGGTTTAAGGGTTTCTGCTTGTTTGCTTCAGAGATGAATATACCGAAATGATCGGAAACATCGCAGGTAATTATCCCTGTTTGGTGACTATCTTGCATTTTGTTGGTATAGATATGATCAATTATGGTGGCAGAGTGTTCGGTTAATCTTGTAGGTTTCGTAATCATGGGCATGAATCCTCTTGTAAAACATTGTTTATGAAATCGTTAGTTTTTGCATGCGTATCGAAATTGAGAAGGTTAATGTTGAGGTCTCCTATTATGTAAGACTTGGCTTTTTTCAATTTCTCTAAGATATTATCGAATTTCAACATAAATTTGTCCAAGTCGGCCTTCGGTGCTGTATTTGGTCTATAAATACATCCTATTATGTAAGTATCGTTCGCTCCTCGGTGTATTTCTACAAATATTGTTTCTATTACGTGGGGTATAAATATTGTCAAGTCGGGTCTTAGTTTGTATTGTATATTTTCCTTGATGTAGATACCAACACCGCCTCTGCCATCGTCGCCATCGGGTCGAGTATTAAATTCTAAGGGGTGATATCCTGGAAGTGAGAAGTCTGAGGATCTATGCACATTGAATATTTCTGTCAGGGCGATAACATCAAACATATATTCTTCTGAATTCAAATCACAGAGTAGGTTTTTCAGGTCTTCATAATTTGCGTTAAGGCTTCTGCAATTTATGCCAAAAAGAGAGAATTTTATGTTATTTGAGAGAAATTCTTTACCCTCTGTGGGCGAGAGATATTGGCAGGTATTTTGATTCCAGAGTTGGATGCTGTCGGGATCAAATTCGTCTCCTTCTATTTGAGACCATTTCGCCGCGAAGTCATGCGTACGCGTGTCCCTTACCTCACTCAAAGTTATGTTATTTGCAGACATAATGGGGGGTTTCTAAGGTGTTGTTATGTGGGCCCCTGATTACGACCATTTGGTTATGTCGTAGTACTGAACGTCTGTACATATACACGGAAACTAATATGGATATCATAAATTAATGTAAGTTTAACTTTCAATTTCAATTTTTTTGGTGGAGTTATGTCAAAGAAAATGTATCCGTGATTGGAGATTATATACATGCGGAAGAAAGAGAGTATTATATATGCGAGTCAATATCAATTGTGGAACAAAACAAATTATACGAATAAGTATACACATCTTGAAGTACATGCAAATCAACAATTGAACAAGTGCTTATTTATATACAGCCATTGGCTATGGAAATAGCGATGATGTCGCACCACGGCCAGTGACTCCCCAGTGCCATCCCCAAATCCCGTCCCTGAATGGAGAGGCATATATCCAGATTTCTACGAGTCAAGCAATGAATCCGTGCAGCCCCATTAGAAAGGATATTTATCTATAATACATACCCAAAGAGGGGACCTCACTTTAAACATATTTGTATTTATGCATATATTGTCATCTCGATATTTATTATGAGCGAGATACGATACAGTACCAACTGTCAAAGGCGCACGATTGGCGAAAAAGCGAATTATTCTGGCCCTTGCTGTATCCATCCACTCGAATCGAGTATCAAAATATTATGATTCTTCCGTCATCAAATTCGCAGGCTTTTTTCCTGCAACCACTAACCACGCGTGATGCGAGAGACTGAATCAGACTGCTGTGGGGACAGTCTATTGAAAGTTTGTTACGCCACCTAGTGTGGTGTTACTAGCATTTGTTTTTTTTATATCGCATGGAGTACAGGGCGAATGTATTCTTGGAGATTGTTTGTACCTTACTCAATCGTACCGATATAATCACGTAGATGCCGAAATTGTAAAGTTAACGCCAGCGGTGTATAATACGTTTATGAAAATATGATAAATCCTATCGATAGAGTCAGGACAGGCTCAAATTGTAAACTTAAAGTCACCGGTGTAATAATATCTTGTTGAAAATATAAATAATCTGATAGCCTGAAAATATTGTATAACCTATTGGGAGCCCATAATAAATGGGAATAACCTATTGGGAGCCCCTGCATGTAGTGAACTGAATTGTGGGTATTTTATGGAGATTGTTTGTACCTTACTGAATCGTACCGATATAATCACGTAGATGCCGAAGTTGTAAAGTTAACGCCACTGGTGTATAATATGTTTATGATAAATCGTATCGATAGAGTGAGGACAGGCTCAAATTGTAAACTTAAAGTCGAAAATATAAATAATCTGATAGCCTGAAAATATTGTATAACCTGTTGGGAGCCCCTGGTGTAGTGAACTGAATTATGGGTAATTTTAATTGGAGTGCGCATGTCTGTTTTTTTTGTAGTAACCGCCATCTTTTATCTTTGGAATTATCGGCGTGTTTTATGAAAATGTCACCAAGATTTCTCCACTCGATTCTTTTAAAATGCACCCTAATCGGTCAAATTCTTTTGATAATTCTATCTAAATACATCTTAGCTACTATTCGGATCTGCTTTCCCGGTCGAAAAAGGTTTAGTTTGACCAAAACGGCTATTGACAAAAGTTTGTTTATAAAATAGCGTACTCGATAAACCCGGCCGTAGTACGGCCGTAGATGGTTATCGAAAACAAATTCAATTTCTTCCATCTAAAAGATAATTACGCGCTGGACTCTGTCATTTTAAGAATATATAAGTATTACACACAGACACACGAATTCTCAACTCAAAATTTTGAAAAATGACAGTTTTGTCAACATAAATCGATTTTATTTGCAAATCCCATGTTATTAAAATTTAACTTATTGTTAAATTTTATCATCGAAAAAAATTCATTTCTTCCACCTAAAACATAATTATGTGCTGTATCCTATCATTTTAGGAATATATACGTATCCCACTCAAACACACCAAGTCTCAGCTTAAAATCTTGAAAAATAAGAGATTTATCAACATAAATCGATTTGTATGGCAGATCCCATAAATTTTAGGGCCCTTCAAATGTTTTCTGAGCTGTTCCATATTGGCACCAGGGTCCATATTTGACTGGTTCTACATGATAATTGTGCAACAGTACAGTCGCGTTACTTTATACGTCAACATTGGTCATTATCACTCGACAAATTTATTTCGGTCTATCGTATCAACCCCTATTTCCCCCGCGTAGCCTGACTAAGTGTCAACATTGGTCTTTATCGCTCCACTAATTTGTATCATTTCATCGGTATGAATTCCATATCCAATTATCCACATATAACCAACCCAATCTCTAATCCCAGTCCAATTTATTTATTTTTTTCATCGCTATAGTCACGTTACGAAATATTTTATTGAGTGATACTTGTACTTATATGTCTATGGTATTACTATAGTATACCGTATACGTATATCAATTGCTATTCCTTTCTATATAATTCTGGTGCCATCTATAGAGATAGAGATAATTTCCGACCCCCCCCCGGGCCCCCCCAATTTTATATCATTGCTGCTTTAGTACAGTCGCGATGCATTACATGGCAACATCGCTCCACTAATTTATGTCAGTTCATCGGTACGAACCCCTTTTTCTCCGAGTCCATATAACCAAACCAACATCTTATCCCGGCCTAAATTATTATTTTTACTTTCATCGGTATAGTTGTGTTACATACATATTTTTTATCATTTGATTCTAATTTGTATTGTACCACTATAGAAGTCCATAAATTACTATTCTGGCACTATATAGAGATGACTAAAATTCTGACACCCCCCCCCCCCTATTTTATAACCTTGTTGCAACAGTAGAGTTGAGATGCATAATATGTCAACATTGGTCGTTATCGCTCTACAGATTTATATCGGTTCAACCCTTAGTTCCCTGTAATGCCCACCCCTCCCTCAATTTATTTTTTCATTTGTATTATAGTCTCGTTACGTACACATTTTTCTTTTATAACTTTTGCTTCAACGCGCCGAGTTCTAGCTGCTGCAGAGAATACAAAACTGACAACATATTGAAATGTAAGCAGGCTTCAAACTAATATTATCCAATAAAAACTCTGGCTACATCAGAAATTTGTGTATAAGGTGTACTCGCATTTGTTGCGTTAAAAAAAAAAAGGTCCCAAGTCAAGGTCCAAATCCCCAACAAACTGATGTGAGGTTTAACTCCATCTACATACAGTAATGTCCAAAGTAATTGATCACTTAACCACAGCAGAATTATGGGTAATTTTTCAAGATTTTAAATCCTGAAAAATTACCCTTAATTCTGCTGTGGTTAATTGGTCAATTACTTTAGGCATTACTGTAGCCCATATAAGGATGTGAGGTCTAATGATAACTCCATCCACATACAGTAATGTCCAAAGTAATTGACCACTTAAGCACAGCAGATTGTGGGTAATTTTTCCGGATTTTAAATCCTGAAAAATTACCCATAATTCTGCTGTGGTTAAGTGGTCAATTACTTTGGGCATTACTGTATCCCATATAAGGATGTGAGGTCTAATGATAACTCCATCTACATACAGTAATGTCCAAAGTAATTGACCACTTAACCACAGCAGAATTATGGCGTTCAATATGGTCTACCTAATTCTGCTCCAAAAACATGTATATTGAATATATGGATGTTTATTGGGGGGAAACCGATTATTTCAATGATATTTTCATTAACTGGCATCCAAAAACCGACCTACGGGAGCGCGCTTCGCACACGACTGTTTCTTAAGTATATGTGCATATTTAATAAGTCAACAATTCGAAGCACAACAAATAAGATTGGCGGGGTCCCTTGCGCTTGCGCGATCTGTCCATCAAAACATATTTAGACATCTCAAGACACGTAAGACCCAATAACTTAATATACAGAATAGATACATCTATTGCCTGAGTGACTAATATTTATATTTGTTACAATGGGGTCAAATAGTTGCGAAGCCAGCACCACAATTCTTTCCCTCCATAGTAAATATTAAAACAACTTATAAAGAATTATTTATTTACCTTATATTTGGTATGGAGCGTCCTTGGTTTACTGGAGTTCAGATTGTTAACATCACGTCACCATGTCAATTACTCGCGAAGCCACAGCCATAACTATGTCCCTCCATAGTAATTCTCAAAACAACTTCTTAAGAACAATTGACCAGGTCAGTCGCGCAATTATTGGAAGAGCCACGGTCAATCATTTTTTTTTAAACCAAATTTTACATTTAAATTATTCCTTTATTTAACCAAAAAAAAAAATTAAATGATAAAATTAACTTTTACTACTTGCTAAATTTTATCTTTTAATTATTTCATTTAAATTTTAGACTAAAATTTAAAAATATACAGTCCCAGTATTTACAGTATACTAAGTCCAAGTCTTTATAATCTGTTGAGTGACCCCACAGTCATTTACTTGCTTTGTTAGTAATAATTTGAAGGATTACTTGTTTAAACGCAATTGTTATCAAAATATTTTATGTATTTTTTATAATTTCTATTTATATGTAATACTATAATCTTGGTGGCGTTACCATTTCTGACTATGGTTTTCTTGTTTTCACATGTATTTCGGTTGGATATTCGTGTGGAATATAATTCGTTCGTTATATTTTGTTCTATGATTTGTATGTCTATATGCCAGAACTTAGAACAGCTGTGGAAGGAAATGTAGCTGAATTCATTTCCACGCAGAGAAAAAAGCCACTCGCACGACAGTCAGACAGTTTGTTGTCTCCGTTTAAAATTCGCTATTGTTGATACACACGAGATGTCCAACATGTGCGTTAGTTCGTGTTGTCGATGATATTGATAATACAAGAAAACTAAGATGCATGCATCAGGTCGGCCGTGAACTATCTACCATAGAATTGTTGTAGCTATCGATTATACATTTTGGAACACCTGTCTGTATGTATGTGTGTATGCATGAATGCATGTGTGTATGTGTTATAGACTCTAACACTGCTCGACTGATCCGACTCGGATTTGGTATTTAACGTGTCAACTTGACCTCGCTCATAGGCATGTTTCTGGACCTTGACCGATCCGACTAAAAATTTGTGTGTAGGACTACTTCGATCCCGGGAGCAATATTGACGGGTCCAATTTCACGTGGGACCATGTTCTCGAACGTGCTGATGTAGGCATGTTTCTGGACTATTTGGACGGGTCAAATCTTGATCCCGACCTGACTTTGACATTCAAAAAGATCAATTCAAGGTCAAATCTGGTAAAACGAAGTATTTCAACGAAATATAATACCTACTGTTACTTTTGTCCCAGGAGTGTTTCGGGTGGGTCAAATTATGACCCTGACCTGATCTTGACATTCAAAATTGTCAATTCAAGGTCAAATCGGGTAAAGCCGGGCGGATTTCGACGGGTACTTTTGTCGTGACTTTTGTCCGGGGAGTGTTTTGGGCGGGTCAAATCGTGACCCGACATGACGTTCACCTTTAAAATGGTCAATTCAAGGTTAAATCGCGCAATTCTCCGAAAATCAGAGGGGAACATCCCGGACGAAGTAGGGTCCACCAGCTACTATTATATATTTCTAGATTTAGTTACAAACTAAATACCTGTATATTGTACAAAGAAATGTTTGACAAATATATCTGTATCAATATTACCATACGGGTCATTAAAATAGATACGACGAAACAAATTTTGAAGGGTGCATGGTATCAGGTAAATTTTTATATTTCAAATGATGACAGGAATGCGGAAAGTTGAAGTACCTACGTAATACTGGCTATCCGAATGAAGAGATATACATGTATATAAAAAACAAAATAGAAGATGACTGCTGGCGACAATGTTTTCCAAAAAAATTCAAAGCATTCGATAGCTCCCATCTAGTTGTCAGCCAGAAGATCAATATAAAGTGTGGTGACTATCAGATGAGGGATATGACTGTACAGTTGCTAAACAATTCAGTCACGCAAAAGAGGATCAAACAGTAAGATACCAAATTGCTGCCTGTGGTAATGTTTTTTAACGAAATTCGGGAAAATTAGATTACTCTCCCCCTGGTTATCCAGAAGATCATTGTGGAATCTGGTGACGATCGGACAAGGGGTGTCGTCTGTAGGATCAACCAAATTATTTAGCCATAAAAATAGTAAAATTCAAGATCACCGCTGGCAGTGATGTCTTCACAAGGACAGCTTGAGAACAAAACATGGCTCACATCTAGCGGTGACCCAAACTATCCACATGAGAAAAAGTTCTCCAATAAAAGCTGGCTGCAGGGTGCGCCAATTGATTCAAATTCGAAATTTAACAGGGTGTACTGCTTGTGGCCATGTTTTCCCCGCAAATTTGATAGACTGATGGACAAAACCACTGAATCCGTTGAATCAATATACATGTATACATGGATTAATGTATATGCATTGTTATACACAGTACTGGTATATAAAGGTACTGAAAATAACAATATTACTAGTATACACAAAATAAACCATATATCATGGCTATGGGTTCTAATATCCGAATATGACAGCTGATAACTTGGTGTGAATTGAAGAGTGGTGGTGTCTCACGCATATCTAACCCTCCATGTTAGAAACATGCCATTAAATGTCATAAGTATAATCTAGCTTGAGGACAGAAGTTATCCATAAAACCCCCCTTAATTCAACCAGGTCCTCGCGCGATGTATGGTCGATCACATGATGATCTAGGGGGGATTAGAATTGTTGTATAAAAACAGCACTGCATGTAAATATAAAATAAAATAGTGCTACATCTTATTACAGATTATTGCCATATATAATCAGTGACTATACAGACAGTCTGACAAAATAAAGTTTCAGTGACACTCTATCCGAAGAGGGGAATAATTCCATCTGTTACAGTCAATGGAGCAATTATGAATCTGGAAAGGTGAAATTTCTAAGTAATACTAGATATCGACATGACGCGATAACATATAACGTAAATGCAATATGGCCGCTGGCGACCATTTTTTCCTATAAAATTAAAAAAATATTTGATAGCTCTCATCTGATAGATCAATATCAAGATAAATATGAAGTTTAGTGATGATCGGATGAGTGAAGTGGACTGTGCTAAACGGTTTAGTAATGCTTAAAAAGATTTTTACCTTAATATTTTTATGTTCACTTTATAAACTTCACTGAGTCATCTTTGTCATGTATTGAGTTTGATATCTTTTGTTAACAGTTTATAAATCATGTATGTCTCATGTTTGTTATTTTAATTTATGTGTTTATTATCATTAAATAAAGTTGAATTCCTTAAAAAGATTCTTACCTCAATGTTTTTATGTTCACTTTATAAACTCCACTGAGTCATCTTTGTCATGTATTGAATTTGATATCTTTTGTTAACAGTTCATAAATTATGTATGTCTCGTGTTCGTTATTATATTATATACACTTTATAGTGTGTTTCAGAACGAAAACAAAATGAATAAAATCAACAAATTTGTAAATTTAAAAACAATTCAAACGTTGTTGTATTCCATGTCCCAGCCCGGACATATACACCAAATTTCAATAATATTCATTGAGAAACAACGGACCAAACGCCATATAACACCCCGTATGCATCTTTTATTCCGAGTTGGCCTTTTATTCCGAGTTGGCACGCGCCGATTGGGCGAGTTAGCCCTGGGGCGAGTACGCCGATTCCGACACCTTTTCTATTTGCAGCAGGTTAAGTTTACGCGTAATTTAATTTACAAAGTTCCCCAATTGGTATCGTAAATAGAGCGACCTTATTTGACAGAGAATGCCTCTGTTATTGATTATAAAGTTGCTATACATTAAAAACGACAATTCACATGCTCGTTCAAGCGCAGTAGTCTATTTTCCCCATGTTAAAGGACATCCACAAATACTAAATAACGCTAACTTACTGCCGAATGTTTTACACGACAACTGTTAACATATTTGGGCTGAATTCATCTGACGCGGTATTATTCCTCAAAATAAACAACAAAACCATCGTTACTTGGAAATGTAGTTTGGGCTAACATTTACATAAATCCTCCACATCATTATTCCGACACACACGTCAGATGAAAAACTCACATGAAGTAACCGGCCAAATTGGCCGAAATAATTCTGGATATGTGGTGAGTAGCATTATTTAAACATTTTCGGATATCAGTTAATATCAATACATCCAATTTGGGAGAATCTTAATTAGCTGAATTGATAATAATAGTCCCGACGTCTGCCATAGGCAACCCCACATTATATTATTAGGCTACCGAGGGCCAACATCAGGCCCATATAAAATATCAAACTAGAATTGATAATTGTTTCATAATGACATAGGCTATATTGTGAAAGTCATAATTTTGGTAGCAATATATGAGGCTAATTCATTTACATATGCATGTTTCACCGTGGAAGTGCATGGAATATACATTTAATTCATTGCATCAAAGCTAGATAACAAATGAGACTCATGCTTAAGCTCAAGCTAATGGCGGAGACATGGTGTTCTAATTGGATAATTGACAACCAATAATTCTCGCCATCCCGTGTATTTCCTTATCTTGTAGTGATGGAAATTTATGCCATCAGCTAGCATTCACTTTAAACTATTTATGTATTTGACATAAATGTATATGATTATATAATTAGGACTGGGTTTAGTGTAATTTGTGTAAAGACTAATTTATATATTACAATTGCATTGTAATTTTGTAAATAATTATGTATGCATTGTAATTAAGATAAATGTTGATATGTGGAAGCTGTATTTCAATTTCAAGTACATGCACCCCTATTTTGAATATAGGTTCATTCTAGTCAAAAGTGTAATTTGTTTAAATCCTATAATATGGGGATTTTGACACTAGTGGGTCCATTTGTTCCGAAATAGACCATTCCTGCTCCACCATAAGTTTGTGCATTTATATCAAGAGTCTCATTTGGTCATAAATGTGTTGGAGCTGTTTTATATATAGTAGCATTTCCTGTCCCTGTTTGTGAAAAGAGATAAGGAAGTTCCTGTCACTGTTAGTGAAAAGAGATTAGAAAGTCATGCCAATAATACAATAACAATGAGTGCTTGCTACATTATAACATGTTACATTTGAATTAATTTGTATAAACACAAGTCTTCAATGAGAAAAAGTTGTGTACTAAATATAGCAAACTAGGTTCATTGTAGTTAACAGCGTAAGTTGTTCAAGTCCTATAATATGAGAATTGCGAAATCAGTGAATCCATTTGTCTTGAAATAGTCCATTCCTGCTTCACCATCGTTAGTGCATTTAGCTCAAGAGTACCGGTATTTGGAGCTTCAATTAAAAGAAAAAATGGATGACCAAACAAAAAGAAACAGAAACAAAAAACATTTATTTATATTCACTTGATTTTGATTAATTATGAAATATTTGAGTTACCAGTATTTATAAAATGGCTATTTTATCAACATTCACTTCAAACAACTGTCTCAGATTGAAGAATAAAACATTACTACAGATATTGTGACTTGCCGCAGTATTTTGCATAGTATTCAATTTATCAGAGTTTTCCGAAATAATAATGAGTGTCAAATCAGATATGATATATTGATATTCTTCATTAATGTACGGTACATGTATACACGTGTGGATGGTTTACTAGCTTGCTAATCACTTGATTTTGCTTAGTTCAGTTATTTGAGTTACAACTTTCCAGCATTTATATTGATAGTTTTCAGATAGTATTCACTTCTTCAAACAACTTACTACCATTTTAAAGTTCAATATTAATCAGGAATATTATGTTCTATATATAGTAACATTGTCTGTCCCAGATTGAAGAAGAAAACACTACTACAACTGTGGTGACTTGTTACAATATTGTACATAATATTTATCTTATTAGAGTTTCCGAAACAAAGAGTATCAAATCAGAAATGATCTATTCTTCAACAATGTTTGGTATGTGCATACATGTATGGATGGTGAGTTTGATCAATTATTAAGACATTTGAATTGCCAGTCTTTACAAAAAGGTTATTTTGACAACATTCATTTATTCAAACAACTTACTGACATTTTAACAATGTTAATCAGGAATATTATGTTCTATATATAGTAACATTGCCTGTCCCAGATTGAAGTGTAAAACAATGTTAATCAAGAATATTATGTTCTATATAATTATATAGTAACATTGCCTGTCACAGGTTGAAGTAAAAGACACGACTACAATTATGGCGACTTGTTATAATATTGTATGTAGTATTTAGCTTAATGTCAGACTTTTCCGAAATATAGAGTGTCAAATCAGAAATGATAGTTTAATATTCTTCAATAATGTGCGGTACATGTATACAAGTATGGATGGTTTATTATCTTACTATTCACTTGAGTTTGATCAATTATGAAGTGATTTGAGTTACCAGTATTAATAAAATGGTTATTTTGATAGCATTCACTTCTTCAAGCAGTTTACTATCATTTTAAAGTTCAATACTAGTCAGGAATATTATGTTCTATATATAGTAACATTGCCTGTCCCGGTTTAAAGAAAACACTACAGTATTAAATAAGTCGCTATTTTGACAACATTCATTTTTTCAAACAACTTACTGTCATTTAAATGTTCAATGTAAATCAGAACTATTATGTTCTATATATAGTAACATTTCCTGTCCCAGATTGAAGAAAACACTACTACAACTATGGCGACTTGTTTCAATATTGTACAATATTGTACATAATATTTAACTTATTAGAGTTTTCGAAATAAATAGTGTCATGTAAAAATGATATATTCTTCAATAATGTACGTTACATGTGTACACGTATGAATGATTCATCATCTCGCTGTTCACTTGAGTTTGATCAATTATGAAGACATTTAAATTACCAGTATATATGCAAGATGGCTATTTTGACAACATTCACTTCTTCAAACAACTTACTACCATTTTAACAATGTTAATCAGTTGTGTTAATCAGGAATATTATGTTCTATATATAGTAACATTGCATGTCCCAGTTTGAAGAAGAAAACACTACTACAGATATGGCGACTTGTAACTTGTTACGATATTGTACGAAATATTTAACTTCTCAGAGTTTTCCGAAATAGAGTGTCAAATCAGAAATGGTATATTCTTCAATAATGTACGGTACATGCATTTGAGTTTGATCCATATGAGGAGATTCACTTAATCAAACAACTTACTGACATTTTAACAATGTTAATCAGGAATATTATGTTCTATATATAGTAACATTGCCTGTCCCAGACTGAAGTGTAAAACAATGTTAATCAAGAATATTATGTTCTATATATAGTAACATTGCCTGTCCCATGTTGAAGTGAAAGACACGACTACAATTATGGCGACTTGTTATAATATTGTACGTATTATTTAGCTTAGTATCAGACTTTTCCGAAATATAGAGTGTCAAGTCAGAAATGATATTTTAATATTCTTCAATAATGTGCGGTACATGTATACAAGTATGGATGGTTTATTATCTTGCTATTCACTTGAGTTTGATCAATTATGAAGTGATTTGAGTTACCAGTATTAATAAAATGGTTATTTTGATAGCATTCACTTCTTCAAGCAGTTTACTATCATTTTAAAGTTCAATACTAGTCAGGAATATTATGTTCTATATATAGTAACATTGCCTGTCCCGGTTTAAAGAAAACACTACAGTATTAAATAAGTCGCTATTTTGACAACATTCATTTTTTCAAACAACTTACTGTCATTTAAATGTTCAATGTAAATCAGAATTATTATGTTCCATATATAGTAACATTTCCTGTCCCAGATTGAAGAAAACACTACTACAACTATGGCGACTTGTTACAATATTGTACAATATTGTACATAATATTTAACTTATTAGAGTTTTCGAAATAAATAGTGTCAAGTAAAAATGATATATTCTTCAATAATGTACGTTACATGTGTACACGTATGAATGATTCATCATCTCGCTGTTCACTTGAGTTTGATCAATTATGAAGACATTTAAATTACCAGTATATATGCAAGATGTCTATTTTGACAACATTCACTTCTTACAACAACTTACTACCATTTTAACAATGTTAATCAGGAATATTATGTTCTATATATAGTAACGTTGCATGTCCCAGTTTGAAGAAGAAAACACTACTACAGATATGGCGACTTGTAACTTGTTACGATATTGTACGAAATATTTATCTTCTCAGAGTTTTCCGAAATAGAGTGCCAAATCAGAAATGGTATATTCTTCAATAATGTACGGTACATGTACATAGTTTACTATCTTGCTATGCACTTGAGTTTGATCCATATGAGGAGATTCACTTAATCAAACAACTTACTAAGTTACTATCATTTTAAAGTTCAATGTCAACATTACTGGATCATGTTTTATATATGATCACAACTTATAGTTGGTAGAAACTGATATGCTACAAGGGATAAATGACCATTTTGTCACAATTACTATCTTGATATGCACTTGAGTTTGATCAATATGAAGAGATTCACTTAATCAAACAACTTACTATCATTCTAAAGTTCAATATCAACATTACTGGATCATGCTTTATATATGATCACAACTTCTATTTGGTAGAAACTGATATGCTACAAGGGACAAATGACCATTTTGACATAATTAGGAGCATGGTATTTGCATACAATAACAATGAAATGGCTAATATACAAACTTATCTGTTCAACTTCAAGCTGTCAATCTGATATGCATACTGTACTTGTGAGATTTTTCTGGTATTGCTATGAGTGTTTTTTTTTTTAAAGAGAACTGTATGGTGTTCCATTTATCACATGTGTCAGTGGGGTCTATTATATACATACTATCAATATCATAAAATCATCAAAAAATTAATCAAGATAGAATCTGGTAGAATAATTATTTAATATATGCAGATGCATATTTATTTAAATTATTTAATATATGCAGATGCATGAGCCAGTGTTTGCTCATGAGTATACAAAACTGTGCACTTTCATGTGTATTACTTTGTGTGCAAATACCATTTACACATCAGATATATCTTTTATCTGTTTGATTGGTTTAGATGCATTAACATATTTCACATAAACCTTTCCTCCTACTGACCATGTGTCTGCAACTTCTTTTCTTTCTTTAGATTTCTTGATTAAGTTAGTATTATATTCAGTTAGGTCTTCTTTGATCACAATGCCTGAGCCTTTAAGAAGTTTCCTATTACTAATAGCAGCATTTTTAGTTCTTCTTGACACAAACTGACATATTATGCTTCGCGAATGTTTAATGTTGCTTAATTTCTGTGGCGAGCCCATCCCGACTTGTAACCGAAGGTTGCACCATGCAGACTCGCAAATGTGACGTTTTTTCTCATGCTTCACAGCGATGTGCTCTAATCTCAGTGTGTTTCTTGCAAAAGACGAACCGCAAAATTCACACAAATATCTCACTTTATCCTCACATTACTTCTTGTGCGAATTTCTGCTATATAGCGATCGAAGTCTTTTTTGCAGGCATTGCAGGTGTATGATCGGCTTCCGGAATGCGTGTTAATGTGGTCCGAATAATGTTGATATTGCTGGAACGCTTTGTTGCAATCTTGTACAATGCATATGCCTGATGTTGAGTGGCATTGTAGGTCCCACTTTTTATCAAACGATTTTCCATACATGTTGGTACTATGTGAATTCATTTATATAACATGTCATTCATGTGATATATGTATATGCTAGCACCATCTAGACGCTCTTTTTAGTTGACAAAAGTGTGATTCTGTCGCATATTCACATATTTTATATAATGCTACGAGCATATCACCCGATGCTACGAGCACATCATAGCAAGTTTCACGTTTGCTATAGACATCGAGTGACTAATATGATTTCGGGGACTAATATGATTGACATCGCAAACATGTCCAGTTCATTTTGCAGCTATATATTATAAGATATCATACTTAGAGAGACTGTATGTTATATAATTTGTCAATGCAAGGATTCATTAAAATTTGATAAAACTTATATCGAGTAAGTATTTCCAAGTAATAACTTTCGTATAAAACCCGATTATCGAACAGTAATATGCAAATTGCGGAAACCACAACCGCTCATTTCTGTAGACCGATTATCGCTGATAACGTTAAAAAAAATCAAGGTAAAATAAACCGTGTTTTTATGAAATAACTTACGAAAACCGTGAACGGTGAGCAAATCGCGCTACGAGCATGTCCGGATGCATGGGGTGTATGTGATTATGTTGACACATTTCTTGATTAATGACACTTATATGATAAATTCAAATAGTATAGTTATCTCATTATGCACTGTTCTATTCAAATATCGCGCAATAAATTATGATAATGCAGGATAATCAGCTATCTGGTTGCTCAATTGATAATTTTTCTCAAATTTAAGGGGGGTGGGTGTCCAAAACTCACCAGAAAAAACTTCCTGAAACGGAAAAAAAAGGGTGGGTGTCCAAAATTGCCTGGAAAAAAGGCCGGAAACGGAAGAAATTGGGTGGGTGGGTCCCCCGTGGCCGGAAAAAATTAAAATGATCATACGTGCCTGGAAATTTGTTCCGACCCCCCCCCTGTCTTAACGATATATTCACATCGTCACAGTACCGATTAAAATGAAAGTGACTTCCTTTCCTTATTCCTTTTTCAAATTTTTTATAATTAGGTCAAACAAAGGGTGGTGTAGTGTGGTCCCCAAGCCAATCTAAATATTCACCCCTTTCACTTTGTTTGACCTAAATCGGGGAAATGGCAAGGTGCCATATTTGAACACTTCTTGATGGTGGCCATTTTGGATCGGGTGGGGCGAAAGGGGTGAATATTTATATTGTCTTGTGTGGCCACCATACAACACCCTTCGCTGACCTAAATCGTAAAAAAAGGCCGAGAAATGGCATGGGTGCCCTATTTGAACCCTTCTGGACGGCTGCCATTTTGGACCGGGTGGGGTGAATATTCAGATTGGCTTGGGCCCGTTACCCTACAACACCCTTTATTTGATAAAAAATATGTCAAGTGGAAGAGAAATGGCATGGTAAGTTGACTTCCCGCATTCCAACTTACATGTTTATCAACAATATACTATATTGACCACCATTCCGGGCAAAGTGAACATATCTATATATGACGCATGTATTGACAGTTTACATGCAGAGATATAATTATTTAGTGTTGTGTTATTGTTTGGCGAGGTAAGTTGATGGGCTATAAATATAGGAAATGGTCATGGGGTGAAAGCAACGAACGAAAATTAGTGAAACTATGGTACTTAATGTTCAGAAAATAGAATTTTGCACCACAAAAGTATCCTGGTGATCTCGTCTAAACTCGAATGGCTCTCCAAACAAATTGCACACTGACATTTGTCACAACTGAATCATCGTACGTAATCAAGTTCCCCGGGAAATCCGCAGCACGTTTCAGGCACGTTATATATGTCGATGTCCCGCTTTGCCCGGGTGTCCCACTTTGTCCGGGTCTCCCCTAATATATAGTAAAACCAACCCACTTTGTAACATTCCTAAAGTTGATGGATCCAATGATAACAAAACAGACCATACGGTTAATATGAAACAATTGAATGGTAAATAGTTTGTTCACATTTGTACAACGTATTTTCAATAAGTTTAGAAGTAATTAACACTTCCATTAATTCTAGACGTTGAAAGTATATACCAAACCATCTATTAAAATCAAATCCGGTCAATTTGCATGTAATGTAATGGTACTTTGGTTGAATTATATTCAGTTGAATTGTGAATTGGAGATTTGAATCATGTTGGTGGCCATTGATGTGAAGTCCACAGCACTGGTTAAATGCGTTAAACAAGTGTGCGTTTTGCGGGTAGGGTTCTCTATTCCGAAGGTTCATTATTCCGAAGGTTCGCTATTCCGAAGTTTCATTATTCCGAAGGTTCCCTATTCCGAAGGTTCATTATTCCGAAGGTTCGCTATTCCGAAGGTTTTCTATTCTGGGCGTATTTAACCAGAAATGAATCAAAATTTGCACCCCACCACAAAAACCGTACGATTACGCTATATATATAGTACTAGCAGGTTAGCCCGCCACTGGCGTGGATAGTCTCATGGCTTTGTTCGAAAAAGCAATTGCAACAGCTTCCGAGACACGTATACATGCTGCACCTAGGTGTGCAATTTCGTCGAAAACAGCGAGTTTTACCCGATTTGACCTTGAATTGATCAGTAGGCTTCAATATTCGACACGACAATTGACTGCCGTGGACCACGGACTGCCGTAACAGGTGATAACATGCTCACATTCGGCGGATTGGGCACTGTGGTCAGTCAAAAAACATAACGCGCACGCTATAACTTCGGTATCACTAACGAACGTGGCATTGGAAGGGTCAGTTTAATTTCGAGTGACCAATTTTGAAATTTGCTGGTCGCATTCGTCTGTAGGTCTGAGCAATTCTCGGCTAGATATTGTTACCAACATGACATATTTAAATTAATCCCGCCGCGCACCCCACCACCAACGCGACATGTGCTGCTTTCGTAGAGATGACGAAATATGAGTGCGACAAAGAATATTGTTTGATCGAAAGCATTTGAATTAATACGTCGCAATACTCGCCTTGA
This sequence comes from Siphonodentalium dalli, assembly GCA_032622095.1. NCBI lineage: Eukaryota > Metazoa > Mollusca > Scaphopoda > Gadilida > Siphonodentaliidae > Siphonodentalium > Siphonodentalium dalli. Next base: position 131,558,479 of record CP136068.1, on the reverse strand, counting down.
TGGTGGCTAATATATATTTGTCCCTGTTAGGTGTTGGGAATGTCGTTACTCGCCTTGTTGGTGGCTAATAGATATTTGTCCCTGTTAGGTGTTGGGAATGTCGTCACACAACACGCTCATGTCTGGATACAGTCTTACACGCTCACGCCGAGACCCAGACGTAAGAGTCACATTAAACACATACGCTCTTTATCAAGACACTGCGGACACGAACGCTTTTTAACCACCGCAGTGATGTTGTAAGAGTATGGCATCCAATAAATCTCCCCGCATAGGAAATGCACTCAATTTTCCCGTATAACTCTGCAGATGCTAATAACGTTGAATGGGGAACAGACGCTCTTTATAGCGAAGCGTCAAAAACAAACGCTCATTAAATAATCACTTGTTTAACCCCCGCCGTGCCTTTGCGGTGATTTGGGAGTGGATAAAGGGTGCCATGAGCTTCTCCAAAACGCGACCACGGCGGTGTCGGTGGGATTTTACACTTATATACGAAAATTGAGCTCAATCCGTACACGCGTTTTGGATTCTATGAAGTACCCACACACACACATATATATATATATATATATATATACGGAGTTCTCAAAATATATAGTATAGATAGACTAGCCGATAAGCCCGACGTTGTCCGGGCTATTCAAAAACTAAATTTCAATTCGATAGCTCCACCCGTTTCCGAGATCTGGTCTGCACATGCGCGAAGCTGGCATCGCACGGGCTCGGCGACCCGATAAAATTCGTATCCGGGGCAAGATACATTCACATTGCAAATTTCAAGTCGACAGCTCCACTCGTTTCCGAGATCTCGTCTGCGCATGCGCGAAGCGGGCGCCGCGCGGGCTCGCCAATACGACAACGACGGCCGCCTGGTCAAACTACACACACGTACCAAGATTCGTCCCGATCGGTCGAGAATCGTAGATTTGTATTAATGACATACATACAGACAGACAAACAGAGGTCTTCAAAATATATATGAGATAGACTAGAAGGTGACCCGACTTCGTCCGGGTTTGACCTTGAATTGACCATTTTGAAGGTCAAGGTCAGGTGGGGTCAAACACCAACACCCCCCCCCTTCCTAGGAACGACAGACAACGCTCGAGCGATAACATTTGCATAATATTTCGAGCGACAGGCTACAGACTCCCGTCATACAGATAAGTAGATAGCGAAAACGACGCTCTTTATATATCAACGCTATTAACCGCGAAGTGCCGATTGCGGTGATTTGGGATTGGAGAAACGGTGCTCTGAGCTTCTCCAAAACGCGACCACGGCCGTGTCGGTGGGATTTTACACTTACGTACGAAATTTGAGCTCAATCTGAACACGCGTTTTGGATTCCATGAAGTACACATATACACACACACACATATATATATATATATATATATATATATACGGAAGTCTCAAATTATATAGTAGATAGATTCATATATAGTACATTTATACATCCACTTCTAATTCCCAAATTGTCCTAGATATCGGTTATTAATAGCAAGAAAAGAGTATCAGTTTATCGTTCATTATGGAAAGTTAAAAACACGATGACTGAAATAAACTACATGTAAGAGATATAGTTTTTCCGAACTGGCAATCTGTATTTGAAGAAAAAAAACATCAACATTCAAGGCCCACTTAATTGTCGAACCCCCAGATCACATATATAAAATATATGCCAGTATATATACCATTTGAAATATGAAGCTCTCTAACACTGTATTATAAGCTTATCCGGTATAATAAACTGTGAACATGTTGTTTTTGTTGAGTTAACGCAGGGTTAACGACTTGTTTTGTGCTTAAGGTTCATCTGGTTTTGTTGCGCAAAGTAAAGTGTGTTATTTTCAATGGAGGGGGGGGGGGGTAACTCTATATTTTAAAGATAATGTTATTCCCCTTCAATTGAAAATGCATTATGTTGAATTATGTTGCATTCTGAGAGCCATGACATATAACGGGGGAATCTTTTTATGAATTAAGATGTTTTCTATTTCTCTAGGGGCATCTTCTGATACAGACGTTTGGAATGGTGATGAACTATATATAGTGTTTTAATCATATTTTATGGCACATATTGTGTTTAAAACCTGATATCAAGGCACTATAAAAAATAGCCAAAGACTCGAAAATTAAGTGGGCCTTACAACTCAATACAAATTCAGTTAGGTTCAACTCATACCCGTCTATTCAACGACATTCTGCTTCGCAGTATTCATTAAGAGTTATAGTCCCGCTATTTTAATCCCGCCTTTAGCTGGCGTATAGTTGCCTGTAAGATTATTGAGATATAACGCCATACGCGATGACATTAAATCGCATGGAAAGAGCAATTGTGTGGGCTGCCTGCTGACGTGAATATGTATTGGAAAATAACGTCATACGTAATGACATTAAATATCAAGGAAACCCGGGGGGGGGGGGGGTCTGCAATAAAATTCCGTATATAGGGCCGGGGTGGGTGGGTGGTCCAGAGGCCGAACAAATTGTGCTTGTAAATCTTTTCCAAAATGGGTTTTTTTTTCAAACAATTTACAAGTACTGACCATGTAATGTTGTTTGTAAGAATGTTAGTACCATGCTTGTTGGTATAGGGCTATATAGGCAGCTAAAGTGACTCTTTAGCCTCAGATTTAGCAACATTCTGGATTTCACAGGATCCCGTACCACTTCACAGTGGACCACCGTAATGGCGTTCAGGAAACTTATGATCAACGGAAGAAATATTTAGTAACAAAATAAATATATTATCCTGTTGTATACCTGAATAAAAGTAATAAAACAAAAAAACTGTATCACAAATTGGATACTTCATGGTTAATACTCAATGATGACTAGATATCATTAACCTGATTGTTGCATAACATGAAATTGAAAAGGGTATCTCATAAATTTCTAATGTCTGAAATACTGTCTTGTTGGTGTAAACAATATTTATTTCTACCCTCAATTAATACATGTGTACATGAAATGAGACATTGAACAATATGAGTAAAATTAAATGACTGGTTAGAAGAAAGGGAGGGTGAAGAAGATCTAACAGGATCTACTATCTTGTTCTTGCATGTAATCAAATTCATTCCTTCTGGTTATTTCTCATATTGAATGATTGCAAGTAATGTTAATTTGCAACAATTATCCAAATAAAACTGAATTGGTTATGATGAATGACAGTTACTGTTTACTGCTCGGACAATCCCAACTGAAGGTGACGCTATTCTCATTGAATTTCCGAACTTTATCTTGGAGCTTTTCTGCTCAACAAGACTAAACTAAAATAATAATTGTATACTGTTATCACTTACAAATAGATGAACTGAAATAATGTGATGCATTCAGATGCATTGAGAAATGACATTCAATTCTTCATTCTGGTCTATCGCCATACCAAACCACATCAAAATTCGACAACCGACACTTTACTTATATTGCAAAAACTTTATACAGACTGAATTTCATAAAGTCGAACAGGGCCCATAACTCTGGTAGGCATTGATGGTCACAACCCGTGATATTATGCATATTTGTCCCTCATTTGTGGTCCGTCACCATGCCATAGGGCATCAAAATATATATGACAACCGACTCTTGAGTTATAATGCAAAATGTGTGTACGGACGGACGGCTCGAGACGTCAACTATATACCCGCCGACTAATATCGGGCAGTATAATAACCATATATCTATGTGTATACCTAACCAAAAACAATTCCCCTCCCCACTCCACCCTGTTGGCTAAGACTAAAGAGTTCTTTGGTCGTGCACAAATAATTGTGGAACCCCTGACCTGTATACCACTATTTACACTGGCCAGTGTTCTCTGTCAGACACAACACACTCGATATATTAAGGCTATACAAGAAAACCATAGTCAGATATGGTAACGCCACCAAGATCATATTATTAGCCATAAATATAAATTATAATACAATTATTCTATAAACTAGCTTTCAAATTTTATGTGGGAAATTTGCATACTTCAATATTTCAAGTTTTCCCGTTTCTCGTGTTATACATTACTTTCTTCAAACTGTCTTCTTTATTACACAAGCTGATGGGCCCGACTTCGTCCGGGATGTTTCCCATCTGATTTCCGGCGAAAGGCGCGATTTGACCTTCAATTGACTATTTCGAAAGTCAAGGTCAGGTCAGGGTCATGATTTGACCCGTCCAAAACACCCCCACCCGGAGAAAAGTACCACTAGGTATCAAATTTCGTCGAATTCGTCCGTTTTACCCCACTTGACCTTTAATTAACAATTTTGAAGGTCAAGGTAAGGTCGGAGTCATGATTTGACCCGTCCAAAACACTCCCCCGACAAAAGTACCATAGGTATCAAATTTCGTCGAAATCCATCCGTTTTACCCGATTTGACCTTTGATTGACCACATTGAAGGTCAAGGTAACGCCGATGTCACGATTTGACCCGTTCAAAACACTCCCCGGACAAAAGTATCCCTAGGTATCAAATTTCGCCGAAATTTGTCCGTTTTACCCAAATTGACCTTGCATTGACAGTTTTAAAGGTCAAAGTCAGGTCGGGCTCACGATTTGACCCGTCCAAAACACTTCCCGGACACAAATACCCATAAGTATCAAATTACGTTGAAATCTATGGAAAGCCGAAGAGGACATGTTAGTTACTAATTGCTAGATATACGACGCACGACTTGTCGCGGTATTTTAAAGGTGTTTCAAACTAGGAGATAGAATGATTCTGCGTTTAAAATGGTGATGAATTATAGTAATTTATTCAAATTTTATGGCATAAATTGTTATTAAAACCGTACATACTATAACAAAAATGAATGACTCGAAAATTAAGTGGGCCTTTAAACAAAGTCACAATTGCAGTTAGGCTCATCTCATACTCGTTTAATCAGCGATATTCTGCTGCACAGTTTGTTATAGTTCCCAGTATTCATTGAGCGTTATAGCCCCACTGTTATAATTCGCCTTTAGCAGGCGTACTCTTGCCTCAGATTATTGAGATATTAGGTCACACGTAATGACATTAAATCGCATGGAAACATAGCAATTGTGTGGGCTGCTTGGCGTGAATATTTAATGAGAAATAAAGTCATACGTAATGACATTAAACTCAAGAAAACCCGCGAAAACAAAACAAAATCACATTTAATGTTTTAAGTTATTTCCTTCATAAAAAGAATCTTCGTGATAATGAACCCTCCTAATACTTTAGAATATAGAATTAACCTTAAAATAACAAAAACCTTCGGAATACAGAACCTTCGGAATAATGAACCTTCTGATTGGTGAACCTTCGGAATAGCGAACATTCAGAGAAATTTCGGAATAGTGGACATTCTGGATAGTGAACCTTCGGAATAGAGACATGCCCCCAATATTCATATTATATGCCCAGAATTCAAAGGTATGGGTCCATAAAATCCTAAATTTGGCCCTTAAAATATTGAACTCCAAATTGGAGCCCACACAGAACATCACTTAAGTCAACTGTACCTGTGTCATGTCCCAATGCGGGAGGGTCCACAATATACCACAACATTCATATTATATGCCAAGAATTCAAAAGTATGGGCCCACGTAATGACATTAAATCTCAAGAAAACCCGCGAAAACAAAACAAAATCACGTTTAATGTTCTAAGTTAAGTTATTTCCTCCTGTATCTGTATCGGTATGCGCATAGGATCAGTTCGGATGTGAGCGCACACTCCGTAAAAAGAATCTTTGTGATAATGAACCCTCTCAAATTAGTCTCAATACTTTAGAATATAGAGTTAACCTAAAAATAACAAAAACCTTCGGAATAGCGAACCTTCGGGATAGCGAACCTTCATAATAGAAACATGCCCCCACAAGTACACCGGTGACGTAAACACATGTGCTAATCTTTGTTGTACTATCGTGACTCTATCGGTACGATTTATACTCAGTACGAAATAACCATAATAATACAGTCGCCCAGTGGATTATCGATCGACCACAGAATATGAAAATCTGCGTACCAAGCAACACCACAGTGTGGCGTAATAATGGGGTCTAGGGCGATTTGTGACATATGATATAGTGTACATACACAATGCTTTATTATTGTTGTTAGTTACTGAATACACCAGTGTAACACTTCCAGCTGTTCAACATGGCGTGGGTAAGGTTAAACTATAGTATTATGGGGGTCAGTGTCCGGGATCGGAAGGTTTGCTCTTCACATGGGAAAGCAAACTCAAGGTTGACAATCTCGCTGTTATTGATCTCGAGTCGTTAATCTCGCAAACATGGGGGCTATTCTCGTAAACACGAGAGTGTGTGAAGTAGTGTATTGACGCCAACGGACGTTGACCCTTGTGATATATATTCTGGTCAGAGCTTAGACTCGGAGACTTTTGAAATCCGGCTGAGACTTATATATGTAAAGCTATCCACGACGCACGCGTCGTCGTGGTAGCTATAATTATGTGTTCACTGTGGCTGCCTGATGTTGAATATTATCTACGTCTATTTTATCTTCGTGTATAATAAATGTTGTCCATGTTCTGAGAGTTCCGACTTAGTGTTAAAAGAACCTGGGGAGTATTACATCTCCTAAGTGGTGTCCGTGAGCTAGACGCTTCTTGGAATTCTGGGACATGGACGTGCAGGCGATCACAAGGTATGAGACAATTTTGCAATTAATTGGCTGGTTCACCAGGTTCACAAACCGGATAGCTATTAGGTCATTTATCTTTGGGTTAAAATTGTTTTCGAGGTATTTTTGTTACATGTACGCTCGGTGTGAGTGGATTGAATCTGACACATGTTACTAGACATAATAATGGTTACTGGGATAATATTTTGTGTCCAGGGTAATGGTATCCAAGAATTGGATAAGAATTGATGTCACATTCTACACAGATCAGTCCCAGTGAATTATTAAATTATGCATGATAGATATACTGTGAAGAAAAACAATTCTCACCTCGAGTAAGCTGTCAATTACATTAGTTTTTAATTGAAAAAAAATGTGGTTAAAGCAAACAGTTGTTCAGGGAATATACGGTTATAGTTTAAATTGTTGCTAAAAAATTTCTTTATAAGGTATGCTTGAAAATTACCGTTGTGCATTTTTCTATATTGAGTTGTTGTTCAAACTGGTTGCATAAATTAATAAAATGTGATCAGCTATAGGAAATAGTCACTGGAATATAATGTGTGTCCATCGTTATATGGTATCCAATTGGTAAGATTGATTTTACAGTCTACACTTGAAGATTCCAGTGAATTATTCAATGATGCATATATATACAGATATAGTGAATACGCCGCAGTTGTATGTCTGCTTGATTTCAATCAAGTTGAGTTTGGTTGAACATTTTCAGAGCGAAGAAATTTGTCACAAGGTTATGGTTAGATAATTTAAACAGTGTATTTGATGCCTATTATGGTCTATATAGTAGGAGTTTGTCAAAATACAAAAGTAGTCCGGTTTGACATAAGTTTTGGTTTTGGAAAAGAACTTTATAGATCATTTAGTTTGCTCTGATCAAGTTGAAGGCGTTTACATATAGTATTAAAGCACTTTTGGTAAACTTGTTTAAGATTGAATAAATTATTTTTGAATAATGTGAGTCACTAAACAAAAATATTCTAGGAATTTCAGGTTATACAAGTACTAAATCGTCAAACCATTATGCAGGTTATATAGGTATGGAACATTTACTGATGATTTTAGGATGTTTTCAAGTTACTCAGTATGATTTTAGTCAGTTCTGGTTTTGAACGAATCGTGGGTTCAATTTTTAGCTCAACTTTACTTTGTAAAGTTTGAGCTATTGCCATGGCTTTGTCGTCCGTCGTTCGTGTGTACGTGTGTGCGTAAGGCGTCAACAATGCAGGCTACAGGTCGTACCTTTGGTCGGATCATTATGAAATTTGTCATAGCTGTTGACATCAACATTTAGACCAGAAAGATTCATTTTGGGGTCATTTGGAAAATAAACATGGCGCCAGTGGCCATCTTGGATTTCAAAATTCAATCCATTAGCACGGGCTACAGGCCGTACTGTTTGTCTGATCATCATGAAATTTGTCATGGATGTTAATATTGACATGTAGATGGGAACGAGTCATTTTGGTGTCATTCGGCCAAAAAACATGGCCGCCAGCAGCCATCTTGGATTTTACTCTTTGTATGACTAAATTCTTTAGCACGGGCTGCAGGTCGTACCTTTAGTCTGATCATCATAAAATTTGTCATGAATGTTAATAATGACATGTAGATGGGAACGAGTCATTTTGGGGTTATTCGGCCCAAAAACATGGTCGCCAGCAGCCATCTTGGATTTTACTCTTTGTATGACTAAATCCTTTAGCACGGGCTACAGGTTGTACCTTTAGTCTGATCATCATAAAATTTGTCATGGCTGTTGAAATTGGAATGTAGATGGGAACGAGTCATTTTGGGGTCATTCGGACAAAAAACATGGCCGCCAGCGGCCATCTTGGATTTCAAAATTTAATCCATTAGCACGGGCCACAGGTCGTACTGTTCGTCTGATCAACATGAAATTTGTCACGGATGAAAATATTGACATGTAGTTGGGAAAGAGTAATTTTGGGGTCATTCGACCAAAAAATATGGCCGCCAGCAGCCATCTTGGATTTTACTCTTTGTATGACTAAATTCTTTAGCACGGGCTGCAGGTTGTACCTTTAGTCTGATCATCATAAAATTTGTCATGAATGTTAATAATGACATGTAGATGGGAACGAGTCATTTTGGGGTCATTCGGCCAAAAAAACATGGTCGCCAGCAGCCATCTTGGATTTTACTCTTTGTATGACTAAACCCTTTAGCACGGGCTACAGGTTGTAACTTTAGTTTGATCATCATAAAATTTGTCATGAATGTTAATAATGACATGTAGATGGGAACGAGTCATTTTGGGGTCATTCGGCCCAAAAATTCTTTGTATGACTAAATCCTTTAGCACGGGCTACAGGTTGTACCTTTAGTCTGATCATATTAAAATTTGTCTTGAATGTTAATAATGACATGTAGATGGGAACGAGTCATTTTGGGGTCATTCGGCCAAAAAACATGGCCGCCAGCAGGCATCTTTGATTTTACTCTTTGTATGACTAAATCCTTTAGCACGGGCTACAGGTCGTACCTTTAGTCTGATCATCATAAAATTTGTCATGGCTGTTGAAATTGGAATGTAAATGGGAACGAGTCATTTTGGGGTCATTCGGACAAAAAACATGGCTGCCAGTGGCCATCTTGGATTTCAAAATTTAATCAATTATCATGGGCCACAGGTCGTACTGTTCGTCTGATCATCATGAAATTTGTCATGGATGTTAATATTGACATGTAGATGGGAACAAGTAATTTTGGGGTCATTTGGCCAAAAAACATGGCCGCCAGCAGCCATCTTGGATTTTACTCTTTGTATGACTAAATTATTTAGCATGGGCTACATGTCGTACCTTTAGTCTGATCATCATAAAATTTGTCATGAATGTTAATAATGACATGTAGATGGGAACGAGTCATTTTGGGGTCTCTTCATGTCTATAAACTAGTATTAGACATTCAACTTTTCACATTCCTAATCGCTCCATTGACTGTAATACATTAAATTATTCCCTTTCCAAGTTGAGCTACAGTGTCATTGACACTTTCATTGGTTAAGGCTGTTCTGGTGGTCAATTAACCCTTTACCCAGTAAACCGGCCAAAACCGGCCAAATAAAGCTTCAACAGACTAAAATATCTTCGGTCTGTCTCGATAGAACATTACAAATATGGATATCATTGGAACCGGCTCCTTGACCACATTGTGATAGTTACAGTTATGCCCTGTGCCAATGCATTCTCTTATATATGCGAGTCGACCATAGGTCGCCTCGCATATATAAGAGAATGCATTGGCCTAAAAAAAAAATTTTAACATTTTTTCTTACATTCTTTAACAATTTTATAATTTTTAATGTGTTAAGCCAATGCATTCTCTTATATATGCGAGGCGACCTATGGTCGACTCGCATATATAAGAGAATGCATTGGCACAGGGCCGTTCTGTTGGGTAAAGGGTTAAGCATTTTATGTAGTTTTATTGCGCCTCAGATGATCGATTGGAAAACAGTAGTTATTTATGACAGTTTGTCAAGAAACTGGTTGCGTCCAGAGGAATATAGGTTTTGGAAAGCAATGAGTTGAAGTGAATCAAGAAATTTCAAATTAAATAATTTGTAGTCAAGATATAGAAACTTGAAGTTTGAAGCATTCGGAACCATTGTTTGGGGATGTTCACGTCAGCCCAATGGGTCAAATGTTTTGCAAGAATATCTACACAGATGGTTAGTGGTATTTTGGCTATGACACGCCCGGATTAGGTTACAATGTCGGTTTTAAAAAATATATAGATCGCTGTACATGTATCGCCATTGTATGTAGGCGTTATACAAGTAATCGAAACGGTTTTAATGTGTTCAAGTTTCGAACAAACCAAAGTTGATCAGAGTTGACAAGTCGGAAAGTCGGAAATGTAACTGAATAATCAATTATGGTGTGCCCATACAAGAAAAGAATGGCTAGAAAATTGATTATACCGTAATTACATCTATTACGTGTATTCTGAGAGTGTCTGTAAGTATGTAATCAGACTAACATGCTATCAAGTATGTCTAAATGTTTGTGGACGGCACCGAGTACACGTAATAATATACATGTAGAATATAAAAGAAGAAAAACAAAGAACTTTAAGGAATTGTCACAGAAAAGAACATGAATTTATCCAGACAATCCTGATAATTCCATAGAAGAAAATACTAGTTCAAGACACAGTTGGAACAATGATTGGTTCACGGCAATGTAATCTGCCAAAACATGCGAACCAAAACATCCATAGTTTAATATTTCGTTGGCGGTGCATGCGCCCGATAGAGAGAAAAAAGAGAGGCTTGTCAACAAAGAGAGAAAGGTTATCTAACCTTATCTCATACAGAAAGGTGCTTTCGACCAAGACATCTGTATTATTGAAGTTACGAACATTCTTACATTTCAAAATACGGGGAATTTGGTTGGTAGTGGTCTCAATGGTGTTTGTACACTGGTGCGAAATCACAGGCGTAATTTCTCTGTTTATATTCTAACAATACTAGGAAGCCCCTCTCAATTGTGGACACTCAATTGTTTATTCACTTGAATGGTCAAATAGGACACAATGGAGCGTGGTGGAATACAGTGCTTATAATTGCTGTGCAAGCTACAAAGGACAACAATTCGTCCCCTCTGTTTGTACCACCTGGAGAAGTCCATCGGAATCATCTGAGTTAATCCATGCACCCTCGTTTGAGGTGAAATGAGAGATTCGTTCTCGCCTGTCGTTTAACAAAAGTTGTATGAGGAGACATATTTCATTATCCATCATGATTGTCCTAGACAAACATTCTACACCACTGCGAAATGGTATGTTTGTCCTGTCGATTCAATGAAGTGGTAAATATGTACATTCATCTAGCAGTTAAACTGTGGTCAGTAAATGAAGACGGTATGCTGAGATGTTATTTGTTTTAAAGGAACCTGTAATCTGGTGTACGGTCAAGTTAGAGTATTTAAATAGAAAGCTATACATTCGTTAAATGTTGTCTGGAGTCATGTGAAAATATCAACTGTGCTCGAGCAATTGTCCAGCGATCCGTTTCTCGTGCACTTCAGGTGTGAATAAGAAATAAGCTTAAAAATTTCGTCAAGAGTTGTCTGAGATTAGCAAAAATAAAATTCCTATTATGACCGAACTATTGATTTCAAGTTGATGATGAGTGCTCCGACACTGATGAGTTTATATTTGTGGACGATACGGGTAGCTGTATTGATGTTGACTCAGTAATTGGTGACGATGATGACCGTTCAAACGAGGACGAAATCACTCCTGATGAGGAACTCAATCCGAGAGTTATAGATACTGTTTTGTTGGGTGCGAGTAATTGTTATGATTTAAAATTAGATGATCCCGGCATGAAACGTTATAATTACTCGGGCGCCGACATGGGACAGATAGATGCACTGATAAAACTTGTAAAGCGAGATACCGACGTCAATGTTGAAAATATTAAGCACGTTATCGTGCACCTTGGAACCAATGATATTCTACATAATGAATATGACCATGAGGTTGTTCAAGTTAAATTCACGGAAGGGTTGAAGGACCATCTCGAGAAGGAATTCAGGGAAGCCAAATTTACGTTCTGCAGCATCCCACCGAGAAAGGGTAGGGGCAAGAAAATGATGGACCACAATGCGACTGCGGAGAAAGTGAACTCATTCGTTAAAACGCTCTGTAAAGTGAAAAAGGACAAACTTTCTTTCATTGACAACACGAGCAAGTATGTGAATGACGAAGGCTTTGTGATTCGCTCAAAGTTCAGATCTAATGAATCCTCAGGTCTTCACCTGAGCTCTGAGGGAAAGCAAGATCTTGCAGCTTCAATCGTGAGCGCAAGCACGGCGATTAGGCGCAAGCGTAATATGAGCAGCCAGTCATCCTCACCAGAGATGAAAAAGGCCGCTAAAATTGACAATTGATTGTATTTTGACAAATGTGTTCTAACAACAACAACGGTAGATGTAGCGAATGCCACTGATATTAATCACAATAACACGGTGCTTGAATCTATACCATCTCAGAAAATTGAGGGTATGGATCCAAACACAGACCGCGCTGCTGATATGCATGTTTGTTTTAACGATAATAATGCGGATACTGGTATACGTGCATGTACAATAGACCCACAAGAAATTTTCAAATGTGGTAATGAGCCATTTGACAAGTGTTTAGCCAGTCAGAAACCTATTATAATTTACTCGAGCGATACTGACAGCGCGGGCAAATTGACTGATCGTGTAACCGTAAACCAATCAAAACAATGTAACGGGATAACTCACGAGAGTACAAGCAGAACGCAAGGCGCCTCTGATTGCAATACCGTACTCCACGTGGACAGTGACTTGTCTAAACTATATCCGTGCGACAACAATCATGATATTGAACCGTTGGATCTTGATAATCTGAGCCCCTACATAAATGTGTTTAACATGCGACCCACTGGTAGCCTGACTCGTCAACTGAAGATCTTAACTCTGAATGTATGTGGATTGGATAAGAGACTCCAATATCGCGAATTCATTGACATGTTAAATGAGTACGATATCGCATGTTTGAGCGAGGTTAAAAGTTTTATCGAAGATGATATTTTAATCCCAAACTTCAGTATAAGCACAATGAAGGGTAGACACATGGGACGTGGTAAACGATGTGGTGGACTATTAATTTGTGTTAAAGTTCACTTGTTAAAATATGTGAAAGCAATTAAGACTAATTCAAAGAATATTGCCAGAGGCGTTATTTCGCTAAAAATCCAATTCGGATTCTGGATTCAGATTACAGATTTGTCCCCGTACGACTTGGTTCGGCAAAAGAACAGACCACAAATTTGCAGAATCAGTAAACGAACAGACCGTAATCCTAATTTCGTGGTAATCCGATTGGGATTTGGATTCCGATTACGGACTCAAATGTTCATAATGTAAACAAACCGAGATTTCGCCACCTCGGAGTTTAAAAACACAATAAAACATAAGAATCCGTCTCCTGTGTACAAATTTTTGCAGAATATAAACGCTCTATACCAAAGAATTTTAAATGCGGAGACAAATTTGTTTTATTGAATGTAAACTGGGAGAATATTACTGAAATTAGCCAAATAATAACGCTATTGATAGTAACGCTGGGGGAGCACTTCGGTTGATGGCGAAGCAAAATTAAATCATTGTTGATTGTCACTTTCATATGTCCATTTCATAATTCCATCCATAAATACCGCCCGAACGCATGTCGATTTCGAATTCGGCGGATACGTCACCATTGACCGAATTCATATGAACCTGCATGGATTGTCTTCTGCTGTGTTCGTTATTATAATGTTTCTTCTTATTCAAGAAATAGTAGGATTATATATATATATATGATATCGATGGATTATCAGATACACGTATGTACTATCATCTAGTCTTATAGCAATTTCATGTTTCATCTTGAAAATATTTTGTTTCGTTAAATGCAGTCGTTTTGCACAATAGTCTATGTATAGACAACAGACATATGTTCTAGGGACGTGGTTAGATGTTTCCTCAAATTTCAGGCCAACTGCACACCCCCCCCCCCCCATTGAACCAAACATCAATCTCACAGGTTCGCAGAATTCCATTTGCTCCCCTTGGAAATATCCAACCTGACAAACACCAAGATTGGAAAATTACCAACTTTTACTGGTTGAAAAAAAAAAATCAAACAATGAGAACAATGACAACCTATATATGGTGTCAAATTAATGTCCATCTAATGTTGTGTCATGCATGAAATTTCCGACTGCTGGAATGTACCAAAGTTTAGTTTAGATATATTTATTTCAAATATATGTCAAATTTAGATAACACATGATATATAACACATACATTTGTTTATACATACAAATAAATTGGGGGACAAGTGCTGACTCACTTAAGGGTAAGTATATATTATTACACTGAAAAAATAAATAATTAGTAATGGCAAAGCAACATGACTACCAAAACAAGTTGAACATATATACAGATCACTGGACACCCCTCTCCCGAGTTAGTCATAAGTTTGTATATGTATTTATTTAAAATCGGGTTTGTTTGTTGCGTTTGCTGACTTGTAAGAGTCATTATTTGGAACAGTTAGTAAAAATAATCCTGATTTTCCTCACGTATGAATGACTGCACAGCTAAGCAAATTGTACCAAAGTTCGTGGTGGGGGTCGAGACACCCAAGCAACCCCTGTCGTCACGTCCCTGTTCAACTGACAAGTTTCCTGTGTTCTTCACAACATCTTCGGAATTTGATTCAGGAGGCCTAGAGCTGTCATGTTTAGATATGCTTGCCCTCATCAATAAACGCACTTTAACTTGAAAAATAAGATACGATTAAGTCGGATTGGCAGCAAATTATGTGCCGTGTATATACACATAGAAGAAAAGCATGACTTTCACAACAAACATGAACTTTATAAATATAAGATACAAATGATACTTGTGTCAAATACAAGAGCCATGCTTGACGCTGGGAGAACATTAAACGTAGTTTCGGAGACCACGTGGATTTCAAAATCTGACCTAGAATCCGCAATTAGCTCCGCCCCCCGTAATCGGCTTTGGATTCTCAATCCGGATTTTAGCGAAATTACGGCTCTGGGTGCGCGTGGACCCTGACTGCGCACTTAACAAGCGATCATTTCGGCCAATTTGGCCGTTTACTTCATGGCTGTTTTTCATCTGACGTGGGTGTCGGGATAAATAATGTGGAGGTTTATGTAAATGTTAGCCCAAACTACATTTCCAAGTAACGATGGTTTTGTTGTTTATTTTGAGGAATAATACCGCGTCAGATGAATTCAGCCCAAATATGTTAACAGTTGTCGTGTCAAACATTCGCAGTAGGTTAGCGTTATTTAGTATTTGTGGATGTCCTTTAACATGGGGAAAATAGACTACTGCGCTTGAACGAGCATGTGAATTTGTCGTTTTTAATGTATAGCAACTTGATAATCAATAACAGAGGCATTCTCTGTCAAATAAGGTCGCTCTATTTACGATACCAATTGGGGAACTTTGTAAATTAAATTACGCGTAAATCAGCGTAAACGTATACCTGCTGCAAATAGAGAAGGTGTCGGAATCGGCGTACTCGCCCCAGGGCTAACTCGCCCAATCGACGTGTGCCAACTCGGAATAAAAGGCCAGCTCGGAATAAAAGATGTATGCGGGGTGCTATATGGCGTTTGGTCCGTTGTTTCTCAATGAATATTATTGAAATTTGGTGTATATGTCCGGTCTGGGACATGGAATACAACAACGTTTGAATTGTTTTTAAATTTACAAATTTGTTGATTTTATTCATTTTTTTTTCGTTCTGAAACACACTATAAAGTGTATATAATATAATAACGAACACGAGACATACATAATTTATAAACTGTTAACAAAAGATATCAAATTCAATACATGACAAAGATGACTCAGTGGAGTTTATAAAGTGAACATAAAAACATTGAGGTAAGAATCTTTTTAAGGAATACAACTTTATTTAATGATAATAAACACATAAATTAAAATAACAAACATGACACATACATGATTTATAAACTGTTAACAAAAGATATCAAACTCAATACATGACAAAGATGACTCAGTGAAGTTTATAAAGTGAACATAAAAATATTAAGGTAAGAATCTTTTTAAGCATTACTAAACCGTTTAGCACAGTCCACTTCACTCATCCGATCATCACCAAACATCATATTTATCTTGATATTGATCCATCAGATGAGAGCTATTTTTTTTTTTTTTTAATTTTATAGGAAAAAATGGTCGCCAGCGGCCATATTGCATTTACGTTATATGTTATCGCGTCATGTCGATATCTAGTATTACTTAGAAATTTCACCTTTCCAGATTCATAATTGCTCCATTGACTGTAACATATGGAATTATTCCCCTCTTCGGACAGAGTGTCACTGAAACTTTATTTTGTCAGACTGTCTGTATAGTCACTGATTATATATAGCAATAATCTGTAATAAGATGTAGCACTATTTTATTTTATATTTACATGCAGTGCTGTTTTTATACAACAATTCTAATCCCCCCTAGATCATCATGTGATCGACCATACATCGCGCGATGACCTGGTTGAATTAAGGGGGCTTTTATGGGTAACTTTTGTCCTCAAGCTAGATTATACTTATGACATTTAATGGCATGTTACTAACATGGAGGGTTAGATATACTTGAGACACCACCACTCTTCAATTCACACCAAGTTCTCAGCTGTCATATTCGGATATTAGAACCCATAGCCATGACATATGGTTTATTTTGTGTATACTAGTAATATTGTTATTTTCAGTACCTTTATATACCAGTACTGTGTATAACAAGGCATATAAATTAATCCATGTATACATGTATATTGATTCAACGGATTCAGTGGTTTTGTCCATCAGTCTATCAAATTTGCGGGGAAAACATGGCCACAAGCAGTACACCCTGCTAAATTTCGAATTTGAATCAATTGGCGCACCCTGCAGCCAGCTTTTATTGGAGAACTTTTTCTCATGTGGATATTTTGGGTCACCGCTAGATGTGAGCCATATTTTGTTCTCAAACTGTCCTTGTGAAGACATCACTGCCAGCGGTGATCTTGAATTTTACTATTTTTATGGCTAAATAATTTGGTTGATCCCACAGACGACACCCCTTGTCCGATCGTCACCAGATTCCACAATGATCTTCTGGATAACCAGGGTGAGAGTAATCTAATTTTCCCGAATTTCGTTAAAAAACATTACCACAGGCAGCAATTTGGTATCTTACTGTTTGATCCTCTTTTGCATGACTGAATTGTTTAGCAACTGTACAGACATATCCCTCATCTGATAGTCACCAAACATCATATTGATCTTCGGGCTGACAACTAGATGGGAGCTATCGAATGCTTTGAATTTTTTTGGAAAACATTGTCGCCAGCAGTCATCTTCTATTTTGGTTTATATATACATGTATATCTCTTCATTCGGATAGCCAGTATTACGTAGGTACTTCAACTTTCCGCATTCCTGTCATCATTTGAAATATAAAAATTTACCTGATACATGCACACTTCACAATTTGTTTCGTCGTATCTATTTTAATGACCCGTATGGTAATATTGATACAGATATATGTGTCAAACATTTCTTTGTACAATATACAGGTATTTAGTTTGTAACTAAATCTAGAAATATATAATAGTAGCTGGTGGACCCGACTTCGTCCGGGATGTTCCCCTCTGATTTTCGGAGAATTGCGCGATTTAACCTTGAATTGACCATTTTAAAGGTGAACGTCATGTCGGGTCACGATTTGACCCGTCCAAAACACTCCCCGGACAAAAGTCACGACAAAAGTACCCGTCGAAATCCGCCCGGCTTTACCCGATTTGACCTTGAATTGACAATTTTGAATGTCAAGATCAGGTCAGGGTCATGATTTGACCCACCCGAAACACTCCTGGGACAAAAGTAACAGTAGGTATTAAATTTCGTTGAAATACTTCCGTTTTACCAGATTTGACCTTGAATTGA
The DNA here is from genome assembly GCA_032622095.1 of Siphonodentalium dalli. NCBI lineage: Eukaryota > Metazoa > Mollusca > Scaphopoda > Gadilida > Siphonodentaliidae > Siphonodentalium > Siphonodentalium dalli. Next base: position 131,540,294 of record CP136068.1, on the reverse strand, counting down.
TCTTTTTGAATGTCAAAGTCAGGTCGGGATCAAGATTTGACCCGTCCAAAATACTCCCTGGAAATAATTTCCCCTAGGTATCAAATTTAGTCAAATCTGTCCGGCAGTTTTCCCGGCCATAGCTAACAGACAAACAGACAGACAAATGTCCAAAATATATATTAAACTAGCTGATGTACTCGACTTCGTTCGGGCTATTTAGGGATTTTTTTGTGATCGCCTCCATCTGGACAGTACCCAGTATATACAGCGTCTGGCCAAACTATTGTTCAATTGGTCCAGAAACATACCTATATCAACACGTTCGAGAACATGGTCCCACGTGAAATTGGACCCGTCCATATTGCTCCCGGGATCGAAGTAGTCCTACACACAAATTTTTAGTCGGATCGGTCACGGTCCAGAAACATGCCTATGATGAGCGAGGTCAAGTTGACACGTTAAATACCAAATCCGAGTCGGATCAGTCGAGCAGTGTTAGAGTCGAAAACACATACAGACATGCATTCATGCATACACACATACACACAGACAGGTGTTCCAAAATGTATAATCGATAGCTACAACAATTCTATGGTAGATAGTTCACGGCCGACCCGATGCATGCATCTTAGTTTTCTTGTTACTTATAGGGGCCGTGTATATACCACCGACCAATACTAGATATTGCGACGACAATTGGTCGATCGACCTCGAGGGCGAATTGAGACAAGTCCGGAAAGACAATGAACTCATACTAGTCACAGGGGATTTCAACGCCCGAACAAATAAGCTGAGTGATATCGAAGACAATGATATTGACTCCTTAATTTGTATCATTTCATATTTGACGAAGTTTGACTCGTCTAATAATTTCGATATATTTGATGTAATTAATGCCGATTTTGATTATGAATTTGACGATTATGCCCACACTGATGCTGACCATATCAAGCAGAGTGATTATCTTTTCCAATTCTCTAACAGACACTCAGAGGACACTGGAAAGGTCAACAGTTATGGCTATAAGATTTTAAATGTTTGTAAAAGTAACAATTTTCGCATTTTGAACGGAAGGTGCGGTGATGATCAGAGTCATGGAAGACTGACTTCGTCAGATAGGTCAGTAATTGACTACGCATTGGGAAATAAGCACTTATTCCGTGCTATTGAAAACTTCCGCGTTGGGCAATTCTCCAACCTATTAAGTGATGTACATAACCCGTTACAAACCACAATTCGCTTTTGGACCAATCCTGAGCCCGAAGATGCAGATAATGATATCATGGATGAGTTAATTCCTCCATCTAGAATTCGACGTTGGAACCACGAAAAGGGTTTGGGTTTTATAAATAATATCAATGTACATGAACTTGATATGGTCCGAAGCAAAATTGAATCTTTAAATAACAAGACAATTTTACCATCAGAACTAGATGATATATGTACGGGCGTTACTAAAATTATGACCGATGCTGCGGGCAAAACATTTGGAACTTTGGTTCCTGGGCGACAACATAATAATATTGCCCCAGATAAAAATAAATCTTGGTTTGACCAGGATTGTAAACAGGCTAGGAAGCAGTTTAACATATCAAAACGCGAATATAACCGTGATAAATCTGAATCAAATAAAGAATTACTAAAAGATGTTGGAAAGATTTATAGAAAAATGATGGATTCAAAAATTCAAAGCCTGAAAGAAAAACATGTCTCAGAGCTTCGATATCTCTGTCAGACAGAAAGCAAAGGTTTCTGAGAAAAACTCCATAGCATGTGCGATAATTCCAAAACATCTGAGTCAAAAGTAAATCTTGACGAATTTGCAGCACATTTCCAGTCACTAAACTGTATAGAAGAGCTTGATGATCTAACACGTTGCGTGAGCGATGATTATGATCCGTCGGATAGCTCTTATTTAAATAATCCTATATCGGAGGAGGAAATTAAGACTGCCATATTGAGGCTTAAAAATGGAAAGGCAAGTGGTCATGACCAGCTATGTAATGAATATTTCAAATCGACTTTAGATATGTTTATGCCAGTTTATGTTTTATTATTTAATTTGATTCTGAACTGTGGTATTTTCCCACTAGGGTGGGCGATAGGTATGATAAAACCTATCTATAAAAAATCTGGGGACCCCAAAAATCCAGATTCATACCGTGGTATAACACTGCTAAGCTGTTTCTCGAAGATATTCACAAAAATACTTAATAGCAGACTAGTAGCATTTTCCGAAGAATTCGAGATTATCTTGAAAACACAAACCGGATTTAGAAAAGGACACTCCACGATAGATAACATATTCATATTACAGAGTATAATGGTTACGTAGCGTTTTTCCGAAGACCCATAACTCCGAAGGTCCGATTCTCCGAAGGTCAGATTCTCCGAAAGCCCATAACTCCAAAGTCCCGATTCTCCGAAATCCCATAACTCTGAAGACCCATAACTCCGAAAGCCCATAACTCCGAAGGCCTATAACTCCGAACGCCCATAACTCCGAAGGTCTATAACTCCGAAGTGCCGTTTCTCCGAAGGTCCGATTCTCCGAAGGTCCGATTCTCCGAAGATCATGTTTTATCGCTTATTAAATAGTGTACATTTTACTCTGGCATCTCATGGGCCAACGTAACGTTATAGTATCTGGTGTATAGTCAGTGGCGGGCCAGGATTCCCATTTAGGTGGGGGCAGCAGGAAAAGTTTGAATATTTTGATGCCCCATGAACGATTTCCGGGCGTTTACATGACATTGGACATGTTTTGGTAGGGGCCCATATTGTCTGAAATAGCAAGTAGAGGTTTAATGGGGGCAGTGGGAATTTTGGTACCCCTTGGCTTCGCCACTGGACTGTACACTATTTAGTAAACGATAATACCCCGATAAAACAAAATCTTCGGAGAATCGGACCTTCGGAGAATCGGACCTTCGAATTTATGGGCCGTCGGAGAATCGGGCCTTCGGAGTTATAGGTCTTCGGAGAATCGGCCCTTTGGAGTTATAGGTCTTCGGAGTTATAGGTCTTCGGAGAATCGGCCCTTCGGAGTTATGGGCTTTCGGAGAATCGGATCTTCGGAGTTATGGGCCGTCGGAGAATCGGGTCTTCGGAGTTATGGGCCGTCGGAGAATCGGGTCTTCGGAGTTGTGGGCCGTTGGAGAATCGGGTCTTCGGAGTTGTGGGCCTTCGTAGTAATAGGTCTTCGGAAAACCGGTCTGACACCAGTATAATAAATCTCTATTTATCAAGTGGCAAGAAACTTTATTGTATCTTTATAGACTTTAGAAAAGCATTTGATACGATTTGGAGGGACGCATTGTGGCTAAAAATGATGAACTATGATATTAATGGTAAATGTCACACTACCCTGTAGGTGATCCCCGAGTATTTGTATATGAAACCTTTTGTGGGAGAATTTACAGTATTATTATTTGTAAATTTTTACATGAATTTTAATCAGACGACTCACAAATAACATGTAATAAACTATACATATTCAACAAAATAAAGTCTTTGGTTCTTAGAATCCATCTGTCCAATCGTAGTTCTTTGTTTTCCTAGATTAGAATGTCAACATTTTTTTGGTCCGAATCGTTCCTCATTTTCTTCAACTCCAAGATAATTTCAACATTTGTGGTCAGAATTGTTCTTCATTTTCCCACTCCAAGATAATTTCAACATTTGTGGTCAGAATTGTTCATTTTCCAACTCCAAGATAATTTCAACATTGTCACAGATTGTGGTCAGAATTGTTCCTCATTTTCTCACTCCAAGATAATTTCAACATTGTGGTCAGAATTGTTCCTCATTTTCTCACTCCAAGATAATTTCAACATTGTGGTCATTATAATTGTTTATAGATGATTTCTGATTGAATTTTGCAAATATTTTTATGAGCACAACAATTGTCTGCCATTCTAGTAGCACATGGTTTTTAGACTCCTTGATAACAAATTTTTTTTTTTAGAAAAAATTATTAAACTATTTAAAATGTAATAACAGCTACTTTTATAGTAAGAATGACTAACTAAAGATATAATTTTATCAACCCTGACTTAACACAACAATACATGGACATACAATTCACATTAAAACAAAACGTTATCAAATACTTTTGACTAACATAAAATCACATAAAAAGTTGCACTCATATTAAAGGTGCATTCATAAGCCTGACACTTCTCCCTCCTTTTAAACAAATATCTTAATTATTTGTATCAACAAAGGCTTATGAGCAAATAGTTACAAGTATTCATGAGTCGTGCAAACTATGAGTTATGAAATGTATATATGAAGTGAATTAGCCGAAATATGGGCCCTCCCCTCAACATCTACTCAAATAGTCAGCACCGACATTCATATTACCCTTGATGGACTGTATCCTGAATCGATACTCTTGCAGTATCAGCGCCCATCTCAGTATACTGGAATTGAGTAGTTTGGCCCGATCCAAAAATGTTAGAGGTTGGTGATCCGTCTGTATGATGAATTCTTTCCCATACAAATATATATGATATTTCTGCATGCCCCATATTATTCCGAGACATTCACGTTCCATCACTGAATAGTTCTTTTCTCTCGGCAACAGCTTTCGACTGGCATACTTTACAGGAAACAGTTCTCCATCATGCTCTTGCAGCAAAATTGATCCCAAAGCTTCGTCACTCGCATCCGTCCGTATTAAGAAAGGTTTATCAAAGTCTGGTAGTTTTAAGATGGGTGGGTTGTCAAGAAGCTTTTTCAAGTAGTTGAATGCTTTCTCTTGTGATTCACCCCAACATACTTTGTTCGGCATTTTCTTTCTTGTAAGGTCACTCAATGGAGAAGCTATAGCAGCATAGTTGGGTATGTAGTCCTGATAGTATCCAATTAACCCCATGAAACTCCTTACTTGATGTTTGGTTATAGGGCGTGGTGCTTCGGCAATTTTATTTAAAGTCTTCGCAAGCGACCCTATCTCTCCTTTTCCTATTCTGTGTCCTAAAAACTCCAGATTGCTGTATCCGATTTCACATTTGCTAGGCTTGACGGTCAGTCCACCTTCTTCAAGTCTATGAAATAATTGTTCAAGGCAATCGATATGTTCAAGCCACGTCTGTGTGTGCAGAATAATATCGTCCACATAATTATCGGTATTTGTGAGTCCTTGAAGAAGTTTATACATCATTTTGTTGAAACATGCCGTTCCGCCAACCAGTCCAAATGGCATCGTTACAAATTGCCACAAACGATCAGTTGAAAATGCTGTATATTTCTTCGAATTCTCGGTCAGAGGGATTTGAAGGTATCCTTTGCATAAATCAATCTTGCTATGGATGGTATCCTTAGTAAGTTTAGCAAAAATCTCATCTGGGCTTGGCATCGGTTCCGAGTCAAATACTGTGACCTTGTTTATACGGCGAAAGTCCACTACCAGTCTGTTTGTAGAATCAGATTTCTTAACAATAATGACAGGTGACAAATATGGTGATGTGGATGGTTCTATGACTCCCAACTCCTCGAATTTCTTCACTTCTTTCAGGACATTTTCTTTCATAGCAAAAGGGATCGGATATTGTTTAGTTCGTTCAGGTAGATCAGTCGTCAATTTAATGTCGCACTCCATCAGATTTGTACGTCCTGGTCGATCAGTGATGATGTGTCGGTATTTATTCAGTAGCTCTCGTACATCACTACGTTGATTTTCATCCAGATTTTCTGATATCTTCACATCTTCAGGTCCCTCGGTACCAACATTTCCTATTTCAACCATCTCACCAGTTTCTTCGTCTTCTATAATTAATCCACTTGCAGCTTCAGTTATCTCTGCTGAAATCTTTTCCCTTGTGAAATATCTTTTCAGCATGTTTGCATGAAAGGTTCGGAGTTTGCCGTTCATGTCTATTCTGTAATCCAAATCTCCTTTCTTCTCCCTTATGACAAATTGTCCTTTCCAGTGCATTAACAGTTTATTGTTGTCCGTCGGTAGCAACACAATGACTTGTTCTCCCACAGCTAATTTCTTGTCTTTAGATTTTCGGTCGTAGTACTTCTTGTAGCGACTAGCTGATTTCTCCAATTTTTCTTGCGCCAACTTTATCGTATGTTCCAATCTTTCTCGTAGCTCAAGTACATATCCATACGTAGTTCTGATTTCGGGATCTGTTTCTTCACTGATCCACAACTCCTTTAAAATCTTCATAGGTCCTCTAATACTTCTGCCATACAGCAACTCAAATGGTGAGAAACCGGTACTCTCTTGTGGTACTTCTCTGTATGCAAACAGTACAGGGTTGATATATCGATCCCAATCCTTCGGTCTTTCTTCACACATTCTTCGCAGCATCCGTTTCAAAACACCATTGAATTTTTCAACGAGACCATTGCACATCGGATGATACGGAGTTGTTGTGAGTTGTTTCAGCGACAATAACCGAGATACTTCTTTCATCACGCCCGATGTGAACTGCGACCCCTGGTCTGTGAGTATCTCCAATGGAATTCCTACTCTGGAGAAAATATCCACTAGCGCTTCTGCTACAGTCTCGGTTTCGATGTTCGGAAGAGGTACTGCTTCTGGAAATCTTGTGGCATAATCGACTAGCGTCAATATGTATCTATTTCTCTTCTCCAACATAGGCTGAATGGGTCCAACCAGGTCAACAGCTACTCTTTTGAATGGTACATCAATTAGTGGCATCTGTCCAAGTTTAGCACGTTGAATTTTTCCTTTTGCTATCGTCCGCTGACATACATCACATGACTGGCAGTATCTTGCAACATCTCCAAGTAATCCTGGCCAATAAAATTCTGAGAGGATTGAATCTGTAGTCTTTTGAACTCCCAAATGACCTCCCATAGTTGAATCATGAGCCAACTTCATGACTTGATCTCTGTACTTCTGTGGAATAACCAGCTGTGTGAAAGTCTTCCCATTACTCTCCTCTATGTTTCGATATAGTAGTTCCATATTCTTCACATATTTGTGCTTCTTTATTTTCTTCGTTCCAGTCATTTATTCTTCTCCTATTTTCGCAAAGCATTCCTTTAATACATCGTCCTCCAGCTGAGACTTCTTAAGTTCATCCTTGGAGACTTCAGTAAAGGCGATTTCGGGAACCTTCAGTGGTTTCATCAACTTCTTATTTCTTTCCATCTGTGCTCTGGTTTCTACAGCAGCAGCTTCAAGATTTTTCAAGTCCGTCTCTTTATTATCTTTAGTTATGTCATCATTCGGTTCATTCTGAATATCTTCTTCATCCATGTTTTTCTGCCACTCGGGATTAGGATCTTCAGCACATCTGATTCCTGGTATATTTCCCAAAATTAAATAATAAACTGGCTTCTTCATGCATAAAGCTTTTATCTTCCCACAGTAGTATGGTGTCCTGATTGTTATAAGTACTTCTGGTGTTTCTCTAATAGTGCCATCTATTAGTACGCACAACTGTCTCTTCCCCGTAAAGTCATTCTGGTCCACTAAATTCTCCCGTACTATTACCCCAGAACATCCTGTGTCTCGAAGAACCGATACTGATTTTTCACCAATTTTCCCTTCCACAACTGGCATTCGTGACTGCACTCTCTTCAGTAGATCCTCAGGAACCTTTAGGTTTTGACTACATGCTGCACTGACTATCGGTATCTTTTCACCTGTAGATAAGGATATTGTGTTGTCAATACTAGCATTGATTTCACGAGTGACTGTGAGGCATGCGTTGCTTGACTGACAATTCTTTTCAGGTTCCTTAAGTGCTGCTTGACCTTTCTGTGGCTGAGTCGTAGGTTTACTTCTACATTCAAATGATCTGTGCCCAAATTTATTGCAGATAAAGCAGCGTGGGGGTGGTCTTCCAACATTCGCAGGCTTATCCTTGCAAAAAGGCTGACCTCTTCCTTGACCTTTGCTGAAATCTGTCTTCTCAAATTTTCGCTCATCGAATTTCGGCAACATCGGTTTTCGTAATGGCATTTGCGCATTGCTGAAAGTTGATTTGTCATGTGCCTCGATGTACTTGTCTGCTGTCTCGGCCATCTCTGCAGCATTTGTCAGGGATCGTTCCTTCAAAAACATCAGCATATCTCGTGAACAGCTGTTTTCTAATTGCTCGCGCATCAGCAAATCTTGCAATTCTTCCATATCGCTGGCCTCGGCTAGTTCTATCCATCTTGACAGATAGTGCTGAATTCTTCCAAGGAATTGTTTATAACTTTCGCCCTTTCTTACTCTTTCATTTCAGAACTTCTTTTTATAACCTTCTTCTGTTATTTGATATCTCTCAAATAAAGCTGTCCGTAGCTTCTTGTAGTTTAAAGCATCGTCGACAGGTAGTCTGGAATATACTTCAAGTGATTCTCCCTTTAAACATAAACTTAGGTTTGGTGCATAGTCGTCTTCTCTCCATCCTTGCGACTTTCCGAATCTCTCAAACCTTTGTATATATGCATCAATATCTTCCTTACTCTCTTCAAACATGGGAATTTTTGGTGTTGCCATGTTTATGTGGCTTCTGTGGGTCTCTGGCCTCTCATCCCTTCTTTCGCGCCTGTCAACCTCCAATCGATCTTTGTCATATTGTAGTTGACGCTTTTTCAGTTCCATTTCACGCTTCAAATTTTCTATCTCAAATGCAGCTTGCTTCTCTTTCATCTCTGCCTCTTCCTTCATCACCTCCATTTGCGCCTTGGCGTCTTCTCTTCTTATTAATGCCAATTTTTCTTCCTTTTCACTTTCAAGGGCCAATCGATCCTTTTCAAATTGACGATCCTTCTCTCTTTCTTCCCTCGACAGTTTCTGCTGTTCAGTGATGAAATCAGCCAGTTCTTTCCCATTAAGTCCCATTTCCGTTCCCATTTCTTCAATGATTCCAAGGTAGCAGCCATATTTCAGTCTTACAGATATCAGAGGTTGCCCGAATGTCGTTCGACTAAACCTACACCCTCCCTGTAATACTATATCAAAATTTGAACTACTATAAGCTTGGGAATTAAATCCCGGAACGAGCCCCCAGATGTCACACTACCCCGTAGGTGATCCCCGAGTATTTGTATATGAAACCTTTTGTGGGAGAATTTACAGTATTATTATTTGTAAATTTTTACATGAATTTAATGAGACGACTCACAAATAACATGTAATAAACAATACATATTCAACAAAATAAAGTCTTTGGTTCTTAGAATCCATCTGTCCAATTGTAGTTCTTTGTTTTCCTAGATTAGAATGTCAACATTTTTTTGGTCCGAATCGTTCCTCATTTTCTTCAACTCCAAGATAATTTCAACATTGTGGTCAGAATTGTTCCTCATTTTCCCACTCCAAGATAATTCAACATTTTTGGTCAGAATTGTTCTAAATTTTCCCACTCCAAGATAATTTCAACATTTGTGGTCAGAATTGTTCATTTTCCAACTCCAAGATAATTTCAACATTGTCACAGATTGTGGTCAGAATTGTTCCTCATTTTCTCACTCCAAGATAATTTCAACATTGTGGTCAGAATTGTTCCTCATTTTCTCACTCCAAGATAATTTCAACATTGTGGTCATTATAATTGTTTATAGATGATTTCTGATTGAATTTTGCAAATATTTTTTATGAGCAAAACAATTGTCTGCCATTCTAGTAGCACATGGTTTTTAGACTCCTTGATAACACTTTTTTTTTTATTAAACTATTTAAAATGTAATAACAGCTACTTTTATAGTAAAAATGACTAACTAAAGATATAATTTTATCAACCCTGACTTAACACAACAATACATCGACATACAATTCACATTAAAACAAAACGTTATCAAATACTTTTGACTAACATAAAATCACATAACAAGTTGCACTCATATTAAAGGTGCACTCATAAGCCTGACAGTAAAGTCCTAAATATTATAAAGGATATGTATGGCAAAATTAAAATTTGTGTCAGAGACAACAACTCTATGTCTGACTTTTTTGTAAGCAATATGGGCCTATTTCAAGGTGAAATAATGTCACCTTTCTTATTTTCTCTCTATGTAAATGATTTACAATTTGTTTTGTATGATTCTGCAATAGACCCTCTGAAATATCTAGATGAATCATATATGCAAAATGTTGGCTGCGTTATTAACTTGTTATGTATTTTATATTCCGACGATACAGTTCTATTTTCTGACGACGAAGATAATATGCATAGGGCTCTCCTCGCCTTTGCCGATTATGCAGAAGCTTGGAAACTTCAAGTCAATACAAAAAAGACCAAATTAATTATTTTCACGAAGAAGTTGTCAAAAAATCTTCCCACATTCATGTATAGAGGCTGTGTTCTAGAAATAGTTAAAGAATTCACTTATTTAGGGGTTAAATTATTTTATAATGGTCGCTTCTGCCAGAACATAAAGAAAACGGTTAATTCTGCAACGAGAGTCATGTACGGACAGCTTAATAAGGTCCGAAAACTAAACTTACCCATTGATATTATGCTTGATTTATTCGATAAGATGATTTTACCTATTTTACTGTATGGGAGTGAGATATGGTGTTATGAACGTATTCAAAGTGTAGAGACACTACATCTAAAAGTTTGTAAGACGGTTGCGTCCACCAAAATGAGTATCCCCAATTACATAGTTTATGCAGAATTCGCACGACACCCCGTCTCTATAGAAATAACATGCCGAGCTCTGACATATTGGTCAAAGCTCGTATCAAGTAACGGCTCTGAGCTAGCTAAGAATATTTATACCTTAATTTATCAGACTCATGAGATGAACTCACAGACAGCAGACAAAAATAACTCCAAATGGTTATGTTTTGTCAAAAATGCTCTTTATGATTTGAAATTGCAATCAAAGTGGATCACCCAGACGGGCCTGACCGCTACTGAACTGAGAAATGCAAAAACTGTTCACAAACAACGTCATTGGGACGCACTACTCGTTGACATAAACACATCTGCTTCATCGAGGGCCCAATTTTATAGTTTTATTAAAACTGACTACGGTTACCCAAATTACTTGAAGATTTTGCCGTCTAATCTATCGATATACCTCTTGAAGCTCAGAACTGCAAATCATAAACTGCCTATAGAGTGCGCAATATGGAAGAAATCTCAGAATGATAATGACAATAGGATATGCACCATATGTGGAGAATATTTAGGAGACGAATATCATTTAGTTATTATATGCAGTCATTTGGATGAAATCAGAAAACAATATATCCCTGGGTACTTTTGGAAGAACCCTACGAGAGAGAAATTCCATGGTCTCCTATCTCTTCAAAATATAAGCCTCATCAAAAAGACTATGCATATTCCTAAGGTGTGCCTATAAGAAGGTGTCTTATACTATATAATCGAAATCATTTATTGTTATGGGTGAACACATGTAATTATCATACTTGTTAAGTTTATTGCCTATTATTGTGTAATCTAATTTAATTACTGCTGTGTATATGAAATGAACAATGATTAATGTGATATTCAAAGTTGTGTACATATATAGTGTATATACGTTTTGCTTGTTTCACTGTTATGTGACTTATGCAATAAATAAATAAATCAAGTTTAAAGGGACATGTCAGAATGAAAGGGGAATGATATCTTATTTTGATAGCGAGCCATATATAATTAGCAATGTGAACCAATAAGCCAAGCAAATTGTCTCAGGGGTTGTACATTTTATTCCGTTGTTTCACAAGGAATAACTATAGATAAAATATATGACATTTATGTAAAATGTCCGTAATTGGTGTGGGTGTTACATGATAATTGTTCGAATTACTAGCTGACAAGCTATAGATTACTCAACGGGTATGCCCAAATACAGGGCCCGTGATATTTAATTTGGCATTCCAGGTTTATGGAATCGTGCTTTGACACAAACGACGAGATTTGACACGTCGGCGCTAATGATGTTGTAAAAAGTTTATGTTATAGAGTATTAAGGTACATGCTGGTATATATGGAGATGTTTAGTTTGGCATTCTAGGTTAATGGATAGCGATTTTTACGCGACAGGCGTGATTTAACACGCCGTGCCAAGGAATTTCTAAAATCTCAGTTTATAGAGCATTTGTACAAGAGCATTTGTACCATGCTGGTATTTGTAGGGCCTTTGAGCCAAATTAAAATGTGAATCGGTTAAATTGTCATTTCAAGGTTGAAATCGTGTTCTACACGTATAAGCGATGGTACACGCTGGTGACATGAACCATAGTTAATTGATTTTAGTATCTTAACACAACGTATGAAGTCCTATACAATAGACAGTACTATGTTGATCCTTTGTTTATGCCCGCATTCAAGATCGAGTTGAAATTTATACAACTTTCATATCGAAACAAGGCAAGTATAACTTCCGACAGAAGTCATATCTGGATCAATCGATCAATCATTCATTCGGAATCTAGCCAGGATACCCGGGGATAACCGGGATTACACCGTTATTCTCCAACGTTGGATATGGATCAATCATTCATTCGGAATCTAGCAAGGATGCCCGGGAATGACCGGGATTGCACCGTCATTATCCAACGTTGGATATGGACCAATCATTCATTCGGAATCTAGCCAGGATGCACGGGAATGACCGGGATTTCACCGTCTTTCTCTAACGTTGGATAAGGATCCATCAATCATTCGGAACGTAGGATCAGAACTGACTCTGCAGAACCAAAAGCTTATTCTCGGATTATGACATTCCTCTGTTCCGGAACAATTCCTGTTATCAACGAAGAACTCTCGGATTTTGACATTAGTGTTAGGAACTTGTGTGTGTTTTCGGAACTATCCATATGCCAATTGGTATAGTTTAAATCTCTCACGGAATCATCAAGTTTTTTGTTTTTGGGACAAAAATCTTGAAAAAGGTGATGAGAGTTATGTAACACTTCCAGCTGTTCGACATGGCGTGAGTAAGGTTAAACTATAGTATCATGGGGGTCAGTGTCTGGGGTGGGAAGGTTTGCTCTTCACATGGGAAAGCAAACTCAAGGTTGATAATCTCGCTGTTATTGATCTCGAGTCGCTAATCTCGCAAACATGGGGGCTATTCTCGTAAACACGAGAGTGTGTGAAGTAGTGTATTGACTCCAACGGACGTTGACCCTTGTGATATATATTCTGGTCAGAGCTTAGACTCGGAGACTTCTGAATTCTATCTGAGACATATAGGTAAAGCTATCCACGACGCACGCGTCGTCGTGGTAGCTATATAATTATGTGTTCACTGTGGCTGCCTGATGTTGTATATTGTAAATAAATTATCCTATCCTATTATCTACGTCTATTTTATCTTCGTGTATAATAAATGTTGTCCATGTTCTGAGAGTTCCGACTTAGTGTTAAAAGAACCTGGGGAGTATTACACCAGGAAACACATGGAAATACAGTTTATTTTTCGTTTTTCTGATCTGTGTTTACCAATTAGTAAGGCAGTTAACACAGTTATTGAAGAACGGCTAAAAAAAACTCTGAAATTTTGATAAAAACATGAGAAATGGGGGTGGGTCCCCAAAATGTTCGAGGAAAAAAATATTTCCTTCATTAAAAAGAGTCTTCGTGATAAAGAACCCTTTCAATACTTGAATATAGAATTAACCTTTAAAAATAAAATCTTTTGGAATAGCGAACCTTCGGAATAGAGTACCTTCGGAATAGCGAACCTTCGGAGTAGTGAACCTTCGGAATAGCGAACCTTCGGAATAGCGAACCTTCGGAATAGAGACATGTTCCCCGTTTTGACACACGCACGAGGTAACAGCTTGTTTGAAAAATATTGAAGCATATTCTCGTAGCTGCCAAAATAATATGGAATATGTCATATCCTATTTGATTACATTTTCCATCATTTCTCGTTATGTTTTCGGTCGCCTCCGCCATTATTTCGTGTTATTATACGGTCATTACACACATTACCAAATGGTGTCAACGGCCAATAATAGCACCAGTAGCATAATATTCTGTAATTTAACCACATGCTTCACATTAGGGTACACAGTTTAATCTATTACCCCAAACTGATCAGTACCGTAGTTTTGCGGTTTGCTTGGGCCATATACAGCAATATATAATCTTCAAGTCGACTCACTTATAGCGAAATTCCAGTAAATTGGGCATGCACCTTGCCTATATGGACGATTCAGACATAATTTGCTGAACTCCTTTGTAAATTTCGCTGTAAATTGGTTGACTCGTTTTGGTCATGGTTTTGGTATCCTCTAGTTATTCCAGTCTATTCTGAACAAGTTCGTTGTAATTCATCACTTAATTGTGGTGCGTGTACACTCATCACTAACGAAAAAGGTACGATTCACAAGAATTGTTTTTTTTTTTAAAGCAGGGTTCAATGTATTACCGACTAAATGTGCTTTCTTTCAATAAACATAATATTAGTAACAATATTTTTGGTCCAAGCAGAGAAAAGGCATGAAAATAGAAAATGTTCGTGGAATACACCAATAAACACATCGCGGAAAATCCTCCGACTAACGACTTTTTGTCAGAATGTTTGAGCAAACAAATGTGAGATTGGGCACACATGGGGTATGGGCTTGTTTGAAAAATAGTGTAGCATATGCTCGTAGCTGCCAAAATACTATGTAATCTGTCATATCCTAGTTTATTACCTTTTTCTTCGTTTCTCGTTGTGTTTTCTGTCGCCTCAGCTATTTTGAATGAGTGCTACTCATCAACTCGAAACCAGGTGATTCCCCACCGTGATATTCACTCCCCAATTAGTCGATCTGTTGGTAGATCTAGATTTCTAATAAATTTAACCCATCTTCAAGTTCGGTCAACTGAGACATTTTTATGTGTACATACCATAGTATGGTACACAGTGTCGAGGTCCGGATTGACCATTCGTCATCCGTCCGTCTCTCCGTCTGTCCGTCCGTCCGTCCGTAGACACTTGTTTCATGGTGTTCGATCAGAAACAAATTTTGTATGAGTTTATCATCCCAAAATACAGAACGAGTTCGAAAGGAATTGATCCAATTTTTTTAAACGGAATTATAGCCCTTTTTCGAAAAAAATTCACTCTTAACCCTTTCATGACTGGAGATGCGCTGGTGCAGCATTACAGATCCTGTGCCAGTGCATTCTCTTATGTGAGTCTCCCTTTTTGGCCCATAAATTCTAATAATTTGTTTTATTTTATGTACATTTGTCCATAAAAGTACATTCGTACGCTTCTTGTCAACTTCGCCTCAAAATTATGGAATCTTACTGTGCGGGTATAGTAAAGTTAATCTACTAGAACCATTTCCAACACGGGGGGCATTGTGTATATACCAACTCAATACATAGCAACCACCCTGGGGTGCCAATGAAACTAATAATTTACCTTCCTCCTACACTAGAGCACATTCCATCATACCATAGCGATGACGCGCCGACCACCGGCCTTGAACCGGTTAACTCTGGGTTTCGCAAACATTTCTAAACGGGTGCCAAGGGTACTAATAACTGATTTACATTCCATCATAACAATATCGATGACGCAAAAATAGTGACTCCTCATTACATCGACGCGTATGCCCGAGCCCCGAGCTAGTCTTAGTCAAATGGGGGAGCCACAAACCATACAGTATATATATACTATACTACCACAACTCACAACTTGTAAGGCATTGCAGGGCACACTGAGGCAATATCTACCATTTTCCATATTTTGGCGGCCATTTTGAGCCAATTTAGTAACAACTTTTGTTCCTATGAGTTGGAATATGCATGGGTTATGGTATGCTGCACTTACATTCCAACTTCTGCTCATTGAAATATGACTAGAAACCTAATTGTGATTTTTAGTGAAATATTATACCTGTTCTGTAAAAAACAATTTGTTGAGGCATCGGAAGGGGACAGGACCACACGTATTGCTTATTTCATTGCCACAACGATCAGTTAATATAAACAAAATACAAAATAAAGTCATAATCAACCAGTTCCAAAAAGCAGAAACTGGTCTAGAAGATATTAGTGAAAACGCATCATATTTTCCAATTCAGGCTGCCATTTTGAATATATGAAATATATTCATACCTATAAATAAGGAGTACTCAATTGTCTATATAATGACATATCGCACGACTTAAAGACATATTATGGACTTGTTCCGTGGGTGAAATTGATAAGTTAGTGCTCAGGCGCTATGCCAACCTGGGGGTGTAGCATTCTATATATACTAGCGTCGCCGAAAAGTTGAAAAAGATCGACCATACCACTCCACAGAAAACATCATCTGAACTACGATCAATTGTAAATATTTACGTCTCGATTCGGGACACAACTATCGGCGATAAACGGACACAAATGATTTCGCCACCGAGAGTCAGTGAATTTAATTGATATATAAGAATGACTGTATATGTTGTCAATTTGGATTACTGTTCCTAAAAATAACGACTTTGAGCAAGATTATTCTACATTTCTATTTTATCACACTACTGGAGTGTTTCACATCACTTTAATAAACTTCCCGAGTAATTGCGAATTAAAATTTACCAGGTCAGAATATTCAATTTTGGCAACCATCTTGAAAAATTGTAAAAAAAAATCAGCCTCGAAACATGTAAGCAATGACTCTATATACATCCAAGTGCTCGTTGGTTGTTATAGAAAACTGTCATTGTCCATGTTCTCGTGGAAAATTATGGAAACATCGGTATTGTTCATAGTTTAAAGCCACATGGCAGTTTGCGCTCCAAAATACACATAATAATATTTGCTTCTGAATTTTCCCCGGTATCCAAATAGGTAGATACATGTCTAAACTACCTTTCTACGACAAATATATGTCACAGAAAGACGCATTCAAGTCATGAAAATTACAACAAAATCGGGGTGTTTGGGACCCAAACAATTTGTCATCCATTTTGGTAGACTCGTCCATGGTTCATATGGAATCAGGGAACTAAATGTGTTCTAGAGTCGGGGAGCGAGTATACACCGTGTAATACTAAAGGTGAAGGTAACTGAAGAATGACCTTCACCTGATACAAGCGACACGTTATTAAAGGATGACATCGCGTTTATCAGTCTTAGTAAACTTAGCGTACATTTTCTCCCAGAGTCGCGCACGGTACGAGCGCGATTAGCAATTGTACTTCGAAATTCATTTACGACTGTAAATTAATTGTACTTCGAAATTCATTTATACGATTGTGCGTTGATTTGATTTGTACATAATACATGTATCTAAATAATTTAGACTGGTGAATCAATGCATGCCTTACCAAAAACTGCTAACAATTAACTACATTAGATCTAGCATGAAATTCTATAAATGTAAGAACTAATGTAGAACTAATGTGGTAATTTAACTGTCAAAAGTGAGATGGGCGGAGCCTAAAAACTAACATAATTGCACATGTGCTTTTAGGTTAGCAAAAAAGCACATTAGTTCTACGTTGGAAAATTGCACATGTGCACAGGTTAGCAAAACTGCACATTAGTTTTACATTGGAAAGTTCGACACCATTACGCGCCCATTTACATGCAAAGGATTCTCTCAACTGAGTTAAAGACATATTACGTACTTGTTCGGGTGCGTGAAACTGATAAGTTAGTATTAAGCCGCTGTGACAACTGGAGGACTGTAACATTCTACTAACATCGCCGAAAATTTGCAGCAAATCGACCATACCACTCCATAGAAAACATCGTTGATCTACGCTCAATTGTAAATATATACTATACTCGATTCGGGACGAACTATTGCCGATAAACTAACGACCACGATTTCGTCATCGAGAGTCACTGCATCTAATTCAGATATACGAATGACAGTGTGTATTGTCAATTTGGATATTCTATTTGTAAAAATTACTTCTTTGAACAAGATTATTCTCCATTTCTATTTGATCACCATACGGGAGTGTTTCACATAACTTTAATTACTATCTTATACGGAATTGATAAACCTGATTTATTATCACAATATAAATGATAACAGAACAGAAAAAAACATATAAATTTGCATAAAACAGATCCTCCAAACCCTCCGCTCCCACTTCCTGAGCCATGATCACCATGGAAATGGAAGGGGTAGGGGGAGGTGTAGGGGAATTGACCCTAATATTATTAAGTTACATAAATTGATAATAATTATGACTTCTAATTACCCAAGAACTTAAATAAACCAAATGCAAGTTTGTTGCACTCGAGCCTTGAGATATGAAAACTGACAAAAGATTCTATATATTATACATGAATGAATAACTGAATAATTAATTAACCCTTAATTTCAATGTAAAACCCATAATACTATCATTATGAAATGTTTAAGGTTCAATTTTGAAAAGGAAATTGACAAACGTCACGATTTTCTCGTGTCTTAAATTCTTAATTGTCGATATATTTAAATGCATGCAGTCACTTACCGTGCCATGAAAAAAACCAACGAGGTTTTAATTCACCCAACAAGAACAACTTGTTATTAAATCCCTGCACTGACTCAATCCCACAGAAAAAAAGCAGCTTTAACTTGCGAATTACTCCAAGTGAATGGAACAGAATAGATTCCAGGGGACCTTATAAGGGCCATACAAGCCTTTAGCATAGGGTTGGTGGTCTGAACTGGGAATAAAACCCAGATGTGAAAGTCATTAAATGGTCCATACATGGGGGGGGGGGGTTGTAACTAAATCTCTAATCTCTAACCTGCGCTAACTTAGATTTTTGGACATTACCATGGGCAGTAACATACGAAACTAACATAATTCTAAGCTGTTCCAACCTGTTTCTAACCAAATCACATGTGCAGTTTCAGTACGGGTCAGACAGACAGACAGAGGGGGAATGGATTTTTGTGAGCGGGAAATTTATTTAACTAGCTGCTGTAGTTCTGGGTTTTTCCAGATCAAATTTGCCTGGGAGGTAGCTCTGTCGTAGACTTGGGGATTTATTTTAAAAAGTAAACACATGACCTATGATTTTTCTTGCATTTTCGTGATCAACTGGTATCAATCTATCTGGGTAAACATCACTGGTATGGCCTGCATGCTTCAATTCAGTGAATTTGGCCGAAACGTTAACACTGTCGCCTATGGGAAACCATTTAGTTCAGTGATTCCATATGTGAAACACTACGGCGCCATCGCTCTGTGGCGTGCCCTCTCATAACGACGTCCAAAGCAGAGCGCATTCGGCAAACCTCGTCAGAGTCCGTCACCGTTTGGCCCCCAGAGGTCACAGGTCGAGGAGTTCAGAATGAGCAGAGCGATGGCAAGGTTTGTAGCAAGCTGTACACAGCGCCATCTACGCTCATGCTATCCGCGTAGCATATGGGACTGAACTCTGCCTTGCAGTTAGGGTTTGTAGTCCGGGGACCAGTCAACCATTTTGGATGAATAACCCACCGGAAACAGCCGAGGATCTCCGGGTGTCTCCGTAAATAAGCTTCCCCAGCGCCTCTTTAATTTTTGGTACGTGATAATGCGTTTCAATTTGATCTTATGTGTCCATGCGATAACAATGGTCTCTGGTGACAAGAATTGATTGATATAACAGTCCTCCTGTATTTATAAGGGACGTAACGAAGGTGCGAGGGGATTCATGCCAGGGATATAATATTGCTAATATGATAAGTAATTATGTTGAGATGCCTTTGTATTTAAATTTAAACCCAACATATGGTAGTAAATTTCCTGATATATCTACAGCGTGTGACAAACATATATATATATATATATATATATGCATGATTTGTTTGTCACATGTGTGAGTCGACATCGAAATCAACATTGAATTGAGTATGTAACACTATCCCATAGCAGCTGGTTAGCAGTGAGTAAATCAAATATAATTTTTGTTATAATGCCAGGAACCATTATCTCTCCTTATTAAAGTGTCCAAAAGGAGATTGCATTTCAGTTGTAAATTTAATGATCATCTGCGACTCTTTGCCTGCATAGCACGTGTGTGATAAAATTATTCCTAAAGGGGAAATTTGAAATCAGTAAGCTTATTAGAAGCCTGTGTTTCAGTGTGCGTCATAATGAATCATCATACCTCTGTGCAAAGGTCCATTGTCTCCTGTCTTGACCAATCAGTATGACTGAAAGTTGAGACAAAGTAATTCAGTTTAGAGTATTCCAGATTCCCCAAAATTTTGGAGATTACCTTCCACTCACACTTAGAGAGAAGTTGTAATGCATTTAGCTCTGTGACTGCTCGTGTACATGTTTACTTGTATTGGATAAATGTCATCTTGTCTAAGAGTTCTTATTTAGTGAAAAGGGAACCTGGGAGTGCTACAAGTACCCGTGAGAAAATTCATGACTGTAAAGATGCCAACCAAACTCGACTCAACAAAGTGGCATATTCATGCAATCTCGAGCTGAGATATTCACATACACTGTGGAATCAAGTGTTTCCAGAGGATCGATATTAACTAAGAAGTATATTAGCTGCACTTTTTATTATGTTGTAAACTTCGCTGTTGGAACTTGAAACAGTTCACATTATTTGAACTGGTGTATCATGATCTCTGTACTAGGGTACTTAGAAGAGCGGCCTTGACCAGAAATTGTTTTTATTTATATTTTTACACACGATAAAAATATAGATACGGTATCAATGTAGAAGATGTCAGCTTCATGTTCCGCACTGCTGTAAAAGTTGAAAGTGATGTCGTTGCTATGAGAACGTCGTGTAAACAATGTAGACACATTTTGAGGAAAAACACTTCAAAATAAAATGTAATTCTATTCAAGAGACTGAAGCCGATGGTGAAGATGCTGTTGTTTGTTTTATTTATCCACGATGTCTATTTTCTAACTATTCTAATATCAAATGAGATAATGGTTCCTGGAATTATACAATAATTTATATTTGACATACTCACGGATGACCAGCTGTTATGGGATAGTGTTACATCACTCTTATCACATTTTCAAGATTTTTTGTCCTAAGACAAAAAACTTGGTGATTTCGTGGAAAAGATATAAACTGTTCCATTTGGAAAATGAATCGCCATGAATACACACACAAGTCCAAACACACAGGAATGTCATAATTCGTTTTCAACAATGAAACAGGTTTTACACAACATAACGGATATGCCAATACCTCTTTATGTTATGTTCTGTACCTCCAGCTTCACTGCTTCCTCTAATTTTATCATTTTGAATGCAAGTTTTAGGAATATACAAACTCGTTTCAGTATTGCCACGTTACATAATTATAGTGAGTACATCGTGGAATTTCTCTCTAACTGGATATCTCCTTTTAATATTGTGGGATGTGTTTCTCTCTGATGTCTTCAATTGCGTCATGTTCTAAAACAAAATGGAATTCATCCCATAAAACACCACATATTTTGAAGTTGTTTTCACTGTTGTTAGATTTTCGTTTGGTAACCTAATATGATTAGATGTTCGGATTTTCATCAAATGTTCTGACAACTAAAAATGGTATATACATGTATGTGAATAAGATATTTACTGAAATTACTTGGATAAGGTTCGAAATGCTCTGGTTGACAACGAGGATTGTGTTTCATGGTTTAATCTCACAAAAAGACGCATACACATTAGTGCATACAATATCATGCAAAGTATATTCTGACTCGAAATATCGAATTCTCATACACTGCTGCCCGGCACCGTCGTTTAAGCTGGAGTTTGTAGGAAAATAAGGTATCGGTTTGTTGTCCCATGTGACCCAACGTCCCTCAATGGCGTAATCTTGTCCATCCACCCAGACATCAGCTGAAATTGACAATATTATTATGTCAGATACAATCTCTGATAATACATTAAAGGCTTTGGTTGGAGCAAGCATGCTGAAGCACAGCACCTTGTAAGTTCCACTCCACCTGTAGATACAAAAGCGTGGGATATTCTTCGAGGTGCCACGTTATTCACAACACTTCCCGGCTATCGTAATGGGTGTTTGATGTTAAGATGGATAATTCGATTAAGCACCCCTTAATTACTATTTATTTGGATTCAGGGGTTAAAATATATTTGATTCGAGTCGAGGAACCCACCTACCGAGGCTCAGAGTTATTAGATATCAATTTTTGAAATATATTATTTTTCACCATCGAGAATTAATAGTGGCCCAGTAGACAGTCGTCGAGCCGACGGCCTCGGGCCAAATTGCGGATGAAGATGAATAACACTAAAATCAAGAGGCTTTCTGTTGATAATAAGGTCAAATTTCTTCGAACAACATGTTGATAAATTACACGTTTCGGGCAAGTTTATACTATAGTTGACTGTGGTCAACATTTTTGGGCAACTAATCGATTCTGATAACTGAAGCAGCATTTCTAAAAATGTTGTTGTTGGAGTCTGATTATACGGGGACAGGGTTCGCGCTGCCACTTGCCAAATTTGCCAATGGCAAAAATAATTCACATTTGGCAAAAAAATATTTTCATTTGGCAAATTTTTTGGCAAATTACTTTTTAATTCCTCAATAAAGTTGAAAAGACATAAATCGTTATTAAACTCGATGTATGTTGAATACCACCCCAAAATAAGCTGTACTTCATGAAACAACATCTGTTTGACAATAGGGCTATTTAGTTTGATGATAATAGTATAGATTTCGGTGATTTATGGGTTGGATTATTTGATTTTTCATTGGACGGACGTTTCGGGGTACCAAAAAATAAATTTCATTGACACTTCGAATGATTTTCTATGCTCACTTGTTTAAAGTACGACGGAAAGCTAAACTTTAACAAAACATATGATTACTTGGGCACATAATGCTTGAATTCCAGAACAATTTGTTAAAAAAAATTTGTGAGGATGATTTTTGACCTCCTATTTTCACTATCAGCCTTGATACTTGCCTTTATATATTTTTATTTTATTTTTTTTGGCCAAATACCTGTGGTTCTATATGACTGTAAATTGTCCTATAATGATTAACTAAGTACAACGAATTAATAACTTATACTACAACATATCTACAACGTCACTGGTGTTGATTTTGATGCGATGTTTGTTTTTTTTATTTTCCTATATTATCTTGAGGTACTTTATTAAAAAGACCAAACATACATGTACATGTATATGGGAAGTCAAATTGACATTTATAAATAATTGAGCTTAAAGCTAGGTACTCAATCTGATTCGATGGTCCCCCATATCATCAGATTCCAACAACAACAATGTTTTTCTAAATGCTGCTCCAGTTATCAGAATCGATTAATTGCCCAAAAATAAAACCAGTCAACTATAGTATTTGAGAAAGAGTATCATCTATCCCCAACAAATATCTACAGCAGAGGGTTTCACATCACTTTAACATGGGCAATGCCGGGTGACCCTGCTGGTATTATATATAGGGACGTTTTCTAGAACAGTGCATAATTATGTTATTGTGTTCCTAACATTTTTTTTGCTAGGAACGATTCATTAATTAACAGGATTTTGGTATGGGAGAGAGTTTCTTCGGCGAATCACAGTTGGATATCATTAGTAGCTGACAATGTTTACATGAAGTCAGTGATATGCGGTCTCGAATGAGACTATTCATGGACGTGGTGGCAGGGGTTGGGCGGTGTTACACAGGCATCAGTTGACATTTATTACACGGCGTCACATCAGCCGATACTACCATCTGTTGCATTATATACTTATGTCTTGAGGAAAGGGGATTTTAATATAAAAGGCATGATAACAATATACACTGTGATTTCAATGCAATTAACAAATTAGGCAGCAGGTTTTAGCAACCCGTTCACAGTAAGTCTCGCAATAAGTATATAAGTCTGGAAATATCACACAACCAATTCACCGTCATAAGAATGTTGAGCGGAAGTTCAACAAAAGTCACATCCACGTCACCCGAAGCCATCCAATAAAAATACTACTATATGTTATTAATTTGTTGTTTCCATATTGGCCGAGATATGAGGCCGAGGTCTGGCGAATTGGCCTGAGGCCGAAGGCTAATACGACAGACCGAGGCCTCATAACTCGGTCAATGTGGAAACAAACAATTAATAAGTATTCACAGGAATGAATGAATATATTTAACATAGATATATACCATTGTGTGCTTTATTAAATTAACAATTATTCCAGCAATTTATTTCTTCACACTACTGCCTGTTTCCCCATGGGAATTATATTGATACGGATACCTGTAGTTAATCCAAGTATATTTACTCCCAAAAACAGTGACAGTCCGTACCGTAATTCACACAAGAGCAACTGTAATCTCAAACTCCACGCCGCGCCTTCTCCGTTATCACTGCAATAGATCACTGCCGGAATGGTGGTATTTTGCGGACCGATACATCTATTTTTATATATCGTTGGAACTATATTTAGTCAGCTATTATCTTATTTTGCCACCAACAGTTTGCTACAATGGTAATTATTTTGGTATTGGTAATAATAATATGAACTGAGCCATACATTGACAATTTTAATCCTAAAACATAAGAACTAAGCTCATGTCAGATATCCTTACCGAATGTCCTTGTGGCAGTGGTATCTCAGCGGAGCGGTGGGAGATAACTCTGCCTGGAGTTTGCTGTAATCTATCTTCCGTCGACCCAATATGCCCTATCACTGACTCGCGGCCATTTTGAATCCACCAGGTCCGGTTCCGTGTTTTTACTTAAATTTCCATTTAAGTAAAATGATTAATTCAAAAGCTCCATATATGGAAATGCTACTCCAAAACTTTGACCTGTAGCACTGAAACCACGCAACCGGGGCTGGATGAATCTATGAAACCACGCAACCGGACCTGGTGGATCCAAAATGGCCGCGAATTAGTGATAGGGCATATATTCTTTGCCGATCGAGCTAAATACGTATGACGTCATTTACATTACAGTTGATTTATTGGCTGCTGTTCTATTTATTGGCCGACTTTTTAAAATTATTTGCCGTGTTTCCACTTATAGGCTGACTTTTGTTACTTAGGATGCGGACAGCTTTCTACTTATTGTGGCCGATAACCTATATAGCTGATTAATAAATATATTTATTGGTTCAGTGTTTACATCTGAGTTGCAAAACTTGAACTCACTAGAATCTTCTTTCCTTGCTATGTTGACCAGGAAGTTGTAGATGTTCTCGTTCGGTATACCGACAAGATGGCCACCATCTTCCTGACATCGAGCCTTGGCCTGATAGTTGCCCAACATCTCGGCTTCATATTTATAGCATAGACTGATCCCGGCTATCGTCACAAGGTTGTACCCAGCGTTTCCCGGACAACCTGAAAGGGAGTTGCATACTATAAATAGTGCAGATGTAATATTGCTCCACGGGGAGGCAATAGTTGCATACCTTGAGGTGTATTATTTAAACACCCCTCCATAAGGCTAACTTTCCTCTCCATCGGAGGGTTAGCAGCCGAAGAAAAATTTGTCCCTCATCGGGGGAGGGGGGTCAAGTACCTCCATGTCGAAGAACAATTTGTCCCTCATGCGAGTCAAGTTCATCCCTGTTGCCCTGTTGAACAATTTGTCACTCAGTGGGGGGGGGGGGGTGTCAAGTACCTCATGTCGAAGAACAATTTGTCCCTAAACGGGAGTCAACTGCATCCCCGTCGAAGAACAATATGTGTCTCTCAACAGGAGTCAAGTACATCCCTGTCGAAGAATAATTTGTCACTCAGTGGGAGATACACATTCTCACCCAGGAGGGGCGAAGACGACCCACATGGGGTGCTTATAATTTACCCCTTTTGGAAAGGTGGTGAAATAGGCAACCCATAACTCCAGAGAGGTAAAAATGAACAATGCTTGGGTAATGGAACTCTGACACTCTTGATGGACAACTACCCTCCAAAAGTGACAGAGCACAAAGATATTACATCGACGGAGAAGAGACTTGAATATTAGGCTAGTTGAGCCCATTCTAAGCCTAAAAGAATCTTAAAATGTATAAATTGAAGTTTTTAATTTCCTATGCAAGAGAGTAGCAATTATGACTTCAAACATTATTAATAGTAAACTGCAAGTTCTGCACTCAAATTAATTGAATTAAAAATGTGTATATATGTCAATTTGAACACTTTAATTTCTAAGCTGAGTGTATAGTTCTAACTACTTATTTTGAAGTACATTTGACAAGAAATGACTCTTGTAGTCTTCGGGGGTCGCAGCCGCCTCTGTCTTTATAGTCTGGTGAAAGACACCACAGTCATTGACTGTCTTGTTCAATTTTTATTTGTTATCTATATTTTTCTCGCTTTTATAACGAACAACTCCTATGATACTATTGTGTTGGTTGTTGGGTATGAATTATTAAGCCTTAATAGGACTAAATTTGTAATACAGCTTTGTCGTTGTGGGTGATATGCTGGTTTATACAGTATATAAACTTATCACAAGTTCCCGAACAGGAGTGTGTGTGCTGTAATACAGCTTTGTCGTTGTGGGTGATATGCTGGTTTATACAGTATATAAACTTATCACAAGTTCCCGAACAGGAGTGTGTGTGCACATCGGATTCATACCTGCAACCAAGCTCTGGTTCTGAAATAGATGTGGAAGAAAAAATATACAATCTTTATTTCCTGTACTGCGTGGACACTTCACATTTGGAAGGTGAAGAAGTACAGCAAACAACTGCCAAAACATTATATTCACACTCACACATACATTCGCGTTGTGGAACATGAATACAGGACGTTGGTTGGTCGAAATTACGTCACATGACGTCGTGCGCTGACCCCGACTTGCCAATCTCTACCAGAGCGCACCAGTCGTACTTCATTTCTTATCGAGTCATCAAGGGAGGTAAACCATGCGTGGAGTTTGCCAACTTGCATCTATTTTTGTGTAGACGCAACTTGCATCAAGTCACGAGAATAACGTTAGAAATGTGCGATTAATTCTCTTCTAATCTGCCAGTTGACTCCGTTTAGTGTAAATATAAGTAATGGATGTTGATTTTGTTGCGTTCCATGCATGGAGTACGGATGCAAGTTGGTCTGACATTGTTGCGTGGAACGCTTTCGCGTTGCACATAAATCCCAGGCCAACTTGCATCCATACTCTATGGAACGCAAGCAAATGATCACCCATTTCTTACATGCTCATAAGCTACTTGGCATATGCGGTTGGACCAGGGACGTGGCTATAGGGTGTCCATTTGGGGGGTTGTCCACCTTGATAATTCCAATTGCACCCCCCCCCCCCACCTTGAATCAAACCAGAGACAAGGTTTTGCATAATTCCATTTGCAGACCTCCCCCTTGAATAAAAAAACGACCAAATGTTTTGCATAATCATTCCCTCCTTACACCTAAGTGTTCACAGGCCTAATAGCCTATTTATAAACCATGGTTCTATCTACCCGGTATGTTATTATTCATATATTTTGAACTTGAAAATTGCACAAATCCTAACATCTAGTGGTCTAATTCCAGACAAATGCACACGACCACGGGCAATTAATAGACCAGGACACACCGGGCCGACCATGGTTGTTCGGCCTGGTGTGAGAAAATTTTGAAAACTAAACAAGAAAATCGCAAAATTCTACCATCTAGACTGACCTCAAGCTTTCATAGTGTTGGAAATTTCAAACCTCATACTCTCCCTTAGTTTGGAAATTTTCAGTCAACAGTTTTAACCAAATGTAGTAAAATATTGTTTTCTTAAACTCATTAGTAGTTTTTTATTGGCCATGTGGAGAGACCAGGACACACCGGGCCGACCACGGTGTGAGAAAATTTTGAAATCTGAACAAGAATATCGCAAATCCTAGCATCTAGACTAGCCCCAAGCATTCATAGAGTTGGAAATTTCCAACTGATGACAATTTTGACCAAATGTAGGACAATATTATTTTCTTAAATTAACTAGAAGTTTTTGACTGGCCACGGGGAGGGACCAGGACACAAGCTTTCCAAGTGTTGGAAATTCCCAACCTGACACCCCCTAAGGTTGGAAAATTTCTAACTCATGGCCATCTCAGTCCAAATTTTTTACCAAAAGAAGGAAAATATGCAAATATTGGTCCAAAAACAATAAATTCCCCCAATAAATTGTTTGATAATCAAACTACAAGAACATTTTCAACCTATTGATTGTTGGTGTGAAATTTCCAACTAATGTTGAGTCAGGTATGAAATTTCCAACTGTTGAAAATTTTGACCAAAGTGGGGGGTGGGTGAGACACCTCCCAAACCCACCCTGTCGCTACGTCTCTGCGGTTGGTATCAAAGCCGCGGAGCGATACTGCAATGCAATCGGGCTAGCATACCAAATTTACCCTCTGGGAACCCCATTCTGCTGAGGTGTAAGCAGAATGAGGTCCACATAGGGTGAATTTGGTGATGCTAGCCCGCTATGCGGGGTAGCATCACTAAATTCACCCTCTGGGGGACCTCATTCTGCAAATGACAGACACCCTATTTCAAGGCTTGAATGCAATGGATGTTATGGAGTCGGAGTTGGGATGCATATAATTTCAACAATGTGGAGAATAAATTTCCCATTTTGACTAATTTTGACGGTTCATTAAAATTGCACAGCACTCAATGTCAGAACGTCGTCGGATAATATCTTGCTTTTGATCGACCACAGATTCCAATAGTTCGATATATCAATCATCACATATTTAAGCCATGATTCAATTAATTAAAACAGCTGCATTTAATAATTTATCAATGGCGCTAGTTAGTTATGTATTTATTTATTTACTTCCGTCTTTCTTGGGAATGCAATGTTTTTGTCTTTCAATTCCCCCTCAATGTCAATGTGGTTAACAGAGGAAGTATGCTGCTGGTAATGTGGTTTACAGAGAGCGTATGCTGCTGGTAAATGCATGTCAATGTGGTTTACAGAGGGAGTATGCTGCTGGTAATGTGGTTTACAGAGGGAGTATGCTGCTGGTAATGTGGTTTACAGAGGGAGTATGCTGCTGGTAATGTGGTTTACAGAGGGAGTATGCTGCTGGTAATGTGGTTTACAGAGGGAGTATGCTGCTGGAAATGTGGTTTACAGAGGGAGTATGCTGTTGGTAATGTGGTTTACAGAGTGAGTATGCTGCTGGTAAATGCATGTCAATGTGGTTTACAGAGGGAGTATGCTGCTGGTAATGTGGTTTACAGAGGGAGTATGCTGCTGGTAATGTGGTTTACAGAGGGAGTATGCTGCTGGTAAATTCATGTCAATGTGGTTTACAGAGGGAGTATGCTGCTGGTAATGTGGTTTACAGAGGGAGTATGCTGCTGGTAATGTGGTTTACAGAGGGAGTATGCTGCTGGTAATGTGGTTTACAGAGGGTGTATGCTGCTGGTAATGTGGTTTACAGAGGGAGTATGCTGCTGGTAATGTGGTTTACAGAGGGAGTATGCTTCTGGTAATGTGGTTTACAGAGGGAGTATGCTGCTGGTAATGTGGTTTACAGAGGGAGTATGCTGCTGGTAAATTCTTCTTTCATTAGTTCATTTCGTTCTAACCAGAGAAGAATAGTTTACTATAAACTTGAAAGGAATAAATTCCATAATGATGGAAATACTGAGCATCTTCTCTGTGGAATACCTGGCACTGAACATAGACAAAATAGATTGCGATCAGAATCAGAATACTTCGCTTCATGACATAACATGGTATATAAAATATAAACATAGACATAGTAAGAAAAAAAGAAGTGACATGTCATCTGGCGGCAACATGACTTATCCATGTCGTCTTCCTGTTGCCACCATGAATAACAAACCAATTTTAGCTGATTCTCGGTTTATTTTATAACCGGTCATATGACACGTGCGAGCTGGATTTATTATGTTATAATTCTTGTTCATTACTAAACTAATGAGGGAAGGTCGTCTAATAGTAACAGTTTCTTTCCTTTTATCTTATTTATTGAAAATTAGAGTTAAGTATATCATTTTTGTATTTTGGTTTTTGCGCTTCCATATAACAGTCTTACATCAATACTACCAAACGATTTGGCTAACATCGTGTTTTTCTCATTACAACAGGTATCATGGGAAACACATGTTGTTACATATATTGATATATGTGTGTATTATATGTTTAAATGTTGCCATGCCTTTTGTTTTCCAGGCCAACTTTTTGGGACCAACCCCCAGAAAATTAATCAGAATAATATGAAACAAAAGTATATCAGCCTGGTTCTTTCCAGAAATTACCATTTGCCATTTTCCAACATATTAAAGGTACTCAATCTGATTCGATGGCCCCATATAATCAGATTCCATCAACAACATTTTTAGAAAAAATAATGCTAACTGCTGTCAACTATAGCATAAAATTGCCTGAAACCTGTTATTTATCAACATGTTCTTCGACGAAATTTTGCCTTATTATCAACAGAAAGCCTCTTGATTTTACAGTTATCCATCTTCATCTGCAATTTGGCCCGAGACCGTCGGCTCGTCGACTGTTTCCTTGGCCTCTAATAATTATCGATGGTGAAAAATAACAGATTTAAAAAAAATCGATATCTAATAACTCTGAGCTTAGATAGGTGGGTTCCTCGACTCGAATCAAATATTGTTTACCCCCGAATCCAAATAAATAGTAATTGAAAGGTGCTTAATCGGATTATCATCATTAATACAACACAACACAGTGGAATGGTAGCATGATCGGAGGCAAGATCAACATAAATTTATCATCCGGAAATCAAAATGCATGGGCCAACAACAAACCTGAATATAGTGTGTCTGACATTTACAGAATGAGGTCCCTAGAGGGTTAATTTAGTGATGCTATCCCATACAGCGGGCTGGCATCAACACATTCACCCTCTGAGAGCCTCACTAAGATTAGGCATCAGCTGCTATAGGATACCTTGGATCAGATGGAAGTTCCCCAGTTGAAGTTGGTGACGTTCACCAATTAGTCACCTCGATAAAATATTTTAAAATTAGCAAATTAACCCTTTACCCAACAAACCGGCCAAAACTGGCCAAATAAAGCTTCAACAGCCTAAAATATCTTCGGTCTGTCTCAATAGAACCATAAAAATATGGATATCATTGGAACCGGCTCCTTGACCACATTGTGATAGTTACAGTTATGCCGTGTGCCAATGCATTCTCTTATATATGCGAGTCAACCATAGGTCGCCTCGCATATATAAGAGAATGCATTGGCCTAAAAAAAATCTTTTTTTAACACTTTTTACCATTTTTTCTTACATTCATAATTTGTAATGTGTTAAGCCAATGCATTCTCTTATATATGCGAGGCGACCTATGGTCGACTCGCATATATAAGAGAATGCATTGGCACATGGCCGTTCTGTTGGGTAAAGGGTTAAGGGATATAGAAACTGAGCAGAAGTAAAAAGTAACTAAAACACTGTTAATTTGAGATTATAGATACTTCCCAAAATATGTCATAAGCAGAATGGGGTTCCCAGAGAGAGATGTCATCTCGGAGATGCATAAAAAATACGGAAATCGAACCGATTTGTTTTTAAGGAGCTTTTGGCCAAAATGTTCAACAGTTGGGAATCCCATGCCTGACAAATTAGTCAAAAAATTCAACCCAAGAATAGTTTTAATTGTCCTGATATTCTGTATTTACCAACTGGTATTTAATGTGACAGTTATCTAGTTTAGACCAAAATCAAATATTCTCTTACTTTCGGTCAGATGTTCCGACTGAAATGACTATCAGTTGAAAATTTTGCACCCATTTGGCGGAGCTAGATCAGAATTTTTCGATAGTTAAAAAGCTTGAGGTATCAATTTGAAGGGGGTGTAAATGAAATCTCCGGAATGAGACTGGAAATTCAAAGTTGGTAGCCCCCAATGTAGACCCTATAGGAAACGCATTTCGATGCACGAATGTAACTTTAACCCTTTCAGTGCCAGAGGCCGATTTCATCGGCCCTAATTTACGGTCTGTAAAATCGGCCCTAAAAAAATAAAAAACAATTATTTTTTTTAGATTTTTAAAATATTATTAAAATTGTAAAAAATTGTAAAAAATAATAACAAATGATGAAAAATTGTTAGGCCAATGCATTCTCTTATTTATGCGAGGCGACCTATAGTCGACTCACATATATAAGAGAATGCATTGGCACAGGGTATATGGGTTGATACAAAAATCGAACCTGGCACTCAAAGGGTTAATAAAAGTAAGCTCACCCGATCTATATCGTCAACTCGCTTTTGTATTTCGTTCACCTGTGATAAAAAAATGAATATATATGAATAAATTGTATCTAATTAGTATGTATGTAATCTAGTGATGCGGACCGGACCGGACCACCTTGGGTCCACTGCAAAGGCGGTCCAGTCCGGTCCGGTCCAGGCCATTCCGGTCCGGTATACATGCCTGGACCGGTCCAAAACGGTCCGGTCCACCTATAATAGGCTATATGTTAATGAATTCTCTGTTTTCTCAAAGTTTTTACTCTGTATAGTACAAACTATAAGGTTACTGAGTTCAGTGCATTGAAATGAGTCCATATATGTTAAAACTTACATTGTTTGCCGATTGTATGCATCATTGTCTGTCTCTGGTGGGTTATACTGGGAACGATGCACGATAATAGTATTTCTAGTAATGCGAACATGCACTAATTAAATGTATTGGACAGATATATAGCTAGGGCCAGAATGTGTTATAACCAATCTAACATGGCACTCAACTGATGGTATGCATGATTCGTATCATACTTATTTTCATTAAATTGAAATTTAAACGAAATAACTATACTGATGACACTTATACAAATGTGTACTAATATGACTACTACATTAATATTGGAGTCTTGGAAATTGTGATGGCTGATTGTATAGTCCTGACAAATACAGTTATATACCTAAGTACAACTACTATTGGATTAATGTGACTGTCTTGTGTATGTACTATGTAATGTGGTTTGCATGTTTCTTCGATAATTATAACTGTGAAAAACAATAGAATACTCGATTCGATATCCATCCAAATTGATTAGTTGATGCCATGTTATACTGTTTATGACAAATAGTTACATACTCATTCAGTTGCATGTTTGTCGCATTTCTATGGTGCTACATAGTGTTGGCCAGTGTTACACTAATACATTATAAGGAAAGTGACATGTACAAAGTACATCTATACATTGTTTTCGTGGCATCAAACGTTTAATAGATATTAACCACTTGAATGCGTCAATACATCGCTGCTAATTGATATGACGGCAAATACGCAATAATATTCGCGATAGTTTATTATAACTGAAGTAAAATAGTGGACCGGACCGGAGAGTACCGGACCGGCGACAAAAAGCGGTCCGGTCCGGTCCAGTGACACCCGGCCCGGACCGGACCGCATCACTAATGTAATCACATAATCTCTATATTTACATATCATTAGCATCATAAATGTGAACTAATCCCGACTTACGACTGTATTTGATATGGCGGGTCACATATGTAAACATCAAATTTCAGTCATCATGTTTACACAAACGCATGTTTGAGGATCAAAATTACCAGCTATGATCTTTTTCTAGCAATGTATTATAGGTAAGTGCACTCAGGTGTATGATAGGTAAGTGCACTCAGGTGCAACTCAAATCCGGTTTTAGAGGATGATTTCTTTGCCAATTTTCTGGAAAATGTATTTCCCCTGATACTTAAGTGGCTTCTCCCAATCACCTAGTTGGTGGACCCAACTATTCAACCAAACGCTTTGGTCTGATTATAAACGTCAGGTTTACGGACTACCAGTCACCCTGTTACAATAATAAGAATGCATTCCAGGACCCTTCAATACCAATACTATTGGTATTAATATAGTGACAAGCGTGTCAGATCTTTATGGTCAGATCTTTATCTTGACTCGAGAGATGAAGTTGAACAATTGACCTCAACACTTGATCAATATAACATATATACTATTTGTGAGGTGTTAATTGATATATTGGATCGCAATGTCTTTGTACGTCAATGGCATTTGACAATACCAGTGCTTTCAATTATAACAATAAGATAATTTTGTCATTTTAAGAGGGAGGTAATGTGGCAACATCTAAATGGGGAATTCAATGTTGATTTTCAAGACAAGATTACTCAATATTTACAAATCGTAGAATAATACCTCATGTCTTGTTGGTATGTTTGGGCATATATCTAGTGACAACACAAAGCAGATTTTTCATTTTATGTTTTGTTTTGTGACATTTGATAGAAATATTTTAAACAATGATAAACAATGTCGACCTACTTTTTAATAATGACGAATAATATCCAACCTGGAACGAAAATCAAAATGCTGCTTCAAACTTTTCAAAAAGGTATGATATGGTCACCTGCGCTTTGTAAGCTTTGATCAATATTTTCTCAAAAATGAAAACTGAATTCCACATTCAAATGTTGCCACTTTAGCTCCCTCTTGAGATTCCAAAATTGTAAAAATAAACAATGAAATGTGTGGTCCAAAGTCAAGGTCGCAACTATTATAAAATAATGAATATAGAAACGGAGTTAAATCTACAAAAAGAACGAAAACCAGTAACATGCGTTGAACAGGTGAATAATTAATTATTTTTTACAAAAAAAATGAATTCCTGATATTAATATACATGTGATCAAACTACTTGACTTATACATTATTTGCTACACAGGTGAATGTCTGCATCTCAAGCTTCACAACTAGTCGTCCCAACAAAAGCCTGTGATCAGCAATGATAACTTTACATTATAGGAACAATCCGATATACATAATCAGGAAATTATTACCAATAATACGAATAATAACCAAACAATTATTTCTGCAAATGTTTTGTATCTTCAATTGTCAAAAATGTCGTTTCTTTGAATTTTGTTTTGTCCTGGATTATATGCAACAGAACGAAAATAACTGAATGGTAACTGTACCTAGAACAAATAGTAAGTTCATTATAAAATATTTTATATGAAATTTACAGACAATATATACAAGGCACGAAGATTAATGTTATTTGAGTACGAAAGTTCCACGTAGTATAGTTATTACCGATCACTAAATTGTAGTGCCATCTACTGGGAAATAATCGGAATGTTACCATTAATAAAAAAGAAAAAGAAATTATATATATCGGGACAAAAAAAAATAATACCTGTGTTTAGTGTTACATGTTTTTAAATAATTAGGGTAGGTAGGTAGGGATTTTTTTTTTAAATTGTTTTTATTCTGAATTCCATTGGGTCATTGACAATTCTATCCCGAAAGCTTCAGAATTCAGATTAATTAAAAGGTTCAATACTAAATATGGTTATCTTGAATTAGTCAGAGCTCTAGACTATTAACAAATCTAAACTTTTTATAAGAGATGTTTGAAAAGGGGTAAGGTACCTTTCGATTCCCTCCCCACTGAACAAAAAAAAACATTATCTGTGTCTACAGTCCAATAAAAAGTTTTGGGTAGGCGCCTTTTTCTAGGGTATGTAGGGAAACCCTAAACACAGTTTTTTGTGCCTAATGCAAATTCCATAATACATAAATAAGATATTTTATTAATCTAAAAACTATATAAAATCGATCCTTCCAATCTTCTTCAGACCTGAATATGAAAAGAAATAAAAATTATTAGCGTTGTCAACGAGAGTATAGCTAATTAAATATGTCCCGCATTTTATGTCACGTGATGCTATTCCTTTGCTTTGATGTCAACATGGATTTGGTCAACATTTTTGCAATTTTTGTGTTCATATCTTTCATCACAGCAAAAGCGTTTAATGATTTGCTAACTTCATGCTAGAACGAGGACAATGTGCTTCCTTGTAACGCATGAGACATTGATATAGATGTGGACAGATAACTGGCAAGCGGCAGAGATTTCATCAAAATTATAAATGTTTGAAAGCTGAATGTGCATAATTCAATTCATAGACAATATAAAAATTATGATTTTGGACAGTGAAGACTTGACTTTGCCAACATGCTGCAAGGACAGTATTGATATATAAGGAATTGCATTTAAAGCCTAAGTAAAATTGTACTGACTACTTTACACTGTACTGTTGTTGTTCACAAGAAAAATTGAACTGTTCTCCCCTATCAGGAAGGGGAGTCCTTGTCACGAGCACTAATTATATTAACAAATTCAATCGCTCAATTTCCAACTTGTCATTCACGTAGAAAACTCTTATTTGTTTAACATTTACATTATTCGTGAAACATTTACCTCAATATCAGCTGAAACGTGATGCAATTTAACTCTAATCAATGTTAATCAGGAAAAATTGAAAAAGATTGAGCACTTTTTTGGTTTTCCGTTAAGCGTTGTCCTCACACCTTCCAGTTTTTCAGCTTCCTCTAAGTTTTGGAAAACTGGTGCTCATGATTTTTCTTGAGTAGAAACATAATAAAATTATATAATATGATTTTAAATGGTTGAATTTTTACAGTAAAATTTCCAAATTTCCTTTAGTTGCATTTGTTTATATCACAACTGTTACTAGCAGATGCCATACTAGTACTGGTTTCAGTTGGGAGAATCGTATCAAGGAAATTACCTGCCATTCTTAGTTGATTTCAAACCACAAATACCATCTTAACAGCAGCAATCCCAACTTTATATCAATAAAGCAGGGGGAGTTTTTTCTGGCAATACCAAGTGCAAATATGGCTTAGTACTGTTATATCTGTTTACACCTACAGATTATTATCCATTCAGGTATCAGGTTTTATTTTATTTGAATAATTCATATATAGACCTTGGATAGTTAATCCCAAGTAGTAGCTCAGGTGCTTGGTCAGATCAGTTTAATTTTTCTGTGAACCAATAACAGCATCCAGTTACTCATATATTATTTTATCAATATGCTGAATTTGATTGAGTTCATGTGAAATCATTCAACCGATACTTCAAGCACTTGCAAGAACGGTGCCTAAATTAGCTAATAACATAGTATATATAATATTCTACCTACAGGTTAATAAAATAGTGGTTATTATATCCAATTTAAAAAAAATGTTTTGGACTGTATGCCCATCCGTCTGTGCATCCATCATTCCAATGTCTTCATTGGATCTCAATGAAATTTGGTATGAGTGTTCACGGCTATTATTCAATCGTTTTGTATAGGTATGCCCACACAAGATGGTATCCCACAAACATGGGTTGTGACAGTGATGTTTATTTTTATTTTTTCTACAGGACACTTTTTGTCATACTTGGTTCGGTTTTAATTATGAGTCTTGCTGCTTGTGTATGTCATATAATCAAACCCTTGTTAATTAGCAGAAATTTGCCTTCAACTCTTTCGCCACCGAATTTACAGAGAGATAAATTGACCAGGACACCGGGTTTACAGCAGTTTATATGGAAATTCTTTGTCTCACATGTAGAGCATTCATACTAGTATTTATAGAAGTGGTAGGTATAGACACCAATATATTGCCATGACCAGTAACGACTGCCCATAAAGTTGCACTACTTGCCGATGGATGACATATAATTATGATTATATCACCATGGTAACGCATGCCATGTGTGAACAGGTGCATAAATACATATGAATTCAATAGGCATGTACACTGTTACTTTATTTGCAATATTAACCACATAAAGTATATTGACCAACCTCACATTCAAATAGTTACATATATCCATATCTTGTTGTAATTTTAGCATATGTGGTGATTAGGAATATAATTAGAATGTGTACAGTAATGAGAACAGACCAATATTATGCACAAAAATACGTTATTTCACTGAAATAGACACATGCAGCATTAAGTCCCACAAAGACCCACATGTATTCAACTGTGATTATGCTGATGAATTATGAGTAAAATTCCACAAACTACAACTGCTAATGATCGCATTGCATTCCCAAAATGTTATGCATGTCAATGTCATGCTTACAACATGCACTCGCAGCTTTATTACTAAAGTCGCACTGTTGCGCGGCACAGTAAATTTCGTAACATTGAGTCAAAAATATGAGATACTAGATGGATACAACAAATAAAAAAACATTGTTAGAAAGGGCAACAATCTTCTTTATTTCATACACTTGTGTTATCAACATGTGCTTGTAGCATGTACAAAAAGAATTAAGTACAGAAATACTTTATGAACAACATCAATTTTATAAAGATTTATATAGTTCAAAATTACCTCAAATACTGAAATTGAAGATGAATTTTTTTGGGATAAAAATAATCCATTCCTAAATTTTTTAGAACCAGAGGAGTCAGAATCTATGAAAGGGTGTTTAATTAAATATGAATGTAACACAGCTCTGAAAAATATGAAAAATGATAAATCCTCTGGCTCAGATGGATATACAGTTGAATTTTACAAATTCTGTTGGAAAGACCTTGGAAAATTTGTGATTAACTCACTCAATTATGGCTTTAAGTCACAAAAGCTCTCAGTAACACAACGATGTGGCATTATAACTTGTATTCCGAAACCAAATAAACCTAGAAACTACATAAAAAATTGGAGACCTATTTCACTACTCAATGGTGATGCTAAACTAGGAACTTCGGTTATTGCAAACCGTATAAAGAAATATCTACCGAATTTAATTTCTGACACACAGTTAGGCTTTTTATCGGGTCGTTACATTGGAGAATCTACAAGACTTATCTTTGATCTATTAAAAAAATGTGATGAAAAATAATATTCCAGGCATTCTTACTTTATTGGACTTTGAAAAATCTTTCGATTCTGTAGAATGGTGTTTAGAAAAATGTCTTACATTTTTCAAATTTGGCCCTGATATAATAAAATGGATAAAGACATTCTATACTGGTATCTTTAGCTATATAATTAATAATGGAAATCTGTCTGACAAAATTGATATATATATATATATTTTTTTTTTATATTTTTATTCAGACAAAATCATTTATACAGAACACATTGTAGATACATTATCTCAATAAACTTGTTATACTAAATTAATTAAGGCATCATTGTCTCATATTGTCTGGGATTTTTTTTCTTTGGGGGGAGGGGAGGGGGTTGGGCTGGCTTGAACTTAAAATTATCAAGAA
The DNA here is from genome assembly GCA_032622095.1 of Siphonodentalium dalli. Lineage (NCBI taxonomy): Eukaryota > Metazoa > Mollusca > Scaphopoda > Gadilida > Siphonodentaliidae > Siphonodentalium > Siphonodentalium dalli. The sequence continues at coordinate 131,501,444 of CP136068.1, read as the reverse complement.
ATGTGTTGTTTCTTTGAATGTATGTAATATATGTTAACCATATGTATGTAATGTTCTATCAAAGACTTAATAAGATAAAGAAAAACAACGTTCTAATTTGTTTGCAGGCAGATTGGATATGTATTTCGTTGGAATAGTTCCATTTTAAACCTTGTTATTATTATAACTGTTGGCTGAATAATAGATTATTCAATTAAATATTTTAAGTATGACCATCTTTCTGTGAATTGTTTATATCGGCCTTGGTTATAATAACATATACGTTCAGCAAGGTAGTATGCCTTTAGTTCTCTTTGCAAGCATAGATAATTTGGTATGTGTTCATTTAATTTTGATCTATATATATGGTATCTGGTAAATAGAAGTAAAAATTGTATCCACGGTTCAAGGGTTTTCTCTGGTGTGTTGCTAAAAATAGCTATTATATTATTTAGTTTAATTCTTTGGCTTGTTAGATTGTATACCCACATCTCTACAGTCCGCCAAAAATGTTTTATGACATGACATTCCCAGAAGATATGAAGTATTGTTTCGATTTTGTTTTTACAGAATGTACATGTATCTTCATCTTGGATGCCTATTATTTTCAAAAAATTATTTGTACATAGTATATGTGTGTTAATTCGATATTGAAACCATTTAAGTTTTGTATCTGTAACATTGTAAAAGGAACATTTAAAAACTTCTTTCCACCATTCCATGCTATATGTTTTGTTTAGTTTATCCTCCCATTTAGCTATTTGTTTGCTTTGATTTTCATATGGGATCATTATCTTATATACATTTTTTTTGCTAGTTGTATTTAGAATGTTTTTTAATTGGAATGGAATAAATGGATAATCCACAGTCATTTTGTTATCACATTTCTTTAATGATTTGTCATAGTTTTTTATTAATTTTACTATTTCATGAAATGTTACAAAATTCAATTTTGATTTATATTTTAAAGTAAACTCATTGTATGACATGAAACTCCCAGATGGGATTTTAAAACGACAAAATTGATATTGGTAGAGGTGTCCGTCAAGGAGTTCCATTATCTCCTTATCTATTCATTCTAGCAGTTGAAATTCTTAGTTCAGCAATAAAATATAATCCATATATTAATGGAATAAAAATTAACGATTCAGAATTTATCATAACTCAATATGCAGATGACCTAAGCCTCTTTCTCCAGGATGACTCACACTCTTTGAATGCAGCACTCAAATTAATTAATACTTTCGCAAAAATGTCTGGTTTGAAAGTGAATTTTGATAAAACTCAAGTCATATGGATTGGATCCAAACGGGGCTGTGGTGAGGAATTGATCACTGATGCAGGGGGGGGGGGGGCGTACAAAAGTTTTATCATACAGGGCCGGGGTGGGTGGGTCCGAAGAGGCCCGAAAAAATGAGTTTGTCCAAATTTTGTTCTATTCACATTTTTGCCCTTGTTTTAAGTTGTTTTCAAATATATTCATTAATAATTGTGTTCTAAGGCAGGTTATGGCCTTTACAGACACTTAGGAACAGGGTAGGTATAAGATATAAGTAATACAGGGGAGATCATTCAAAAACATACCTATACCGGGCGGGGTGGGTGCATCTCCGAGGCCTGAAAAAAATTGTTTGTGCAAATTTTTTTCAACCCACATTATGGACATTGTTTTAAGTTGTTTTCACTAATAAATGTGTTATAACATAGATTATGACCTTAACCAACACTTAAGAACATATTTAGGTATAAGATAAAGCACTCTGGTGCCAATAAAAGTGATGACTGAATAGGAGTGCTGGTTTGCATTTCACCTCAAATTAATATTGAATAGTGCCCGATAGTGCTGGCATTTTCACTCTGGCATGTCTAATGACCAAATAATACTAGTGCTGCAGAGTGCTGGCTAACAACATACCTCAAATTAAAAAATAAACATGCCAGCCTGTTTATTTGGCTCCAAAGAGTGATACTTATATACTATATAACTGTCATTGCAGGTATGGCTATAATGTGTTCTGATATGATGGTTGGTGGCACCTTTTTGGGAACAACAGTGAAGAAGTCATTAATAAGTAACTGTAAAAATTAAACACAATGTTGGCTTATTGGCACTATAAATATTACCTCACAATATAATGTGCATACTGTAGAATAAAACACTTTTTAATTCAAAATGTATTTTTCAATGTCGAAAACAACATCATAACCGTTGATAGTTTTTCAATTGTTTGATACTTTTGCCAGCATAAATAATATATATCCTAATCAAATGAAATGATAACATCTGACTTTTCCAAGGAAATACTAAGACAATATGCACAGGTACTGAGCGTTCTTCGCAAGAAAGGCAAAATCAAATTAAACTTAAACAGTAAAATAAAATATGAAAATAACTTAATATAATTCTGATTAAAGACATGTAATGCTGTGTATTAAAACGGACAATATAAATTTGATGGAAAATGAAAATGATTTACTGTGTTATTAGTACAATGGCCAGATTCCAGTTTTGTTCTTTATCAAACATTGTTGCTAAGAGGTAAATGACGTTTATACATCACAAGGTGTTATTTTGAAACCAATAATACAGGAACACTTGGAATCTGCCAGAAACGGACCAATTTAAAACTTACCTTTGATTCTGTTTGATTTGGTATTGATTTAAAATGATTTTTTGCACCAAAAGGGTGGGTGGGTAGCAAAAGGGCTGTAATTATTTTTTGGGCCCTGCATGTGTAAATTTTATCACGCCCCCCCCCCTGACTGATGAGCGAATATTGTGGAATCACAATAATGCAGTAACTATATTAAATATCGAATTCAACCTTTTCAATGACAACTATATTAAAAAGAATTTTATTGATAAAATTAAAAAGATAGAAAAGTTATTAAATGATTGGTCATTTAGACAGCTCAGTCTCATTGGAAAAACAACAGTTATCAAAACATTAGCATTCCCTATCCTAACACACTGTTTAACTGTTCTCCCCTCACCCTCACAAGACATAAAGGACATGATCCAAAAGGTGTTTTATAACTTCCTTTGGTCTGGAAAAAATGAGAAGATTAAACGCAATGTAATTATAAACCAACTAGAATTGGTTGGTTTGAGATTTCCCCATCTTTATTCATATGATAAAGCATTAAAACTATCATGGGTAAAGAAAATGCTTGACCCTTTATTAACAACTGGATGGAAAACTATGATACTTGACGAATTGGAGCAATATGGAGGGAATAAAGTTTGGCACTTGAAAAAAAGAAGGACTGGAAACAGTTAGCTTAAAAGTCAACTCTTTCTGGAAAAGTGTGTTACAATCATGGTATGTATTAGACCATAAATCCACCACAGCCCCGGATGACATATTGTCACAACCATTACATTTGAATGGACACATTATTGTTGATGGTAAAAAATTTATGAATAAAAGCTGGATCCATCATAGAATTTTCTTCATAAATTATTTGATAAATGACTATGACTTTCTGGACTATGATTCATTTTGTGTTAAGTATGACATTCACACACCATTCTCTACATATCATGGGTTGATAAGCGCTCTTCCGTCTTTATGGAAGACTTACGAGAAGGATAATAGAAAATTGAGCTTGGTTACTAGGAAATCTATTGAGACTGTACAAAATTCAATTAAAATATGTAAATCTTTTATCCAATTTTCATAGAAAATATTGCCATAACACCTCAATTGACACAGAATTAATGGGATAAACGTCTTAATAAATCAATTTGTGATAAAGATTGGCGAATCGTCTATTCAATGCCATATAAAATAACAGATGACACAGGATTGAAAACTTTCCAATATAAAATTACCCAGGATATACTCTACACCAACTCAAAACTTTTCAAATGCAAATTATCTGAAACTGAACTTTGTGGGTTTTGTGGGAATGAAAAAGAAACAGTCTTGCATATCTTTTTTGAATGTTCAGTATCAAAGACCTTACTCCTTCAATTTAAAGATAATCTCCGAAGTAAATGCAATATCACTCTGGAACTTACCCCAGAATATATTATACTTGGATTGATGAACAACACCTCTAGTCTAAATATACTTAATATATGTAAAATTTTATACAAGAGATACATATACTCTTGTAAAATGAGAAATAATGAACCTTGTATTCAAGGATTAGTTCAGTCAATCAATATTACTAAAACATTGAGACTTTCATTCCATCTAATTCCAATTCATTAAAAGAGATTAGATTCAGAGAACGGTGGGACGAATTGACAAATTTCTTTGAAACAATAACAACCTAATTATTTTCAATCATTTATCACAAATAACCCTCAAAACTTCACCTACATATCTCAACATCATTCCTGTTGATAACCACATATCATAAGGAAACAAAATTTATGCCATTGATTGATAACTTAATATAATTAACAAGAACCTGATTAATACTTATTATATAAATTATACATGTTTTTATGTACACTGTAGTTGATATGCTATATTTTGTGACCTAAATAAATTTTTTTATTAAAATTAAATTAAAATAAAAAAACATGCGCTTGTGATAAACTATAACATACTAAATCAATCTATACATGTGTATTTGACAATTTTCATGAAATTGTCTCTGTATTTATACTGTTCTTGCTCCTAGATGTTACTGGAACATTTCTGCATAGAATATTCAGTAAACATTCAACTAGGAACATTATTTCATCTCTAACACTAACACTGCTGTTGCTCCTTAGTAATTTTAGCAAGAACTTTTCTTTAGGGAGAATTTTTCTTCGGAGTTCAAAATGCTCTTCAGATTTTTTATGAAAATCAAGTAATATATAACTGCATCGGTGTTGTGTTGCTGAGTGATATGGTTTGAGGAAGAAAGTCAACTTTCTGGGAAATGCCTGCCTGCCGAGTGTGTGTATTTGCTGAACATCACCACGATTCTCAAATAAATATAAATAAAGGTCAGCTGACCACAGTGTCCCCCGAAAACGTGGCAAGTCGATGCCGCTTTGTTGAAGAAATAAAAAAATATGTCGAGAAAGTCGAAAAGGGTTAATAACTAATTTTTCTGTCATCTATATACATGTTGCACATCTTCAATATATGGGCAACAATATTCTGAAGTTTCAAATCTCTAGGATGAAAACTGTAGGAGGAGTTGATTACACCATGAAGGTACCCTCATACAGAAAATTATAAAAAATGTTGAAATTTTCTAAGTCGAACAGGGTTGATAACTCCGTCAAAAAATAATTTTTCCGTCATAATTATACATGTTGCACATCTTCAATATATGGGCAACAATATTCTGAAGTTTCAAATCTCTGGGATGAAATCTGTAAGAGGAGATGATTACACCATGAAGGTACTCAAAAGTGTGACGGACGCACGGACGGACGGACGGCTTGCCGAACGGACGGACGGATCCCGTTTCTATAGTCCCCCAAAAATAAATTTCCGGGGGACAATTAATGTGTATTTAAGGATATTGATCTCATTGCTCTACCTTGGGCAAATAAATTTTGTGAAATAAAGATATTGGAAACAATGCAATGATGACATTTTACTGTAAATAAATTGAGTATATCACATTGCTGCACACTTTATATAATTCGTCTATAATTAATAATTTATGACCTGCTGGTTGCTCAAACCAGTTTTTCATTGTGGTGTGCGATAGTATACCCTGATGAAATATAACACCCTTGGATAGTGTGTCATATAGTGGATGTCATGCGTTGTAACAAAAGTAAACAGCATTAATATGCCCATGATATACACATGATACACAACATATAAATGTAATATAACCCGCTATCTCGACAGCAACACACTTATTATATAAATTGCACATGTAATTGTATGTAAGGTTTTGAGACCATGTAAAACCGGATGTAAATATTGTTTATATGCTTCATCTTCTTTGTATATACTTCTGTCTCAATATCCTATCATGTAACCTGGATCAGAGAATAAAGCATTATTAGCAAACAATTCATTTGAATTTTCGATTAACCTTTGGACGAAGAATGATTTACCACTTGAAGTTCATCCCACCACCATACTATTTGTACTTTAGTGCACTGTCCTTTATACATGTATACATTGTCTCCTCACTCATGGATTTTGTCCCTGTTTTGTGTTATTTCAAAATAACTGGAAAATTCTGCATAAACAGATGTTGTGTCTATTAGTGGTTTACTGAAATGAATATCCAGTCTTATGTTGGCAGTTTTCATTTGAGGAATAAATTTCCTTCTTGTTGCAAATGCTTATAATTCATAAGAATAACATTTGGATAATCTGATTGTTAAATCAAACTACCTTTATTTTCCATCCAATTCCCAGTATTCTTCAGCAGATTGACATATATTGACATGATATAAACCCATTTCTGTTGTTTTCTTGTAATATAAATTAAGTCGACAGGCTGTCCATCCAAAAACAATGCTACTCTGCTCTGTCACAGCTGCATGTACCCCATTATATGTGGGATATAAATAAATATGAAATTTTTTGAGTAGCTCTAAATTCTAGGCCAGAAGCAGATCGCAATTTCTTTGGAATTCTGTGAGATCTTTAGATTATTTGATTACGAGATTGCACTTGCAAGATTCTGTACATATAAGAGATCCATTTCTCAAATATCATTATTATGTTTAATGATTATGTTCTTATTATCAATTTACTGTTGTGTCATATTTTGTTATTTATTCAAATTTTACTTAGATATAATGACATTTGGTCACGTCGTCCGTGGAAAGTGTATATGGTATTACATACATATTAATTAGATTCAATTTATTCATATATTCTAATTTTATGCCTGGTTAACGGACAAGTCAAATGGTGAATGTCTGTCTTCCTATACTAATGCTAACAGAAGATTGCAACTATTCCAAAATGAGCACAACTACACTAGTTTAGTGCAGTCGCATAATCAAAATGCCTGCTCTTTACATTTTGTCTTTGTTGCTGTGTGCGCACTATAGCTACAGTTTCTAAGCTCAACGTGTGTTCCTGTTGCCATTCATTATGAAATTTGCACGGATAAAAGCGTACTCTACAATTTCGTACTGCCTGGTATAATAAAAACAAAAACAACACATTCATTTAGTATATGATAAGATATCCGGATATCACGGGATATATGAATATAATATGTGTATATATCACATGAAACCCCTTTTATATCATTAAAAAAGCCAATACATATTTCCTTATCTCTCACTAGTGATGAATAGACACGTGCTTACCGGATTACTTGGCATTGCTCCAACAAAGTTTACATTAGATTTCGGTGGATTAATACTATTTCAAAAAGGCTCACATGACACCAACACCAGACAATGCAAACTGATTGCTTTGTTCATTAAAATTAAATTCTTCGTTGCACTAACGAATATAGACACAAAAACAAAGAGGCAAGTTGGTGGACTCTATTTTCCGTCCGCAGCCATAGAGCACAATAATGTAGCACACGGAAGTGAATCATCTCAGTCAGTGCTGTAAATTTATGCATTTTGCAACTTCTTTTAAGGATTTTGAATTGTAAAAAAGCATAAAGTTCTAGTTTTTGCATGTGATATACAATATCTTCAACTCGTTTGATAAATTTGATTCACAACTCGTCTACGACTTGTTGTTAATTAAATTTATGCAAATTGTTGAAATTTACGACTCGTTGTGAATCAAATTTATGCAAATTTTGAATTAGGTATATTTTTGTATTTCTAAAATACGCATTTGAAATTATGAGAATAAAGCACCAAAAGAGCTGTTAGGCCATACCAAAGACTGTGCAGTGGGGGTGTGGTTATGGTACCGTAAAATGTGTGTAGTAAAGGACACATGCTCATATCAAATTATTTAGAACACTAAACAAAATTGACATATCTAGATCCTTTTGTGGTTGAGTTATTTAGATATCGCTGAGAGCATCTTCAAATTGCCTCAATTTTCAAACAAATTGTGTGATAGGTTAAATTGAATGTGGTTTGATATGCACTAATCTGACCAGGACTGTCGGCAGATCATATACGTTAATCTGGTAGATTGACGGAAACGTTGTGCAATATTGACGGCTTGAAGCCTATATGTCCAACTTCGTCGCTCCATGACTCGGTGAACATAATCACCAAGCCGTCAATGTCACACCATGTTACGATTGTTACCATCAATGTCACACCATGTTACGATTGTTACCATCAATGTCACACCATGTTACGATTGTTACCATCAATGTCACGATTGTTAACATCAATGTCACACCATGTTACGATTGTTTCCATCAATGTCACACCATGTTACGATTGTTACCATCAATGTCACACCATGTTACGATTGTTACCACCAATGTCACACCATGTTACGATTGTTACCATCAATGTCACACCATGTTACGATTGTTACCATCAATGTCACACCATGTTACGATTGTTACTGTCAATCCACCATAAAAACGTATAAGATGTGACCAAAATAGAGATTAATCTTGTGACCAAAAGTATACATGCACACATCGAATACAAGTGAATGTGGTTTGCTATTCACCAATCTAATTGAGTCAACCTCACCTGATTTATCAGTTGTTTGATATCTACACCATTTATGATGACGGTTCCATCACCAACAGTCTCCAATACGATATTTTTGCCGACCGCCACTTCAATGGCAAAATCACCACCATCGGTGTATATTCGTGGTCTACATGTGGAGAAGAAAGTGTATTAGGAAAACAAAGTTTATTGTTTGTCGCAAATGGCGATATAGTTTCCTAACGCTGATAATAATTTGAGTAAATAATATAGCATTAACACTTTCATGACGAATGCTGCGCTGGTGCAGTATTAAAGATCATGCGCCAGTGCATTTTCTTATATGCGAGTCTCACCACATAGGGAGTCCCGCATATATAACAGAATGCACTTGGTTACAAGGCCAAGAGTAGTAATGGTGGGCACTATGGCCCAGTACCCCCCAGACATGGGCACTATGGCCCAGTACCCCCCAGACATGGGCACTATGGCCCAGTACCCCCAGACATGGGCACTATGGCCCATGGGCCATAGTGCCATAGTGCCCATGTCTGGGGGGTACTGGGCCATAGTTCCCACCCTGAGGATAGATGTTCCTGTCATTGATGTGACATTTCTGATCGAAAAAATGAAAATGGACTCAGAATTATTTTTTTCAAAAGGAAAATCTCACTTTGGAAAATATCAATTAGCTATCAAGAGTATCTTTTCGATCATTTGGTGGCCCTGAAAAGGGCCGTTTTATTTTTGTTATAGTTTAGAATCCGCCACATTGAACTTCTTTGTTCGCCAAAACTGCAATTGATTTGTCTCCTCGCCTCATCCATATTTCGCATTCACAATAATGCTCGTGGCAAACGTGGGGGATCCACACTAGAGGTATTGTTGACTTGAATCTTGGTGTTGATTTGTAGCCGCCTTTGGTAGCATCAAACATGACGATAGGTCGCTGTATAACAGTCGCCGCTAATTCAACCATCAATCTTGATTCGGCCAAAAGTGGTGTGCGCCGTAAATCTTGTGCCGACGCACCAAGTTCGTCACTCTCTGCGTAGTACAGGTCAACTGCCGCATCTCTCAGAATCATCCATCCATCGGTCGTCCCGTAAATCCCGAGGCTGAGTGCCCTCCAAAATAGCGATATTTCTTCACCGTACACTGCTTTACAGTATACCCCACCGCCCATTATCTCGTCAAGATCTGTTATGTTTACAGCAGTCATCTTTGAATGTAGAATAAGTCTGAAGATCCGTCTTGAACATATATCACGATTGCGCGGGCGGTAGAGAAAGCATATAATACTTTGACGTTAAAAATGACAAATGTTCCCTGACGTTGTGTTTCTTTTCAGTGCATTATCTGTTAGTTTCACCATTTCGATATGTTATAGATTAAATTCATGATAGTATATACAATTAATTAAGATGTTTTAACATATGAATTCATCTTCGTTCATAAACGATGACCAAGTAAAGTTATCAAATGCAATGATCAAGAAAAATGTTCAGTATGTTTCTTGTGTTCAGTTTTTATGTATAAAATATGTACAATTCCAAAACCAAAAACTAGAAAAACATTCCATATTTGCCTAACGAGGTAATAAATATATCAATCATGTGTACCAAATAATAGATAATGATCTAACGAAATTAAAAACATTTGTTTGATCGCTATGCAATAATGATGAAGAAAAATATGCATGTTGATCCGGTTCTGAAAAAACACGTCAGGAAATATTTGTCAATTTTAACGCCAACGCGACATGTGATTTCATTGACGCCCGTGTAACAATCTTGTGTTCAGTTTTATGTATAAAATATGTACAATTCCAAAAACAAAAACTAGAAAAACATTCCATATTTTCCTAACGAGATAACAAATAAATCAATCATGTGTACCAACTAATAGATAATGATCTAACGAAATAAAAAACATTTGTTTGATCGCTATACAATAATGATCAAGAAAAATATGCATGTTGATCCGGCTCTGAAAAAACACAACTTGAGGAAATATTTGTCAATTTTAACGCCAACGCGACATGTGATTTCATTGTCGCCCGTGTCAAATGTATACAAATATTTTCGAATTTGATCAACCTTACATTGCATTGCTATCAAGAGATGGATCCGTTAACAGAATTTCTTCAGAGTGAGATATACAGTAATCCTGTTGCACAGAATACATATGCGGCACCACAGTCAACAGGCCAAGCTAATACGACAATGACTATAGGTGGTGATACACTCATTTTAAAAGCGATTTTAGATGAACTGAGATGTCTTCGCAGGGATATTGACGTGAAAACGCAAGTAACGCATCAAGAAGTGAAAGTGAATCTTCATTTCGTTGCAGAAGAGATAGATATACCAATCAGGGTTCATGATGTTCAGAGATCGAAAGAGCAGAAACAGATCAAAAAAGAAAAAATTATTGGCGGCGAAAGAAAAACAACCTAAGAGTATCATGAAGGCTGAGACAAAAGTCAGATTTCATCTTCCTTGTAAAGAATCTAAAGATACAGAGAAAAGTGATGAATTCGCAAAAGCTCTCGGTTCTCATGGGAAAGATATGTCAAGATATAAGAAAAACACAAAACGGTGTTAAAGTCAGATGATAATTTTAAAACGGCCCTTTTCAGGGCCACACACATTTCCCAAAAGGTTACTCTTTCATAGCTGAAAAATCAAAACACGATTGTTCAATTCATATTTTATTCAACAACAAATATTTGCAAGTATATTTTGTTTTAAATTATTCGTGGCGTGATTTTTTCAAAACGAAACATAGGGTACAAGGAACATTATTAGTTCTTAAGCAAATGCTAAAAGTTTTTCTTTTTGAAAAAATTGGTTGGTCCTGAAAAGGACCGTTTTTTGTTTTTGGCCCTGAAAAGGGCCGTTTTGTACGCCATCAAAATTCACTCCCCATTTTTCTCAGAGTGCGAATTTTGCTTTTGTCCCCCCCCCCGCTGTTCTTTTTTGCACGATCAGCTTTGAACGCGCGGTCACTTCTCTTGCGTGCCTGTCCCACATTATCTGCGGTGTTAGCCCCCTACTTCCTCTCAGTATCGCCATCAAGGGTTCGGGTATTGCAGTCATCTTTGAATGTAGATTAAGTCTGAAGATCCGTCTTGAACTTGTATTACGATTGCGCGGGCGACAATGAAATCACATAATACTTTGGCGTTAAAATTGACAAATATTTCCTGACGTTGTGTTTCTTTTCAGTGCATTATCTGTTAGTTTCACCATTTCGATATGTTATAGATTAAATTCATGATAGTATATACAATTAATTAAGATATTTTAACATATGAATTCATCTTCGTTCATAAACGATGACCAAGTAAAGTTATCAAATGCAATGATAAAGAAAAATGTTCAGTATGTTTCTTGTGTTAGTTTTTATGTATAAAATATGTACAATTCCAAAACCAAAAACTAGAAAAACATTCCATATTTGCCTAACGAGGTAATAAATATATCAATCATGTGTACCAAATAATAGATAATGATCTAACGAAATTAAAAACATTTGTTTGATCGCTATGCAATAATGATTAAGAAAAATATGCATGGTGATCCGGTTCTGAAAAAACACAACGTCAGGAAATATTTGTCAATTTTAACGCCAACGCGACATGTGATTTCATTGTCGCCCGTGTCAAATGTATACAAATATTTTCACTTTTTCAGTGAACTTCATTCATTATGCCGTCTTTAAAGAAATTTATCAAGAAGTTGTGGAGGAAGAGAGATTCGTCAGAGGAGACGGAGATAAAAAGATGTAGGAAATGGCAGGATTCTCCTGAACAAAAGATAGTTCAGAAGCAGATGCTAAGAGATTTTCTGGCTCGGCGACGACCATCGCCTGAAGTATGTGATCAAGAATCAAGCAATCAAGAATCAAGCAATCTTGATCTCGTGGAGATCTTGTCACAGATCAAGAAGAAAGATCTGTGCAATGCAGCAATTGACAGCTTCGCTCAGGCTGCTGCGGCGCACAGATCAAATCCTACTTGGTCTGTGACAATTAATCCCAACGGGATATATCCTGATTTGGCAGAATTTTTATGAATTCTGGAAAAGAAAAAACGGCCCTTTTCAGGGCCACCCACATTTCCCAAAAGGTTACTCTTTCATAGCTGAAAAAAAAAAAACACGATTGTTCAATTCATAATTTATTCACACAACATAACTTTCAAATGTTTGTATCGATTCGTTTATCTGTTTTTGGAATGTAGAATGGTCTCAGCTTCTTTTTCTTGGAAGTTTTCTTGGAATTTTCAAAATCTGGATGTTTATCTTCAGATTTGTTCTGTGAATCATTTGTAGGATCAACAGGTCGGGGTTGTTTGAAAACATCTGATGTTGTAGAATCTCTTCAGTTTTGATATCTGCATTTTGTTCTTGTATTGTTACTGCTTGTAGACATTTTTGTATAGTTTTCACATTTTTTTTGTCGCCGAAATCTGTTTTACAATGGAAGGACCAATGGGATTCTTGTCCGCATTTGTAACAGTAACCATATGGCGGTTTCCAATTTTTATCAGCTTTGTTTTTCTCTTGTTTCTCTTGCCATTGCATTTTGTTACAAAGATTAAACAAATTGGTAGAGATTGTCTCAATTCGACAAGATTATCTTGAATTTTTCTAGTCTGTGGCTGTGTAGATTTTTTTGAATCTTCTTTATGTAGCTCAATATAGCTCTCTTCAATAACTGCAGGCCTTGGTCTTTTTCTAACAATATCTTCTTCGCTGGTGGCGTCGTCTGAAACAGGTCTTCTAATTCTCTTAAACATTTTTGTCTTGAGTTTTGTCAGCAAAAAATATTGCGACTGGCTTCTTCGGAGTTGAAGTGTAAAGTGTAGAATTACATCTGCTTTTATATTATTTTCATCGCGAATGCTATAAAAGCTATAAAAGCAGGTGTAATTCTACACTTTACACTTCAACTCCGAAGAAGCCAGTCGCAATATTTTTTGCTGACAAAACTCAAGACAAAAATGTTTAAGAGAATTAAAAGACCTGTTTCAGACGACGCCACCAGCGAAGAAGATATTGTTAGAAAAAGACCAAGGCCTGCAGTTATTGAAGAGAGCGATATGGAAACTGATGAGGCAGAAAGTGAAGAGAGCGATATGGAAACTGATGAGGCAGAAAGTGAAGAGAGCGATATGGAAACTGATAGGGCAGAAAGTGAAGAAAGTTCTAGTGATGGGCAGATTGGACGCGGTCGAAGACAGAATAGAGAAATTGGTGGGAAGAGAAAGAGAAGTCTGGCTAGAGAGCGTGTTGTGTTCAATCCAACAAAATATTTCAAATTGGAGCTGAACTCGGAGAAATTTTCCAGAAAATTTAAATCAGCATCACGACAATTTGGTGTGAAATTCGAGAAATTTACAACTCCAATCGAAAACATTCCAGAGATATTTGAGAAGTTGACAGAAGAATTGAAACAGAAATGTTCAGCAAATGAGAAGACAAGAATCAGAGTTACGATAAATCATCCAGGACTTGATATGAGCATTTTCATTCCATTCACAAAAGCCAGTGAATTGAATGGTGGGACACTCATGGATAATATTCAAAATGTGGTTCAATCAAATGCAGACTTTACAATTCATGACGGTGCACTCAATTTCGAAATCTTCGTTACAGATATTCCGGAAGGTGGTACACGACACTCACTACATTATGGACCATTTGCAGACAAGAACAAGCTGACAAAAGTAAAAAGAAGTATTGTCCGGATTGAAAATGCTGATGATGTTATGTGTATGGCAAGATCTATTGTCGTCGGAATGTGTAAGGCAGATAGTGATGGATCTGCGTGCTGGTCAAAGAAATGGAAAAGAATAAGACAATCAATATACACAGCACAAACAGATGCAGCAAAAAATCTACTCAACCGTGCTGGCATTCCACACGATACAGTTTGCAGTATCAATGAGTTCCACAAGATTCAAGAAATATTGTATCCAGAATATGTTGTGAAAATTCACAATGAATTTGCTGGCGCTGGATTTCTATTTGAACCTGCAGAAATGTGTTCGGAGAGCAAATGTGTACACATCTACTACAACAACAATCACTTCGACACCATAACATCAATCAAAGGATTTCTAGGCACCAGCTACTACTGCGAATTCTGTGACATTGGATTCCATATGCGTGGCGATCATCGATGCAGATTTGTTTGTGCATGCTGGTCATTGACACAGTGTAATTTCACAAATTGGGTGAAGTGTAGAACGTGTCGACGATCATTCAGAAGTAAATCTTGTTTCGACAACCATTTGAAGACGGAAGGAAAACAAAAAAGAAAAATATGTGATTTGGTTCAACTATGCAACAATTGTGATGAAGAAATTCTCATCAATAAATCAAGCAGACATATATGTGCGGGGTTGAAGAAATGCAAACATTGTAAAGAAATCGTTGAAGCAGATCACAGGTGCTACATTCCAAAATATGAATCACCGGAAAAGAAACCTGCAAAGATTCCATATGTATTCTTTGACTTTGAATGCAGACAAGACACAGGTGTTCATATTCCAAACTTCTGTGTTGCACATACCGCTTGTGGAGATTGCATGTGCAAACCAATCGAAGAAAAATGTGAAACATGCGGACCGGATTCCAGAGAATTTGTATTCAAGGGTGACAATGTTTTAACATACTTCACAAACTGGTTATTCCACCAAGATCACAAAGGATGTGTTGCAATAGCACATAATGCTCAGGGATACGATGCACAGTTTCTACTTCAAGCACTCATACAAAGTGGAATTCATAAACCAGAACTGATCATGAATGGAAACAAGATTCTCAGTTTAAAATGCAACAGCGTGAAAGTTATTGATTCTCTGAGTTTTCTGATGATGCCGCTTTCAAAGTTTCCACAAACTTTTCAGCTGAATGAGATGGCGAAAGGACACTTTCCACATTGGGCGAATTCACCAAAGTTTCAAAATTACATTGGACATTACTTGGCTTCTGATTACTACAAACCAGACATGATGAGCGTGGAAAATCGAGAGAAATTCTTTGAATGGTACAATGAGAAAATAGAAAATTACGTGATATTCAACTTCCAAGAAGAGATGGAGAAGTACTGCAAATCAGGAAATACATATTGGAAACAGAACAGATTGACCCGTTCATTGAGTCAATAACATTGGATGGAGAAGTACTGCAAATCAGGAAATACATATTGGAAACAGAACAGATTGACCCGTTCATTGAGTCAATAACATTGGCGCAAGTTTGCAATTTGGCATGGAGGAAGAATTCAATGCCAGAGAAAACAATTGGAATCATTCCAGATGGTGGATACCCATGTGCTAAAAACTATTCCATGAAAGCGATACGTTGGCTTCAACATATATCATTGTCACGTATGATAACAATCAAGCATGCTTTGAATGGAGGAGAAATCAAGATTGGTGGACACTACGTCGATGGATATGAGGAAGCCACAAGAACAGTTTTTGAGATGAATGGATGTCTGTTTCATGGATGTCCAAAATGTTACAACAACAGACAATACAAGAATCCTATACGATGCTCACCATGGAAGAATTATATACAAGAACTCAACAGAAGAAAGATGAACTGGAAAGTCTTGGTTACAGAGTTGAATCAATTTGGGAGCATCAGATCGATGAAAGAATGAAATCGGATGTGAAATTCAAACAACAAATGGAATCTTTCTACAAACATCGAGACCCCATTTTGCCAAGAGAAGCATTGTTTGGTGGACGTACAAATGCCATCAAATTGTACGAGGAAATTGATCAAGATTCCACAAAAGAAATCAAGTTCATCGATGTGTGTTCGTTGTATCCATTTTGCAACAAATATAAATTCTACCCTGTTGGACATCCAGAAATTTTGAGCCAAGAGCAGATCGATCTAGAACACATTAGAGACTATGCGGGGCTTGTTAAATGTACAATTTTACCACCATCGAAATTGTATATTCCAGTTCTACCGATTCATTGTAACAAGAAAATGGTTTTTACTCTGTGCAACACTTGTGCCATCAATGAGAACGAGGCATGTAACCATTCAGAAGAAGATCGAGCTATAACCGGAGTGTGGACCACGCCAGAATTATTCAAAGCAATGGATGTTGGCTACAAAATACTTGATGTGTACCAAATTTGGCATTGGACAGATTGGACAGATGAAATATACAAATCCTATATCGACAAACATCTAAAGATCAAACAGGAATGTAGTGGTTATCCATTTGGTGTTGAGACAGAAGAACAGAAGCAAAAGTTTGTACAGGATTATTATGCAGCTGAGGGTATAAAATTGGAGAACATCGAGAAGAATCCAGGAAAACGCCAAATATCTAAAATTATGATTAATTGTATATGGGGTAAGAATGCACAAAGAAATCTTATGTAAAAAACAGAGTATGTGGATAAGCCATCACGTTATTTTGAATTGCTTACTAGTAACAATATAATTGTTCAAAATGTTACACTTCTTGATGGTGACAAATTCATTCTGGTAAATTATGTTGATATTTTAGATAATATTGAACCTCATCATTCAGCAAATGTTGTTGTTGCTTCTTTTGTTACAGCGTATGCAAGATTACAATTGTATAAAGTTTTTAAAAAACTTGGAGATAGAGTGCTGTATTTTGATACAGACAGCTGTATGTATGTCAGTGATCCATCAAAGAAGAACATCAAAACTATCGAAGGAAGATTGGGGAAATGGAGCGACGAACATCCAGATGCAAAGATTGTCAAATTTGTTGGACTTGGGCCAAAGAACTACGGATATGAATACATCAAAGATGGGAGAAGATACACCAAATGTAAGGTAAAAGGTATCACTCTTGATTACAGCACAAGTCAAAAAGTTAATTTTGAAACAATGGTACAATGTGTTAATGATCGTGAAAATTTCAAAACTGTTGAGTATCCTTCCAGAATTAAAAGACAAAAGAACCATCAACTAATTAGTGAGTGTCAAACCAAAACTTTCAGATCGGTGTACACAAAACGAAAACTCGGATGGAGATGTTGAGTCATTTCATGTCAAGATGTTGACAGGAGTAGTACCTCCAGAAATTGCTGAGAAGATTTATGGATATTTGGTGGCACAGTCAACACTTATTCCAGAGATAAAGAAGGAATTACAAGAAGTCTGGTTTGAAAGAGAAAAGAAAGCAATACTACGATGCTGTGATGTCGACGAATGTTTACAGAGATTGGACTATCTTGAGACAAGTATATTTTCTCATTTCTCTCAAAACTATATTAAATCATTTATTAAATTCAAAACATTTTTTCTCATTGAAAGAATATCTGATTTTTGGCTATTTGGTGGTGATCAACACCATTTAGATTTAGAAACTTTTGATGAACATGACTATATTCATTATACAAAGTATGAAGATCATTATCCTCTTGCTAGTGGAACCTTTAAATCAGTTCCTAGGATCTATGGGTATTTGTTAACAAAAAAAATGTCAACATATGCAAAAATTCAAAACATTATAGGGGATGATTTTTTTATTTACAGAACAAACAGAAGAATAGAAGACTATAATAATTGGATTATGGAAATGTATGGAAATATTTACAGCTTTGGAGATTTCTCTTTAAAAACTAAATTCACACGTCGTTAAGTTCACTCTCTGATTAGGCATCAAAGTGACAACATGGAAGAATCTTTACTTTTCCAACATCCGTGTAATTTCTTTATCAGCGGACCTAGTGGATCAGGTAAAACAGAATTTGTTAAAAAAGTTATTGAATTTAAACACGATTTATTCCAAACACCACCAAAGAAAATAGTTTGGTGTTACAAAGAATGGCAAGACACATACAATCGTATAAAAGAAATTGATAACGTTGAGTTTATCGATGGCATTCCAGACGATGATGAGGAAATTGTATCAGATAAATCATTTCCTCATCTTGTTGTTTTCGATGACATGATGGGGGAACAAGATGAAGACAAAATAATGCTTTGGTTTACTAGAAAAGGTCATCATCGAAATGCTTCAATAATTTACATTACTCAAAACATGTTCAAAAATCAAAAAGTAGCAGAACTATAAGTTTGAATGCACACTACATGGTTTTATTTCAAAGCGTTCGAGATAAAAATCAAATAAAAGTTTTGGCTCATCAAATGCAAACCAATCATTTGAAACAAGCATACGAAGATGCAACTTCAATAAATCATGGATATATTTTAGTAGATTTTCATCCTAGAACAGAAAATTATTTGCGAATTAGAACTGATATTTTCCATAAATGGTTGACAGCTAATGACCGAGGTCCTGTCATTTATTCAAAAGTATAAATTCAGTTGTTGTTACTTTTTTCATTTTAGAACCATGTCGTCCACCGAGATGTTTAGTCATGATGAACTGTCACAAATTATAAATTTCTTCACTTTTGCAGCTGAATTATTTCTTGAAAATGATTGGAAATTACCATCACAGACAAAAAAGTTTTTTCAGAGAAATAAAAATGTTCTTAAAAAAATCTCTGATCGATCAACTGATATGGAAACAAAACGCAAATTAATTTTACAACGAGGTGGTAGTGGGTTCCTTGGGGGAGTTTTAATTAGAAGTCTTTTGAAAAATTCATTTGAACAAACTGGTAGACAATCTAAAAGTAAATCAAATGTTTCTCCAAAACGTTCAAAGATTACACTGATGCAAACACAACAAAGGGGTAATAAAAAAGAATCTAAACGTAAAACAAAGCTTTCTCTAAATCATTCAAAGTTTACACCGATGAAAACTCAACAAAATCAACATTCTAAATTTACACCTATACCTTCTCAGCAGAACCCTCAACATCAACCGTTACAAAAAAACCCAGTTATTGATCTTGAATTTTCTAAATTTATGCCGTTGTCTGATGCATCGAAATCGGCATTCGAAGCTTTAGAATGGTTCAATCAGAAAAGATAAAAGATGAAACATATAATTTTTCTGCTCATTTTGAGACAACTACTTAGACTGTGAAGATGCCTTCAAAAACTAAGAGCCGGAAAGTACCGCTGATAAAAAAATATGGGGAGTTGATTGTTGCAATGAGTAAAGTTCCATCTGCATATAAAAAGAAAATGATCAACGATGCTCCGAAACAAGTGATGGATTGCATTTCAGAATGTTGTCAAAATCTTTTAAAAGGTAATGTAAAACTGAATGAAGCTCAGAACCGCAAGTTACATTCGAAGCGTAAACATATCAGATATCTTGCAGACAAGAACAAACCTTTGCAACAAAAGAAGAAAATTTTGAATCAAAAAGGTGGCTTTTTACCATTATTATTTCTTGCTCCATTGATTAGCAAAACATTAGGTGCAGTTGTTAAAAATATTTTGTAAAAACTAAATCTCAAATAAATATGAAGAAAATGGTTATTGTACCATTCAGAATGTTGGAAGATTTCAAACAATGGAAAATGTCAGAAATGAATAAACCTCAATTACCTCCTGATCCTGCAATTTCAAATGTTTCAGATTCTTACAAAGAATTGAAATCAGTTTATGATAAAAATATTTCTGAATCAGAAAAGTCACAGTTATTTGGAGAAAATTTGTACAAATTGAAAACTTCACAAAAATCTTTAAATTCAAAATTCAGTTTACCTGAACAAAAGTTATCTGAAAACTTTGGGAACATGAGTGAACATATATTGGAAAGTGTGCCATCTAAACTTCGTGGTAAAGCACAACAAATTTTAACATTGTTGTCAACTAATCCTAAACTTAGATGGGATGATCGTGGACAATTAATTTATGGAACAGAAACAGTTACTGGATCAAATATAATTGATTTGATAAACGATGTTGTTCGTCACCGAAAAGGTTTTGACCCAGTTGGTTATGAAACATTCCTACGTGGATTGGGGGAACTTAATGTACCACAAGATTATGTAGGTAACAGGAATCGATGGTTGTGGATACAAAGACATTTAAAAGAAGGTCACACTGGTGATGAGTTTCATACACCTCATGCAACTCCTAGCAGTGGCAAGTCAAGAAAACGTTCAGTTGATATTTTCACACCTCAAAGTTTTCCTAAAACCAGAAAATCTATTTTGAAAGAATGGTCCCCACTTACATAAAATTTGACAAACTTCTAACTGAAATTTACTACAATCCAAAAGAAGTTGGTGTTTCAGTGGAGCAAATCAACTTTTTAAAAATGCGAAAGAAACAAATAACAAAATTAAACTTTCAGATGTTAAAAAATAGTTACAATGGCAAAAAACATATACTTTGCACAAACCAATTGTTCGGAAATTTCGCAGACGTAACACTATTGTTGCAGGAATTGATATTCAGTGGCAAGCTGATTTGGCAGATTTGCAAACTTTGCAAAAGCACAATGACAATTACAGATATTTACTTTGTGTTATTGATGTTTTCTCAAAATTTGCATGGGTTGAAAAAATTAGAGACAAAACTGGTAAAACTTTAGTTAAAACATTTCAGAAAATTCTCAAATCATCAAAACGAAAACCTGTTTCATTTCAATCTGACAAAGGTTCAGAATTAAAAAAAAAAATATTTTTACAATTTTTGAAATATAAAAAAAATCATTTTTTCACAACAGAGAATCCAGAGACAAAAGCAAGTATAGTTGAACGTTTTCAACGGACATTGAAAACAAAGATGTGGAAATATTTTACACATAATCAAACTTTGAAATACAATGATGTTTTGCACGATTTTGTGAATTCTTACAACAAAAGTTTTCATAGAAGTATTAAGATGGCACCAGTTTTAGTAACTCGAGAAAATGAAATTGAAGTTTCCAGAAATCTTTATGGAAAGTTAAAAACGAAAAAAGATAAGATCTTGAAAGTTGGAGATTTTGTTAGAATAAATAAAACAAAGAGAACTTTTGATAAAGGATATCTTCCAAATTGGACAAAAGAAATTTTCAAAATAGTAGAGTTTGTAAAAGTACACCATTAACTTACAAATTAGTAGATTTAGATGGTGAAAACATCGCAGGATCATTTTATGGTAAAGAAATTCAACATATAAAAGATAATAAAGTTTACGAAATTGAATCAGTTGTTGGTAAACGTTCAAGAAAAGTTGCTGGTAAATCAGTTAGAGAAATTAAAGTTCATTGGGCTGGTTATCCTAAAAAATTTGACAGTTGGATTCCTGCCACAAATTTGGTATAAAACTTTTAACATGTCTCAAAATGGTTCAGTTGTTCTGGATGCTCCATCACAATTTCAAATCTGTGGAGAAAAAATTGCAAAAAATCAAGTAACATATTTTACACAAATTATTATAATTGTTGGTATAATCGCTACAGCAATTGTTCATTTAAGTTTACAAAGTGAAAATAACGAACTGTGGTTAATTTTACTCAGTAGTTCTTTGGGATACATTTTACCAACACCGCGTTTGAAATATTTGAAAAATCAGTCGGCAGAAATTTTGAAAGTATGAATTCTTTCTACATTACAATTCCGAGCGACAGTTCAATGGTAATGTATCCAAACAATACTCAATGTTGTTTTACTGTACAATTACCAAAACCAATTCAAATTGATAAAGAAAAATGGGAAGTTGCATTAGTCGAACTGATAACACCTTCAGAAACATACAATGTTACAGGGGATTCGTGTAAATTCAATTTGATTACAACTGATGCCATAATACTGTCTGTTCTTAAAAATCGTTTTGAAGAAAAGATATTTACGAGACCTGATGGCGTTCATGCACTTGAAATACAGATACGAAAAGGTTCGTATACCTCTGCGGCAGATTTACTTGATACAATGCAAGATGTAATTGATGAAACACTTGGAGAAGCAATGCAAAACGAATACGGATTTAACATCAAGTACTCAAAAGTTACAAAACGTGTGAAAATTATTCGCAAGAGTTTAAGTAACACAAAACTAGGAATTGAATTACCACAATGTCTTTTGCACAAGTTGGGTTACAAAACTGAAAACGCTTCTGAAGATTTTTATTCAAATAATAGATTTCCGTTTGGTGTAGATATGAATGTTGGTCATAATCTAATGTTTGTTTATTCTGATATTGCCGATTTCACAATTGTTGGAAATGTTGAAGTACAAATTTTACGAGTTGTTTCTTTCAGAATTAAAAGAGATATCGACGGATTACATGTAAAACATGAATTTTTAAATTTACATTATGTTCCAGTTTCAAAGTCTTACTTTGACAAAATTAGTGTAAATATAAGTGGCGACACAGCAAAATCAATTCAGTTTATTGGTGGTAAGTCTTTGGCGAAGTTGCATTTCAGAAAACGAGAGGAATTCTAAAAACAATGTTCCCCGTGTATAGAGGTGTACCACGGCAATATGGTAACGGTATTGGTTCAATTTTCAAATCACTTATGAGATCTGCTGTACCATTTCTAAAACCGATTGGTCGGACAGCTTTACAACTTGCGAAAAAACACACTTTTTGTGTTGCAGATGAAATTATTAATCAAGGTAAAAGTCCGAAAGAAGCGTTGATGTCTGAAGGTAAAAAAGCTTTAAAATCTTTTGGCACACAAGCTAAAAATCAAATTTTGAACTCGAGACAAAAACCTAGAAAAAGAGTAGCGAATTCAAAAATGAATCATTCAGCTGTCAAACGCCGAAAAAGTCAGTCGAAAAAACATCCTAGCAGTCGAGCTCTTGATATTTTTGATTAATCATGGCACAAATGGTAAATGGATCATGTGAATGCAATAAATCGGAACTTGATATAACAAATGTTCCACCAACGGTGGCTACAATGTCAGAATCGCAGTGGATCGAAAATCATCCGATTGCACCGCTGAATAATTCTGCTCCGATAGAGTTTGTCATACCATCTCAAACCGAAAAGTGGACAGATATTAATCAATCTTATCTTTATGTGAAATTCAAAATTACAAAAAAAGATGGAACTAATTTGGATGCTGGTACGGAATTAGCACCTGTTAACAATTTCTTTCATAGTATGTTCAGCAGTATCGATGTTTACTTGAACAACAAATTGATAACTTCGAATTCTGACACTTACCCATACCGAGCATATTTCGAAAATCTGTTGGGATACTCTCCAGAATATAAAGATAATCAATTAGCAAATTTAGAAATGTGGTATGGCGATACAGCAGAACATTTTGAAGAGAGTACCAAAGGTGGTACTAATGCTGGATTAACTTCTAGAGAAAGTTTGATCGGTGGTAGTAAAATTGTTGAACTATGTGGACGCTTACACACTGATCTGTTTCTTCAAGAAAAATATTTACCAAATGGAATTGAAATTCGTATCAGATTAAACAGATCACCATCAAAATTTTGCCTCATTGGCGCCGAGGATGGACAAATTGTTTTCGAATCAGCAGTGTTCCATGTCAGAACAGTTAGTCTCTTTCCAGCGGTCTCAAATAAATTAAATCAAGAAATTGTCCAGTCAAAAATGAAAATACCTATCAGACGAGTAGAAATAAAAACTTTCACAATTAGTACTGGACTTAGATCAAAAATTGAAGACCACTTATTTCAAGGACAATTACCAAAGAGAATTTTTATTGCGTTGGTCGAAAATAAAGATATGAATGGAGATTTGGGTACCAATCCATTCCACTTCAAACATTTCAGTTTGAATAAATTGGAAGTTAGTCAAGACGGTCATACAATACATAACCGTCCATTTGAACCAAACTTCGCAACAAAACAATGTCTCAGATCATATTTATCTTTGTATCAATCTTTAGGAATGTTTGGTGTTAACAAATCAATTGGCATTAATTTAAAAGAATATATGAATGGTTATTGTTTGTGGGGTTTCGACTTGACACCGGACCAAGGAAGCGACGAGGGACATCTACATCCTATAAAGACAGGGAACGTGCGTTTGGAGCTTCAGTTCTTGACAGCTCTCACTACAGCTGTCAACGTTTTGGTGTATGCTGAATTCGACAGTGAAATAGAGATCACAGCTTTGAGAGAAGTGCTTACTGACTATTAGGATGGAGTTCACAACACAGCTATGGAACTACTATGAAGAATACCGACGTTCACAACACGTTGCTCCGAGATTAAAACTGATCTTGGACACACTCAACAACGCTACGATTGAAGAACTACAAGAAATTATTCGCAAGGAAGTGTCAGCAAACTGTGAAGGATGTAAAATAGAACATCCTAGTCAACGTGAACATGTTCTGTGTTTGTTCTCTACAACTGATGATTGGACAAACCAGTTTATCGACTTAGCACTGATTAAACTTGACATATACAATGTTATGGAAAGATGGTTCCCGAAGCTGATGGAGTTAAACCCACACTGCAAGGAGAAGTTCGAAGCATACCTTATGTGGGATCATCTGAGAAACAGTTTGGAGCTCAACCGCAAAAAATTCGATGCAGAGTGGACTCTGATGTGGTCACAGCGAGTCAAAGAGAATTACAACGATGCAGACAGCTGAACTTCAATATATTCTAGACAATTCCTGGTTGTGTAAACTTAACACATATGTTTGTGCTAGAGATCTGTTACCAGAGAAGAAACCACAACATATTCAAGCATATATTGTGAACACGCACTCATCGGATCAGCCAGGAGAACACTGGACCTTGATGTTATTCAAGGGAAGATCAGCTGTATACTTCGACTCATTTGGACTACCACCACCGAGACGATATATGTTACCATTCATAAAAAGGAACTCATCAGCATGGACTATGAATACAACACGATATCAACATCGTGCGACAAATGTGTGTGGATTATATTGTATATTCGCACTCCACCACATGATGAAAGGAAAGAGGATGAAAAGATTATTCAATTCTCGGGATTTCTTCAAGAATGACAGAACAATAGTTCGATGGTTTGGAAAACACTATGGTCGATTATACAGAAAAGCAAATTTGCTGTTGAATTAAACTTCACCAGCACATCGACGGCTGATATACATACAACGCAAAGAAGACGACGACCAGATAACAACGAATGTGTCAACAACTCCACAAAATAGACTCTTTTGTTATTGATTCAGCGTAGGATGTTGTAGGATGTTGTAGGATGTTCAATTAAGTTTCTTCAAATCTGAGACCTTGTTTTGTACATAAATTATTGTTCTTTGTTAATATTATTGATGTATAATAATATATTATTGTTCATTGTTCTTGTTCTTGTTTTTGAAAAATAAATGATAAATTTCAACAAAATCGTTTTCACTGTAGGATCCCCACCAATTGATTCTGTTCGTGTCGATGTGTCATCTCTGGTCAGAATTATACAAACTTTAAATTAGTAATGAAAAAATGTCTAAGTCCATTTTCATTTTTTCGATCAGAAATGTCACATCAATGACAGGAACATCTATCCTCAGGGTGGGAACTATGGCCCAGTACCCCCCAGACATGGGCACTATGGCCCAGTACCCCCCAGACATGGGCACTATGGCCCAGTACCCCCCCAGACATGGGCACTATGGCCCATGGGCCATAGTGCCCATGGCTGGTGGGTACTGGGCCATAGTGCCCATGTCTGGGGGGGTACTGGGCCATAGTGCCCATGTCTGGGGGGTACTGGGCCATAGTGCCCACCATTACTACTGCCAAGGTAAATATTGTTAGCCCAATGCATTCTCTTATATATATGTGAGGCTCAAGCTCCCCTGGGAGACTCGCATATATAAGAGAATGAATTGCCACCGCTTTTCGTAAAATTTCAGGAAGCTGCAGTCATGGAAGGGTCTACATGTGAAAAAGAAATAACATTTCATGAAAACACATGAAATAATTCATATTTACTTACGAGAAGTTGTCTCGAAATTTTAAGATAATTTTCTTAATATATTGAGATTATGGGTTGAAATTTCGAGATATGATCTCAAAATATAGAGAACTTATCTCGAAATTTCGAGATAAATAAAATAATGTCAATGTCCTATTTCAACCATTTACATATTTGAAATATACCCAAAGTGATTTATGCCCAATAGTTTTGCAATGATGAACGGACAAGCCAAAACCCCGTCCATATGCAGCCCTGGGTGAAACACCGATCGACATATAATAGCCCGATTTGGTTAAAATAGATCGTCGATCTTCCTAATACAGTGCTCTGTTGTACATATATGGCAAATAATTATTCCGTGTCTTTCAAAAGAAATCAGAATAAATTTTTAAGTATTGGTTGAAATATAGTTAAATATGGAACAATTTAGAATGACTCCCTAATCCGAGAAGCATTCTGGTTGTGAAAGACCGGTCGGTCTATGGTAGCCGATCACGCTATTATATAGATCGATCGGTGGTTCACCCAGACCCGATATGTGAACGATATGTTAAGTTGTGCAGTGAGCAGCATAATTAATACAATAAAGTAATGCATTGCGTTCATCGATTGATAAGAGATAATATAGAACCAAATAATACGACACCAAATATACACATATCTAGGGTTGCGGCACATTACCACCACCAATAATGTTTAATATCAACGTTTTTTTAAATTATTTAAAGATGCATAATCCGATTAAGCGCCTTCGAATTACCATTTATTTTGATTCGGGGGTAAAGAAATATTTGATTCGAGTCGAGGAACCCACCTATCAAAGCTCAGAGTTATTAGATATCGACTTTTGAAATCTATTATTTTTCACCATCGAGAATTATTAGTGGCCCAGTAAACAGACGACGAGCCGACGGTCTCGGTCCAAATTTCGGATGAAGATGGATGACTCTAAAATCAAGAGGCTTTCTGTTGATAATAAGGCAAAATTTTCGTCGAACAACATGTTGATAAATAACACATTTCGGGCAAATTTATACTATAGTTGACAGTGGTTAGCATTACTTTTGGGCAATGAAGATTCTGATAACTGAAGCGCCATTTCTAAAAATGTTGTTGTTATTGGAATCGGATTGAGTACCTTTACAATAGTTGTCATAGCTGCCTCCGGTCAAGTGATGAAACACGAACATTTTGCTTTTATCACAATAATGCATGCATGGTGGTATACTATAATGAACGCAATTTATCGAAATACCAAGGAGTACCATATATAGCCTATCTTCAATAAATAGCAACATTGAGTGAATGGTCAACACACAAATAATAGCTTAAAGGTACTCAATCCGATTAGAGGGTCCCCATATCATCAAGATACAACAACAACAACAATTCTTCAAAATACGGTTTAGTTATCAGAATCGATTAATTGCCACAAAATAATGCTAACCACTGTCAACTATGGTATAAAATTTCCCAAAACTTGTTATTTATTAACATTTTGTTCAACGAAATATGGCCCTATTATCACTTGAGTATTCACGAAATTTGGCCGTATTACCACTTATTTTTAGAGTTATCCATCTTCATCCGCAATTTTGACCGAAACCGTCCGTTTGACGGCGTGTTTTTGGGCCACAAATAATTGAACATCTTGAGATATAACAAACTTCAAAAATCGATATCTGATCACCCTGAGCTTTCTTGGGTGGGTTCCTCGACTCGAATCAAATATTCCTTTTACCCCCGAAGCCAAAGAAATAGTAATCTAGGAGCGTTGATTCGGATAATGCATCTTTAAAGCGCTGAAGACTATATCTAGCTCAAATACATGGGTGGGAATGTGTAACACTTTGAAATTGACGCTTCAAAATTAATAACATATTAATGATATGGCCAATGAAAAGCCACCAGCAGGATTGGACAAAGAACTCTGAACATAATTAGGCGCTGTCGAGCTGGAGGGACTCTTAGCTGGACTGTAAAACCGAGAAGCCACGATGTTATTCTTATGTGGCATGGCCCGTCGGTCAGTTGTATACCACGAACTTTGTTGTTGCTTCATGTCATTAAATATATTGTTCAATTGTGCTCAAGAAGTTTAATCTCACGCATACTTACCTGGGAGCGTTAAAAATGGTAAGATACTTTCAGACAACAAGATACTGAAAACTAATATTGTACATTGCGTGGTTGCATATTCCCGTTGTAAATTGCGGACTGAAGTAATTTGAACAAAATTTCTACAAAGAAACCAATTTTTGTAGCAACATGAAAATTAGCTTTAAATAAAATGTACCATCTCGATCTGGTGAGCTGGGGTCTAATCTATTTAAGAGATGAGTGTTTCGTTACAGTATAATCAGCATTACGACATACGTGTATGGATTCCTACCATAGAGAATGTTGAACATTCTGGAAAAGTAACTAGTATTTACACCGCAAGGGTGTGCACTTCAGCTTCTGCGTTACATTCAATAATTAATCATCGTTCCAAATGAAACTAACACGCACTGTGTGTGTTGCATGCCCGAAATAAAAACAATTCGGCTCGACTGTTGAATCGGCTTGACTGAATCATTGGATTTAACTTACGTTGCATTCTTCGATACGATACATTTTTCAGATGGATCTGTTTTAATGATATGTGTATACCTTTGTAAGATATTTAACAACATACTTGTAAATTAGCAATACGTATTTTCACCTCTAGGTGGTTATCCAAGCTGTTGCTTTCGTCGTACATGTATCATGGCTTGGAGTTGCGGTCATTTTAACTGCCATTTCATGGCCGCGATTGCATTATTTACTGTCCTTGTCAGTCTATTCGCTCCCGTACTCTAATTTCACACAAACTTGTATATATCCGATGGAGGAGTAAGGCGCTCCGATGAGGGTCATTGTAGAAAAACCGACTTCCTAGGCCGGAAAAAACCTTTGTAAAAAACAATGCTCAAAGCGGATTTTGGATATGTTCTAAAGGATATATTCCTCTTCAAAATGGAATAAAACCAACAGTCCCCCATGTTTTTTTATAGGCCAAACCTTTTAGGTAGGTACCAGTATCAGCGTAGATTCGCGAAGGGGCATACACAGACAAAGATTAGATATAGCAAACGTTATAGGGACCGTGTATACATATATGGTGTATTCCAGATTCATCCGATTTTCAGAGACATGGCTAGAGGGTGTCCGTTTGGGTGTGTCCTTCCTGAATTTCCAACTGCAGTCCCCCTTTGAATTAGACCACCACCCCAAGTTCGCCAATTCCATTTGCACCCCTTCCTCGGGTTAAAATTGTCCAACTGTTACCTCAAGCTTTCAAACTACACCCTATAAGGTTGGTCATTTTCCAACCAGTGACAATGTCAGTCCAAAAAGTTTACCGAAAGTAGTAAAATATTCGGATTTTGGTCTAAAAAGAACATATTTCAGACTAAATACGAGTTAGAAAATCGGACTACGAGATATTTTTGGTGTGG
The DNA here is from genome assembly GCA_032622095.1 of Siphonodentalium dalli. Classification (NCBI taxonomy): domain Eukaryota; kingdom Metazoa; phylum Mollusca; class Scaphopoda; order Gadilida; family Siphonodentaliidae; genus Siphonodentalium; species Siphonodentalium dalli. The sequence goes on along the minus strand of CP136068.1, from coordinate 131,471,670 downwards.
AATTTCCAATTGATATTGTCTCACGCATTTAATTTCCAACTGTTGAATATGTTGACCAAAGTCATCGCCATGTCACCGCCGGTGTTATATTACCTGTCAGATGCAACTACATATACGAGAAGGGTGCCAACTGTCCAAATTAATGTCCATGGGATTCTGTTGGCAGAAAAATACACAACCTCCATCACGGCTTCGAGACGAGATTGTTTAGGTGTAGTTGGGGTAAACGCCGTGGTTAAATATTGATGCGAATATGCACTGTCTAGACTAGTCATAAGCGCATTAGCATACTCAAGTATTGTTGTTTAATAATGGGTCAACCCTTCTAAGTTTGCATCAGCGTAATTTACAAAAATGCTTAGCGCGCAAGAACAGCTGGAATTCACCAGTGTTTGTCACCGATGATGCTATAATCGAACTAATTATTGGTTAGAAAACATATAACAGTTTAACGGTCGCGATTTAGTAAAATCTAACGTAGAAGTGTACACTGGAAGCGTGTAAACAGACGCCTCATTGACGGGGTATGGCGTTACCTGGAAGAGGTAGACAGTACCGATGTTATAGAAACGTGGTCGGCTTCAGAAGCCAGAAAGAGTTCAACGTGGAGAGAACTCGAAGCGGTACGCAGGTATTGTAAGTCCAGTTTGGAGAACATGGCAGGCGGTATACATTTAAATTGTGTACCGACAACCAAGCGGTGACTGCTATTATAAAAAAGGGTAGCCAGAAAGGTCCATTACACGAGATTGCTCTCGAAATAGAGGCATTGTGCTCTGAAAACGATTTCAAATTGATACCGTCGTGGATACCAAGAGAATGTAACGCTAGCGCGGACGCATTGAGTCGGTGTTTCGATTCCGACGACTGCTCAGTATCAGACAAATTTTTACCGAATTGGACCAGGAGTGGGGTCGCATACAGTGGACCGTTTGGCTACGGATTATAACACCAAACTTGAGAGATTTAATTCACGGTGGTGGTGCCCAGGCACGGAAGCTGTGAACGCTATGAAACAAAATTGGAATGGGGAGAATAACTGGTTAGTGCCGCCCCATAGAATGGTGTTAGAAGTTTTCAACAAAATGATATCAGAACAATCGGAAGCGGCATTCTGGCCAATTGTCAATAAACTGAATAACAAATCTGACGATACAATGAGAATGAAGATTCTCAAAGGTCAGAACGTGGTTGTCCCGGGAAGAGGAGACGCAGCTGACACCGTGAACACTTGTATGAAATATTCAGATCCAACAGACTTAGCAATTTTGAGAGGTTTGGCAATGATTGTTTTGGGTTTCAGTGGATTTCTTAGATTTTCTGAAATACAGGCACTGACATGTAAAGATATTGAAATATTTCCAAAATATTTAAAGCTGAACATTACAAAAAGCAAAACCCCTAAAAAAATTAGGCCCGGCCAAGTTGGATACCTTTCTATAGTAAGTATCATTGGGGTTGGGGTAAATTTTTGTTCTGGGGACCTGTGCTGGGATACACTATAGAGAGAATTCGTGTGTCTCTGATTATAAGTTTCTCTTATAGTCTTTATCATTCCTCCTATAATATAAGTGGGGCGTTGTGTGCTCTTATACATAGGACTAGTTAACCAATGTTGTGCAAAGTGTAAAAAATTTCATTCGATTTTGCCAATCTTGGCGGCCATTTTGGTACGCACATTCTACATATATGGTTTACAACTATGCATTGTTTGTGTATAGTTCAATTTGTTAGTATTTTGGTACTTATTGGAGCACCTACCGCAGCTTTTTTCTCGACACCGACGGCATGTTGAATTGTGAAGTATCCCCAAGATGGATTTTGTTGTATTTTGGATAAATTATTCTGCAGTCATTTTCGCGTCGAATGACACCAGAATCACTTAAGTAACAATTTATTCCGGGTTCGATTCTAAATCAACCAGACTATGGTGGGCACTGCTGAATTGCTATGACGTTGTTAGGACAAAATGATGCTGAAAAAGTACCGTTAGTTTTCTAAAGTTGTCATACGAGACCTCATTCTCGTGGTGTTCGCATAATCTTAACATGAATTAATATTATGCTTGCCATCACACAATAAAATACATATAGCTATACATGCCATGTTCACATGTAATTGTTTATTAATTGTTTATTCTTTTATTATGAATTGTATTGTTAGCATACTGCCTTTATTGGTGTTTATGCAAATAAATCGTATCGTATCGTATCGTATCCAGGAAAATCCATTAGGTGTGTCAAATATTCAAAAACTTTTTGCGAAATTGTTCAATACTTATGAGTTGCAATCGAGTGTGGCTATTCATTTAGCATTTGCAAACTCCAGCGGAGGCATTATTGTTATATATTATATATATATACTAGCCGATGAGCCCGACGTTGTCCGGGCTATTCAAAAACCAAATTTCAAGTCGATAGCTCCACCCGTTTCCGAGATCTGGTCTGCGCATGCGATAGCTCCACCCGTTTCCGAGATCTCGTCTGCGCATGCGCGAAGCTGGCGTCACACGGGCTCGGAGACCCGATAAAATTCGTATCCGGGGCAAGATGCATTCACATACCAAATTTCAAGTCGATAGCTCCACCCGTTTCCGAGATCTCGTTTGCGCATGCGCGAAGCTGGCGTCGCACGGGCTCGGCGACCCGATAAAATTCGTATTCGGGGCAAGATACATTCACATACCAAATTTCAAGTCGATAGCTCCACCCGTTTCCGAGATCTCGTCTGCGCATGCGCGAAGCGGGTGTCGCACGGGCTCGCCAATACGACAACGACCGCCGCCTGGTCAAACTACACACACGTACCAAGTTTCGTCCCGATCGGTCGAGAATCGTAGATTTGTATTAATGACAGACAAACATACAGACAGACAGACAGACAAACAAACAAACAGAGGTCTTCAAAATATATATGAGATTATTTTCAAAGATCGCTCTGATTAGCCAAACACCTAGATCATGGCATGAATCTCTACAAAACCTGGGAACTTTTTGAAGTTTTGACAGGGAACATTATAAAGTCCAAACAATAACGCGGGAATATATTTCTTAGTTATTATCTATTCCTTAATAATAAACTTCACTGTATCAGAAAGTCCCAACTCGAAATTGAATGTTTTTCTGTGACTTTTGAGAGCCGATATCGCAATAAACATTGAATTAATTACCCAGGAGAAATTCCATAATTGTACACGACGCAAAGCAAAATCGCTCACAAAGTCACTTAAATCGTGAAATTTTGATTCGGGACATTCACCTCCATCGAAGTACACAATTAACGAACAGATAATAACTAAGAAATATATTCACCGAGTTATTTTTTCGACTTTATATGGTTCCCTGTCAAAACTTCAAAAAGTTCCCAGATTTTGTACTGGTGGAATATGATCTCTACGGGCGTTAGCCAGAGTAGAGATTCATGGCATGATCTACCAAACACCAGGAAAATTACAACTCGTAATGGCATCAGTTTGCCATACCAGCATCATAACAATTCAACAGGACCCACCAACATAATAGCAGACTAGTAGAACGACTTGTCCTGGGGTGGGTACATGTATTTATGGACGGCATGCGTAAAATCATGACCGTAGCATGTTACATGTCCCCAATACATGTATAACCACCTTAATATACTCCATAGTCTCTTCTATACCAATTTCTGATATGAGAAACATTTGGGAAATTATAAACAGGCACATTCGTTCAGTGGACTATTTATTTTAAAGTTATTATAACATCACTGTTGTGTCAGATAATCGGCCGTATGCATGCTTCTTCATCTTATTACACAGTGTACAATTGATAGTATACCTAGGAGGATCTGAAATAAAAAGCGAAGAACTTTATCGGTTAATATGCATTCCAGTGGGGCGCAATTTATTGTGGAAGAAACATGTAGGAGTCTTGTTGACCTGCTATCACTTATTGGTCACATACAGTTTTGGTCTGTAGCAGTCGGGGGGGGGGGGGTGGGGTCCGGGCACGTATGCCGGGGTGGATGGGTGGTCGATGGGACCAACAAATAATTTGTTCCACAACTCAAAATTGTTTTTCCTACAAGTCATTTTGACTGATTTTGCAATGAGCTTGACTTAAAACACCTTAGAATGTCAATATTAACATACATGAACAATTTCATGATGATCAGACAAACAGTATGGCCATGCTAATGGATTTAATTTTGAAATCCAAGATGGCCACTGGCAGCCATGTTTTTTTGGACGATTGACCCCAAAATGACTCGTTCCTATTTACATGTCAATGCTAACATCCATGACAAATAGTATGTACAGAAATTCATATACGAATCTCTGTTTTAGTGTTAGAGGGGATGTGGGTGTCCAATAATGGTCGGAAAAAACTCCCGAAAACGGAAAAGATCGAAATTTGGACGCGGGGGTGGCTGGGAACAAACAAGGGTCGAAAGGAAAACATCAGCATACGTGCCTGATTTTTTTTCCCGACCCCCCTCCCCCTGTAGCAGTTTGAATATATTTATTATAGTATCGCCACTAAGAAAGTTCACTCACAAATATTGATCGATCTCCGATCAAACTGAATATATTTTTTTTATCGAAAACCACAATTCTAACAATTGGATTTTAAGTCAAACGGGTCATACATGTACATTCATGTATCTCACCAAAATGTAGTTGATGCTAAACGTATTCGGACATGACCTGTATTTGTGGTTGAGAAACTCACACACAACTTCAGATCCATGTAAATACTGTAACCTAAACTAAGTTGTTGGTGGGATACCAAACTGTTATCAAGTCATTTGATTTGTAAGTCGTAAATGGCCGAAACGCATGAACAAAATTGTGCCGGAATCATATGTTAAGTATATGTGTAACTGTTGACTGAGAAACACAGATACTTCTATCAATATATGTTCCAATCAAATAGTGCAAGCTGGAGTTATCAGTCGAAACGGTTATCGGACTGATATTCGGCTAGAAAGACGGACAGGCGGACGGACGCACAAACGGAATTTTAACATTAGTCTGACCGTTATTGATGTGACCAATGTTTCAACCGTGACACAATTCTGAGTTCTTCACAGATAGAAATTTAAAAAACTTGGACCCACTGGACTCCGTTCATAGTAAACTATATATAGCTTGACATGTTTTCTGAACTATATGTAATTTTGAATTAACAGAGATAATTCATATGGGTCAGAAATAGGTGACATGTGTCAGAGCTGCTGACATTTAAAAAAGTTATATTAAATTGAACGTGAGTTGAATCCTTAAGAAAATCACAAACACCGAAAGTTAGGAATAACCTGACAAATTTTTATCATTGACAGGCAGTGGATGTCCACGTATTTCGTTACAACTACCAGACGGACTATAGCCTGTGAACTATATATGTCAGTCTTATCACACATTCTCTGTTGATAGTTAGGGGGAAACTGAGATAACTGCGAATTGGGATTTAATATAAATAAATATTATTCATATTTTCAAAACTAGACCAAAACGATAGTGAAACTTTGCAATACAACGACATTAGAAGCCGTCAAACTTGTGAAGCGACGATCATACGATCCAAGATGGCGGTCCGGACCGCCCGGTTTAGAATGTATTGGACGCTCAATAAGTATATTTACGTAGCTTATTGAGCATGACATAAGTCTGATCCACTCACATACCCTATATATATGTGGCGTATTTGAACCACAAATACCTTATGTATATATTGATATGCTATGCGTATCGGGTGAAAATCGGTTGAACTGCGTTCGGTGGATTCTGCTGAACTGTTCCCGGTAAAGTGCTGAACGGGATTTTGAACTGCTGAACTGGGGCGGACGTCGGCCAAATAGTTTTCCATCCATGTATCAGCTTATGGCCCATCGATTACAAGTCATTTGCATCACATATATAGACCCGAATATCTTCGTTAATAATCAGTTAAACTGAGTTTTGGAGATTCTGCTGAACTTCTCCAGATAAAGTGCTGAACGGGATTTTGAACTGCTGAACAGTGGTGGACGTTAGCCAAATCGTGTTTTCTTCCTGTAATTCCTGATGGACCATCGATAAAAAGTCATTTGCACAACATATACCTGACTATCCTCGTTAAAAATCGGTTGAACTGCGTTCGGTGGGTTCTGCTGAACTGTTTCCGGTAAAGCGCTGAACGGGATTTTGAACTGATGAACTGGGGTGGACGTCGGCCAAATAGTTTTCTCTCCATGTATCAGCTTATGGCCCATCGATTACAAGTCATTTGCATCACATACACCCGAATATCTTCGTTAATAATCAGTTAAACTGAGTTTTTGAGATTCTGCTGAACTGCTCCAGATAAAGTGCAGAATCTGGAGAAGATGTTTAAGGAATTGTTGATGGATGGACGGACGGGTGGACGGATGACGGACGGGGAGTGATGACTATAGCTCCACCGGAGACTTCGTCTCAGGTGAGCTAAAAAGTGAGATTTCCCCAAAAATCTCGGCTAGCAAAGATTTGTCTGGTTATCCCAGTTTCATTATGCTTTATTTTACTGTATCTCATGTTTCGATAATGGTTGACATAGTTCATGCATGACCATAACTCTGCACGGAACTCCAATTCCTGTTGTCACTGATTTACATGCAAAAATTGTGACCTTCAATCAAAAATATTGTTTTCCATATGATATCCATTTACGACCAAACTGCAGTGCATTATACGTGGTATGTATTAATTTACATAGAACACTTAAATTATAGCTACAATATATGAGTAAACGTAATTTGCGAGCATTTTCCTTGTTATGAGGTTAGTGGAAGAGGTGTGTATCGTTTGCATGGTTTGGCAAACAATATTTTAAGTTACACAAGTATCAAGATTATATAACCTAGACCTAGATGTGTTAATGTATTTGAGTTTCGGCAGGAAGGTTGTTGGCCTAATATATAGCAAAACTTCAAGTATTGCTTATATTATCACATTGATTCATTTATTTCATAAAAATAAGTTTTGGCCTGTTTTACAGAAACAGCAACTGGTTGCAAATTGAAAAGTTGTCACATTACCACGATTTAGAGAAAAAAAAGCCTGTTTCCACCCTTAAGTAAGAATTTTGCCTAAATTCGTCCCTCAATTGTAAAATATGGGTGTGTTGATTTCAACTGAAATTCATGAAATGAAGCAACATTGAACCTATATGTACTTTGACAATAATGCGGCCACAAAAAATATAGGTTGTCTGTTTAGTTTGTTCACAACAGGCTCACATACGTGACATGGCAGATGTGTAGCACAACCGGAATGGAATGTTGGATTTCGACAATAATAAGCATGATCCAGTACTCATTTATGTACAAACAAAAATAGTGTCTATACATGTTTCGTATCTGCATGGCTATTGACATTACAACCGTGACTTGTGAAATACTCAAATAATACACCCTGTCCATGCATGGATTCTGCTTAGAACAACCATTTATTTACTCAAATGCCTTTCAGCATTCAATTTATGTCCAAGACATCCCCCCATTTAACCAATACAAAATACAAATGTAGAACAAAACTGACACAAAGGCCTCCAGTCCCAGTCATACATCTATTAATCTAGTACTTGATAAAAATATGCATTATTACAAATATATAACTTGTTGTGATGGATTCCAAAATTCCCTCATTTTTCACCAAAAAAGTGAGTTTTACCCCAAAATAAACCACAGACCATTGAATTACGCAACAAAACTCCTATAACATGTGGACGTTGCCATAAGCTGACGTGTATGCGAGTTTCTAACCAGAAACAAGGTGAAATGCTATTCAGAGCGACGAATTAGTGTTTTCACAGATAATAAATTCGAAAAAGATGTTTTTTCCCCAAATTCTAAGCTTGCATATAATTTTGTTTATGGCTAGTCCATTTTTCATAGTCCACATATCCATTCGTACATTTTGAAATTTACGTGTCTGTGGTCGGTGACATGATTTAATTCGAATGATAAGACCCTTTCATGTCTTATACTATGCGGAGTGTTATTTAGAGAGCAGGATTCCAGTTTTCACTCATTTTATTAATAGACAATGTTTTACCCTGGTAACCTCAGAACCTGCTTAATTCCACCAGATCTTTGCTTTATCTATTAATTACATCCAAGACTTAAATTATTACTCAATAAAACTGGAAAATTATATAAAAGTATATGCATTGATTACAAATATCTTGTGATGGATTCCAGAATTTTTCACCAAAAAACCAACCCTAGACCTATGACATACCTGAGATTTCTATTACAACCCAGTGAACATGATCACCTTTTGTTGTGTAGATAAGTTCCCAACCATAAATAGAGGGAAATATTATTCAGGCAGCTGAATTCCATTTTCCACTGTTTTTTTTATGAAAAAAAGCCTGTTTTACTCCCAAAAAAAACAATCGTGCAACATCTCACAAAAGGGCAACATCGACATGCTATCCGCTCAATCGAGATGAACATTTTGATATGTGATTAAATTTGTTACTCTCCGACATGGTTGGACCGATTTTTTCCGGTCCCTACTGCTCCACTAAATGGTTCTTGAGAAGTTGTTTTAAGAATTACTATATGGGGAGAAAGAGGTATGGCCCTGGCTTCGCAACTATTTGGCTTGGTGACCTCATTTTAACCAAATATGAGCCATTCAGTCTTATGGTTCTGGAGAAGATGTTTAAAGAATTGTTGGACGTCTGGGTGGACGGCTCAACGTCCCAATGAACAAGGAGTGACAAGGACAAGGAGTGATGACTATAGCTCCATCGGAGACTTCGTCTCAGGTGAGCTAGAACGTGAAGAAGGAGTTGGAGAGAAATTTTCAAATAATAAGTTCATGGTCGTTTTGTTGAACGTATTAACTGAACATTTCCCAAGGGATAACTACTAATCAATGATGCTTTAGTATATAAAGGGTTAAAAAAAAATCTTTGCCCAGTGAATTGCCCAGTAAAATTTTGTTTTTGTTTGAAATTTAATTTTTCTTTCAAATACATTTTTATCATTTTTATAGATATCTATTTGTATAACAATAATTTATAACAAATCATTATATACAATGAATTGCACTTATCCTCTCAAATCACACAATAAAATATGTACAATCCTTATCTGTTCTCTCTGTAGAGGATTCTCTCCAGCATAGTAGATAGTTTAATGCATAATCATGCAGGAAGACTTTCTACCTACATGTATATGGCTATGTGCACCCCAGGCAGAATGTGTTGTCACTGCAGGAACAGCGACATTACCCTAAGCGGTGGGATAGGTCGGCGATCTTGCAGCATATTATGGGTAGGGTTCTCTATTCCGAAGGTTCGCTATTCCGAAGGTTCATTATTCCGAAGGTTCCCTATTCCGAAGGTTCATTATTCCGAAGGTTCGCTATTCCGAAGGTTCGCTATTCCGAATGTTTTTTAATCTGGGACGTATTTAACCAGAAATTAATCAAATTTGCACCCCCCCAAAACACACACGAGAAATGAAAAATACTATTACGCTAGTATTCACATATAGTACATTTATACACCTCATTCTAATTCCCAAATTGTCCCAGATGTCGGTTATTAATAGCAAAAAGACGGTATCAGTTTATCGTTTAATTATGTAAAGTTGAAAACACGATGACTGCATGACTAAAATAAACTACATGTCCGAACTGGCAATCTGTAGTTGAAAGAAACATCAACATTAAAGGCCCAATTTTCGAACCCCCAGATCACATATATAAAATATATGCCATATTATAAACCATTTGAAATAGGAAGCTCTCTAACACTGTATTGTCAACTTATCCGATGCAATAAACTGTGAACATGTTAGCGACGTGTTTTTTGTGCTTTAATTTCATCTGGTTTTTTTTGCGCGAAGTGTATTATTTTCAATGGAGGGGGTATAACTCTATATTTTAAAGATAGAGTTATTCCCCTTCCATTGAAAATACATTTTTAGTTCGAAATGTTTCATTCTGGGAGCCATAACGGGGGGGTGGGGGGGGGGGGGGGGGGGGGGGGGGATCTTTTTATAATTTCAGCTGTTTTCCATTTCTCTATGGGCATCTTCTGAGACACAGCCGTTTCAAATGGTGATGAATTATAGTATTTTAATAATATGTTATGGCATATATTGTTATTAAAACCGTATATCAAGGCACTATACAAAACATAATCGGTGACTCGAAAATTAAGTAGGCATTTAAAGTCAATACACAGTCACAATTGCAGTTAGGTTCATCTCATTACCGTTTATTCAGTGATATTTTGCTACGCAGTAGTACGTTATGGTGCTCAAGTATTCATTGAAGCCCCACTGTTATAATCCGCCTTTAGCTGGCGTATTCTTACCTCAAAGATTATTGAGATATAACGCCATACGTAATGACATTAAATCGTATGGAAAATTGCAATTGTGTGGGCTGCGCGTGAATATGTATTGGGAAATAACATCATACGTACTGACATTAAATCTCAAGGAAACCCTCGAAAACAAAACAAAAAATAGCATTTATTGTTTCAATGTTTTAAGTTATTTCCTTCATAAAAAAGACTTCGTGATAAAGAACCCTCTCGATACTTTAGAATACATACTTAACCTTTAAATAACAAAAACCTTCGGAATAGCGAACCTTCGGAATAGTGAACCTTCGGAATAGCGAACCTTCGGAATAGCGAACCTTCGGAATAGAGACTTGTCCCCCATATTATAAGTCACGGGATGCTTAGTGGTCGGATATGGTGTCATGTGAGGTGAAGTGAGATTATTATTAGGCGAGGTGGTAGGTCGAGCCTAATATTGATCTCGCCGAGCCTCACATGACACCATATCCGACCACTAAGCGTCCCTTAACGTATTTATTATGTCAGTGGACAAAATCCAGCATATCCCTTCAATTAATCGTCACTGTAATTTATTTTAATTTGGTAAGTTAAATGTGTCGTCTATGGCCATTAACTTATGCAACGTCACAGTGAAGCGCCATGGATGTTGAACGTCAACGCAATGATTCAATGGCTATTACCATAAGTAGGAGAATTTGTTGAGTTTGATAGTTAATTTATGAGTCTTTAGAATTTCTCAAATATATCGCATGCAGGTTTTGGTACATGGTACTGTCTTTAAATTTGCAGAAAATGATTTCCAACAGATACCCCCTTTCTTGGTGCCAAACTACAGCAAAGGTGAGTTTTTTATTTCTGAAAAACAAGATGGTGGATAAGCACCTAATATTGATTTCATGTGGGGTCACTGACCTAATATGGGTTCACATACCATCACTATTTATCTACGCTGATTGGCTAATCGCAAGAGCTGACATAATAAACAAGAGGTGTGCACTCGAGTGCTAGCATACCCCCACCGTGGAAAATTCAACCCGCATTATCCGTAAACTCAACAAAAAGATTTTTAATTTTATAGAAAAATTCGGACTAATAATATCGATATGGTGTCACAAGAAGCTTGTACAGAACAAATTATTCAAATCGGTTCATATTTGTTAAAGTTATTAAGTCAGACAGAATTTTCTAAGTCAAAATAAGTCGAAAATGAGGTGTAATATTACGAAAAACAGTCTGAGCCAATCCCTAGCCGCATCATGTAGAGAGGGTATTGTGAGAAGCATGTATACCAAAAATTATTGAAATCGGTTCATATTTGTTAAAGTTATTAAGTCGGACAGGATTTTCTAAGTCAAAATAAGTCGAAAAAGATGCGTAACTTTAATAAAAAAGTCGGACGCAATTAGCATCATGTGGAGAGACCGTCCTAAGGAGATTGCATACAAAAAATTATTGAAATCGGTTCATATTTGTTCGAGTTATGAGGTCGGACGGACGGACGGACAAACGGACGGAGAAAGCGTGACGGACGGACGCAATCAATCCAGTATACCCCCCATTTTCTTCAAAAGTGGGGGTATAATTATTACCGGTAATATTTGAACTATTTTAGAACATATGGTTTGACAGTCGTTGTGTAAGTAACAATTGAGTGGCAATTATTACACAAAATTAGCCTGGAACAATTATAAGTTACAGTAATGCTCTAAATAATCGACTCCTTAACCACAGCAGAATTATGGGTAACTTTTCAGGATTTAGTCGGAAATATGGCTTGTTGCCATTCATCGGAAAGCTCTCACTGAGAACTTTCTGATGAATGGCAACAAGCCATATTTCCGACTAAATCCTGAAAAATTACCCATAATTCTGCTGTGGTTAAGGAGTCGATTATTTAGAGCAATAGTGTATCTCCAGCAACATCGGGGTACATGGGTATTTGATACCTGGATGTTTATTTTGATCCACTAGGCACATTCAAAAAGAGACATACAGGTATCAAATCTCCATGTAACCCACAATGTTACCCGAGATCACAATTTTGTCACCACAATAATGTATATATGACCTCAAGTTTGGTGTGGCTCTCGCATTAATTATTATTATCATCATGAATGATTCAGTATCCGACCTATGTCAGACGTCAGCTAGAGCTGACGGATATTCTCATTAACATTGCTGTAAAGGCAACATGGGGGGACATGGTGATTTTAATGTGGCGCTGTAGCCAATCAGATTGCTCTTTCCAATCAAATCTGGGGACAAAATTATATTTTGACATTGAATCATTACAAGTGGAAAGGATGATTCCACAGTCAGTTTTAAGGGGGCAGGGCATATCAGTTGCTAGGAGACAGTCATACATTATGTTGGTTTACACACGAATATGCACTCTTCCTGTATTTGACTTACTTTAAGTGTGAATAAATTGAAAAAATATCAGCTGAAATTAAAGACACTGTAAAAGTCAAGTCTGAGTTTAGTGTGCAAAATGAGGTCCCAGAGGGTGAATTTAGTGATGCTATCCCGCATAGAGGGCTCCCATCACCAAATTTACCCTCTGGGGACCTCATTCTGCATGGCCTCATCTTCTCTGGGAAGTTTCACCAGAGGGTGAATTTACTGATGCTAGCCCGCTATGCAGGATAGCGTCACTGAATTCACCTTCTGGGGACCTCATCAGGCACACTAAAATTAGGCCTGGTTATAGTCATGGATAAATTTCCAATATCAGCGCACAAATTGTAAGTTCTGGACATTATAATTTGACAAAAACAAAAATATTGCTTGAAAATAGCTCATTAAACACTGAAAGTATGAATGGATATCCAAATTAGGGTGAACAAAGATGGCCTCATAATTTTTTATGCAGCAAATGATGGGCTCAGTCACTGATTGGTAGAATATATCTGCTGATAAGTATATAAGCCCCATCAGTCTGCTGTTGCTCCCAGTTTAAAATACTGTATCTTACTCATATTTTTCTTTACTAAATTGATATTCCATCTGTTATCAGTATACATTGGAATGGTAAATTATTCATCTGGAGGGGTAGATAGGTAATATAACCATTACAGATAATACAAGAGCAGACTGATTCATATGACCTGTTAAATGCCTAAAAAACTGTCAGTGAGATTCTGCCCCTTCAGTCAGGGAGATTTGGGTCTTGTCAGGGAGGTTACAAATTGCAGCTAAAAAGTTACATTTTCACTATTTCTTCCTTTGAAAAATGGTGGGTAGTGATTTTAAAGTAGTTAAATTTAACACAAGAACTAGTAAACTAGATTGATTTATTGCAGAAATAAACCCAACCCCTGTATATATAGCATGTGCATTTATTTACTAACACACATGCTTGGGTGCTTATAGTAATTATTGATCCCCAAAGAAAACAAACTGCCATACATTCAATTAATTTCTTCGCGACAAAGATGCAGTGTTTAGTGTAAACGCCAGAGGCTGTCTACTCCGGTTATCAATGGAGCACACCTGATCTCGTCAAATCTCGTTCACACGTGGTTTCAATTGAAAACACTTCCGCGTTCTGAGAATTTTGACATTAAATTTTTTGTTGTTGTTGATTTGATTGAAACCGTGAGATTACAAGCTTAATCCGGGAGCGCGGGAGATGAGGCCTCAAACCGGTAGTCTCCCGTACGATCCGGGAGATTAAACAGGTCTGATGACCGTTTGTTGAACTTATTGTCAAAACATTTGCTAAGGGAACTACTCATCAATGAGCATTTAGAAAATATAGGGTTAAATTCGTGCAGTACTTAGTTTGTCACATTTGTTTTTAACCCTTCCATGACTGAATCTTCCTGAAATTTTGTGAAAACCCTGTACCATTGCATCCTCTTAAATAAGCGCCTTGCATATATAAGAGAATCCATTGGCCTAACAGTATATACCTTGACCTTGTAAGACAGTGCATTCTCTTAAATATGCGAGACTCCCTTTGGGTCTTTAATGCTACACCAGTGCAGCTGCCGTCATGAAAGTGTTAAACATTTTTTCCAGTGGAACAGAGCAAAAATAATGTTAAATCATATTTTGTGTGTTGTTGTAACTGGAAGTCTGGAACCCTGAATACATCTTTAATTAAGCCTTGCATGGAGTTATTTCCCTTGGCCAGCCTTGGAACCTGGACTTCTCCTGGCAGAACTACATATGGTACAACTCTCCTGAAAACAAATAACAATTATAAAGATGAAACCGGTTAGAGGAATAAACCCAGATTCCAGTAGAGAGGTTTAGATAAAACTAGAAGTGTGACTGTCCCAATGGGACTAAGGATACCCCCCCCCCCCCCCACCCCGTGTTTTTAAAAAACTAAGATGTTAAAACATGTCAGTAAACATTAAGTTAAAATAATAAAATAACAGATTCCCTTTGCAGGCGCACAACCCTAACCCCAAACACTAATCCTAAACCTATTGACTGAAAATGTCGAAAAAAGCAAATAACTCCACAAAAAAAGTCAAACAGATGTCAGCTTTGATTCTCGCAAAGATGGATGGATTTTAAGGTATGTTTTTTATTTCCAAATGAAGTCTTTGCAACATAATACAGTAATTTCGTTAGTTGTCAATGAGACACGAAATAACATTTTCAAATAGAAAATACATATTCCCTAATAAGATACTTACACACTGAACTACATGGTATATTCATTTTTATTCACAAAGAAGGGATCTATGAGATCCGTTTAAAATTTATTATTTTGGTACGAAATAGCTTAAGTACCTTTTTGAATCATTATTATGATGTAGCAGGTCACGTGTCTAGCTGCATATTAGCAAACTGACACTGTCTCTCGGCCTCTTTTCATCCTCTTACAAGATTCGAGGGGTGTAACCGAGCAGCGGGGAGGGGAAATCCCAATTTGGGAAGGACATGTGAGTTCAGTGTGTAAGTATCTTATTAGGGAATATGTATTTTCTATTTGAAAATGTTATATTCCCCTCAGACACGTTACACACTGAACTACATGGTTGAATCAACTCATAGGAGGAGGCAGCGAGGAATGAGATACTATTGTATTTTGGTTAAGAGCAATTCTTTTGAACTTGCTGAGTAGCAACAAATGGATCCAAAAGGTACCGATTCGCAGATTTGATTCATGATACAAGGTAAAGTGGAGAAAGTGGAAGAATGAGCCCAATGGCTGAATCTTTGTCCCCCCGCCTTTGTCCTGAAGTCAGACAAACCAGTAATTGTGAAAACTCATCAGGTAGAAATCGCCCAAAGGTCATATGCAGGTACATGCATGTGCCACCTCCTCCATGGAGCAAGCTGGTCATGTGCAGAAAGCATACACCACTCTGATCCATGGTATGTGACTGTACGAACCAAGATATCCCCGACGTTTCGACACCAGAGGAAGGAAATCTATTGCTACCTGAATGATCAATCTGGATGTAAAACGAGGAAGTGGCAACTGGAAATAAGATTAGAAACATACCAAAACCGCATTTTTGGCAAATAAATCCCAGATTTTAATAGCCACATCATCATGATTGTGAGTTCTGCGACATACTGTCAGTAAAGGTACAAACCCCAAATCGTCAAACTTCGATTAATAAATACACCGGACATAACCGGTATTTACTTTGAGCCTTGAAACTGATTAGAAAAACCCCAGGTAAACTAAGGTCATCACGAGTGTTATAGGATTTTGAAATTCCCAAAATGTTTTCTGGTATCGAAACTGACGAGAAGAAAAAGTCCGGAGAGTCCCGAGTTGTAAACTACCTCCACAGCCTGTCAATCCAATCAAGTGTATCCAGTTACCTTGATTGAAAGGGATACTTTGCAGTCTGAATGTAACATATTAGAAAATGTTTGGAAGGAGGATGCCCATCGTGACAGAACAACTTCAAACAGTTGGAAAGAACGAACAGGCCGTGGATGATGAAGATCTAAAAACAACCAGAATGTTGATAGCAAGAAGATTGTGTCTTGTTATTCACCGATTGTTCTTAACAGATGAAGGGCCCGGGTCCATGAGCTGTTAGTGTTTTCAGTCCACCGCATCCACCAAGGAGAAAACATATACTCGTTCGACATTTGGTCGAGGAGTTACGCCAGTGATGTGAACAGAAGGGTGAAAATTACTGAGACCAGTCACATGTGTGTATGGTCGGATGGTTGTCTGCTGCTCATACAGCGAGGACCCGGACCCTAGTTCCTTCCCGTCAGCAGAGACTCTTCTGTCACTAACGGTTATTGCCTCATGTGCGCCGTCAGACGGATTGCCCGTCTGTTTAAGTTATTCAAGACAGCATGTCAAAAAAGGAGCACTGAGCACAGTAATGCCCTAAACAACTGACCCCCCCCCCCCCCAACCACAGCAGAACCATGGGCAACTCCCCAGGAACCAGCCGGAAGCATGGCCCACAGCCACCCATCAGAAAGCTCTCAGCTAGAGCCCCCCCCCCCCCCCCCCCCCCCCCCCCCCCCCCCCCACGTGCTCCATTACCGGAAGTTGGGAAATTTCCCACAATTCTCAACAGAACAAAGATATTTTTTAATTTTACTTTGCGTAAGACAAATAAATTCAAGTGAAATTGAATGAAATTGTCACCGATATTAATTTAATAAGTATGTGTCATTTCGCAAATTGAAACAAAGTCACAACAAGTTAAAAATTGGAACGGATTAGGTTAAACTAAAAAATGAACCCGACAATAATGGGCGGTTCATTTTCTCATAGCATTACTTCCCTCAATCTTGGACACAAAGATGAAAAGAGGCCATAAGACAGTGTCAGTTTGCTAATATGCAGCTAGACACGTGACCTGCTACGTCATAATAATGATTCAAAAAGGTACCAAAATAATAAATTTTAAACGGGTCTCATAGATCCCTCCTTTGTGAATAAAAATGAATATACCATGTAGTTCAGTGTGTAACTTATCTTTGAGGGGAATACATGCAATACTAAAGTCCAATCTCTAACAGCAGCAGGTTCTCTTACAGAATGAGGTACACAGAGGGTGAATTTAGTGATGCTACCCAGAATAGCAGGCTAGCATCACTAAATTAATCCTCTGGGACCTCATTCTGCTTAGGCAGGAAGAATCTATAGTCTCATGTAGTCTGATATTGGTTGACAGGTGATGTTAGAGGTTTTCAATGTAAACCTCCCTATTTGTGAAGGCTAGCCACTGACATCAGCAGCTGTAACTACACTTTAGCTAAACCTGGTTTTGCTGATGGGTAAAGTGACTGTTTACTAGTGAGCTTCAAAATTAAACAAGAGCTGTGTTGTTGCCCGGTGGATTGCCCCTACTGTGGGTATACCTATAACCTATGGCTGAGATACTCTGAAAGAAAAATCAACATTTGCAGATAAACAAAGATTAGTACCTCTAGTACGGAAAACCTGAAAATAAATTATTACAAACTCTCCATTGAATGTTCTCATAGTGTTGAACATCCATTCCAAATTTCATTGAGATCTGACAGCTAGTGGTGGAGATATCTGCTATGTCGGGCACAAAACCAACCAAGATAAACATTGAATGTCCTCATAGTAGTGAACATCCATTACATAACATTGGACTGATGGATGATGGGCTGTATGTAATTAAATATAACCACCATTAATTTTCCTTGGGGGTATAATAATTTTAAAGCCAAAAACAATGGATACAATGCTATTATTATTAGCTTTTGCCAATAATTTAGGAAACAATCTGTTACGCTCTGCTGCATAGTGTCCTACTAGATTAATCTGACTGAAAGGAAAACTCGTTTGTTTCAAAATATATTCCTGTGTTGAATAATGTCCTACTACTGAGAAACTAACCCCAGATCTTCAGTTCTTTAGGCCTAACAAAAAAATACGTTTGTTTCCGCCAACGAGCTGAAAAAAATTAGGGTAGGTAGGTAGGCTTAAAGGGGTACTGTACGCCATTTTCATTAAATTTCCGGTGACAACAACGATCTAATATCGATAATATATAGAAACATAAGTAATTTGAGTCGAAGATGTATTCTGTAAACTCTCAGGTTAATAGGCTATCTTAAAATTTAATAATTTAAAAGTTAATAATTTGATATAAATTGAATTTATGACTGGAGCCATAAAATGGCGTCAATTAAATTACGAATTACCGTAATAAAAAATAGTAATTGAGGGATACTGGATTTTTAAACCGATCGCACACACGATTGCTTAAAATATTATGATGATACGGGGAGAACACTCAAGCCACTCACTGACTAGCGACGATACAATAACTTAAATGATTATATGGGACTAGTATGCATATAATATAACTTTTATTTGATTCATTTGGTTGAAAACTTTACAAAAATTACTCGACAACGACAATTTGTATTTTTGCATTCCGGTAAATTTGTCATCCGTAACATGACTTCGTACTCAACAGACTTTCAAATAATGGAAAAATTGTTACCTTATTCTCCGACTCGGAGACAATAGAAACCAACAACAACATTTGGCGTACAGTACCCCTTTAACTTTTTATTTTTGGTTAACTTTTTTTTTTCTTCAGTATCTTTAAAAATAACTGTATAATACTTGTCAATAACCCAAACTATGCACTTCTAAGCCCCAATCATGTTAACCCAGATGACAGAGAAACTATAAACTCCAATTCAATCTTACATATGCTTTAATATTTACACATATACTAGTCTATATACTAATATAGTCTTTGATAATCCTAATATTTCCCATATGGTCTGGTGACAACTGGAGTCAGTCCAGCACCACTGCACTGTTCACATATTGGAGTGAACGTCTTGTACCAATCTCTTAATGATGGCTTCAGAACACCACCTTCTCCTCCACATTCAGTGAAGGATCTAGGTATTTTTTGAGGACACCTGTTTTTGGGCAATGATATGCCAAAGGCATAACCTGAAGGCCTGAGCAGAGGAAGGTTTGGGAGGGGTGACCCCCCCCCCCAGTGTTCGCGCTGTCGGTAGCCAAATTAGCCAATGGCTAATCTTTTTCGAATTTGGCTAATAAAAATTTCATTTGGCTAAACTTTTGGCTAAACTTTTTTTGAACCCAAATGGAGACTGAAAGCATTGGAGCCAGAAAGCTAATTAATAAAAGCGCTCAATAGATCGACATTCAAGACAAAGTTAGGTGACGAAAGTATTTCATTATTTTCGTACTTATGAAATATCGTAGAAAGGGAAACCCGATCGACAACTCTATCAACCAAGCGATCACAAAGTGATATGCAATCATCTTTAGTTTTCACAAGACGGACATTCAAAGACGCATGGACATTAAACCGACCGTGGTTGAATTATGACAATGTGAAGAAAGCAATGTTTTGTAAAGTGCATTGACGCCGGTATATAAGCAATTTGTTCGTAACAGGCTGTTTTAATCTGGAGAAAGATTACGTCACGAAGCAGCAAAAGGTCATTATTAATTATTACATTTAATCCCCTAATCCCCCATTCAGCCCATTGTCTGTCTGGTCACTCACGGCGCTCCTGCACAATGCATGTTTATGATGACATTGTATTTTTGACGGTCGAGGTTTATGAGCACCAAGTGTAAGACAATAGCTTAATCAGCCAAATGTGAATCACGACAGATATTTTGTGGCTATTTGTCGTCAATACCGATACAGTCAAAATAATATGCATGCTTTTATGACAGATTGTAATTTGATAATGGCGTAACAATATTAAGTTATTAGTTTCCAGATGTCACTTAGATATTTTCGCAAGGATAAATATTTAATGATTTAAAAAAAGATATTGATATAAAACAAAAAAATAATGACATTAAGAAGGACAATCCCGGGTTACCCCCTCCAAATCACTCTTTCACATAAAGATTAATAGATTTTTAATAAATGATATATATAAAAATACTTCTAGTTCATCAAAATTATTGTGTATTTTACCTGTGTATGTTAGATTTTACGTTTTAGTCATTAATTGTGAACCGACCAGAAAACGATGATTTAATTTTAATTTTTTAATTTGGCCAAAAAACATTTGGCTAAAGTTTTTTTCATTTGGCTAATATAATTTTCATTTGGCTAAACTTTTGGCTAAACTTTTTTTCGGTCCAGCGCGAACACTGCCCCCCCCCCCCTGCTGATGGTGGGGGTTCTCACCCTGGAAAATTTGTGAAAATCCATTGCATTTAGAGCTAATCTATGGCAGAGTCAGTATTTTGAATTTTACTGAGAGGTCAATTTGATAAAGTTTCTCAAACATAACTTTGGAAATTTTTTATACCCCTTTAAAAAAAAAAGATCAATGAAAATAGGTATGGATGTTCACTACTATGAGGACATTAAAAAGAGGGTTCCATCGTTTTGTTCGAATTTTCCATTCTAGACTTATACATCTTTGTTTATCTGGAAATATTGGCTTTTTGGTCCGTCTGGTGTCTGTTCATGTCGTAACTTCAACAGTTTGGCTGGGATCTCAATGAAATTTGGTATGGATGTTCACTACTATGAGGACATTCAATAGAGGGTTCCATTGTTCTGTTCCGCTTTTCCATTCTAGAGTTATTCATCTTTGTTTTTCTGGAAATGTTGGCTGTTTGGTCCATCCGACGTCTGTTCTGAGGTCATAACTTGAACAGTAATGCTCAGATCTCCATGAAATTTTGTAAGGATGTTCACCACTATGAGGACATTTAATGGCACATTCAACTGTTTTGTTTTTGTTTTTCGTTTTATAGTTATTCATCTTTGTTTACATGAAAATGCTGATTTTTTGGGTCCATCTGTCTGAGTATAGCAATCATAAGTTATAGATATGCCCACATCAGGCGGTATGCATCTCTTGTTTTATATGTATGGATTGGAAATGCTTATACGATATTGTCAGATATCTTTTGGTTCAATGGACTATGATCATGTAGTACAGAAACAATGTCTATTAAGTTAGTAATTACTATTTATGGTACTAATCTCTATGTTAATTTTTCATTTGGTATTATGATATCCCACCTGATAACCAGGTTGATTTGATCAAATTGTTAATGTTCCTGAAGTCTGAACGCTGAATGATAACAAACCTGAACTCAAACTATTTGAAGTTTTCACAGATGAAAGCTAGATAAAGCCAAACATACTTTACAGTACGGTATGATTCCAACTGTTAAACTTAAATCTTTTTGTAAACTTAAATTTCTTATGGCAATATATATAAATATATTAATGTTTTGCATCTTGTTATGATATGAATTGGGACCTAAATTGAAAGAAAAAAAAAATTTAAATAATTTTATTTTATTTTATTTTTTTTGGTCCGATTTTTTTGTTGTTGCAATGGCAATAAAAAGTTTAGGGTCGGGGGTTTAAAATAGGGTCGGTCGCGTTAGCGGAAACAAACGTCTTTTTTTTTTAGGCCTTATTTGTTCACAATGCCTCTACAACGTAAATCTTACACAATTGCTGTGAAAGTGACTGTGATCGAGTGATTTCGCGATAACGGCAGGAATTTCTCCAAAACCGAACGTGAATGGGGAATTTCGCGGAAGCAGATTCGATCTTGGGTGATGACATCCGAAATACTAAATTTTTTCCGGGGTATAAGACCACCCATGCCTTTTCAAGCTATTTATTCCCTAGGCCCCCTGGTCTTATACCTGCGAGAATACGGTAGATTAATCTGACTGAAAGGAAAACTCGTTTGTTTCAAAATATATTCCTGGCTTGTAATCATCGGTTGGTTTTTGTAATCATGCCAATGTGTACAGTGCTGTATTCTGGTATACGTAGTTTAAGACATGCATAGGAAATGGAATGGTCATGCAATTTAGTCTGTATTGATATTTAATTAACTTGCATAAAGGGCTAACCTGATATTAAATGGTTAATAATGCCTCATATCTGCGTAAATGTAGTCTATGAATATCCACTGGCTACAGGTATATCCTAAACAGTAATGTGAACTTTAAGTAGAGTAAAATTGTGATTCTTTAAATCAAGAAATATGTTAAAACTAGAGGTGGGACTGTCCCAATGAGACTAAGGATACTCCGACTGCAGTATAATTGAGCTATATTAAAGGTAGCCATGGTAACATAATTGTTTTTTTTAACAAAACAAAAACAACAAGGAATACAAGCTCGGACAAATTAAAGCCTGTTGTAGAAAATATCTAAGTTAAAAAAGGGGGATAACTCCACAAAAAAAACCAGTTGAATCGAGCTAATAATTGCAGGTTCCATGGTAAATATCTGCAAAGTTTCAAAAACTTAACTGAAAACTGTAGGAATTACTTTCGAATGGAGGATAAACATAGCATTCCATTGTTACTTACCACATGGCTCACAGGAAGACAATCCTCATGGAATGTATGACGACAGTTAAACACTATCACATTACTAGCATACCGCAAGTCTGAAATAAGAAAGGGAACCACAGGTTAAGAAAGGAAATAAAAATACAAAAACACAATATAATCAAAATTAAAAAACAACCGCACTACTCTAATCCTGAAATTGGCGAAAAACCTGTGCCAATGAATTCTCTTATGGGAGTCTCGCATACATAAGAGAATACATTGGCATAACAATATCTACCTTGACATCGTAAACCAGTGCATTCTCCTATAAGAGACTCGCATATATAAGAGAATGCACTGGCACAGGATCTTTAATGCTTCACCAGCGCAGCTCCTGTCATGAAAGGGTTAACAAACGCATTGCTATTGACAAAATGGTTCAAATTGCATTGCTCCAGTAGAAGCTATATTTTTCTGTTACAAAATGGTAAGCTAAACTGTTTAAAAACTCATAAAGTATGTAAAATATAAACACAAATAATTTTTATTGTGATCTATAATAATGAAAGTGAGGGTAACTCTACTGATTCACGAGTATTTATAAATATTCCTAACGTGCATTGGTACACATAAATGAATTGGTCGCTCGCATAATGTTTAGTTTGAAAGTGAAAATTTCTATATCCTCTCCTGCAACTGTTTCCATAATCATTTGGTGAGCATATCATTAATATAATTATCATCATGCCTGGAAATAGCATGTCTGACATTTGCAGAATGACGGTGAGTTTAGTGACACCACCCCGCACAGCAAGCTAGCATCACTAAAGTCCCCCTCTGGTGACCTCAGAAGATAAATTTCATAATGGAGGTGACTAATGGGTGAACATCACCAACTTCAACAGGGGAACTTCAATCTGATTCTCCCATAGCAGTTGAGGCTTAAGAAGAATGTGGTTCCCAGAGGGTAAATTTGGTAATCCTAGCCTGCTGTGCAGGATAGCGTCACTAAATTCACCTCTTGGGACCTCATTCTATTGTGGAACGGATATGAGTCCGAAAATGGGACCTCATTCTGCAAATGTCAGACACACTATTTCCAGGCTCGATTATTATTCACAAATTTGGATACAAAGTTGCTGAATATTAAAAGATTCATCTTTCGGTGCAACTAAACCTCCTGTGGAATATTCATATCACTTTATAAACTCACCGTTAATCACTATATGCTGCTGACAAATCGGACAGTTCTGAGAAACTGCAAATAAAAAGTAAACAGAATAGATTGATCGAAGGAACACTGATATACAGTAATGGCCTAAATAATCGACTCCTCAACCACAGCAGAATTATGGGTATCTTTTCAGGATTTAGAAGGAAATATGGCTTATTGTCATTCACTGGAAAGCTCTCAGTGACAAGAAGCCATATTTCTGACTAAATCTTGAAAAGTTACCCATAATTCTGCTGTGGTTAAGGAGTTGATTATTTAGTGCATTACTGTAGAGTGCTGCATATTTCATCATTAACCCTTTCATGACGAGAGCTGCGCTGGTGCAGCATTAAAGATCATGTAACAGTGCATTCTCTTATATAAGCTAGTCTTCCATAGGGAGCCTCGCATATATAAGAGAATGCACTGGTTTACAAGGTCAAGGTAAATATTGTTACGCCAATGCATTTTCTTATATATGTGAGGCTCCCTATGGGAGGTTTTTTCACAAAATTTGAGAAAGCTCCAGTCATGGAAGGGTTAACTATATGTAGCAGCATTGGCAACATGCATAACAATCCACAAATTAGTTTTTTTGGTATTAAAAACAAATGAAAACATTTGTAACACTTTGCATAAATTTTCTGGCAAATAATGCAACGAGTAAAATTTTAATGATGGTCTATCTCTTCCTAAATACATTTCATATAGTTTCCGAGGTATAAAATAATAAAAATGAGTCGAAGACACCAGTCCGGAAATTCTTCTATCAATTAATATTGATTTTATTTAGAATTTTCTGGTATAATATAAAAACAATAAATATGGTTCACGTTCGTTAGGATCGTAGCTTGGGGATAACTCTATCTAGAAATTCTAAAATTAATAATGAAAAATTGTCCCAATTTATCATCACATTATGTCGGAAAATATCTAAAATCAATATTAAATTGATAGAAGCATTTCCGGAGAGGTGTCTTTGACTCGTTTTTACTATTTTATACCCCGGAAACTATATACAACATATTTAGGAAGATAATCTTTTTAACACCTTGAGATAAAATATATTTTTAGTTGATATGGTGGAACTCAGACATCATGAGACATGTTAATATTTATTATTTGATAGGTGGAATTCAATAACATTTTATTCATCTAGCGAGTGCCTTGAGGGCCTCTTATCTCATAATAATGATCTTTCTAGATAGATCATGCCATAAATCTCTAATCTGACTATGCCCATAGAGATCAAATTCCACCAGTTCAAACAACACCTGAGAATTTTTTGAAGTTCTGACAGGGAACCTTAAAACATGACTTGGTTAATATATATTTTAGTTAATACCTGTTCCTCAACAATGCATTTCACAGTAGGTAGAGGTCCCAGCACAATTACATGATTTCGGTTCCTTTTTGTGATCCGAATATTATCCATGATAAGCAAGAATTTACTAACCGGGTAAAACTTAATGATCGTAAGCGATGCAAAGTAATAGCGGCTCACAAAAGTTGCCTGAATCGTGTGCTCTCAAGTTGGGACCTCCACCTACTGTGAAATACATAATTAAGCAGCAGGTGTTATCTAAGAAATATATCACCCATGTTAATATTTCAGTATTATAATGTTCCCAGTTATGAATTCCAAAGGTTCCCAGGTTTTGGTTGAGTGGAATACAGTAATGCCCTAAACGACACACACTATTTGCAGGCTTGCATGCACCTTACTGAGGCAAATGGCCAACATCCTCAACAGGGGTGGCACCAGGATTTCCCCAATGCAGAAGCTGCGATCCCTTGACAGGGGTTATACAGTAATGCTCTAAATAATCGACCCCTTAACCACAGCAGAATTATGGGTAACTTTTCAAGATTTAGTCGGAAATGCCGAGAGCTTTCCGATGAATGGCAACAAGCCATTTTTCTGACTAAATCCTAAAAAGTTACCCATAATTCTGCTGTGGTTAAGGGGTCGATTACTTAGGGCATTACTGTATGATCGTTTACAGGAGATTCATGAGATAATCTACTTTATCACATAATTTGGCCATAAAAGCAGTTTCATAATTATCGGTAATAGACACGTTTAATATCAGCGCGTGCGATGACGTCACGGCGTTCTTCAAATAACTTGCGATCGCTGTAGTTTATGATTGTTGTTTTCGATGAATATTTCGCGTTGCTTCGGGTTTATTTGATCATGCGATATAAGGTATCTCACACTCGTCCTATTTTATACGTAATTTATCAACCTCGTCCTCTAAATTCTATTTGAGCCTCGGCTCAAATCAAATTTAGTGAACTCGGTTGATAAATTCCGTATAAAATAGAAACTCATGTGAGATCCTCTATTTCTAGAGAGAGTTATACAAATATGTAGAAATTTAACATCTTGAAATTTATGTGGGTCCTGTGTAAATTTAAATTCAAATGTAACTACATTTATTATATGCTTCCCCATTAACTCTTTCGCTGCCACCTGCCACCACAGACGTACCCCCCAGTGCCACGCATCCTGTGCATATATCCATGTATTTCAGGTATATATGGGTTATACATTATATCTAAAGCAGTTTCTAATATAATTAGTTGATACTTCACATGTATATAGACATAGGTATACCCTGTCGAATGCCGCCATGGACACACCCACCAAAGTCACGTGACATTGGCGGCCATCTTGGATAAGTGGCTATTTGCCTGTATATGTACAGTTTGTGTGGGTATGAATGGGTGTGTTGTTTGTTTTCTAATTTTCAACCCAATTATACGATGTCCAACAGTAAGGTACACAGGAGTAACCTATATGAACCCACTTTGGACATAAAATAGGTCACGTGACCTTGGAGTCCATCGTGGATTTATGCAAGTTGCCACCTATTTGTAGCAAAATGAGATACTTTGTTGAGTTCGTGCTTTTGTTGCTTGAATATTCTCTGATAGGTATAATTCCAAATATACATGTAGATATATATAATATAACCATACCTATATGTATATATACCTGCAGGGGGGACATATGACCCTGCTCCGCCCCTTATAAGTCACGTGATCTTGACGGCCATCTTGAATTTCAGGAAAATTGGGTTTTACGATGATTTATATGAATTATATGGGTCACGCGGGCGTACGCATGGTCAACTCACCAGCATTATTAATTTAGTTGCCTGTTATCACGACTGGAAAACGACACAATAGACAAGGGTTGTTCAAAACCAGTAAAGGTGTATTATAAATAATAGGTATAAGTATCTTATGCGCCGTAGGCGCCCCTCGATCATTAGAGTATAGAGGTTAGTTACGCACCCACGACCCCATCCCGCCACTCATAGTATCTTATGCGCCGCAGGCGCCCCTATAGAGGCTACTGCCCACATAAATAATACGTATAAGTATCTTATGCGCCGCAGGCGCCCCTCGATCATTAGAGTATAGAGGTTAGTTACCCACCCACCACCCCATCCCGCCACCCATAGTATCTTATGCGCCGCAGGCGCCCCTATAATAGAGGCTACTGCCCACACAAATAATAGGTATAAGTAACTTATGCGCCACAGGCGTCCCTCGATCATTAGAGTATAGAGGTAATAACAATAACTTCTTCAGTCCTGAGTCTTTTGCGAGCAGCCATTTTCGACTGATAACCACGTGCTAATAACAATGACGCAATATTCCGGCTCTGACTGTACCTCCATAACGTCAGAAATAGCATGATCTTGAGGACATTGTCGCTTCAAATTGTTCGCGCGCAACAGTACTACAGATAAATACATTGTACACTGTCAAACATGCCGGAAAGAATATAGTTATATCCCATACATTAGACTACATACCAAATTCGCAAAAGAGTTAAATAGTGGGAAATTGCTGTGGCGTAGAGCGTTATATCCATCGCCTGGACTGACTCGATGGATAACACTGACCGACTCGATGGATAACACAATAGTATTCCTTTTTCGGAGATTACTTCCGGTTTGCAGCGGCGACTCACATTAAGTATCAAAGCGTATCAATAACAACCGGAATATTTTTTTAATTATCGATTTTTACGGTAAAACTGTTATTTAATTGTTATAATGTTAACTCATTTGTTTTAATATATTCTTATCATTAAATTATGTATATATTAATTTTCTCGCATCATTTCAGAATAAAACAATGGGGACTATTTCTTATGGCGGTTTTGCTCGATATTTGTCATTCAGTGGTGAGCAAATCAATTGATGGAATGTAAACAAAATGCAAATGTCGAAGCTTTCTAACAATTTGAAGTGAACTGTAGGACAAAACTAGCAATTTTGGGGCGGTTTATAACGTAGCGACTAGCGCATATAATAAAAAGAACACCTACGTGTTTTGGTTGAATACCCGGATTATCTCATTCGTGGGTACAAGGAAATACAGAATTTCCACTCGCGGCTTGTAGCCGCTCGTGGAAATTCTGTATTTCCTTGAACCCACTCATGAGATAATCCGGGTATTCAACCAAAACCTGTAGGTATTCTCTATGTATTATTCAGATTTTGACCTGGATATTAAGGATCCATGATCTCACTTGACATGACCAGACCACATGTTCACCATGATAATAGGATATAATAGTCAGCAAATGACTGCAAGATGCTCACCAATGAAGAGGAAACTTGAAATATATGCTGCAACATATAAATATTTTTAGAAGCAAAATATTTTGTTTGATTAACTTAAAGATATGGGCGGCATTGGCGTTGGGTATGCTGTTAAAATATTCACCTCCATCAAAAACCGCCATGAGCAGAAAGAATGGTAAAATATAGACATACTTTGTTCTTATACCAATCAGAAATATGGCATAAACAGTATGTTATTGTCAATTGTTTTTCCTTTGTTATGTAAACAAAAGCAATAAACGTTACGTTACCTGGCTTTTGTTTAGGTCCGGATATGGTAAACATAAAGAGCGTTATTTGTTACTGTTTTCCTGATATGGAAATTATAAAGAGCGTTTATATAATTTGTTTGTGATTAACCAATAGAATTGCGCTGTGTTGTGTAAACAGAAGCACAACTTCTATAACACGAGCAGGCTCTTGTTTACATACACCATCGTACGTCTTGACGACAATATACTATTTACGCGCTGATCATGTTTGGCATATGAACACAACTATATATATTTTAGTATTCCTTCTGTTGATGGCGATTTGAAAAATACGAACGTTTTTTTTTCTGCCTGTGCCTTTAATAATTTTAGCAAATTTGATGATTATTTGAACATTTTGTCGGAGCGCATGTTCACAGTGAATCAGGATTTTTTTTTTTTTTGCAGTCTTAGTCTCTTAACCCTTTACCCAACAGAAGGGCCCTGTGCCAATGCATTCTCTTATATATGTGAGTCGACCATAGGTCGCCTCGCATATATAAGAGAATGCATTGGCTTAACACATTAAAAATTATAAAATTGTTAAAGAATGTAAGAAAAAATGGTAAAAAGTGTTAAAAAAAGTTTTTTTTTAGGCCAATGCATTCTCTTATATATGCGAGGCGACCTATGGTCGACTCGCATATATAAGAGAATGCATTGGCACAGGGCATAACTATAACCATCACAATGTGGTCAATGAGCCGGTTCCAATGATATCCATATTTGTATGGTTTTATTGAGACAGACCCAAGATATTTTAGGCTGTTGAAGCTTTATTTGGCCGGTTTTGGCCGGTTTGTTGGGTAAAGGGTTAAGACAGGTTAGACATTTGAAGCCTTCAATTTTTGTTTTGATTGTTTTGCAGTTGGGCCAACTTGTGTGCTGTCCCCTGACCCTTAAATAGATCAGAATGGTATAATACTCAGGAGAACAGGTGTCTTGATAGATTCCCAAGATATTGTACAGATGAGTCAATACAAATACATTGATGAGAAGATGAAGAACATGTGACTGCAGATGGGAGAAGACACTTGACATCTTCACTGTTGTGACTATTACGGAAATAATAGGAAATATGCAGTCTATTATCTATATCAGGATATGTAAAGATAAAGTGAAAGAAATTTTATAATCTAGAAATGATTTGGCACTATATTTAACAGCGATATAATAATATGACAAGCAATTGGAGCAGGCTGAATTTTTAACACGTTTTTTGGGGGGTGGGGGGGGGGGGGGGTGGTCAACACAATTAGTAGGCCTAAACAAATACTCACTGTCTACACACATTCCTCTTCTCTGAGTCTTTATTTGTCTGTCCATCAGAGCAAAGCTGTCTGCGACTAGAATCTTCTTACATCCCTCTCTCAGACTGATCTGTGAAAACCAAACAAGGTGGCACATGGTTTAATAGGTTAACTTTGGCTAGATACATGTATTTATTCACTAAAGAATACAGTCAATCATATTTTAAACGGACATGGCTTGTTTATACATACAGATTATTTATATGTACAGTAAATTTCAGTGAATCGCATATAGCTTAATCAAATATTTTGGTTATTAGAATAAAATATCAATTTCCTGAAGATCCATATGAAGTTTGGTGACGATTGGATGAGAGATGTGACCTGTAGGGTGTGCTAAAGGATTTAGTCATACAAAGAATAAAATTCAAGATGGCTGCTGGCAGTTAGGTTTTTCAACAGAATTCGGAAAAAATGGTAAGCTCCAAATTAGAGGTGACCTCGAGGATCTATGAAGTTTGGTGACAATCGAGTGAAGGATGTGGCCTGTAGGGTGTGCTAATGGATTCAGGAAAGCAATTTAGAAGATATGAGTCTTGAGGGCCGATTTAAATTCTGAAATATCTAGTGCAGTTTTGATAGAAATGGGTAGTTGGTTCCAAAGAAATGGCCCAGTTACCAAAAATGCCCGATCGCCACACATTTTGAGGTCACTGGGGTTCAGTACAAGATTGCATCCATTTCCAGACCTCAGAGGATAAGCCGTTTCATATTGTGTGGCCAATTCAGCCAGGTAGGATGGTGCTAGCTTATAGTAGCATTTATAGACAAATTTCTTTGTACGGGTAATCATTCTTGCTGCACAATTTTGAACTATTTGAAGTTTGTCAATAAGAGCTTGCTTACATCCATATGAGTTGCAGTAGTCCAGTCTGCTGGTGATGAATGTGTGGACCAATAGTTTTCTGTCGATTACACTCCACACTCTGCCGATATTTCGGAGAAGATAATATGCCATTTTACAGACTTGAGTAACATGCTCATCTGCAGACAAATCATCATCCATAGATATCCCAAATTGCGGACTGCGATCGATGGAGGAACAACAGATTCGCCAAGAAGAATATTGTGTTTTTACAAAATTTAACAATTGGTAGTCTGAACCAACATATAAAACTTCTGTTTTATCAGAGTTCAATTTAAGAAAGTTTTGTGACATCCAGAGTTTAATGTCGGAAACATATTCTTGAATAACATCTCGGGCGGGATGCTCAGCATCGGGTTGAAAGTGGACATAAAGCCCAGAACTGATCCTTGGATCTCAGCTGGAAAACCTCGGAACAAGAACCATTTACTTTAATGCTCATCATTCGCCCCAGGAGGTAGCATTGATGAATTCACATGGTGTCGTTGTAAAGCGTCTGTGGCAAGAATAGAATTTGCTCTAATTGAGCATTGTGATCGAAGCATTTACTTGGGTGTTTTCGGCTTTTTCAGCGACAGAGATAAAGTAGATAAAGTCATCGGATATGAAATCCATCAACATTGCCAAGGCCATTTTAGGTAAGTTAACCCTTTACCCAACAGAAGGGCCCTGTGCCAATGCATTCTCTTATATATGCGAGTCGACCATAGGTCGCCTCGCATATATAAGAGAATGCATTGGCTTAACACATTAAAAATTATAAAATTGTTAAAGAATGTAAGAAAAAATGGTAAAAAGTGTTAAAAAAAGATTTTTTTTAGGCCAATGCATTCTCTTATATATGCGAGGCGACCTATGGTCGACTCGCATATATAAGAGAATGCATTGGCACAGGGCATAACTGTAACTATCACAATGTGGTCAAGGATCCGGTTCCAATGATATCCATATTTGTATGGTTTTATTGAGACAGACCCAAGATAATTCAGGCTGTTGCAGCTTTATTTGGCCGTTTTTGGCCGGTTTGTTGGGTAAAGGGTTAAATGGATATTTTGAATTCTCAAATATCCAGAGAGGAAATAATACAATTACTCCTCTTCGTCGCTATCTTTATATCTAAATAATTTGCAGATTCAAAGTTAACCCGATCCATTTCAAATTGTAATGTTGCAACATCTTGCTCCTAAGTTGTCATTTTGAAATGCAAAAAGGACACCCCCCCCCCCCACATAGAATGACACGGAAATCCATGAGAATGTTTTGATGCTAATGATTCAGAAATTGCGACACTCACATAGGCATCTGTATAAGCTTTTAAGCTGTTTGTTGAACTTATTTTATATGGATATCCATACAAATGAATGAATGGGAATTTATGTGTCTTTTCTCTTCTTATATTATGAGAACATCCCAACAAATGAAGAATAAACAGTTCTAACAGAGATAGGGCCCTGTGAATCTGGGGTTTGTAGTGGTGACATTCGGGAATCAAATTGAATCGAAACTTGGAATTAAATAATATACAAAAATACTCAAAATGCTTACGTGATTCCCACTTAACATGGTGACAATCCATTAAAATATAATTAAAAGGTTCACTTATGACCTAAAACTTCCAGTCAATGGAATCTGGAGCAATAGATAGCATATTGCACAAATGTAGTTTATGTGAATCACATGTATTGTGTGATGCCAGGTCAATAAGCCAAAGGATATCACAGATTACACATTTATGCTTCCTGAAGCATGTTTCACTTTATGATTTTGCTTTTTGTTGGTAATTGTCATCTCAACACGCGATTGCCCATGCAAAATTGGTGAAATCCCCAAGTTTTCCGGGACTATAAGTGATTTTTCTAATTTTCTGAAAACAAGTGCATGTGTCAGGATATAAATGTAGTTTTTGTAGACATAAGTAGCTCTAATCACAAACTGCATATGGAACATGGTTCAAAATCAGGTTCTTCTATTGAATATAGATTTTGACACATATAAGGCCCAGTTCATTATTAACCCTTTACCCAACAGAAGGGCCCTGTGCCAATTCATTCTCTTATATATGCGAGTCGACCATAGGTCGCCTCGCATATATAAGAGAATGCATTGGCTTAACACATTAAAAATTATAAAATTGTTAAAGAATGTAAGAAAAAATGGTAAAAAGTGTTAAAAAAGATTTTTTTTAGGCCAATGCATTCTCTTATATATGCGAGGCGACCTATGGTCGACTCGCATATATAAGAGAATGCATTGGCACAGGGCATAACTGTAACTATCACAATGTTGTCAAGGAGCCGGTTCCAATGATACCCATATTTGTATGGTTCTATTGAGACAGACCGAAGATATTTTAGGCTGTTGAAGCTTTATTTGGCCGGTTTTGGCCGGTTTGTTGGGTAAAGGGTTATAGGAGGTGGCAATGTCATTCAACCATGATTCCCCTCTGATCCTTTACAATAATATATGCATACCTGTAGATTATAATCATGTAGAATCTTAACTAAGGAGTCCCTCAACCCTGGTATCTCCATCCCTGCTCTGATCCTCTGAATTAAAATAATGGGGTCCACATGGGTGCCAATGTTCTGAAGCAATCCAGTGATGAATTCTGAAATTAGATCAGGGTATTTAATAAATCCCAGACTCTATCTAAATTCTTGCGACACTTGTGAAATAAAAGGTCGCTAGGCCACACATCCCCAGAATAAGGTGGCATTATATGACCGGTGGCTTTTTTAGAAACGAAAAATTAGATTCTGGGAACAATTATTTAATCCAACTTTGCATCCAACTGTCTGTTGTTAACACAACTATCTGGGACCGAACCCGATGCACACACGGGTGGACAGACGGACACCGGTAATTACTTTTTTTGGGGGACATAAAATTCATTTCAAACAGGAAGTAGATATCCATTGAGAATTGCACCCTGGTTGTTGCCAATGCAATCACTAACCTACAGTCTGAGTGAGCAAGCCTTGAAATAACATGTCTGACATTTGCAGGAGGTTCCCAGAGGGTGATTTAGTGTGCTAGCATCACCAAATTCACCCTCTTCGAACCTCATTGGTGATGTTCACCCATTAGTTAGCTTGTTAAAGCATTTTATCTTCTGCAAATTAGGGATATAGAAACTGCACAGAAGGGAGAAAGTAACTAAAACAATGTTAATTTGAGACTAGATACTTCCCAGAAGATGAAGCCCAAGCAGAATGAGGTCCCCAGAGGGTAAATTTGATGATGCTAGCAAGCTGTGCGGGATAGTATCACTAAATTCACCCTCTTGGGACCTTATTGCAAATGTCACTTGATAACGATATGGCCAATAAAAGGTCCCCGAAAAAGATAGCTTTTTAGGAGGTTGGCATTTTTAGGAAACAAAACAAAATAAAAAAAATCATTAAAAAATTGAAAAATAGAATGGCAAAAAGTTTTCGGAGTCAATAAAGGGGAATAATTCTGTGAAAAAATGTTCTGTCATAAATATATATGTTGCGCATTAGTAATTAGAGCCCGACGAAGCTTCGAGATTCGAATCTTACATTCCGATTCGATTCTATTCAAAAGCGGTCGTGTGATTCGGGATATTTCGAATTGTTGTATACAAGTCCTTTATCACCGGGAATAGACTGCGTTATCTATAAAACAAATTCAGTGTATCCCAAATACCTAACCTGAGTCTCCTTCCGCGACCATCTGAACCTCCGTGGTCCAATGTGTATCGGATAAGTTGCCCAATAGCCCACTGCTGATATATATATATTGGCCTCCCAGTCCCAGCGCTGGTTACTCGTGGAAGGTCGGTGGGTTACTCGTGCAACCTGAAGGTGGGTCTGTGATGGTTCGCGTGTTCATCACGGTTGTACCATAATCGTAGCGCACACGGTTTCCTCGACCACATAAAACCAGCAACGTCGCGACATAGCCCAGCCCCAGCTGCCGAAGCGAGTAAATTTCTTGTGGGACATATTTGTATGTCGGTATCTGACATTCTTACCAGAAAAGCCTATATTGCGTTACTCAGCTAAATCTAATAATAATTATATTATCTGGGAAATGGAATAGTGTTAGCGTATGCGCCATTCCCAAGTCACGATGCGCAATTTTTATATCGCGCGTGCCCGCTGTGCACAACAGGGTGAAGTACATGCGCAGAAGAGTTTCCGTTTGCAATGACTGGAATCAGACTCCATTGACTCCAAAGTACCAAACTGCTTACTTTTCACGAACTTCATGCATAATGGCAGTAGCACAAAATATGAAAGGATGTGCCATTCTCATATATTAAACTGTTCGGCAATATCATATGACTTCACCGTCGTCGCCCAATGTTTTGAGTTGTTCAAAGAAATATAACTCTAGTATTCCAGAAATTTCCAGTTATTTAGTAAAATGTCACCTTTACTAACGGGCACACCAAAAGAATCACACCAAAGAGAGACACATTTCAAGAACACTATAAGACAAAACCTGTCAGGGTGGATGGGCTTTCCTTGGTGGGGCAGTCGTGTTAGATTGCCAACTGTTTTAAACTGCAATTACATATTGTTCATATCATGTCATAGAAATTAAATTTAATGAACATCTTTCGTAATCTCAGTTATCTGACTGACGTCATAAACTCATCGGACATTTGCCCCCATTTTTGCTCATACCTCTCACTGATCGGTATACCGCGAAGCTACTCAAGTGTTTGAAAAAGATTCGATTCGAGATTCGATTCAATTTCGATGTTGAAATTGCTGATTCGTCGGGCCCTATTAGTAATATATTGATAACATATTGGTAATCCATGATTGTGACAACCATTGATACTATAACTACCTTTATTGTGATTTACGTCTGATAAAAAAATGGCATTTATATGTGCATCACCGAAAGCGGATTGTTAACGCTATGAACGTCATCGCTCTTTGAAACAACGTCAACACGAAGAAGTCCCGGCTTGTATTTATTCAGTGGCTGGTATTCTGCCAAAAGTGTGGAACAAGACAGAAACACAATGGTCATCCTAATCCAGAATTTTGTATTGAATGGTTTGCGGAAGGTGCAAGGATATATTTCACGAGAGCTGAAGGCTTGAATGAAATGTGACAATGAGTCGTCTGCAACAACTTTGATGAACGATTTGAGATTCTTGTCTTGTGACTTCATTGATACTAACCATGATAGCAATTTGAGACTGGTAAAACATAACTAGAGATTATAAAGGCACCGACAGAAGATGGTTGACATTATCTACTGTCATTGCTCTTGACAAAAAGTGAAGTAGTTTAGGTTATGTTATATTCCATGCACGAGAGACGGCACTATGTATTTAAAGGTACAGTTGGCCTTGGCGGTGGGTATCCTGTGAAAATATTTCCACCCGTCAAAAACCGCCACAAACAGAAAGAACAACAAAATGTAGACAGACCTTGTCCGTATACAAATAAGAAATATCGCATAAACAGTATGTTATTGTCATATTTTTGACCATTGTTATGTAAACAAAAGCATAAAAAGTTACTTTTCTGGTGTTTGTTTATATTATGATGGTAAACATAAAGAGCGTTCTTTGTTGGTGAATTCCTGATATGGAACGAATAAAGAGCGTTTATGCCATTTGTGTGTGATTAGCCAGCAGCATTGTGCTGTCTTCTGTAACACAATCAGGCTCTTGCTTCGGTAAAATATAGTAAATCTTTATGATAACATGCTGTTTACGCGATGGTCATGGTATATATGAACGAAACTGTATGCGTTTTAATGTTTTTCTGTTTACGGTGATTGGAACAAATATGAATATTTTCAAAAACTAAGGCCTCACGTGCCTTTAACTCTTTCATGGGGGTTAATGATGGGAGCAGTGCTGGTGCAGCATTAAATAGCCTGTGCCAGTGCATTCCCATACCGGTTTATATGCGAGTCACCCATAAGGAGTCTCGCTAATATAAGAGAATGCACTGCCATACAAGGTCAAGATAAATATTGTTAGGCCAATGCATTCTCTTATATATGTGAGGCTCCCTATTGGAGACTCGCATATATAAGATAATGCATTGGCACAGGGTTTTCGCAAAATTTCAGGAAACTCCAGTCATGGAAGGGTGTCTGACATTCCGTTGCATATATATGTGCCTCACACTATCAGGTGTGGAATAAATAGAGAGTAATCAATTGGTTCCGAGAATTACGTTAAATAATTCACGAGAAGCGAGAGACGTCGGTAAGAAACGAGTGTGCGTTAGCGCATGTGTTTCTTACCTAAATGTCTCTCACCTCGAGTGAATTATTTAACGTACTTCTCCAAAATAATTAATTACTCTATTTATTACACTTCTGCATCAATTTGTTTCACCAAATATGATTAAAACACAGAGAATTTATATGCATGAAAGTCCTGATGTGGAGAATGATTAACCACCCAAATTTCAATCAAGATCAGTAAGCGACGTAACGGCAATGACATAGCGAGAAATGAAATAATTCACTAGTGACATTACCATTTTTAATTAACGGCATTTTCAATGGAAATCTCTCATAGGAGTGTAATAAAATCATCTATGTGACTCTTTATGTAACCTACTTGGTTTATCGATGGAATACACAATGAGGTCTTCCCACAATTCTCTATCATTATGTTCCTTACAGAAATCTATTGCTCTATCGACGTCGCACAACTGCTTTGTGATTAACTGTAGAGCTTGCGTCAAGTTACCCATTCTCCCTGAAAATAGTGAGATTATACTCAAACAGTCATTCAAACAGTCACATTTTATTTTCACAGTTTTAGATAGGATAATTTTGTTTACAATATACACACGAATAGCACGATAACAGTAATACATAATAATGGAATGTTGTACAGTGATGCCCCAAATAATTGACTCCTTAACCACAGCAGAATTATGGGTAACTTTTCAGGATTTAGTCTGCTTCTTTCTCTTCAATAAATGGTGGTATCTCCCACTCACAGCAGCTCTATTACAATAAATTATTACAAATAAATTCATTACCATTTTATTTAGGTCTATATATTTATAAAATAAACAGAAATAGAAACTCATAAAAATGATTTTTGGAACATGACCATATTTGGGCATACCTCCCGCAAAAATCTCCCGGATTGACATTTTCAAAACTTAACAGGTCTGGTACTGATGGATTGAACCCATTTCTATATCTAATTACCAAGTAAGAAGACTTGTTCCGGAATGAGGTCTCTCAGCTCACAAACATCCAGCGCCATCTGTAGGGGATAATAGTTGCTGGATCGTAAGAACGACAGCAGCTTTGGCTGGTCGAACTCTGCATATAATTTAACTTGATGTCCATGATATTTCTGTCCGAGATGCGGGTCTTTCTGGAACAGCTTATCTAGATACTGAAAATATATGAATTGTTTAATTATGGTTTGATCTCATGTATAATATTTGATAGCATATCACATATATTAAACGGACATGGCTCATTCGAACCTCCAAATTTGTTCTATGTAATTTGGGTAGACGGATACGATATGTCAATAGATAAATTGAATTTTTATATCCCGGCTTCATATGCTCTGAAAAACACTTGTCAAAGTCACAGCCATTTTTGAGCTATTTTCAACTTTTCGCCAGAAGTCAGACAAACACTCTTTATTTGGGACCGTATTCACAGTTGTATTTTTCATTACTTCAATGTGTCTTTTTGGGTTACATAATGCTCGTAGAATGGTAGTTCAGATATCTATCGATCTATTTCGATACTGAGAAAAATTCAAAAGCGAATAATATTATGTGCATTTTGGAGCGCAAACCGCCAAGTGGCTTTAATTTATATTTGTTGCAGTAAAATCATTTTAATTCATGGGGGGGTCTATTATTCGTTCATTTCGTGGCATGGCCAAACCAATAAATCAAGAGCCAATGATATGAGACTATGTCAGTTTAACTTCATATGTTATATACCTTACTCGTATTTAAATTTGCGCAGTACTATTTTTCGCTCAGTTTTAAATTTGTGCACTTTAAATTCACGCACCTATCTGTGCGAATTCAAAACTGACAAAATATTTTCGTAAAATTCTTGGATCTGATGAAGGTTTCAGTTCTTAGTCGTTTCTGAAGATACATGTGTATGTTATTGTTAAACACGATCACAGCAGATTTGCATCGCATAGACCATATAACTGCATCATCATTTTGTTGCAATGATAAGATGTTTATATGCTCCAAATAATTATTCTGATACTGAAATAGTTATGGGCTGGAGATCAATGAAATGAACTCGAAAACAGGAAACTACAACCGCAAAGGCAACTGACCAGAAAAATCAACATTTGGCTGCGGATTGTGATGACATGACTAACTCAGACTGTATGGTCATGGTGTCACCCCAGGGTGGTGAATGCACATGCAATCTAGAATAAGTGTACTTCTTACAAGTATTTCAACATCATCGACATTACCATGTGTACGTCGCTTTGTATTGAGTAATGGTTTTGAATATTGGTTGACCAAATGTAAATGTAGGCCTAAATGTATAGGCGTAATTGTCATTTCAGTGCCCAACATTTTGTAATGTATGTAACTCGTAAACATAACTCTTGTTTTCCCTGTGGGATATTTTAAATTCAGAATCGTACTATATTTCGCTTAGTTTTAATTTTGCACACTAATGGGTGAGAGAAAAATAGTACTGTGTGAATTTAAATACGAGAAAGGTTTATTAATCATTTAAAGGTACTCAATCTGATCAGACATTCCTAAATTACTATCACTTTGGCTTCGGGGTTAAAAATATTTGATTTGGTCGAGGAAACCATCCATCAATGTGCAGAGTGATCAGATATCGATTTTTGATTTTTGTTATTTCTAGAGATGTGTGATAATATGTGGCCCAGAAACACGTGGTCAAACGGAAGGTCTCGGACAAAATTGCAGATGAAGATGGATAACTCAAATATAAAGTTGTAATACGGTCAAATTTTGTGATACTTTAGTGATAATATGGCCATATTTTGTTGAACAAAATGTTGATAACAAGTTTTGGGAAATTTTATACCATAGTTGACAGTTGTTAGCATTATTTTTGTTGCAATAAATCGATTCTGATAACTAAATCGTATTTTGAAGAAATGTTGTTGTTGTATCTTGATGGTATGGGGACTGTCTGATCGGATGGAGTACCTTTAAAGATTACTGATCATTACTCACTACATGTAGTAATTCTGGTTTTACTTCCAACTGTTGCACTACTTTCTCAATCTGAAAAAGATTAAAAGATTTGATCACAAAATAAGTCACTTACTACTATACATGGAATGGATGCCCAGAATTCAAAATTAATTATTCGTAATGATGGCAGAAGTTCTTAACACTATGAAAGTTCAGTGTTTTGTTTTCATTAAAAACAAGACTACTTAGTACTCAAAACAATGTCAGTAATTCATGATCATGATAATTTTGAATTGATACATAATTATACCCTTAGTGTTTTAATTAAAAGGGTGATTTGATATCTCATCTGCTTTATTCAGGGATTGGGGTATAAGGGTGTCCATTGGGGAGTGTTTCCAGCTTCACACCCCCCTTAAAGTTGAACTAATTTCCTGCACACCTCACCCCCCCCCCCCCCCCCCCTCTGCCTCAGTTTCAAATGTTGGAAATTTGAAATGTGACACCCCCTTAACAGTTGGAAAATAAAATTACAAGAACAATTTCAACTTACTTTTGGTCTAAATTTCCAACTGATGTTGTGTCAGGTACAATATTTCCAACCCAACCCCAACCCCCAACCCCCAACTCTCCATCCCACACGAATTGTGCAGTCCCAAATTCACCCAAGTGCATTGTCACTAAAATAATTACCTCTGTAAATCGGAACCTCTCTATTCTGAAGGTCTTTTTTTTTTATTAGTCCATAATTGAGCAAACACAGGTATTTTTACCTCTGGACAGAACTCGTGTGCACACAGGGAAAGTAGTTTTATACTGTTGTATAAGCATACCGATTTAATTACCAGTCTGTTGTTCGGCGATTGCTTTGAACTGGATTATAACTACAGGTGTCTGATTAGATATCTGTATGCTTATTTCACACATTGAGTGAACATTGGTAACTTCATGGAGAATTAGATCAGTGACAATTTGTTTTCACATCAGTTATTGTGCAGAGTTGGACTCTGTTTATACAACAATTGTCCAAACACAAGTCACTATACGTACACAATGGTGTTGTATAGTCACCATAGCAGTTTGAATCGATCTATAAAGAGCTCATCATGAAGTATGGTATTGGAAAATCCACCATCAGCAATATATTCAAAAACCGCGACAAGATAATGCAATTTCATTACGAATGGGCAGATGTTATAAAATAATTTTTACCACAAAAAGAAAATACCACTCCGGCAGGTTTTTATTCCTACATTTTATGACCAAATTTTCACCAGCAAGCAAGTTTTTATGTTGAACTTCAAATTATCCAAAAATATTGTTGGGTGTGAAAAACAATATTTTCCTAAATAAGTAAAATATATATCTCCTAGAAGTATCTTGCCCACTGAACTATATGGTATATTATCCCAAGTAGGAGGGGTTAACTCTCCGAGTTGAAAAAAAGCAGTACGAAATTCTATGGTACATATCCTCTGTCATGTTCATGACACGTGTAATCACGTGATTTCTGACACGTAGTGAAGTATTCGCCATATTTTTATCCCCAGTAGGACATTCCTCGTGAGCGGGGTGGGTGCGAAACCCTGGGAGGGAGCTCAGCGTTCAGTGGGCAAGATACTTCTAGGAGATATATATTTTTACTTATTTAGGAAAATATTGTATCTCCGTCAAAGATATCTTGCCCACTGAACTATATGGTAAAGAATAGAATTTTCTAACAGGTGGAGGCCACGAGGAAACACAAAAACACCGCTATGCATCTGAATCAAAGAACTGGATTGACCTGATAACCTACAATATATACATATACATGCACAGACATATAGATATATATGTATATACATATATATATACACATGCACAATAGGACCATAAGCCAATGTAATATTCCATCCTAAAACTAATACCTGTCAGCAAGCTCAAACGAACAAAAAGTGGCCACTTAAGAGTTTAAGACCCCTGCAAGTAAAGTAAATAGCTTCAGAAGACATGGAGACGGATACGACATTCGCATCGGAACTTAGGGCTAATAATGTATCAGCCGAGTACTTGCCGGGAAAGGTACGGGTAACACCCATGTAGATAGTATTTATTCCAGTTGGATCTTCCATATTTTCAAGGAATTTTTCTACAATTCAACCAAATGTACTAGTAATGCAAATCATCAGCCCGAAGATGATATATAGTCTATAATATGGAGCCTTTATTTGCACAATCAAGTATCCAGTACAGAATATTTTAACATCCAAATTTATATGGGCACATACTCAAATACAGAACAGGTGTCCCCAAACAAAAATTCTCTGGATCCTTCCCCGCGAGTTTGTCCGTGTCCTAGGGGAAGCAACTCGTGTGAGCTACGGGTTCGATGGGTAGCCCCAACCCGCGTCCTGTTTGGTGTGACTATCGCTCCGAGTGCTCATTACGCCAATTAGAGGAACCCTATATATCGACTTTCGTTCTCTATTCTTGGGACCTCGAAACGAGGGAAGCGACTTCAAGGGGAGCTACGGGGAAGGGGATTCATGAACCTGTTCTTACCTCGATGAGCAGTCCTGTGAAAGTAATTAATGTGATTACGAACAATCACAAATACACCTGTTGTGTTATGTTACCATGCCTGTGTCAACCAAGGCAGTAACGGCTCCATTGTTAATCATTCAGGGTTAAAAAGGTTCAAATTGACATTCAGGATTTTACAATCCTATCAGCCTATTTCACAAGCGTTAAAACAGTGCTTTTGTCTTCAGTTGTACACCAGACGGTGATTGTCAACGTCTAAATAAAGCCGTAAATTTCGTGATACCTTTAACCACCGTCAACGCACGTGGTAACTTAAATAATACGTCACCTGTATGCCATAGATTTGTTATAAAGAAAACGATCAGCGTCTTTAGTCATATCCAATGGTGCCTCGAATGTTCTGCCGTTAATAGGCCAGAAACTCTGATATTGTCGGCATAAACACGGATATTAAATAATTGACCGATTAAAATTATGGAAGACAAAGTCCGTTAAAACGAAACGAGTCGTCCGCTTCCGAGATTATATTCGGAACAACCGCGTAATCTTTATGTGAATTGTACATAATTTTCAACTATAAGCAAAGAAATAATGTTGTTTGTATAAAACAAAACTGTTTTTGCTATACAAACTGCAACTTAGCTTCGTTGGAGAGATTCTTTTTGCGTCCTTCCTAGTGGGGGAGGGATAAAAATATGGCGAATACTTCACTACGTGTCAGAAATCACGTGATTACACGTGTCATGAACATGACAGAGGATATGTACCATAGAAATTCGTACTGCTTTTTTTCAACTCGGAGAGTTAACCCCTCCTACTTGGGATAATATACCATATAGTTCAGTGGGCAAGATACCTTTGACGGAGATATTACTTTTCATGATTAAGTGTTAATGCAATTTTGATAGTCTGTTATTCAACCCAGTACATACAATTTTACCTTTTCACGACAGGAGCTGTGCTGGTGCAGAATTAATTATCCTGTGCCAGTGTATTCTCTTATGTGAACATAGGGAGCCTCATTTATATAAGAGAATTCACTGGCTTACAAGGTTAATGTAAATATTGTTGTTAGGCCAATGTATTCACTTATATATGCGAGACTTCCTATGGGAGACTCACAAATATAAGAGAATGCATTGGCACAGGGTTTTCGCTCCAGTCATGGAAGAGTTAGACAAACCAAAAAAATATCTTTAACATTATCCAGAAATAACAACGGGAAATATAAATACAAGTGCAAATGTGTCTAGCTAGATTTGTGGTCATTAGTGGACAGAGAATATGGAGATCTGTCTAGCTAGATTTATGGTCATTAGTGGACAGAGATTTTGGAGATCTGCTTAGCTAGATTTATGGTCATTAGCGGACAGAGATTGTGGATATCGCATTGTGAAGCCCAATGCTATGTGTGATTGGCCTTATTTGTTTACAAATAACCTAATGCCCAGGGTTCATTAGTTCAGGGGTCATGAATCTACTCACTGGAAGCTCACCGATTTCATTGGTCGATTCGAACAAAGAGTGAAAAATATTTCCGCGCCAATATTTTTATTCCGTCTCACTTTTGTTCTAACCAGCTAGAGATACATATCTAAATTTGATTTGAATTGAAGTAGTCTATTATAATTGCTACAATTCCAATTCCAGAGTATGCTGAGACCGCATTCCTAACTTTGTCAAAAATGCTAGACAAATGGGGATTGAAAGAGTCCAGCTCCAAGTCATGTAGTCCAGCAACCAAGATGGTGTTTCTTGGTGTCTTATTTGACACCGAGAGACTCACTCTTGAAATTACTGCAGACCGGTTGGTGGAAATAAGGAAAATTGTCAGAAACTGGATTGGAAAAAGTAGTGCCACTCTTAAAGAGGTCCAATCCCTTCTGGGGAAACTGCATTTTGTGGCAAGCTGCGTACGCCCGGGCAGAATATTTGTGTCAAGAATTTTGGTGTGGCTCAGAACATTCAAAGCTAATAAAAGAATTAGTCTCGGTATCCCAGATTATGTTAGAATGGATTTAGAGTGGTGGAACAAATTTCTTCCTATTTATAACGGCGTTTCCATGATGCCCTGGGAAAACTGGTCGCAGGCAGATGAGATTGTAGCATCAGATGCCACGCTAACGGCATGTGGTGGGCTCTGTGGCAACCAGTTTTTCCATGAGCTATTTCCTGCTCACATCATGGAAAAGTCACTCCATATCAATGAACTTGAGATGTTGACGATAGTGATTTGTTTGAAATTGTGGGGCAAAGAGTTAACTGGGAGAAGAATTCTTTTTAAATGTGATAATGCTACGTCAGTGGCTGTGGTTAATAAAGGGGCAACCAAGAATCAATTTTTGCAATCATGTCTCAGGGAAATCTGTTATATAGCCTCTTTGTGGCAATTTGAAGTCCG
This sequence comes from Siphonodentalium dalli, assembly GCA_032622095.1. NCBI lineage: Eukaryota > Metazoa > Mollusca > Scaphopoda > Gadilida > Siphonodentaliidae > Siphonodentalium > Siphonodentalium dalli. The sequence continues at coordinate 131,426,732 of CP136068.1, read as the reverse complement.
CACCGAGCATATAGCCGGCAGTGAGAATAGGCTCCCAGATAATCTGAGCAGATGGTACGAAAATCCTCATCACCAAAGGGAATTTCATAGGGCTACCAAAGATAAAGTGATGAAGGAAATTAAGTTAAAAAAGGAAATTTTCTCCTTTTCGCATGATTGGTGATTTTCTTTCTAGGCCTAGAGTTTAAGCAGTTGAAGAAAGACACACAGAAGTCAGTCGTTAATGCATTTTCCGAAGGTACAAACAGAAACCATCAAATTCAGTGGAAGTCATACTTTCTGTTCTGTGAATACTTCATGATTGAAGCACTTCCGGCTAAGAAAGAAACATTACAATATTATATACAGTTTCTCAGTCGATCATTTAAATCAACTGATTCTATTAGAAATTACTTGAGTGGAGTAAAGGCCTTGCATATTAAGCTAGGATTCAATTCTGAGCAATTTGAAGCTCATGAAATTAAGCTCACCTTGAGGGGACTGTCTAGACTTAACCCTCATTCAATCAAACAAGCTGAGCCTATTTCACCAGCTATTTTTGTCATGTCTCATACTTATACTCTTTTGTTATATATCTTCAGGTTAGCTGGAGTCTTATATATATGTATATAAATGGATATTGGTCAACTTAACATGGAAGCGGAGCGAACTGCAATTACATTGCGATGATCATCGGACCTCAGCAGATGTTCTAAAGTATAGCGTTTCATCTGAAGGAAATAATCAGCGTTCAGAGCCTGTATGCAACCAGGAAAAACAATAGCGTTCAGCGACAGTGTCCTTCAGAAATAAACAGTGTTTGGTGATAGTGTTCTTCAAGACTGCTCAGCATAAATAGACATTATGGCGACCTCAATTAACTACAAGATACCACCAGTGTTTTCAACACAGAAACCATATTCTCGCTGGGTTGACGAAGTTAAAGCATGGGAAACACTGACAGAATTGGACAAGAAAAAGAGAGCCGTAGCTATAGCGTTGTCGCTTCCTGAGGAAGGATCAGTGAGAGACAAAGTGTTTAGTGAAATGAGCATAGCCATTCTTAATGCAGATGATGGTGTGGAAAAACTGATAACATTCTTAGATGGACTTTTCAAAAAGGATGCCCTAAGTGAAGCTTACGAAGCATATACTGAATTTGATCGTTTCAGACGAAGCAAAGTAGCGACAATGGGAGAATATGTAATTGAATTTGAGAAGCTGTACAACAGGACGAAAAAGTTTAAAATGGAACTTCCCCAACCAGTTGTTGCATTCAAGCTGTTAGAATGTTCAGAACTCGAAATGAAAGACAGACAATTAGTGCTGACGGGAGTGGACTACTCTGCTGAAAATACATTGTTCAAACAGATGATAAGTTCTCTAAGAAAGTTTTTCGGAGAACAAGCTGCATCGCGACAGGATGGATCTGTTGGCATTAAAGTAGAGCCAGCATGCTTCACTGCGGAGGAGGTGAATTATTCAGACAGACAGTATAACAATCAGAGAAATTGGGGGCAGAGAGGTAATCGAAATGCACTACAGGCGGGTCGGCGTGGATTTATACAAGCTGAATCGTCTGACAGAATCAGAAGAGCATTACGTCATAAGATTAGATCATCAGGCGAGTGTTTTCAACAAGGTGACAAAGTGTATTATAAGAGAGATGATGACAAGAGATGGAAAGGACCTGGAGCTGTGATCGGGCAAGACGGAAAAGTGGTGTTTGTGCGACACGGGAGTATATATGTGAGAGTTCACCCATGTAGACTGATCAGGTGTGGCCCAGAAAAGGAAGTGTCTTCTGATGAACAAAAAAGACAGTTTGATGAAATTAAAGATTCTAGTGCTGTACAAATTGATGATGGAGAGTGTACAGACGAAGATCAGGAGATTAGTGGAAACAAAGTTAATAGAAGATCAGATGATGACATTCAGCATGGAGATAGGCGGAATGCAGCAAATGTGCAGCTAGATAATGTTGGAGAACTAAGTGGCAGTCAACCAGAAATGCATGTAGGAGATACCAGGACAAAGGATCCCAGTGTAAAAGATATTCCAAGAGTCGGAGAAATTATAGCATACAGATTAAGAGGAAGTAATGAATGGATGAAGGCCAAAGTATTAAGTAAAGGAGGAAAAGCAACTGGAAAAAATTGGGCTTACATGAATATACAGGAAGAAGATAAAGATGTAATGGCTGGAATAGATTTCATGAAAGATGTCGATGAGTGGAAAAAGGTGGATGTGATAGATGAAGTGAATGCTGTTTTTATTCCGGTGTCAAGGCACGATGAAGAAAATGTAAGAAATGCCAAACAGTTAGAGCTTGATAACTGGAAATCATTCCATGTGTATGAAGAAGTTCCTTACAAAGATCAGAAGGTAATGTCAACAAGATGGGTGATCACAGAGAAAGAAAATGGTGGTAAGCGGGTAGTCAAAGCACGGTTAGTGGCCAGAGGCTTCGAGGAGGAAACCGATGTCCAGAGTGATTCTCCCACAGCACACAAAGAAAGCATTCGATTGTTTCTGGCATTAGCCTCTACATATCAGTTTACTGTTCATTCTATAGACGTGAAGGCAGCGTTTCTGCAGGGAGACGAAATTGATAGAGATATTTATGTTCAACCTCCAAAGGAATGTATTTCAAAGGAACCTGTCATATGGAAATTACAAAAGTGTGTATATGGCCTTGTGGATGCTTCCAGGAAATGGTTCTTAAGCATGAAAAAAGAATTGGATAGACTCTCATGTGTGCAGTCCAAACTCGATCCAGCGTTGTTTCTCTGGCAGGGAGAAGGTATGTTTTTAATGCATGTTGATGACATTCTTTGGACTGGCAGTGATTTATTCAAAACGAAAGTGATTGATTGCATTACCAAAAGATTCAGATGTGGGAAGGAAATGGACAGTTGTTTTCGGTACATTGGTTTAGACATTGAGCAAGATAGTGAGGCAGTGTATCTTCAGCAGCACATGTATACAGAGGAATTGAAACAAGTGCAACATGCAGTGAATACTAAAGGGAATGAGAGAGGTGTGTATATGGAGATTGTTGGACAGATGCACTGGTTAGCATCACAAAGTCGACCAGATTTGTCTTTTGATGTGCTGGATCTTACTACTTCAAGTGAAATTAGCGACTCAAAATTTCGGCAGAAACTCAACAAAGTCGTAAGGAAAGCCAGAAACAATGTGTACAAGTTTGTATTTCCACAACTTGGTAATTTGGACAAACTGGAGTTGGTTCTTTACACAGATGCTTCGTATGCAAACTTGTCTGACAGGATTTCCAGTGCAGGAGGATATATCATATTTCTAAAAGGCGGTAATGGGAGATGTTGTCCTATCTCTTGGGCAGCAAAAAAGATAAGAAGGGTGGTCAAGAGTACGCTAGCGGCGGAAGCACTTTCTCTCGTGGATGGACTTGATGCTTGTTATTTTGTGAGAAGCATTCTGCAAGAAATGATTAATAAGAAAGGAGCTTCAGACACACATGTTCCAATAACGTGTCTGGTTGACAATAAATCTCTGTGTCAGAATGTGCATTCCACAAAACTCATATCTGAAAAACGTCTTCGACTGGATTTGGCTAGTATCAAAGAAAGTGTAAACAAGGAAGATGTTTCAGTGAAATGGATAAAAACTGGACAACAAATAGCTGATTGCTTAACGAAAGGAGGAGCAGACTTCCATCCACTTATCGAGATGATACACAACGGGAAAGAAGAGACTTTCTAAAACTTTTCTTAAAGATTGGACAGGATGGTGTTGTGATGGACCCTAAGTTCTTGGTCTTTAAAATCACTTTATGATTGTTTCATTCATTTAGAAAGACATGGGAGTGTGTCATGTCTCATACTTATACTCTTTTGTTATATATCTTCAGGTTAGCTGGAGTCTTATATATATGTATATAAATGGATATTGGTCAACTTAACAATTTTATTAGAAATATCAAAATACTTGGATCACAACAACCCCAAAGACGCTACATTCTGGTCAATGTTTCTAATGGCATTCTTTTTAATGCTCAGAAAGTCTAATTTAGTTCCAGAGTCTGATTCTAAGTTTGATTCGGGTCATCAGCTTACTAGGGGAGATATCTTGCAGTTAGAAGGAGTTCTGTTAGTTGTTATTAAATGGTCAAAAACTATTCAATTTGGACAAAAAACATTAAGAATGCCAGTGCTATCTATCCCAGGCTCCAGATTGTGCCCAGTGGCAGCTTATAGAAATATGATAAATCTAGTACCGGGGGAAGTCACCAATCCTGCATTCATGCATTTGGAAGGTCACCGACCAGTCACCTATCAACAATTTCAAGCATTTCTTAAAAAAGTGATAAGAAAGACTGGTAGAGATCCAGTGCTCTATTCAACCCATGGATTTAGGAGAGGGGGAGCCACTTGGGCCTTTCAGGCACAAGTGCCGGGTGAATTGATTCAGTTGATGGGTGACTGGTCAAGTGATGCTTATAAGAGATATTTAAGTTATACAGTACGAGACAAATTTTTAATAGCTAAGCAAATGAGGGATCATATTATTACGAGTCTTTGAATATTAACTCCACTTTATGTTTTTTCCAGTTAAACGACAGAGGAATGCTCTTTTGGTGTCTGACTCCATATGTAAGCATGTTAGAGGTATTCGTACTCTTGAAGTTATGATATTTCGAGGAATCAACATAAAGAGACTAGCCAATTTGATCCAAAGCAAGAAGTTGAATGGTAAACCTTTAAATTCATACACTCATATCATCTATCATGTTGGCACTAACAACATTGAGTCGACATCAGAGGATAACATTAGTAAAGCCTTCTCAACCCTTATTGCTCGAACTCGGGAAGCAAGCCCTGCAAAGTTAATTATGTCCGCAATTATTCCGCGGCCAAAGGATATAGACATATTTGGTGAGAAGGTTATTAATGTAAATAAGAAGTTATCAGAAATGTGCGTGGAAAGAAAAATGCAATTCATAAGAACTTATAGAGTCTTTAACACCAAAGGAGCACCAAAGTCAGAACTGTATTGTGAAGATAACCTTCACCTAAATGATGAAGGAACAGGACGAATTAGGTCCCTACTAATGCAAGTCGTTAACCGATTAGTATAATCAAAGTTAGTTTAGTTTCAATTTAACTTTTTGAATTTCTAATAGTAAGGTTGGAGTAGGATTGGTCTTAAGTCATTCTGAACAAGACATATGTTAGGATTGGATTGTGCATTTCATTCTTTGGAAGACATGACTTTAATAGTGGCAAGGCGACTGTTGGTCATTTGAGGATAGAGAACACATACTCGGTTCCAACCTCAACTTGAGTTCCATTGAAGGTCTTGCACATTCTATAATTCAAAGTATATGTCTTTATTTCTATTCTGCTATTTTGGCGGCCTTCGGCTTGGCGGGTAGTATCAGATAACTAATCTAACCTTATCTAGTTTTACAATAGACTGATTCAGTTTTCTAACTATACCTGACACATAGATATAATCATTATTTATTAGATAGGCATCAGTAGGGAAGTAATTAGTCCTGTTCTATAATATTAATGTATGTGTCATATGCATGTATTGTATCGTACATGTCTGTCTGCATGTTCAAGCTCAAACACAGGCCTCTGACTCAAGATCTGTACCACAAACCTTTACATGTAAGTATATCTGAATTCAGCTTGAACCCTTATATATTTAAAGATAAACTAGGTCGATTGGATCGATAATTAAAGTACAAATATATATATGAGTGGTGGTATAGATTTTGTGTTAGGGGCCTTTGATCATTTCATTCATTTTCACACTCTTATTCACCTCGACATTTTAATTTGTTGTCATCAGTCATCTATTTGTTATATATGTTTGCATGTTTGTTGTTTAGGGCCCTGAGGCCTGAAGTGTATTATCTTTGTCTGGTTGGTTCATCCGCAATAAATCATTAAGTGATAGCTGCCTTCATTTGAACCCTACCCTGGTCATTGGCCTTATTTGTTTACAAATAACCTAATGCCCAGGGTTCATTAGTTCAGGGGTCATGAATCTACTCACTGGAAGCTCACCGATTTCATTGGTCGATTCGAACAAAGAGTGAAAAATATTTCCGCGCCAATATTTTTATTCCGTCTCACTTTTGTTCTAACCAGCTAGAGATACATATCTAAATTTGATTTGAATTGAAGTAGTCTATTATAATTGCTACAATTTTTCCCGCCCACCCACCCATATAGAATATGGTAGTAAACATTTATTACCATATTGAATTTCTCTATAAAATTTATAAAACACATTAAGTTAGCGGGTAGTATCAGATAACTAATCTAACCTTATCTAGTTTTACAATAGACTGATTCAGTTTTCTAACTATACCTGACACATAGATATAATCATTATTTATTAGATAGGCATCAGTAGGGAAGTAATTAGTCCTGTTCTATAATATTAATGTATGTGTCATATGCATGTATTGTATCATACATGTCTGTCTGCATGTTCAAGCTCAAACACAGGCCTCTGACTCTAGATCTGTACCACAAACCTTTACATGTAAGTATATCTGAATTCAGCTTGAACCCTTATATATTTAAAGATAAACTAGGTCGATTGGATCGATAATTAAAGTACAAATATATATATGAGTGGTGGTATAGATTTTGTGTTAGGGGCCTTTGATCATTTCATTCATTTTCACACTCTTATTCACCTCGACATTTTAATTTGTTGTCATCAGTCATCTATTTGTTATATATGTTTGCATGTTTGTTGTTTAGGGCCCTGAGGCCTGAAGTGTATTATCTTTGTCTGGTTGGTTCATCCGCAATAAATCATTAAGTGATAGCTGCCTTCATCTGAACCCTACCCTGGTCATTTACCTTAATTTCTCTAGTGATTATAAAACATAATTTCACAAGTGAATTATGTTACTTTAACTGGCCCGTTAGGTATTCATATGAGCTATCCAAAGTTATGCATCATGGGTTTAATGGCGGTATTATTCGGATTTCTGGTAAATCAGATTTTTATAGTGGAATACGATAAACAGAATAATTACTTGATTGAACTGGTGACTTGAAATAATTCATTCGAGTCAAGGACTATTTTGTAAAACGCTCGAGCGCATCCTGTTTGTACAATGTCCCTGCCTCTCATGAATTATTTCATGTCACCAGTTCAATCAAGTGATTACTCTCTATATGTTTGATGGGACAGAAACGGCACTAGTCAGGCCATATTCTTATGAGGGGTGGCGGGGCAATGTCTGTGAAACAGAAATTTTAATTATTTCGCCTTCCTATATAATATCAACTCACTGGAACTTTGTTCATGTTATCTAATAAGAGTTTGACGGCTTGTTCCTTTTCAAACTGCATCATCAGAATTATGTTGGCACTGATTTCTTCAAACAAATCATGGTTCTGTATCAACTTAAACACATTCTTGTGTTTTAGCCTGAAACATACATATACATGTATATTGTATCTCGTGTGACATTTTGGCCTTCTGACTGGCTGAAATCTGTACCCATGTTTGGTGAAAAGTTTATCGGACAATACATGAATGCAGTCAACCACACGCCAAGTTTGTGATTATTGTATGCGAGTGGATGGCAAGTCTTCAAATAGTGCCTGTCATTTGCAGAATGAGTTCCCCAGAGGGTGAATATAGTGATGCTATCGAGCATTGGGCGAGCATCACTAAATTCAACCTCTCGGGGACCTCATTCTGCTTAGGTCTCATCTTCTGGGAAGTATCTTTAGTCTCAAATTAACATTGTTTTGGTTACTTTTTCCTCTATGATAATTTTTTAGCCCCTAATTTGCAGAAGATAAAATGCATAATCAAGGTGATTAAAGGGTGAACATAACCAACTTCAACTGGGGAACTTCAATCTGATCTCAGGTCTCCCATAGCAGTTCAGGCCTCAGCAGAATGAGGTTCCCAGAGGGTGAATTTGGAGGCGCTAACCCACTGTGCAGGATAACGTAACTAAATTCACACTCTGGGGACCTCATCCTGCAAATGACAGACACACTATTTCAAGGCTTAGTGGACGACTATGACAGCCAAAGTCTAAAAAAAACAGGAAAGATAAATAAATATGAAGTAACAGGTGACATTTTTGAGAGAAAAAAAACATATTGACAAATTAATAATGAAATGATCACTGCTATACTCAGGGTTCCAGGCCTCCCGATTCTACACGAAACACAATTTTTTTTATTTGTTCCACTGATAAATCTTCTCATGCAGAAGGAGGAAATAGATATTATGACACAAGTGTGTGAACATGTTAACCCTTTGGAGAGTATCTGTAACGTCATATGCATGACGTCATGAGTAAATTTAACATCAACGTCATAGCAATAATTATTAACAAGTTCTGGTCAAAAGGGTCCAATAATTAGTTTTAATTTATGTGCATTTTTTGTTAACGTGTGTTATCATATTCGATTGCACTTATACACTTGGGACATTATATTAATCAAAATAACTCCTATACAAATCATTTATAAATCAGATGATTTATTGAAGTTATGTCTACATAAAATAACACTTCCTGAAACGACATATATGTCATTCTACTCCTCAAACGATAGACGGCAAATATGTCGTTCTACTCGCCAAAGGGTTAACCAGTGTACACACTTGCCCAAAATTTTCTTGAGCCACCAACTTAGCCACTTGTGAATTTTTTGGAGCCACTTTTCATTTACTTGAGCCAAAATTAAGGTCTAACATTGGAGGGCCTTCAATTGAAATTTTCATTAATAAGTTTAAGTTTAAATGTGGAACAGAAAGTCTGTTTCCCCATTTATCTTTGACTAAATGTTGGTACGAGAAGGCCCTCTCACATTCCAGTCGATACGGGTACACAATATAATATTTATGCAAAGTCTGATATAGGATATGTGTCCTTTCATTGTTTCACTAATGTTTGGAGATGTGAAAGCAATACACTGAATATGTGTTTCTATCGAGTAGAAGTAGGAATCCCATCACTGTACAGATACAATAACAACAAGCTGTTGTGGCATAAGTGGAGAATCAATTAGCGAGTGCTTTCATTCAGACTGTGGCCGGATAGTGTTGCCTGATTGTTAAACTTTACTGTCTGACGGCAGTTAATTTAACAGCCACACATCCAAATTCTTTGAGCCACTTTCTTTAGCCACTAGCACATTTTGTTGAGCCACTTTTGTATTTCTTTCACAATTTGCGAAATTTTTAACTGATGTTAACATTATTGCATGAGTATGTTGTGAAGCGATGGAAAAACAAGAACAAGAGGTTCGAGTTTTATCTCGCGGCATGACAAACGAGTGCAATAATGTTAACATGTTCACAAAACTATGTTGTTCTATGTTTATTTCACAATATGAAGATTATAGCTTGTTATATACTAAAATTTAGGTAGATATTGTTTATTTAATTGAATAAATGTGTGCTTAATGTAGATTATACCAAAAAATTTAATGAAGAAATGGTCTATTAAGGTTGATGTCGCCAATGACATTGTTGACGTAATTGGTTTGTATTTTCAAGAACAGTACAAAATTTTTTATTGAAGATTTTGATATATTCTGTATTTTGCTGGGTTTTGCACAAATAAGCTGTTGGGTGGGCAATAAAACATTTTAGAGACTAGAATCTCAGCAGGATTTAAGTCGAGATTTTTTTACCCTGTGCCAATGCATTATCTTATATATGCGAGTCGACCATAGGTCGCCTCGCATATATAAGAGAATGCATTGGCCTAACAATTTTTTATCATTTTTTTTAAATAAATGTTTCTTACAATTTTTAGGACATAAAATAAAAAACATCCATTACCCTGCAGGGAGCCCCACACATATATAGAAGCATATAGAAGAGTGTTGTCTGCTCATGTTTGTCTGGGGCTCTGTATGGGTGAAATTATAAAATTGTTAAAGAATACAAGAAAATTATTAAAATTGTAAAAGAATACAAGAAAATTATTAAAATTGTAAAAAATTGTTAGGCCAATGCATTCTCTTATATATGCGAGGCGACCTATGGTCGACTCGCATATATAAGAGAATGCATTGGCACAGGGTATATGGGTTGATACAAACATCGGACCTGGCACTCAAAGGGTTAAGACTAGAATCTTAGCAGGACATTTTTAAAGTAGGTTTCATAGAAGTGCTCTATGTATTGGTCCGACGAGTCGACAGTTGATATATAATTATTGGGAGGATGGTCAGAGAAGATGAATAAGCTGCATACCTGAGATATATCACCAATGCTTTATCATAAGCTCTCTGGCTCGTGTACCTAGAATGAGAAGCATTATGAGGGTATAAGTCTCAGTCCATGATGACCCCCCCCCCCCCCCCCCCCCCACAGAAATTTGTTTCAGCAATTTCAATGGACGTGGCTCTTTCGAGCTTCCAAATTTTGTCTACATAATTTGGAAGGAGGTATAAGATATATTGACAAATACATGAAATATTGATACAATAGCTTCATATGCTCTGAAAACTATTTGCCATAGTCACAGCCATTTTCCAGCTGTTTTCAATTTTTTCGTACAAAAGTGAAACAAACGCACTTTATTTCTACCGTATCAGGAATAGACTAACATGGAACGCTCTTTTCTGTTCCATGCCGAGCACATAGCTATTGCTTGTTTAGGACCCAAACACTGTGTTGATAGTTGTATTTTTTTTGTTACCCATAGAAAGGTAGTTAAAGTATTTATCAACCTATTTCGATACCGGGAAAAATTATAAAGCGAATATATTAGTTGCATTTTTGAGCGCAAACCACCATGTGGCTTTCATTGCATTAGACATACATCAAAGGTCAATTTATAGATCATACAATTGAAGATATCATTTTTCCAAAGGCATATCATACAAGATGTTGCATAAAGACATTAACCCTTTCTACTATGAATGGATTCTCCCATTGACCCATTCAGTTATATAAGTATACATTGGAACAGTCTATTATTCATTTTGAGGGGTGTTCAAATAATAAAAACCAGATGACAGACAGAAAAAAAGATAATACTAGGGCAGAATGATTCGTATTAATTGGAGGGAAATGATCAGATAAGTTCAATAAACGACCTCTGATCATTTCCTAAGGGAACTACTCGTTAATGAGTAGTTAGTATAGAAAGGGTTAAACGTGTGAGATAGGAAATGTGAGTCAATGATATCTAAGTTATTGTGAATAAGAAATAACCCTTTCTATACTAAATACTCATTGATGAGTAGTTCCCTTAGGAAATGTTAAAATAAATAAGTTCAACAAATGAACATATATAGGTCATTGAACTCATTATCTGAACGTTTACCACCAGTGAATATGAATCCTTCTACACTAGTATTATTATTTTGTATGTCTGTTGTCCACTCATTTGTTCTGGACACCCCTCCAAAAGAATGATAGATTCCAATTTATACTTTTTGTGAGAATCCATTGAGTATACTTTCTGGAATGATTTGATAGAAAATGGTAACATTACAGGAACTTTCAGTCACTGGTGAGTTTATATTTCCGACTGCAATATCGATGGAAAAACGAGACAGAATGCCTGTATTACAGTAATGCCCTAAATAATTGACTCCTTAACCACAGCAGAATTATGTGTAGTTTTTCAGGATTTAGTCGGAAATATGGCTTGTTGCCTTTCATCGGAAAGCTCTCACTGAGAACTTTCCAATGAATGGCAACAAGCCATATTTCCGACTAAATCCTGAAAAATTACCCATAAGTCTGCTGTGGTTAAGGAGTCAATTATTTAGGGCATTACTGTACATGCAACACTAGTAAATTAAATTAACTCACAGTTCAGCCAGACATTCGAGAAGAATAGGATTGTTTTTATCTCGGTCTAGTTTGTCGATGACAGCACATATTATGGTCTTTATGTTGTAGAGTTCATGTGGCCATTCCTGTATCACCATGTTAAACCGCTATAAATAGAAAACAACAGATTAAGTTTAACTCGTTTCACTGGAACAAACATAAATGATCTGTTTTATACAATGAAACTATAACTTTAGCGATATATATTCTCATATGTATTGATGATCAACTTTTTCAAAAGCCAACATAAACGAATATCTACTTTACTAAATTTAGGCGGGAGGGTGGGCCTACCATGCACTTTATAAGCTGAACATAGAATGAGTGCTAAAATCTTTGTTTGCTTTCAAGCACACTTTAGAACAATTAAGAAACCCTTGCTGAATCTATTCAATAACAATCAACACTTCTCATGCATGAACAACTGTCACCAATCGCCCAGATATGTCCCATCGATTTAACACACGTCGATCCAATATTTTCTATTAAGACCCTTATCTCCAAATAATTCTTCGTTGAACTTCAATAAAGTAAATTGCTTTATAAGCAAATTCACTTTGTAAATCCCAGGGACAGGAACCTACGTCACTAATGTAATCTATAAACCGTCCCTCCACACGTTCGGATATATAGCTGCTACCTGGAACTCAAAACAGTGAATGAACCAGGGACCAGTCTAGAGAATTCAAATTGTGAGAAGTCACTTCTCCGTATTAGATTATTACGGAGAAATGTACTGCTATCAGGGAGAAATCATAAAGGCTGGTTCAATTTACACAGGGTTCATACACCTAGCTGAGAGTAAAATTCCATAACTTTTCCAGAATTCCAGACCCGCATACGAACCCTGTTACACTCTATCATCACCTTTCTGTGATTCAATAAGTATTATGCAATACAAGCGCCAATTTATATTATTATATGATCATAAGTTTCTTTCCCCAATTCCTATGTTAAAGCGTAAAGAAAAAATGAGATATCTAACGATGTTCACCTCATTAATGAAACAACAGGTTAATAACAGTTCTGAGTGATGTCAGATACTTCAAAGGTTAACATAACTTATTATCAGACCTGGAAATAGATCAGGTTTTCCCATCGACGTTCAACGTCACAACGTCTTGTCCAATCAAAGTGTGTTTCATATAATAAAACAGTTATCACATTGTTTCTTGGTTGACACGAGGAATTGTCAGCCCTTGGAAGTCAATATTCACCTCGGCCTACAGCCTTGGTGAATATTGTGAAACAATGAGATAATTGTATATTATTATATGATCATAAGTTTCTTTCCCAATTCCTATGTTAAAACGTGACGAAAAAATCGAGATATCTAACGATGTTCACCTCATTAATCAAACAAGAGGTTAATAACAGTTCTGAGTGACGTCAGATACTTCTGGGGTTAACATAACTTATTATCAGACCTGAAAATAGGGTAGAGGGGTAAATGTCGCAAGAGCTATACTCGACCTTCACCTCAGAATTTGCAGTCACGTTATATTCAACTAATTAACGGGTCTTTTTCGGGTGGTTTCTAGAACACCAAAGTGGGTGGAACATCTTGATATCTAAGTCAAATTGCACATGCGGGTGGAATGGAGTCGATTTGAGATTATAGATGCGTGCCCTACGAGTATACAATTTATTGCGGTCAAGGACGAGTATAGCTCTTGCGACATTACCCCCGCTACCTGAAAATAGATAGGATTTTCCCAGCGACGTTCAACGTCACAACGTCTTGTCCAATCAAATCGCATTTCATATAATAAAACAGTTATCGCGTTGTTTCAAGGTTGACACAAGGAATTGTCAACCCGAGGAAGTCAAGGGCTGACAATTCCTCGTGTCAACCAAGAAACAATGCGATAATAGCATTATTTATTAGATACACCATTATAAACAGGAAATCCACTTCAAATATGGTGTTTTGAAATATGCATACTGGTATCTGATAGAGAAGTCAATTCTCCCTGTGACAAAAATAGGGAGAAATGTCACATTTTGTCTCCCAAGTCACCCTCTAGGCTGGTCCCTGGGAAGTGCGAGATATTTGTTGCAAGAGTTATTGTACTTACGAGTGAAAGGTATTATGAGCCTTTTACGAACATCTATTTAACCCTTTCAGTGCCAGGTCCGATTTTTGTATCAACCCATATACCCTGTGCCAATGAATTCTCTTATATATGCGGGTCGACCATAGGTCGCCTCACATATATAAGAGAATGCATTGGCCTAACAATTTTTCATCATTTGTTATTATTTTTTACAATATTTTACAATTTTAATAATTTTTTCTTATATTTTTTAACAGACTTATTTTGTAGGTTTAGTGCCAGGGAATCTTACGTTTTTCATGGGCATCAAAATTATTACTATGAATACTTGGTGATAGTTTTGAGTTATAACATACCCTAAAGGTTTTACCCTATTTGTTATTAAATTCGCTATAGCATGCATAAGCATACCCAAAAAAAATTCAACCCAAAACAATCTTTTTTTTAGGGCCGATTTTACAGACCGTAAAATGGCACTGAACGGGTTAATGGTTGTGGTGTGTTTAATGTTCAAAATCAGGGCACAATCGATACCTATTTTCCTTGTAAATTTCAGTTATAAATATGAGTTTTTTACGATATCTGAATTTTTAATGAACATTGTGAATTTCCACAGCTCATGTACTAGTTTATCCCATTAGACAAACGTTTATATATGTTTCAATCATTTCATGAAGGGAGCTGCGATGGTGCAGCATTAAAGATCCTGTGCCAGTGCATTCTCTTATCTATGTGAGTCTCCCATAGGGAGCCGACATAACCAATTGTTAAATGTCACTTACTGTATCTGCCAGCTGCTTTACTTTTCTGATTATCCCTATAGATGAAAAAAAAGACCCTTCCAACGTATAGTTTTAGATCTGATGGGAGAAGCCATTTAGTACAGAAAGGGTCAATAGAGATCTAAATCTGAATAGGAATTTTATCCGATTTACTTCTCTAGTTTTTTTTTAAAGAGACTGCGATGAGGTGTGATGAGACCTGGATATATACATACAGCATTATCTGTAAGCAGGAATTCATTAAGAACCATTTCATAGATTGCTGGATTCAGTCGTGGCTCATTCTGTGGAAGGTATGGCGCTATAGCCTGCAATGGAATAATGCCCTTCACTCAATATCAATTCTACAATACATTAACAATACATTTAAAGACTATGATGGTGTTCCAAATATCCAATGAAACAGGGTACGCTTATCTCCATTGTAATTTAATCAACCAAATTTTTTTTTAGAAACTGCAAGAACAGCACTTTTTATCGCCATTACATGGTATGAAGTGAGATATTCTTTTTACGGTACCCAAATGTCTGGGCATGTTCCTTATGGTTGCTCATATCTATAGTAAACTATCTATAGTAAGGATACCCCCCCCCCCCCCCCCCGCCCATGTTTTAAAACACTAAGATGTTTCACATGTCAGTAAACATTTAGTTAAAATAATTAAAAAAAAAGATTCCCATTGCAGGTGCACAACCCTAACCCCTAACCCTAATCCTAAACCTATTGACCGAAAAATGTAGGAATAAAAGCTCCGACAAAATTAAGCATGTTGCGAAAATGTTCTAAGTAAAAAAGGGGGGATAACTACATAAAAAAATGTCGTACAGATGTCATAATCGCAGGTGCACAGGTTCCCATGGTGGTTGATGACTGTGCCAAGTTTCACAGAAAATGAAAAAAAAATGACTGAGAAGAACCCCGGACAAATCTGTGTCCACGAATGGATGGACGACTGACAAACAGATGAGCTGATTCCAGTATACCCCCCAACAACTTCGTTGTGGGGGGGGGGGGGGGGGGTATAATAACATTCCGGTTGACTCAAATATGCGACTCCTGGCAACGCTATAACATATTTTATGTGTGTTGACAATGACACTGTGCTCCGTTCAAAAGTTGGTCTCCAATCAGCGGTTGATGCTGGTGAATCCAAAACTAAAGTTAGCAGCTCTGGGCCAATCAGAATGGGTGTTTCATCGAAAAATGTTCAAATTGAATTACAATTCGAAATAAGATAACCCAACGAAACTCACTCTCAACTGATGAATCTCAGCAAATTTATAGACTTCATCTTCCCATTTTTCTTTGCTTTTACCAAGAATCTTGATGCAGTTCTTTGCAGCTTCATCAAACTGTCCTTCTTGCAGTAAGAAATTCAAATACTGATAACCTATATCCTGAAAAAAATAGACCGGTATCTTATATCCTGCAAAATATACTGGTATGATAAAGTCTGTAAAAATATACACGTATTCTTTATCCTGCAAAATATACTGGTGCCTTATGTCTTGCAACATATACTGGTACCTTAAAGAATTTATTCGGTCTAGAAACTACAAAACGCAATCGGAAAGCCCTCCCTGTTGTGATTAAAATGATCCAAGTCCCATTCCGATCGCATAATAAATAACCCGTAAAATAAATAAATAATACCGCCACCGGTATTCGGAGATTTCCGTGACTAAACTACGAGTGACGTAGTTGTGGGAGAACAAATTAAAAACACAGATTTGGAGCCGGAGTGTATTATGCTGACTACGATGACGTAATCGTAAGTCAGCCGATACTAAAATGCAAAGTCGTATGGGCACATTTGGTGTATAGATTACGTCGCTATTCAATGTGTTATCTAATTAATACAGATAATGTGGGTGCTTTGGTCGTTTATCTGGAATAGAAGATAATAACTATGTGAACAAAGTAGCGCCTAGAATGGTTGTTTTTTGTGGCCATTAATAACATGCCGGTGAATAGATGGCAGTAGTAGTATTCACTCGTTGATTTGAAATCACTCAGTGACTAATCATCAGTGTCAGTCGCGAACTTGTTTGCACTGTAAAATACCCCAAAGTGAATAGAAAGGGCAGTGGATCCCATTCACCTGGAATAAGAAGCCCCCAAATGTTATGCAAACACTGGACTGAATAACGTTAACTCTATTTCGGCGTTTTTGATTTTTTGATTTGTTTTACTTTCGATATAAATATCCCGAGTATCTGTCATCTCCACATATGCCAAGATGCCTAGTAGATGTAGTATGTTCCGTTGTGGGCGGGCTAGCTATCCATTATTAATTACCTCCAAAAAGACAACACAGCGCGTAATTTAGAACGCTCTTTATTGTCTATCGTTTTTGGGAGAAGGAAGCATGGATGCTCTTTATATCTAAATGTCACAATACCACATACAAAATCACACATGACATATCGAAATAGAGCACGTTCATAATTTAAAACGCTCTTTATTGTTTATGCCGTGACGAAAACATTGACACTCTTTATTAGAGGCAATCATTGGATTTTTTCTAGGCTAACAATTAAAAAATCCTCTCTAGAAAAAGTTGATATCTGCCATCAAAACGTAAAATAAAACGAAAAAAAAAACGAATATTGAACAACAAGCACAAACTTAAAAACAATGCCAGGCTAGCCCTCAATTTAAAAAAAAATGTTGTTATGCCAAACTGCAGCCAAATTAAAAATTATTGTAGTTTCGACAGTCAGTGGTGTATTCGAGTGAATTATTTTGTTTACGCACTTATCGATCTGGATTGGAAGGATTTTAGCAAGGCTGTTCACAATCGTGCACTTTTTCCACACAAAATGTTTCGTGTGAAGAAACAGACAGGAACATTATTATGACGAATATAAGCCATATAAGCCATCACCACCCTTTTAGTCACACCCCATTTGTATATAGCGCACAACGGAATGACACTAGTGCAAACTAGCTTCCGAAATGTGTACCATATGTACAACGAAGAAGAAGTTATATGGCCTAACTTGTATTCTTTCAGAAACAATTAAATTAGTTTCGCACGAAATTCCGCCCGCTAATTGCATTTCTGCATAAATGAATCTCATTTCACACAACTTTTATCGCCTCAAAGTGCATTTTTTTAGCCATCATTATTCGTTATATAATCATTCAACATTATAGCGAATAATTCGGCACATTCAAACAGTTTTATTCCGTGATCGTAAATGCCTTGGTAATTAAACGGCCAAATATTTTATACGTAATTTATCAACTCGTTTCGCGATTGGCGGAATTATTTCAAGCTCCACCCACTGCTGTCACTGGTATGCGTCTATGCAGATGATCGGTCATGTGACCACGGTGTGGTCATGTGATTGCACTTCGGATATTTCCACGATTTTTAAAATATCATAATAATAAAAATACTCTCTGCTCGATTTTTATTTTCTTGGCGAAATGGGTCTGTTAGACATATATTATTAGTATTATGACGATAAATTTTTTTGTTTTGACAGACTAATTACTAAATACTATAATATTTAATATACCAGCCCTGTAGATTGTACAAAATATACCAATCCCTTATACCCTGCAAAATATACTGGTACCTATTATACCCTGCAAAATATACTGGTACTTATCTTATATCCCTACAAAATATACTGGTACCTATTATACCCTGAAATATATACTGGTACTTATCTTATATCCCTACAAAATATACTGGTACCTATATCCTTCAACATATACTGGTACCTTATACTGTGGAATATACTGCTACTTTTTACACCAAAGATTAGACATAATAAAATATGACAGAGAGTACATATGTTCACTGGGCACTCGAAAGTTCATTTAAACAATGAGTTAACCCTTCCATGACTGGAGCTTCCTGAAATTTTGCGAAAACCCTGTGCCAATGCATTCTCTTATATATACGTGAGTCTCCCATGAGCCTACCATATATAAGAGAATACATTAGCCATACAATATTTACTTTGACATTGCAAGCCAGTGAATTTTCTTATATATGCGAGGCTCCCTGTGGGAGACTCGCATATATAAGAGAATGTACTGGCACAGGATCTTTTATGCTGCACCAGCGCAGCTCCCGTCATGAAAGGGTTAAGGTAGCAGTACACGATTTATCAGGTTGTAGGGGGTTTGAAAAATAGAACGAGAGGCCGATCACGATCGGCAGATCTTAACCCATCCCTTGGCGATAGTAAATTACTATGATCGGAATCATAAATGAGAGTTTTGGTGTTGAATTATAGAGTATACTTTTATGTACTATTATAGACAAATGTACATAACACAAATTATTTGAATTTATGGGTCACTAGCATTTATATAAGAGAATGCACTGGTACAGCTAAACCACCACAGCCTTGGGTTAAATGTGAAAGGTGGCCAGGACATGGAATACTTGGGTTAAGAGAGTTTACAATAACCAGAGTAAGAGTGCAAATTAATTAGATAGAGCTACTGCCTGTAAGCCTGTGTCCTGTCCCTCAAAAACGTAGCTGGTTTCGCCTCACACTAATGTCTAAAAATAACTCTAATTATCAATAACTCAGTACTGTTTGTCTCTCACAGAGCTAAATTTTTACTGCTGGTAATCAATTAGTTGTTGACTGCTAAGATTATCTGTTCAATTCTTAGTTGAAAAAGGGACATAACTCTGGTATAAAATGTTGGATCTAACCCATATTCAATCTCGATTTGTATTTTGAGTTGAGAAACTCGCATACCAAATTTGGTTCTTATCAGTTGAAAAATGGTTGATTTATCAAAATATGCAGAAATTCTATGTCAAAGGGCCATAACTCCATTGAAAAATATCGGATCAAACCCATATTCGAACTCGATCTGTATTTTGGTCCGAGAAACTTGCATACCAAATTTGATTCTGATCAGATAAAATTTTTTTGAGTTATGGTAGCATGCATGAATTCTAAGTCGAAAAAGGGCCATAACTCCCTGATAACTCCGTAAAAAAAACTCGGATCGAACCCATATTCGAAATCGATCTGTATTTGGTGCTGAAAAATTCATATACAAAATTTGGTTCCGATCAGATAGAACATATTTCAGTTATCGCACCATGCGTAAAGTGTCTACAGACAGACAGCCAGACAGACAGACGGACGGACGGACGGACGGACGGACTAACGACGAGTGGTCAATCCGGAACAACGACACTATGTTTACCATACTAGGGTATGGGTAAACATAAAATAAGTATCTGGAGGCATAACAGCCAGTGTAGCCTGCGTTAAATGTGTCGTTACTGGTTTGAATGTTTAATTATTTTACATAACTGGGAAAGTTCACAATTTTTTTTACAATTTGGATACGTAACAGGATTTTCGTATATTCAGTGAAGGCCAACTCTGTTATTGGTTACAGGAAAATAGCCGATTTCTCTCCCATGAATTCTGTCATCTGCGCTTGCAAGACATTTTTTTCAAATTGTTGTGATAACTTTTTTTCTATTTCAAACATTTCTCAGCTCTAACATAGCTCTACCAGGTGGAAGAAGACTATTTACTGACATCGCTCCGTCATGGTCTCTGTTTTTTGGTTGAAAATGGTAAAAAAAATGGGTAAAATTAAGCTTTTTGTGTGTGCAAAGCAAGGGCATAACTCAGTGGCTAAAATTTTACGAGGAAGGTAAAGTAAAGACATCTGATTACACCTACCATTTCCTTCCAAAATAAAATATGCTTCATGGGACCTATGCCAAAGATAATGGCTCAGCATAGATTTGAAATACAGTACCCCCTCCCAGGTTAGCCAAAATTGCTGGAAATCGTGTATTGCTACTTAAGATTAAGTCAGAAATATTGTACAACATTAATAATGGAACTGAAAAAGAAAAGTTATGTAAATCCTAAAAACATACACTCACATAGACAAAACAAATATTAATATAGATAAAAAGAAATTAGTCATTGTGACAATATTGTAAATTCCAGGCAGTGAATGGGGATTTTAAAGAGTCATTGTCCCCACATCCAGTTGTAACTAGCAATCTGATTGGCTACAACGCCACATTTAAATCAACATGTCGCCCATCACCCTTGACAGCGGGAATGTGCGCGAAACATCGGGGGTATATGAGCATGTAAAACATTAGGGGTATATGAATGACCCTTGAACTGGCAGATTCCACCAATCGTGATGTTGCTCTGGCATGCTGAGTTTGATGTCACCTGACAATGGGTCAGCTACTGAATTATTCTTATTGGTGTGAATTAATCTGAGAACATATGAAAAGCACACTTAAATTAAGGTGACATGGCTATTGTTGTGGGGACAAAATAGTTATCTCCGGCAACATTGTGAGGTACATGGAGATTTAGTACCTGGATGTCTCTTTTTGAACCACACGGCTCCACCTCGGGGTTCAAAATCGACATCCTGGTTTTAAATCTCCATGTAATCCCAATGTTGCTGAAGATAACTAATAACTCTTTCTCGAAATGATTAACAAACTTACTTCAAAGGTATGTCTCTTTAATATCTTACTGGCATCTACTGCTGCTGTCATAGCCTCCTGTAAGAGAGTAAGTGTGGAATATAGAGCTGGCCTTTGAAATCAACGTGAAATAACTACCCATGCCCAATGACATAACTACCCATGCCCCATGACATAACTACCCATGCCCAATGACATAACTACCCATGCCCCATGACATAACTACCCATGCCCAATGACATAACTACCCATGCCCCATGACATAACTACCCATGCCCCATGACATAACTACCCATGCTCCATTATATTCCCACAACCTGACTCAAGGGCGTATAACACTAATTGTATAGTATACCCGTGCTACGTATAGTAGAACCCAAACTTGAATATCAGTGCTCGGTTCCTTACCGAAACCTCACACATCTTAATCACAGCCCAGACCTGCACACAATGAAGTCGAACCCCAAATATGGTCATAGGGAATTACCATAACAGGAGAGGCAATACCGATGTACCAAATACCTCATCTAATATTCACACCAAATAGTATATAAGTAACAACAACACCCCAATATTTCACTTTACTCATTTCATCTTGAGGTTCTTATACCTACCCGAGCATCACCTATTATTCGGGTCCTTCATTCTGCGACTTAGTTATATACATTGATCGTGTATTATCTTCTACTTTATAAATTAAAGATTGGTATCCATATCTATGTGTCATTATTACATCACAAGCAAACACAACCTGAGTTTTATATTCTTTCGGGAATAAAGGGATCCTGGGAAATTTATGTTTCACAGAGTTATTACCATGATGGAACAACTTAAATGAGTGTATTATGTGATTTTGAATCTATGGATATTTGGTTAACCCTTTACCCAACAGAACGGCCCTGTGCCAATGCATTCTCTTATATATGCGAGTCGACCATAGGTCGCCTCGCATATATAAGAGAATGCATTGGCTTAACACATTAAAAATTATAAAATTGTTAAAGAATGTAAGAAAAAATGGTAAAAAGTGTTCAAAAAAGATTTTTTTTAGGCCAATGCATTCTCTTATATATGCGAGGCGACCTATGGTCGACTCGCATATATAAGAGAATGCATTGGCACAGGGCTAACTGTAACTATCACAATGTGGTCAAAGAGCCGGTTCCAATGATATCCATATTTGTATGGTTCTATTGAGACAGACCGAAGATATTTTAGGCTGTTGAAGCTTTATTTGGCCGGTTCTGGTGGGTTTGTTGGGTAAAGGGCTAACCCTATCTCTAATAAACAGATTCTCAGTTATGAAAGTATACATTGAAATGGTCTATTAATCATCTGGAAGGGTTTTTAGGAAAAATAAGCAGACGACAGATAATACAAGTGCAGAAGGAGTCCTATTTGTTGGAGAGAAATGTTCAGATAATAAGTTCAACAAATGACCTCGGATTTATTATCTGAATGTTTCCTAAAGGATCATTCCTCATCAATGAGTATTTAGTATAGAAGGGTTAATTCAGTTGATTTGCTCCATTAGCATGTTACATGCATTGCAAAAAATGTTGAAGAGCTTTTAGTAGTATATTTATCAGTTATCCGTACATGCCTGAGAATAAGGTGTCTGTCATTTGCAGAATGGGGTTCCCAGAGGGTGAATTTAGTGATGCTATCTTGCATAGTGGGTTAGCATCACTAAATTCACCCTCTGGGGACGTCATTCTGCTTAGGTCTCATCTTCTCTGGAAAGTTTCTATATTATCAAATTTCTATAGAAACTTTTTCACATAGATTCTATTTTTTTTCAGTTTAGTTTTTCTATATCCCCAAATTGGCAGACGACACATTGCATAATCGAGGTTCCCAATGTGTGCACATCACAATATTCACCAATTGGGAACTTCAATCTGAGTCTATGTCTCAAACTCCAGGCAGAGTTACCATCCATCGCTCCACTGAGATACCACTGTCATAAGGACATTTGGTAAAGGATTTCTGACATAATCTTAGTTCTTATGTTTTAGGATTAAAATTGTCTATGTCTGGCTCAGTTCATATTGTTCTTATCATTACCGAAAGAATTACCATTATTGCAAACTGTTGGTGGACAAAATAAGATAATAGGTGACTAAATATAGTTCCGACGATACGTAAAAATAGATGTATCGGTCCGCAAAGTACCATCCTTGTGGCAGTGATATATCGCAGTGATAGCGGAGAGTGCGCTGCTTGGAGTTTGTCTATGTCTCTCATAGCAGATGAGACCATGCAGAATGAGGTGCTCAGAGGATGAGTTTGGTGATGCTAGCCCACTGTGTGGGATAGCTTGACTAAATTCACCCTCTGGGGACATTATTCTACAAATTACAGGCACACTAAATTCAGGCTTTTTTACCCGTGGTATCTTCTCACCTCAAATTTTTCATGTTCCAATAACCATGAAATATGATCGTCATCATCCCGCTGTTTACATACCACAATATCCTTCGGACTGACAATGTAGAACAAATTCTCTTCTATTATACTCTCTGAAATATAACAAGAGCATTGCTAGGGCGTGGCAAAATATGTCAGTGGTAATTTCAACAAAGGGCCATAACTCAGGTGAAAATTGGCAAGTGGAACACAAATTCGAAACTGACCTGTATTTTGTGCTAGTAAACTCGCATACCAAATTTCATTTCATTCAGTTCAGACTTACAAAATTTATCATCTGGAATTGAAAATTGAGTGCAACAAAAAGGGCCATAACTCTGGTCAAAATAGGAGGGCGAAACCCGAATTTGAAGTTGAAGTGTATTTTGTGCTAGTAAACACACACACCAAATATCATTCGATTCAGTTCAGACTTACTAAAGTTATCATCCGGAAATGAAAAAAGATAACGGATGGATGGATGCCCTATGGATGGATGGCCCAATAACATAATATGTCCCTTTTTTTTTTCAAAACGGGCATATAAAAATATACCATTTTATGCCAAACCTATGAGTAAGATACCATCAGAAAATCTTCTGCAAATTCAGAAATCTTTGATTAACCCTTTCGATACTAAATACTCGAGTTCGAGTAGTTCCCTTAGGAAATGTTCATATAATAAGTTCAACAAACGACCATGGAACTTATTATCTGAACATGTCCCACTGATGAATATGAATCCTTCTGTACTTGTATTATCGAGGAATGTGATGGCCGTATCAATATATTCTTTTTTCCAATTTAATATTATTGCCATTCAAGCCTTGAAATAGTGTGTCTGTCATTTGCAGAATGAGGTTCCCAGAGGGTGAATTTAGTGATGCTACCCCGCATAGCGGGCTAGCATCACCACATTCACCCTCTAAGGACCTCATTCTGCTTACACCTCAGCAGAATGAGGTTCCCAGAGGGTGAATTTGGTGATGCTAGCCCGCTATGCGGGGTAGCATCACTAAATTCACCCTCTGGGAACCTCATTCTGCAAATGACAGACACACTATTTCAAGGCTTGTTGCCATTGTGGTCTGCTGTGTGACCGGACAGAGTCTTGTTCGACCACTGTTTTTGTCCGGTCTCCAGCGGTGTCCGATGCTTTCATGGAAGTTATCTCCACTGTTGCTAGATGTATATGGTTGACTCATATTTCAATACGAAAGGAATTATTCAAGGACTGTTAGATTATTATGCATTGTTTTCGTATATTGCTTCATTTCTGGCCAAGGTTTTAAGGACATGTGGAAAAATATATACCTATAGGTACTTTTAGTGTTATAACCATTTTGTGTCAGGGACCTGTGGATACATTATATTTAAAGGGGTACTGTACACTAAATCTGAGAATCAAATATCTTTTTTTTTTGGCCTTATGGGACCATATTCTTTTATACTCAACAGAATGTATGCATCAAATGAATGAAATTGAGCCATGGATTGGCGCAAAATACAGTCATGTGCACTATTAACAATGAACAACATGGTAATTATAATGAAAATGAATTTATGACTCAAACGGTAAATGAGTGTATTTTGCACTCACCCATGGCTCAAATTCATTAATTTGTTGCATATATTCTGTGGAGTATAAAAGGAGATGGTCCCATAAATGTCCAGATTTAGAATACAGTACCCCTTTAAGAGGCCTTACCTAAATGGTAGTCTGTGCATCTGTAATCAGTGAAGCCTCGTATAGAAAGCGCGTCATTGGAAATCTCCTCAAATGACTCCATCCGAGGATTCAATATAAGCAGATGAGGTCGTGGTGAGATCGGCCTGCCTCCCTGCAAAACAAGATACCTCAATTTTGTTAAAGGTACTCAATCCGATCAGACGATCCCCATATCATCAAGATGAACAACAACAACATTTCTTCAAAATACGCTTTAGTTATCAGAATCAATTAATTGCAACAAAATAACGCTAACCACTGTCAAACTATGGTATCAAATTTCCCAATGCGTTTAATTTATCAACATCCGCAATATTGTCCGAGAACGTCCGTTTGATGACGTTTTTCCGGGCCACAAATAATTGCACATCTTGAGAAATAACAAACTTCAAAAATCGATATCTGATCACTCTGAGCTTTGATGGGTGGGTTCCTCAACTAGAATCAAATATTTTTATCGCCGAAGCCAAACAAATAGTAATTTAGGAGCGTTAATTCAGATAATGCATCTTTAAATTCAACTAAACAAAAAATAAAACAACTTTTTTATTTGTATTATCACTTGAATGGGGATTTTTTACCAAATCCAACATTTGACTAATCTGCACCATACAAAATATAACACGAAACGGTCAACTACATAATGCAAATATGTCTCTTAAAAGCTAGTACAAAAGTAGACTTGTGATTGCGACAGGTTTCACAAAAGCTGGACTGTGATATGAGGCCCGCGCTGGTGAACTATCATCTCCGCAACAGTGGCTTGGCCAGATTAAGCGGTGTGTGCTGTATAGAGCCACACGCTGTTTCAAATCTCGCGCCAGGTTGTGACCCTTGGGCAAGTTCACTTGTACTGTGCTCGCTCCATGATACCTGACGAAAACTAGGGACCTGGTCATTTGGTAAGGGTAAGCCACTCTAGTGAAGCGCCTGTAAAATGGCAGCTGGCACAAGACTCGGCATTACTCAACAGCTGGGTAATTACAAGCGCTTAGGGCCCTCGCGGGGATAGGCACTATACAAATCCCATTATTACATTACATATGTGACTGCTAATAGTTAATAATTCAAACATTATTGTTATCTTATTTATTTTTAAGAAGTTAGATCGATTGAACATTGAAATTATACTGTAGCCATTAATATACTCACAGATCGATAGAGTTACCTCACTGGGCTTTGAATGAATATCGGATCAATATAGTTACATCCCACATGACATTTCTCAAAATGGCAACCGCATTAGTTTCGAATTTTTTTAAATTTTGTGGTTATCAACAACCTTGAAAACCACGAAAATTAAACTACTACATATAAATGTACTTTTACAGTATATAAAGGCAGTCATTGAGGCAAACCTGAGTTGTAGTTTTGAAAAATCCTATGGGATAAATCCTATTTTCATAAAGTATAATAGATATTTCCTACATAAGACACTTACACACTGAACTATTTGGTTATTCGCTTTGCGAGTATGAATAAACGTATAGGGAGAACCTTGCCTCTAGGTTACCAAACGGTACGAAATTCTTCGGTACGGAAATTTTAACTTCCGGTTATACCGGAAGTACCGGAAGTTGCGAACCGGAAGTTATAATATTTGGTAACCGGATGTACCTTTTGTCTCTGGCCACGTGATCTTATCTATAAATTGGAATGTACAGGTAAGAATCAGTCTTTTTCTCCTTTACGCAGTCGTCAACGGACGTACAGGGAAGAACTTTGCCTTTCTTTAAGAATTTAAAAACAATTTAATCAAAACAATGTCGTGTCTCGCTTGTGGGCGCACTAAATTGGATTTTGACAACCACACTCCTTGTGTGTTGTGCACCGGCTGCTCGCCGACTAACCGGTGTACAACATGTCGGAGTTGGGTTCGGACCCGTTGGTCATTGATAAGTACTCTAGAGCAATCCGCACAAGTCTTTACGGGCAGGACCAGTTCGGCCCCCCCTGGTCATGCATCAGCAGACTGTGGGAGGCAGAGTGCCGTTCTCGGAGATTCGGGAAACCAATCCTCCAGAACACAAGCACCCGCGCCTTTGGAGGCTGTTCTGGGTGGGGAAGCCTCGATGTCCCGTGCCGCACTAAGCGCACCTGCCACCTGGCCTTCAGACGCTTCCCCACGGCGTCGTGGCCCACTCCATTGCGAGGGTCGGTCTTGTCCCCCTGGAAACGTCATCCCAAGCGATACGTCCAGGCCTGCTCCTCCGCCGTCATGGGATGCCAGTGGTATGTCACCTTCATTTATGCCAGCCCAGTCAGGACACCCTTCATTTGGGGGCTTCGGTGGGGGGGCTTCCTCTATGCAAATGGCTCCTCCCAATTATTTTTCGCCGCAATTTTGGCCTTGGGGCGCTGCTTTTCCTCCCTGGGCATCTAATTGTGCACCAGAATTTCCGGGTTCAAATTGGGCAGGAAATAGCAAATTAAATCCTTATGCGCGAGAATTTGTTCCGCGTTCGAGCCATTCTCAGAGTAGGCCTCCCTCTAGTACCGAATCTCAGCCCGATGTTGATTGTTCTGTTGCTGCCGTTGATCCCGATGTGCTTTCTCTGCATCCCATGGCGTCCGAGGGTTTTGTCGACGATGAGCACGATTCGCTAGCCGACAGTGGTTCCGCATTGTCGGCCGGGGATCATGAAGTTCCTGCAGAACGTGATTTTATGGACACAGTTGGTCTACTTTATAAACTTCTACCAAAGGAGAAGTTTCCACCTCCCAAACCTGTCATGAAACCTCACATATCTTCTAGTATCGATAACATGCTGGGTGCTGAAGAGCGTAAAGCCGCTCCGCGCTCACTTCCGCAATCTCCTCTTGTTGAAAATACATTCAATCATTATAATACATTATTACAAGATGAGTCCCATAGCAAGAATTTGCAGTTCAATCAAACATGCTTTCACCTTCCACTTCCGGTTCAACAATCGTCGCAAGGGTTTCAAAGGTCGTCGTACAATTCTGATGGGGCTCCTATATTCTTGGATCATACCACTCGACTGGATACAGATGCTGATGCTATTGGTGCAACCCTGCCTGGCAGCATCCGGGTGGGGATACAGCCACTTACAACATTATACGGTCTAAGTCGTGATATTATTCGTATCCTATCTTTGGCTGATTTGTCGTCATCCGCCATTTTCTTGGGGGCACATCCCGATCGAATTTCTGATATGAAGGACTTAGCAAAAGTATTGTCAAGGTCGGTTGCACATGCCATGTCCACGGCTGTGCTAATCAACCATAATCTCGAATTGTTGCGGAGGGCAGCTGCCCTGCAGAATAGCAGGGTCTTGAGACCACATCACACTGATTGGTTACTCCGACAGCCATTAGGTGGGCAATCCCTGTTCAACAACCAGGTAGCCGAAATTCGTACCACCTTGGCCTCCGAGGCTCAATATCGGGGCTCTCGTCATTCCGCTCAGGCTTCAGCCAACTTGAACCGAAAACGTCCTAGCACTGACCGTTCATACTCGACGACAAAGAAGGTGCGTCTCTCCACACCTTCAGTGACACCAAACCGGGGATTTGCTCAGCCACTTTCATATCCTGCGCGCTCTCAGTCCGTCCCGGTGTCTGTGGAAGCATGGCAACATCAGTTACGTGCTAATGCTCAACAAATGGTAAGTCATGCTGCCTCCGTTGCAGGATTTCCTGGTCCCCAGAGATCCAGATCTCCTCGCCGTCCTAAGAAGGATTCTCGTGCCAAGCCACGAGCTCCTCGTCGTTTTTGACACATTCCATCCACAGCCTGCAAGTATACCGGTGGGGGGGGGGGGAGTCTTTCGTGTCACGCGGAGGCATGGCAGCCACTGTTCATTCACAATCCCTGGCTGGAAAATGTCATATCGAGGGGCCTCTTCCTAGTCTTCGACTCCCCTCCCCCCGTCACGACTCATCCTTTGCACACCTCAATTCCCAAAGACCCAGTTCGGGCACAGGTGTTGCACACGGAAATATTAGCTCTACTAGACAAACAGGCTGTGGAGATAGTGGACAAAGTGACCACTCCCGGATTTTACTCGCGCAATTTTCATTGTTCCAAAGAACAACGGAAAATTCCGACCAGTTATTGACCTTTCAGCTCTCAACAAATACCTAAAGTCCCCCACATTTCTCGATGGATACTCCAGCGACTGTGCGGGCAGTTACCCAGCCTCATTCATTCGGGGTCAGTGTGGATCTTCAGGACGCGTATTCCCATATTTTGATCCAACACGCTTCTCGTCGTTACCTTCGGTTCTCATACCAAGGTGTTATATACCAGTATCGAACGGTTCCATTCGGGCTCAATCTGAGCCCTTGGGCGTTTTGCCGCACTATGGAGTCGGTTCTCGCTTTCTTTCGACGAACTGCTCGGTCGGTGGTCATGGGGTACCTAGACGACCTTTATCTGAACCACAACGATCCAGAATTGTTAGCACAGGACTTAGACGATCTACTCGCTCTCTTGTCTCAATTGGGATTTCTAATAAACCTGGAAAAGTCCAGTCTGATTCCCTCGCAAGAATTCACACATCTGGGTATGCATTTCCAAACTCATCTGAATCGGGTTTCGCTTCCGCTACCCAGGGCCGTGACGCTTCAGGTACAGGCCGGATGGTGCCTCCAACAGGAGACCATCACAGCCCGCGGCTTCATGTGCCTTCTGGGCATGGCCAATGCGGCATGCCAATTAATTCCTCTGGGTCGGGCTCGCTTACGACCTCTACACCTATATCTTCTCTCTCAGTGGAATCCGGCCTACGATCATATGGAGACATTGATCTCGGTGATCGACTCAATAAAGGACCACCTTCGTCAGTGGACCCTGATGGACTGGCTACTGCAAGGGGTTCCCTTGAATTCCCCTCCTCCAGTAATGACTATAACAACCGACTCCAGCCTTCAGGGCTGGGGTGTGGTCTTACTACCATCGCACCAAACTGTTTCCAGCCAATGGCCTCTGTCCATGCTGGCCTCACACATCAATGTGAAGGAATTGCTAGCAGTCCTTCTTGCTCTTCAACATTGGCACCTCATATTGGCCTCTCACAGCATCTTGATACTATCCGCCAATTCCACTGTGGTCAGTTACCTCAAAAGACAGGGGGGGGGGACACACTCACCTCAGTTGTGTGCCGTGACCCTCCAGATTCTGGACTGGTGCCAGCATCACAACATGAATCTTTCCATTCGACATATACCCGGATCATTGAATGTCATAGCCGATGCTCTATCTCGAAAAGGGAAAGTTCTTGCCACAGAATGGTCTCTGAACGCCCAGATTTTCATGAAGATCTGTTCAATTTGGGGTCGGCCGGAGGTGGACTTGTTCGCCACCCGCTTCAATGCGAAACTTCCAATATTCGTCTCTCCTTGTCCGGATCCCACAGCCTCGGCAGTGGATGTGATGTGTCTCTCATGGGACCACAAGTTCGTATATGCCTTCCCTCCGTCGGCTCTAGTGCCTCGGGTATTACAAAAGATCATGTCGTCACATTGCAAAATGATTCTGATATGTCCCCTGGACCCAGTTCGCTCATGGACCACCCTGTTGCGCCCTCTGTTGCAATTCCCTCCGCTCAGACTCCCTCCGAACCCAGATCTGCTGGGGCAAGGCGACCCTCTGGTTCTGCATCCATATCCCGCCAGCCTCCGCCTTCACGCATGTCTTTTGTCCGGTCCTGTCTCCAAAGACGGGGGTTTTCCAGAGCTGTCGTGGACAGCATTACTCACTCAAGGCGCCAGTCTACTATGAAGGTATATCAGTCTCGCTGGGCTATTTACACAACTTGGTGCATTTCCAAGGACCTTGATTTTGCAAAGCCATCACGCAGAACATTTGCCAATTTTCTACAATACCTGTTTGACCACAAACAACTCTCCCCAATCACGATCAAGGGTTATCGCTCCATGTTGTCACGTACGTTTCGACACGCTGGAATTAAATGGATAGGTAACTGCCATGTTTTGTCTGACTTAATGGCTAGTTTTTCCCTCTCTCGCCCCAGAAGTCGTTCCCTTTCTCCTCAGTGGAATCTGGGATGGGTGTTGACATTTCTGGGCAGCTCACTCTTTGAACCTTTGAACTTCTGTTCTTACACCAATCTCACTCTTAAGACAGTGTTCCTTATAGCCTTTGCTTCTGCTCGGCGGGTCAGTGAAATTCATGCATTGTCGGTGTCTGAAGGTTGTTTGCGCATATCCAATGATGTTGTTGAATTGCTCCCACATCCTGGCTTTCTTGCCAAAAATCAATTACCTAACCAGTATCCTGCTGTCATTAGGATTCCAGCACTACCTCAGTCTGCAGATCAAGACCTTTGTCCTGTCAGAGCTCTTAAGATATTCTTACGCAGATCAAAACCGAGGAGACGTGGGCAGACCAGGCTGTTTCTACCCCTCACCACAAGATTTCTGGATATCTATGCGCGGGCCATTGCCCGATGGATCAAGCGCACCATAGTCATGGCGAAGATATTGCACCTCACCATCGACACCTCATGCATATTAGAGCTCATGAGGTTCGTGCAGTAGCTTCCTCATGGGCTTACCGGAACTCTGTGGCTCTTAAGGACATCATGACCGCAGCTTATTGGTCTCAACCTTCTACATTTGCCACCTTCTACCTTCGTGACCTACAGACACATGAAAATTCCATTTATCGTTTAGGTCCCTTGGTTGCGGCCCAACAGATCATTCACCCCTAGTTGCTTTCGTCTCGTGGCCACCTCCTAGGCTCGTATTCTACCAAATAGTTCAGTGTGGAACGTGTCTTTGTAGGAAATATCCTATTTTCATAAAGTATAATAGATATTTCCTACATAAGACACTTACACACTGAACTCATAGGGCCCTCCCAGCCCACCCCGCACACTCAACTCGCTCATCGTCCTCACTACCGAGAAAAAGACTGATTCTTACCTGTAAATTCCAATTTATAGATAAGATCACGTGGCCAGAGACAAAAGGTACATCCGGTTACCAAATATTATAACTTCCGGTTCGCAACTTCCGGTACTTCCGGTATAACCGGAAGTTAAAATTTCCGTACCGAAGAATTTCGTACCGTTTGGTAACCTAGAGGCAAGGTTCTCCCTATACGTTTATTCATACTCGCAAAGCGAATAACCAAATAGTTCAGTGTGGAACGTGTCTTTGTAGGAAATATATTTGATTATAATGACACACGTTTGTAAGTGACAGTTCAGAACATATACACAGCATCACTTGTACAAACTCAAATAACATACCTCCATAGATTCCTCATCCTTGTCATATGATAGCACAACTATGTTGTCTCCAAGTGGTGCAATCCCGCAAATGTAAAATTCTGTTGTGAACATTGCAACTGGAAGTAAATTAACAGTCATTAATAGAAGGCAAACATTATGGTTCCCTGTGAATTTCATGTAGTGTCTACGTGCTAAATGAAGGAGTACAATTTCGGGCAAGATTATATATTGCAAAAAATTTTTAAGGCAAAATAATCATTACATTCCAAGTCAAAAGAGACATAACTTTGATACAGCATTGCACCAAAGCCAGATTGAACTTGACCTGTATTTTAATTATCCACTATCTAAAGTTATTCACTGTTATCTATCAGCTATGTGGCTTTGAATCTATATATTATATGTTAACCATTTCTATACTAAATGTTTTCGCCCAGTCAGTTGTGTACATCGGAATGGTCTATTATTGATTTGGAGGGATGTTAAGGTGATAAAAGCATACGGCAAATAAATAAAGTGCAGAAAGAGCCATATTTATTGAGGGAAATGTTTAGATAATATGTTTATATGGTCATTTGTTGAACTTATAATCTGAACATTTCCTATGGGAACTATATGGTATAACTACTCATCAATGATGTTTTAGTACAGAAATGGTTAATATTATATATAATGCAATCAAGAGCTTTAGTAGCTGAGATAGTGATTTTACCTATTTCGACATATCTGCTTGGCAGATCTCGAACATCATCAACTGCTCTCTGCTTCACTACACATATCTGCAAAACAATTAGAATAAAGTCACATAGTGTTTTCAGCTTTTAATTTTCAAGATATGATGATTACATACATCACTTTCCAAATCAGTCACTAAAGAGTCTATTGCTAATTTATCAAATATTGGTGGTCATTTTGAATCAATTGAATGTTCAGAGGAGCCTACACCATTGCTCAAATCGAGCGCGTGGACATACTATGTCGGTTTCAATCTGTGGTGCATATACTCACTGAATGTGCATTCATTTACAATACCCTAATTATAATTTTCACTGTGTTTGGCAGCCATGATGGATGCTTCATGAATTTGGGGTTTTCCTCAAAAGAAGATTTTAGTGAATTCTGGATGTGTACTGCCACTACAGGCGATTCCCCTGAGTCTAATTACACTAAAATCTACCAAAATCCCAAACAATTGCTCCTGGGTCAAGCACTTAGACAACCTTCAGACTACTAACCTTGACCCTATCACCCCATCCAATGAGCAGAGTTCTCTCGTCTTTCCAGCATAGCTTACAAACACACAGGTCAGGTCTGTAACTGTAATTGTACAATATAATAGCATCAGTTGCTTTACTGGATGGATTCTTCCATTCAGTTATTAAGGTATACATTGGAATGGTCTATAATTCATTTGGAGTGGTGTTCAGGAAAAATGAGCAGACAAAGGCCATGATTCAGTTCATTTTCATTGGTGCAAAATGTCCAGATAACTAGTGTGGGCACATCTATAACTTATGATGGCTATACTCAGACATATGGACCCAGAAATCAGCATTTTCATATAAACAAAGATGAATAACTATAGAACAAAAAACCAAAACAAACATTTGAATGTGCCATTAAATGTCCTCAGAGTGGTGAACATCCATACAAAATTTCATTGAGATCCGAGCATTACTGTTCAAGTTATGAGCTGAACAGACATCGGATGGATCAAACAGCCAACATTTCCAGATAAAAAAAGATGAATTACTCTAGAATGGAAAAGCAGAACAGAACAATGGAACCCCCTATTGAATGTCCTCATAGCAGTGAACATCTATACCAAATTCCATTGAGATCCCAGCACAACTGTTGAAGTTACGACATGAACAGACACCAGACGGACCAAAAATCCAACATTTCCAGATGAACAAAGATGAATAACTCTAGAATGGAAAAGCGGAACAAAACGATGGAACCCTATTTTTAATGTCCTCATAGTAGTGAACATCCATACCAAATCCCATTGAGATCCCAGTACAACTGTCGAAGTTACGACATGAACAGACACCAGACGAACCAAAAACCCAACATTTCCAGATGAACAAAGATATATAACTCTAGAATGGAAAATCCGAACAAATGCCCTCATAGTAGTGAACATCCAAACAAAATGTCATTGAGATCCGAGCACTACTGTTCAGGTTATGACATGAACAGAGTTCAACAGACACCAGATGGACCAAAAATCCAACATTTCGAGATAAACAAAGATGAATAACTCTAGAATGGAAAATCCGAACAAGACGATGGAACCCTCTATTTAATGTCCTCATAGTTGTGAACATCCACACCAAATTTGGTTGAGATCCCAGCACAACTGTTGAAGTTACGACATGAACAGACACCAGACGGACCAAAAAGCCACTATTTCCAGATAAACAAAGATGAATAACTCTAGAATGGAAAATCCAAACAAAACGATGGAACCCTCTATTTAATGTCCTCATAATAGTGAACATCCATATCTAATTTCATTGAGATCCGAGCACTACTGTTCAAGTTATGACACGAACAGACATCGGACAGACGTACGGACTCACAGACTCACGCACGTACGCACGGACGGACGGACGGACAGGTGCAAAACAGTATACCCCCCTTTTAAAAAAAAAAGGTGGTATAATAAGTTCAACAAATGACCTGGACCTATGGTCATTTGTTGAAATTATTATCTGAATATTTCCTAAGGAAATTATCTTTATTATTTTCCAGTTTACTTGCTTCATTTAAACAGAATTGTAATGAAATTATATTTCATTACGACAGTATTTTCATTTAAAAGGTTGTACATGTAATTGTATTATACCAGACAAAATTGAAAACAAATCAAAATATTAATTGATAGAGATGTTTCCAGACAGGTGTCATCGATTCATATTCAAGCCTGCAAATACGTCTGTCAATTGCAGAATGAGGTCACCAGAGGGTGAATTTAGTGATGCTATCTTGCACAGCTAGCATAACAAAATTCACCCTCTGTGGACCTCATTCTGCTTAGGACTCATCTTTTGGGAAGTATATATAAACATTGTTTTTAGTTACTTTTTCTCCTCTCTATATCCCCTAATTTGCAGAAAACAAATCGCATAATCGAGGTGACTAATGGGTGAACATCACCAAGTTCAACTGGGAAACTTCAATCTGATCCTAAGCCTCTCTAATAGCAGTTGAGGCCTAAGCAGAATGAGGTCCCCAGAGGGTGAATTTGGTGATGCTAGCTCACCGTTTGGGATAGCATCACTAAATTCACCCTCTGTGGACATCATTCTGCAAATGACAGACACACTATTTGCAAGCTTGTTCATATTAATTTTTAATACCCCAAAACTATATAAAACTTTAATAGGAAGAGATACACTATATTTAACATCATGATATTAATTATATTTTCAACATAACAAGAGCTTCACTAGGGCATGGCAAAATACGCCAGTGGTAATTCCAACAAAGGGCCATACTAGTAACTCTGGTGAAAATTAGTGGTCGAAACCCAAATTCGAACTTGATTTGTATTTTGGGCTATTAAACTCACATACCAAATTTCATTCCATTCAGTTCAGACTTACTAAAGTTATCATCCGGAAAAGAAAAGTAAGTGCAAATTCCAACAAAAAGAGCCATATCTCTGGTAAATATTGGCAGAACAAGACATCGAAAATGACATTTATTTTATGCTAGTAAACCCTACATACCAAATTTCATTTTTTTATTCGTTGTGACTATGCAAAGTTATCTTCCGGAAACCAAAAGCGAACGGACGGATACCTGGATGAACAGAATACATCCCACTTTTTAAAAACAGGCTTATCAAAATGTATTTCTCACATAATTTCTGGGCCAATTATATCAACATGTTGTCAAATAGAGTTTGAACTGTTTCATAACAATTTATATTGTTGTTAGTATTGCCCATGAAGAGAGACCATACCTTTGAATAGTACAATGATTTGAGCTGTATTGGGCCATGTTAATGCAATTATCAAATAAGATGGTACAACATCGGAGGCCGATTATTAATTTAAAAGCCTTAAAACTCACTCCCGAATATATTTTGTAGATTTCAATTCTCAGGCTGATAGTGTTGAAACGACTAGGGTATTTTATAGTCGTCTAATCGACAATAAAAAATCGAGTCAAAGTCTACTAATCGACAACTGCCATTCCCATGGAAAACTGCCATTTTACTATGTGGCTATTGAGTACTATAAAATTACTGCGAGATAATGTTCCCATTTTTTGCAGGTGTTACGATCAAGAGAAGGAAACTGGTTGCCGGTGCTACTAAATTTGTATCCATCCAGCTAATTAATACCAGGTGTCTTGGCTAAGTTGGCTTGCGTTTCATTGTGTATAGGTTTCTTGTTTAGCATTGTATGATGACACATTCATCATACCATATCTGGACACATTAGTCCATACTCATACTGAAATAATTACACACATAGTGACAGAGAATATGCACTAAATGTATTGGTATAATTGTTGTACTCAATAAGAACATCTCTGATTGGCCATCGCGCAACAATGTTTATTTATTAGCGACATTGTTAATTTCATAACTGGTGTTCGTGTAAGTAATTCTACTGAATAGCGTGGCTTTTGTTTTAACATTTAACACTGTCCTTGCCATCGTTGGTATATTGTATTGTACCATTTTTCTGCTAAAACATAGTGAGTGCACTGCATGCTCAATTTAATGCAACTAATCGACTTGAGATTCTGGAGTCGACTTCTGGTGAACAATTTGTCAACGTCGACTAATCAACAAATCGTTTCAACACAACAGACTGAGCCGTATTAGCGTACTGTATTCATCATATGCCAGCAATATAATCTGATCCCAATAAATGGTGAAGGATTTGAATCCTTGTTCTCATTGACACGATGCATAGACCCTGGGAGAAAGTCAACCTTTTGTGGGGTTGTTCTATAGCCGTGTGGTCAATGCCGCGAACACCATCATCACAATGAAAGCTAGCTAAAGCGGCGCACAGGTTTGACTCCGGTACGGGTCAGCCCGAGAATTCACTTCTACAAAAATATACGGCAGTGAGTTTTATGGCTGATTTCAAAATGAGTAATATAACATAAAATAAAAAACATCCATTACCCTGCAGGGAGCCCCACACATATATAGAAGCATATAGAAGAGTGTCGTCTGCTCATGTTTCTCTGGGGCTCTGTATGGGTAAAATTATAAAATTGTTAAAGAATACAAGAAAAAATTATTAAAATTATAAAAAATTGTTAGGCCAATGCATTCTCTTATATATGCGAGGCGACCTATGGTCGACTCGCATATATAAGAGAATGCATTGGCACAGGGTAAAAAATCCAAAAAAGTCCAGATATGGTCAAAACGGTGAACATTAATAATTGACCTACAATTGTGAACCATCTTGTTGATAATTATCTTTAACCCTGTCATGATGGGAGCAGCATTAAAGATCCTGTGCAGTGCATTCTCTTATATATGCGAGTCTCCCATAGGGAGCCATGCATATATAAGAGAATTCACTGGCTAACAAGGTCATTGTAAATATTGTTAGGCCAATGTATTATCTTATATATGCGAGAAAATTTCAGGAATCTCCAGTCATGGAAGGGTTAAATAAACACTTGCTTTCTAATTACTTACTCATGTCCTTTTGCTATGAATGTGATCCAAGTCCTTGTGCTCATGTCATAGATCTTCACTCCCTAGGAAGAGATACATACATACAGTGGATGTTAAAATCATAGTATGCCTTATTTTACATTGGAGGTGCATTCTCAGAATAATTATTACAGATATAGGAAGACATTAACCCTTTCTATAATAAATACTCTTTGACGAGTATAGGTTGATTGTTGAAATTATTATCTGAACATTTCCCACAAATAAATTTGAATCCGAATTTTTGCAAAAGCCCTGTGCTAATGCATTCTCTTATATATGCGTGTCGACCATAGGTCGCCTCGCATATATAAGAGAATGCATTGACCTAACAAAAAGTTTATTTTATTTTTTATATTATTTATTATAATTGTTAAAGAATGTAAGAAAAAATGATAAAAAATGATTAAAGAATGTAAGAAAAAAATATAAAAAATGTTAGGCCCCATGCATTCTCTTATATATGTGGGGCGACTTGTACAGGGTCTTTTATGTTGTGCCAGCGCAGCTCCTGTCATGAAAGGGTTAATATAGAATGGGTTAAAACTTACAAGGTCATTAGACCAAGCGATGAAATCTGATCTCCATTTAATGTTGCGGATTGATCCTTCTCCCTGATGCAGCGCAAACGTCTTATTTCGATTGAAGAATCCCTTCTCATTGAGCACCAACTGAAATAAATAAATACCAATGTAGAATTTTAATGTGATAAAAAATATATTGCAATTCAAGTTGAAAATTTGTCTCTAGAACACACATTCTGATTGTTCAAGAAGTGCCAACAATAGTTTTCCATTCACAAGTATCATTTGCTGATGGTTGAACATTTTTTTAATGGAACTTGCTGTAATTGAAAATGCAAGTACATGTACATCCACATCATCCTGCAGCTAGGTTTTAGACCATCAACCACACCCTGCACATTTTGTCTATAGATACAGTCATCATCGATGACATCTTTGATGCTGACCTGTGGAAAAATTTTGATGTAGGCAATTGGCAACTAAGCTCCACCATGGCATTATTTAGAATGTTTATTAAAATTATTATTCAAAACAGTTAAGACGTAGAATGTGAATGTCATCTCATCAAAGATGATGCACCAGAAAACGAGATACATGTGTATCAATTCACGAAATGGAATGATGATAAAAAAATCCTTTATACATAGTTTGTATAAAATTAAATGTTACTAAATACTCATTGATGAGTAGTTCCCTCAGGATATGTTCAGATAATAAGTTCAATAAATGACCATAGTCTCTTTGTTGAACTCAATATCTGAACATTTCCCACCAAAGAATATGAATCCTTCCGCACTATCTTTTTGTCTGTCTGTCATCTGCTCATATTACTTGACTATCCCCAGATAAATAATTTACCATTTCAATGTACATTGCGGCCAAAAAAAAAATATTATTGGAGTCTCAAGCTTTTGTTTTCTAAATCAATGAGGGAGGGAGGTCTTTATTTTTATATTTTATTTTTTGGTGCACATCGTAAGCATGGATCATGATAGCTTCTCTTGTCTAGTAATAGTCAGAAAATGTAGAGGGAACTTCTTCATTTTACATATACACATTGTGCTACAAGTATACCTGAATGATATAGGGATTACCAATAATGTTCTAATGCCCCTGACTATTCACAATTGTTAAACAAAACAAAAATTTGTCATAATATCAAAAATAAAAATAAAATGTAAGGGTTAATTGATGATTTGAATTAGAATGGAGATAAATGCAACATGGTTTGACTTTGTTGGACATTCATTGATTCAAGAAAAACAGTTTGTAAACTCATGGACAAGTAGTTCCCTTACAAAATGTTCATATAATAAATTCAACAAACGACCACAGACCATTTGTTGAACTTATTATCTGAACATTTGCCACCAATGAATAGGAATCATTCTGCACTTGTATTATCTGTTGTCTGCTTATATTTCCTGAACACCCCTCCAGATGTATAATAGACCATTCAAATGTATTCTTTTATAACTGAGTGGGAGAATCCATTTAGTATAGAAAGGGTTAAAGAATTGTTGACGAATAGATGGCTGCCCAGAGGGACATCAGAATGGATGCCCAGAAAGATAATAGACAAAGAGTGATGACTATTCCTTCACTGAAAACTCTGGCTCATGTCCGGGCCACAATTACAACAAATATTAATTTTTATAGACTACAAATAACTATTTCGTGAATAAAATTTGTATATGGGGTATATTATCTGTCTATAAAGGCATAATAAAGAGGTTTATATTGATCATAATTCACAGTAAATCTCTTAACTAAACTGCCATTTGCCTTGATTGAGGGTTCTCTCTCTCTCTCTTGGTATGCCCTTGGTATGCTCCAAACGTTTTCGAGTGCATATATGTTCTAAATATAGCCCCTAAAACTGTCCTACGAATTTCATAAGAAATTATAAATAAAAACAACTTTAATTAGTCGCCTCCAATATATATTTACTCCCTTTACTCTTCTTGTTACCACAACGGCCTCACATATGCATAGTGACCTGACGTTAACGTTACAACGTCCGCTACTATAATTATAGACGCAACACCGACTCAGGGATCGGCATGCGTACAGCCCAAACATTCACGTTTGTCCGGACTGTCCCATACAGCGATGCCTCATGCCTGTACCTAGGCATATACGCACTCAACATTGTGCAACCGGCTTCCATCATTGCCAACTTGCAATAGACGATTCAATCGCCGTAATTAACGACGCCGAAAGGCACCAAAGAACACACAGTGTAAGATCCAGATTCCCACTGTTTGTTTGCTTACAAGCATCACAATCACCATGTGCTATTGCCCGCACTCTTGTGTGCTCACACACTACTCCCATACAGGGAACACAACACCGCCATCAGTTGACTTAGACGGCACATTATGGACACACCAATGTGATGCTTCAAGCCCACATATCCTTACACGAATGGACAAATATCCCGTTAAATGGACAATACTTTATATGACTGTAGTTTGTGAGTTGCACATTACACTTTTGTCAATCTCACATTCAGTAGTTGTAACTTCTCCCCTCATGGTCCAAATGACCCAATCCCACAAAATACCCTTCTCGGATCCAAGCACACATCCTCAATTCACCCGATTATTCACATTTGATTGGTCAAACATCTCATCCGCCCATATTCGTCACAACCATAAACCATCGACTCTGTGACCGCGTAACGCCCTATATCGGCCACCACTACACAATACCTTCCGGTTTAAACAATTGGTAACCACCGACTCTGTGCTAACTTTGCACAAGACATAATGCGGCCAATAACCCCTTGAATGCCACCCAGGGATGCAAGATATAAACAAAATATCAATACAATTTGATAAATTGCGGATACTACACAACACATACCTGCAGCTGGTACAAATTATGATGAATAAAGTGACATACCCACACCATTTCGGATCGTTTCTTCTGAACATACCCGCAAATACACATCCGGCTTCCTGGGTTATAAATCATATACCGGTACCCGCACTAAACTACAGTGACTGGGCAGCAACAATATACCCGCACAAACTACCCGCATAGACTATCGGGAATCGCGAGGCACCACATACCCGCAATATACCCGCACTCAACTCTGAGACCTCTTCTGTGTCCATAAACACCTGACATCTACCCTTTGACCAATCAAATTCACGCTCAATCAACCTAGAGTATAAAAGGACAGGCAAAATCCACATCTATCTACGCCATCCTGGTCCTGAAGAAGATACACTTGTATCGAAAACGCCAGACCATTTTTAGGATATTCAAGTGATTGAGATTACCTCCCTGGAGGATCATCCTCGCCTTTTTGAATTTATTAACTCACAACTCAATCACAGTAAATATGGCCACGAGCATTTCTCTCACCAGTGTCACACCCGTTGACATCAACTTCCCCACACCCAATGTGTCCCTCACTATAGTAATCCATGATGACAATTTACAAAGGGGAACTAAATGCACACGCACAAATCTGGAACACTAAACCTCAGCACAGCACCTCAGCGTGCAAATAAAGAGAGAGATAGCGCGGATCTTCACTCACCGCGCACACTACCACCAGTAGGCACTAACAAGAAGGACTTTAATTAGTCGCCTCCAATATATAAAAACAATAATAATTGATAGCAGCATTTCTGAACAGGTGTTCTCGATTCATATCAATCTCACCTTATCATCACCTGTCACAAAATGCTTCCCACTTCCTGTTTTTGAAAACGCTGGCTCCAAGGAAACAGCTTTGACTGGTCGGTCAAAATTTGCTATCTGGTTGTTTTCAGTAGCATAAAGTCCAGTTATCACCACCTTCAA
Source organism: Siphonodentalium dalli (assembly GCA_032622095.1). NCBI lineage: Eukaryota > Metazoa > Mollusca > Scaphopoda > Gadilida > Siphonodentaliidae > Siphonodentalium > Siphonodentalium dalli. Next base: position 131,384,207 of record CP136068.1, on the reverse strand, counting down.
AATAATCAAAAAACTGAGCATCAGAAAAGATAGGAAAATTTCTTTCCAACATACACATATTAAAGGCACATATCGGTAAGAGCTTCATATGCGAAAAATAAGAAAATTCTGTAAAACAATTGTCATAAAGATAAACATTGGAAAATAGACTGACTTTGTTAATTATCAATAAATCTTGGATTATTAAATTTCATATGTTGAAACAACTGTTTTGGATGCATTAGTGTTACATTGCAAATAATTTTTCCGCTAACAGTTGGTCTCATTTCAACCAGGTCTTGAAGGTATACATTAGTTAAGTTTAGAGCATTGAAAAATCGGTGATTTTTGTTGATAAAATTACAGGCACTTTAACAGTAATGTTTTTACATGACAAGGGTTTCAGGGCGCGAAAATTGGTTATTAGAGAGTGATAAAAAATATATATAAGAATAGAGTTTATCAATTTCTCCTTGTTTTTCTTGGTGATGATGTTTTTGCAGACACATATAGTCACTGCAAAGGCCTTGTGCCCCTTTAAATAAATAAAAATTACTGCTATTAAATTGTGAGGGAGTCTTTCTGTTACCCCATTCTGTACTAAATGGATCCTCCCTCTCAGTTATAAAAGTATACATTGGAGAAGTCTATCATTAATTTGGAATGGTGTCCAGCAGTGACCAGCTGAGAGGGTGACATGGGCGAAGAAGTAGCCCTATTCTGTCTCACTTTGCCCTAATTTTTCAGCCGGGTGAAGTTTAAGAAAAGCCGTGAAATTTCAAAACTTGCCGACAAAAATTGGCAAAATATTCATTCAAATTTACTGCCAACATTGATTGAACCCTGTTATCTATTGACATGGTCTTATAAAACACGTTGTCCCCACATCCGGTTGTAACTAGCAATCTGATTGGCTACAATGCCACGTTTAAATCACCATGTCCCCCGTCACCCTTGACAGCGGGTATAAGAGAACGTGCGCCAAACATTGGGGGTATATGAGCACGTGAAACATCGGGGGTATATGGATGACCCTTGAGCTGGCAGTTTCCACCAATCGTGACATTGCTCTCGGACGCCGAATTTGAAGTCACCTGACACCGGATCCTTAGGTCAGCTACTGAATTATTCTTATTGGTGTGAATTAATCGGATAACCTATGAAAAACACACATAAATTAAGGAGACATGGTTATTGTTGTGGGGACAAAATTGTTATCTCCGCCTCGGGGTTCAAAATCGATATCCAGGTATTAAATCTCCATGTATCCCCCCGATGTTGCCGAAGATAACTAATAATATTTCTTAATAACACCTGTATTGATCCAATTTGGGAGCATATTCACACCTGAGCAATGATTGCAGACAGCTGTGGGAACATTGTCTTCGATGGGGAGCCTCTCATATATAAGAGAATGCATTGGCTTAACAATATTTACCTTGACCTTGTAAGCCAGTGCATTATCTTATGTATGCTAGGCTCCCTATGGGAGGATAACTCTAGAAACAGAAAATGGAAACAAAATCACTGGGCTCTCTTTTAAAAGCAGTCATAATGCCGAACCTCCATAAAATCCGATAAACCATAGCTTAGATAAATGCCCAGATGGATGGACATACAGACAGATGAACAGATGATCAAATTCAATCCAGTATACTCCCTATTTTTCTTTGAAAAGTGGGGTTTTAATTAGTTGTAACATAAAAGCCCCCACCACGTTTTGCAGATACCTTGCCATCATCCGAGCAGCTGGCCATATAATCTCCATTCTCATCAATACTGATCTGATTCACTGTTGTTGAATGCTGAAAATAAAAATAATGCATATTTCATATTCTGGCCTCATCTGTTGGACAAGAAAATCTTTTTCAGATGGGGAATCATACCATTCTGAATGAGTGGAAAAATATTAAAAAACATTTATACCATAAAAAGTTATATGATATATGGTACAACAAACAAGCTATAATAAATTGACTCTCAAGTGCCTTGGCAAAGAGATATAGAGTTAAATTGCCATCACTATTATTCAGTTTAACCAAAATCCCAGACGGACACACAGATGGACAGACATACAAAGTCAATCCAGTCATCTTTGAAAGGTGGGGGAATAGTTATCATTATTAACCCTTTCATGACAGGATCATAAAAGATCCTGTGCCAGTGCATTCACATATATATGTGAGAATATAAGAAAATGCACTGGCTTACAAGGTCAAGGTAAATATTGTTAGACCAATGTATTCTCTTATAAATGCGAGGCTCCCTATGGGAGACCTGCATATAAAGGAGAATGCATTGGCACAGGGTTTTCACAAAATTTCAGGAAGCTCCAGTCATGGAAGGGTTAAGCACTAAAATAACCCCACAGTATGCCTTATATAATTGATGAGAAATTACAACCAGCATATACTTACAGCACTTATCTCTTTACTTCGAATGTTATGCCCCGCATGATCCAGTATGTGTATCATACCCCAGTGGGTACCGAGCGACAGGAACTATAAAAGATAACACATAATATGTAGTCAACATGTACCGTACTCAGAAAGGATAGGTACCATATATTACCAACGTGCACCATACACCGTCGATTTGAAGATCCGAGGATCTTTAAGAATTTTCTAAAATAATAAACATTATCATGCCACAGTGCGTGTTACAGTAATGCTCTATTTAATCAACCTCTTATCCACAGCAGAATTATGGGTAACTTTTCAGGATTTAGTCGGAAATATGGCTTGTTGTCATTCATCGGAAAGCTCTCGCCGAGTTCCGATGAATGGCAACAAGGCATATTTCCGACTAAATCCTGAAAAGTTACCCATAATTATGCTGTGGTTAAGAGGTCGATTAATTAAAGCATTACTGTACATGAGCCAGAAACATTCAACATGGATTATCTCTTCCTAGATACATTTTATATAGTTTCCGGGATATAAAATAATAAATATGAATGGAAGACACCTGTCAGGAAATGCTTCCATCAATTAATATTTATTTTATATCAATATTTTCTTACTTAATGCAATAATCAATTTGGACTGTTTTTAGAACAGAGCATCATGAAATGCTCTGGTGATCTCAAATAAAGATAGAGTTCTCCCGCATGCTATGCTCCGCGAGCCGTAAAATGTCCCGAATTGATTTTATGTATTATGCCAGAAATTGTAAATAAAATCAATATTAATTGATAGAAGCATTTATGAACAGGGGTCTTTGATTCATATTATTTTAAACCCAGGAAACTATATAAAACTTGTTATAGGAAGAGCTAGACCATCTTTAATTGAATATATCTTTCTTTAACCCTTTACCCAACAGAAGGGCCCTGTGCCAATGCATTCTCTTATATATGCGAGTCGACCATAGGTTGCCTCGCATATATAAGAGAATGCATTGGCTTAACACATTAAAAATTATAAAATTGTTAAAGAATGTAAGAAAAAATGGTAAAAAGTGTTAAAAAAAGGATTTTTTTTAAGCCAATGCATTCTCTTATATATGCGAGGCGACCTATGGTCGACTCGCATATATAAGAGAATGCATTGGCACAGGGCATAACTGTAACTATCACAATGTGGTCAAGGAGCCGGTTCCAATGATATCCATATTTGTATGGTTCTATTGAGACAGACCGAAGATATTTTAGGCTGTTGAAGCTTTATTTGGCCGGTTTTGGCCGGTTTGTTGGGTAAAGGGTTAATTGAATATACCTTTCTTTAACAATGCTACATACAAAATATGAACATAATCAATCTATTTTGTTGTATTCTCCCCAAATTTGGTTCATAGTCTGCATGAATTTCCACACTCCACATTCTGTTAGATGATGTTATAGAGGGGGGGGGTCAAACAATATTTACCTAGCACATACAGTAATGCCCTAAGTAATCGACCCCTTAACCACAGAAGAAATATGGGTAACTTTTCAGGATTTAGTCGGAAATATGGCTTGTTGCCATTCATCGGAAAGCTCTCGCCGAGAGGGTGGTAGGGTTTACAAGGGGACTCTAAAGAATTTTTTTCCCGTACATCGTAACAGATTTCCTCTATTTTTGTTCAACTATTTTGGCCTTAAAACTTAGAAATAAATTAATTTTAACATCAAAACTGCCTATGGACAGTCAGTATAGATTGTTTCTTACTGTAAAATTACAAAACATCCGGTATATGTCATTCTACATGTATGCTACTCCAAACATAAAATGCATGGACACATTGCATAAGCAATCACTTCCATGTCAAAGCCATGTCAAATTGACCTAATCACAAAAACCAACCTGCAATATGTAGTTGATAGGAAACAGACAGTTAAGTGGAGAAAATTTATTACATGGTTGTTTTTTTTTAGGGTGGGTGGGAGTCGAAAGATGGTCGGAAAAAAGAATGTTAATACAAAAATTCAGTCGAAGGGTGGGTCGGTTCCAAAAATGGCCAAAGGTCAAAAAAAGAATCATACATGTGTGTGTCTGAAAAAAAATCTGACTGCCCCATGGATCTAGAGGAATAAATTAACTTGTCACCTTTGGGTGTACAGCCATGCAACTTGCAGCATCCTTGCTGAGGATAGAGGTCAAATCACCAGTTATTCTTTCATACTTCAAGTACGGTTCAACATCCTGAAAATTAATATGGATATATGTCATATCAGTTAGGGTCCTGCAAATCAGGTGCATTCCCATTCTTTCAATAGACCATATATAGAGGATCTACAATGAGTCCCCAGTTTTTAGCGGAATTTACAAAACGAGTCCAGTAAACTAATTTACTGGATGAGTTTTGTAAATTCCGTTATAAGCTGGGGACGAGTTGTAGATTCTATTTATTACATGATCCAAAACCTAGACAAAACATACTTAAATCGACAAATGGGATGCGAAACTAATATCAGCTTCTATAAGGCATGCCGTGACGTTTCATATAACTATGTGTTGTTCGCCTGCTTAAAGAAATAGTCCCAGATAAATAAAGACTCTTTGGCATATTTAATGGTGTATATTTAATGACATAACTTTTCAAACTCTTTATTCATTATAGTTTGTTGGAAAAATATTGGAAGCCATAGTACATGTATTTCGAGACGTAGCGTACTTAATATAAACAGAAAACAAACAGGAAGTCAAAGGTCACCTGGCACTATTTCCTGTTATTAAACGAATGTTTACTATCACAATTTATAGAATGGGTTTATTGAATGGAATAAGGGTAGGATCATGTAACAGAAGTACATATGGCATGGTCTTGCACCAAGACACTTCACGATACTAAAGAACATGCACACATATAGAAAACACTGAACAACATTGCAAATGATCAAATATAAAGTAAAATATAAATATAAATACATGTTAGAAGTATTTGGTCTTTACATTTATAATAAATGTAAAGACCAAATACTTTTAACACTTTTTTTTGTTCACAAATGTGTCAACAAAATCAGTTTCTTAAAAAACATTAGTGACTGTTCAAGTTCAAAGGTTACGGTAAGATAACGCAATGTCACTTTAATAAGACTTACCTCTTCAGATTCCTCGTCAGAATCCGTTTCCTCTCTGTTCTCATCCATTTCCAAACTTTGGTTTGATAGAAATTAATATTGAGTCAGATTTTGTTTCATATACATGTACTGGTAGATGCCTACATCAGGATGTTTCAGTCTGAAATGTACAGTACCGTAACTAACTACTCTCAGTTGCCATATAAACGTGATGGCTGAATAAATGTGCTGGCTTACATTTACCCCTAAATTTATTAATAGTGCTGGCATTTTCACTATATATATCATGACCAAATAATAGTGATGGCCAACATATTCTTCCAAAATAATTAAGCGTGCCAGCACGTTTATTTGGCACCCAAGAGTACTCATTTTCAGTCATTGACAAGCAGTTCCCTTAGGAAATGTTGAGATAATAAGTTCAACATACAGCCATACAACTTCACTTGGATTGCAACGCCAAATCCTGACAAACACAAAATACAGCATAGTACGTGCTTATAACAATGGTTAGAATATAACCAGAATATTTAAATGATGTACATGATTGGATATAATCCATTTCAATAAGATTACAAGTATTAGTACAACTAGGCCAATATGTCAAATTTGAGAGAAAATTGATTCCCGCGAGTAGCAAGAACTACCGTAGCAGTAAAAATCTCTGCCTCCATGTTCCGCAGTATCATGCGTGCCAAAAGGTACAGTAAAGTCCTAAATAATCGACTCCTTAACCACATCAGAATTGTGGATAATTTTTCAGGATTTAGTCGGAAATATGGCTTGTTGCCATTCATTGGAAAGCTCTGCTGTGGTTAAGGAGTCGATTATTTAGGGCATTACTGTATCTAAGTTTGGCCTGATGGTTAAATTTAGTTTGAAAAGACAGTTGAAGAACATGTTCCATATTGTCAGTCTTATCATTCCTTGGGTGATGTTATGCATGTATAACACAGGGACCCCCAGATGGGCATGCAAAAATCACTTGTGGGGGGGTTCTCTGATAAAGTTCCAAGCTCCTTTAACCCTTTCAGTGCCAAGTCCGATTTTTGTATCAACCCATATTTCCTTGGATCATTTTTCAAATTTATTGATTTATATAATAATGTGATACATTGATGGAAACAGCTCTAAGAGCTCTTTCATCAATGTATCACATTATTATAATCAATAAATTTGAAAAATGATCAAGGAAATATGGGTTGATACAAAAATCAGACTTGGCGCTGAAAGGGTTAATGATTTATACTGCTAATTACACCACCTAGGATAATGCTATGATCCACAACAGCATTGCAATGGGAAACTAAAATGTATTACACTTAAAAGCGAGGGAGAGGAGGTATTCTAAGTGATTATAGCACTTGTCCTACAATCCCTTTGGTCATAAATCAATTTATGAACAAATAAAATATGTTTAAACAAAAAATAAACTTAAAAGCGTAACTCACTTACATGTTCGCGTGTAATGAAGATTTTGCATTACAATTAAGGCCAAAAAAAAAAAGTTTTTTGGTTCTCGGGCAATTTTTTTTCTTCAAATCATTAATGAGGGAGGGTTTTATTTTTATTTTTTATTTTTTTCTGCGCATAGTAAGCATGAACAAAGATAACTTCCTCTGTCTAGTAATAACCAGAAAGGTAGAGGGAACTGTTATGCATATAAACTCATTTAGTCTTATATAAAAATGACATTGTACTACCAGTGTATGACTGGGATTACCTAACAATATATAATGCCCCTGACATTAACTACTGTTATTGTTGTCTAAAAACTGATACCTCCCCATTCTAATATGTGATCCTGAATTAATCCTATGCCTTTCAATTGTATAAAGTTACAATTAGTGTAAGTTGTTCACAATGACTAATTGTAAGAAGAGCATGAGGATCAGCTAATCATTTTCTTAATTGTAGTCATCTACTTCATGTTGTAAGCCTGCAAGTCACTTTTTAATACATTACATGTTAGAGCTCAATGCAGACACTAATATTCAACACATATCTGCTATGGACATGTTGATAAAATCAACAACAAAAAAACAAAACAAAATTTCAAATTTATTTTTTCGTAATTTTTTTTGTCATAACATCAGGCATTGCAATAAAAAGGCCTAACGCGGCCCTTTTTATTCAATGCGGCGGGGCCTGAGAACCAAAACTTTTTTTTTTTTGACCTAAGCATAATAGAATTATGACTACATGTATATTATGCTAAGGCAATATAAAACAAGGGTTGCGCATCAAAGATGGCTTGGTCAAGTTTTTTTGCCCATAAGATTGCATCTGTCTGACCGAGAATCACTAAAAATCGATGAACTATTAAAAGAACCATAACTCACAACGAAGGGCCATAACTAGGGTTGGGCGGTATTGACGTTTTTAAAAACCGCGATTTTTCCAAAATAACACCGCGATATACGGTTTTATTGAATATTATTTTACTATTGACAAATATCACGTAAAATCAAATTTTAAAAGAGAGATATAACACTCCGGGTTTTCATTATAAGGGATTAAAACTACACACTATCGCCAGGCTGTAAATGATAAACTATTCTCAGAATGGCATGTGTTCATTATATAAAGTTCCTGCATTCTGGATACGCAACAACATTGAGTGAATTACAGGCTCAAGTTATCCTGATCACTCCATTGTTTACATTTCAGCACGCGATTCACATTCCCGTTACGTCATAGCTAAGCACGTGCTCATAGGTTGATAGAGGACCTAGTAGAATTGGGCCAAGATGGTTCATTCTGGGCTGTCGGCAGTCTATCACACACAATGAATTACGGAACATTTTTAATTAACTTTTGAACACGGGATTTAGTTAAGGGGGGAGAACTTTATTCATCTATTATCATAATAATGAAATAATAATAGCAAGGTGAAACCGATAAAGGCTGCTTTCAATCAGCGGTCCGCTAAAGTATTCAACTCAGTATTGGATTGTAATTTGAAACCGTCTTTTGAGGTGATAAAATTGCGGTTACGATATATTGAATCTTTATTTTACACACGGTTTCAAGACGGTTTTTCTTTTCCAAACCGACTATAGTCAATATATTGAAATACCGCCCAGCCCTAGCCATAACTCAGGTAAAAACATTTATTTCATCGAAAATTGTTCAGATTCGATAGCTCCCATCTACAGTTGATCCCAAACAAGCCTGTGAAGTTTCAAAATAATTCTTCCATAAATGTGATGGATTCATATTTGAAATCCAAGATGGCTGGTGGAATTTCAGGAAAAAAGGGAGGCTCGTATCTAGAGGTCAACCCCGAAGATTCATATGAAGTTTGGTGATGATCGGATGAGAAATGTGACCTGAAAGGTGTGCAAAAGAATTTAGTCATACAAAGAGTAAAACCCACATTTGAACTCGATCTGTATTTTGGGCTGAGAAACACATACATGTGCATGGATAAAAAATTTGGTTCCGATTTAAAAATGTTTGAGTTATCGCACCATGTGTAAAGTGTCTACGGACAGATGGACAAACAGATGGTATGGGAACCCATAACAATCAGAATAAATGAATCATTCAATAGGGGCAAAGAGTGTGTCAAAATAATTCAATATAAAATGAGGGTCGTTGTCGTAATGTTTTATACATAGATGCACACAAATCTCGCATAGTGTCACATGACAGGGGTCATTGTTGAAGTGTTTTCTACATAAATGCACACCTGTTGATATTTTATGTAAGTTCATTTTCTTCCGTTCATCGATCAAACAACCATGCAGTTCTTTTGGTCCCTGTTTAATACTTAAAGAACAATATGCGACCAATGATCAATTTTATTGCAGTTTCGTCATTGTGATATTAAGAGGATGCATTTTCAAAACTTCGGAAGAAAAATTATTACGAATTGAAGCAGACGACAATTATTTACGGCAACATTTCAATCTCGCACCGACTGAGACTGATGTGCATTTATGTATAAAACGTTACGATAACGACCCCATTACTATGATTACACTAATTTACAGTTTCTGATTCTGAAGTGAAAATTAAATTGAAGTTGTTGATCAGGTCAGGGAGAACCCAAAATCGATGTACTAAACCTCGATTTGTATAAAAAACCTCGATCGAGGTTCTTCGAGATCATGTGACCACTGGTCAAAATATACACCAATGATATAAGGGGAAACACTCTAGACCAAATATGATACTAATGCAGTAATGGAAGTAATATATTGTGGAGTATTTCATCTTACACTATGGTAGTGAGTCCATGTAGCTGATCACACGATCTCGAAGAACCTCGATCGAGGTTTTTAATACAATTTACAAATCGAGGTTTAGACTTTAGTACATCGATTTTGGGTTCTCCCTGACCTGTTGATAATGATTGTGCTGTCGCCAGTGTCAGTGATCGAATTTTGATGTTCAGTATTAGTAATATAAACTATTTACAGTCTAGCCAACATGTGGGTACGCTTGAAAATCTCTATCTATGCTTCTAAACGTTGAATGAACCAAGAAATCTGATACTTCAAAAATTACACAAAATTCGCCATTTTGAACACCAAAAACCACGTGACTGGGTGATGGACGTTTCGTACCACGATAGTTTCGTACGAAGATATTTCGGGCCCATTTGACTTTGTGGATTGTAAAATTTCATTAAACCTCCCCAGCTAACTCATCTGGTTAAAACTGTTCTGGAATTTATTCCACCAGATTCAATTCAAAGGGACCCAATGCGTTCACGTTTATATATTTAAAACAAATTAAAAAGCAAAACTGCTTTGTGTTAGAGGTTACATCCGTGACGTACACTCCAAGAAAACAGTTCCAAATTTGGTTCCCTGGAGAACCAAATATCTGGAACCAAATCCTACGTTTTGTTCTTCATATAACCACACAATTCAAGACCTACAGGTGTGTGTGGTAACTTAGTCCAAAATGTCTTTGTCTAAATTTTAACAATATGTCCACGCGATTCGGGTTAAAATGATTCAGCGGGATTTACTAAATCAAGCGGGATTCCTTAGAAATACCAATGCACACATGCGTAGACTGTTTTCCAATCACATTTAGACTATAATCATTAGATGGCTGGCGGGGTAACCCTATTACTCATATAACAAATACATGTATAGGGAAAACTGTATGGCACAATAACTTTATTAAAGATGTATAATCCAAATTAACGCTACAAAATTAGAACGGTATTTCCTTGGCTTCGGGGGTAAAAAAAATATTTGATTTGAGTCGAGGAACCCACCAGTCAAAGCTCAGAGTGATAAGATATCGATTTTTGAATTTGTTATTTCTCGAGATATGTAGTCATTGGTGGCCTGGTAAAAAGTCGTCAAACCGACGGTCTCCGGCCAAATTGCGGATGAAGATGGATAACTCTAAAATAAAGTGGCTTTGGCGTTAGATATATTGACAATCCGGCGATATATCGTTGAACAAAATGTCAATAAATAACACGCTTTGGACAATTTTATATACTATAGTTGACTGTGGTAGGAGAAACTTATAGATATATATATATATATCTTTATTGTCCTCCATTGATTGAGAGTTGTTATATAATATAAATACAGTTTATCACAGTAGCATCACAAATGCAAACATATATACAAATACTGACATGGACAAAATATTACATAATAACAAGGAACTATCCAAAATATTTACAGTTAGTTTTGGCACGCTCATAATGCAAAGTCACACATGTACACCGCAGTCACACAGAGACACCCACTAACATTGACATATATACACCTGTTATACCCAGCATCACACACATTCTCTCACACTCTCCCATACACAAGCGCACTCACTCTCGCACGCACGCGCATGTTAACCACTCAGGTAGCAATACACGATTTCATGGGTTGTAGAAATATGATTTTAAGCATATAAGGGCTATAACTGTCAGTTTAGCCTCTGTTATACCTGGGAGTAATGGTTTGATGGTTTAATTATTTTATAAAGGTACCATAGTATACAAAATGGGATGATATTTGAATACGAAGTATGTTTTTGGAATCTGATGTCGGCCAGCTCTGTGTGGTACTCCACCGGAAAACAGCTCGAATTCTCTCCCTTGAAAACAGTCGTCTGCACTTCTGAGAAAAAAATTTAAAATTGCTACGATAACTTTTTTTTATTTTTCAATATATCTGACATATATCTCGGGTCTATCAGCTCATAAGGTGATTATAGACTGACATTCGCTCTGTCATGGTTAGCTATGCGACCGAAAACGGCCAATTTCGATCAAAAAATGGCTAAAATGAAGATTTTTAAAAATCAGTCTAGGGGAGATAATTCTACTTGTGATGATGCAATTTTTTCCAAAAGACAGACGAATTATCCTCTGACCATTTCTGTATCTTGTAACCAAACACTCATGTTCTGTTTATCAATGACCATGGTGCAGCAGAAGGTTGTAATACAGTACCCCCGTCAAAATGGTGAAAATGGCCAGAAATCGTGTATTGCTACCTCAGACAAACATTCACACAAAATAACAGATGAGAGAATACTACATGCACTAGCTGCTTCTATTGGTGGTTATACTAAATTGGTTGTTGATCGGGTATAATGGTATCCGAATAGCGGCTATCATGTTGAAGGTGGAAGCAATACCATAGCTTTATGCTCGCTTTTGCAAAGAATCGTAAGACGAAATGAAAAGAGTTAGTTCCATCTTCAAGAACTTCACAGGGAACTTTCCCCAAAAATACTGCTAGTTGTGAGCACTCAGGTAGAGAATCTAGGAATATGAAGATGTTTATTCCGAATGTGTTGATGATATCATACCAGATTACGTTGCGTGAATTTGCAATAGATGCACATTCTATTAATACATGATTAATTAAGCACCGGTATGGCTTGTTACAGAATTTACAACACCCACTATCACCATAAGCTGTGTGAGCTATCAACCGGACAAGAAAGAGATAAGTGAATTTCTCCTCCGGATATAGCCTACACGTTCGCCATATGGGCGAAGATGTCAGAGAGGCTTGCATTAGCCCATATTGTCTTAAGTTATTTTCAGCAGTTATGGAAGATCTCCACCGTTCGTCGTCTAGCTGATTTGTGTACTTCAGTTTTCACAGTATGTTTCCAGGACTCTTTAGAGGGAAAGGTACCAGTCTGTGCAAAGACTGCGAGGTACTCGTATAAGTTGTATTTATGTAAAACGTGAACTATATCTGCAATGAATGATTTCTGATTAGAACATAATTCAATAATATAACTGTGCAATCTCATCAGAAATAACATTTTGGCAGTTTTACAAACATCAAGCCTACACAATGTAGCAAATAGACTCAGCTTTCTTTTGTCGATGAATGATGTAAGTTCACTGCAACCTACGAGACCCTGTACAATACATGTGCGAGTATGCGCCGGAAAACCTTGCATATTTTTGAGACAGAAGCGGTGAGCCTTTTCGAGAAAGGTATAATCAGTATTAGACAAGCCCCATATTAGCTCGCTACCGTACAGGGCATTGGGGATCACAATTGACTTATATATTTTAAGACAGCTGTCTGGAGTTATGCCTCCAGCATAAACGCCTGCATTCGTCAATGATAGATAGGTCCCTCTAAGTTTTGTGCAAACACTGTTGACCAGTTTAGAATTGAAGCTAAATTTTTCTATATTGATGCCCAAGTGTTTTCCAGATGAGACTTCTTCGATAATGGTATTGCCAAATTGCCATGAACGCTGGGGTTTCGCAAATTCTTTTTGCGATTCATTAAATACTATTATGAAAGTTTTCGACGAGTTATATAAGTATCTCCATTTTGTACTATACTTCAGACATATAGAACATAGTGTGGTAAGTCCTGTTTCAGATAATGACAGCAATGCCATGTCATCTGCCTGTACTGGCGATGTGCAGTTTATTCCATTCAGACGAAGTCCACAGGAGGAATTTGCAAGATCTTCAATTAGATCGTCCACATATATCATATACAATAGAGGCGATAGAATTTACCCCTGTCTGGCTCCCTGCAGGATATCGAACCAGTCGGATGTAGATTGCCTATATTTCACACAACATTTTATACCAGATAAGAGCGATTTGAATACATGCCACATTTGGCCATCAAAGCCCCTCTTGTGCAATTTCAACATCAATCCATTTAGCCACACAGAATCAAAAGCTTTACGTACGTCTAAAAAACAAGAGAATAATTTACTATGTGATTCTTTGGTATATATTATGCACTCCTGTAATAAATATGATGTTGCCATGCAACTAACACCCCGTTGGAATCCATGCTGTAGTGAATTGACTGTTATTAGAGTTGGTGTGTATGTTTGCATGCGCACAAGAAGGACTTTTTCAAATAATTTATATAATGAAGGCATAATGGTGATAGGTCTGTAACTATCAAATGCATGCATGGGCTTTTTGCCACCTTTGTGCAAAGAAATCATTACTCCTTTCTTTGCACTCTCAGGTACATGTGCATATTGTAGCATTTTACTGTACATATAACTTAGCCTATGCATGAGTGGCGAGCCACTATATATGATGTGCTCATTGGCTATTAAGTCATATCCCATTGCCTTATTTGTATTGAGCTTTGGGATAACATTGGTCAGCTCCGATTCAGTAATGGGATTGCAAAGAACTTCGTCTACAGTATTTGTTGAGTTTGATTTTTCCCGCGAAGATACGAAATTGTTCACAAATTCAAAGTGGACTGAGTCAAAACTCTCATCTTGCATGGGCAGAAACAAGTTTGCGTAATATGAGCCCCATGCCTTTGATATGTCGCAATTGCTGCGGAGCGTTTCTCCATTATGTATGAAATGCGGCGATGAAAGAGTATTACGCATTTTGCGTTTTGCATTAAAAATGCGGAAAAATGAATCCTGATCAACTTCTGCGCATTTGTCAATTTCTGCATCACGTTCGCGCATGAATTTTTCTGACTGTTGACGATGTTCTCGTCTGAATTCGCGCTTGGCCTCTTTATAGTGAATGAACGAATGAGAGGTTTCGTCACGAGGCCGACCTTCAGCTATCCACGCTCGGCGATAAGAGCGCATACTGTAGTGAGACGCTTTCAATGTATCGTTCCAGTATGGTTTCACGTGACTTCTGAATTTTATTTTCGGGACAATATTTGAGGCGTTATTAAGGGAAGAGATTATTGCGTCATAATAGTGATCCAGAGAAGTTATATCAGTGATTTTAAATTTAGGGCAGTTAGTTTCAACTTCGGTTGAAAATGTTTCAGCTAGGGATGAATTTGAACACAGAGCTGACCATTTCATTTTGAATGAACACATATTATATGACGAATAGTTCACTGGAGCATCCACCGATTCATCCATACACAATACAATTGGTCGGTGTGTAGATACATCAATACTTTCATCAATTAGGATGTCTACCATTTGTATCTTATATTCCATTGACTTATGCGTGAGGAAATGATCAATTATTGACCCAGAGTCGGGTGAGATAGGAGGAACGAAGGTTTTCACAGGAGTTGCTTTGAACGTGTTTTCAATCGGAGAGAAGACACCCTTTTCGTGATAGAGGTCTGAGAGAGTGACACTTCGGGGATTTGCTCTTAGTGAGTTAGTATTGAAATCACCCATAACAACAACAGTTCCAAGTGGGCGATACGAGTCAAATATATTGGTAACTTTCGGCATATAATTGGAAAAGAGATCATGTGAATGTTTGGAAGAGGGAAGATATACTTGGAAAATATAATAAAAATTCCCTTCACCAGCATGCACCTGAATGCCAATTATACGGTCGTCGGATGTATCTATAATTGAGACAACATTGTTCCAGCGCTTGTGCCAAAATAAAGCGACTCCTGCTTTCGGTCGACCTCTTTTATTTACACCGACCATGGACGCATCACACTGTGTGAGAAATGTAATATTGTGATATGTACTGCATAAATGATGAGTTTGAATCTCGCAGCCAGTGTTCTGATACACCACATATATCAATGTTCTGGTTGTCCAAGATCTTTGATAGATATGATGAAGAAGAGAAAATACCAGTAGCATTCCACGACATGAGCGTGATCATGATGAAAATAGTTAGTGAACTGAGAAACTTCATACTGTTGACGACCAAACGCTTGTTTGAGAGGGACTTAAATTATCCCCAGTGAGATCTGACACTATCACTATGTCCAGATCGGGAAACATCCAGGCTGGGAGTATCCAGACGAACACAAACAGCTCCATCGGGCCAGAAATCTCTGTCAAGTACAATTGATGAATGCTCATGGAAAATATTCAATCTAGCGTATGAATCTTCACCATCTCTGGAGAACAGTCTAACTACTGAGAAATTTATCCTACTGTCGTATAAATATTTTTCGATGCTAGATTGAGTTATGTCATTTCCGAATTCTGACAGGATGAAACGTTCTGTTTTAATAGGAAATTTAGAACTATATTTTGACTTGCTAAATGCTCGGTGACTGTCAGATCTACGGTCATATTGGTCAGCTTTTCTGTCGTGATTGCGTCGGTAGTTTTGGTCTCGTTGTTGGCGGGATTGACCTCTGTATGGCGAATAACGTATCGCTGTTGTTGTTGTTGTTGTTGCTGGAATCTGATGATATGGGGACTTTCGACTGGGGTTGAGCACCTTTAATATAATTAGATATTTCCTTCAGATATGAGAATATCTTTGGGGTCTTATCTATTCGGTGAACCAACAGGATCTCAATTTAAAGGTACTCAATCCGATTAGACGCTCCTAAATTACTATTTCTTTGGCTTTGGGGGAGAAAATATTTGATTCGAGTCGAGGAACCCACCCATCAAAGCTCAGAGTGATTAGATATCGATTTTTGAAATCTATTAATTTTCGGAGATGTGGGCCACAAGTTGACAGAATCACGTGTTCAAAACGGACAAATTGCGGGTGTAAAATGGATAACTCTAAAATCAAGTGGTTATTATTCAAACGTGCTTAAGTAACCTACACATAGTGTCACGGGACATTAAATTGTTTCTACAGTTACTCATACTTGTTTCATAGAAGGCATTTAATGAACCAAATGGAAACAGAAAGGAACTATATATATTTGGTTCCATGTTCTGGTTCTATCCGGAGAACCAGATAGAGAACCAAATTACCAAAAGCAGGTCAGATTGCATGGTTCTGCACTCCGACAGAAATTAGAAACAAGTTTGCTTCTCCTCTCAGGACAAAAACTAGAAACAAGGTTGGTTCAATGTGGGACCCGAATGTCTGGTGTGCACTTGATTTGGTCATGCAATTTGGTTCCTTGAAGAACCAAAATATGTTTGGTTCTTCATTTGGTTCCTAATTTGTAATGTTTGGTTCTTCGTTTGGTTCCTTTACTGGGACAAACCTGGGAACCAGTTTTGGTTCCTCGTGGAACCAAATATTCTCTGCGATAGATTCTGGACCTGTATAGGAAAAGTTAGTTTTTCTCACTAGCAACTTAGCAAACGCCTGAGTAAGAAAACGTATTCACTATATATACACCAATTTCACATTAGTCGCCAACTTTAGGACAACTGTATTTCCATGATATGCATGCACTAGTAATAATTAGGCCTACTTATGTTTTCGTTGGTCATCATGGACAGGGACTTGGCTAGAGCTATATCTCTGTTGGAACTGTACCTCCGCGAACCAACCCATGCAATCCATTTGAACCACCACATTGAGTTGATAGTTCCAATCGTTGGAAACTTCCAACATGACACATCCCTGAGGTTGTAAAACGGTGTCAGACCGGTTTTCCAAAGACCTATTACTACGAAGGCCCACCACTCCGAAGACCCGATTCTCCGACGGCCCATAACTCCGAAGACCCGATTCTCCGACGGTCCATAACTCCGAAGATCCGATTCTCCGAAACCCCATAACTCAGAAGGGCCGATTCTCCGAAGACCTATAACTCCGAAGACCTATAACTCCGAAGGGCCGATTCTCCGAAGACCTATAACTCCGAAGGCCCGATTCTCCGACGGCCCATAACTCCGAATTCCCGATTCTCCGAAGGTCCGATTCTCCGAAGATTTTGTTTTACCGGGGTATTATCGTTTACTAAATAGTGTACAGTCCAGTGGCGAAGCCAAGGGGTCCCAAAATTCCCACTGCCCCCATTAAACCTCTACTTGCTATTTCAGACAATATGGGCCCCTACCAGTCTGAGTAAACTCATACCTAAATATTCATTACAATTGATTTCAAATATAGAGTCGACGTTCACCCAGACTGGGCCCCTACCAAAACATGTCCAATGTCATGTAAACGCCCGGAAATCGTTCATGGGGCATCAAAATATTCAAACTTTTCCTACTGCCCCCACCTAAATGGGAATCCTGGCCCGCCACTGACTATACACCAGATACTATAACGTTACGTTGGCCCATGATATGCCAGAGTAATATGTACAGGGGTGAACGGGGAAGAACCTGTCGCCCCTGTGCATGTTAGGCTACTCTGACATTCTTGCAGCGTTTCGTTATAATATACCCGGTGCACATCAGTGGCGGAGCCAGGGTTCCCATTTAGGGGTGCACATTAATTAGCATATGTGGGGGATATGTGGGGGATATATCATGCATATGATATGCCGAAAGCATATCACGAAGGCCTGATTTGGGGAGCGCATACATGGAAGGGGTCGCCCCCAATCGTTGGTCCGGGGGCTCCCCTGGGCAGGAACACTGTGAATATTTGAATGCCTAGGAGGGATTTCCTGACGTTTACATGACATTTGACATGTTTTTTGGGGGCGGTCTTCCCTAGGGCCCCATTGACCCCGCCACTGGGCTGTACACTATTTAATAAGCGATAAAACATTATCTTCGGAGAATCGGACCTTCGGAGAATCGGACCTTCGGAGAATCGGCCCTTCGGAGTTATAGACCTTCGGAGTTATGGGCGTTCGGAGTTATAGGCCTTCGGAGTTATGGGCTTTCGGAGTTATGGGTCTTCGAAGTTATGGGATTTCGGAGTTATGGGTCTTCGGAGTTATGGGATTTCGGAGAATCGGGACTTCGGAGTTATGGGCTTTCGGAGAATCGGGGCGTCGGAGAATCTGACCTTCGGAGAATCGGACCTTCGGAGTTATGGGTATTCGGAAAAACGCTACGTAACCTGTAAAACAATATTGATGGCCATTTCAGACCAACTTTTTTTTACCAAAAGTAGAAAAATATGCTACTGTTAAGTTGGTCTATATCCAAGAAATTCCCCACTAATTACTGGTTGGAATATTAAGCAATAAGAACAATTTTAACCTATATTTACCGCATGATTTACCGTGGATTATATACGATGAAATAAACCACTTTATATAATTATGCATGCAGGCATCGCTCATCATCCGCTGGACATGGGATGCTTCTTTAAACCTACCATAAATTTGGACGTGTTGAAGAAACTGTATAGTCATTTATGGGATACTTCCGCTTCTGTAAGAAAACATAAAATTAGACTTAGAAAATTTAGTCAATAAATTATATATTAACTCAGTCTTCCTGCCTGTTCGTCTTATAGGAGAACATAAGTTTATTATAGCCAATCTGGCACATATGAATACACCATTTGTAAGATAAATTTGTATTCTTTTTTCGTCCCATATATGTTGAGTATATGCTATATATAGTGTTATTAATTAGATATGACATTTATGTAAAAAAGGGCATGTGTTTCGAACTACGTGGATATCACTTCAATTTGCCCTTAAACCGAATAATGTCATTTTACGACAGCACAAACCCGAGTAATATGGTTTTACGACATGCGTTATATCTACTTCACTGTTAAATAATGTGGTGATATCGATTTTTGTGACGTCACTCATTTGAAGAGTTGTCAGTCACTAAGAGGCGATCTAATTAATAGATATGGTACTAAATGATTGTTTATATATAAAAGGCCCTCATGACATCAGACCAACCAAGTAATATCCTCTAAATATCAGTGTTGAAGCGGGGGGGGGGGGGGGGGGGGGGGCGGAAATTTTTTTCCAGGCACGT
This sequence comes from Siphonodentalium dalli, assembly GCA_032622095.1. NCBI lineage: Eukaryota > Metazoa > Mollusca > Scaphopoda > Gadilida > Siphonodentaliidae > Siphonodentalium > Siphonodentalium dalli. Next base: position 131,364,727 of record CP136068.1, on the reverse strand, counting down.
ATGCTGATTTTTACCTGTCGATCCTTGTTGGGGCCCACCCACTCCCGCGTCCAAATTGTTTTCCGTTTTCGGTAGTTTTTAACGATCATTTCTATATGAATTTATGTGCATACTATTTGTCATGGATGTTAACATTTACATGTAAATAGGAACGAGTCATTTTGGGGTCATTCGGCCAAAAAAGCATGGCTGCCAGCGGCCATCTTGTAAAAATTTGCAACAAAATACAACACGATAACTGCCTCAGTCAGTTTAGCATGCAGTTAGAATTACATTATTTCTCTTATTCTAAGGTGTTTTAAGCCAAACTCATTGCAAAAACAGTCAAAATACTTGCAGGAAAAAAAAATGAGTTGCAGAAAAAGTTGATTGTTGGTCCCATCGACCACCCACCCACCCCGGCATACGTGCCCGGAAAAAAAATCCCGCCCCACCCCCGGTTGGAGTATGGAAAATCTATATGATTATGTAATATATCAGTTTGACCAAATGTTGATTCAATTTTTAAAGAGATCCATCGAAATGAGCAAATCGAAAAGTTCTTGGCCAATGTGAATTAACAGTATAATTTATAGTCAAAATCAAACTGGTTATATAACGACACATGCATCTATAGTCGTGTCATACGGTCGTGTCGCCCCTCCCTATAAAATGATGAATACTCCCCCGAATATATACGGCCCTGTTCCGACCCTGACTGATCAATGCAACGGCTGGAGGCTGACATCATCATCCGCTGGATGTGGATTGTTTCATTAAACCTCCCTCATTTTTGGACGTGTCGCGCGCTTTGATCGATAAAGCCATTATGGAAGCATTAATGCTATCGATTGCTGAAGTCGGTTCGAGAATTTCACTGTCGTCTTCACATGGCAATCCACAGCAGCAGGCAGTCGTAACTTTATGGATGGAGATTTCCGACACAAGTCTGATTTCATTGCTGAACAAATTTGCATGGACTATTTGGCTTCCTGGTCCGGCATTTAAAAGGCGTCTGGCGGCGGCACCATCGTGACTTTCTTCGAGGGTGATTTGATGCAGGTGCTAGAGTGTTGCCTGTCGGTCATTTGATTAGATTATTGATTGGATGCCAGTAAATTACTTAACAAGGTGAGTAGATTTATAAGAGATTGAAGGATGCGTTAATCGATCTAATCGATACCGACATTTCTCTATCGAATACCCGGAATATCTATTCAGTCACTGACACTATGGCTGATGAAGGGGACACTGTCGCCACAATTTGGTGTGTTGCATGGGTACCACTGCAGCTTTACGAAAATGTGTTTTGTCGCCACAATTTTGTGTGTTGGGTACCCAGCTTTGGGTTATGTCGCCGATAAAAATCACAAGTGATGCAGGAATGACAGTTTTGAAGATGCACATGCGCCGTGTCATCAGACGCAAAGTGTTAGTGTCAACAGGGTGTGCTGAAAACACAGCAAAGGTCAAGCTGGGTACCCAAACACATTTTCGTAAAGCTGCATACCCAACACACCAAAATATGGCGACAATGACTCTTTCACTGTGCAGTTAACAGAAATATAGAAATCTTAAAGATCGCCTGTCTCTTCCTTTAAGTTTTATACATTCTAGGGCATTTAAATTAATAAATATGTATCGATGACACCTGTCTGGAAAGGCTTCTACATGAATCAGTTAATATAAATTTTATTTATAATTTATTATGACATTCGTGGGACAGTTTCCATGGCTATTTTTAGAACAACAATGCACACAAAACATTCGAAGCGTATCAAGATAGAGAACTCTATATATCTTGTTAGCGCCCACAAATTAAGGTTAAGATATCTACAGTGAATTGCGATCGAAATAAACCACTTTATTGTGCCTAATAGGCAAATAATATACCATATATTCAATGTCATCTGTATTTTATTCACAAAAAAAGCTATTTGTAGTTTTGAAAAAGAGATTTTTTTTAAATCTGTTGCTGTTGTAATTTGGTCCGGGAGAGATAAACCCTCTAACAATCCAGCATATATAACTATACGGTATAATTATAGTAGGAGTGATATTTAGTCTTTAAAATATAAATGGCTTCAATGCTGTATCGTAATTATTGATGTTGTAATAGATAGGACATAATTGGAAGCAATTTTCTGTTCGAAATTTTCTGTTTATAACATTTTCCAGTGTAATGACACCGACTGGCCTTCCAGTAACTTCATAGCTATAGCATATATTAGCCGGACCCCTAGCTGTGACCAAAGCGCATATAGCACTATATACACGGCATGGTAAATTGACCATGTAATGCAGTATTGGTTTTATACTCACGTTAACTTACGCTTTTCCAGCATTTCCTGGTGCCAACAGTACTAAGGTATTCACAGTCATGCATATATAATGGCGCACGAAATTTTCTGTGGAATAGTATGGAGGGATCTACACTCTGAATAGTAAGACCTGCTATAGACGGATGAGAAATTCAAACTAATATTACATCTGAACTAAATATCAACATGGTAATGGATGACGAAGACAATCACTGTCCTACATACTCACAGCTGCCAAACAAGAATAGAAGGAGATCGGCCCACCATAAGGTGCCAACAAACCGCCTAGACCCGCCCAGAGATCCTTGCAGCTGCATTTATATCTCACTCGTGATATCTGGAGCCGGATTCCTTCTACCTTACAACAGTTTCATAACTGCCGTCGATTACTATCAAGATAGGTTTGACGGGACGTCGATCATATTTGACATGAGTATGACGTATATTGTGATGTCATTCATAAGCGTCTGCATCAACAACTCTCTCGTCGAGGTTCTTCCGTTGTCCTTCCGGGTTACGTTCGGATATTTCGTTGCATTTGTTATGTTACTGGTTATCGCCCTTTGTGATGTGTGGTTACAGTTGTTCACGAAAGACGTTGCTTACAGGATGACTCTCCTGGCAGTTGCCGTAATCGCGGTTGGTTCGACCGGTAAGTATATGTATATATACGCACATTAGATGTTTTGAACTTGAATTCCATAACCCTTTTAAGACTCCCATAACACGAAATAGGAAGTGATGTATGTTCGAATTTCAACTCGATATCTGCCAGAATCATATCCAGGATGACCGGAAACCTCACGAGAGGATGGCGACGCTGGGTGAGCTTGATTTCAACTTTCTCATCAATCACTACACCATAGTAAGCTGGAAAACATGCAGAGTTCAGTAACCCTACGCAGAACTTACCGCTGCCCGCACCTATACGTAATGTGAAGAAATGTCATATTTATATATTTGATACTTCTGTAGGTTACAATTCATTCTGCATTATTCTGAGAAATTTAACTGTCATTTGAAAATGGTCTAGCCAGAATGAATTGTAACTGATAAAACAATTCAATAAAACATGTTTGATTTAATTAAGAAGATAAACATGCCGGCAGCGTTCAAACACACTAGATAAGCCTACTGGTCCCCATGTCCAGTGGCGGTTATCGTGGTAACGACCGGTTGGCGGCTCATATTCTCGTGGGCTTTGTTCACCCTCTTGAGACCTTCCATGTGATGGTCACCATCATTGGACCTTGGTTTGTTTTATCGCAGTAAACCGCCCAACAACCCAAATCGTTGTTCCAGCTCTGACACTTTATTACTCGTTTCGGTTGCCGTGTGACAGTCATCGCCACTGGCCCCATGTTTGTCACTTGAGTGGCCGTGATATAATTTGTTGGTTGGGTCTGTTGGGTTTTTCGGCCGTCATCATAATTACCAGATGCCTGCCCTGAGTAATGTTCATCATTACTAACAAACGACCTGCTGGTTGGTCGTTGGATTCTGTACCAATCACGCGAGAAGTAATTTTGGGCGTCATGGTAGGGATCTTTGGGTCGTACACCCTTGTCGTTACCTCTGGCATTTCGTACTTCAGCGATTAACTGTTCTCTCTCCCATGCATGTACTGACAAGTTACTTGTCATATTTGATGGAATGGCTGACCTGTTGCTGACATGTTGGGGGGGGGGGGGGGGTATCAGTATTCTCCTCGTCGCTACTGACTTCCAGTTTTGACAATAAATTTCTTCCATGGAGGGGTGTGTACCTGTCGTCAGATATTGAAATATTAGTGCCCACTGCCGACTTGTCTGCATTTTAGCGTTAATTTGCCAGTTTCTCCCCCGGATGCAGTATACTGCTATCCGGAGGTGTCATGGCGTGACCGATTGAACAGTCGGATCTTTGTCAGGTGAAAGATATGTGTTATATTCTGTCATTCTGTTTTTGGTCTAATTATGGCACACACATAAATACTCGCAACACCCGTTTCGGTAACGAGAAAATAATACGCCGGTATCTTGCGAATAACTTGCAAGCCACCAAATTTTGATCGCGATACCGTTTTTGGTAGCACGGAAATCTTATGTCGGTTTCTTGCAAATAACTTGCAAGCCACCAGTTCAGTCCCCTCGCTATGATGGTCTGACCACTGCCATCACGTCTATATCCAAGAGTTTTGTACAATTCATTCTGGTTTTATTTAGCCAATTTCCAAATGTATATGCGCAGTTCGGTACGTTCTCAGAATAATGTAGAATTAATTGTAACCAAGCATCCTCGCATGTGTATGTGACGGCAGTAGACAGGCCAGCGTGACAGGGGACCGAACTCTGCCTTGCGCAGTTTGGAACTGCCATTCGCAATCTCAACGGTTCGACATTTCCGCTTTTTCGTGGAAATAATTTCCACGTGAAAGCGGAAATGGCCTAGATATATAGCCGTTGAGATTATATTACTGCCATTCGTCATTACTGTACGATAATGTCAAGCCATGCCTATCAGATACATGATAGTAGTGTGTAGTGTTGTTCCAGAATGACATATCAAGAATTTAGGAGCAAGTGGATTCTATAACCCATATGCATGTTCAGACTGATACGCGCTTCCCAACTGTCAGTGAAAGGGCTTCCTTTAAAAAGATATCCCCGTAGCCGAGACGTTTACATAGGTCGTTAATAAGATCTTCGCAGTCTGGGCTAGACGATGTTGTGCGGGTTCTAACCCCGACATATGCGCAAATCGGTCCAAGCTTGATCTGGTTTGTGGGACATCTCAATGTGCCATTCCGGTGGAAGTGACTATGGTTATGTGTACCCAGTACGGGTGTACCCGGTGTGGCTGTATTGACATTTGTGTGGTGTGTGGATATCTCATATATATTTTGAAGACATCTGTATGTTTGCCTGTCTGTATGTCATTTATACAAATCTACGATTCTCGACCGATCAGGACGAAACTTGGTACGTGTGTGTAGTTTGACCAGGCGGTCGATATTGTCGTATTGGCGAGCCCGTGCGGCGCCCGCTTCGCGCATGCGCAGACGAGATCTCGGAAACGGGTGGAGCTATCTACTTGAAATTTGGTATGTGAATGTATCTTGCCCCGGATACGAATTTTATCGGGTCGCCGAGCCCGTGCGGCGCCCGCTTCGCGCATGCGCAGACGAGATCTCGGAAACGGGTGGAGCTATCGACTTGAAATTTGTTATGTGAATGTATCTTGCCCCGGATACGAATTTTATCGGGTCGCCGAGCCCGTGCGACGCCAGCTTCGCGCGTGCGCAGACGAGATCTCGGAAACGGGTGGAGCTATCGACTTGAAATTTGGTATGTGAGGGTGATTCTCCCGTAAACGAGCAAACCCATGTCCTGCGTTATTAGTTCATCCTATGAAAAACAATGGCCACCATACATACAAGTGATGGTAATGATCTTGTAGCTCACGATACAGGCATTTATTAGAGACATTTCGGGTTTAGTATGGACGTGTGACAACATATATGCCATGTGTATATTACAGGCTACGCACCCCGAAACAGCATGTCCCAAATCAAAGGCATTCAACTTCCCTGATTGTTCCCATTCGCCACCGAACGATTTATCTTTAAACCAATTAATATTCTTGTGCGGAATTTTGCACTGAACGCCATGCAATTCGTATAATTTTTATGAAATTAAATATTTAGTTAGTGGAAAGCATGTGAAGTCTTCCAAAAGCATGTCCCGTTATATAGAATCATTACCCAAACGCACGATAAAGACGGCTGATATTTTCACCAGAAACATAGCTTGTTCATATCTATGGTTGCATCGTGGAGTAAATATCCTTTAATGTCTAGAAAAAATAAACCCAGGTTATGTTTCCTTGAATAATTTTTCAAAATCAACCTTTGAAACTAGAAATCGCTAGCGTATATTTATTCAGCGTCATTACACAAACGCAGACCATTTAAATGTTACATGCTGTAGGCGAACGATTAAAAGTTTATTTCGAAAGCTCGCAGCGGTTGTTTGTTCATAAACTAGTTCATTTTCGTAGGTGATGGATATTCAAAATATAAGAGCGCGCTGAAACGAAAATCGTCATTACCCAAACGCGTCATTACCCAAACACTCCTTCTGTTTGGGTAACACAATTTTAATTTTGAAATATCCAGAGACGCAAACACGATCTAACAAAATAAAACATGTTAAGGGATGATCTGGGTGTAAATAAAAAGAACAAATATGACATATGGATTAGTTTTAGTGCGTTTATATAAAATCGGGGGGGGGGGGGGGGGGGTGAATGAGTGGTGGGGTGGGGGGGGGGGGGTGATCAACGGAATCTAACGAATTCTCTAAATGGATTGACGTTTACATCAAACAATCTCAGTGAGAAGCAGATGACAGTTTCAAAAGTCAATTATTTCCGTACTTTTCAACAATCGTTCTGCCTGCGGGGCGATTTCCGGCTCGTGTGTTATAGCAACGGCGTCAAAATACACATTTTGGACCATCAGAATATCACACTGACAATTCTATCTGATTGAGCACACCGAGAAACCCCCAAATACCAAATTTCAGTTCAATATCTTGAAACATGTAAGAGAAATCCATCGACAATGTTTTCTACTCTAAATTATCATTGCAATTTCGCGAACCCCTTGGGGAACAGACTTTGATTGACGTATGTTCACGTTGTCTACACCAGAGTTCCTCGATCGTTTGGAGTCAAACCAAGTGTACGAGGGACCAGGGCATGCCCGACTTGATATGAATCGCCTTTTATGCGATCAAAATCTGTTTCCAATTATCATATCTGAACGCTGTATTCGTTGACCTCTTAGAGAGTTTGAACTCTAAGTCACGCCCACAAAGCACATCAATTTCCACCACGTATATTCAAATGGCTGTATCTCATAGACGTCTCAACGTGCGGAGCTACGCAATACGTCGTTTGGACGGATACATCATCGGCTGCTCAAACAATATATACTCGTAACGATAATTCAACTATTAAAGGGCACATGTCAACAAGTTTTGGAGAAAGAGCGAATTTGACAATGACGTTGCCCTGATTCAAGCCCCAAAAAAAACGTCATTGGCACATGCTGTAATGAACGACCTTGAACTGGCCCTATAATTTTGCCCAATGTCATTTTCGTGGTCACCAATATCTGTGCTACATACTCACTTTTTTCCCCCATAATTTTCTGGACGAAATTGTTCATTTAATGGAGAATCACCCGTGAATGTATCTTGCCCCGGATACGAATTTAATCGGGTCGCCGAGCCCGTGCGACGCCAGCTTCGCGCATGCGCAAACCAGATCTCGGAAACGGGTGGAGCTATCGACTTGAAATTTGGTTTTTGAATAGCCCGGACAACGTCGGGCTCATCGGCTAGTCTATTATATATTTTGAAGACCTCTGTCTGTATGTATGTTTGTTTGTTTGTCTGTTTGTCTGTCTGTCATTAATACAAATCTACGATTCTTGACCGATCGGGACGAAACTTGGTACGTGTGTGTAGTTTGACCAGGCGGTGAACGTTGTCGTATTGGCGAGCCCGTGCGGCGCCCGCTTCGCGCATGCGCAGACGAGATCTCGGAAACGGGTGGAGCTATCGACTTGAAATTTGCTATGTGAATGTATCTTGCCCCGGATACGAATTTTATCGGGTCGCCGAGCCCGTGCGATGCCAGCTTCGCGCATGCGCAGACGAGATCTCGGAAACGGGTGGAGCTATCGACTTGAAATTTGTTATGTGAATGTATCTTGCCCCGGATACGAATATTATCGGGTCGCCGAGCCCGTGCGACGCCAGCTTCGCGCATGCGCAGACCAGATCTCGGAAACGGGTAGAGCTATCGACTTGAAATTTGGTTTTTGAACAGCCCGGACAACGTCGGGCTCATCGACTTGAAATTTGGTTTTTGAATAGCCCGGACAACGTCGGGCTCATCGGCTAGTCTCATATATATTTTGAAGACCTCTGTCTGTATGTATGTATGTATGTCTGCATGTCATTGATACAAATCTACGATTCTCGACCGATCGGGACGAAACTTGGAACGTGTGTGTAGTTTGACCGGGCGGTCGTCGTTGTCGTATTGGCGAGTCCGTGCGACGCCCGTGCAGCGCATGCGCAGACGAGATCTCGGAAAGGGTGGAGTTATCGACTTGAAATTTGCTATGCGAAAGTATCTTGCCCCGGATACGAATTTTATCGGGTCGCCGAGCCCGTGCGACGCCAGCTTCGCGCATGCGCAGACCAGATCTCGGAAACGGGTGGAGCTATCGACTTGAAATTTGCTATGTGAATGTATCTTGCCCCGGATACGAATTGTATCGGGTCGTCGAGCCCGTGCGACGCCAGCTTCGCGCATGCGCAGACGAGATCTCGGAAACGGGTGACGCTATCGACTTGAAATTTGGTTTTTGAAGAGCCCGGACAACGTGAATTTTATCGGGTCGCCGAACCCGTGCGACGCCATCTTCGCGCATGCGCAGACCAGATCTCGGAAACCGGTGGAGCTATCGACTTGAAATTTGCTATGTGAATGTATCTTGCCCCGGATACGAATTGTATCGGGTCGCCGAGCCCGTGCGACGCCAGCTTCGTGCATGCGCAGACCAGATCTCGGAAACGGGTGGAGCTATCGACTTGAAATTTGGTTTTTGAATAGCCCGGACAACGTCGGGCTCATCGGCTAGTCTCATATATATTTTGAAGACCTCTGTTTGTCTGTATGTCTGTATGTCATTAATACAAATCTACGATTCTCGACCGATCGGGACGAAACTTGGTACGTGTGTGTAGTTTGACCAGGCGGTCGTCGTTGTCGTATTGGCGAGCCCGCGCGGCGCCCGTGCAGCGCATGCGCAGACGAAATCTCGGAAACGGGTGGAGCTATCGACTTGAAATTTGCTATGTGGATGTATCTTGCCCCGGATACGTAGTTTATCGGGTCGCCGAGCCCGTGCGACGCCAGCTTCGCGCATGCGCAGACGAGATCTCGGAAACGGGTGGAGCTATCGACTTGAAATTTGGTTTTTGAATAGCCCGGACAACGTCGGGCTCATCGGCTAGTCTCATATATATTTTGAAGACCTCTGTCTGTATGTATGTATGTCTGTATGTCATTGATACAAATCTACGATTCTCGACCGATCGGGACGAAACTTGGAACGTGTGTGTAGTTTGACCGGGCGGTCGTCGTTGTCGTATTGGCGAGTCCGTGCGACGCCCGTGCAGCGCATACGCAGACGAGATATCGGAAAGGGTGGAGTTATCGACTTGAAATTTGCTATGCGAATGTATCTTGCCCCGGATACGAATTTTATCGGGTCGCCGAGCCCGTGCGACGCCAGCTTCGCGCATGCGCAGACCAGATCTCGGAAACGGGTGGAGCTATCGACTTGAAATTTGCTATGTGAATGTATCTTACCCCGGATACGAATTTTATCGGGTCGACGAGCCCGTGCGACGCCAGCTTCGCGCATGCGCAGACCAGATCTCGGAATCGGGTAGAGCTATCGACTTGAAATTTCGGGCTGGGTAGAGCTATCGACTTGAAATTTGGTTTTTTAATAGCCCGGACAACGTCGGGCTCATCGGCTAGTCTCATATATATTTTGAAGACCTCTGTCTGTTTGTTTGTCTGTTTGTCTGTCATTAATACAAATCTACGATTCTCGACCGATCGGGACGAAACTTGGTACGTGTGTGTAGTTTGACCAGGCGGTCGTCGTTGTCGTATTGGCGAGCCCGTGCGGCGCCGCTTCGCGCATGCGCAGACGAGATCTCGGAAACGGGAGGAGCTATCGACTAGAAATTTGCTATGTGAATGTATCTTGCCCCGGATACGGATTTTATCGGGTCGCCGAGCCCGTGCGACGCCAGCTTCGTGCATGCGCAGACGAGATCTCGGAAACGGGTGGAGCTATCGACTTGATATTTGGTATGTGAATGTATCTTGCCCCGGATACGAATTTTATCGGGTCGCCGAGCCCGTGCGACGCCAGCTTCGCGCATGCGCAGACCAGATCTCGGAAACGGGTGGAGCTATCGACTTGAAATTTGCTATGTGAATGTATCTTGCCCCGGATACGAATTGTATCGGGTCGTCGAGCCCGTGCGACGCCAGCTTCGCGCATGCGCAGACCAGATCTCGGAAACGGGTGACGCTATCGACTTGAAATTTGGTTTTTGAAGAGCCCGGACAACGTGAATTTTATCGGGTCGCCGAACCCGTGCGACGCCATCTTCGCGCATGCGCAGACCAGATCTCGGAAACCGGTGGAGCTATCGACTTGAAATTTGCTATGTGAATGTATCTTGCCCCGGATACGAATTGTATCGGGTCGCCGAGCCCGTGCGACGCCAGCTTCGTGCATGCGCAGACCAGATCTCGGAAACGGGTGGAGCTATCGACTTGAAATTTGGTTTTTGAATAGCCCGGACAACGTCGGGCTCATCGTCTAGTCTCATATATATTTTGAAGACCTCTGTTTGTCTGTATGTCTGTATGTCATTAATACAAATCTACGATTCTCGACCGATCGGGACGAAACTTGGTACGTGTGTGTAGTTTGACCAGGCGGTCGTCGTTGTCGTACTGGCGAGCCCACGCGGCGCCCGTGCAGCGCATGCGCAGACGAAATCTCGGAAACGGGTGGAGCTATCGACTTGAAATTTGCTATGTGGATGTATCTTGCCCCGGATACGTAGTTTATCGGGTCGCCGAGTCCGTGCGACGCCAGCTTCGCGCATGCGCAGAAGAGATCTCGGAAACGGGTGGAGCTATCGACTTGAAATTTGCTATGTGGATGTATCTTGCCCCGGATACGTAGTTTATCGGGTCGCCGAGCCCGTGCGACGCCAGCTTCGCGCATGCGCAGACCAGATCTCGGAAACGGGTGGAGCTATCGCTTGAAATTTGGTTTTTGAATAGCCGGACAACCTCGGGGTCATCGGCTAGTCTCATATATATATTTTGAAGACCTCTGTTTGTCTGTATGTCTGTATGTCATTAATACAAATCTACGATTCTCGACCGATCGGGACGAAACTTGGTACGTGTGTGTAGTTTGGCCAGGCGGTCATCGTTGTCGTATTGGCGAGCCCGTGCGGTGCCCGTGCAGCGCATGCACAGACGAGATCTCGGAAACGGGTGGAGCTATCGACTTGAAATTTGCTATGTGGATGTATCTTGCCCGGGATACGTATTTTATCGGGTCGCCGAGCCCGTGCGACGCCAGCTTCGCGTATGCGCAGACGAGATCTCGGAAACGGGTGGAGCTATCGACTTGAAATTTGGTATGTGAATGTATCTTGCCCCGGTTACAATTTTCTCGGGTCGCCGAGCCCGTGCGACGCCAACTTCGCGCATGCGCAGAAGAGATCTCGGAAACGGATGGAGCTATCGACTTGAAATTTGGTATGTGAATGTATGTTGCCCCGGATACGAATTTTATCGGGTCGCCGAGCCCGTGCGACGCCAGCTTCGCGCATGCGCAAACCAGATCTCGGAAACGGGTGGAGCTATCGACTTGAAATTTGGTTTTTGAATAGCCCGGACAACGTCGGGCTCATCGGCTAGTCTCATATATATATTTTGAAGACCTCTGTTTGTCTGTATGTCTGTATGTCATTAATACAAATCTACGATTCTCGACCGATCGGGACGAAACTTGGTACGTGTGTGTAGTTTGACCAGGCGGTCGTCGTTGTCGTATTGGCGAGCCCGTGCGGCGGGTGGGTGTACTTTCGGTCGGGGAGTGGCATAGGCCTATTACTTTTCCCGTGCGACGTTACCTTGACCTTGAAGTTGGGTCATTTCAAGGTCAAACGCCCGAATATCACGGGATTTCGATGAAAATTAGTCTGTAGGGATACTTTCGTATGGGGAGTATCATAAGCCTATTCATTTGCCCGTGCGACGTGACCTTGACATTGATATCTGGTAGATTCAAGGTCAAATCGCGAATTTTGATGGGATTTCGACGAAATTTGATACGTTGGGTTACTTTTGTCCACTGAGTGTTTTGGACGGGTCAAATCGTGACCCCGACCTAACCTTGACCTTCAAAATGATCAATTCGAGGTCAAATCGGGTAAAACCGGATGGATTTCGACGGGTACTTTTGTCGGGTACGAAACTTGGTATGTGGGGGTACTTTCTGCCGGAGAGTGGCATGGGCCTGTTAATTTGCCCATGCGATGTGACATTGACCTTGAAATCGGGTCATTTCAAGGTCGAACGCCCGAGTATCACGGGATTTCGATGAAAATTAGTGTCTGGGGAGTGTCGTAAGCCTATTACTTTACCCGTGCGACGTGACCTTTACCTTGACATCGGGTCAATTCAAGGTAATGGGGAGTATCGTTTGCCCGTGCGACGTGACCTTGACCTTGAAATCGGGTCAATTCAAGGTCAAATCGCCAATTTTGATGGGATTTCGACGAAATTTGATACGTGGGGTTACTTTTGTCCACTGAGTGTTTTGGACAGGTCGATTCGTGACCCCGACCTGACCTTCAAAATTATCAATTCGAGGTCAAATCGGGTAAAACCGGATGGATTTCGACGGGTACTTTTGTGGGTACTTTTGTCCGGGCAGTGTTTTGGACGGGTCAAATCGTGACCCCCACCTCACCTTGACCTTCAAAATGGACAATTCAAGGTCAAATCGCGCAATTCGCCGAAAAGCAGAGGGGAAACAGCCCGGACGAAGTCGGGTCCACCTGCCCCGACCTGACCTTGACCTTCAAAATGATCAATTCAAGGTCAAATCGGGTAAAACCGGATGGATTTCGACGGGTACTTTTGTCGGGCACTTTTGTCCGGGCAGTGTTTTGGACGGGTCAAAGCCCCACCTGACATTGACCTTCAAAATGGACAATTCAAGGTCAAATCGCGCAATTCGCCGAAAAGCAGAGGGAAACAGCCCGGACGAAGTCGGGTCCACCTGCTAGTATATATATACATTCAGATAAATATTATAAAATTGGCGATTTGCGTGCAAGCACATTGCATAATCGTCATAGACTCGTATGTTCTGGCGGTTTATGATTTAGGTCTGAATGTATGCATCGAATTACCACATCATTCGCTATAATATCATACGTGTATACATATGTGAAATGAACGATGTAAGATTATTCATGACTATGTTTATATCTATATATATGTAAACGAGCTCAAACAAATCTGCTACCTTTCAGTCCAACAGTCTAGTTTCTATGGTTTCACGAGCATGTTGCCGAGGAGATACACACAGGCAGTGATGGCTGGAGAAAGTAAGTCTATTAAATCGAAAAGGGCATTGGTCGGCAATGAAGTCTCCTCAATCGATAGTACAAATGAAATTGGTACTGCAATCAATGTGCGGCCCTCCGAAATGCAGACAGGCTGGTTGGTTTTTTTTTGTCGGATGCTCAACAGCACTGCATAAATGATGACACCATAATTAACTCCCAGCTCTGGTTGTTGGCAATAAAATCATGCAGGATGGCAGACGTTGAGTAATAGTCGACAAATGACCGTATAAATCACGTATGCATGCGCGCGAATACTGATATATGGTGATCGGCGTAGACTACATAACAATGGTTGTTATAACTGCTGAAATTCTGGGGAACGCATGATTGTATATTTACATCAAATTGGGATAGGGAAATTTTAGGTATATAGATCCAGTTTAATGTACTTCTGAAAAACATTATGATCAATTTTTTATAATGTATACTATAAGTTATATTTTGCCGAGAAAAGGCAATTATTAGTCAGAAATCTAAATTTTGAAGATGAGTGCCCATGCGCCATTTTATAGCATGCAATATTTCTTCAACATTGATGTGCTCAAAACAATGCAAAGGTCAAACTGGATACCCAAAACACATCTTCCCAAAGTTATAGGTACCAAACTTACAAATATGTCTACAATAATCCCTTCAGCTATAATATACTCATATCTTTAAAGATTCATATTCCGAATTAACGTTCCCAAATTACTATTTCTTTGGCTTCGGGGTCAACAATATTTGATTCGAGTCGAGAAACCCACCCATCAAAGCTCAGAGTGATCAGATATCGATTTTTCAAATTTGTTATTTCTCGAGATATGTACTTATTTGTGGCGACGGTCTCAGACAAAATTGCGGCCGAAGATGGATAACTTTAAAATCAAGTGGTAATCAAGTGATAATACCGTCATATCTCGTTGAACAACATGTTTATAAATAAAACGTTTTGGGAAATTTTATACCACAGTTGACAGTGGTTAGCATTATTTTGTTGTAATTACTCTATTTTGATAACTAAAGCGTATTTTGAAGAAATGTTTTGTTGTTGTTGTTGTTTCTGTTGTTGTTGTTGTAACCTGATGCTATGGGGACCGTCTGCACCTTGAGCTTGTGAATCGTGAACTGTAAATCCCAGACAATTGGATAGATATCTGTATCTGTAGGGTGTCCATGCAGGGGCCAGTGCTGGCCTTAGGCGCACGGGGAGATGTATAGTATTGAATACCAGGGCTTTCCCCGTAGATAATTTATTTTCAAAATGCCCATCATGCATAGCTGTGATATGTGGAGATATGATGTAACCACCCACGTTACGCATTACAATTTTAGTTCCACGCGACTATATATTCTGATTGACACCGCGGAGCATGCACATGAGTTGCGATTCGTGGTTGGCTGCACTAACACAATACATATACCTTTTTAATTAATAGGATTTCCTGCTATTGTTTCAGACTATCAAAACGCGGAGTTGCTCAATATACGCCCTGTCACTAACTCGCGGCCATATTTGATCCACCAGGCCCGGTTCCGTGCTTTAGTGCTATAGGTCAAAGTTCTGCAGTAGCATTTCCATATATGGAAGTCATGAATATTTAAAAGCTCCATATATATGGAAATGCTACTCCAAAACTTTGACCTGTAGCACTAACACTACGGAACCTAGGCTGGATGAATCTCTGAAACCACGGAACGGGGCTGGATGAATCCAATACGCCCTGTCACTAACTCGCGGCCATATTGGATCCACCAGGTCCGGTTCCGTGGTTTTAGTGCTACATGTAAAAGTTTTGGAGTAGCATTCCATATATGGAAGTCATGAATAATCCAAAAGCTCTATACATGTATATGGAAATGCTACTCCAAAACTTTTACCAGTAGCACTAAAACCACGGAACCGGGACTGGAAGAATCTCTCTAACCACGGAACGGAGCTGGGTGAACCCAATACGCGGCCGCGACTCAGTTATCTCGCTTATATGGTCTGCGTTAGTTCAGACTGAACAGGTTGTTACATTTTTATACATCTCCCTAATATACGTTATACATTCCGCTCTCGTCCCCAGGTGCGGCCGGGCTGTTAGTATCTATAAACCGCGCCCTGACAAAAGCCTTACTTCGAGATCAGAGGATTAATACGATGATTTTCTTCATTGTGTCATTGGTTATCGTGTGCTTGTGTTGTGCCATCTTCCACGTGTCACGGAGAACGAACTTTGTGCAATTCCACATGGGTATGTGTGAGCTACGAGTCGAGACCGATGACAGGATGGGAATCACGTCGTCAATAGCAACAAGAGAAGAAGTAAGCTTAGTAAGATTCACGTATATTTCTTCACATTTCAAAAGCATTCAGCGTCATGCATGTACACCATAAGGAGTCATCCACATGCATAGACCGGAGCTTAGCGTGAAGCTATAGTTTATATTTTAAAGATATATATATAATGTTCGAGTCACCGATTATGTTTTTTATAGTGCCTTCATATACGGTTTTTAATAACAATATATGATATACCATATGATTAAAACACTATGATTCATCACCAGTTGGAACGTTTATAAATGCATGTCTCAGAAGGTGCCCATGGAGTAATAGCTGAAATCATAGAAACATTTCCCCTGTCTCGCTTCCAGAATGCAACACAACTCTAACTAAGATATATAGTTATTCCACTTCCATTGAAAATAATAGACTTTGCAGAAACTTAAGCACAAAAATCACGTCGCTACCTCAACAAAAACAACTACGGTGACATCGGCTACTTATTCCCAGTTCCTTATTCCTTATTCGGAAACATTATATATTGACCAAATAAACGATGCGGTAGGGTGGCCCACCCCAAAATTAGATATAAAAACCGAAAACCGCACCCCTCTAGCCCATACGGTTGCCACAGTAGGTGGCCAAAGTGGCAACCATAGCCGTTTTGGTATTTATGAACCGATTTTGACCAAATAAAAGGTGCGATAGGGTGGCCCACCCCAAAATTAGATATAAAAATCGAAAACCGCACCCCTCTATCCCATACGGTTACAACAGTAGGTGGTCAAAGTGGCAACCATGGCCGTTTTGGTATTTATGAACCGATTTTGACCAAATAAACGGTGCGGTATGGTGGCCCACCCCAAAATTAGATATAAAAACCGAAAACCGCACCCATCTAGCCAATACGGTTGCCACAGTAGGTGGCCAAAGTGGCAACCATAGCCGTTTTGGTATTTATGAACCGATTTTGACCAAATAAAACGGTGCGGTAGGGTGGCCCACCCCAAAATTAGATATAAAAAACCGAAAACCGCACGCCTCTAGCCCATACGGTTGCCATAGTAGGTGGCCAAAGTGGCAACCATAGCCGTTTTGGTATTTATGAACCGATTTTGACCAAATAAAAGATGCGGTAGGATGGCCCACCCCAAAAATATAAAAACCGAAAACCGCACCCCTCTATCCCATACGGTTGCCACAGTAGGTGGTCAAAGTGGCAACCATAACCTTTTATTTGGTCAAAATCAGTTCATAAATACCAAAACGGCTATGGTTGCCACTTTGGCCACCTACTGTGGCAACCGTATGGGATAGAGGGGTGCGGTTTTCGGTTTTTATATTTTTGGGGTGGGCCACCCTACCGCACCGTTTATTTGGTCAAAATCGGTTCATAAATACCAAAACGGCTATTGTTGCCACTTTGGCCACCTACTGTGGCAACCGTATGGGATAGAGGGGTGCGGTTTTCGGTTTTTATATCTAATTTTGGGGTGGGCCACCCTACCGCACCTTTTATTTGGTCAAAATCAGTTCATAAATACCAAAACGGCTATGGTTGCCACTTTGGCCACCTACTGTGGCAACCGTATGGGCTAGAGGCGTGCGGTTTTCGGTTTTTATATCTAGTTTTGGGGTGGGCCACCCTACCGCACCGTTTATTTGGTCTATATATAATGTTTCCGAATAAGGAATAAGGAACTGGGAATAAGTAGCCGATGTCACTGTAGTCAAAAACAACATGCTCACCGCATAAGTTGATAATACATGTACAATGTTTTGGAGCTTCCTCTTTCAAATGGTATATAAAATGGCATGTATTATAATATGTGATCTGGGGGTTCGAAAACTGAGTTGGCCTTTAAACTGAGTTAAATTTATAATACTTTAGTCATAATTAATTCACGGAATATTGTTGTCACTACCTCAAACATTAAGGTCATTTCTCGATAACGTCCCAGTAAACATGCTGGTGCCGGCCGGTACCGGCCGCATTCTAGTTCATACCGACAGTGCTGGCACCGGCATGCCAACAGTCTGCCGGCATTGGCCGGTACAGTCAACAACATGATGGCAATTTTTCGTGCATGCAGTCGTTATCGGCCAGAAGTAGCCAAAAAGTCCACCTTGTGTTATTTCCGAGTAAATTACCACAATACAACGTTATTTGACATATTCTGTCATTATATCATTGAAAAGTTTATATTTATTACTTTTATATAGAATGTAATTAGGTGACGGTAGCTTATACCGGCCGGTGCCGGAGTCGATTCGGCATGATGTGTGGAGTTTACCATCAGTTAGTCGGTACAGGCCGGTACAGTCAATCCAGTATACTATCATGGTGGCAACTATTTCGTGCACGCAGTCGGTACCCGACATATGTATCGGCAAGAAACCGGATAGCCAACACGAAGTCAAACGCATGTTATTCAGTGTTAATCTCCATGATGTAACGCTTAAATGGCGTATATGCATGTATATACATGTAGGTCACTCTATGCATAGGGCACAGGACGGTGCAGTTGGCACGCATTGGAACGACGCCATAATTGTTGGTTTCAATAGATCGACCAATGAAAATGCTGGTTATGAAGATTCTCTTGAACTGGATTCGTGATTAACAGCTAGGTGTTTGTTCCCAAGATTTAATTGTTAATCGCAAGGATTTTTTTTATCAATTTTAGTATAAAAAATATATTGGTGAAAACTAGATGTTTTTTTACCAATACTTCATCAGATTTATTTATAAGAAATATAACTCTTGAGTTATAACCGATCAGTTTGAAGATAAATATACACGCATTATAGAATTTGTCTTCAAACCTTTCGGTTATAATTTATTAACCCTTAATCGAAAGAAGAGTTATTTCTTAAATATTTCGACAATCCCCCCATTTATAATTATGCAGGACCCACTATATGATCACCTCATAATAAAGACAGTTTGCGTCTGTTTCTTTTATTGTTGCCGTTCATGGTGCATGACTGTGCATATTATATTCATTATGCGGTTGGCGTTACACCAATCAACGAACGTATTAACTACAACAAATGTGCTCTTTCAGCTTATCGGAAATCGGACCTATAACACTCTTATAACTAATGTGTAGAAACGATTACACATCAAATGTGTAAACCCCGGTTATTACACATAGCAATGTGTATAGTTTTACATACAAATACATTGACCAAGTGCCGTTCTACACATAATGTGTAATGTCTGTTACACACAATTGTGTAAGAACGTAGAGCATGCGCACTGCGGTGCCTTCAGTTTCATAGTCTGCTACGTGACGGCCATATTGTTTGAGTATATTTTTTGGAATACAATCTACAGCGATCGTAGACAATGATGTAAGTTCAGAATTCCAATTTTTGGGTTTAGTATTAATAGTATATGAGGATTTATTTGTTAAACCTTTCATGGCGATTACTGCCCTTAGACTCTTGTTATGATTGTTGTAATAATACTAATATTATGCAATCACGCCTCGACCCTGGTTTGTTCATTCAAAGCAAAAACTCACAGTACAGAACAAAATACTATACACCACTATGCGCCATGAAAGTTTTAACATATAAATCTGCATATATCTTTAATACTATACCCACAGGTCGGACTACTGAACTTGTATTTCTTGTCTACGAACTGTGTGTGTAAGAACCTACACAAAATGTGTAAGGGATATGTGTTGCTTTTATACACACAGTTGTGTATAAATGTGTAAAAATTTACCCATTTATGTGTAAATATTGTTACACAATTTGTGTACGAATATGAAACTACACATATACTACACAAATATGTTTAAGATCAAAATTGAATAATGATTGTGTAGCAGGGCTACACATTTTGTGTAGAAAACCTACACATTAGTAATAAGAGTGTAGGAACCTGCATATATACATAGATTCACTGTTACGTATACATACAAATCCGGCTATACTCTAACCGATCGCAATCATCAAACCTGTTGGCGGGTTCCGAGGCGTGACTTGGAAACGTACATGTATATATATGGTCGAAGGTCTTGAGAATATTTTTGTACCAACTATCTGGAACCAACTACCTAAAGACGAAAACAATTCCGGTGACCT